>OZ012719.1:14683931-17083931 GCA_963942605.1 Poecilus cupreus | reverse complement strand
GGAAGGAACTTTGCAGTCTTTCAAAAGAGTACGCCTTAAAAAATAAATAAAAATATATCTTTATTTGTTTTCAGTTTTTAATATGTCCCATTAAAAATAAAAGATCAAATATATATAATGAAAAGTAATACTTCGACACCAACCACTTGCCATTTTGAGGATATGTCATTCACCTGTAAGTTTTGAAAGTGTACGTACCACCACTAGAAGTTTACAGCCTTATAAGAACACCGAAATAGTAAATAATTATTTACATACCAATTGCGGGAAGGCATTCTTCCCGCATGAGCGAACTTGCAAGCAAGAGATTTGTAGCGAATAAAATTATTTTTAACGGATTTAACATTTAATACAAAAAAAAATCTCATAAATTTACAAATTCACAACAGCAAAGTCCATAGCAATCACTTGTTGCTAAGGTATTTGATTATATGACAAATTTCTTTAAATTATTGACAATTTTCAATGGTTTGTGCGAATTATGATACAGGAAAATCAGTTTAAGGAACATTCTAGAACTAAATTTTGTTATTTTTAAGATAATTTTGCTACAGAACGCGCGGAAAAAGCTAGGGTTTTTGTATATTTACCGCACGAGAGCACGAATTGAACGTTCCTGGTTGTCAATAGCGTATGTCAAAAGTTATTTCTAAGGTTGTGAGTTCAAAATTAGTTATTTGAATGCCAAGGCCGCAAATCACTCTTTAGTGTACCGAGGAAGGACAATCTTGAGGGCGATAAAGGATTTCGCGGACAAGGTGTACACACTATTTTTTATGCAACCGTAAAAAATATTCATAACAAATTTTAAACAATTTTATAATAAATAGAAAGTGGCTATGGGATTTACATTTGAGAAACAAAACACTTAGTTTTGAAAAAATAATGTCAATTCTCGTGTCAAAATGATTGTTTTTAATAGGGTAAAAAAAACAATCAATCTGGATTTCGCGGCCGTTACCATAACAACAGACGCGAAATTCAATTTCGCGTTCTATATGGCGGCTACGAAACGGTTATTTCGCGTCCGGTTGCACAAAATAGATAAAACTGTATAGTAAATTTACCGATTTATTTAGTGAGATGAGGATATAAGATGAATTTTCTGAAAATTTCATAACAAGAAACTAAACACTATTATTTACTAAGCAATTAGAAGTATTTACGAAAAAGTATGGTAAATTTTTAGAAAATGCAGCTTATATCCTCATTTTCTTAAATAGGAAATTAGATGGGAGTTTTTTTTTTCGTGTAGTGGGGTATAGACAAGATTATCGTACGCATGTGGAAGTTGCACAACGAGGGCGTTCCAAATTTTGTAAAATAGTTAAATTGGTATATTTTTATTGAAATAAAAATTTCATTATTTTCAAATCAAAATAGCAACTGGCTGGGACAGATTTTTTTAAATATGTTGAAAATTATGACAACCAAAAAAGTGCGGTAATATTATAAATAAAAACGCACTAGTGTGATAATGTTAGTCATTAGGTACCTGTCTGAAATAATTGGGATAAGTAGGATATATCCCATTATCGTAGATTAAAATGATTGACTAAGTTATCGAAAAATAAAATTGCTCGTATCTCAAAAAGGACCTACGTATTGAAACTTTTTTTTATTTCTTTTTGATCATATTATATGTCCCTTAATATTTAAACATTATTTTTTTGCAGCTTGCATATTAAGTTTAATTAATTAATTAACTAATGATGTTTCATTTTAGAAAAATGATCGTTGTTAAATTCATAGTATGTGATTTACCATAACAATTTAATCTTACCGTAAGAATATTTTCTATTATTTGAGGACTGCCGTCTATTTAGCATACTCTGAATCCATTCATGACATGCAGTCCCTTCTTTATAACAGTATGCCATTTGCACATCAGGATTTTGGTCGCAAGTTCCACTTCTTTTACAATATCTCTGTCTTCTAGTTGTGCATTGTTCTGAGCACGTAGTCCATTCGCTCCATTTAGAATACATGCTTTCGTCTTCCAATCGGCGAGTTTCTATTTTCTGTAAAATTGAAGAAAATTGAAACATCTGTTGTGTGGATAATTAATTTTAAAAGAAACTGTAACTAGATATTTTATGTTATAAGGTCAGCTTACCATTATACGAGTTGTGTTTATGTTTTTGTGCTTGTTTCGCCTTCTGCATCTCGGAGTGTCACATGGCCTTTCTTCGTATAAAATAGAATGCTTGCATTTTGAGGAGATGCAGACTTTTCTTCTTACTTTACGGCACTTTCGACAATGGGACCACTTAGACCATTTTTCGTATAGCTCCTCCTTTTCTACCTGTTCACCTGTTGGTTTAAAGTTATATGATATGAAACACGAAACTTCCATTTATGTTTCAGACTCTTTTACCTGTCTCTGTGATGTTTACATCTCTAATGGACTCACTAATTGGTTTTACTTCTTCAAAAAATTCTTCTAATTTGTCTTCTTGCTCAGGGGTTTGAAATCTGTGGGCCTAAAAATATTCAGTAAATAGTTATAAAACAATTTAGTTTCATCTCTTGTAACTTCTTTGGGGACAGTGACTCGGCGGCTGGTAACCGTATTTTTCCGCACCCAAAATGGATAAAATGCGTGATATATATTTACCCATTTTTCTATAGGAATCATGAAAAAAACGATGGCCAGATAGGCGTTATTTTCGCGGAAATATATGTTATGACCATTTGGTCATTTTCATAATGACTTCTGTGTGGATGGATGGATGTGTATTAGGGTGGGTCGAAAAAAATAGATTTCGTTCTCTAGGGTCTAAAATGAAAGAGTTCCATCCTAAAAGTTGTGGAGATGTGCTGAAACATTTTTCTGATGAATACCCAGGCAGCACCGAGCACCTCAAAACCCCGTTTTTTGCACTTTTTTTAGATTCTGGCCAATAACTTTTTTCAATTGGCTTCAAATTGGCTGAATTTTTTTTCTGGTATTCCCAGATCAATACCGAATAAGTCAATATAACCGACATTGGGGTTTACCCTTTCCTAAAGGCGAAGAAAAAATCCTCAAAGTACCCAAAAATCGGGTTTGCTGCTATTGGTGTCGAACAAATGAAATGTAATAGAAAGAAAATTCGACTTTCTTTATATGGAGTTTAATAATTTTAGAACATTGTATAGCGCTAAAACCGAGATTAAAACACTTCTCTTTAAAACACCCAAAAAGAGAACTCGTGATACAGCCTGAAACACAGATTTACAATTTCAACAGCATGCATTTCTTCGGTTTTCCCTCATCAGCGAAATGGTAGCTTCAGCTGTAAATCCAGTATTTTAGTGCGTAGTTAAACAAATAACTATTTTTATAACATTTACATATATTTTTTGAGCTTTCCTGAATGACATATGCGTGTCTATATTTGAATATTCATTGTTACTATAAAAACAAACCAAAACGTAAAACATCTAATTAATATGTTAAACATGTATCAAATGTAAAAAGCTAACATATTTGGATTTATGTATAAGAAAATTGTGTGATGATCACACCAGATTTTTATTTTAGTCCCCGAAAAGAATTAAAACTCTGTACCAGTGTGTTTAATATGCATAACAACGAGTTTTTGTGTAAAATGCCAACGAGCAATTGCTTTTTACAGAGAACACAATTTCCTGTCGTTCAATTCTATTTGAAAACTGTCAACGTAAATCTTATGATGGGCAAATTTTCTAACATTTCAAAGAACTAAAATTACAGTCGACAATAAATGAATAACAGCGTTTAGTGATTAGATGACATCAGATAAAAATTCTAGTAACGAGATATTTGATCAAATAACTGTGTACTAATTGCAAATTAATTAAGGAATAAATACGGAATTCATTGAAACATAGATTGAAGATTGTACTAACTGTCAATTAAATTTATTGAGCTGTTAAGTTTCCGACTGCAATCTGATTAAAAGTTGTTTGTAATATTGTAACCCATTTCTCATTTCTATTGTTTTAAAAATACGAGCTTTCATTTTTGAACAGAAAACAGACAAGTTATTTGCTTTAAATGTTAATAAGACGCCGCCTCGTACAAAACAAAACAACCCATTTTGTTTTGTGACAAGAGGCTATTATAATTTGATCTTTCATGAATTTTAAATTAACGACACTCATTTTAGTTCTTTGTATGCAAATGAGCTGATTACATATCATTAATTTGGTGGTTAGATGCGCAACTTAATTTAGATATTATTTATAACAATTTTTCACAGAACATAAAAGATACAAGTTATGATTCTTAAATATTTTATGTGTAGCACTTACATAACCCGGAACAGATTTAAGATTTTACAACCTCTTAATTAATTTAATCGGCAGATAAGCTAAAACATATTTGAAAGATTCCTATTATTCAACATGAACTCGAGTGGGTCAATGAAATTTTTTCGAGCGTGATGTTTGTAAACACGATAAAACTATTTTTTCTTCGGGATTTACTGTTTGAATAAAGCTTATCGATAAATTGTGACCATCGGATTGATTATAAATTTCATTAGGTAGTATTTTTATATTATATTATTCATGCGGAAATGACTGTAGATAAATTGGTTTTAAATTTATTTCCGTTTTAATTCAATGACGTTTATAATGATTGATATTATTAATATTAATTAAAATATCCTTTCGTTTATTCGTCGTCATTTGGTTTTTTACAAAATTTTTCTAAATATACGTCCAACAAAATCAAAGGTTATATTATTCAACACAAAATGTCAATGTAGGAAGTTCGGATTTGTCTTAAAAAATAGTTACTAATACTAATAGCTGAATAGTTTACAAAATTTGTTTAGTTATACATTTCTTTTGACACGAAATAATTATGTATAGAAAATAGTCAATTAATAAACATAAGATACAACATTCCAATACTACAATAATTAATTATTTAAAAATTTGACAAGTGTATACAAAATTCTTGCCATTCAGGCAATTTTTTAGTGCTTTCTTGAAACTAGCAGCAGTACGTTTAATTTATTGAAAATAGTTAGTGCCATTCTGTTTGTGGAGTATTTAACGATGTTCATTTTTGGAACTGGAATTTTAAAATTATTTTTTTGTCTAGTATTATAGTAATGGACATCACCATTACCCATTCGTTCTAGTCGTAATACATATCTAATTTGCTATATTTATTGGCCGTCATACTCGATTCATACAAAAAATGTTTCAGTTAGTACTGAAATTCTAAAATATTATCAAATAAAAAGTATGTATTATATGAGGAATTATGATTGTCATTATTCACGAAGATGAAGTTTGCGTCACGAGCCGTTTGTGAGCGATGAAAATCATCCGAGTGAATAATGACCATAATCCCGAATATAATACTATACTTTTTCTACTCCTGTAAATTCGGAAATCACTTTTGAAAATGATCGAAATTCTTTGTAAACGTCAACATCAAAATACACAATGACAACTGACTATACTGTCAACGGTAAGACGGCCGTTGCTTAGTGTTCCATATCACGTCTTTAAAATGATCGTAAATTATGGATTATTATGGTCGAGAAGATTAAATTATGAATCATAATTCATCGAAAAATTTTAAATAATGGGAATATATTTATACAGGAGTAGAAAAAATATATATTCATGCATAGTACCCATTTTGGGTATGGCACTATGCTTTCGCAGATCTCCACAAGTGATACATTTTTTAAGTATGAAGTGAGGTTAAAAGTCGTCAAATCGTCGTGACTTCCCCAAAGTGAAAAAACTACATGAGTAAAATTAAAATGGTAATTGTCAAGATGATATTAGAAAATATAAAAAAAAATATTATTTTTAGTACCGCATAGAACTTTTGGATAGATAAATATGGATGTGTGTCCGTATATTTGTTCAGTAATTCGATAACGAGAAAAAATAAAGTGACAATGCGAAAAACTGAATTCAATTTATTTTAAATATAGGGAAAGCTACAAAAAAGTTTCAAATAAATTTATTTAGATCAAAGAATTTTCTTGTATCTGCTTCCAATTTTGAAGAAAAAAATTGAATTATAAGTTTAATAATATATGTCAACTAGCGGACCCGGTAAGCAGACGTCCAGTCACAGACCTCGCTAGCAAAATATATTTTTAAGGACTATAAAATTCAGGTGGTCATATTTCGATTTTGATGAAATCTCTTTTTGTACTTATGTGGTCACCTGGATGGTCAAATGTATAAATCGTGAATATATTTCAGGGAAACTGAAAAAAATAATTCTGGATCTCGATAACTGCGCCACATACTGGGTCCAACTATAGCTAAGAACCATCCAGGTGACCCCATAAGTACAAAAAAAAAAAAAAAATCATCAAAATCGGTCAAGCCGTTTAGGAGGAGAAGAATTACGAACACACCGGAATTTTATAGGTATATGAAAAAGATAATTATAGCTGAAACATAGAACATAGACATAGAATAGTCTATGTGTCAAATAAGTGTCAAATGTAATTATTAAATAAATATATTATAACGCCTTTTACCCATCTTGAGTACGGTACTCTGTTTACGCAGATCTAAATAAGTGATATATTTTTAAAGCGTGAAATACTATTACTAGCCGTCAAATCACTGCCCCCAAAGATGTATAATAATTAAGTAATAAAATCATTCAAATAAAACATGTTTGTAATAATATTTTGAACAAAAGATTTTGTTCCGATTTTGAGAAAAACTTAATTACATATCCAATAATATATTTAAATAATTATAGTTGGTATGAGAACAAATAAATATCTGAAACATCTATTCTATATGTCAAATAAGTATTAAATATAATTATTATTATGGAAAGAATCAAAACAACAATAAAACTACGCCAATGTTTTTTAAATAAATATTTGATTGCTAGTCCGTTGTTTTGAATCTTCCCATAATTCCGCATCAGTCGATCATCGCATCTTTTCATAATTATTATTTAAAAAATCTAATTCAGAATTGTGCGTTTAAGAAAAACGTTTTTTTTTTTAATTTTAAAAGTATTGTTGAATCGCAACTTAAATTGTTCAAATTAAGTTAATAGGAGTAGAATAAAAAAATATAATCTAGAGTACTAAAAATTTATACTGGGATCTACAAATTTACATTTACAATAATCAAACTCTACAACGGAAATCTGCAAGCCTTTGACACAGTTTACATCAAGTAACTCAAACATCATAATCTAAACAAACTTACCTCAATTTTAGCCACAAGCAAAACCAATATCACAAAAACCTTTAAAGTCATCGTGTCTCAACATTCACCTCAATACAACTCAAATATTTACCCAGCAACCTAAATATTGTGCCATTGTATCTTGAAAAAAACGAAGAACAATTTCTCTTTATCAACTATGAGTGTATTTACGATATTTTTATCCTTCGAAGCACTGATAAGAAGCGAGAATTTTGGCGGGCCTGTAGTGTGACCACGTGTAGGAGGATTTGTGTTTTTGCGATGCGACTGCTGTCGCCGTCGGCACGTTGGCTGTCGCGAGTCGCGCCGGACTGAAAGAAGAAACGGAAATTTGACTGTTGACTGTTGAGTCTCGGACTGACAGACGGAGCACGAGTATCGAGCGCATGTTAAGGTTAGGATTGCGATTGTGTGAGTTTGGTTCGCTGGTACAGATGAATCATTTATTATTTGTTGTAGTTTTGATTTATTGGGAAGTGATGTAGGTATTGATTGTTGAAATTAGCGAATGGTTAATTTGATTTACTATGAATTTGAAGGTTCAACAATTTGATTAGATTTTTTTGGGAATTGTTTGCTTATTATTTTTTATTGATTATTTACATTAGTATCTAGATAATTTATTTTTTTTTAATATTCTTAATTTTAATATATTTCATTTTTATTTGCGCGACATTTTTTAGAATTTGTAGATTATTTTGAGACGGACTATTGAAATAAGCAATTAGATAATTTGTTTTATTTCTTTGAAATGTTGATTAAACAAGATAATTTCATGAAAGCTTTACCACCTACTTATCTTTACTTTCCTATACATAATAATCTACAGAAGTATAGGAATGACAATCGAAGACGATAGTTCTCTGAAATACAGGACGTGGAATTTAACTGGATACATGAAACAATAATTTTATTTATTTCAAATATAGAATCAGATGCGAAAAAAGGTTCAAATAAAAGATGTTTTCAATTTTCTTGTATGTTTCTAATTTTGATAAAAACTAAATTACAAAAAAACTTTTAAAAGTGTAAATAGCTCCTTGGTAACGCTTCGGACTGTGGATCATAACATCCTCGGTTCGATCCCTACAACCGACAAATTTTCGAAAATTCCGTAAATTTTCATCACTTAAAATTACCACTGTGGCTCCTCTAGTAGTACTGTCCTTGGAGGCCGCGATTTGACGGCTGGTAACCGTACTTCCGCGTATCATAATACCGAGATATGTTTTGAGCAGAGTGCGCCATTTTCAAATTTTTCGTCGTGTGATGACTGCGCCATATTTTTTAATAAATATAAATATTTCGCATCAATGGAGGGTTATGATTTTACGTCACAGGCAAGAAAGAGAAAGATAAGGTAAAAGTTGATATGGAAGTTCATAATACAAACATCCATGTTTTGACGTTTGAGATGGTGTTTCAACAAGGTTATGTTTTTATTTTTGAAGATTATTATTTAAAACTTAATAAATTAAACACTGACCATATATTCTTTACAATAATAACTAGAGTCGCTATTGCACAAACCATACACATACTCTATTTTTTATATTTAGCATCATTTCAAGAACAATCATTTTGACAGCGTTTTGTTTGTATTTCGCTCACGTGAATTTCATCGCAGTTCAATGAAAACATCAATAGATGGCAGCATGAAAATTTGCTTCTGTATAACCCTCCATTACAGATCTCGATAAGTGACATATTTTTTCGTCAAATTACGATTCCCAATATTAGTAGAGACTAGAGAGTATACCACCGACATAATTTTAATGTGAAACATTTTTGTACATTTTGCAATAATTTTCTAATTCAGTAAATATTGAGGATATTGTGCTGGAGTACATAAATGAAATTTAATATCTTTGCATAATTATAGATTAACTATTAATTACTATAATTTGAAAGTCATGTACAATATATTTGTAAAGAAATTGCTAAAAGAATTTATTATTTATCTAGGATAGCATCAAACTTGTCAAACTTTACCTCAATTTACTTATTGGTTCACAATATTGTTCACAAAGATATTGAAAGAGCTACAAAATCGAACGGATGAGGGTTTTACTAAAATGTAGTTAATGCAGAGGAGCCTAAATAATCTAGGTTACATAGTAGTTATTAACCCATTAATGCTTAGCGTATGATATATGATACATCATACGTTGAAGATGTCTCATTTTAAGATTAGTTTCTGCTATGGCATTTCAAATTGGATAAACTATGCCAGGTTATTAAATTAATATTGGTCTGTATATTTATTTGTAAAATACTTTATACACGTTACAAACATACAGAAATATGAAATCGATATATAATGAAAAATAATTCTGGGCATTAATGGGTTAAATTTATTGTATAAAATGGCAATACTTTGGTTACCAAAGTATTTGTAGGATAATTTGAAATATGTTCACGCAACACACAATTAAAATACACGTCAAGCCCAGCAAATATATGTATATTTCTAGAACTATTAAGTTTTAAACAACAAATTACACGGAAAAACAATGAACCACGTCTGTCTTCTTCAAGGCTAGTACAAAAAGCTATATGATAATGTAAAAAATGCATACAAACAATACAAATAAATTTAAAACACGAAACCAAAATATGTACAAAGATTTGCCCACAAATATTTAAAATGTTGATATTGTAAATATGTTTATCCAACACCTCTCAATAAATGCTTTATAACTATGGCGATTTTAAACAAGGAAAGTAACAGATTACCCACTAGTGGGTATAATTTTGAGGAAAGTCACTAGTGAGTATTTTTTTATTTATAACAATAATAATAACACACAACACTTTGGTAACTACTTCGATTGACATTTTAATTTAAAAATTTAAAGCATGTGTCACTGTCAAATAATATTTCTTTAGTAAATTTTTCATTTATTAAGATGTGTTGGATAAAATGTTATACTTCACACGTGGGCAAATTGGAATTACCTACTCGATAAAATTATCACACTCAGCCTTCGGCTTCGTGTGCTAAAATTTCTCTCATGGGTAATTCCTTACTTTACCCACTTGTAAAGTAAATAAGTATTATCCAACACCTCTCAATAAATACTCTATTACTATGGCGATTTTAAACAAGGAAAGTAACAGATTACCCACTAATGCGCATAATTTTGAGGAAAGTCACTAGTGAGTATTTTTTTATTTATAACAATAATAACACACAACATCTTGGTAACTACTTCGATTGACATTTTAATTTAAAAATTTAAAGCATATGTCACTGTCAAATAATATTTCTTTAATAAATGTTTCATTTATTAAGAGGTGTTGGATAAAACGTTATACTTCACACGTGGGCAAAGTGGAATTACCCACTCGATAAAATTATCACACTCAGCCTTCGGCTTCGCGTGCTAAAATTTTCTCGTAGGTAATTCCTTACTTTGCACATTTGTAAAGTAAATAACTATTAAACATAAATTTAAAGCAATAATATATGAATTAAATATTGTGAAATTTTTGTAGATACCTATTTTTGTTTATAATTCCTGTTGTACTATCATTTTTATGTCTTCGTTAACTTACGCTAAATAAATACTAATAATAATAATAAATATTATTATATTTTCTTCAATCCAATATTTTTTAAAAATACATAAGGTATTTCTGTAATCAACTGAAAAATAAATAAATATATCACCAATCACCACGTCATTTACCTATTTTAAGTGTTGCACTCAGTTTTAACAAATCTCGATAAGTGATATATTTTTGTACGTGTGAACAGCAGTCAAGTCATGCCATAGGCGTACGCATAAAAGATGCCGGGGGTGCCCAAACACCCCCATTAGCCGAAAGAAAATTTTAAGATTTATATAAAAATTTAAAAATAAAAATTTACTTCAAAATATAAAATTAAAAATTATGCAAACAATTCCAATATTCACAAAATACAGGTGATTCGTAATGTACGGAAAAGTTTTAAAATATAACTAGGGTGGCCCAAAATAACCTCTTTTCCTTGATAAAGTTTTGGCAAAGACTTATAGTATATTCCGAAAACGAATCATGGTTACTGTGGTAAAATTTCCAGGTTACCGGTAAGATTTCGGAACGCGGTTCTTGAAATTTGTGGTAGGTACTTTCTGTTTACCACGGGAACCGCGCACAGACGACGGTTAGCTAGGTAAACATCTGTCAAACAAGATAATGCCAACCGTTATTGTTGAAATCAAACTCTTCATTATCGACGGTAATTTATCGTGTCCCTCAAAATTATTACGATCGGTTAAAACAAACTCGTTATAATTATTCCACGTCTTCATTTTACAAGAAATATGTAAAATCAAACACTGACATAATCACGGTGTTCCGTTTTTTTACCGTAGAAGTGGTAAAACCGCAACCGTGGTAAAACAATATTCTCTCACCGGTTCGTTTTCGGAATATACTAATGACGAAAAAGTTACAGCACATTAAAGTTGAATCAATTAATGAGCATTTGTTACAATTGTTTTAAATAGAAACTGGGAATACTTCAAAGATAGTAGAACAATGTTTAGTTAAAAAATAATAATATTATGTTATTATGAAAAATGGCTATTTAAACTTTTCTTTTATTGTTTAAAAATTGTTGTGTACATGGTTGAGAGCCACTTAAAAACAAAAACACAACTGGAAAACTAGTATACTAATAAAATATAGTTAAGTGCAAAATTGTTAATACTTTCAGTAACGAGGAATATGTAGACATAATTATAGTTCATTAAATTTTAAAAATTTACAATTAACTGCTTTTGCGTTGGGTGCAAAATTAAAAATTAAAATGACAGCAAATTGTGAGATTTGCAAGAAACATATATCGATGGAAACGAAAAATAATTATTATTTTCAGCGGTATTCAACAGGTGGGCATTAGTTTAAAAGAACTTTAATTTGCTGTAACTTTTTGGATTAATGTTTTCAAAAGTTTATTAAGAAAAAATCTGGCGTGGGCACCACACTACTTTCTTATACAAATAAAACCAACTGAACACGTATGACTTGTTCCTTGCGTATGACTATTTTGACATTTATTTGATATATAGATGTTAAACCTGTTTAATTTTGTTCTCAATATAGTCTTCAAAACTTTCTAACTAATAATACAAATATTACTTTTATAATATTTCACACGACACTTATTTTTGACACTTCACAATTATTTGACACGTTTGACACATAGATATTAAAAATGTTTTAGTTTTTGTTCCCATTGTAACTAAGATTATATAAATATATTCTTAAATATTTAATTTAGTTTTTCTCAAAATTAGAAGCATGTACAAGAAAAATGCAAACAACATTTTATATTCCAAATACTTTTGCTAACATCTTTCATTTGAGACTTTTTCTCACAGCTGATTTTATTTTTGAAATCAATGGAATTTATTGTTTTGTATGTCCAATAAACTTCCTCTTCCGGTTTTTCAATTTCATTCAAAATCAACTCAGCTTTTCATTTTTTCATGAAACCAATAAATTCCAAGTTTCGTTTACATTATCTTGTCTCGTTCATGAGATATTGCGCATATGGACATCCATCCATCCATCCTCACACACAGACATCATTGAGAAATTGGTCTTAACGGATTCAGTAGACGTCAAAATATATATTTCCGCAAAAATTTCGTCAGCGATTTTTTTCGTGATTCCAATACTTCCTTATACTTTGTATAACAAAGTAAAAAGCACTATATTGCAATTAAAATTATAGTACCTATACAAATGAATAACATATTTTAAAAAATACCTATATTACTACAAATTATAAAGTTATTAATGTATACAAGTTTGAATGTATATATTTATATTATACACATCCACAAGGCCTACAAATTGTATCTCATTTTTTTTAAGTGTGCACCCCTATTAATAAAACTTTTTGTGATACTACTGAACAATTAATTTTTTTTTAAATAATTATTTGGTTTACATTGCGTTTGTATTTCAATAAAGTAGTGCATTAACTAGCTTTCGCTTTCACAATTTAATTTAATTAAATTCATGCTTTTTTAAATGCACACTTTCTGGTAAAAAATCTTATTAGATTTCTAGGAAAAATTTGATTGCTTTGTATATTCAAGTAATTAGTTTTAGTAGTGTGTTAAACTTAAACATTAACTGTGTAACTATAAAACATTTATGCGCTGAACATCAGACTAGAATTTCTCTTACTTTTTGCTGTAAGTTCTATAGTTTCTGTTTTGCTAGTGCACCACAAAAACACTTACTAAATTTTAAACGGTTTTCTCACGCAGTTTCACATTCATTTTTCAAAGGCAAACATAAAAATCTGGTGTTGTCTCCTTACCACTTTCTTATACATATGAATTTACTATCCACTCTAAACAAGTCTTTTTGGCGCAAAAACGCATCATCAGATGCATTGCCAATATCAAACGTTCTCATTCCTGCCGTGAGTTCTTTCTATAATTTAGAGTTATGACGTTGTGTGTGTTGTATATACTGGATGTTTGTTGCTACATATTCCAGAACGTTTATAAGTTTACTGCTAATTCCCAGCTTGGTTATATGCAAACTAGAAACTATGGTAAACTCAGAGTGCCTTTTGTTAAAATAAACAAGAAAATTTTAATCATCTGCCGTGTCACATAAAAGACATTTGCTACTTAAATTAAATTAAAATCCTTCTTGTTGGACAATGTATATTATGATCATGTTAATGTGTAGTACTTTGTATTCTATTGACGTTTATGATATAAACAATTTTACCACTGCAATAAAACTATTATTATTATTATTTGTGGGTGTCCCATTTTAATATATTTCTTTGAATATCTCGAAAACAATGCATCGTAACAAAAAGTGTGAAAAGCTTCAAAGTTTTTAGGGGGACATCTGATTTTGTTATAATGCATAGTTTTCGAGATATTCAAGGAAATAGATAAAAATGGGACATCCAGTAGAATAAATGTTTCTATTATGTGTTTATCGTCATAGCAACTTGGATTTGATTTATTGATATATAAATAGATATACAAACGACATTGAGAAAATTCAGATATGTACGAGAAGAGAAGGAGAAGAGGCACGTCATCAAAAATATTACTAGCTAATGACGGCACTATGAAACGCTCATATGGGATACTAATTTTTGTTGAAATAAAAATGTAATACGTGTTGCATCACACATACCGCCATTTTTAGACGCGATTTGTAAGATTTGTTGCAATGAATATAAATTGCTATCAGTATATACTGTAAATTATAAAACACCAAGAGCACAAAAGTCTGACAGTAAAGTGACAGATCGATATTAATTGTGTATGTGTGGTAACGTGTCGGACTATGAATCGTAAGATCCTCAGTTCGAATCCCACAGCTGACAATTGCCAATTTAAATTTACCCCTGTGGTTCCCCCTCCAATAACATCTTCAGGAGCTATGATTTCACGGCTGGTAACCGCACTTCATACGCAAAAATATATCACTTACCGAGATCTGCGTAAGCAGAGTGCCACACCCATAATGGGTAAAAGGCGTGATGATATATTTATTTTATGTGAACATGATCATAGTAACAACAACATAGCGAACAAATATGAACTACAACTATTTTTAACAATTTAAAATTCCATTAAAGGAATAAAATTGACTTTAAAAGCACTATAATTTGCATTTATATATACTTTTCTTAATTCTACAAGTTATTATTTACTTATAAAGTTGTGCGTCTTCTCCTTAAATTTTTTTATATAATCAAAAAATTTATGTACACATCTTAAAAATTATATAATATACCTTGAAGTCGAAAATGGGTAAATGACCTGATAATATGTATAATCACCCTTAAACATGCTTCAATTTGATACTAATCTTCAAAGAATTTTAATAAATATTATAAAAATAATATTTTAGCTCACCTCTATAGGACATTATGTGACACCAACCTCGACAAGATACATTTAACTATTGCAAAAAACAATTGAAGATTGTCCAAAATTAATTTTTGTTATTTTAGGTTGTCTTCTTAATGCGACCTTTAATTTAATCAAAGATTTATTGGGTGTCATTTTTCAAAATGTATTTATATTAAACATGAAATTATTTTTCACAAAACCGGAAGCACATGCGAAAATATGGCAAATGGCATCTTATGTTCTAAATAATATTACTAACATCTTTGAAACTACGTATTAGAAAATAAAGAGAATAATGTGGTGTTCCCATTACACCATTTTCTTATACACAGCATTACCAGCCCAGGTAGGGTGTAATAGCATTTAAATCTAAATGTTAATGTTCATAATTGCACTTGATACAAGTTTGACATGACACTATACCGGATGTAGAATTAAAATGTGGAATATTATAGTGATTTCAATGCGTTTTTGTTGATGTAGCTGTAAATTTTTACCTATTCACTATACGCAAAAGTGTAAATACAAAAGTTGTTCAGAATTTAAAATGCATAGAATAAAGCCCATTTGGTTACCTAAATATTAGTATTTCACGATATACCGTATCAATCAAATTAAAATCAACATATATTGGAAAAACTGTAACACGGCCATGAAACATTAAACATAAACGAAATATATTTGACATTTCAGAAAATAGATTTAGATTTATTTATTACAGTATTGTATTATGTTCCTGAAAATTTCGTAGAAGATTATAATGATAAAATGGCGAATTTTAGAGTTTATACCTGTTCTTTTCTCTTTGTTAAATAAATAAAATGTCAAATAATTTTCGTTTTTGTCTAATTATCCATAGCCCCAATTTTTTTTAACTATTGATTTTAATTTGGTTGATATATCCTGAAATCCTAACAATTAGATAACCAAATGTGCCTTATTGCATGCTTTTTTTAATTCTGAACAACATTTGTGTTTACACTTTTGCGTAAAGTGAATAGGTAAAAATTTACAGTATTATCAAAAAAAAATAGCATTGAAATATCCGTATTCCATACACCCGGTATGTATGTAAGGAGTAAGTATGTTTCATTTAATTGTTCTCAGGAGCAACTATTATTGAAATATATTCAGATTCTCAAAAATGTTTGTATGTTTAGTAGATCCTCTTCCTGTTCTGCAATTAAGACCAAAATATTGAAGTTATTACACATACGAATACACATTCACGCACACAAAAGTAAATAGTCAAACCGTTAACCGTTCTCAGAAGACCTTAATGAATTATAGCTTTAATGTATGTTATTAAAGCTATAATTCACCTTATGTATAAAAATTCCCAATAGATACGTAATGCAATTTTACGCAACTGATTCTGAGTGTACTGCATATTTTTATTGCCAATTTTACTAAGTGCCACCGAAATAAATAAAAATGTGAGCCATGATCTTGATAAAATTTTCGCAAAGCGAGATTCCGAATATTTCTAAAACCTAAAACACTGTGGAATAATGTGTAACCTTTATTATTTTTACTCAAAAAAACATTGTTTTGATTTAAAAGTACTCAATCAATGTGGTCCTTCACTAGAGTAACAAAATGGCAATAAGTCATGTATATTATTAGACCCAAAAGCATCGTACTAGATATAATAGAAGCTTAAAAAATATTATTAATTATTAATATATTTGACTTTTAAAGATAGCAATTCTTACGTCAAAGTATTGTGTTTTTTGCTTAAGATTGTCTCTTGCACATCTATTCTTTCTAAATTCTTTCTACTTCTCTAATTATTGAACTGTTAGATTGTGCAAATGGTTGGCACCTGATTTGAAAATTTTTATTTTTTTTTTGAGTTCGTTACCAAATAACACAAATCTACTACACATAACAACACTGACGTCATAACAACATTTTCAAAAAATCATTGCGGCTTAATGAAAAACATTTAAGACTTAAAACTGCAGATAGTCTTCAATTTATATAATGTTTCATATAGGGACCCATTAGTCGTTAGACAAAATCGTTCCACTCTCGCTGTCGCATCAGTTGCTCTTGTCAGTTATTACCACGTTTTGTAATACAAGTTTGTTCAATAAAACCTAAAGCTCTTGTTGTAGTAGGTACCCTAAAAAAATCTAGGTATAAGACTGTATCAAGAATCAAGGCATCAACGATCATAATGTTCAAGATTACTTCACTTAAGATCGATCGTTCGACGTCTATTTAAACCTCGACAGAAATCTAGGATCACTGACCGTGCCTGACAATTCATTGCGCATCCACCGCTCATGGAACCATGGGATCACATTCACGTCGTATTGCTATTGATTGCTAATCGACAATTGGCGATCAGAGCTGTTAATGTCGTTTGTCGCGGTCGCTTCATTGTCGGGCCATTGTTCCCGTCCGTGATTGCGTTGCGGGCTTGGCAGTACGCATGCGTGCACATCATAATGCGTGAAGTTGCGTGTGCTATTTTTCTTGTGTAGATGATCTATTTCGATTTGGGTAGGAGTTGGTGTTTGCGTATTTGTGTTTCAAGAGAGGTTACAAAATTTTGAAATGCTGAGCAGGGTTTTGTCTGCTAGACGAGCGTGAATTGAATGTTAATAAAGTTTAAAAATAATTCTCGTGAA
The DNA here is from genome assembly GCA_963942605.1 of Poecilus cupreus. Lineage (NCBI taxonomy): Eukaryota > Metazoa > Arthropoda > Insecta > Coleoptera > Carabidae > Poecilus > Poecilus cupreus. Next base: position 17,066,212 of record OZ012719.1, on the reverse strand, counting down.
TTGTGAAATGCGAACGGGGAACCCTAAATTATACAGATATCTTTGACTGAAATGATATTGAAGATTCTCTTCCAAGCATGTGCCCGTCTTGGCAAATCGCTAGATTGATCCATATATTATCAATTTTGTACAGTATTTAATGTTCGTAATAGCCTATAGCTGCAAGGGACGCTTATATCAAGAAGTCCGATGTTCTATGTTTTATCCAATTCCTACTACATTTGATATTTTAATAAAATGTTAACAACAACAAAATAATTTCTTGAAATATGAATATAATAGTCTTATGATTTCTAACAATCAGTCACAAATATGTTAAAGTTTAAAGCTGTATTTACAACACATCTTATAAATATCAAATAGCCAACAGCTATAGATCAATGTTACAATTTCGAAATACTTTTGTTTTTCATTCTTATTTTGTTACATTAACATTAAATCATTACAAGCTTTCAGTATCTAACTGCGTTTTACGAACACTGTAGAATATTTTTGTTTACTTTGTTGAATACTTTGTTTCTTTGTATAATCGTCCTGTAGTTGGGAATTAGTTTTTCCTGTATGATTGATTAATAAAATTAAGAAACAAGCACGACCTTAGTAGTTTTCGTTACTGATTATGGTTAGCAGTAGAAGAGTGACATACGCATTTCTCTCCTAGCAATCTGAACAATGAAATAAGCTTACAATACGTTGCTCTAAATTTTGGTTAGTGCAAGTGTCGCAAGGTCCAAATTTTTTGTTTGATGTTAGCGGCTACGACCAATCATATGCAAGATTAATAGCGATACCTAGATATATTTTCCCACTTTATTAATGTGACAGTTTTTGTTTGTTGAAATAAAACTCATATGAAAAAATTTGTTACGACATTACCATTAGGTAAATATACCTACCTATGTATAGAAGTAAAAAACACAAAAAATTTATAGATCTATGTAATTTTTCTGTCTTTTAATTTTAAACGATGTATTGTGAACGGTATTTTTAAAGACTAACTTAACCAGCAGGTACTAACCATAACTACTAATTTCATACGTTGTGGATACAGCTGTTCTATAATTCTCTTCACCAACCTATAACGTTTGTCAATGTAATATATAAATCACAATCAAATAAATTGAACTCGTTTCTTCTCATTTTCATAGCTCGTTTTACACATCCAATAGACAGACATTTAAATGAATATTGAAAAATATATCAAATAAAATTAAGAAAGAAAATTTTATGTAATTTATCAAATCAAAATCGAAAATATGTGATTGTACATTTTCCTTCGTAATGGACTACAGGATTTTCTCAGTAATACCTGTTTTGAGGTTCTGTATGGATGGATGTGTGTCCGTATTTTCTATAACTTACGAATAAGTAGCTAATCTTCATAGTTGTAACTGTAAGTTCCATGACATTGCGGAGAACTGATTAGATTTTGGTAACAATTGTAAAACTGGAAGTAGAAGTTTACTTGACACAAATTAACTGAAATTAACTGTGAAATAAATTTCAATTGAAAATATTATTTGGAATATAATATGTTGTTTGTAATCGTATCTGCTCGATTTTGAGAAAACTTAGAATTAATCGAACTATTTGGTAAACCGAGGATTTAAGATTCACTTTGTTTTACATTGATTAATACAATTTTGCCGAGTTCGGTGTCAAATTAGAGGTCTCACGGAGGAGAGCTAAACTAAAATATAAAAAATTGCTTTTGAAATATCGTTAATTCTTTCACAATAGGTATTAGAATTCTTTCAAATTGAAACAAATTTTTCCAAAAATACATTCATATTATACTTCCAATATTGTTCAAGTTATCACGGCATGAACCAGTGAACCAACAACTGCCCAACAGCAACTAAAGGTCTACAAACTATCATTCGTCATTTAATAAGTAATGTTTATATTTCCCACGAAACATTTTGATGCGCAAGATATTTGATTTATTTAATCATGACAGCACGAGAAATATTTTAATAATTTATTCTCGTATAACTGTTATTAGATTATGATTTATAATACGATTGAATGCGTAGTGACTTAATATATTCATGATTGTAGAGTACAAATGAAAATATCATTCCCAAATTAGTTATACTCTAATGATTACAATGATATATGTTATGAATAACTTTCTTTCATGGTTGTAGTTAATCGAAACAGACTTTCTACGGAAGAACACATGTCTTGTCCTTGGCTGTACTTACTAGTATTCCTAATCGTGTACTCTACAATAATCTCAGTGCCATATATGCCACGACTTTTTGTCGTCTCATTCTAGCAGCTGTTGTCTTTAACACTTGTTTTTTACTGATTGTTTCCAGCTAATAAAAATACTTGAAACATGAGTGACGCTTTTAAAATCAAGGGTGGTCCTGATTTGAAATACTTTGAAATTGACAAGTCATATCGTTTTTTGTTTTCTTTCCCCATGATAGTGCTTTTGTAACGTTTACTAATTTTTCTACTTAGTTGCTGTTTAGTAATGTTGACCATTTCATATCTTTTTACTTTCTCAGCAAATACGTTAATTGCTGCTAACAAGTTCTATAAAAAATAAGAAAAACTAGTCTGGAACATGCAACAAAAACGAAAGTGGATCTCAACTCAAAATGGTTGAAATTTTCTAAATGATGTTCGTGTAGATTATTTAATTCACTTAACTGTTTTCGCAATTTCATTTCGTAAGCTGTACAAAAAAAAACTGGATCCTATTTAAACTAAATAACTATACTTAAATATTAATCATTTAATTAAGAGATAAATAAATTACATTCAATAAATAAAATGACATTACATTTAATCTTAAACGAACATATAAATCAAATTAATGTTTAATAGTATATCTTCTGTACTAGGTATCTAATAGTTTTAATTATTACAGATTTACGATTGAAGTATAACCTTTTGGCACTTCTCTTTAAAACACTTGTAAAAATTTTCCAGTTCTTTTTACCCTTCGCACATACCGGGTATAAAATTTAAAGAGACCTAATTAAATATCCGCATGCGTCAAAATAAATTTTTTGCATGCGTTCAACATTTCATTGTTTTTGTGTAACATTTCAGTGTTTCCGTGTAATATTTTAGTATTTTTTATGGGACGTGTATGTAACAAATCAGTTTCCTGTGTCATATATAATATATATTCCGAATTGAAATGCAACGTATAAGTGTTTCAATGCTGTTTTGTTTATAATGCTCTATTTTCTTACTTAGTCACTTTACAACAAAAGAGTAACTATAAATGTTGTTCAGAATTTAAAAATTCATGCAATAAGGCTAATATGGTTACCTAAATATTAATATTTCACGATATATTAAAATTAATACTTATTAGAAAAATTAAACAAAAGCGAAAAATATGTATATTTCATAAAACAGTTTTAGATTTATTTGTTACAATGATGTATTATTTTCTGTAGAATGGATTTTATTGCATACATTTTTAAATTCTGAACAAAGTGGTAAATTGAATAGGTAAAAAGAATAAAAATTAAGTAATATAATTATTTATTTGTATACCAAGGCCGCGAAATCACTCTTTAGCGTACCAAGAGAAAAATTTCACGGCCAAGGTGTACACACTACTTTTTGTGCAACCGTAAAAAATATGTAATTACAAATATTAAACACTTATTGTAAATCGAAAGTGGCTATGGGATTGACATTTGATAAACAAAACAATTAATTTTGAAAAAATTATGTAATTTCTCAAGTGTCAAAATGATTGTTTTTTTTCTATTTCGCGTCCGTTACCATTAACAACGGACGCGAAATAGGGTACAAAACAATCATTTTGGATTTCGCGGCCGTTACCATAACAACAGCCGCGAAATTCAATTTCTCGGTATTTTGCGGCTGCGAAATGCTTATTTCGCGCCCGGTTGCACAAAATAGTTATTTATGTTAAGGCACTGAAGTTTTACTTTTTATCATTAATATGGAATTTGAGTGATAAAAAGAAACTTCAGTGTCGCGGTATATATTAAATTTTATTGAAAATACAAAATTGGAAAACAACTTTTAAAAAATTATTATATAGGTTAAGTTTACACATCTGTCAGTTGTCAGTTAGAAATTGCACTCAGTGTTGTCAACCTCGGACATTGAAGTTATCGTAAATAACACTCAAAATTATGGGTTTACGTTCCCAATTTCTTTATTGGAATTAATTAGTCCGGTCTTCTTAGACATATTGCTTCATTTTACGTACAAATATACTATCGTACATCCTATATCTGCCAAAATTATCCTACTCGTACAATAATTATCATACGGTTGTCAACACTGCGTTGCTCAAAATCGTTGTATAATGGGTTACTTTAGTGCTGGTTTTAAAGTTTTTAATAACGATTTGAGAGTTCTTTAGTGCCGATTTCAAATAAAAAATAGTATTCAAATCCCTATACCCCACATTTCAATTTTACACCGGGTATATGTAAGGGAGGTATTGTGACGGATTAAAACTTTCTGTAGTAAGTTTTCATTAGATAAGCACGTTTTAGTGTCTCTAGATTATGATTTCACTATTTTTACGATGACATCTACGTGTATGTGTGAAACGATTTTTTCGTACACAACAACTCAAAATTTACCTAATAAAGATATTATTTTGAAATTGCATATCATAAAGTTGCATACAATATATTTTGGTACCAATCCATCAACTGGAAGTTGTACCAATTTTTTTGGACATATTTCAGTTAATAATTGAGTTAAAGTAAATTTTGGTATATTCAAAAAAATGTAGAATAATATTGCCTACAATTTTTATTTAAAACACTTTTCTCTATTTTGTACCGTAAAAGATGTATATGCGGGAGGTTATGTGTTTTCACATCAGTTTTTTTTTACAATAATTATTGTAAGAAACAGCAACAATAGCATTTGCATGCGTATATAGGCTAGTTTTTCTTTCTGAAATTACCCAAAAGAAACAATTGTAAACATTAGAATTGTAGTCTACTTAGAATTTTAAGTAGGTAACCACGAAATTCAAGAACAGATTTCTTCAACGCTGTATTTTTTCAAGTTCATTTGAAATTGTGCCACAAAGTGACAGGCGTAGCAGGCATGTCTACAGCCTGAACCCAATGTCCATCTTTAGGTCCGATTGTCAGTCTACCAAGTTCTGATTTCTTGCCGAGTTTGTTTCTACACATGAGTCGTACTTCGCATTGGACCGCGTACAGGTTAGAGTTTCGCACTGTGGCATGAAGTGTTGCAGTCGTCGGCTCGAGTTTCAAACTTATTGTTGGGTCGAATCTGTCGCTTTTCCATTTTGCTACTGGGACGTTGCATTCGTATACCTTCATTTTGATGTAGAGGGAACCTGAAATGAACAGTGTATTCTTAAATGTTACAATCCTTCAAATTATTTATTTATGCTAAAATCATCTGCTTACTATGTAAATCAAATATATTTATATCTATGTATTTTCAAATTAATTTTGGATACTCCAATTGTGCAAAAAAATCAGTCAAGGAATTACCGATGTCAGACAAAATTGGAGTAAACTTGTTTATCCAACACCTCTCAATAAATACTCATAACTATGGCGATTTTAAACAAGAAAAGTAACAGATTTCCCACTAGTGGGTATAATTTTGAGAAAAGTCACTAGTGAGTATTTTTTTATTTATAGCAATAATAAAAACACAACACCTTGATATCTACTTCGACTGATATTTTAATTTAAAAATATATGCATATGTCACTGTCAAATAATATTTCTTTAATAAATTTTTCATTTATTAAGAAGTGTTGGATAAAATTATCACACTCAGCCTTCGGCTTCGTGTGTTAAAATTTATCTCGTGGGTAATTCCTTACTTTGCCCACTTGTAAAGTAAATAACTATTATATAGTAATGATATTTTGTTTCAAATAAAATTATAGTAGAGGTGTGAAATGCACCTATCTTTATAGCATATGTTTCACTTTAACAACACTTTTTCTACGATTACTGTGCGCTTTCCACATACTATCTTAAGCTAGAAAGTTACTTGTTTGGCACGCACGTGTTATCAACCTACTATTATGCTAATACTTAGTTCTAAATGTTACTAAATAAGTGATACTTTTTATGGAGTTTATATAAATATTCGTTTCTTATACGGAGATTACAAATAAACTACAATAATATAACTTGAGTGTCTAGAAATATATCTATCGACATGGTAATTTATATGGAAACCGGAAACGGTTTAAAATTTGTAAATAGCTCTTAATTATTAATATTGTACCAGCAGAGTATTATCATACGTGAACGCATCTTAAATTCACTTATGTTCTTATAGATAGTAGGGGAAAAATACGTAAGCCTTAATCGCGCTTCAAAAAAGTACAGCATTTCGAAAGGTACACTTTTAAATATAGTGAGGAAGATGATTTAGTTAAAGGTTTAATAACGTGTACAAATGCAAGTTCCCTAGACTACACTTGATCTACGTTTAACAATTTCAGTAAAATACATTAAAACTAGTTATGTGAATGTGAAACAACTCTGCATCGTAGAGGTGAGCTTTATTTGATTTTAGTAAGCTAAATTTTAATTCTAAGTAAACTTTAATTATATCGTTCCCATTAAAATTGATAATTTTATGTTTATTAGTATTGTGTTGGAAATGTTTTTTTATGTAGGATTTTGAATCAAGAATAAATATTTGATTTATTTCAGTCATCTTCGCCCTAGATAGTTCCAAATTGCATTGTTCAATATAAAGTATAATAGTGGTTATATTCAACCCCTTGTGGTGCAGTTGACTAATGGTACCTTTTTTAGTAACAATTAGAGACAAAAAATTAAAAGTACTATTATATACCTATTCATGCATTGTTCTAAGTTAATTTCTCTAAAGGGCCGATATTTCCATATACGAATAATGTATCGAATAAATTATTCGCCGAATAAATGAAAAATGTCGCATCGAAATCATAGCTCAAATGATACTTATTGTTCTAGCTGTCATTTTTTTGATGCGTATTTTTTATTTATTCGGAAGTTTATTCGTAGATAGAAATATCGACCATTAATATCATATTGTCTAACGAATTTTTGAAGCTAAAAAATAGTATTATATACCGCAGGAGAGAAGTGTATTTTTCCCTTGTCATATTATAGTCCTCGTCTATGGCTCGTGCTTCAATTTACTTCGCGGGAAAAAAATCATACACTTCTTTCCTTTAATGTATAATATGCTATTATTCGAAACTTTGTTTGTGTGCACTGTCAAGAATATTACAATTATGAAGTTTTGGTACGCTATATTTTTTCATTCGTGAGTTATTGAACTTAAGGACACACATCCATTCACGCAGATGTCGTTAAGATACTACGTATAAAAATCTGGTGTGGGCAGCACACTACTTTCTTATACAAATAAAACCAACTGAACACGTATGACTTGTTCTTTGCGTATTACTTTATTTTGACTATTATTTGATATATAGCTATAGACTTGTTTAATTTTTTGTTCTCAATGTAACTATGAATTTATTTCAAAATAGAAATCAATTAATATCTAGTCTTCAAAACTTATAATACAAATATTATTTTTAAAATATTTCACACAACACATACTTTTTGACACTTCACAATTATTTGATACGTTTGACACATAGATATTAAATAGTATATTACATAACGAGAGAAGTAAGAAGCAATTTACGCACGAGTGAAAAAATTGACACACGAGCCGCGAAGCGGCGAGTTTGTAATTTCACGAGGGCGTAATTGCTTTACTTCTCGAGTTTTGTACTATACTTTTTCTACGACCACTCAATACTATTTCTAAATTAAAAACAATATTCAAATAGTTAGAAATTATTATGCTATTTTGTTTTCTCTAATCCATGAATTTTTGATACACAAATGCGTATCGTTCTCGAGATTTTGTCACCGAAAGATTATTTGTTACGTTTTTAGTTTTAGCTTGTATCTCCAGTGGTGTTCCAATTGAAATATCACTGTCGCTTGACATTTCTTACTTAAAATATTAATAAATATAAGTAAAGGATAATAATATTTAGTAGTATATATTTACCTCACTATAAAACACAGATTATAAACTATAGATGCAGATGGGAGACAATAAAATATGACCAGTTTACATGTAATAATCACGCACATAACCTAAATGTCAAACAAGCTTTGTTTGTTTTCATAAAAATAAACAACAATTATTGAGCGTAGGGATATATGACGAAACATAGTCCCCTCTACATATATTATTGAAATATTTATAGGTGTCGTAATTTATAATAAACCCAGCAAAATATGAATTTAGTTATAAAATTTTATCAGTTAGCCTTTCAATCGATAACATTTAAATCTAAGATTTGATGCATTAAATTTTAATTATATTGGTAATGTGACAGTCAGTAATGCCAACTTAAATTTCATTTTCAAGTGTTACGTAATGAACATTACGTAACACTTGAATGAACATTACGTAACACTATTCGTAACAACGCACTTACATTGATTGTAGTTTGTTCTGTAATGACATACTTTCAGTAGTGGTCGTAGAAAAAAGGTTTTAGTTTTTGTTCCCATTGTAACTAAGATTATTGAAACATATTCTTAAATATATAATTCAGTTTTTCTCAAAATTAGAAGCAAATACAAGAAAAGTGCAAATAACATTTTATATGCCAAATATTTTTGCTAACATCTTTCACTGGAAACTTTTTCTCACAGCTGATTCTATTTTTGAAAAAAATTAAATTTATTGTTTTGTGTGTCCAGTAAACTTCCTCTTCCGGTTTTTCAATTTCATTCAAAATCAACTCAGCTCTTCATTTTTTCATGAAACTTATAAATTCCAAGTTTTGTTTAAATATCTTGTCTCGTTCTAGAGATATTGCGAACACGGACATCCATCCATCCATCTATCCTCACACACAGACATCATTGTGAAATATGTATTTCCGCTAAAATCTCGTCAGCGATTTTTTTCGTGATTCCAATACTTCCTTATACTTTGTATAAGAAAGTAAAAATGAAAGAAGATATTTTAATTTTAATTTAATATACATATAACATGCCAAAATAACTGCTAGTTGATGGATAACGAAATTTACAGAAATAAATAATGTGCCTCTCATTTGAAACCTATTTGACAGGATGATCTTTCGTATTTGTTATTATAAGACATGATTCTAGAAAAAAAGTAGTGTACATAACTCGCGTCAATAGAGACAGTATATTACACAAGTAGAGAGCAATATCAATAGTGGCATTTTTGATAAGAATTATTACGCTATTTTTTTCTACGACAAGTTTCATTTAATTACAAATACATTGCATGGATAACTATAATTTCATTAAAACAAACAAACGAAGCTGACTCTTTCAGAATTAAGAGAAAAGTATTGATTTCTACTCGACATATCATAAATTTATTTGCATTAAAGTTATGCAGCTGCATATTGCAAAACAATTTCATTAATTAGTTATTCATATTCTAAGTTTTAATTTGAAATAAATTGCATTGACACTGCACTTGACTTTACATTTTTACATCTGGCAAATAGATTAGATTTTGATGTACGCAGTATTTTATCAGGATCAAAGATTGTTTGTTTAATGTTCTCGAAGCATACAAATATGAATTAGGTTAATTGCACTAATTAATTTTGCATCTAGTATGACATTTTATTTAGGTCGTTGCTCGTATAAGCACCCTATTCACATTTGAATGTCACATGACATTTTTTCTGGACATTAAAGACATATTACCTGTATAATTTTCATGCATTTCCATAGTTTGAATGGAAAATCGTAGTCGGGAAAGAGATAATGTTATCATGTCGTTTTTTCCATCTTCGCTGATTGAATAATTCATTGTTAACTCTACTGAACCTTTGTTGTTGTCAACCTGAAACAATTTCAAAAGATGTTATCATAAAATTGATTAGTTTTTAGTAAATTAATTTACGGTTTTATTTGGTTCGACGAGTCCACTAGATATACTTTTAACAGCTCTCCAAATATCAGGAGTTCCCAAACAATTATTCCTCAGCCTTTGAGTAAAAGCTTTAGGATCTAAATTATAAGTAACAGCTCCTACAGTTCTTCTTTTATACAAAGAGATTCTATCGCTGTTTCTTGAAGAGTCGCTTCTTTTCAATCCTGACGCAGAATTCAACGAATTCTCAAAAAACGATCGAAATGAACTTCCTGACAGTTTATTCTTTGGTTTCGGGTCTTCAGAAGTTCTTACATTTTCCAATATTGTATACACTGTCAAAACTACAAATTTACCACTGAGCTGTTCGTCGATTCTGTTCGAGTTTGTTGATATTTCGAACACGAATTCTTGGTTGTACACTGGCCAGGATTCCTTCTGAAGTTTTGTTTCGAATTTGTCTTTACCAGGAAATAATTTAACCTGGAATAATAAATGTTAACATTTATCATTGAAACATAATAATGAAGGAATACTAACTGACTTTGAAAACGCGAGCTGAGAGAGACTAACAGTTGTTGAGCTACCTGTCTTTTTTTATACAGTTCACTTAGAAAGTTGACAAGAAAATATATAGAAATTAAGGTGAACCTTGCAATGTATTACTTAATCTCCCGTTTGGGATACAGATGACCTTGAAAACACAGTTTAATGGGTTAGTTCGTTAGTTTATTCGTTGCACGTGGAAGCGAGATAAGTTCCATTAAAAATAAATAGATATGTACTGTGATTTGAGTTTGTCAAGCTTGAGGTGTGTAGGCTTAGGATTTGTTTATGAAAAGTACGGGCGAAGCGAGTTTATCTACGGTAAATTCCACATAAACATTATTGGAAATAGGAATGTTTTTAGCGGTGCTAAAACAATGATGTTCAAATAGTTTAGTATTAGTTAGGTACCAAAATACCAGATTTACAGCAGAGGCAGCCGTTTCATTGACGAGGTTAAGCCGAAGCAATAAATGCTGCCAAAACTGTAAATCTGTGTTTGGTGCCGTGTTGAACACATAATTTTTTGCCGATTTGGAATTAATTTGAATTTAATGATTGCAGTTGCTATATAAAATATTTTTACAGCCTTGGCAGAGGCACTTTACAGACTGTTAGCATTCGGCAAAAAAGGTTTATGTGGAATTTACCCGTAGATAAGTTTTCTTCGCGTTCGCTCTCACTTTTCATAAACAAACCTTAATCTTGCACAACTCGCGCTCGACAAACTCGAATCACAGTACTTATTTTTAATAGTAGATAAGGTCGCTTCCACGTTCCCCGTTGAACGAATAAAATGACCATTAAATTGTAATTTCAAAATCATCCGAGTCCGACCACCAATTGTTAGTATTTATCCCTTTAGTTTTGTAATAAATTCATTCAAATCGGAGATGAAGTAGCAATTGGAAAGGTTGACCAAAATAAACATTTAATGATTTTGAAATAAAATGATTAATATAAAAATTGAATAATACATTAATAGAAATGAATTAAATTATTTACTATTATGTATGCGAATTTAAAGGAATTTTCAAATGTATTATTCATCACTTTTGTATAAGACTGTGCAGCATGTTTTTGCATAGCAACCGCTCAACAAACAAGTGTTTAGACAAAGAAGGATGGCCTTACAACATCTATCTGTCTCAGGCTCATTATTCGTTTTCATAGAAGCCTACAAGTTAGCGTTCCAGTATGACTATATTTCAATGATACTCATTCTCGAAAAGGTAACTACTAAATATTCTTACTTTAACTACATAGCCTTCTGGGCGAGTCAGACCATACAAGGTGGGTAGATGTCGAGCCCCAATCACAGTGACCTTAAGTTCTCTGGTGGATTCGTTCACAGCGACCTTGAATCCTAGTTCCGGGTCTAAAATTCCGGCGAGATGCTTGTGGGTGTTGCCTGGACCGAATATGTCCCGGACTTTTTGTACCATTGATGCCATGGTGATATTTCAATATTATTCTTTAGTCAAACAGGCACCATTTTATGTTTTATTGACCTGAAATCATTTTTACAAAACAAAAAATTAATTATGTCCCCGGCAACAATGCGCGTTAACTCCATTCAGCCAAGTCTATAACGAATTGCGTTATTGTCCAGTTTAAGTTTAAATTGTATATTCCGAGTCCAATTTTTTTTTTATAGCTGGTAATTTATCATAAACACTTTTATACAGGGTGTAAATTAGATTCTATTCGGAAAAGTATAATTATAATATGATAAAGTGTCTCAAATTATAAATTAATAAGTTATTCACGTTTATAAAAATAGTAGTCTAGTAAAAAATAAAATTTTAAACCAGAAGTTATGTACATATTGTTGCCTTCAAATGGAGCAGCCTGTATGCAAATGAATGTGTATGTCAAGAAGATAGAAGATAGACAATGATATAGCAAACATAATTTATTTGATGAATTTTATTCTATAACTTAAAATGAAAGAGATAAAAAGGAATTTGCCGTTGAATCATTCTGTATACAGCGACAAACCGAAATAACTCCCTGAGAGCTGTGGCATCCGCTTTAGTGTTGGCTGTACACTCAATGACAAAAGTTAATTAATGGTTTGTATAAATTTAATTACAATTTCAGTTACAAATAAATAAATTGTTACATAAAACTTTTTTCATTTAGCATCATCTTCATCAAATTGTCAAATTTAAACTCATACTTATTACTTTCCACACATATACAGTAGAATCGAAAGTTGGAAACATGCATTTACTCGGAAGTTATTACAGATAGAAAAAAAACTGTTTAGGTCAAGTTTTTAATACTTCTAATAAGCTAACTAAAGCTGCATAAATCTCCATAAATAATATAGTTATTTTTTCCTAGATATTACTGTTTTTGTACTTTTTAAATGGCACCCGCAGCATATTCTTATACCTATAACTAGAAACAAATGTTTTGTTTTTCTTTATTATTGATAGTTTTTATTTTATTTTTTATGTTTAAGATGTTCATGTTACAAGATGATTAGATTTTGGGAGCAAATCCATCCACCAAAAATGGTAATTTATTTGAAGCCCTATCAGGATTTTTGGGCATTGAGTAAATAAATAAGTTAAAGTAAATTTTATTTGGATTAAAAAAATGTGAAATAATATTAGTTAAAATTTTTATTTGAAACATTTTTCTATTTTAGTAGTTAGAAATTTTGATTTTTGGGAAGTGGTATTTTACTTGAAGGCTTATAGGTATTTTAAGTATATCTCAGTAAATAATTGAGTTAAAGTAAATTATGTTGTAATAAAAAAGATGTAGAATAATATTATCTATAATTTTTATTTGAAACTTTTTTTTCTATTTTGTACCGTTTAAAAGTTGTTTAGATGGGAGGTTATATGGACACATCAAATTTATTTCTGAACTGTACAAGTGACGGAGATTGGAGATAAAGACACGTCATTCGTTATGTACTTAGATGGGCGGAGTTAAGCCTCACAAACATACAAAAAATATAGTCCGACTGCATTACTGATGAAGCAAATATTTTTCTAGCATTTTTATTTATTTATTTATTTCGGATCTGTTATAATTTGACTAAAGTAGAATTTATCTAAACATATTTTGAATCCAGAAGCCACACCTGTCAGGGCGTAATATCTTTTTGTCAACTGCATTATTTTTAATCTACGTTCCATAATTTAAAACAATTGTCTATATGTTATACTACTTTTAGTGAATTTAAAGTTGGAATATTCAGTTCTGTCTTATGGATCCCGAGGCCAAGACAATTAGCCCAATTTGGAGTGCATTTCGTAATTGTTTAGAACCGCTGTGTTAGTGCAAAATGAGTCACAAGTACTGGAATCGATCCTGGATCTTTCGAACTCAAATCACATGCTAGTTACTAAGCCACTATTAAATTAATAAAAATGTTTGTAACTTACCAAATTCAATTTAACTGCACTGGAGTTATTAAATTAGTTTTAAAGTCACTCACTCAAATAGTCAAACTATAAGTTTTGCAATAATATAAATTGAATTATTAATACTTGTGGTATGGTTAAATTATCTTGTTGAAAACACTGCTCTTAGCCTACAGTAGGCCGTGATAATCACGTAGCGACTAACAAGCAAGCATCAAAAAGGATCACTTAAACCAGTTAATTTACTTAAATTAGCGGCTATTTAAACCAATTCTTCTGCTTATAAACTGTCTTTGGAGCGATCGAAAGTGTAAATGGCTATTTGTTGTACATTAAATGGGGCCATATTGTCAAGCTAATTGATAATGTACTTGGACGAATGTAACAGTTGTCTGATAACAGATTTTATATAAACTTTAGATTAGATATCTTTTAATCTACAGCAATTAATATTGTTTACGTTGTAAATGTTTTTCACCATGAAAATTATTTTATTTTAATATGTTTTATAGAAATAAATGTATTTATATACAGGGTGTTTCAGGACTAGTGTAACAAACTTTAACAGCTTATTCCTGAGGTCATTTTGAGCCAAAAATATCATATGAACATATGTCCTATTCCTTCTAGTTACCAAAATACAAGAGGTTGAAGTTCTACAAATAACACGAAATTTTCTAGTTTTTGTAATCAAGGTACTTTCAGAAAACAAGAGTTTTATTTAAAAGTCATACTTTATTTGTCTTAATTAATTTTATTTATTAATATTAACGAATACAATTTAGAGAACAAAACACACAATGACACAATTAAATAAATTCTAAACACAGAACAACATAACAACAACATGGGAAGGTTGGCGTCTGTTTGGGTATCTGTCTTGGTATTCTCTAGACTCGTAACGGGTATTACCATTACATAATCCATAAATAAAAATCATATCTGCATATTCAGCAGTACTATAACCATCCATTATGAAACGAAAATACAATCAAAAGTACAACAATTTTTAATTAAGACAAAAGGTATGACTTTTCAATAAAACTCTTGTTTTCCGAAAGTACCTTGATTACAAAAATTAGAAAATTTCGTGCTATTTATAGAACTTCAACTTCTTGTATTTTGGTAACTAGAAGGAATAGGACCTGTATTCATATGACATTTTTGGCTCAAAATGACCTCAAGAATAAGCTGTTAAAGTTTGTTACACTAGTCCTGAAACACCCTGTATATTCAAACCTTTAATAATAATAATATTTCTTTGACGAAGTTCAGCTTAAGCTGTTCTTACACCAACCTTTACAAAGAAAACAATTGACACAATTTATTTGAAAGAGAAAACAAACCAAAAAAACTAATAAAAATTTTATGATATAATCAAAATGATTTTGGAGAAGACGTACGTCATCAAAAATATTACTACTATAATGACGTCACTATGCAACAACGTTTATATGGAATACAAATTTTTGTTGAAATGAAAATGCAATGCGTATTACATCACACGTGCCGCCATTTTTAGACGTGATTTGTTAATAAACACAATGGGTGCTATTCACAGCTCTGTACTAAGCGTTACTAAGAAAATTGTATTAGGATTTACTAAAAAATCTATTCACAGCTCGATACTAGGCAATACTAAGCGTTACTAAGTTTTGTATTTAGTACACAAATATAAAACAAGGTAGTACCGTGTTTAACTTGGCTGAACGGACAATTTGAAATGCGAGATGTGCGCGATATGTTCGAAATTTACAAAATAGGCGGATAAAAGTGTATCAACTACACATGGACCCGTTTACCGAATTCAAGAAAAATGAAATTAAAAGGAGATACATACTGTGAGACGGTTCAAAGAGAGTAGACGATTTGTAAATAATTTGACTAGAGGAGAATTGACAGGCGAGCAAGTACCCCTAAGTTTCGTCAGAATTACAAGTACTGTTGCATTAAGATTTTAAACAAAGAGTTTGTACCAAACATAAAACGATAAGTAGGTATTAACTATTTTCTTTTATTTGAATTTTGACTGTAAGGTTAAATTTTTTAGTTGTCAAAATGACAGTTTGGGATCACTATACTTTCAATTACATTTCTTTTCTGTCGCACGCACTCCTTTTCTCTTACGTTCCTCAATTTTTGGATATTTCCCAATTTTGTTCAATTTTTTAAATACTAACATTCCTTTTTAAAATGTTATTTATAAATTACAATTCTATTAAAATTTAATATAAATGTCAGAATATGTCACTTGGTGTTTGGCGTAATATAAAATATTATGTAGCTATGACTACCAGTGATATTTGCGATGTTGTCAACTATATTTTTTGCTAGTCACTTGAACTAACTAAAACACGCTAGTATAGAGCTCTGAATAGGTAATGTATTAATTACTGTTTTAGCGCTAATACGTGTTTTAACTAAAACAGCCTAGTATCCAACTTTAGTATCGAGCTGTGAATAGCACCCAATATATTTATACATACATATTATAAAACTCAAGATCACGAGTAGCACAAATTTTAACAACACAGTAAAGTCTGACAGTAAGTGACAGTTCTATATGAATTTTTTATGTAAACGTGATCATTTACCAAAAGCAACAACATAGCGAACAAAAAATGAACTAGAATTATTTTTAATAATTTAAACTTCCATTAAAAGAATAAAATTGAGTATAAAATTACTGTAAATTGCATTATATATACTTTTCTTAATGCTAGTATTTTTTACGTCTTTTTAAACGTTAGCAAGCCTTAATAATCTTATTTATTATTCTCACTTTATAAAGTTTATTTTTTCAGGTCTTCTCCAAAATTATTTTGAGTGTAGTACGAGTATATGTGATTTGGCAAGTTAGAAATGTTTTCAAGATCATTCCTAATCTATAAAATTGCATCCTCATACTATGAAACCTCGAATGGCATATTACTCATCAGCGTATACGGAGTGTTCAGAAAATGGAGGTCAATGAATTAAAGGTGGATAGTACATTTTAAAACAATAATGAATGTTAATACAGGGTGTGCACAGAAATACGGAACATAGGATTTTAATAATGTGCGGAAATTAGCTCTCCTGTAAATTTTAGAGTAAACGTAGAAGAATAAAAAATCATAGATTATTAAATTTCACGTTTATAATGTTTAAATTTATTCCACTATCGTGTATATTGTTCTAGATAATTGAAAATAAAAATTTGAATTTTTGTCTAAAATCTGAAACCTTTGAATAAAAAAATAAGTAAAACAAAATTTCATTCTGACAGTTCTGTCAAAAATTACAGATTATAATTGTTGGCTTAATTATATCAACACAAAATTCAGAAAATTGGATTTTACAATAAATTTTCAAATATGTCTCAGTTCATTGTCAAACAATAACCTAATATATCTTACTGAACTGTCAGAAAGAGATTTTGATTTATTTGCTTTTTATTTTCATGCCTATCTTATTTTAAGGAAAATTTCACATATTATTTTTCAAATATTTAACACTACATAAATGCTAGTGTAATAAATTTAAACTTTTTTAAATGTGTAATTTAATTTTAAACAATTTTCTATTCTTGTACTTTTGCTCCATAAGGTACAGGTCAGGAGAACTCATTTCCGGACATTTTTAAAATCATTTGTTAAATTCCTATGTTCGGCATTTCAGTGCACACTCTGTATAAATATGTTATTAGAAATTCTTAATTTCAAAGTAATTATCGTTTTATATGTATTTTTTCACAATTATATTATTTTTTTGCCGATTGACATTAAAGATGACACTTCACGGACTGCTAACAGTATGTAAAGTGTAACTTTTATGCCTAGGTTGTAAAAATATTTTACATAACAAACGCATAGCAACCGTCAATAAATACTAGCAACTCTTCAACGCACGAATGGCAACGTAATTTGACAGCCATAATCTTTAAAATATGTATATAAAATAATCACTAAATTAATATTAATTCCAAATCGGCAAAAAATTATGTGTTCAACTCGACATCAAACACAGATTTATAGCTTCGGCAGTATTCAACGGTTGCCTCTGCTATAAATCTGGCATTTTGATGCCTAGTATTTGAAATCGGCACTAAAGTACTCAGAAATCGTCATTAAAGGCTCAGAAATCGTCTCTAAAGTAACCAGTTATACGACAATTTTGAGCAACCCACTGTTGGCAAGCGTTAAATAATTATTGTACAAGTAGAATGATTTTGGCAGTTATATTGACGTACTGAGGACAAAACATATAATTTTGAGTGTTATTTACAATAACTTCACTGTTCGAGGTTGACAACAATTTCAATTGACAACTGACAGATGTATAAACTTAACCTACTGAAGTTCCTTTTTATCAGTCACGTGGTTTATTTTCCTCGGCCTTTCGGGCCTCGGTAATCAAATTCCATATTCGTGATAAAGTTAACTTTAGTACATTGATATGCAAATAAGTATTCTAGCTTCTACTTACTTCCTACTCGTCTTGTGGACTGACGAATAATAATAATACTTATGCAACCATTATTTACTTTCTGTGAGTGATTCTTCATTAATAAAAACATAAATAGTTTCTGTACTGATTGTTTTAGGACTATAATGAATCAGAACTGTTATAATGAGAAACAAAAGGTCTTTAAAATTTTGCAAAAATATATAGATGTTCCATTTAAAAATATGAAGTTCTCTATCATTGCCCAAAAATGAAACACCCGGTAGAAAAACTTATACTGCAGATACATAGACATTTTAATGTAAAATAAACTTTATTTGCAAAAATTTAAATAATATTTAAAATAAAAGCATAAAATAAAAATACAGACAAATGGTCCAACCGGTATATGCAACTTAACAAATGTCAAAAGTATACAAGGAAAAAACAGGGCATAAATTCATCCTTGTGTAACACCCTTATTAATGTATAAAGTATCTGAAATATTATAATTTAAAACAACTTTTTTACACCTATTATGAAAGTATGCTATTGACATCAAACTCCGAATATTTCAATTGAGCTAACAAAAAAGCCACAATTTTAGAATATCAAAGGCTTTGTTAAAATTCAAAGGAATAAGCAAAATCACTTTTGTATCATCGATTTGATGAAAAATAACATCGGTTACTTATAATAACGTCGTAGCTATTTATGCTAGTTGAAGTAATTTTAGCTTGCAAGGATTATTAAATTAGATATAATTTTTTATATCAAACTATATTTAATATATATTTACAACCTAATATATTAATTAATAGAGTGAACATTTTTACAAATACTTTAAATGCACACAATTTACATCATTATATACAGTTTCACAATTATCTATAATTAACTAAATAGACTTTTAATAACATAAGTAATACTTAAAACTTAAAACTAACCAGCTGTGCTCTACCAAATTGCGTGACCTAATCACTTATTTAAGCTAGAGGTCCGATATTTCAATTTCTGTAACATTTGTATCAAATGTAACAACTGATTTTTTTCTTTCTTTCTCGTTAGTTGACTCTTCCGAATCTTTAATTCCCTCGTCAATATCTTCGATTGTTTTTTCTTCTTTAGTGCTTTCAAATACGTCATCGTCATTTTCATCAGCTAAATCAGTTAGTGTAAAGCCGACGGGAAAGCCTGTCGGTCGTCTGGTGGATATGCTCGTTTCTAGTTTACTGAAAATTTATTTAAATTTAATTGCAAGTTTATCGGTAAACATGGTTTCTTCATTAGTTTAACAACAAGTGGATGTAAATTATTTTTATTTTAATGTTTTGTTAGATGATTTAATAAGAGATGTAAATGTTGAAAAATTTAACATTTAAATGAGTTTAATTTGTTTCCGGCTTGGAAATACTTTGTCCTTCACTTTAACACAATTGGACATAGCGGTTAACAAGATCTACACTTCCTTATTTTAGAAATAGATCTTTGTACAACTTCTTTTTTATTATTATTAAAATATTACTTACTTCTCTACGGGTGTTTGATGGATAGAATCTCTACTTATGTGTTTTTCGTATTTTATTGGACCACCCACAAGTCTTGGTCTGAAATAGAATTTATTACAAATGTTTCATTAAATTATTTAATTTAGTTATTAACAATATGTAGCAGAAGAATAATTATAAATTTCAACAAGAAATTGGGCAACTGCTAGTATTATGTGGCTATTTTTAAAAACATGTATTTTTTTGGCCCCCGTCCAAACATACTAGTTTTGAACATTTCAAAATCGTCCAAAAACTGATTATTTTCCGATTAAGGCCGGCAAAAACTAAGGACTTTTATAATGTTAGAGTTGGCATATATTTCACATTGTTTCCAGTACCGATTCAATGATTTTTCTGCAACAAATTATTGATAAAATTATTTTGGTGATGGACCATTATACGACAGAATATAAACTAATTATATTCAAAGAAAACAAATGAACTGTTTATATTTATAAATCACTCATTTTCTTGTTTACGAAAGTTCTGATGTCTTACCAACATAAAAAATTCTAGTATTTAATATTTGACAAAATAAATCAATAATAATCAAATAATGTGTCTCACTCATCCAGAAACTTCGTTTTGGAAGTGCTTGACAAAATATACTCGCACTGGTAAAAGTGCAGTTTCTGGAGTTCTGGACTAGTGATATAAATAACTATTTCGTACTCACAACCTTGGAAACAGCATTTGACGTATGCTATTGACAACAAGGAATATTTAATTAGCGCACTCGTGCCCGTGCGGTATAATATACAAAACACTCGGTTTCCCCGTGCATTCTACAGTAAAATCATCTTTAAATTAACCAATTTTCATGTATCAAAACTCACAGAAACCATCGATAACCGCCAATTATTAAAATAAAATGTGTTTGCAAACTGTTTTTTTCACAACATGCCAGGAAATCCCACCTTTCTTCTCCTTAAATAGTGAGGAAAATGTGTTTTCCTCTCTACAGAGGAAAATATAGAAGTGTAGCCAATATGACTGTTATTTATAAAAAATATGTTGTAAAAATTATAAATAAATTCCAAATTTGGTCAAACTGTCGATAAGGGGCCCCACCTCCGATTTGTGTGTGTGTGTGTGTGTGTGTGTGTGTGTGTGTGTGTGTGTGTGTGTGTGTGTGCGTGCGTGTATGTGCGCGGCGCGTGTTCAAGGTCATCCAAAGGTTTCCCCCACTTGCCACTATTTTTCCCATACATATAATTTTTCGGGTGATTTTTCCACAAAGTTTCATCCAAATCTGAGGTGGGGCTCCTTAACGACAGTTTGACCCCAAATTTTATTGAACATCCTTATTTAAGTGAATTACACACTTTAAATTATTTTACAATAATTATGTCTTATATTTTCCTTTTTCTAAATTAAATCACACTTTGACAACTTTAATGTAGATTTAGATTGGTTCATAGGCAACACTGTTACACCGCTTTGCGTCTGATAACCTAACTTTTGACGTGTCAGTTGTGTGTGTGAACATATCGTTTTTAAAAACATGTGAAAAAATGTTGCGTCTAACACAAAAAAAAAACGCTTCTTCTACGCTCGCTCGAATTGCTTCATGAGCGAGCTCGAGTGAAAAAAAGAATCCCTTTCCTCTCTAGTTTGACAAATAACTTCAGTTATCATATCATCAAACTCCGTAGCAACCAGCGATTTCTAAGACTTTGCTGCTGTAGAATTTATAAGGCAACGTTTATTTTAATTAAATTTTAATTCCGTTAGAAATAATTTTGTTATAAAAAGCATTGTATAAACCTTGGTTGGTACGTAAATATTTATGTAAAATGGCAAACAACATACCTGATATAGAAAATGTAGCCTACTACAATACCAATTAATACAAGGGCGAGCAAAACAGACAAAGTTGAAACAGCAGCCACCCATCCTGTATTATCTTCTTCCGATTTATTATTATCCGAAATACCTTCTGTTGGTGTTATATATTCCTTAACTTCTAATGATTCTCCTAATTTGCTTTCTTCAATTAATCTGATAAAATAAAAACGATTATTTACTTTACAGTCCAAATGAAAGATAATGAACTGTGGTTCTAAGAATATTTCTTCGATAATAACTTCCTTACTTTTTAAAGTCTGCGGCTGGCACGACTTTATCATCTTCTAAAGCAT
Organism: Poecilus cupreus; assembly: GCA_963942605.1. Classification (NCBI taxonomy): domain Eukaryota; kingdom Metazoa; phylum Arthropoda; class Insecta; order Coleoptera; family Carabidae; genus Poecilus; species Poecilus cupreus. The sequence goes on along the minus strand of OZ012719.1, from coordinate 17,044,249 downwards.
AAATTACAATTCTAAGTACAGGTATTTTGTCATCTACTCTGGTTTGTCTCAAACTTTTCTTCTCTTCAACTGGCCCATTTTTAGGCAAAGCCGTACTGGTTAAATACTTTACTTTTTTGTTGGTTTCTTTGCTGAGCTCATCAAGAAAATCGTCAAGTTTAGAATAAACAATATTGTTTACTGTTATGACTGTGATATGTGGTTCTTCCAATACTTTTACCTGAAAAAAATATTTTCACGTGATTATTTTTTTTTTTAATAATATTTAATGTTCCTACTTTAATCTTCAATGAAGAGCTAAGTCCATCCTTCGCACCATCTCTATCGGTTGCAGTTACTGTAAATTCTGTATCTTGAGCTAAATCACCTCCTGGGAAGATTATTCCGTTTTCCGAATCAATTTTAAAGTCTTTATCTACACTGTATTTAATTTTAGCATTGATATCAATGTCTTCATCTGTAGCCTACATCAAAACTTGCATATTAGTCTTATGTTTACTTGAAATGTATGTAGAACTTACTGTAACTTTGACCAAATATGGCGGTGCAATAAATTCGGCAAGTTTTGAACTAGGGTAACCAATTGTTAAAGGATTTTCGTGAAGAAAAGCAGGGTTATGATCATTCTTGTCCTCAATGGTTACAACGACATGCATTATATCTCTGCTGTATGGAATAGTTGAAATATATATGCATGATTTCTGATCATTTGACTCAGCTTTTTCGTTTATTTGATAGACTCTACTAAATGTTGAATTGAAAGAATTTCGCATAGATTTCTCCTTGGCCTCTATTTTCGTTTTTACTTGTGACTTAAGCATATTTTTCAGTTTACTACTTTCTCTGTCAATATCTTTTTTTAAATACAAATCACCGTTGATAATTTCAAACCATTCTACCGAAGAAATATTTAATTAATATAAAAAAATTATTAATAGATAATCTAATAGTTATACCATTGGAATCTTCGTCAACAATGTTGAATTCAATTTCAGAAATAGCGCTTACAATTTTTTGTTTGTCTGAATGTTCTTCTACATTTTCGACCACTAAACTATATTGAAATTTAGCGTCTTCATTTATTCTTTCGTTAATTATTAAAACTACCTAAAATTGTAGATGATGAGTGTACATTTTTTGTATTAATTTCTAATTAATCTTACATCCTTTGTATCCACATTTGAACTATCCTTTCCTTTAGCTTGAAGAGTTATTTGGAAATATGTTGTATCTGGTAATATTTTGTTGATTGTTAACTCACCACTTTGTTTATATTCCAAATTATCTTTTATATCAGGATCTGAAACATAACCACAATGTATTGGTGGAGAGGTCCTCTGATAAAGGTGACTTTTAAAGAGCACATGTTTACAAAAACTCACGCTATAAAAGGTGAAAATTAAAAAGGCGCATGAAAGAAAGACATTTTATAGTGGTTATGTTTTAGCCGATTTTGTAACTTAAATAACTTGGATTTATATAGGTATGCATTTGAATATTTAATTAAACTAAGAAAATATTTATTATATATTTTAGAAATATAATAAATAGTCAGTTTGCAACGAGTCACTGAAAAGTGTTACCAAAGTAAAGGTCTATCCGTAAAATATGTATTTGAACTATGAAGGTTAATGAAATGCTGTACCAGTATACAAAATTTTGTGTTTAGTAATCTATTATAGCTTTAGCATAGGTTTTCGAATTATGTTTATTATAATATTTGATTTATGCAAAATTATTAAGCATTAAGATTATACGTTGAAAAAATGCTAAATAATCTGTAAAAAAATAAAAATTTATGTTAACATGATTTTGTAAGCATAAATGAATTAGGAAAAGGTTTAAATCTGTTATTGTATATCGATAAATGTGAAGTGTTGATGTTTAAGAAGAATGATTTGGTAACCAATTGTAATGTTTCAGTGAATGGTGTGAGATTGGAACAAGTGAATGAATTTGTTTTTTGGGTACTCAGGTGTTCGGAAGGAAAAATAAGTTTCGATACGATGAGGCAAGTATCGAAGCATGACGAGTTATAGTCTGAGTGATTAGAAAAGGGTAAAATCGCTTCTAAAATAACCATATATTTTACATACAATTTTACTAATTAGTTACTAGTTCTTGGAGATAAGAAGGCTCTCCTTTGACCTGAGCAGCTGAATGTAGTATCAAAAGACTGTCATGGCACTCATGGCAGAGATTTTAAAGAAACACTTGCCGAAAACTACGTCGTGAGCCAGACATGTTACTAGATCGGAATATTTGTCATGTCGTAGGAGTATCATTATCTAAATAGTTTACCATTCATCGCAGCTTTCAAAACCATATACAAAATCGTACATTCGTATTTCGGAATAACAAGAGTCAAGTCAGATTTGACTAAGCATCTTATTTATAACAAAATGCCCATCTTGCAACCCACGTAACAGAGAATTTTTAGAGCTTTTTCTAATCTAGTAACATGTTTGGCTTACAAAGTATTTTTCTGCAAGCGTTTCTTTCAAAAGCTTTGCCATGATAGTCTTTTGATAGTACATTTTGCATATCAGGTCAAAGAAGAGCCTTCTTTTCTTCAAGAAATGGCATAAGTCCTTTCCAGAACGTATGATTCACGAACTCTTGTATAATTCCAGGTCTTTAATATTTCAGTTCATTTTCCGCCTAAACAGCGGATGTCAATATATTGTAGGAAATATTTAATCAGTATCTTGTAAGAGAGTATTGCCCAGTTAGAGTTATTTTGATTACCACTTGCATTTTGGCTTTTCTTGTGAAATGTTCAAAGAATTACTATACAGATTAATAGCTTTTCTCTTGTATGCATAGTTTTTGTGAAGTTTTATTTTGTGAGTTCATGTAAGTAGATTTGAGTTCTATGTATGAGTATTGTTAATAGCGAATGTTATATCAGTCTCGAACTTTGAAAGTTATTGTAAAAGTTAGTGAGTAAGCTATACTTTGGATTATATAGCGTCGTATTATTTCAGCTCTTAAAAGTATTTGATTCATATAATTTATTTTGCTTGTTCGTTATTAATATTATATAATTTTGTTATTGTTGAATATGTGTTTGAGTCCCACCTGCGCGCATATTTCCCGTCATCAGAAGACTTTTTCTAAATACTCTTCGGAATCGAGTTAAAATATTCCGTGGTGGCCAGCGACTATGCTACCCTTGGTTATTCATTTAATGAAGTAAAACCCTTTCGAATGTCAGTTACCTCTTGGTATCAAGTGCGAGATACCTGTTACAATAGTCTTGGAATAATCTTTTTCATATTTTGTCGTAAATGAGTTTGATAGAACTTTCAAATAATGACGTAGATACCCAACTTCTAATAACAATCATAAACACAGATTTGAAACTTCATTTTAAAAAAGTTAGTAAAATTGTAAAATTTAAGGTAGATGAACAGCTATGATTTTAAGAATGGGTTTTCCCCTTTTCTAATCACTCAGACTATAACTATTCATGCTGCGCTAATTGCCCTATCGTACCGAAACTTCTTTTGCCTTCCAGACACCTGTGGGTAGTATGTTTTTGAGGGATGGACGTATTGTCCAGGAGTTTGAAAGGCGGGTGTCTGCTGGGTGCAAGGTATTGAGTGCTTTGGATACATTTGCTCGAAACGTGAATGTATTTAGATATGCTCAATGAGTGTTTATAATAGTGTGCTAGTACCTACATTGATGTATGGTTCTGAATGTTGGGTGTGGATGAAGAAGCATGAACGACGTATTACTGTTCTAGAAATAAGATATTTGAGATGATTGTGGACGTATACGAAACGTGATCTAATCCGGAAAATATTGCTGTATGGCGCGTGTGACATTGAGAAGAATATTGTTGAAAGTGGCAGTGAGTCAATTAATTGGTTTTTCCATATTGAGCGAATGTTGAATGAAAGGTTGGTGAAACTAATATATGCGGGTGAGATTGAAGATAAATTATTGCGTTGGTGTCCGAGGAATAAGTGGTTAGGTATGCTTGATGGTTTATTGCGTGAACGAATGGTTCCGAGTGTGAAGAATAGACGAACATGTATGAATCGTACTATGAATGTGGACGAGGTAAAAGTGGTGTGTCTGGATAGGAATATTTGGAGGAGATTGATTGTTGGTTGACTGTGTTTCTGGATTTGTGCTACTTACCCCATTGAGTGGGATATAGCGTGACGTTATGTATGTATATATGATTTTGTATTAATCGCCGTAGCTTTTACAATGGGGTATTCCTGCATTTTTGGGATATTTTTTTTTTCATTAGTAAATGTTATTAGATCTACAATAATCCAAATAGTAAAAAATATTAAATTTATAAAAAATGATTAAAATTGAAAAATGGGACATGTGACGTCATCTTGCTATGATATTTGTAAACTGATATCAGCGCCATCTATCGCCAAGTGAGTAGCGATGCATGTGTTCTAAGCTGTCAAGAAACTTGTTTACATCTCAATTTGTTGTCTGTTAGTATATATTTTATATGTGGATTACGTGTGATAAGATTTGAAATATAGAGCCTGGGTTCAAACAAGCAGATTCATCAAATTTACCTGTAATTGATTCTACTATGGTACATGATTACAAGATGGCAGCACACTTGACATTTGAAAACCGAAATCTGTTCGAAATGAGCAGCAGTAGGCAAGTTTACGTCACGCATTTTAAAGCCGCGAATTCAGATATATAATATAAAATTATTAAAGTTATGTTTTTAAATTATTAATTATATTTTCCAGACATATTTTAACATGAACTACTATACTCTATTATTATTTTATGCTAGTTCAGTTAGACATGAATACCCCATTCAGTAAGTGGAAAATTTAAATTAATTATTTTTTTCTAATTCAGTTGTATATTTAATACCTGTTTTAATGATTTCATATGAAATATCTTCAGATGAATCTGATTCTGCTGTAAAAGTACCAATGGTTCCAGTAAATGAATTATCCTTATCAAAAATATTTAATTTTTCTGTATACCATACTTTAGGTTTCGGCTCTGAAATGAAAATCTTGTCATTATAATTGTATATATTTTAATAATAAAATATCGTAATTCATACTAACCTGCTTGTTTTGGAGAATCAATAATTACAACCGTTTTCCCAGATTGTTCAATTTTTTTGTAATATGCGTGAATTGTCACTGCAATATAATTAACACTATCGAATGTATCTTCAGGAAGCTTAGCTGTTAGTTCGAATTTGTCATTTTCTAATTTAAAGTAATCTTTATACTCTGAAAACCAAAATGTATCAATCATTTATTTGAAATGTATAATACAAATGTTTACTTGGTTCCATTTCAAATGTTGCTTTAGGTGTTGAAGATTTTAATTTAACCACAACAGAATTCATAGAATCGTCACTTTTGTACTGAGTTCTATAGTATGGATTCTCGAATACTGGGATTTGTTCGTCATCGACATTATCATCATCTGGAGCTTTGATAATGACTATTGCTTTGCTTGATCCCTTGCTTTTGTCATAGTATGCTTCAATGGTCACGGTGATGTAGACATCTGATTCAAACGTATTGCCAGGAAGAGAGTTTTTTGATGACAACACATTTTCATTCCAGTCAAAAAATTCTTTGTAATCTAAAAAATAGATAATGAAACAGTTATTTAAAATTGTTACGTTTTTACAGTATTTTTTAATATGACCTTTTTCTATTTCAACAGTAGGAATATCATCGGATGTAGTCTGCAGTTTGATTGTAATTGAATCAATTTTATAATCATCTTTTGCTTTAGTTTTATACAGTAGTTCCTCAAAATTTGGAATTGAATCAACGATTTTTTTCGGAGAGTTTATTATTACTACTGTTTTTCCAGGAGCTTTCGCATTTGCATAAGTAGCTTGAATTGTAACTGTGATGTGGTTTCTTTTGTCGAATGTTTTTATTGGTAGATCCTTAAGAAGTATCAATTTTTTGTCACTAAAGTTGAAAAATCCCTCAAATTCTAAAAGAAAGAGTTTACATATTATTTTACTAATAATTTAGATATATGGGAACTGATACCTTTCTCCGTAAGAACTGTGTATGTTGGTATATAAATCGTGTGTTGTATATCAATGTTATCATGGTCTAAATGTCTTTCGTCGATGTAAGTTGCCTCATATAAAGGTTGTAAAAATATGGGATTTGGTGCAACTGAGTTTTTCGTATCTATATTTAGTTTCATTGTTGTTTTATCTACTTCATTCTTGTTGTTCTAAAAAATTAAATCTTTAAGAATATCATTATTCGTAAACAAGTATAGTACTACGTACAACAACTTCTACTTCACAGCTTACGCTCTCGTGCAAATCAACATCCTTGTCTTTCGTTTTTAAATGTGTGCTGTACATTTTCGCATTCTTTTTAGTTACATCAAATTCAAATTTGTCACTGCAATCCCCAACTACAGTAAACTTAAGTTTCATATCTCCTAAATTTTTATCTTTTGCTTGAACTGCAGCTTTTGAAATAATAGTTTGTTCTAATATTGGCATCTTTAAATCAAATTCAAGTGGTTCAACAAATTCTGGTTTCGTAAAATGTGTTTGTTCGACCAATAAAGTAAAATCCTGTAAATTTCTAGTATTAATAAATAGAAGTGTGTAATGGTACTTTTAAAACTAACGGCTGTTTTTTGCGTGTTGTCCGCACATGTAAAATGTATTTTAGCTTCTTGTCTGGGCGTATCTTCATTTTCAATATAGTTATCAACATCAGGTGTTATAGAAAATGTTAACTCCGTTTCATCGCTATTAAAATCCCAAACTACATATTTTAAATCCATTTCGATTTCTAAATTGTAAATAGGTATAATTTAAGTAAATATATTAATTATGAATTTAATTTTATCTGCATCTTATACTTGCTTTCTATATTTTCTACAGTGTATGGTTTACTGGTTCTGCCATCATCATTTACATCGAAAAGAAAATCTTGATTATCCCATTCTACATTGTTTGGCATATTACAGTTTCCTATAAAGTAAATTATGTTTCTTTATTTTTTTATTTATTTATTTACAGGCAATGCAATTCCAAATAATTTCATACCTGCAACATCACTTGCTAGCACTGCGAATATAAGTAATACACACTTCAGCAACATTTCGGATAAAAACTATTCACTTAATTTTCACTAATAATTTTAGAACTATAAATTCACAATATTCAAATGAACATAAATGCAAGCAATGGCATAAATTTCGAATTGTTCATATCTTGATACCTTATCATAGCACGGATATTATCAATCAGGATTATTAATTTTGATCGTATCAGTACTTAGACCTTAACTAGCTTTGTAGTTACGTAGTGCATCAGCTATTCACAATTATGTTTTTTTAAATAAATGTATTGTTTGAGTTATCATTCAAGTTAATTAACTGATTTTTTTCATATTTATTTCTAATCATCTATTGATATATACAAATTAATTTGTATTGTTAATATTGTTTTTCTACTTTTGCATTGGTAATTTGTTATTTAATGTTAATATTCTTTAGCTTAAAAATGACACAAATAATGACAACTTACTAATGCAAAAGTAGAATCTAGTGTGTGTCATTTAAGGTACGACTGCATTAGCATTGGGATCTCGAGTACCGTAAGAATTAAGATGTTGGTTAAATTAGACGAAAGTTACCTCATTAGTAGGGTAGTTTGAACATTTATTTGTTTTTCCAATTGAATGCATAAGTCACTAGATATTGGCTAAAGTGTAAATTTAGCGATTTTCTTTTATTTTGCTTATAACTTTGAAATATGGCATAATACGAGATTATTGTTTACACTTTCTTATAACACTTTTAAATTGTAAGTTTGCAGAAGTACTCATTTGACTATATACAGTACAGCTTTCTTGTGGTGCGGTTCACGTCACTATCTTCTTTCTCACTTTCTCCCACTAGTACAGCTTTCTTGTGGTGCGGTTCACGTCATCAATCACATCCGTATGAATCAAATCAGCAATAGTGGGAGAACTGTACAACTGTACTGTATTTACGGATTACTAGTATCAACTTTTATTATTCATATGGAAGTAATAGTAAGTTGTGGCATTTTTTAATAGAGATTTTTTTGCTAATAACTATATAAAACAATAATATTCTATTTTTATAATAAATGAAAAAATTAACGAAAATTGTTATTTTGTGAATTCATGATCATAACATATATACCATTAGAGGAAGATAATGAAGAGGCTCTTACTCCAGACCACTTCTTATTATGGAAATGTCAAATTGTAAAAATCCTTTAGGAGAAATTCCAAAGGTAAATTGAACATTAAGAATAAACTTGATGATATCGCAACAGAATGCAAACCAGTTTTGGAATCGCTTTATTAAGGAGTATATTATTATATTACCCGTCGAACAAAATGGTAACAATACACCGAATGTGATATAGTTATTGTAGATGATGGAACTAGGTAATCAAAGAAATTTATTGCTGAATGGAAAAAATCACCAAACTTAAGCAAAATACCGATAACAAAATTCAAAGAGTAACTATTCAAACAAAAAATGAAATACTCGAGAGACCAGTAGCTAAAATTGTTAAGAAAAGTTGTGGTAATTTTAAACTTAAGGATTTAAAATTACCAGACCAGAAGGATATGTTGAATAAAATCAAATTGTAAAAGTTGGCGCCCGCCGCAAGATATGCAAATATACAAAAAATAATTTGTCAAAACATTAAAAAATAAATTAATATTGTAACGCACGCGGTACCGACCAGCTGAAACTTGTCGGCTTACGCCGCCGTTTAAAAATAGACGCAGCGGTGACTTGTTTGAACTAGTCCGCTAGCGTCACAATAGGGAATATTCCCGAAGCTTCTCGAAACAAGAAAAGCAATATAAAAGGGCGAATCATCGGGAGCAGTCAGTCAGTCAGTTAGTTGACTCAGAAACAGTCAGTCAGTTGACTCAATTAGTTGAGTTGACTCAGTTGACTCAGTTGACTCCCGAGCTACTATGAAGAACTTGAATATATTGCTCGGTCTGAACATAAATATATCGTCTTAAATAAGTATATCGCTCGATCTGAACATATATAAATCGTCATAAATAAATATCGCTCGGCTAGTTTATATAAATAATAGGGTTTGATTACAGTAGTGCTAAGTGTTAGTGTATAAGTTTTTGTATTCGTTATTTTAGTATTTAAATATAGTGTTAATTAACTTTATTTATTATTATAATAATTATTAATTATTTGTTATTAATAATATTTTTTTTGTTTAAATAAAAAAGTTTAAAACCCACGAACGTTACAATATAAATACACTAAAATAAAGATAAATATTAATCTTTGGATAGACCATAGACCAATAATTGTAAGAAACTAATCTATTATGTGAAATTATTGTGTATTAATATTAGTATTATTTAAATATATAGATATATGTAGCATATCAAAGATTTCCAATTAAATTAGAAAATAAAATAAAGAAAATAACAAAAGCTTACATTTATTTGGTCTTGGGGAAAATATTATAAAAATTTCTCAATAATGTTAATTGAATAAGAGATCACGAACATGTGCACACAAAGGAATGAGGAGGACACATATGTATACACGCTTACAATTGTCCACAACTTAATTTTACAAGGGAACAGCATCGGTTGTATTGAAGTACTGAAAGAAATCTTCATTTTTTGCTATTGTAAAGGAATTGCGATTATGATTGCTTTCTAAATTCATCATTCGACTTAGATCATGTCGCCAATCTTCATTTTCAACTATTCTGTTACTATGTCTTCGACATCGAAACCATTTCGTATGAAGTCATTTTCTTTCTTGGATCCTAAGTAATTGTGTATTTGGCAAAATGTTAATGTTATTTTAGCACCTTTTTTCAGGGAAAGATTGATTGTACTTAGAAGTATTTGGAATCGAGAAGCCATTATTTCATTTGATTTTTCTATTGTAAGAGGGCTACGTGATAATTTATAATTAAAAACTAGATGTATTCTGTTCGTAAATTTTTTTCTTGTATAAGGTTTAATAATGTTTTCCATAAGTGGGAATACATCTTCATCTAGATAAGATACCTTTATTTTCATCTGCAAACCCAGTGGAAAGTTCACCTTACCTTCCTTTGCATTCTGAATGAGGTCAATAGGAAGTGAAAATTAAATGGAGAGCAGAGTGTACGTCAATGTTGTTATGGAAACGTAGGTCAACTCCTCAGAGATGAAGAATATGCATAATTATTTATTATATGTACCTATGTTAAGTTATTTTTGTAGTTTCTCATGTAAATAAAGAAACGAAAAACATATCAGTTACCTTAATATTTTACAAAAGCGGCACGTGTTCCATTCTCATCTTCGTATCACAATGTCGCTTGGAGAGATAGAATAAAAAACTGAACGAATGCTCAAGTTATGTACAAACGTAAATACATTTTGAATTTGCGCAACATCATGCTGCGCAATAAATGGTTTGCAACATGATTGTGAAAAGGCCCATAACCCTTCCGTTACCAAAATAATTTACAATCGTCTGTGCATAAATGTGGTATATTTAATATCACTGTTTTTAAAGTAATATATCTTGTTTTTAATATTTTTGCTAGTGCACTACTGTTTTTAGGAAATTTAAAATTAATTTCTTATACAAAAATCATAAATTGTAACGTTGACAAATAAAATCATTAAGAAAAATAAAATGTGTTTACAATTTTTTTTTATCAAGAGCCTTAATACATTTATTGTTAATGTTACATTCACTGTTTCTATTCGAGACATGATTGCGGTAAAAAATGGTTGGCAAAAAAGCTTGTTTTCAGTACATAATTCTGAAAAATACAATTTTATTATATATTATATACCATATCCCACTATGATATATTGTTAACCTATTTTAAAAATCAATCTGTGGTGTATGTATGATACTCGTTTTGGTTTCGGAAGGGATAATCTACTTTGAGTTGTTTCTTCTGCAATCTTATCCACAACTTTCAATAAACGTTCATTTTCTTGGTTCTTCAGTGAAACACTCGCTACCAGAAGAGTTTAAATTTAAACCCCTTTTCCTTCACCAAAACCACTTCACCTTATATATAAAGCAGAAACTCACGGAGGTTTCGAGATCCCACATTCTGTAGATTTTTAATTCAAACGAGACGGGAAACTACGTTTGTGGGTGCACCGTCAAGACGAGTAATAGGGAGAGATACGCAGATAATTATAATAATAAAGTTTATTTCCTAAGACCAGTATTACATTGGTATATGAAGTGTCATAATAATGATTTACAAATGACAATAATAATTAAAAGTATAGTATTAATGCTTTTACGAGTTTCAGGATATTAAACTTGCACAAAAGTAGGCTAGTAAGCATGTGATAACTCTATGCTGTATGGTAATATTACCATACTAAACTTTCAAAACAGTCAAAAAAATGAAAATTAAACACAATGATAATATAACGCCATTTATTAATATAGACGGAATTAAACTGTTCAAAACTTCACCTACTACGTTCCAAATATTTTCAGGCAATTCAGCATATTCAAACAAACTTACTCGCTCACCTTAAAAAATTATGACAGACGTTATTCATAAAAGAATTTAAAAAAACCTTATTTATTAAAGACATTAACGTTTCGTTATTCTGAAACCGGTAAACTATTAAACAAACCACGGATGTTATGAGTCATAACAGGCCTTAGGTAGATGTCTTAAAATTTTCGCACTACGAACTGGAATGTTATTATACTCATAACATTGCTGGATATGTTAAAAGCTAATATCTAAAAAATCAACCACACTAAAATGTTTTATTTATCCCTGCAGGGTCACAATTCACTCACAATATTGCCAAAAATTACTGAATTAGGAAAAAAAAATTTAAAAGCTTTATCTCGGAAACTATTGAACTTATAGAGACCATTTTGGAAAATTTGGGGTAAATAGCTCCGTGGTAACGTGTCGGACTGTGGATCGTGAGATCCTCAGTTCGAATCCTACTGCCGACAGTTACAAATTTAAATTTACCTCTGTGGTTCCCCCTCCACTATGACTTGACGGCTGGTAACCGCATTTCATACGCAAAAATATATCACCTACCGAGATCTGCGCAAGCAGAGTGCCACATCCTTAATGGGTAAAAGGCGTGATGATATATTTATTTATTTATTTTATTTTATTTTGGTTAGCAATACCTATAGTCTTCTTGAAAAAGTTCTGTACCGAAAAAGTTATCAACATTGACAAAAACTGAAAGTAGGTAGAAAATTTTGCTGTTTGAATTTTTTACAATATTGCATTCGGCTTTCGAGGTAGAAAACTTTGATTAGGCATTAGGCCAACATCATATCTCTAAATTACCATATCTCCCCATTCAGGCGACAATGTTACTGGACTATGAAAAATAAATAGTATTATTTGTGAAATAATTGTCTATATCAAAAATATTTAATTTTTCAGTGTACCATACTCTTGGTTTTAACTCTGAAATGAAATAATTTTGTTATTAAAATTTTATATTATTATAAAAAATAACATAATTCGTACTAACCTGCTTGTTTCGGAGAATCAATAATTACAACTGTTTTCCCAGATTGTTCGAATTTCTGGTAAAATGCGTGAATTACCACCAGAATATAATTAACATTATCGAATGTATCTTTTGGAAGCTTACTTGTCAGGTCGAATTTGCCGTTCTCTAATTTAAAGTAACATTTGTACTCTGAAAACAAGAATTTATCATTTTTTCATTTAAAATATATAATACAAATGTTTACTTGGTTCAATTTCAAATGTTGCTTCAGGTGTTGAAGTTTTTAAGTTTATCACAACGGAGTTCATAGAATCGTCACTTTTGTATTGTGTTCTATAGTATGGATTTTCAAACACTGGGATTTGGTTGTCGTCATCATGATCATCTGGAGCATTAATAATAACTACTGTTTTGTCCAATCCCTTGTCTTTGTCATAGAATGCTTCAATGGCCACAGTGACGTAGTCTACACTGTTAAAGGTATCCTTAGGAAGAGGTTTAACCATAGAAAATTCGTTATTTTCCCATTTAAAGTGGTCTTTGTAATCTATAAAAAAAGTAGCCGTAATGAAATAATACTTTAGATTTTGCATTTCCATTTACCTTCTTGCATGATGACTGTTGGTTTGGTTTCAGGTTTTAAGTTTTTCAGTTTGATTTCGATTGAGTTAGGGACCATTGTATCATCATCCTTATACTGTGCTTCGTACATTGGTTCCTCAAAAGTAGGAATTGGATCAACTTCCATTTTCGGAGAGTTTATTATTACTACTGTTTTTCCTGGAGCTTTCGCATTTTCATAAGTTGCTTGAATTGTAACTGTGATGTGATTTCTATTGTCGAATGTTTTTATTGGTAAATCCTTAATAAGTATTAATTTTTTGTCACTAAAGTAAAAAAATCCCTTAAATTCTAAAATAAATTTATAAATTATTTTAAAAAAACTTAGGTATTTGCTAAATGATACCTTTCTCCGGGAAAACATTGTATGTTGGTGTGTAAATCGTGTGTTCTATGTCAATGTCATCATGGTCTAAATGTCTTTCGTCGATGTAAGTTGCCTCATATAATGGTTGTAAAAATATGGGATTTGGTGCATCTAAATGTTTCGCATCTACATTTAGTTTCATTGTTGTTTTATCTACTTCATTCTTATTGTTCTAAAATTTGAAATCATTAAGAATAACATTATTCGTAAATAAGTAGTTTTACGTACAACAACTTCTATTTCACAGCTCACGTTCTCTTGCAAATCAACATCCTTATCTTTTGTTTTCAAATGTGTACTGTACATTTTCGCGTTCTTTTTAGCTATATCAAATTCAAATTTATCACTGCATTCACCAACTACAGTAAACTTAAGTTCCATATCTCCTAAATTTGTATCTTTTGCTTGAACTGCAGCTTTTGAAATAATAGTTTGTTCTAATATTGGCATTTTTAAATCAAATTCAAATGGTCCAACAAAATCTGGTTTCGAAAAATGTGTTTGTTCGACCAATAAAGTAAAATTCTGTAAATTTTTAGTATTAATAAATAGAAGTGTATAATGTTATTTTTAAAACTAACGGCTGTTTTTTTCGTGTTGTCCGCACATGTAAAATATATTAGAGCTTCTTTTCTAGGCCTATCTTCATTTTCAATATAGTGCTGAACATCAGGTGTTATAGAAAATGTTAATTGAGTTTCATCTGCATTAAAATACCATGCTACATATTTTAATTCCATTTCGATATCTAAATTGTCAATACAATGTAAGTAGCTATATTAATTACGAATTTAGTTTTATCTACATTTTATACTTGCCTTTTATATTTTCTACAGTGTATGTTTTAATGGTTCTGCCATCATCGTTTACATCGAGAAGAAAATCTGCATTACTCCATTCTGGAGTGTTTGGCATATCACAATTTCCTAAAAAAGATTATATTTTATTAAATTTAATTTTTTTAATATACATGCAATGCAATTCAAAATATATTCATACCAGCTACTTCACTTGCAAGCAGTGCGAATATAAGTAATACACCAGACTTAAGCAACATTTTGGATAAAAACTATTCGCATAATTTTCACTAATAGTTTTGGAACTATAAATTCACAATATTTAAATGAACATAAATGCATACAATGGCATAAATTTCGAATTGTTCATACCTTGATACCTTATCATTGCAAGGATATTATCAATCAGGATTATTAATTTTGATCGTATCAGTACAAACCTTAAATAGCTTTTTAGGTACGTAGTGCATCAGCTATTCACAGCTATGTTACTTTTTTTTTAAATAAATGTATTGTTTGAGTTAGTTATCACACAAATTAATTAACTGATTCTTATTTGTTCGTATTATCTATTGATAAATATTGTTTTCCTACTTCTACACCAGTACGTTGTCATTATTTGTGTCATTTTTAAGCTAGAAAATATTATAATTAAATAACAAATTTATATATTTTTATAACGGGTCTATCTATATTCGTTATAACCACTGATGGAAATTTCTATTTTTCATGATGAAATATTGCCCAATGGTGTATTCCAACATATTCCGTAATTTTTTTTTCTTATTTTTAGTTTGGGTTACTAGAAATATACATATGAAATTTTAAATAAAAAAAAAATAGTTAATTAAGATATGAATTTTTAAAATTTCGTTAAATTTTAATTAATCGACCGTAACGTCACAACGCCTACAACTAAAAACATTATATAAATTAGACCATGGGGCACTTGTTCTGAAAAAAAAAATGAAAAATAAAAAATACTCTAAATCTAAATCTGTTCTGAAGCAGACACTTCCTGAAGTAGAGTGTGGAGAATGCAACTTGGATGTACTGTGGGTTGCGCGCTCTACACTTTTAAACTGGAATTGAATAACAAAGTAGACAACACGCATTATAGTCAGGCTAGACGACCCGTTCCCCAACTCGTCCCTACTCTGTAATGTGCCTGCTTCAAAACAATCCCGCATAAGCACTTATTTGAAATATGAGCAAGCTTGCGGCGAGGACTTTATTTACGCGAATGCGTGGATGACGTATTCCCGCAATAGGTTTGCACAATGTTTCCGGTAACGAACAAATATATTTTTAACGGAATTAAAATTATATCGAAATATTCGCAAACTTAAAAATTCTACAACAACCGGTTGGCTGGAATTTGACAATATGACAGTTGAAAAAACAATTTCTGCATATTTTTTTCTTGAAATTATTGGCATTCACCCAAGTTTTTTTTTTACACGGAAGTAAGTAGATAACATTTTTGATCTAAATATTGTTATTTTTAAGATGATTTTTCTGTAGAATTCCCGGGAATAGCTAGTATGTTTTGTACAGTGATCTGAACCACAAGATAGATCGGCTACTCCTATATCAATACAACGTAATGGGCTGTCTCCATAGAAATGTCAAAATCGCTGCTGGTGGACTGTCTATCTCTTTCTAATAAATACCATTGCGCATGCGTTACAAATATACAGTTAAACCTACCATTGGTGACAATGTGAAAATATATAGTAAGAACGTTTTAGTGTGGTTGTAGTTATTTAGTTGTCATTGCTTTCTTGTCAGTGCGTCACAGAAGCAGTATCGCTTAGTTTTTCTTGTTGCTGCTATATTGTAAATTTGATTTTACAATAGTTATGACATGTGCAGTGCCCGGATGTAATAATTCGATTGGTATGAAACCTAGTTTATATTTTCATCGGTAAGGACTGAAATATTTAGATTATTTAGTTCAATATATTCAAAGACTATTTATTTTGCCGATTTCCAAAGAATGCCGAAACGCGTTTTCTTTGGGTCGAATGCATCAATAGAAGTGATTGGGAACCAAAAACACATTCTAGAATATGTAGTGATCATTTTGTTGATAGTGATTATACGACCGGATCAAAATTAAAGATTCGAGCTATTCCTACGGTATTTGTGTCGAATTTTGATAACAGAAATAATTTTCAAATAAAACATTTTTGAAGCTTATCGTAATAAAAATAACATTTTTGTAGCCACTGGATAGAAAGAGACAGACATTCCACCAACGAGCGGGTTGCATAAAATTTTTTGGAGACAAGATATATACTCAAGTTGCCAATCCATCTTGTGGTTCAGATCACTGGTTTTGTATGTTTTACCGCACAAGTGCGCGAATTGAAATATTATAGTTATCATTGTCAATTGCTTGCGTCAAATGTTGTTTTCAAGACTGTGATACAAAAAACTGTTTTTTTCTATCAAAGTTTATTCATTGTATATTTACAATCTATATAATATATACATATATGAGAAATATGGTAATCATCTTTACTATTATTCTAAATATACAGTTTACAAAAATAGTTATACAAGTAATTATAATTAAAAGAATGTACAGTAGAGCACCGATTATCCGTGAAAATTGACGGGATACTCGAGCCCGGGTAATTGAAAAACCTGATTTATCTAAATTAAGGTTTTACTGCGTATATGCAAAGATACGTATTTTAGTATAAACCGATATGAGTTTGCCCTAAATACAGAATGATTGGAATAACATGGAGTGCTCCGTCTTTCAAATATACACTGCAGAACTGAAGTATTTGTTCAAGTTTGACAGTTATGTACAAATATATGTTTTATGTAATGTTTCTAATAAACAATATTGCTTCATTCATTAAATGCTATAGTTACCGACCATTAAAATAAACAGATATTTAAATTTTATTACTGAATGTACTGGCGACACTAGCGACATCCAAAATACTTGAGCAATTTTTCGTCGTACACAACTACACGTTAATATGTACTTATATACAAACTTATCGATTTGCGTTTGATTCTATGTTATGTACTTTTAAAAAATGGAACATATTTCGGAATTACTAAATATACTACTGTGTAGATAATCACGGATACTTGCCTCAAATAATCAGCATTTCGTTCAACCTAAAAATCACATAATTACCTAAAACTAATAAATACCCAACTTTGTTCTATCATCTTACATGATATTTGAGTTAGAGTTCCGATATTTCAATTTCTGTGACATTTGTATCAAACGTAACAACTGATTTTCTCCTTTCTTTTTCCTTAGTTGTCTCATCCGAATCTTTAACTCCCTCCTCTATTTCTTCATATGTTTTTTCTTCTTTGGTACTTTCAAATACGTCGTCTTCATCTTCTAGATCATCTAGTTTGAAGCCGACGGGAAAACCTGTTGCTCGCCTGGTGGATATGTTCGTTTCCAGTTTACTGAAATTTAAATTAAATTGTAAGTTTATCGATAAACATGGTTTCTTTATTAGTTTAACAACAAGTAGATGTAAGATTTTCGATGATTTGTACGAAGATTGTTGATGATGTAGAATTTAAAGAAATTAACTGTTAAACGAGAAGTTTGTTTCCTTCTTGGAATTGGGTTGTCCTTCACTTTAGTATAATTGGATATAGCTTTCATCAAGATCTACACTTTCTTATTTTAGAAATGGATCTGTTTACACTATTATTTCCTTCATTACATTATAAGTTAATCAAAATACTTCATTTGCAGTATTTGCATCAAGTGGACAATTTTACAGAGCTAAATTCCTACGACTAGTTTTTAACCAATCAAGATGCAAATGTAAAATATTTGAAAATTCAATTAATGGAAACAGTATTTACTGTTCCTTTACCCCGATAAATTTCCGATACCAAGCAAATAAGCATTTCTTGTTGGTTATAAGTGTAACTGTCAGTTGACAGTTCAGTAATATTTCAAGTGTCATTTTGTGTTGTCTTTGGAATTTATCTCATCGAATACCGCGCGACCTCCCTGATTTTCTCAAATTAATTTTAATTTTTAAGCACTCATTTTTTTTCTTATTTTTTTTAACGAAGATGGTAGGCGGACTCACTACAAAGGTCATATGCCGCCTCATGTGTGGATGATGATAAATTTATACGAATACAAACGACCATGCTCTTCAGTGGGATTCGAACCCACGACATCTGGTGCGCTAGACAAATGACATAGCCACTACGCCACCGAGATCTTATTAAAAAGTCGTTTGTTTAATTCTATTCAAAGGAAATAAACAATTGAATATAACTCAAGCCATGAATTTATTTGGTAAAATAACTTATAATTCTCGTGTTAAAAATGACACACGGTCGGGATCTAATTATGTCCTTTTTGACACTCTGCTATCCGTTTATACACATATACTATTCGAAATTTTACTGATAAATTCTTGGTTCTCGATATATCACCTATGAAAAAATGTTTCTAATAAAACATTTTTTTCTCAAATAATTTTTTGCCAAAAAATTTAATGAAAATATAGTTAATCAATCATAATTTTAATCAGTTGCTTCTACTAGAATAATCAAAGGCAGTATTTGGACAGAATTTAAATGCCCCATTGCATAAAATATTGCTTTGAAATTAAAAATACTTACTTCTCTACAGGTGTGATATGGACGGAATCTCTGTTAACGTGTTTTTCGTATTTTATTGGACCACCCACAAATCTTGGTCTAAAAAAGAGTTTTAACAATATTTTTTAAACAATTTTTTTGCATTTATTTCATATAAGGAATATTTAAAATATTACTATTAACAAACAACATTATATGGCCACAAGATTCTTATAACTCGTAGGCAGATTTACAAAACAAATTAGGCTATTTCTATAGTGCTCGCCAAATTAACTGGTTATGGGCGGTAGCAGATAATCGAGAGGCTTACCACAAATAGGATGGAGTCTAGTTACCTGGTAGGCCAGGGTGGGAATATTTAAAATCTTGTATTTCTAAGCATATTATATTGAATTTTCTAAGAATGCAATTTCCATAATTTTATCTACCGTAAAAACAAAATTTGTAATCTGAAAAGAATTAACGGTAAATAGTAGTTAGCTAGTACTTTATAAAGAATGTATTAAGAAATTTTATATTAGTTACAATTTTTAGCGATAACAAATTTTTACTGCTTTTAAATATATGTCTGTATTTTCAACCCCTATAATCCCCTTACTAAATATTGCAGTTTTCTTGTTTTTGTATTTATTATACACGTACCGGCGAATAGGGTCGTACAACCCTGTGCGAACCTTCTGAAATCAGTTATAGCGGGTCATATTTTGAGTTCCTTTGTACACGTAATTGCGGTGCATTTAATCGTTTTATGCCGATCCCTCCAGTTTAAAATGAAAATAGTATATCTGCTGTGAGGGTCTAGCAGGTAAATAACCATTTTATTTGGCGAACACTGTAGTAGCATTTAAGTCCATATTTTCACGCGACTTATGTTTGACCAGTTACCAGTGACTACAATATTTCTTGTAAATCTTCTAATACCGTAAAATGAAAGGAAATTGACCACTATGGTGAATTTTAAAGAAAAGTTGTAAAATGTTTCAGGACTTCATAAATCATACATTGATATTTATAAAATAATTTTCATTGCGATATTCTTTAAAGAACACTATACTCCTTTACAATAAAGAAACAAATGTAAAGTATATCATTCCTAAACATGAGTATAAAAATGATAAAGATGTAGCTGCATTGTAATACTAAACATACTCTTTTAAACTTTCATATGAAAAACTTAAAATTTCAAATGTTATGTTGAAGTAATAAATGTTTTTGAATTAACCAATAATTTAAGATAAAAACTAAGATATCATACATGTAATAAAATGCTTTACCTTTCCTAATTTGAGGAATATGTACATTTGCGCACTTTTCGAAGTAATTTGGGGTTGACCTAATGGGTGAATTAACCCATGACATATTTAAATCAGCATTATCTGCTTTATGGTGCTTTATAAGATAAATACGTTGAACACGGAATAGGACACTAAACTCCTTTAAGGATATAGTGAAGAAACGTTAGAAAAATGAGGTAAGCTTTAATCGCGCTTCAAAAAAAGTATAGCATTTCAAAATACACTTGTAAATAGAATAAGGCAGATGACACGGTTGAAAGTTTAGTAAATTAACATGTGCAATATGAGGATTTACCTTGACCATACTTGATCTACGTAAATAGCTCCATGGTAACGCGTTAGACTGTGGATCGTGAGATCCTCAGTTCGAATTCCAAAGCTGACAGTTGCCAATTTAAATTTACCCCTGTGGTTCCCCCTCCACTAACATCTTTGGTGGCTATGATTTTACGGCTTGTAACCGCACTTCATACTCAAAAATATATCACCTACCGAGATCTACGTAAGCAGAGTGCCACACCCATAATGGGTAAAAGGCGTGATGAAATATATTTATTTTATTTATATATTTAACGATTTGCACTATATTTGATGTTATTGCGCTTAATTCAAATTAAAATTTTATGTTAACTTGAATAAAGAATAAATGTTTGTTCTATTTTAGTTATATTCGCCCTAGATAGTTCTGAACTCCATTTTACAACGTAAAGTGTAATAGTAGTTATATTCACCCCCTTCGGGATGAAGTTGATTAATGACACTTTTTATTTTTTAAATTTAATAGTGTAGAATTGTAACAAAATAAAAGTATTATTGCATACCCATGCAATGGTGTAATATAATTCCTCTAAATATTACATTGTCTAATGACTTAAAATAAATAAATAAATATATCATCACGCCTTTTACCCATTAAGGATGTGGCACTCTGCTAACACAGATCTCGGTAGGTGATATATTTTGGCTTATGAAATGCGGTTACCAGCCGTCAAGTCATAACCCCCAAGGTTGTTAGTGGAGGGGGAACCACAGGCAACTGTCACCAGTGGGATTTGAACTGAGGATCTCACGATTCACAGCCCGACACGTTACCACAGAGCTATTTACCCCTTACAATGACTTTTTGACGCGAAACTTGAAAAGTATTCAACTTCCCACATTTTACGGTACTTCATTTCAAATTGAATAATAATTTAGTTTTATAATTCTGCCTGATAATTAATAAAGAGCATACCTGATATAGAAAATGTAGCCTACTACAATACCAATTAATACAAGGGCGAGCAAAACAGACAAAGTTGAAACAGCTGCCACCCATCCTGTATTATCCGAAGCACTACCTTCTGTTGGTGTTACATATTTCTTAACTTCTACTGAGTCTCCCAATTTGCTTTCTTCGATTAGTCTAATAAATTGTAATCGATTATTTATTTACAGTCTAAGCGAAAGATAAATAACAATGGGTTTTAGAATTTTGCTTACTTTTTAAAGTCCGCGGCTGGCACTACTTTATCATCTTCCAAAGCATACATTACAATTCTAAGTACAGGTATTTTATCATCTGCTCTGGTTTGTTTTAAATATTTCTTCTCTTGAACTGGCCCATTTTTAGGCAAAGCTGTGCTAGTTAAATACTTTACTTTTGTTTTGGTTTCTTTACTCAATTCATCAAGAAAATCGTCAAGTTCGGAATAGGCGATATTGTTTACTGTTATGACTGTGATATG
This sequence comes from Poecilus cupreus, assembly GCA_963942605.1. Lineage (NCBI taxonomy): Eukaryota > Metazoa > Arthropoda > Insecta > Coleoptera > Carabidae > Poecilus > Poecilus cupreus. The sequence continues at coordinate 17,022,304 of OZ012719.1, read as the reverse complement.
TGGTTCCTCCAATACCTTTACCTGAAAAAAATATTTTCACATTATTATTTTATCGAATAAATGATAAGGACTATTTTTTGGCTGCATGATGTATGTAAGGGAAACTCTTGGATAGCATCCAAATATTTTATTAAAATATTACCTCTACCGGTATCGACGCCACATACAATAATTACATAATAAATAATTAAAATATATTCAGATAAAATAAAGTTTACATTTTATTTTATCTGACTATATTTTAATTATTTATTATATATTTTAAACCTTGACGAAGATATTCATCTTTGTGTGTTTGTTCATATTTATTTATTACACTTTTAACATGTTTTGTATTAGTTTCCATTAATATCACCTGAAGAAGACGCAAGTGGCGTCGAAACCGGTAGAGGTAATATTTTAATAAAATATTTGGCTGCTATCCAAGAGTTTATCGAATAATGTTCAATGTTCCTACTTTAATCTTCAATGAAGAGCTAAGTCCATCCTTCGCACCATCTCTATCGGTAGCAGTAACCATAAATTCTGTATCTTCAGCTAAATCATCTCCTGGGTAGATTATTCCGTTTTCTGAATCAATTTTAAAGTTTTTATCTACACTGTATTTAATTTTAGCATTGATGTCAATGTCTTCATCTGTAGCCTACATCAAAACTTGCATATTAGTCTTATGTTTACTTGAAATGTATATAGAACTTACTGTAACTTTGACCAGATATGGTGGTGCAATAAATTCGGCAAGTTCTGAACTAGGGTAACCAATTGTTAAAGGATTTTCTTGAAGAAAAGCAGGGTTATGATCATTCTTGTCCTCAATGGTTACAACGACGTGCATTATATCTCTGCTGTATGGAATAGTTGAAATATCTATGCATGATTTCTGATCATTTGACTCTGCTTTTTCGTTTATCTGATATACTCTACTAAATGATGAATTGAAGGAATTTCGCATAGATTTCTCCTTGGCCTCTATTTTTGTTTTTACTTGTGACTTAAGCATATTTTTCAGTTTACTACTTTCTCTGTCAATATCTCTTTTTAAATATAAATCACCGTTGATAATTTCAAACCATTCTACCGAAGAAATATTTAATTAATACAGGAAAATAATTCATTAATAAATAATTTAACAGTTATACCTTTTGAACCTTCGTCAACAATATTGAATTCAATTTCAGTAGTAGCGCTTACAATTTTATGTTTGTCTGAATGTTCTTCTACATTTTCGACCACTAAACTATATTGAAATTTAGCGTCTTCATTTATTCTTTCGTTAATAATTAAAACTACCTAAAATTGTAAATGATGAGTATACATATTTTTATATTAATTTCTAATTAATCTTACATCCATTGTATCTACATTTGAACTTTCTTTTCCTTTAGCTTGAAGAGTTATTTGGAAATATGCTATATCTGGTAATATTTTGTTGACTCTTAACTCACCACTTTGTTTATATTCTAAATTATCTTTTATATCAGGGTCTGAAATAAAATCACATTTTAAGCGTTATAACTTTGTTGGACATTGGAACAAATGGTAATTAAATCTTATATTGCCGTAGCTTTTTTTTCAAATATTTAGAGTTTCTCGTTGAGTTGTTTGTTAAATACCTGTTTTAATAATTTCATATGAAATAGATTCAGATGAATCTGATTCTGCTGTGAAAGTTCCAATAATCCCAGTAAATGAATTATCCTTATCAAAAATGTTCAATTTTTCTGTATACCACACTTTTGGTTTCGGCTCTAAAATGAAATAATATTGTTATTAAAATTTCATTTTATTACTTCACTATCAAAGTAGAATAATTCATACTAACCTGCCTGTTTCGGAGAATCTATAATTACAACTGTTTTCCCAGATTGTTCTGATTTCGGGTAAAATGCATGAATTGCCACCAGAATATAATTAATATTATCGAATGTATCTTTGGGAAGCTTACTTGTCAGTTCGAATTTGTCGTTCACTAATTTAAAATAATTTTTGTACTCTGAAAAGAAGAATTTATCATTTTTTAAATTTAAAATATATAATACAAATGTTTACTTGGTTCAATTTCAAATGTTGCTTTAGGTGTTGAAGTTTTTAACTTTATCACAATGGAGTTCATAGAATCGTCACTTTTGTATTGAGTTCTATAGTATGGATTTTCAAACACTGGGATTTGTTCGTCGTCATCATCATCACCTGGAGCATTAATAATGACTACTGCTTTGCCGAATCCCTTGTCTTTGTCATAGAATGCTTCAATGTCCACAGTGATGTAGTCTGCACTGGTAAAGGTATCCTTAGGAAGAGGTTTAACCATAGAAAATTCGTCATTTTCCCATTTAAAGTAGTCTGTATACTCTATTAAAATTGTAATTTTAATATAATATTATTTCACATTTTTTATATTCAATTTACCTTCTTGAATGACCACTTTTGGTGTAGTTCCAGGTTTTAGATTTTTCAGTTTGATTTTGATTGGATTTGGGTCTATTGTATCATCGTCCTTATATTGTGCTTCATACATTGGTTCTTCAAAAGAAGGAATTGGATCGGGTTTATCTCCATCTTTGTCTGGAGCATTAATAATAACTACTGCTTTGCCGAATCCCTCGTCTTTGTCATAGAATGCTTCAATAGCTACAGTAATGTAGTCTACACTGGTAAAGGTATCCTTAGGAAGAGGTTTAACCAGAGAAAATTCGTTGTTTTCCCATTTAAAGTAGTCTTTATAGTCTATAAAAATCATAAATTTAATATAATAGTATTTTATATTTTTTATATTCAATTTACCTTCTTGAATAAAGAATGTTGGTTTTGTTCCAGGTTTTAGGTTTTTCAATTTGATTTTGATTGGATCTGGGTCTATTGTTTCATCGTCCTTATATTGTGCTTCGTACATTGGTTCTTCAAAAGTAGGAATTGGATCGGGTTTATCTCCATCTTTGTCTGGAGCATTAATAATGACCACTGTTTTATCTAATCCCTTGTTTTTATCATAGAATGCTTCAATGGTCACAGTGATGTAGTCTACGTTATTAAAGCTACCCTTAGGAAGAGGATCAAACATAGAAAATTCGTTATTTTCCCATTTAAAGTTGTGTTTGTACTCTGTAAATATAATAAAATTAATACAATAGTATCATATATTTTACCATTCAATTTACCTTCTTGAATGAGGACTGTTGGTTCGGTTCCAGGTTTTAAGTTTTTCAATTTTATTTCGATTGGATTAGGGTCCATTGTATTATCATTCTTATACAGTGCTTCATACAAAGGTTGTTCAAAAGCAGGAATTGGATCTTCAGGTGTTTCTTCCGGAGCTTTAACAACGACTACTGTTTTATCTGATCCTTTATTTAAGTCGTAATATGCAGTAAGTGTCACAGTGATATAGCCGTCGGTATCAAATATGCCCTTAGGAAGAGGGGTCGACAAAGAAAATTCGTTATTATCCCAATTAAAATTATTTTTGTACTCTGTAAAAACAGTAACATTAATATAATGGTTTTTAAATTTTCTTATATTATATTTACTTTCTTCAACGATTACTGTTGGTATGGTTCCAGGTTTTAGGTTTTTCAGTTTGATTTCGACTTTATTAGGATTAATTGTATCATCATCCTTATACTGTGCTTCATACAAATGTTCTTCAAAAGTAGGTATTGGATCTTCAGGTGTTTCTTCCGGAGCTTTAATAACGACTACTGTTTTATCTGATCCTTTATTTAAGTCGTAAAATGCAGTAAGTGTCACAGTGATATAGCCGTCGGTATCAAATATGCCCGTAGGAAGAGGGTTCAACAAAGAAAATTCGTTATTATCCCAATTAAAATTATTTTTGTACTCTATAAAAATAGTAACATTAATATAATGGTTTTTAAATTTTCTTATATTATATTTACTTTCTTCGACGATTACTGTAGGTTCGGTACCAGGTTTTAGATTTTTCAGTTTGATTTCGACTTTATTAGGGTCAATTGTATCATCATCCTTATACTGTGCTTCATACAAATGTTCTTCAAAACTAGGAATTGGATCTTCAGGCATTTCTTCCGGAGCTTTAATAACGACTACTGTTTTATCTGATCCTTTATTTAAGTCGTAATATGCAGTAAGTGTCACAGTGATATAGCCGTCGGTATCAAATATGCCCTTAGGAAGAGGGTTCGACAAAGAAAATTCGTTATTATCCCAATTAAAATTATTTTTGTACTCTATAAAAATAGTAACATTAATATAATGGTTTTTAAATTTTCTTATATTATATTTACTTTCTTCAACGATTACTGTTGGTATGGTTCCAGGTTTTAGGTTTTTCAGTTTGATTTCGACTTTATTAGGATTAATTGTATCATCATCCTTATACTGTGCTTCATACAAATGTTCTTCAAAAGTAGGTATTGGATCTTCAGGTGTTTCTTCCGGAGCTTTAATAACGACTACTGTTTTATCTGATCCTTTGTTTAAGTCGTAATATGCAGTAAGTGTCACAGTGATATAGCCGTCGGTATCAAATATGCCCGTAGGAAGAGGGTTCAACAAAGAAAATTCGTTATTATCCCAATTAAAATTATTTTTGTACTCTATGAAAATAGTAACATTAATATAATGGTTTTTAAAATTTCTTATATTATATTTACTTTCTTCGACGATTACTGTTGGTAAGGTTCCAGGTTTCAGGTTTTTCAGTTTGATTTCGACTTTATTAGGGTCAATTGTATCATCATCCTTATACTGTGCTTCATACAAATGTTCTTCAAAAGTAGGAATTGGATCTTCAGGCATTTCTTCCGGAGCTTTAATAACGACTACTGTTTTATCTGATCCTTTATTTATGTCGTAATATGCAGTAAGTGTCACAGTGATATAGCCGTCGGTATCAAATATGCCCTTAGGAAGAGGGTTCAACAAAGAAAATTCGTTATTATCCCAATTAAAATTATTTTTGTACTCTATAAAAATAGTAACATTAATATAATGGTTTTTAAATTTTCTTATATTATATTTACTTTCTTCGACGATTACTGTTGGTATGGTTCCGGGTTTTAGGTTTTTCAGTTTGATTTCGACTTTATTAGGATCAATTGTATCATCATCCTTATACTGTGCTTCATACAAATGTTCTTCAAAAGTAGGAATTGCATCTTCAGGTGTTTTTTCCGGAGCTTTAATAACGACTACTGTTTTATCTGATCCTTTATTTAAGTCGTAAAATGCAGTAAGTGTCACAGTGATATAGCCGTCGGTATCAAATATGCCCGTAGGAAGAGGGTTCAACAAAGAAAATTCGTTATTATCCCAATTAAAATTATTTTTGTACTCTATAAAAATAGTAACATTAATATAATGGTTTTTAAATTTTCTTATATTATATTTACTTTCTTCGACGATTACTGTAGGTTCGGTACCAGGTTTTAGATTTTTCAGTTTGATTTCGACTTTATTAGGGTCAATTGTATCATCATCCTTATACTGTGCTTCATACAAATGTTCTTCAAAACTAGGAATTGGATCTTCAGGCATTTCTTCCGGAGCTTTAATAACGACTACTGTTTTATCTGATCCTTTATTTAAGTCGTAATATGCAGTAAGTGTCACAGTGATATAGCCGTCGGTATCAAATATGCCCTTAGGAAGAGGGTTCGACAAAGAAAATTCGTTATTATCCCAATTAAAATTATTTTTGTACTCTATAAAAATAGTAACATTAATATAATGGTTTTTAAATTTTCTTATATTATATTTACTTTCTTCGACGATTACTGTTGGTATGGTTCCGGGTTTTAGGTTTTTCAGTTTGATTTCGACTTTATTAGGATCAATTGTATCATCATCCTTATACTGTGCTTCATACAAGTGTTCTTCAAAGGCAGGAATTGGATCTTCTGGAGCTTTAATAACGACTACTGTTTTACCTGAACCTTTATCAATGTCGTAAAATGTTGTAATTGTCACAGTGATGTAGCTCTCGCTATCAAATATGCCCTTAGGAAGAGGGGTCGACAAAGAAAATACGTTATTATCCCATTGAAAATGATTTTTGTACTCTATAAAAATAGTAAAGTAGTAACTTTAATATAATGGGTTTTAAATTTTATTATATTATATTTACTTTCTTCAACGAGGACTGTTGGTGAGATTCCAGGTTTTAGGTTTTTTAGTTTGATTTCAATTGAATTAGGGTCCATGGTGTCATCATCCTTATATTGTGCTTCATATAAAGCTTCTTCAAACGCAGGAATTGGATCAACTATCTTTTTCGGTGAGTTTATTATTACTACCGTTTTTCCCGGAGCTTTCGCATTTTCATAAGTTGCTTGAATTGTAACTGTGATGTGATTTCTGTTGTCAAATGTTGTTATTGGTAGATTTTTAAGAAGTATTAACTTTTTGTTACTAAAGTCGAAAAATCCGTCAAATTCTAAAAGAATTTTATATATAACTTTACAAATAAATTAGATATATGAGAATGATACCTTTCTCCGGAAGAACTGTGTATGTTGGTTCATAAATCGTGTGTTCTATGTCAATGTCATCATGGTCTAAATGTTTTTCGTCGATGTAAGTTGCCTCATATAATGGTTGTAAAAATATGGGATTTGGTGCAACTGAATTTTTCGTATCTATATTTAGTTTCATTGTTGTTTTATCTATTTCATTCTTGTTGTTCTAAAAATTGAAATCATTAAGATTAAAATTTTAAATAAACAAGTATAGTTTTACGTACAACAACTTCTATTTCACAGCTCACGCTCTCGTGCAAATCAACATCCTTGTCTTTCGTTTTTAAATGTGTGCTGTACATTTTCGCATTCTTTTTAGTTACATCAAATTCAAATTTATCACTGCAATCACCAACTACAGTAAACTTAAGTTTCATATCTCCTAAATTTTTATCTTTTGCTTGAACTGCAGCTTTTGAAATAATAGTTTGTTCTAATATTGGCATCTTTAAATCAAATTCAAGTGGTCCAACAAATTCTGGTTTCGAAAAATGTGTTTGTTCAACCAATAAAGTAAAATCCTGTAAATTTCTAGTATTAATAAATAGAAATGCGTAATGTTACTTTTAAAACTAACGGCTGTTGTTTTCGTGTTGTCCACACATATAAAATGTATTTTAGCTTCTTTTCTGGGCGTATCTTCATTTTCAATATAGTTCTCAACATCAGGTGTTATAGAAAATGTTAACTCCGTTTCATCGGCATTAAAATCCCATGCTACATATTTCAATTCCATTTCGATATCTAAATTGTAAATTCAATGTAAGTAGCTATACTTATTACGAATTTAGTTTTATCTACATTTAATACTTGCCTTTTATATTTTTTACTGTATATGTTTTAGCGGTTCTGCCATCATCGTTTACATCGAAAAGAAAATCTGCATTACTCCATTCTGGATTGTTTGGCATATCACAATTTCCTAAAAAAGACATTATATTTTATATATACATGCAATGCAGTTCAAAATAATTTCATACCTGCTACATCATTTGCTAACAGAGCGAATATAAGTAATATACCACACTTAACAAACATTTTGGATAAAAACTATTCACATAATTTTCGCTAATAGTTTTAGAACTATAAATTCACAATATTTTCATGAACATATGTCAATATTCTGGCATAATTTTCAAATTGGTTCGCATCATGATTCCTTATCAATCTATAGATAATACAATCAGGATTATTAGCTGCGATCTTATCAGTACTTGAACCTTAAATACCTTTGTAGTTACGTAGTGTAGTCATTCATAATTATGATGTAATTTTCCAAAATAAATCTATTGTTATTATATTTAATTAAATGATTTCTTCAATTTTATTTTAGCCTCTATTGATAAATACAAATTAATTCGTAGTATTATATATTGCTTATGTAGTTCTAAATGATAATAAGTAATTATATTATATCTTTTTGAAAAATTTCTTCATTTATATCATGAACACGTATATTTATAATGAACGGATATACTATTTATTGTTTTAATCCTTTAACTTCGCTTATCAACACTTTCTTTGAAAGATAAAGGCATTGTAAAACAACAAAAGACAAAGCAATTTTTTAATATTAGTCATCAATTTTTTTTAGTGTTTTATTAATATTTTTAGATAACAATTACATTTCAACATATTTCGCAAGACAATTAAATTTCTTCCATTTTAATCGTTTTTGCATTCTCTTCTCTGTTCTCAATTATAACTTCCACTGTAGTCACTGCACTAAAGTGTTCTGGTGCTGTATTCTGAAATAATTTACATAATTAATATTATATTTCATAATTGCAAACTCTATAGTATCCTTCAAATTAATATTTTGCCTTGTTCTTAACTGACTCCAATAATGGATTATGCGTTCTTCTGTTGGAATAAACTCAAATAGTTCGCAGTACTGTCCAATAACTTCAAACAGCATTTCCTTGTTCAATGTTAAATGTTCTACAACAATAAATGATCCTATTGTTTTGTAAGCTTCTGCAGGCATTGATATATTAAATACATAATAAGCTTCTAGAAGTTATGGAAAATATTCTGGAGGATGACATTGGTCATTTATTAGAACGTAATTCTATGATAAAAGTTATAATTATGTTTTTCTTCAATCGTCATAAAAGTAAGTCGTTATGTATTTGTATTCTTTTTTTTATTGAATAAGTTCTTATTTGCAACTGGCCTTGTTTAAAAGCCAACAAGCAAATCTGTTATAATATTATAGGACACGCATGAAGATAACTCCCATTGCAGTTTCTTCTTAATATTTACTTCATATACAGGTATAGCTTGTACAAAAATCCGTGGCGATTGATTCCATTAGTGTTTCTCAGCAGGTATTCCATAAGAGGATTAAAGAAATTTATGAGGGGACTACTTTACAGGGTTGTACTGGATAATATTTTCAAATGAGTTTTACACAAACAGACACAAGTAATATCAAAATATGAAAAATTTTAATACAATGAATTTTAAATGTCGTTTTCTGAAGGTATATTTGTATAAAATTATCTTACTTAACAGTTTTCGGGGAAACAATTGAAAAGATAATCGTATTAAAAATTTCGGAGATTGAAGCATCTAAGCCAAAAATTATAATAATCCACTCCTGAACATCAGACAAACTTGCACCCCGCTGAATAGGGCTGGCTTATCCCATTAGCAAGTCAAGTCAATCGCCACGGATTTTTGTACAAGCTATAGTTATCTTACTTTAGCTGTAGGTATTTTAAGTTCAATGGGTTCGTTCTTTTTAGTCTTCTACATCCGTCTGCTTTGTTAAGCAGGTTCACAGTGAGTTCATTGGTGGTAATTGAATTTATTCTCATGTAAATGGGTGTAATGTTATATTAATTCACGCACGTATTTTATTTTAAAGTCTTTATAGATTATAATTATAGTTTTTATGTACCAGGGAACTTATTCAATCATGCCTAAGGCTTTAATCTGAAAGCGTTATATTACGAATGTTTAACTTTTTTGCACAGCCCCATAGCTGTATGCCAAAAATCCAGATTGGCACTAGCATAATCTTATACAATAGTAGTTTGTTTTGTAGTTATAAATGAGACTTACTACCGAGAAGCCAGTATATTTCTTACAAATTTAAATTAAATTGCTTATGCTTGATTAATATATATATATATATATATATATATATATATATATATATATATATATATATATATATATATATATATATATATATATATATATTCGCCATGTTACCTCTCTTACCTAGGTGCGTACCTAGATATTTCACATCATCTTTTATCTATATATTGAGTATTCAGCATGACTAGTGGACATATTACTTTTCTGATGGTAAATACAATGTGTGTTGTTTTTACTCGTTGATTTTTACGCTCCTTTTTTTCTGCCTTTTTCTGTATTTCGTTCAGTGAATCTTGTAATAGAGCTGATGACTGATTTGATTCTTTATGGGATACTAGAATAGCTGTGTTATCAGCGTATGTTGCGATTAAGGTACTATCTAAGGATGGTAAGTCAGCCGTGTGTAACAGATAGAGGATGGACATTAATACGCTCCCTTGGGGTACTCCTGATTTAATTAAATGTGGCCCAGATAGGCACTCTCCTTATCGTACTTGAAAATGTCTTTCACATATGTATTGTAACGTTCGTGGGTTTTAAAACGTTTTTTATTTATATAATAAAACTAATATTAATAACAAATAATTATAATAAAGAGTAAATAGTTAATTAACACTAGGTACATAACACTAAAATAACAAATACAAAAACTTATACACTAACACTTATCACTACTATAATTAAACACTATTATTTATATTAACTAGCCGAGCGATATTTATTTACGACGATATATTTATTTTCACACCGAGCGGTATATTTATATTCACAAGTTCTTACTCAGAACTTCGGAGTCGACTAAGCCATCTGACTTACTGACTCAACTCGACTAACTGAGTCCGAGTCATCTAAAAGACTGACTGAGTCTCACTGACTGACTGCTCGGGAGTCAAGTAACTGACTGCCTGACGGCTGCTGGCGATTCCTTTTATATACGGCACGTTCATTGTTTCTGGAAGCTTCTGGAACATTCCCTATTGTGGAGCAAACGACTTGTTCGAACCCGCAAGCGTTGAGTCATGCACTCGGCGACGCGGCGTGGCGGCGCGGCATGGCGGCGTAGGCCGACAAGCTTCGACTTGTCGCTGCCGCGTTCGTTACAGTATTTAATAAATAGTAAAGTGTTTGTGTGTCAGCTTGGATTTTATTTTATAAAGAAGACCTTCGGCCCCCTCAGTCAAAGGCTTGACTTCTGTCTAAGAATACTCCTGAACAGATTTCATCATGCTGAATATTTTTCTATATTCCATTATCACATGATGCACTTGTCGTGTTGGTTTGTAGAGTGTTGTTGTCTGAATCCGAACTGGTGACGTGGAATTAAATTTTCGTCTACGATTATTAGCTTTAAACTTTTCAATAGTAGTTTTTCCAATAATATTGATAGTAGAGCTGGTAATGATATTGGCATATATAACGTTATTTCATCCTTTGGTATACCTTTTTTTGCATGACATTTGGATGAGATTTGCGCTTGCCATGCGACTTGGTATTCGGCAGTAAACCCGTAGAAGAACTAGCGGGGAAAGACTACCATACTAATTTACAAAGAAGATTGGACGAAATTCACGAACGAAAATAAGGAATACTATGATATCACGGCCGAAAGAGAAGGTTATCAACCTGAGCTGCAGAGGAACTGGGAAGGCTCTAACGAGATTCATTTTAATTGGCTAGCCCCATTCACGGCGACAACTATAAAGACTGTCATGGACGGTTCGACGAGTTGTGGAACAGGGAACAACTTTTGAAGAATTCATGGGCAACTATTCCACCGGTTAAAAAGTTCAGTATGGTGTGACGAGGGAAAAACAACAAGATCTGTTCGCGGTACCTTAGGACCATTTCCTGGTTCATTGTGTAGCGAGTAACATGAATGTGCCGAGGAATTGCTTATGTTTTTAAGAAGAAATATGGACGACTCGAAGAATTGACCACCCAACGTCCATCTGTCGGGAAAACACTACACCTTATGAATAACAACACGGAGCACAAGTGGTACCTTTGCTATCTGGTGAATTCACGCTCATACCAGAAGCCCATTTATTGCGTGTTCTGGGACTCTCTATTGTATTTACGGAAACATCTATTGGACAACGACATTATCAAGCTCGCATACCAAAGATTGGAAAGTAGCAAGGAACATATTATAGTGCTCGCCAAAATAAATGGCTACTTACCTAGCAGACCCTCACAACAGGTATCTAATAAGAGGATTACGGGGGTTGAAAGTACAGACATGTATTTGAAAGTAGTATAAAAAGAAGTGTGGGCGCTTGTCTTCCACAATGGAATAAAATTTCTCAGATCACGTTCTTCACATTTTTAAAAAAATTTGCGTTTATAGACTAGTTCACAGATAACTTGTAACTAATATAAAATTTATTATTACATTCTTTATATATTACTAGCAAACTATTATTTACCGTTAATTCAGTTTAGATTAGAAATTTCTCCCGTAGATAAAATTGTACAAATTGCATTCTTAGAAAATTGAACTTATATGTTTAGAAAAGAAAGGTTTTATATACTCCCACCCTGGCGTACCAGATAACCAGCTCCCTACTGATTGTGGTAGGCTTGTCGATTATTGGCTACCGCCCATAACTATTTATTTTGGCAAGCACTATAGATACCCTCTTCCGGTGTACCGGAATTGAAATCCTTGTCTGCAGTTACAACCTCGAAGAACGGCCAATCGACTGCCACTTCAACAAGATATCCCGATGCATCAAGGGTGAGGCTTGCCGATTTCGATATGATTCATTGAAGATTTGTGAAGAACTTTTCCGGGTAAAAAAAAAACTTGCTGATCCGGCTTTGTTTATTATTTATTTATAGTATATTTGTATGAATGTCAATATACTGATCGACAAGTTCCCTTTTTGTGTTAAATTAACTAAACAATCAAAACTAACAACTAATATAGTTTTTCGATTTTTACGGATTATAATTTTTATTTTTTAAGGTGAATTTCAAACTTACTTTATTAAAATGATATCACTTTTTTGTTGCCTTCGTCCCTTACAATGAAATTATATGTTCGAGCGTGAAAACATTTCAAATCGACAATGACGAGGCTTTATCATATATATATATATATATATATATATATATATATATATATATATATATATATATATATATATATATATATACATATTTCTTACAATGACGAGGCTTTATCATATATATATATATATATATATATATATATATATATATATATATATATATATACCGGGTGGAGCATCATACCTGTGTACATAGGCGATTAACATGAAAAAACAGTTTTTCCGTGCGCATTGCTCCCCAAATTATTTTAGGCAAAAATGCTTCAAATACATGTTGTAGAGCATTCTGCATCTAAATCAATAAACAGAATTACTTTTACTTGCTTTGTTACGACAGAAATTAAATATGAAAACATGGAAAATTACGTTAAAAATATCAAATAGCCATGGAATTGAAACAAAAATAAATAAATGCTTATCGTTTTTCTGTCTATTTGATATTTTACCCGTCAAATTAATCATTCATCTGTCAAATGTCAAAAATTTATTTATTTTTGTTTCAATTCCATGGCTATTTGATATTTTTAACGTAATTTTCCATGTTTTCATATTTAATTTCTGTCGTAACAAAGCAAGTAAAAGTAATTCTGTTTATTGACTTAGATGTAGAATTTTATGCTCTACAACATGTATTTGAAGCATTTTTGCCTAAAATAATTTGGGGAGCAATGCGCACGGAAAAACTGTTTTTTCATGTTAATCGCCTATGTACACAGGTATGATGCTCCACCCGGTATATATAAAATGAAATATAACGCACCTAAACTTCTTGCATAAAACATGCGATAGAATGTGTATATAGTGTGCGTACTTTCGTAGGTTGCAAGAAGTTTGGCGTAAGTTTCTCGGGCTTTCAACGAAGACGTGGCGGTCCGTATCGGTGACCGAAACTGCAGCACGGCGGCGGGACGGATCTTCAGTTTCCGTGCCACGGGGACGGTACGATGGAGCGACCGCACCCAGGACGAGAGACCTTTTTCTCGCCCTTCCCTTGCCCTAGCACCCACCCGGATGGGTTGGGTACGGTGTCGGTTTGTTTTTGCACGAAACAGTTGTATCTGTTAGTCTCATGGTTGCTTATGGTTGTGCTGCTCTCTGAATCGGACATGCTTAGTCCTAGTCTTCTAAATTATCTTCAGGGTCCCTGCTCGGGCGCCAAATTCTTGTGACGTACTTTCGTAGGTCGCAAGGTGTTTGGCGTAAGCGGGATCGGGATAGTCCAGGGTTTCAAATGACAAGATGAATGTTGAAGTGTGATGTTGAAGTTCTAGTTGACTAAGTGTTGTGTCGTGTAGAGGCATACAAATGGTGCATACCAGGTTAAATACATACGTTAAATAGTCGAGGTCGCCTTCCTCAAACTCCCTAATGTCGAATCAGGTGTTTTCAGAAAAAAAAAACCTTTAATTGCACCTCTCGAGGGGTGTATAGAACAATTACGGTACAAATTTCAAGCTGGATCTCTGTGATGTTGAAAAAATTGTACAAGAGGATCGTGAAACTCAGTGACGAAGAATAGCTTCGTCACAATAGATATCTCAATTTTTGAGACACAGAGTAAAATGCGCCTGCGCTGCATAGTTCAGTAACAAATGATGTCAAGTTGTTTAAATACGTATAAATTGTGAAAATTTTTAACAATGGTATATTATTATATGAGCGATTATGATAATCATTATTCACGAAGATGAAGTTTAATCCCGAATATAATACTATACTATACTTCTACTCCTGATCGAAATTCGTTGAAAAACGTCAACATAATAATACACAATGACAACTGACAACATGTCAACTGTCAGACTACCATTGCTTGGTGATCCACGTCACGTATTTAAAATAACAGTGAATTATCTGGCTCTGTGATTTGTTGAGAAGAGTGAATTCACTGTCGTTAATTATGGGTACTATAATACATATAAAAATTATATAATGGGAATATATTTATATAGGAGTAGAAAAAAATATTATTGTAACAGAAGATGCTAATGTCACTATGTTTAATCTGCTGTCAGAGAAATCTAAAGCAAGGTATTTAAAGGAGATGAAAAAATCAAAAATTTTGCATATTGTGACGGAAGATGTTGTCGAAGCCTATTTTAATAGATTAGTAGAGATTAGAAGTACAGGTATTACCCCTTCCTGTTTTTCGTAATTTCGAAGTAAATTTTCATATAAATAAATAAATGATATGAATTCTATTATAGTATATTTATCAATATTTATATTTTAAACTCGAAAGTTTCAAGTATCGACAGTGGAAAATGAGTGCTATGGCAACGGTTGGGTAATAGTATATTGTGTCATTAGGAGTAAATGTGATACTTTGTGTGCTGAGCATGTAAGTTTGAACGACGAGCGAAGCGAGTCGGACAATTACATGCGAAGCACCCAAAGACACATTTACTCCGAATAACACATGCTATTTTTTCTTCAAACATAGAAAATAAAATTATAAATATTATAAAATGCGCAAAACTTCAAAAAATATTCTGTCTTATCTAGCATTTCAAGTTGCCGTAGAATATGATGTTTTGTTAATTTTGTTTATTTGTTTCATTTCTAACTGTCAAATTATTGAATTACAACCTAACTATTTTTCATAATATTTTACTTTGTCCGCCGCCGGCGTAAATGTGTTGCCAAGGATACACTTTTACGCCGGCGGCGACAATATTGAATTTCTGCTTGTTGAATACAAATACATAACAACGTACTTTTATGACGTTTGAAGAAAAAAATATTTTCATTCACTACTTCGCCTACCCGTTGCTATAAAACAAATTTGATTGCAGAAAACAAATAGTTTCAAATTAGTTTTTAATAATTGTTGCTTTGCTGCTTGTTTTAGAAGAAAATGTTTCAAATGGAAGTTATAATCAAATATCAATTCAAAGTATGTTTAAAAATTACTATAGTTTGTTCGGAAATAAATAATAAATCAAAATTTCTAAAAATAGTATTGGATTTTTGTCAGGGATGTGGCAAATAAATCCACCAGACCAATAAGATATAATTTTACTATAATAGTCATAGAATGCTGCTTGCTTTATACCTGAAATAATACACGCAATAAACGTAATAAATTTTACAAAACTATTTAATTTCTGTTAGTACAATTGTTTATAATTAATACAAATATTCTTAATTGATTATTTTGATATTATAAACAGACTTTGATTCAACTTCAATTCTAATCGTTTTTACATTCTCTTCTCTTTTCTCAACCATAATTTCCACTATAGCCACTGCACTTAAGGGTTCCGGTGCTTTATTCTGAAATAATTTAAATAATTAATACTTTATTTCATGTTAATAGTGACCACTTACCGTAGCCATAATTTCAAACATTATATTTTCCTTCAAATCAATATTTTTTCTTGTTCTTAACTGACTCCATAAATGCATTCGTTCGCCTTCTTCTGTTGGAATAAACTCAAATAGTTCGCTGTACTGTCCGATAACTTCAAACACCATATCCTTCATGTTCGAATTTGAATCTTCTACATAAATACGTGGCCCTATTGTATTGTTGGCTCCAATAGGCATTGATAAATTAAACACATAATATGGTTCTAAAAATTGTGGAGGATGATGCTCTGGACGATAATAGTCGTCATTTATTAGAACGTATTTCTAGAATGATAAACAAGTTACAATTGTATTTTTCTTCAAACGTCATAAAAGTAAATTTGATATGTATTTGTATTCAACAAGCAGAAGTTCATTTATTTTCATCGCAGGCATTAAACTTTTACTCCGGCGTCAAAGTAAAATGTGCAAATAAACAAAAATAACAGAACAACATATTCTAAGGTAACTCAAACTGCTAGATAAGACAGAATATTTCCCTCGAAAAATTTCAACCAATCACGTTGCAGTATTTTCTGAATTTCGACCATTGAAAATCAAATACAGTGAATATTTTGCATATCGAGTATTTGCACAATATTTATAATAATTGTAAAACAATGAGAAATAGTTTAATTTCTTCGCTTTAAAAGGACAAAAAGGGTAAAATCTCCAATTTTTCAATCAATTTCTTCAAAAGAATTACTTTTAAAACGTTGATGACTCTTTTTTAACGTAATTTGACAAATGACATTTATCAAAGTCTGACGTTTATGTGCCAGATTCAATTAAATATATGTTCAATAATTTAAAATAATGACTGAAATCTTTCTCGAGAAATTTTCATCTAATATATCCCTCGTGCATGGCAAATACAATCAGAATATTTTCTCTGGTGTACATACGTGCACTCGAAAAAATATTCAGGTATTTGCCATGCACTTGGGATATAACTACTGAAAAATTCCCACGTCTAGTTTTTAACCAATCATAATGCAAAGCACTTGAAAATTCAACCAATAGGAACAGTTTTATACTGATAAAATCCCGTTACCCGGTTAAAGCTCCCGCTACCAAGGAAATAAATAATTGTTACTGTCAATCACTGTCAGTGTGACAGTTAATTAATATTTCAAGTTATATTTTGCTTTGTCTTTGGAATTTATCTTATCAAATACCACGCGACCTCTCTGATTTTCTCAGATAAATGTTTATTTTTAAGCACTCATTTTTTTTTCTTTTAAGCAAAACCACTCAAGCAAACTGACATTAGGTAAAACTCCTCCTCCTTCGAAGCCGGGATTTATCATGCAGTTTGCTTTCGTGATTGTTGCTAAGCAAAAAAATTCGTGCAAAAATAAACATTTATCGATAAAATCAGAAGGTCTTGTGATATTACCCTTGATTATTTCACTCATTACAAATTTGACCAATCAGAATGTCTCATTTTCCATTGTTGTGCATTTTAGATAAGTGAATAAACAGCACCATGCTGTTTATTCGCGATTAAATTGAAGCTAGCTTTTATATGCAAATTTTGAACATTTTGAAGGCATATTCAGTTGCAGAAGCAAGATACTTACATGTTCTTCACGTTTACTGGTATTCTATATCTTTAAACATGCTGAATTATTCAATACAAGCTATTTTTATTTACAAATTTTTGACTTTTATTTGACAAGTAAAAAGAAAAACAATCAATTTGCTATAGTTACACTATAACAACAAAATTTTATGGTCCTTTTTGTTTATGAGTGTACCGATTTATTTATGTAAAAATGTGTCAAAATCAACGTCAAGGGGCACCAGGAGATTTCACTTGCATGGTAAAATTAGGTTCGCGTTGCGCGAGCCATCTGCCGGATCTGGCCGCACTTATATTTTCTTATAGAATATTAACGTAGGCTACGATTTATTTAAGACAATTATCTAAATCTGTCACATCTGTCACAATTTTTCCACAAACACAAGTTTGTATTGAAAAGTTCTTAAAATTATAATTTTATCGTTATGTGAAGTAATATTTCATTGATGTACAATGGTACGATATTGTAAGTACTTAAATAATAAATATTGATATTTGTATAATTGTCACTGAATATTAATTTTTAGATTCTATCAACTGGGAAGTACATTCATATGTCCGAATTTTGATATTCTATTAAGTACGAAACGAAGACCTTCTTTTCCGCCAATCCTTTTCCTTTCAATAATTAATTGAAAGATTCATAGACATAAATTCATTTAGACTCAATTTTGATAATAGGTAAATTTGTCGCTATTTCCAATGTACAAATAAATCCGATAGAATAATAATTATTAATATTTTCAATATTTTTCAGAAATTCGGCAAGTAATATTTCCCTTTCTCTGCGAATAGTTAGCATGGTCCCTGGGTGCATGATGGAAAATCAATGTTAGATTAATTGTGGATAAAATGACATTGTCAAATTCATTGATATAAATTGAATCATGCAAATGAATCATCGAATATACATTCGATATTTGTACGTAGTATTTATTTGCTAATAATTCTTTCAAAATATATTTTATTTTTCATATGTGGCTTTGATTTTTATTGTCTTGAATAAAATAATTATAAATATTTAAAAATATGTATAAATAATGGATGTGGTGGCATCTAACGGTTGTGGCCGCAATTATAATTACCACGGCAACGACGGTACCATTTTTTAACCTGTGAGTGGAATCTCCTGGTGCTCCTTGATCAACGTTTTAGTATAATTTCTTCGACAAGTATTTTTTTTTTTTTTACGAAGATGGGAGGCGGACTAACTACTATGGTCATATGCCGCCTCATGAGAGGATGATTGTGAATTTATGTAAACATCACAAACGACCATGCTCTTCAGTGGGATTCGAACCCACGACCTCTGGCGTGCTAGGCTAGTGACATAGCCACTACGCCACCGAGATCGGCAAAGTATTAAAGTTTATGCTATGAATTCGTGAAATAATCTTGACATATACCCCTCGTGCTAAAAAATTTAAAAGATTAAATTTGATGTCTAGCTTATTTATAAAATTTTGCTTTTAAAAAAGTGTTATCGTACATAATAATTTAAGATAAAACCCCTCGACCTGCGGTCTCGGGATTTTTTCAAATTATTATGTACTCAAACACTTTTTAAGCAAAATTTTATGCATAAGCTAGACATGTCAAATTTAATCGATTAATTTCTTAGCACTCGTGATATAACTATTGATTATTTCTCTCAAAACAAATTCAACCAATTAAGTTACAGTATTTTCTGAATTTCGACCAATAACAATCGAATATCAGTGACTATTTTGCATATCGAGTATTAGCACAAGTGCGATACCCGAATATTTATAATAATTGTAAACACAATTGGAAATAGAATCAGAACATTTTCATGAACGAGCGATATAACTACTGAATAATTGCCCGACTCGCTTCCTTTGTCGTTCAAACTTACAAACTCAGCACACAAGATATCACATTTACTCCTAATAACACAATATACTATTGCTATATTTTATAACGAGTAATACTTACCAAATATTTAAATTCACCGCTGCCACATTTAATTTTCATTTTTAGAGAATAATTTTTAAAATTATAATCGACTAGACCTTTAAATTGATTAGTTAAATAAAAATGTACAATATCGTCCTCAAATGTGACATTAACATATGGATTCGGTTCGATTGAAACTTCTGCAAATGATGCAAAGTATTACATTAATATATTAATATTAAAATTTTTTATTTCTTGTCATACTTGATACGTATGAGGTTTTTATGGCTGTATCCACTGACACAGTTTTGTTATTAACGTGTTCAATTAATTCGCCCGTTTTCCATACCTCTTCACTGACATCTAGGAAACATTCATCTGGGGGACTAGGTGTATGGTCCGGAGAATAGTCCGTATTTATTAAAACGTATCTCTAAATAATCATTAAATTATTAATATTATGTGATTCTAGTGATGAATTATTCTTACCAAATATTTTAAATTTCCATTAGCACATTCCCATTCCATGTTTACAGAATATTTCTCAAAGTTTTGTTCGTATAAAGATTTAAATTCTTCAGTTAATTCAAAAAGATACGTAGCTTTATCTTGCAATAAAAGTCGTACGTATTTCTCTGATTCTAGCGATACGCCTAAAAATACAAACTTAATATTGCAAATAATTAATAGCTGAGTGAGATAATTTTATCGAGTGGGTAATTCCACTTTGCCCACGTGTGAAGTATAACAATTTGTCCAACACTTCTTAATAAATGAAAAATGTATTAAAGAAATATTATTTGACAGTGACATATGCTTTAAATTTTTAAATTAAAATGTCAATCAAAGTAGTTACCAAGGTGTTGTGTGTTATTATTATTGTTATAAGTAAAAAAATACTCACTAGTGGCTTTCCTCAAAATTATAACCACTAGTGGATAATCTGTTACTTTGCTTGTTTAAAATCGCCATAGTAATAGAGCATTTATTGAGGTGTTGGATAATAGTATATTACGTACCGTGAACTGTAAGTGATAGTTTTTAGGTCGAGAATGTAGTTTGGGATGTCGAGACCCGTAGGGTCGAGATTTCCTAAACATTCGTGACCTAAAAAATCACTTACAGTTCGAGGTTAGTAAGATATTTTTTGCAATACCTGTGTAAATATAAGAAAAAGAAAAATTGGTATCAAAATTAACAGCTGTCAGTTTGAGGTTAAAAATAAAATTTGAATGATATATATTTACTTACCGTCCACCGTGAACGGTAAGTTTAACTTACCATCCACCGTGGACAGTAAGTAAATGATGTAACCATGGAAACCAATTGTGCAATAAAAGTTCCACTTACTGTGTTTAAATTTTGTTATTAATGGGTAACTTACAGTACAGGTATTGCAAAAAAATTATTTATAATCGTGTGTTAGGAGTCATTGATATTTAATTTATAGATGGGTGTGCGGCAAGAAGGATCCCTTAAGCTATACATTGCATATGTCGTATAGGCATTTAGAATAATCAGGCATTTAGCTAAAGTTCTAGGCAAAAAATGTAATTGCAAAGCTGCAAAAAAACAATGCCAAACAAAACGATGTGCCTGCTTCAAAACAGGTATTTTATGAAATTCACGATGCCATTTATCGGCACCTTATATAACAAATAAGTGAAATTTGTTATTTAAATTGTTCACAATATTATGAATGATTCTTCCAAGTGCCTAAACCGCGCCCGGCAAATAGAGAAATGCACGATTTTTCGTCTAATTGACTTATTTCGCCAGTCAAATAAAATAATGAAGTAAAATTCATCTAATTGCCGGCATTTCGCTAAATGCCTAGAACTATAGCTAAATGCCTGATTATTCTAAATGTCTACGACACATACATAGTATGTATGATTAGGCACTATCGGTCCCAACAACTGCAAACTTATGGTACCCTCCTTGCCGCGAATATTAAGAAGACTCTTTGGGTCAATGATAAAAACAAAATTGAAATTCTCATTATTGTAAAACTATGTTTTAGTTAGTTAAACTTTTTATACTTATGATATTATTTTTGTAAATCAAAATACATACAAAATTATTGATAAATTATGGAAGGTAACATGTGATTTTTTTTTAATTTGCGGAACCCAAATGGGTCACTCTAAATTATGAAATGGGTCACACAGTGACACGCGGGTCATAGGTTGCCGACACCTGATGGTCTAGACCAGGGATGGCGAACCTTTTTAAGACGTGGGTCAAATTTTGTTCATAATTTTTTTAGTTCTAGATCGTGGGTCACTAATCTCCATTTGCACCAGAGTTAAGTTTAAAATTTTTTAAATGAGTATTTTTAAAACTAAACATCTTTAAAATTCAATTGGTTTAAATGGTAAAAATGGGCGGTTTGACGATTTAAAAATTTTTAGTGGAATTAAAAATTCTTAATTGTTTGGTGCAAATGGCAATAAGTGTTTGAATGAAAGCAATCGTGGGTCAGTTAAAAAGCTTGCGTGGGTCAGTATCTGACCCACGGGTCATAGGTTCGCCATCACTGGTCTAGACCAGGGGTGGGCCAGAATAAGATTTACATTTCGTACGCGGGCCGTAGTTGTTAATTGATTCATTTTTGTTACTTATAATACCAGAAGTTGCTGTGTTACGACTTTAGTACTAAATAATGAATAAAGATGCTGCTATATGTGTTTAATTTAAACTGTAAATCTCTCCTTTTTCTTTATGTTGAGTACTATCCTAATTTATGTTTTTGAAAATATTTATTATTTCTTCTAAAGATCTCGCGGGCCGGATTGGAACTTTACGCTGGCCGGGGGTTGACCACCCCTGGTCTAGACTTTAATATATTAGACGTCATTGGTATTAATACAGTGATGCATTCTAATCCAGTAAAAATCTGCATTGAAATCCAGAAAAATTGATAAAGTATTTTAAAAATATGCTTTATTAATTTTTCTGGATTTGGCCTCTGTTTCGTGCATATTTTTCTGGTCTATTCCGAAACATATGCTTATGCGCGAACTGTTAAACTATTGAAAATTGTTATGCATATGTTTTTTTTTTTAATTTCATGGCTATCACTAAAATTGAACATTTTTATAAAATTTTAAACTTGATCTTACATGTTACAAAAGGTTTTTAATAAAATATGATTAGTCATTTAGATGCAGAATTCAATTATCTACAAGATATGTTTCAAGTATTTTGTTCCAAAATCAATAGAGAACAACATATTTTTTATTGCATAAATCAATTCACCAAGCGGTATGAATTCTTTTAGTCTTACTTGTAACTTGTTTCGTTCGAACAGAATTAACCACTCCTTCAGAGAAACCATTAACGTATCCAGTAATTTCTCCGGTTTCCCACATTTCGTCCCCCCAATCTGTGATACATTCACCTGGAGGCCGTGTTGTGTTGTCCTCAGAATAGTCCGTATTTATTAAAACGTATCTCTAAATATACATTAAATTATTAAAATTATGTGATTCTAATGATGAATTATTCTTACCAAATATTTGAAATTTCCATTAGCACATTCCCATTTCATTTTTACAGAATATTTCTCGAAGTTTTGTTCGTATAAAGATTTAAATTCTTCAGTTAATTCAAATAGATACGTAGCTTTATCTTGCAGTAAAAGCCGTACGTATTTCTCCGATTCTAGCGATACGCCTAAAAATACAAACTTAATATTGCAAATGTGTTAGTAGTACATGGTGTAAATCATTGATATGTAATTTATAAACAAGTAATATCCAAAGCAATGTTGCAAAGTAGAAAAGGATAAATTACTGTAGAAACGACGGGTGCGAGGCAAGAAGGATGCCTTAAGTTGATGTAATACACGTTGCATACATAGTATGTATGATTAGATATCATTGCTCCCAATAACTGCAAACTTAAGGCACCCTCCTTGCCGCGCACCCGTCTCATATGCACGTATTCCTTGTGTGTGACTATCAAGAAGACTTTTCGGGTCAATGATAAAAACGAAATAGAAATTCTCATTATCATGAAAACTATGTTTTAGTTAGTTTAACTTTATATACTTATTATATTATTTTTGTAAATCAAAATACATATATACAAATGCGAACACTATTATTGCTAAATGTTGGAAGGTAACATGTAATTTTTGTTTATTTGCGGAACCCAAATGGGTTCCAAATTATGAAATGGGTCACTCAGTGACACGCGGGTCATAGATTACCGACACCTGGTCTAAACTGTAATAGATCAAACATCATTGGTATAAATACACAGTAAAAAATTTATAGAAAAAATTTTAACAATATTTTTAGTCCCAGACGATTCACCGTTAATTATTGTTAATTTAACAAGTTTCAAATTTGTTAGCAAGTAACAAATTATTTATGTGAATTTCGAAACTAAATATATTTGTGAATATAGTAATTATTATGTGCCGTTGACTAAATATTTTAATAATTATATTGAAGCAGAACAATAAATCATAGTTATTATAACAAATTAAAGGATATAAACTTCCTTTTACAATTTCAAATTGATAAGTTAGTTAAATTTACTTGTTATTATTGAGGAGTCTATTTGTTAAATATAAATTCAGCAAATAAAAACAATAATTTTTCTTGTTAAAAATTCAGAATTGACAAAATTTTAATTTAACAAATTGTCATATTTGGTCAAATTGTTAATTTAGCACAATATTTTTGTCAATATTAACTAAACATACTTAACAACCGCAAAATTAACAAATTGCAAATCAAATTTTTTACTGTATACATAAGTGACGCCTTCCGAAACATATGCATATGTGCGAACTGTTAAACAATAAACAATTGTATATTGAATATTTTTTAATTCCATGGCTATCACTAAAAATGGACATTTTTATAAAAATTTAAACTTGATCTTACATGTTACAAAAGGTGTAAAATAAAATATGATTAGTCACTTAGATGCAGAATTCAATTATCTACAAGATATGTTTGAAGTATTTTGTTCCAAAATCAATAGAGAACAACATATTCTTTTTTTGCATAAATCAATTCACCAACCGGTATAAATTCTTTTAATCTTACTTGTAACCTGTTTCGTTCGAATAGAGTTGACCACTCCTTCAGAGAAACCATTAACGTATCCAGTAATTTCTCCGGTTTCCCACATTTCGTCCCCCCAATCTGTGATACATTCACCTGGAGGCCGTGTTGTGTTGTCCTCAGAATAGTCCGTATTTATTAAAACGTATCTCTAAATATACATTAAATTATTAAAATTATGTGATTCTAATGATGAATTATTCTTACCAAATATTTGAAATTTCCATTAGCACATTCCCATTTCATTTTTACAGAATATTTCTCGAAGTTTTGTTCGTATAAAGATTTAAATTCTTCAGTTAATTCAAAAAGATATGTAGCTTCCTCTTGTATTAAAAGTCGTACGTATTTCTCAGATTCGAGCGAAACGCCTAAAAATACAGATTTAAAATTGCAAATTATTAAAATTAATTTAAACAAAATTGAAATTCTCATTATTATGAAAGCTATGTTTTAGTTAAACTTTATATGCTTATTATATTATTTTTGTAAATCAAAATACATATAAACAAATGCTAACATAATTATTGCTAAATGTTGGAAGGTAACATGTGATTTTTTTTTAATTTGCGGAGCCCAAATGGGTTTGTAATTATGAAATGGGTCACACAGTGCCACGCGGATCATAGGTTGTCGACACCTGGTCTAGACTCTTATAGATTAGACGTCATTGGTGTAAATACATAAGTGACGCATTCTGAAACATATGCATATACGCGAACTGTCGAACTATTGAAAATTGTTATATATATGTTCGATTTTTTTTTAATTACATGGCTATCACTAAAAATGAACATTTTTATAAAATTTTAAACTTCATCTTACATGTTACAAAAGGTGTAAAATAAAATATAAATAGTCACGTAGAGACAGAATTCAATTATCTATAAGATATGTTTGAACTATTTTGTTCCAAAATCAATAGAGAACAATAAATTTTTAATTTCATAAATCAATTCACCAAGCGGTATGAATTCTTTTAGTCTTACTTGTAACTTGTTGCGTTCGAATAGAGTTAACCACTCCTTCAGAGAAACCATTAACGTATCCAGTAATTTCTCCGGTTTCCCATATTTCGTCCCCCCAATCTGTGATACATTCACCTGGAGGCTGTGGTGTGCTGTCCTCAGTATAGTCCATATTTATTAAAACGTATCTCTAAATATTCATTAAATTATTAACATTATGTGATTCTAATGATGCATAATTCTTACCAATTCTTTGATATTTCCATTAGCACATTCCATTGTCATTTTTATAGAGTATTTCTTAAAATTTCCTTCATATAATGACTTAAATTCATCAGTTAATTCAAAGAGATAAGTAGTTTTATCTTGTATTAAAAGTCTAACGTATTTTTCCGATTCTAGCGAAATATCTATAAATATAAATAATTCATGTAGTGTTTTTTAACCCAAAACAATGTACAATGCGAATATGATCGGAATATGGGATCTTTGATAACAATAACCGATTGATAACATAAGTCCAATGAAAAATAAATTCACTTCTATATAGACTACAAATATGTAAAAATTAACGCATTATTAAAAATATTTACTTGTAATTATTTTAAAAAACATCAAATGATATTTTTTATATTGCTGTATCTTTTTACATATTCATTTTACAGCAAAAGTGGAAATACAAGAGTTGTCCAAAATAAAATAAGGTTCATTTGCCCATGGAAAATAAAACAAAAACGGAAAATATTTCACATTTCATAAAACAGATTTAGATTTATTTATGTGTTGTATTATTTTCTATAGAAGATTACATACATACATACATACATAACATCACGCTATATCCCACGTAGTGTGGTAGCACGAACCCAGAAACAAAGTCAACCAACAATCAATCTCCTCCAAACATTCCTATCCTGACACACCAATATCGCCTGGTCCACATTCATAGTGCGATTCATACATGCTCGTTTATTCTTCACACTCGGAATCATTTATCCACGCAACAAACCATCAATCATACCCAACCAGTTATTCCTAGGACGCCCACGCAATCGTTCACCCACATATATTAGTTTCACCAACCTTTCATTCGACATTCGCTCAACATGTCTAAACCACCTCAACTGACTCGCTCCCACTTTCTTAACAACATTCTTCTCAATCTCACACTTACCATACACCAATGTATTCCGTATACGATCAAATCTCGTATACTCACACACTCCTCTCAAGCATCTCATTTCTACAGCACATATATGTCGTTCATACTTCTTCATCCACACCCAACATTCAGAACCATACATCAATGTAGGCACTAACACACCATTATAAACCATTATCGAAGATTGTAATGATATAATAGCAAATTTAAGAGTCCATTTGTTGCTGTTAAATAAGTAATTTTTAAAACTGTTTTGTGAAATGTCTATTATATGTATTTTTATAAATTTTCTATTCCCCTGTTACAATTTTTCTAATAAATATTAATTTTGATACAAACTATGTTCTCGAAGTAGCTTACTTATATATCTTATTCATGAACAAACAAAATTAAAACTTATGAAGATAGGCATGCGAACAAAATAATTTCTTGTGAACGGAAACAATACCGAGAATAACGATGACATAAACCGAAGTTCTGATTACTACAAAAGAAGTTTTTCTTATGTACCTAATCGTATACGTCCTATCCGTTTTTCACGAAAATAATAAAAATAACTGATAATATTTATAACATTATATAGATACACGTGATTTTAATAAACGGTGTGCACTGTATTATTAATTTACATTGCAAAACTGTTACTTAGAATTTTACTTGCGAGCTTGTTATATGTGCGAGCATGTATTCTTCGATTTACAGTCGAGCATTGTACAGAATTTTGTAATTTTAATTGCAGTAATACGAAAAACAACAGTAAAATTCATTTTTCCTGCAATCCGGCCATTTTCTATCGGCGTTTGGATAGAATGCTGATTTTCTTATATCTCTTAACAAACTGTACAATCCCGGGTTCGTTCTATGGCACTCATCCGGGAAACAAGCGTTCCTGTACTTGGCGTATAAATAACTATTTTGTGCAACCGAACGCGAAATAAACAATTCGCTGCCGCAATATATACCGCGAAATATAGGGTAAAAAACAATCATTTTGGCACTCTGAAAGCCAACATTCTATTTACAATAAAACTGTTTAAAATTAATAAAATTTGTAATTATATATTTTTTACGGTTGCACAAAAAAGAATGTATGTACACTTTGTCCACGAAATCCTTTAGCCCCCTCGAGTTTGTTCTGCCTAGGCCGCAAGCGGCCTCGGCGAAAATTTTTCTCTCGGTACGCTAAAGAGTGATTTCGCGGCCTTGGTATACAAATAACTAATTTAGTCTTACTTGTAACTTGTTTCGTTCGAACAGAACTAACCACTCCTTCAGAGAAACCATTAACGTATCCAGTAATTTCTCCGGTTTCCCAATTGTCGGCCCCTAAATCTGTGATACATTCACCTGGAGGCCGTGGTGTGCTGTCCTCAGAATAGTCCATATTTATTAAAACGTATGTCTAAATATTCATTAAATTATTAGCATTATGTGATTCTAATGATGCATAATTCTTACCAATTCTTTGATATTTCCATTAGCACATTCCATTGTCATTTTTATAGAGTATTTCTTAAAATTTTCTTCATATAAAGACTTAAATTCATCAGTTAATTCAAAGAGATAAGTAGTTTTATCTTGTATTAAAAGTCTAACATATTTTTCCGATTCTAGCGAAATATCTATAAATATAAATAATTCATGTAGTTTTTTTAACCCAAAACAACAATGCGAATATGATTGGAATATGGGATCTTTGATAACAATAACCGATTGATAACATAAGTCCAAAGAAAAATAAATTCACTTCTATATAGACTACAAATATGTAAAAATTAACGCAATATTAAAAATATTTGCTTGTAATTTTTTTAAAAAACATCAAATGATATTTTTTATATTGCTGTATCTTTTTACATATTCAGTTTACAGCAAAAGTGGAAACACAAAAGTTGTCCAAAATGCAATAAGGTCCATTTGCCCATGGAAATTAAAACAAAAACGGAAAATATTTCACATTTCATAAAACAGATTTAGATTTATTTATTAGTATTGTATTATTTTCTGTAGAAATTTCATAGAAGACTGTAATGATATAATAGCGAATTTAAGAGTCCATTTGTTACTGTTGAATAAGTAAATAAATTTAGTCTGATTTATGAAATGTCTGTAATTTTTACTTTTGTTAATCTTCTACGGTCGTATTACAATTTTTCTAAAAAATATTAATTTTGATAACTATGTTCTCGAAATATTATTCATGAATAATAATAACATTTGTAATTTCTTATTTTTTACAGTTGCACAAATAATAGTGTATACAATTTGTCCACGAAATCCTTTATAGTCCAGTAAAAATCTGCACGAAACAGAAGCCAAATCCAGAAAAATTGATAAAGTATATTTTATGGCTGAATTTTATTTCTTGTTGCTCGTACATTAAAAATATCTAACATATAGAACGCTACCCCTATGGCTTCATACCCTAATTTAGATTTTAAGGGTTGAAAAATGGTCTTTTTTCGAATAATTGCGTTTTCTACGTTTCTTTTTAATTTTAGAGGAAAATTTTCTATCGATATGATGTTCTTAAAAAAAATTATGCGAATTTTCGCCGCTAGAGGGATCAAAAATATTACATAGTTATCGTATGTATTTAAATTCAAAATATGACATTTAAATATGATGTGACACACAAACGTCATCGTGAAAATAGTGAAATCGTCATATTGTCATATGTCATATTTGGAATTTAAATACGTACTATATCTAAGTAATATTTTTGATCCCTCTAGCGGCGAAAATCCGCATAATTTTTTTTTAAGAACATTAGATCGATCGTAAATTTTCCGCTCTACAACTTTGCCCTCTTAACATTTTCCGCTAAAATATTTCTCTCGGTACCCTAAATTGTGATTTCGTGGGCTTGTTATACTAATAACTATTTAGTCTTACTTGTAACTTGTTTCGTTCGAACAGAGCTAACCACTCCTTCAGAGAAACCATTAACGTATCCAGTAATTTCTCCGGTTTCCCAATTGTCGGCCCCTAAATCTGTGATACATTCACCTGGAGGCCGTGGTGTGCTGTCCTCAGAATAGTCCATATTTATTAAAACATATGTCTAAATATTCATTAAATTATTAACATTATGTGATTCTAATGATGCATAATTCTTACCAAATCTTTGATATTTCCATTAGCACATTCCATTGTCATTTTTATAGAGTATTTCTTAAAATTTTCTTCATATAAGGACTTAAATTCATCAGTTAATTCAAAAAGATATGTAGTTTCATCTTGTATTAGAAGTCTTACATATTTTTCAGATTCCAACGAAATATCTGTAAGTATCAATATATATGTTGGAGTTGAATTAATATTTGTACAGTTCAACTAGAGAATGGAACTTGACGTTTTAATTATTTTATTCTCTATGGTTTTTTTTCATAGGTTTGTGCTACAAATAAAGTTTATAAGTATTATGTTTTTGTGTATTTTGCTATTAAAAACCCGCAATTGTATGAAATATATATATATATATATATATATATATATATATATATATATATATATATATATATATATACAGGGTGTTTCAGGACTAGTGTAACAAACTTTAACAGTTTATTCTTAAGGTCATTTCGAGCCAAAAATGTCATATGAACATAGGTTCTATTCCTTCTAGTTACCAAAATACAAGAGGTTGAAGTTCTAAAAATAACACGCAAGTTTCTAATTTTTGTAATCAAGGTACTTTCGGAAAACAAGAGTTTTATTGAAAAGTCATTTGTCTTAATTAAAAATTGTTGTACTTTTGATTGTATTTTTGTTTCATAATGGATAGTTATAGTACTGCTGAATATGCAGATATGATTTTTATTTATGGATTATGTAATGGTAATACACGTTACGCGTCTAGAGAATACCAAGACAGATACCCAAACAGACGCCAACCTTCCCATGTTGTTCTGTGTTTAGAATTTATTTATTTGTCTATTTAATTGTGTCATTGTGTGTTTTGTTCTCTAAATTGTATTCGTTCATATTAATAAATAAAATTAATTAAGGGCCGGTATTTCCAACCTCAGATAAACTACAGAATAAACTATCAATGGAATAAACAAAAAATATCGCATCAATAGATGACAGCTAGAATAATAATCTTCATTTAAGCTATGATTTTGATGTGATATTTTTTGTTTATTCTATTGATAAATTTATTCTCTAACTAAGTTTGGAAATACCGGCCTTAAGACAAAGAAGTTATGACTTTTCAATAAACTCTTGTTTTCCAAAATTACCTTGATAACAAAAATTAGAAAATTTCGTGTTATTTGTAGAACTGCAACCTCTTGTATTTTGGTAACTAGAAGGAATAGGACATATGTTCATAAGACATTTTTGGCTCAAAATGACCTCAGGAATACGCTGTTAAAGTTTGTTACACTAGTCTTGAAACACCCTGTATATCAAAAAGCGGGCCATAGGCGTTTAACATGGGAAATTAGTTTTTCCGTGCGCAAAAGTTCCCAAATCGTTTTAGACGAAAATGGTTCAAATATCCGTAAAATCGACTTTAAGGTTTTATAAATATTGCTCATTTGTAGTGATAGCCATGGAATTGAAACAAATTACAAACAAATGTATATATATATATATATATATATATATATATATATATATATATATATATATATATAACTATCTATTTTAAGACAGATATGTTTTTTTTCGAATTTTCCAATCGATCACTTGACTGGATATATGCAAACAGGCTCTTAGTTGGAAACCATGGCCATAATGCAATTTAAACGTTAACTTAAATTCTCTAGTTGAACTAAACTTATTTCCGTCTTACTTGTAACATGACTGGTTTGTACAGAGCTAACTACTCCTTCAGAAAAACCATTAACATATCCAGTAATTTCTCCGGTTTCCCACACCAGACTAGAATCTACGACGCATTCTCCTAAAATTTAATCATTGCTTACAATTCACAGCGTGTTCATAAATTATAGGTCACGGATTTAAGGGTATATAATACATCTCAAAACAATAAAAAAAGTTCATGTTAACATAAATTCGGAAATGCCTAGTTTCAGAGCTATAACGATATTTCCGTCATACAATTATTCATACTATTAACCCGATCGGGAACATAAAATTTTAAATTCTTCTTTTCTTTTCTTATGCAGTTTACATTCATGGCAATCATGTTCTAACATTTGGGAACATTATACACACTTTGTCAATTACCTATTAGGCCCTTTCTCCCAATTTGACATAAAAAAAATGTTTGAAGTGGAAAAAAGAAACTGAGATAGAAAATGTAAAATTTGAAGGAAGCAGCTTATTACCTGCTGATATATTACAGCTAAATACACCTTTACAAATTTTTCAAATTTTTTTTAACTCTGATGTTTTCCTAGAAGATGTTGTTTTTCAAACAATTTTGTATAGTACGCAAAGACGACCCAATAGACCAAAGTTCTATTGTAAGTTGAATTTGTTCATAATGTTCCCAATAGTGTACAAAACTTTAAATTTTTTTTTTAGAATAAAATTTATGTAACGCACTTATTTTAAATATATAAATAATTTTTTTGAGCCCTTATTTAAAATAGAAATAATTCATGCAATAGAGGGTTAACATACAATAAAATCATAGTAGCCGTTTACAATGAAACAAAAATGATGATAGTCTTCTGTTTTTCCTTATTTGTCATTATTATTGTTATTTTGAACATTTTTAATAATTTATAATGAACTGTTTTCCATTGTAAACGGCCGCTATGCTTTTATTGTAGTAATGTTAAAAGTATCAGTTGTATATGACAGAAATTAAATATTTAAATCGCTATAGCTCTGAAAATTGACATTTCCGGATACATGTTTGTATGAATTTTTTCTATTGTTTGAGATTTTTTTTTAATTACGAAGATGGGAAGCGGACTAACTACTATGATCATATGCCGCCTCATGAGTGGATGATGAATTTGTGTGAACACAAACGACCATGCTCCTCAGTGGGATTCGAACCCACGATCTCTGGCGTGCTAGGCTAGTGACATAGCCATTTGAGATTTATTATCCACCCTTAAATCCATGACCTTTATTTTTTAACATATTGTATAAATGGATATTTTCAATTACCTGATTCATCGGCTCGAGCATTATACAAATTATTATTTGCAGTTTCTGAATAAGGGAAGAGTTTTGATAATAAATCTAAAAAAAAAAAAAGTAAATATAATATGATTAATTTTATTATAATAACTTGCTTACCATTACGAGTTGATTCAACTGGTATTAGAAATATTACCAAGAAAATTAGGAAGTCTCTATATGAAACCATTTTTTCTAACTGGGAAAAAATTTGAAATTTTAATCTTTTATATCAGTTGTCAACTAATACTGACAAGATATAATATCTTAAACAAATATTGTAAATAATTTTACTAATTACCCTTTATTCAATTAAAAATATTCTTATTTAAACAGTGATTGTTTCAAATTATGAAGTATTTAACATGCACTTGAAACTTAAAAAAATATCTTCTTACCTAAAAAAAAATACCTTTGATAAATATTAGTTAATTATTTAATTGGAGGTAATTTTATTTACACAGTAATTTATATCTATGTCTTCACACATATTAAAGGATTAATTTTTAAATAAAACAAATATGATATTACTAATACTAATATAATTTATCTATACCAAAAATCTAGCAATAAATTACATAATTACAGAATAAAAAAATTATATATCAATTCATAGAAATTCAAAAAAGATTAGTACATTAACTTATCTTTGTCATTTCATCGGACAAAATGCCTGGGCCTGATTATAATCCGGGCGATTTTACTTGGTAAGTAAAAAAAAATGCCGGTTGATACACTATTCCTACGACGCATTTTATTAAATAAATATTTATTCTTAGATGACACACTGCGTTACGCGTGCAAAAATTTCTTACTAACAATAAGAAAACTACAAATAATTTAATTAGTTAAAATATTTATTTCACATGATATTATTTAACAAGTATATTAGAAAAGTAAATGTATGTAATGTAGGTTAAAATCTGCACATAATTACTCTCGGAAGATGAGGATTTAAACACAAATTATTAAGAAAAACCCATAGATAAATTATGTAATGCGATTATTATAGGAACATAATATCAATACCCGTAAAAGTAGAAGTTTAAAACTTCAAAAATTAATGAGAAAGTAACTAAAAATATACTAAAATTATTTAAGAAGACGCACATCATCAATCTGAAAAAATACTTTATAAAATGAAAAATAACTTGTAAATATGCTAATATTTAAAAAAATCTTATACAAATAAAACCAACTAAACACGTATGACTTGTTTCTTGCGTTTGACTTTATTTTGACAATTATTTGATATATAGATGTTAAACCTGTTTAATTATTTGTTCTCATTGTAACTATGAATTGATTTTAAAATAGAAATCAATTAATATTTAGTCCTCAAAACTTTCTAACTAATAATACAAATATTACTTTTATAATATTTCACAAGACACATATTTATGACACTTCATAATTATTTGACACGTTTGACACATAGATATTAAAAATGTTTTAGTTTTTGTTCCTATTGTAAGATTATTGAAATATATTCTTAAATATATAAATTATTTTATTTGTCCTTGCCGTTCCATTGGACACAAGAACCCTATTGGCTCCGTGTCCATAAATAATAACAAAAATAAATAGACTAATTTAGTACATATTATTATTTTCTATTCTGTCTAATTTATTATTTTAATAAAATGTACGTATCGACAGTCCTATGCTATTACATAAAAATAAAGCAATACAACATAAATAAAAACATATCAAACACATTTTGATTGATAATATAAAATCATTCATTTGAAACTTTTTCTCACAGCTGATTCTATTTTAAAAAAAAAAATGGAATTTATTGTTTTGTGTGTCCAGTAAACTTCCTCTTCCGGTTATTTAATTTCATTCAAAATCAACTCAGCTCTTCACTTTTTTATGAAACATATAAATTCCAAGTTTCCTTTACATATCTTGTCTCTTTTATGATATATTGCCCACTCGGACATCCATCCATCCTCACACACAGACATCTTTGAGAAATTGGTCTTAACGGATTCAATGGACGTCAAAATATGTATTTCCGCAAAAATCTCGTCAGTGATTTTTTCGTGATTCCAATACTTCCTTATACTTTTTATAAGAAAGTAAAAACGACGAAAAAATTCTAGCATTAAGAAAAGTATACGTTAATGCAATTTATAGTGATTTTAAAGTCAATTTATTCCTTTAATGGAATTTTAAATTATTTAATAGTATATTATACAACGAGCATGGAATGGTACTCATTTCCTACGAGTATGAAAGTTTGTAGCATGAGCCGAAGGCGAATGCTGCAAATCATACTTTTTCTACGACCACGATATTATTTCAAAATTAATTTAATTTTAATAATAAATTTATTTCGCTTTCACTATTCCAACATACAAAATCGATATCGATCTGTCACTTTACTGTGTATTCAGTTGTAATTTGTGCTCCTTGTGATCCAGTGTTTTATAACTGATAGCAATTTGTGTTCATTGCAACAACGTCTAAAAATGACGACACGTGTGATGCAACACGTATTTCATTTTCATTTCAACAAAAATTAGTATCTCATGTAAACGTTGTTGCGTAGTGACGTCATTATGTATCTTCTCCTTAAACATTTTTAGTATACTCGTAGATTAGGATTAAACAGTTCTTTTCAATCCCTAGCGTACGTAATTTTTATTATTATTTTGTATTTTCGTGAAATGTTTTTTCGAGGAGTGTAAGTGTTCCCGATTGAAAAGATACCAGCCACTCACATTTAGAGATGTGTCGTTCGCGAACGACCCGTTCAATTTGAACGAATCACTTCAGTGAACGAAAAGATTCGGATCACTTTCTCGTTCGTGAACGACTCACCGGGTTTCAGTACATATTAGACAAATTCGGCTCGCATCGCAAAATTTTTAAAGATATACTTTACTAGAATGCCTCTCGGTCTATACCTCCTACCTTACACAAAACTTACCCCTCGAACGATAGAAACACCGCCTTAAACGTTCCGATAATCCCTTTTGTAGTTTGGACCATAATATAAACGTAGATAAGATTTTCAGAGTGAAATTCTTAGAAATAATGCTTTGTTTTGTTACAAATTTTATTTTTCTTCTTAATTCATAATTATATTTTACAAATTTAAAGAATTAAATAAATAGTTTAGCTTCAATCCTAAACAGAACTTTAAACTGACCGTACGGTTACGTCGTATAATGATTCAGTTTTACCCAGTGCAAGATAAAATCTTTGAGTACAACAGTTCTGTTCATTTTGAATGAATCAGTGAACGAGTCGCACGGAACGAATCTTTTTGGTGAATCGATTCAAAAGAATCGGATCAGCTACGCGAACGGGTCTGCCCATCTCTACTCACATTATATACAAATTTAATGAAAACTAACGATTATTATATAACCTAGTTAAAGAGGAAGGGAAACTTGTCATTGGGCAACAATCCCTAATGTTATTTTAAAACACAACATTTGCTGATTGTCTATTAGAAGACACATTGTAAATAGTAAATTGTTAAAGTAGAACAAAAATTTTATTTGTCAATGCCGTTAAAAAATAACAAAAATAAATAGACTAATTTAGTACATATTATAATTTTCTATTCCGTCCAATTTATTATTTTAATAAAACGTACGTATCTACAGTCCTATGCTATTACATAAAAATAAAGCAATACAACATAAATAAAAACATCTCAAACACATTTTGATTGATAATAAATTTAATTATAATTTGGGGCCCTAGTTGTCCTGATAGGAACTCTAGGAGAGAGGTGAATCATGCTAGCCCACTGCCCTTCACAAAGGTCATCGAAGCTCATGCCACGAAGGTATACGCCTCCTAAAGATCCAGGTCCTCTGCAAGTTGGTTGCGACTCCCACACTTTGTCTCTGTTTTCCTTTAACCAACTACAAAAAAGATTGTAGGTAATATTATTCTACATTTATGATTCCAGTGAAATTTACTCTATCACATTTATTTACTAACATATGCTCAAAAACCATTATAGGCCTTCAAATAATCTACCAC
The DNA here is from genome assembly GCA_963942605.1 of Poecilus cupreus. Taxonomy (NCBI): domain Eukaryota; kingdom Metazoa; phylum Arthropoda; class Insecta; order Coleoptera; family Carabidae; genus Poecilus; species Poecilus cupreus. Next base: position 16,985,442 of record OZ012719.1, on the reverse strand, counting down.
ATAACGTTGATGAATTGTTCCTAAAATTTAATCAATTCGCGGTACGATAATATACCAAGTTTGTAATATCCAAGCGATTCGATAAATGTATTTTCGAGAAATTTGTAACATTCATCATTTGTAATATTTCCAACATTCGACATTTGTACATTCGAGTAATATATTTTCGAGATTTGAAACATTCGACATTTCTAACTTTTCCAAAATTCGAGTTTTGTATTTTAATTTTCGACATTAACATTCGTGAAATGTCTCTTTAACGGATTGATTTATTACTGCAGCTCATTTCCGAGTGGACTATAGAGGTTCACCATTGTGATCTCAGTAACTATAAGAGATGCTATATTCTACATTGATTCAATGAGATAAAAGCTATCGCACTAGTAGACCAATTTAATAATGTTTTTGTTTTCTCTAAACGTGAGTAGATCATTAGATTTGTAATATAAAAATACATATTTTTTTAAATATTTACTTATAATTGTTTTTCTGCAACCGTCTATAAAGTTAGTGATTTTAATTCTGTTTTTAGTAATAAAAGTTGACGTTTTCGTTACTAATAAAAAAAATGTTGCCTTTGTCTGATTCGCAATTTTTGCTTTCGCTCGGCTTCGCTACGCTTCGCCTCGCAAATGCAAAATAATTGCTCATCAAACAAAGTATCACTTTTAATCCTAATAACACAATATACTATTTAAATAAAACTAAAATAAAAAATTTTTATAACTACGATTTTTTTGCTATTAGAGGAAAGTAACCAAATATGGAATAGGATACTAATATGGAATACCGCCCTTTCTCTTATTGTTATTTAGACTTTTATATAATTATTATACTGTTAATTAATTTTTAAAACTAAGTTCAGTGAAAATATATAACTGATTATGATTACTTAATAAACGTCCTTAAATTGTACAATGTTAAAGGGCGGTATTCCATATTAAGATCCTATTTCATATTTGGTTACTTTCTTCTAATAGCAAAAAAATCTAATTTTTACCACTTTAGTGAGTGAAATGAAAGTTCTTGGTTGTCAGTAGTGTGCGTCAAATGTTGTTTTCAAGGTTGGGACTACAAAAATAGCTATTTTTTTTCTATAGCTAATAATCGACCTTAGAAACACATTATCATCAAATAAAATAAAAAAATAATATCTTTTAAACTGTGTTTTTTTGGGAAAACTAAAACATCAAATTGCCATACTAATGGCAACTATGGTCTAATTTAATCAAAGTCGTAGCTCTTATAGTTCTCGAGGTCCCAATGGTAAACCTCCAAGTTGAAACATACTGTACATAAATATTTTACTTGTTACTCACTTGTAAACACCATTGTAAAAATTTTACAAGTTAGTAAACAAGGTAAACAATGCACGTTGCCACAGTTGCTTACAAGGCTTACGCGAAATCATTTAAAATAATATTTGACAGAACACTTGTGCGTAACTGATAGGAATTGATTATAATTTTAATTTGATTTATAAATTAGTAACAAGTAAAATGTTGTACAATACACGCAAGGTAACAGTTTTACTGCTTCAAGGAGGTGACAGGCTCGCCGGTCATTTCCTCCATTCAGCAGTAAAAACTATTTTACCTTGCTTGTAATGTAAATTACTATTACCTTCGTGTAATGTCATATCGTTATTTTTAGTTGTTGCGGATTTCATTTTACTACCTGTATAGGGAAGAAAAATTTCTGCTTTTCAGTAGAAGTTGAAAACCTGTACATTATGATAGAGTAGTTAAAAAAATGTTGTTTACTTACGTAGCTAAATACAAAGCAGCACAATCACAATGCCAGGGATTTTTTGCTAATTTAATGTTCATTAAAGATGTTAATTTATCTAGGCATTTAGCTGGTAAATACTGGAAGCGATTGCTGTCTAAATGTCTGCAAATATATCGGAAATAGAAATATGTTTATCCAACACCTCTCAATAAATGCTCTATAACTATGGCGATTTTAAACAAGCAAAGTAATAGATTATCCACTAGTGGGTATAATTTTGAGGAAAGCCACTAGTGAGTATTTTTTTTATTTATAACAATAATAATAACATACAACACCTTGGTAACTACTTCGATTGAAATTTTAATTAAAAAATTTAAAGCATATGTCACTGTCAAATAATATTTCTTTAATAAATTTTTCATTTATTAAGAAGTGTTGGATAAAACGTTATACTTCACACGTGGGCAAAGTGGAATTACCCACTCGATAAAATTATCTCACTCAGCCTTCGGCTTCGTGAGCTAAAATTTCACTCGTGGGTAATTCCTTACTTTGCCCACTTGTAAAGTAAATAACTATTATATATACTTCAACAAACCGATATGAGTCCACAGCTAGAATGTTCGTAAATTCCGCCCATGCAAGTACACAACGAATGGCGTGACTTTAATAGTCCAAGATCAGATTGCAAGATAACGGTATTCATTTGTTAGCAAGATAATACCTATTGGAAATGACGAGAGATATATTAAAGTATCCCAAAACATTCTGGCAGCCTACCTAAGACTGGAGGATTTTGTTATAACAAATTTTGTTTAGGTCAACTTTTAATACACATGTTCACTTATAAAAATTTGGTCGTACGATAAGTTTGGACATCAAATATTATAAAAACCGTTAGCTGCCTGGGCAAGTCCTGGCAGAAACCCTTGGCAGCCCTATCTAAAAGTGTCGTGTGCTAAAAGTTTTTGCTCTCGTAAAAGATAATTCAATTTCCTATTCATCTGTATGACTACCTAAACAAAAATTGACCATACGATATGCAACCTGAGATAAAGATATGTGATACATTTCTGGCGAAATTAGCAATCTGCGAAGACTTAATCGGTTTGTCGAGGTATATTTGTTTTTTAAACTTTACTTACAGCTTTTGCAAACTGGGAGTAGTGTAAAAAGTGTACTCATTTATAGTTTTCAACATGTTATTATTTAATAGAAGAGATGTTAAATTTGTTAATCCTTCAAAAGAATAGCTTTGTAAATGTTCCAAATTGTTTGAGAATAGGAATAATTTATGTAGGTTCCTTGTTTCGTTAAATATATTACGTGGTATTTCTGGAATATCGTTTTGTTCTAAATGCAGTTCTGTTAGTTTGTTGAGCTTCATGAATTCTGTCCCATACAACTAAAACAATAAAATGATTATTATTTCAATACAATATCAGAAATTGAAAAGATTTCTTACTCGTAATAATTGGTTTGAGGACAAATCAAGTACCAAGAGATTTTCTAAATATTTGAAAACACCTTTGGTTATAGTTGTCAATTTATTTTTGCGTATATTTAAATATTCCAAGTTTATTAAATTGTTAAACACACCTGAAAATTTATAATTGGATATTAATAATATGTATAATAACCTGAAAAATAATTTACCGGATTCCAAATCCTGTATTGAATTCTCAGCTAGCTTTAGTCGCTTCAACGAAATCAAATCAGCAAACAGTTTATTTTGCAGACGTTTCATTTTATTTGTAGTTAAATCTAAATCTTCTAGAAATCCAAGATCATTGAAAATATTATCTGGAAGTTCCATTAATTTATTTCTCGATAGGTGTATTACAGTAATTTTTGTATTTCCTCTAAATATGCCACCAGGCAATGTCTTAATATTATTATATGACAAATCTAGTGAATTTAAGTTTCGCAATTTTAGAAATATGTTATTTTGTAGTTCATCTAAAGAATTCTTGTGCAGCCTCCTAAAAAATATTCGTTATTCAAATAAATTGATAGTAAATTATGTAATGGAAGTGTTACAAATTTGTTAAGCTATCCAAGTACTCAAATATGGGTTCTGGCAAAAAATCAATGTGGTTATCAAATAGATCCAGCTCTGTTAATTGCGACAAATCTTGAAACGCATCTCTGTTTAAGGTTGTCAGATGATTTATCGCTAAATCTCTAAAAAATAAAAAATAATAGATAAATGTTTTATTATATTACATATAAATAGGGTCTGTGGCCATACTCTAATTTAGAGAAACAAATTATAAAATAAGTAAATTAATCATAATATTATCTCTTAATAATAATAATAATTATATGAGGGATCATAATAGTCATTATTTAAGAAGATAATTTATAACCATAATCCCAAATAAAATACTGTACTAATTCCACTCATGTAAATTCGGACATAACTTTGGAAAATGATCGAAATCGGTTGAAAAAACACGCTGAAAACGACATCAAAATACACAATGACAAATGACAACTGATTACACTATCAACTGTCAGACAGTTGTAGCTTGGTGATCCACAGCACGGCTTTAAAATAAAAAGGAATGAATAATTGATTTCTGGTTATATAATTGGCCGAAAAGAGTGAATTATAATTACTATAATTAATCGAAAAAAATTTACTAATGGAGATATATTTACACAGAACTAGAAAAAAAACTATATGATCTTACACAGGAAAAAAATTGATTTGCGATTTGTTAATTTTGCGGTTGTTAAGTATTTTTAGTTAATATTGACAAATATATTGTGTTAAATTAACAATATGAACAAATATGACAAAAAAATTTCAATTCTGAATTTTTTACAAGAAAAATTGTTACTTTTATTTATATGCTAGATTTATAAAATTTAACAAGTAGACTCGTCAATAACTATAAGTAAATTTAGCTAACGTGTCCATTTGAAATTGTTATAGAAAGTTTATATACTTTTTAACAACTTAATTTGTTATAATAACTATGTTTTAGTGTTCTGCTTCAATCTATTTACTAAGATATTTAGTCCAAAGCAAATAAAAAAATATGTTAATAATTAATAAAAACAAATTGTTAAAACTTGTTAAATTAACAAAAATTAACTGTGGATCTTCTGGGATTGTAAATTTTGTTAAAATTTTGTCAATTTTGACAATAAATTTTTTACTTGTAATTTAAATACTGCAAGTCACGCCTTGCATGACGTAGTTTTGGTGTAGCCAATCATTGGTTGAAGCATATAAACGGAGGTATGTCGAAATACAGTGAAACTGACGTGTATGAAATGCCAGGTACAGGTAATATAAACCTACATCCTACACAATACACGTGCAGTGCAAAGTAAAATTTATATTTATCTATTTCTGTCCAAATATGGCTATCTCTCATTGTCCAAAACTACGTCACATATTCCTTCTTGTAATTTTAAATAATTAATTTCACGTAAACTATAAAAATATTATGAACTTGTTAAAAATAATACGGGTATTTTAATTTTTTATCTAGTTTCATGTATACCGGGTGTAGAATTGAAATATGGCGTAGTTTCACTGCAATTTTTCTATATTACTGTATCTTATTACCTACCTATTCACTTTACAACAAAAGTATAAATACAAAAGTTGCTCAGAATTTAAAAGTACATGATATTTTATGGTATATTAATTAAATGGCGGTAAAAATATACAATATAATAAAATAACATTGACTCCCCTACATACATCACATTTAAATTCTACACTATGTATAAAAGAACCAAAATTTTGTTACGGATCACTTTGTAAATAATATACAAACATATGTAGAATATCTTGAGGTAACGTTTGTTCCAGTGGTAAAACAGCCATGTCCGCATGCCAACAACTGACACTTTTTGTTTCTGGACGGCATTTACATGGGCCTGTCGCACATTGTAGCCATCGGTCGTCGCCATTATCAATGCTCCACACTGAAATATTAAAGGAGTAAGACATGTAAGAAATATACAATGGGGATTCTGAGATTAATATGGAAAATTAGTTTTTCAATCATTGTTGATTTGGTAATTGTTTTAGAAGGAAAAATTGCTTATAAAAGTTGTAGAGAATAAAATAATAATTCAAAGTATCTTTAAGGAGTTTAAGGTTACTAATGATACATAGATAATACGTCAAATATTTGTTACAATTTGTTCAAGTAATGAATAACTCGTTAATTTAACGCCCTTTAAATGAGTATCGTTTTCATAGAAACAAAATTTTATAGTTTTCTATTACTTTCATTTTAAATTATGTACCCAACAACAATAATGACAAAAGCAGTAATTATAAATATATATTTTCACGGCCGGGAATGAAACTCGGTCTCTTTGATACCAAAATCATGACAGAAACAGCTAATTTTATATCTACGAGAGATTTGTGCACTTTCTCTCTCGTCGTGAGGGAAAGTGCTCAAATAATGTGAAAAATGAACAAAATTGCTGTATGACGTTTTTATAGTGAATGAACAAAGAACTGCTTGACTAACTTATCTTCACTCCAACAACATTATTTTCTATATGACACCCAACGTACACCAGCGTATTCCAGGCAAGCACTCCTCTCAAATACATTTTCCTATAGTTCATGCTTCATCCTTCACAGGCAACATTCACTATCATACAACAATAAACGCAATAAACGAATAAACACTTTATTGTATAGACCCTACATTCTTATTTCGGTATTTTTTGAAATGTAATATCATTTTTAAATATTTTTATTATGTACATGAGAACATATTACTCAAAAAATACGATAAGATACATAATAAATCTGTAGAATGATTCAAATACATCTAGAAATAAAATTGGTGTGGTTTTCACAGGACTTTCTTATTCATATAAATCTGAATTTGATTGTTTACTAATTTAACTTGACACATGTTTGATGTATGGAATACATACGAAATAAATCACTTTCAACATGTATATCATACAAAATTTTATCAACAATCTTCGTAGTGTATTAGTAAATACTAAAGAATGTAGAATAATATTTTGACAGGAAGGGTTATTTTGTTGATTTACTGATACAAATCATAAGCAACGTGTTAAAAGTAGTGTCAGAAAGTGACACTTAACTTGCTAAGCAACCGTTAAAAGGGACACGTTTAACAGCGGTTCTAGATAAAAAATATTATTGTCAATAGCATCCATTTGAAATTCTTTTTGTTACTGTTTTTATATTTAAAATAAATTGAATATTTCGACGATTGGTACATATACTGCCTTGGCAGTAAAAATATTTTACATAGCAGCCGATCAACAAACGCATGGCAACGTAATTTGAGGCGACAACCTTCAAAATATGTATTAAAAATAATTAATATTAATTTCAAAAGTGTTCAACACTGCAACAAACACAGATTTACAGCTTCGGTAGTGAATCTGGTATTTTGGCACCTAGGTAAACAAATAACTATTATTGTTATATGTGTCCAATAAATTTAACACTTCTTGCTTTGCAACTATAACAAATATCAACAGTTCTTTGTATTGTCATATAACTAACAGTTATGAAATAGCGTTACTCCAACTCTTCTCATTCGTAAGTTATTGTACACGGACACACATCCATACATGCACACAGACGTTATACTATGCATAAGAAAGTTACAAATACAAATACCTGGTTGTTCTAAGGACCGTAGCCTGCGTTCGAGGTGAATCAGCGTCACATCATTGTGTTCATCTCTTTGTACGGCGCGTTTCTCATTCAATTCCTTTCTGCAAATCTGCACAGCATCGCAGGCAGTTATATTGCAGTACTCATTAGCATGAACAATCACAAATGTTTTTAGTAAGAGAAAAAATAAGAAACAATAACTGTGGTTCATTTTCTACGCGAATTCATGGACTGCGCTTGCAAACTCTTTGAATATGCTAAAGAAGTGAATCGATGTGTGGGCTAACTTAATTTGTAAATTGTTATCTTCCTGCTCTTTTGTTATTAGTTTGTAATGTAATTAGATAAATTAATTTATTTCATGTCAAAATTTATTAGCTGTTAAATTTGGCAATGGTCAGTAATAAACCATGGTGTTTACGGGTACTAATTAGATAAATACGATATTGAAATTTTGAAAACATTAAGGTAAATGAAGCACCAATCTTCAATTTATTTCTTAGTTTAGTTTTTTATTTTATAGTGTAATAACATAATTTTCATTTTACTTTATTTAATTTATATAATGCATTTGGTACGTTACATAAAAAGAAATTATTCTCACTTACAGTATGGGAGTTTACAACTTAAAAAAATTAACTTGTCAGACCCAGTTGTTTTTATGATTATAGTTTTCTTAAAATGATAATATACAAATTGAAATTCATCTTAAAACGCGCATAATGTAAAAATACGGTACACGTATGCTTAGAAATTAAGTGCCATTATGCGCAATAGCTCAGTACTACATTATTCATTAGGCACACTAGTATTCGTCTACAGAGTGTAGAATTGAAATGTGGAGTATACGGATTTTAATGCTATTTTTAAAATATTGCTGTAAATTTGTACATATTCACTTTACAGCAAAAGTGTAAACACAAATGTTGTTCAGAATTTAAAAATGCATTCAATCAGAGCCGGATAAAGAGGCGGACGAAACAGCCGCCAATTTTGAGGGGTGTTGAATTAAAACACAGAATATTTTTTATAATTAATAAAATTTCAGAAATTTTATTTTGATATTTCTTCATATAAAACATTAAATTTGTACGTTATTAAATAGTTATTTGTTTAACTAGACACCAAAATACCAGATTTACAGTACAAAAACACTCCGGCACCAAATTCATCAGGACCGACGACCGCTGCCAGTAACTATGATGTAAGAAAATTAATTTTATTCATAAAAAAATAATCACAATTCTTATTTCATGTGTGCTGTTTACTTTTTAAGAAAAATATAATTTAAATTATTCATATATTTATTTTGATTGTTTCTAATTTTCTTTTGTGTGTTTACAGATACAGTTATAGCGATGATGAAGCCACACCCCTACTTCAGGTTTTGCCTAGGTAGGAATTTCCGGGAGTGAGGTCAGCCTTCTCCCTGTCTCTAGTCAATTCAGGAGACTGATCCAGGCTTTACATTTCAAATTGAAATGTTATATACTTATACAAATAACTAAATTGTACATACTTTTCTTCCTCTAATCGTAAAATAGTTCAACTAAAACTTATTGGAAATTAAATATTGTACAATTAATTTTAATACATTTTTATTGTAAACTCACTAGTATTGCAATAAAGTCAATAATATTGTTTCCAACTATCAGCAAATATCCCAATTATACATCAATTGATTAAGGGCAATTATTTTAAAAAGTGCGGCCCTAAACAAAAATGTTTAGAGAATTAAAATAAATCCTTAATTAGAAACAGTAAACGTAGTAAGTGTTTCCCATTAACCAAATTTTTTTTTCTTATATAAAAAACTTCTCTGAATCCAAATTTGAAGAGTATACTTTTCTAGCTATGATAGTTTTTATGTTACAGTTATTCTTCTGAAAAACTACACAGTAGATATGCAATTTTACTTCACAATTGGAATTATGATGTAAATTCAGGTTTTTTTTTAATAAATAATATTTATCTTATGTAAAATACTTTGCCAAATTCAAATTTGTAAAGAACTCTTTGCTAACTACGCAAGTTTTTATATTATAACTGTCTTTCTAGTGTGCATTTAGTATAATTTTAATTTTTTTAAAAACTACAAATTAAAATCAATAGAGAAATATATTTTATGTAAAATTCATCTTCCTATCCAAGAGCTCTGCCAGTCTCTGATGCGCTGATACAAAGATTAAAAATTTGAGATTTCATCTAACTGGCAGAAGCGAAAATCGATTCTCGTATCAGGGCAGCAAAGGTTGAAAGAGCACTCTTTTTTGTCAACGATAGCAAAAATAGACAAAGGCATTTTCTTATTCGAGGGTTCCTGCCAGTCTCTGCTGCCCGGATACAAAGATAAGAAAACTGGCAGAACGAAAATCGAATACCAGGGCAGCAAAGATTGCAAGAGCACTCTTGTTGTCAACGATAGCAAAAATAGACAAATTCATTTTTTTATCCGAGGGCTCTGCCAGACTCTGCTGCCCGGATACAAAGATAAAAATTTGAAGTCAAGTCTAAAGGGCATTTAAAAGTAATATAAATTTTTAGTCCGTTATATATATTTTTAGACGATGCATATATATTATGGACCGACTATGCATATAAATTATGGACCGATGAATAAATTTTACAGACTATGCATATAAGTTATGGACCGATTATGCATATGAATTATGGACCGATGAATAAATTTTACAGACGATGCATATATATTATGGACCGACTATGCATATAAATTATGGACCGATGAATAAATTTTACAGACTATGCATATAAGTTATGGACCGACTATGCATATAAATTATGGACCGATGAATAAATTTTACAGACGATGCATATATATTATGGAGCGACTATGCATATAAATTATGGACCGATGAATAAATTTTAAAGACGATGCATATATATTATGGACCGACTATGCATATAAATTATTGACCGATGAATAAATTTTACAGACTATGCATGTAAATTATGGACCGATGAATAAATTTTACAGACGATGCATATATATTATGGAGCGACTATGCATATAAATTATGGACCGATGAATAAATTTTACAGACGATGCATATATATTATGGACCGACTATGCATATAAATTATGGACCGATGAATAAATTTTACAGACGATGCATATATATTATGGACCGACTATGCATAAAAATTATAGACCGATGAATAAATTTTACAGACTATGCATGCAAATTATGGACCGATGAATAAATTTTACAGACGATGCATATATATTATGGACCGACTATGCATATAAATTATGGACCGATGAATAAATTTTACAGACTATGCATATAAGTTATGGACCGACTATGCATATAAATTATGGATCGATGAATAAATTTTACAGACTATGCATATAAGTTATGGACCGACTATGCATATGAATAATGGACCGATGAATAAATTTTACAGACGATGCATATATATTATGGACCGACTATGCATATAAATTATGGACCGATGAATAAATTTTACAGACTATGCATGTAAATTATGGACCGATTTTACAGACGATGCATATATATTATGGACCGACTATGCATATAAATTATGGACCGATGAATAAATTTTACAGACTATGCATGTAAATTATGGACCGATGAATAAATTTTACAGACGATGCATATATTATGGACCGACTATGCATATAAATTATGGACTGATGAATAAATTTTACATTCGATGCATATATATTATGGACCGACTTTGCATATAAATTATGGACCAATGAATAAATTTTACAGACGATGCATATATATTATGGAATAGTAAAAGCATGCAGGTAAATAAAACAAAATAAACATCGTACTTATTTCTTGATATACACACAAACTAATTTTCTATTATATTTTGTAGATTGCAATTACATCTGAAAAATGGAACAATGTAGTAGATCTTCTATACCTACAATGATATTTCTAGAACAGTCTGGAATGGTCTTCAGCAGAAATTATTATTCATAAGTAATTAATTTGAATATTGTTTTAATTTAAATATTTATTTATAAAATTGTTTATTAACAATCGATTTAAACTTTTCAGATTGTAATGTTATAATATAGCACGCTGGGTTCCTCGGGATTCTGTTGAGTTCTGGTGATACAGCAAACCATACGACCAACCCCGAGGTAAACAGCTACAGCATCTTCATCAAGAATCAACGTCTGCATTTTCTAGTCTCAAATTCTCATTTTTAGTTTTATTGTCGAGTTGGGAAATATCCTAATTGTTAAATTATTATTGTTAATTAAGAAGATACAAGCGATGTAAAAATCTTCATCTATCTGTCATGGAGGACAATTTTATGTTGTTGATTAACTTAAAATATTAAGGCTAAAATGTTCTAGACTCAAATTCTCATCTCCAGATTAATTGTTGAATTAGGAAATATCACATATGTTAGTAAATTATTGTTAATAAATAAAATATTTACAAATTACAAATTTATCACCGCAGACATTTTATATTGGTTATGATATTTATAATTGAAATATTTGCTAATAGTTGGAAACAATTTTATAGACTTTATTTATTTATTTAGGGTGAAGGTTTAGGGATATTTTAATATATGTTAAAAATTTATATTATTTATATAACCTTGGTGTGATTTTGGGGCTATAATCGTTATTAGATTCGGAATCAGTGATTTAAAATGCTCTAGTGTTTGTATTACTTATTTGTATATGAAAGGCGGTCTCTCTAAAATTTATTTAAGCTGAGTAAACATGTTAAGCAATAATAAAACTTATGTACATGTACAATGAAGGGAGATAGATGGTTAGAACATTGAATTCGATTCTATGATTTGGGATATGGAGTAGTAAAAAAGATCTTAAAAAATAATACCATGTAAGCAAAATTAACTTTAACAAAATTTATTTTAAGATATTTCAAATCTGCTTTCACAATTGCTACTAACAGAATAAAATATATATTTTTACATACGGAGATACAATTAAAATAATTTCTTTATGATGACAAACACCATCAGTGAGTACTTGATATGCCTATGCTAACACAGTTAATACACAGAAATTTAAAATATACGTGAATATTTCATAAATCTTTGTAATTATCCATCGGGGTCTCCTGAGTTTTAATATTTTATAATCTAAACAAGTGGAACGATTAATATTTGTATATATCTAACTTTTAATTACTTTTATTTCTTTAATTTCAGGAGTCTAAACATAATTACACTTTAATATTCAGAAATCTCTGACAATTTAAAATAACTCACGGAATTAAACTTTATATAAAAATATTTCAAACATACGTGGCATCCCACATATATTTTAACAAATAAGTTACTAATGTATGTACATACATATTGCAGAACAGGTAAACTTGACTCCCGAAATTCAAACTGCATTTGCGAAGAAAAGATATCGTAATATTTTACAGTATTTATATTACAATGAATGTATGAACTAATGAACTACAAATATTTTCCGATGAGCCAGTTTTGCTTGTTTCTACAAAAACAATTGTTTTATGGTCGACTGTTAAAATAAACTGAAATATTTGTTAATGTCACATTAAACATGAAATAACTGTGGAATGTTTCCATGGCCATGTGCTCCTTCATGTAATAAGCTGCCTTTAAAACTTACTGTAAAATAAATTAAATTACACACAATTATAAGTCCGTTGTCCGTTTCACACAAACATAATTATGATAAAATCATAGCGCTATAAACTATCAAATTACATACACAACCTTTTCAGTAGCCGAACTTTAAATCTATAATTTTTCTTAAACACCTAATCGTACTGATTTACTTAAAATGATACCGTTTGAGCATTACAGTCAATTTTCAGCCCTCAGGCACTTGTCATCACTTTTCAGTTAGAAAACATTCAGTTAAACGTAGGTACGGATTAGTTTATTTGCTTCGGACTTTTTTATCCAGCCATAAGTCATCTTCAACTAACGTAACATTATCTTTTTGTAAGTATGATTGTAAATATATTTTTATATTTATAAAAATTAGAATATATAGTTCTTACATATCGTGACATAAATACATATTTAATTTTTTCACAACTATTAAACTGAACATCAGTTGAAGCAAAAAAATGTATTAAACAGGATTTGTTAAATTCCCGGTGGTATTAAAATATTATTTATCTACGATAGTGTGTAAATGTGAGGTTTAGATGTTAATTTTGAGTTTGTAAAACGGTGGTTTAGTAACACGACTTCGTTAGTCACGGATTGCCGAGCAACGAGTGATTAAAATTTTTAAACACGCCTTTGTAAACTTTTAAATTAATATTGTGATCGTAATTCAGAAATAAAAGTATTTTTTTAATATTTATTGGGTTTTTTCATTATATCGTAGATAAAATATTGTACGATACACATACGTAAAGCGTCTTTAGTCACTCAGTGGTCTTAAAACACTCGCTACGCTCGTGTTTTAATTGACCCATTCGTGACTAAAGACTAGCTTTACGTACTTGTATCATAATAACTATGATCTACGATAGAGTGTAAAATTGATGTTTAGTCGTTAGTTTTAAGTTTGTAAAACGGTTGTTTAGTAACACGATCTCATTAGTCACGGGTTGCCTGGCAACGAGTGATTAAAATTTTTAAATACGCCAAATTTGCAAACATTTTGCTATCATAGCAAACATATCATTCAATATTGTAATCCAAATTCATAAACAAAAAGTTTTTTTCATATTTATTGGGTTCTTTCATTATATCGTAGATAAAATATTGTACGATACACATACGTAAAACGTCTTTAGTCACTCGGGGGTCTTAAATAACTAGCTACGCTCATGTTTTAATTGACCCATTTGTGCCTAAGACTAGCTTTACACGTACTTGTATTGTAAATAACTATTAACGTGTTGGTTTCCATAAGCTTCTTTCAATAACTGGCAAAATTTTTTTCAATTTAAGTGTTAATAACATGTTTTGTTATTTTAATTTGCGGCCGTAAAAAACTATATCTCAAAACCCGTAAGGGTATAAGATGATTTAAAATGATTATAAAAAAAAAGTATAGTATGTCGCTTGTTTACAAAATCATTGTAACATTTATAAAACCTGTAACATAATATACTATTATGTTAAAAGCAAGTCACTTATAAAAACAACTAATAGTAATTTACATTGAAAGACTGTTATTCAGAACTTTACAGGCGAGCACGGTATTTACAAAGCGAGCAAAGCAAGCTTATTATCCGGGCGAGCATATAATGTTCTGGTTACGGTCGAGCACTGTACAATGTTTTATGATATACCGAATCGTATTTTTTCTTATTGGAGCGTGCAGCACAATAAATTAAACATTTCGATCGAAATAGTCTTTGAAAACATACACAATAAATATGTACATTGGTATGGTTTTAAGATATAGCACGTAATACTTTTACATGCTCATAAAAAGATTCATTGCTACTAGATTTACGATTCAATATATCGTAAAATAATATATATTGTACTATGCTTCTTTTTCCAGATAAAGTGCGGTAGCTCACTTTTTAGCATGATCATAACGTTGTTTGTTTAATACATATTTGGACTGCAAATCAATTGCCGTATGAACTAGGCTATCAACTCATAGGTATATATAAAAATATGTGAAATATATTTCAGAGATGACGTACGACTGAGTAAAACTCTCGCAAGCAAATTTTAAAATTCTTAAAACGACTATATCTGAATAAAATAAACAGCCCAATTTACAACAGTTACTTTTGTATGTACATAAACATGCATTAGAATTATGTAACATTAAAACCATAACATATATGTACTTACTGCTATCTATCTACTATTTGTATTTGTAGCACTAATTTAATAATACAACAGCGGTAAGCGAAGTAATTGTAAAGCGTAAACTGTTCAAATTCTATATTTGAGATCTACTCTAATTTTTTTAAATCAATTGTATATCGTCTGTAAATATAAATTATCAAAACCGGTAATATTAACATAATTTTGTATCGTTGTGAAGATAAAACAATAATAATTGACTCTAGATAAACGAACCAAACAACTATAATACTTTTCATTTACACGTGAAACAAAGTAATATAAACTTTTAAATATAGCAATTTTTAAAAAGTAAATAACATAAATATAATAACCTCATTTTCTACAAAATTATATCAGATGTCCAGCCGTTTCGACCAATCCAGAACAAAATTATTCTTTTTACATGACAGTTATTTCTATGATCCGTTTCACGCTTTTCTACTCTTTCTTTCAAAATTCAAACTGTTTTGTAAAAAGAATATACAAAAACTCCAGTTAAATATTTAAAACTACATCTTTCCGGAATGATCTTCTCTCCAAGCTACAAACTACACCGCATCATGATATAACAGGCCTTAATTCAATATTGAGGGGTCATAAATCGAGACAATCCACCACAGCCAAAAACTTGACGCCACTGAATTAGTTACTTCCTAGATACGACACTTTCTTAATGAACCTTATGTATTGGAGGAGTTCTCCAGCATCTTGATCAGGTAGGTCTCCACGGTGCCGTCGCCGATGAGCCGGAAGAAGAAAAGATGCTCCAGGCACTTGAGTCCGATTGATCGCAACGCCGGAAGACGAAGCAGAAGCTTGGCGAAGCGGCCGGGTTCGTCCGGATGCGTTGTCCGCGTGTATTCTTCGAGAACTGCGTATACTTTTTCACGGAGGATTTCTACTTCTTGCGTTGATTTCAACCCTCGTACGTCTACAAGTAAATAATTATAATCATTATTAGCATAACAAAATTATCAAGTTTTGTTTTAAATAAATTGCATTAAAATTGGACAATAGGCCAGCCACAACCAAACAAATATAAGGTCTTTTCAGAAAATAACCGAACATTTTAAATTATGCCCCATCGGAGATATTCAACGACATGTGGTTGGCAGCATTTTGTTGCGCATAATCTCCTCTGCTGAGAAAAGCGTGTGAATTGGGGACAAGAACCAATAATCTGTAGTATTAATTTTTTTTTAATGAAACTATTTAAATTGAATACTATCTGTAGTTTTAAAAAGTCTTAATTATTATTCATTAAGCCTCAATGTTTTTTTTTTAATGTTATGACGTCACTGTTGTGCGTCGTGGATTTTTGTTATTTGGTTACGAATTCAAAACAAAACAAAAATCTTCAAATTAGGGAGCCAACCATTTGACACTTCGCCGATATAACAGCTCAATAATAAAAGAAGTACACAGAATTTGGAAAGAATAGATGTGTGAGAGATAAGCTAAGCTGAATTGCTATATTTAAATCTCAAATATCTTAATAATTAATAATATTATTACCGGTTTCAGGAGATTAAACCTATGTTTACATGCACAAAAGTAGACAGGGTAAGTATGTCATAACTCTATGCTGTACGGTAATATTACCTTACTGACCTGTCAAAACAGTCAAGAAAATGAAAAGAAAATACAATGATAATATAACGCTATTTATTAATACACACGAAACTAAGCTGTTCAGAGCTTCACCTGCTGCGTTCCAAATATTTTCAGGCAATTCAGCATCGCCAAAATCCACTTTTTATCTAGCCATTATAAATACATTCGATGTTTAAGTGGTGCCCCGGTGCCCCTTGGTTTAGGTAATAGTATATTGTGTTATTAGGAGTAAATGTGATACTTTGTGTGCTGAGCATGTAAGTTTGAACGACGAGCGAAGCAAGTCGAACAATTACATGCGAAGCACCCAAAGATACATTTACTCCGAATAACACATGCTATTTTTTCTTCAAACATAGAAAATAAAATTATAAATATTATAAAATGTTCAAACTTCAAAAAATATTCTGTCTTATCTAGCATTTCAAGTTGCCGTAGAATATGCTGTTTTGTTATTTTTGTTTGTTTCATTTTTAACTGTCAAATTATTGAATTACAACCTAACTATTTTTCATAATATTTTACTTTGTCTGCCGCCGGCGTAAATGTGTTGCCAAGGATACACTTTTACGCCGGCGGCGACAATATTGAACTTCTGCTTGTTGAATACAAATACATAACAACCAATGACGTCTCATCTATAGACAAAGTATAGCGCTGTTTGTTGTGAAGCCGGAGGGCTGGGGCGAGACAGTTGCGCGGCAAGAAGGGGCATTAGAATGGTGTGTTGCACGTTGCATACATTTTTGTTTATATTGGTTATGTCAGCCATTTGTATTTGTTGTGCGTGTTGAAAGAACTGTTGTTTTGATTCACTTTGACAACAAAGCAAGCGTTGACATAAGAAAATTTCAAAATGTCTGGCGAGTCAGTTACGTTTTATACAGTAGCTGTATGCAACATGCATTACACCATTCTAAGTCCCCCTCTCACCGCACGCCTGTCTCGCCTACATTTGTTCTATCCTTTTCTGCTTCAAAACATTGCGTTGACTTGGATACGACATTACTCGTCTATAGATGAGACGTCATTGATAACAACGTACTTTTATGACGTTTGAAGAAAAAATAAATATTTATAAATATGATACAAAACAAGTGTAACAATGGTGTCAAATAAATACAAACAGACTTACTTGATCACCTTCTAAAATTATGACAGACGTTATTCATAAAAGAATTTCAAAAAAAAATATTTATTAATGACATTAACATCTTCATATTCTCAACCCGGTAAACTATTCAACAAACCAAGAATGTTATGAGTCATAACAGGCCTTAGATGTCAAAATCCTCGCTTTACGAGCTCTGATTTCAAACTGACATTGCGGCTGTTATGATACACATAACATCGCACACATACACATAACTTCTATTATATCTCCTACAAAGTTTTTGGGTCTATTTGCTTGTGAGTGAAGGACCCCATTAATATAAAGTTCGGTTATTTTCTGAACAGACCTTGTATAATCTTACACTATATAGATTTTAAACAATATCAATTGTTAAAAATATAGGTAAATAAGTTAGCTATGAGAGTCAATGCACTCTTTTTTCATATGATATTCAAAGTTGTATGATTTACTTTATACATAATTATTGTAGATAGGTTGTGCATTTACCTACAAAAATGTGAAAGTTAAGAGTTACAGACCTGGATTAAACAAAATGATAGTCCTCAAACACCCAAGTTCAGTCTTATCCATTTTCATCTCGCGCATCTTGGCCACCAGCTCCGTGAGCACCCTGTCGAAGATGGCTCCAACGCCGATGGAGTTGGCAGAGTTTCGGTGCACGGTAAGGCCGGTAGCAAGCACGATGCCGTCACGCACCTCCATGGAACGGTGGCTGAACGCCGCGATCAGCAGTTCATTCCAGCCGGCGCGAAGAAGAAGCACTTGGTCTTGAACTGGGAGGGAAGTAAAGTGAGGGATGTGTTTAGCCCACTCGACAAGCTGCGAGAGTTGTTTATTGGCTGCGTCGCAGAGCGTTGTGATCTAATAAACAAACAAAATGAATATATTTATTATGTAGGATATATCATAAACTTAAGAATTAATTGTATCTTTTAAGAAGCTAGTAAGTTATCGGACATCGGACACAACACTATCGCATACGTAAAGAAATAAATATGCTGGAGATTCTCAAGATAAATAAATAAAATTAATGATGATAACGATATTCAATTTAAATTTGCTGTTTCTAAAATTATCTGCAAGATCCCCAAAAATATTATTCTTCAAAATGCTTTTGAATTAAATTGTATTAGCTAATTTGCTAATTTATAAAACGACAAACTGAAATTTGCATACACATTGTCAGTAAAATAGTATGGTATTTTCACCTCTTAACATAATTTTGTTTTGTATTTTGACATATATTTACGGCTGAGCGTTTTCAGTTTCTGTTTTAGTCCAAGTCGTAGATTTTATCGTTATGCATATACACAAGTTTATAAACTCCAAACTTTCAATATAGTTTTGGTCGTTGCAAGATGTCCTATGTGAGAGAAAAACTGTTGTGATGCTATTTTTATGATGCAGTGTACTGTTGTTTTCAGTTTTCTTTGTAATCTGTCAGATAAGATGAAAATAAGATAAATACGAACATAACAAAAATAGTAATAAGCTGAATTGAAAAAAAATTGCTGGATTGGTTTCATTATTATTAAATCACCACAGGCGAATCCACTATTTTTAGATAAATCCGATCAGCCAAAACCTATAAAGAATTATTTTAGTTTGTTCAACACAACGAGTTTTTTATATTATTTTAGAAGTATGCAAATTATTTAAACAAATTCTAAATTTTAGTTGTCATTGCAATTCTTCATTATTAACTATATAATTTTTAAAATAATTCTAACAGTTTTACAATGGATGTGGATGTAAGTTTAAATGAACAAAAGTGTACAAAAACAACGACTGAGACTGTGCTTATGTTAAAAGCAACAAATTACTGAAATCTTCTGACAACAACAAAGACAAAGAATAAGAACAGTGACAATGTTGAGGTAGAAACACTGTTTTTCCTCATTATGTACTGTTAAAAAAAGCAAGCGGTTATTATATAAATATAATAAACTACATAATTATATTACATATTTATATAGCATGTTTTCGATGTGATAACCAAGATACAAGATAAAGATGGTTAGTCTGCAGGGTGCAAAACTGCTAGGTATTGCTTTGGGTACATTTGCTCGAATCCAGAATGTATCTAGAGATGCTCAATTAAGTGAGTATTAGGGAAAAAATAATTATAGTAGCTGTTTTCAAATTTACAAGTATATTTATGTTACTAAGGTTCTCTCTGTATTATATTCAATAGATAGTGTTTAAGCATTAGTGTAGTAGTGTTAAATAGTGCTAATAGTAGTGTAAAATCATTATACTAGTATGTGAATATGTGATATCGAACAATGAGGAAGTAAGAACTAAGATACTGTTCAGTATCACATTGTATGTATTATATAATTTTTCCCTATACATCCATTATTATAGAAAAATGGGCATTTGTTCTTTGAATTCGGAAATCTATCTCAAAGAGAACACCTGTTTGTTGTTTGTTCCGATAACTTTCTGGATTCTGATTTTCATCTAGTCATTATTTTTACATAAATTTAGAAATAACATTGATTTCAATTCGCCAATATTCAACGAAGAGATATTTAAAAACCGGGGTTGTACCGTCACAAAAAAATCCCCCAGTAGAAAATTTAACTTTCTCCATAACTTCACAAAAATATAACTAAATATGGTTACAATATTTGAACTAAAAATGCTATACTCAACAACAAATGCAATTATATCGGATTAGAAAGGTCAATTAATAGTTTTTGAAAGGTAAAACATGAAACTGCCGCTATGGCACATAGTTTGTTTTTCCCGTTCCTCCACCATTTTGCCACTGTCCGATCCATCACCAACATTCAGTTTTTATTATTATTATTAATAATGGTGTTAGTGCCTACATTGATATATGGTTCTGAATGCTGGGTGTGGCTGAAGAAGTATGAACGATGTATAAATGCTGCGGAAATGATGTATTTAAGAGGAGTGTGTAGGTATACGAGAGATGATTGTGTCCGGAATGTTGGTATTCGAAGAGTGTAAAATTGACAATATTGTTAAAAAAGAGGAAGTGAGTCAGTTGAGGTGGTTTGGCCATCTCGAGCACACGTCGAATGAAAACTTGGTAAAACTAATTAGCGGGCGAGATTGGGGGTGAACGATTACGTGGGTGTAGTGTAGGGGCGAAAGTAATGTGCCCGGGGGATGAATGTGTGGCGGAAATTGATTGTTGGTTGATTGTGTTTCAGGATTCATGCTATCCAACTGTGTGGGATATACCGTGATGTTATGTATGTATTTTGACAACTATATTTCTTGAGATCTACTGGTACTTCTATGTTTACTGAATAATGTTTATAAAAAATATAATTATAAGTGTGACTGTCGTATATTTCATTTATTTAATTTCGATGAAAACAAAAAGAGGTATAGTTAGCAGGTTACTAGTGAATAGCAGTGACTAATAGATTAATATTCTTTAATAATATCCTTATTTCCGTTTCGATATTGACTATGGTTGTTTTCACTGCACGCGCATCGTATGTTAAAACCCCTATTTATTTAACAACCACTTAAATATAGTAATACTGGAACACCAACTAGCATAGAAAATGCGAGCCGAGAGAGAGGCAGCCAGTCGTTGGGCCACCTGTCTTTCTTGTACAGTCCGCTTAGAAAGTTATTAGAGCGCTCGGTGACGTGATACATTCCTATCCTAATTTTGAAAGGAAACTAAAATAAGATGCAAAACATGCAATAAAAAGGAAAACTAGTCAGAGAAGTAATATTTTTTGCAGATATAGATAGAAGATATTATTCACTTTTGGACAAGATTGTGCAACATGCGATTTTGGTGACGACGCAGGTGCAGAAGTTTTAAACAAAGAAAAGTGGCCCTACGACATCTATCTGTCTCAGCTCGTTTGTCGCTTTCACAAAAGCCTACAAGTTAGCGTTCCTATATTTTAAGATTACAACAAATACAATTCTCTACCTCATCAGACTGTTCGCATTTAAACTCCGCACTCTTCTCAGCCTCGAGGATACGCTCAACGGGCATATCAGTGTGGAGCGAGCTGGTGGACTCCACCTCGCTGGAGTCGCGTTCCTTGGTGCGTTGACGTTCCTCCTGTACAGCCTCGCGTTTCATGCCCATGGCCAGACACTTCTGGTACCGGCAGTACTGACATCGGTTCCGCTGTCGCTTGTCGATGATGCAGTTCTTCTCTTCGCGGCAGGCGTAGGAGAGGTCCTTGCGGACTGTGCGCTTGAAGAAGCCTTTGCAGCCTTCACAACTGGAGAAGAAAAAGTATATTATTGTTTTTACTTTCTTATACGTAATATATGGCAGTATAGCAATCATGGAAAAAATTGATTGCGAGATGTTCAAGAAAATATTTCTTTTTGAACCCCACTGATTTCGTTTTAACCTTTTTTTCTCAATGACGTCTGTGTGGATGGATGGATGTGAATCCGTAGGTTCAATAACTCACAAACGATAAATAATAGAGAAACCATAACTTCATAATTATAAGTTTCATGTCAATGCGAAGTTTGTATGACACAAAACAATAAATGCAATTTATTTCAAATATGGATTCTGCTATGAAAACAGTTTCAAATAATATTTGTACATATTTTGAAAAATAATGTAGAATTATTGATTAACCTTTTTATGCTTAGTGGTATAGAAGCTATACCACAGTTTCATCCTGTACTTCTGTTGGGGCTTTGTGGAATATCGTATGTACCGCATTTTCGTTAGTACCATAATATCGTTCGCTATTGGGCTTCCAAATTATCAAGAGATGGCGTTGATCACAATTTCCAACAGGTACATATCAAATTCATTTTGTATGATATCTTATGATAGCGAATGCTTGCATTAGTATTGGTAGTTTGCTTTTATTGGCAGCAGAACTGTTGCCATAAACACTGCAAATTTTCTTATTTTTATAGTCTTTTTGTAGAAAATTCAATCTTAACCTATAATCTACAAACCTTTCATTTTTACATATTATTTAAATAATACGGCTTAAACAAATGTTATACTTACATTGGAATACTCTAAAAATAACTACTATTGTTATTAATTTTTAAAAAATAACAAATAATTTCAAAATACAATGAAATTTATGTACCTTATGGTTAGTTTAGCTTTCTACTACTAGTTAGCGTATTTTAATTTTGGAAGCCCCATAGAAATAATAAATAATTTGTTACATTTTTAACCGACGAAAAACGAGATGCTTCTCTATTGGACGCGTATATTTTATTTTTTATGTATGTATGACAACGCATATCTTTTCAGAGTAGTCCAATTTTGATAATTCGAAATTAGTACCATTTAAATTCCACCCCTAAGGGTAGGAAAATAGGGTATGATTGATTGTTCGCCCACTGAATTTTTACCTGTAAATTTTTTAAGCTCTATATTGGTAAAAACGAAATTAATATAATTTTAAATCCAAGATTTCACAAGTTAATTCAGCCCGGAAAGGGTTAAAAGGTCTCGGGACTCGGGAAGAAGACTAGACTTTAAATGTCAAAAATTCATTTGAGTAAATTGTAAAAACAAATGTCGGGAACAAATTCTGAAAGTTCATCAATTGTTATTACAATAGTAATTGAATCCCATCGATTTTGGTGTAAAATTACAGGTCTCACACAAGGAAGTTGTACTAAAATATCAAAAATTATTTCTGAGCAATTAGAATTCTATTCGAGTTTTCAATGTCGCCTGTGTGCCCATTTATTTGAATAATCATCTATGAGAACAAACAATTGACAGAAACATCTATTGTTTAAGGCAAACGTGTGTTAAGTGTAATTATTAAACAATCAAATTTAGATTTACATGTATAAGAAAGTCATATGGTGCTCATATAAGATTTTTTAATACATAAGTTTACAAGTTTAGCTTGTCATTATGGTTATGCTCCATTGAAATAAAATAAAATTGTAGCAATTTGAGGAGTTGTTTTTCAAATTTTTCAAATAAAATGTAAGGCATGGTTATATAAAAGAGTAATAATTAGAAACAAACGTTCATGTCAAAGTCATGTAGAGGAGACAGAACAGTCAACAGTCCGTAGTTCCTGTGCTTTACACATTGTATACGAAAATGCGCCTAACATCTCTAGTACAGTGAAGCGTGGCTGCCAGTCATGAAATTTCAACCCGGTTACTACTTATGAATACAGATTACATGCTTGCCAACAAACAATTCAGGAAAGAATACATATGTACACCAGATCAAATTAAATAATATTTATAGATGTTCTGAATGTTTTGGTTTTGAAGAAATTACATTTAATTTTTTCGCACACAGGTTGTTACAAATTTAAGGCAGAAATAGTTTACACTCACTTTAAAGATTGATTTGCAGTAACTTCCTAGTAACAAATAATTTTTTTTTTAATGTCTATTTTACAGGTCGACAAACTGATATGCATCCCTGGAGGTGTGGCTTCGAAGGGCGTTAGTATCATTTGTACATTTCTGGGATAAAAAAATACTTATATAACATCCATGTTACTCAAATTAATACAATAATTGGAAAAATGAACAAATTCAATTTAATCTCGGTATGTGATATATTTTTGCGTATGAAGTGCGGTTACCAGTCGTCAAATCAAAGCCCCCAAAGTTGTTACCACAGGGGTAAATTTAAATTGGCAAGTGTCAGCTGTGGGATTCGAACTGAAGATCTCAGGATCCACAGTCCGACACGTTACCACGGAGCTATTTACCATTTACCCCATAAATAATATAATAATAATAATGTCTTGAGCAGTACAATAATGTATTTTTGGTTCGGAATATACAATTTTATGTGCAAGTAGATGAGCTTGGAGTTACCCAATTTCCAATTTCAATGAGTAATTAAAATTAACAATTGCACTTTGTCTTATGAGTACCAAAGCAAGCCTTCAAAATTGAGACGTTAATTTAAACTGATTAAGAAGCTTGCAAACTCCAAACTTTCCACGGACAATTAGTAGAATGGGGATATCATCTCTTCAAACATCAAAAAGTATTGAATCTAACAGTACATTTTCATCTAATTAGAAAAAAGAATGATGTAACAGTTATAACACAAAGAGTAATTTGTTTAGAATTCTTCAGCATCTTGGCTTTTAGGACTATAAATACTAGGTACTCTATTTATCACTGTATAATTAAATTATTGAAATGATTTCTACTTCAACAATATTTCAATAGATGTTCAATAGTAATAATTCTTAGTAAAATTCATATTTGAAATCGGAATTTGAAAACGCTTCAACTAATTCTATGTGGTAATTGATTGTTAATTGTCGTTCTGAGCGCAGCATAACACTATTCGTTATGTACTTGAATACCGCGACGCACATTGGTTTGCCGCCCTGTAACTACTTTTCTTTCTCATCATAGTAAGCCATCAAATGTTGAGATAGTCAAATTTTAAACAAAGTGAGTAAAAATTTTCATAAAAGCAATAATACAAAATAATTTCAATACTCTTTGAATCTTATGGTACACTCAGAAATCTAAATTAGTATTTTTTGTTTTACGTTTTATAGTA
This sequence comes from Poecilus cupreus, assembly GCA_963942605.1. Taxonomy (NCBI): domain Eukaryota; kingdom Metazoa; phylum Arthropoda; class Insecta; order Coleoptera; family Carabidae; genus Poecilus; species Poecilus cupreus. The sequence goes on along the minus strand of OZ012719.1, from coordinate 16,960,017 downwards.
CTTTGAAGCAACATTCACAAATCAGTTCTTAGTAAGGCTTTGGTAAGTAGTAATACAAATTGACAAATTAATGTAACAAGAGTTCAGCCATTGATAATAATTTGTTAAATTGTTGAATATTCAATCTCTGTTTCTTGGGCGAATCCACCCTTTTTTCTATTTTTCTTTATCTTGTTGTTGAATAAATTAATTAACAAAACTATACGTAACTATTTCACATTGTTCATTTTTTAGTTTAATAAAGGCTCTCCGAAACAAAACATACAATAAACAATTCTAAACAAGGATAAATAAAAATCGCAACTTCATTCTACGATTGGTTCATTTTTAAGCATAAAACGTACAATCTAAACCAAAGTTTGGAGTTTGCAAACTTCTATATTAAAATCAAAACTAAATAAAATTTTGTGAATGGTTGCACAAAGTAACATTGTTAAAACCAAAATGCAACACATAAAACTATAACTAAATTTGATTTGTGAATGGGCTTTTAGTTTTTATTTATCTTACCATAATGAAACCTAAACAAATAAACTTAAAATCAGATTTAATGCAATCTGGTTTCGAGTTGATCCATTTATAATTTAATTACATGTGTTACCGGCAAATATAATGGAGTAAAGAAAAATATTGTAAGAATCAATACCTATACACTCCATAATGCTTCCCACTGGCGCGATCTCCGCATATCGAGCACAAATGCTTGGATCCACTCAGAGGGTGATTAGGCGGGTATGGAGAAGCCGCTGCCGCAACAGCCTTGCCAGAGGCACCTCCAGCCCCCGGGCTGAGCAGGCTAGCATGGGCGCCTCCTCCGAGGGTGAAGCCTCCAGGAGAATTCGGAGCACCACCTCCGCCTCCTGTAGGGCTGAACGAACCACTGCTCAGTAAAGAAGCAGTGTCGGGCTTCATCTCCAGCGGGGATTGAGGACCTAGGGAACCCATGGAGAGGTTCTGGTCTATACTCAGTCCTGGAACAAAAGAATTTGGGTTATTCCATGTTTGAGACATATAAGAGAGTGGAAAAATGACTCATTCGAAAGTAGTTAGCTGAGTGATAAGGAAAACCTGCATTTTAATTTTTATATAAACTAGTACAAGGAATCTAGTTGAACTTTTTTTGATAATAAAATTTTCAATAAAAAATATACAGATTATTATACAGGGTGTTTCATAACTTCAGGTACATACGTTAATGGTATATGTTATTTGATATGCTGATTACGAATCAAAAAGAATTTTTTTATAAATCGCAAAATTATTTTCCATTTTTCCCAGTCCAAAATTTTTTGTTGCCAATGCCACTGGGTGGATGATTGTTATTAATTATCGTTTCATTAAAAATATTTAAATTTAGTTTGTTTATTTTACTAGTATTATGTAATTTAAATTGTTGATTACCTACTTCATTGATTGTGTTTAATAGGAAAGCGAATCCAGTGCAGTACTACAAAAAATGTTTTAGGTAAACAACCCTTAATTTTTAGAATTTAAAAAAAATTCTTTTAGATTCGTAATCAGCATATCAAACAACATATACCATTGACGTATGTACTCGAAGTTATGAAACACCCTGTATGTACTAGGGAAAGTAAGTACTAAATTATAATTAGTTATTGAACTGGATGTTATCCCGACTATGTTAATTTGTAAAGTGTAAAAAATATTTGAATTCTCAGCCACTCATACAGCATATATTAAAATAAAAAAAAAAATATATATATATATATATATATATATATATATATATATATATATATATATATATATATATATATATATATATATATATCATCACGCCTTTTACCCATCTTACGCTTACGCAGATCTCGGCGATATATTTTTGCGTATGAAATTCGGTTACCAGCCCCCAAAGTTGTTAGTGAAGGGGGAACCACAGGGGTAAATTCAAATTGACAACTGTCGGTAGTGGAATTCGAACTGAGGATCTCACAATCCACAGTCCGATACGTTACCACGGAGCTATTTACTCCATATATTCTCCTTACATAACAGACGTTTCGGTTTACACTTAATCCTTCTTCAGGGTTAGTAGGTAAGCTCTTACATGATTTTTTGTATAAACCGAAACGTCGGTTATGTAAGAAGAATATATGATGTATGACTGAGAATTCGAGTATTTATTTACACTTTATATTTAATTATGTCTATCATTATTTTATTCTTCCCGAATCTTTCTAAGTCTGTATCTCTATATCAGGTTAGAATGGGAGTTTGTGGACATAATAGGTAAGTCGAAATGTTGTGAAGCTGACGTAAAGTGACATTTTTAACTATCTCTTTGTCTGTTTAAATAAATCTATCTCTCCTTCACCAATACTACGTCACGTATCTCCACTTAATAATTAATAACTCGTACCCAATAAATAATTTATTGATTTAAAAAATAGGGGTATTATTTTCTTCATATATAAAATAAAATTTAATCACAGACCACATTGTGCATACAGAATGTTTCTCAAAGTTTTTTTTTCTGTCCACAAAATTGGAACATGTTTCATTTTCATAGACAAAAAGTGCGGATATGGTATATGTAGTGAATTTTGGACATATCAAGCAAAGTGCGTAAATATCTTAAGGTTATTATAAATTTATTAATTAATTATAATTCTTATTTTCAAACATAAAAATCTACCAGCTTCTAGCGCTGACATATTTCAGCATTCAACCATTTTAAAAAGTTTATCTCATTGATTGTTTCTTAAATCAAAAAAAATAAATAATTAGCGAAATTCTCAATTGTTCAGCATATATGTTAAATTTTTTACACATATTTTTTCTTAACGTATAATTGAAATAGTGGTGATGTTAATAATTTTGCAATTAATCATAGCATACAGTTTCATTATCTATTTCCATCTATAATTCTTCAATGATAACTATAAAATAAAAATTTACCAAAATTATGTGTATAGTGGCCTACAAAAAAAATACATAATTTATCGCCCACAAATTCATTCACACAAATTCTGTCCACAATTATATATCGTTGCATGCGGTTATACCTATATTTTAGAAGGAAATGTATGAACAGAACAAAACAAAACAGGTGTGGATGCCAGCACAGAGCACAGAGCATAGGGATTAATTCCCTTGGTTCGTCTGCATAAATAAATTTATACTCCATTCGATAAGTCGATAACCTTTACTCCAGGTCTAGACGACTTTATTCTGGTAAACAAAAAACCAAATAACAATTAAAATTATCAGTGCAATTACAATACAAATTTCAATTTAATTCTTAGTTTGTTTCAAAAACTCTGACAAAAACTTAATCTACATTATACGACTACGACTAAGTACTTAATAGAACTTCAATAGATACTCAAGCTAAGCAAAAAATATTCAATGAATACATTGAATTAAATGAATCTGGCTTTAGAGTATTTAAAATAAAATAAATCCTCGAACTTGACATATGGCATACGTCGAACTAAAATATAGACTATTTTTTAATATTAATATTTTTAGAATTTTTTTTTATTATTATTAGCGGTCTCAACTGCTGAGGATGGATATATGCCGCCTCGGTACCTCGTTTTCGGTGGTGTGATACCGGCATGCAGTGTTCACTAGTATGGGTATGTGTTTTCGCAAAGCGGTCACCCGTCCAACTACAACCGCGGGCGATGCTGCTTAACTTGTGTTATCGAGTGAACTGGCTTCAACGCTAACTGCCATGGCCGTTGAGTTTCAGAAATTTTAAATTGATATTTATTATTTCTACATATATAACAGTAAATTTGTACATATTTAAATACATTTTAAATTTATAATTCTATCAATTATTTTTTCTAATATTTTGGCGGCATTACGGGTGTTTTCATTTTCAAAAAAGTATGAAGTAAATATTGTCGTCGTAAAATGGGGGGGAGGGGGAGGGGAATCTAGTCCTGATTGTATACTGGATTGCAAATAGCTAAATACCTAAAGTTGCGCGACAAAGAATGAAACTTTCAATTAAAGCTGTTTGTCAAAAAAATAATAACATTTCTTTATTTAGCATAAACTAATGAATACAATAAAACACACAACTGTGTAACTAAATAGAAGTAAATACATAAATTTTATAATACAATATCAATAACAAAAATATATTAGCTTGTCTTTAATAGTTTTAGCAACATATAAATTGTTGAGCTTAATGTCTGAACATTGTATATTTTAGGTACTTATTTACGAGTCTCAGAGAAATAGTTGGGTACACTAAATGTTATCATTACCTACAAAAATCAAAACATTGACGTTTACAATTTTTTTTAATATTAACCATCCAAGCTCGTCTAGCATGTATTGTATATTTGTCAATTTACCATTTTATAACATGACTCTCATCAATAATTTAGTTATGACACATATATAAAATCGTGGAGCTATAAGTAAAATAAAATAATTGTGTTATAAAGAACAAGTGCATTCTAGATTGACAAATGTACTGCAATAAGAGACAAGTAGTTATATTTTTTATATAAATTTTCTTACATATAAATTGCACATGAATATCAATTTCATTTTATTGTTTATAATAATTTCTAGCTATTTAATCTCATTTACAATTTTAATGACATCTATTTTTTTAACTATATTTATAATTATTTATTTTTGTTTGTTTCTTTTTTTGCGAAGATGGAAAGCGGACTAACTGGTCATATGCTGCCCCATGAGTGGATGATTGTAAATTTATGTGAACATCACAAACGACCTTGCTCTTCCGTGGTATTCGAACCCACGACCTCTGGTGTGCTAGGCTAGCATCACCGAGATCGGCAACTTTAAATTGTTATTGTTATTGTAGCTTGTGATGGCAATAATAAAAACATATTTTTTATCTCGCTAGTATTTAATTTGAGTTTATTTGCATTCATCCGATTTATGGTTTCTCTTAAGTCAATAATATAAATAGTTCTAAAAGAGGTAACTGTCATTAGTATATTCCATGGATTTTCCAGCGAATGCATTTCCGTCTCCCCTCCTAATCTCTAAGAAACCGCGAGTAGCGATTGCAGTAGTGAGGAGGCAGGGGCCTTGTAATGAATTCTGACATTCAACAGGTTGTATGACATCACACTGGTTTCAAGGACAATGCGCCTAAACAGATCCCCAAGCCAAGCGTTCTGGTGACTGGTGACCACTGAGCTACCAGTCCTAAACTACAAGATTCTTCCTAGCTTTTGTTTCGCTACAACTATCACAATTTCGTAGAGAAAGACCACTTTACTAAATTACGCACTCCTCATCACCATTGTAGTTTTTACTTGTTGCATTTGTATTTGAAATGAACATAATTATATTTATTATTATGGTTGCAATTTGTACGTACACTCACATTCAGATATAATTCAATAGAGTGTACTGGAAGTATTTTGCACGAATATTTTTAGTTTGTTTTAAAGTGAAAATTTTACCGTACAATATACTGTTAATTTTGTGGTGTACTAATACAAAAATCAGGGTTGGTAAATATCATGATATTTATAAATCAAAATCAAACTTTAGTTTAAAATAACAAAAAACAAGACAAAAATTATTATTATAACATTTTTCCTAAATATATTATATAAATAAAAATACTTAAATGAGTAAATACTATTGTAGTTTGACATATGATATAAAATATTCATATTTTTATTCAAGTAACAAAAAATAACATTTTCCTAAATATTTATATTACATAAATATCAAAATAACTTGTCGCTTGACATGTTTTTAAGTTTCGCACAACCGGGCCAAAGGAATATCATCATCATCATCATCATTATCTTCACGTAACACGACTTCATCACTTTTTGAGAAGACCCAGTCCAAGCTTTTAGCTTTTTTATCGGTATTTTCATTTAAACATTTAAAAACAAATACTAGTTAACTCGGTTTTTGACTCTGGGTATTTATTTTGTAAAAAATTAATAAGTGATATATATCATGATATATATCACTCAATAAATATCGGATATATATCAAGATATATATCATGATATATATCACTTGATATATATCTGCCAACCCTGACAAAAATGTATTCAAAATTGATTGTAGTTGAAATCTAATTGAAAAATTGTGTTTTCTTTACAACTTTTTATCTAGGTATATACATACAAAAATATTGAGTGTAATTATTTTAATTAGTATTGAAAATATAACGATATTTGAGCCTTCGTTCGACAAACCGATTTGCGTTCCTGGCAGGAATGCACATTAATCATGCTAACGTTTAGTACATAAATGAAATTAACGTCAACTAAAAATTTTGTTATTAATCCACGAAACCCTAGTTTTATTCAAAAATTTTGCATGATATCAATTATACGTAAATGTACTTGTAAAACATTAGTTATGTCACTGGATAATTGACATGCGTATGCCCATTTTGTGCTCAACCAATTTGACGTCACCACGTCAATGGCGAGACTTGTAATAAACTTAATTTCAATTTAAAAATATCATAAAATTATAAGATTTTATGTAATTTTTATTATTCCGCTTTTGTTTTACATTACCTTTATTATTATTATTATTATTATGAGATAACGAAGTTGTTCGTAGCAATTTGTTAAAGGCGACAAAATCGCATCAAAACTTTATGTTTAATGGGGAATATTTCATTAGCTGTTTATTTTTTGTCACAATTAGCAAGTTGTTACGGTAGCAACTTTTTAGAGAATAGGTCCGAATATTATTTTTTAATGATCCCATTAGTATTTACAATCTATCTTTGTACAGATATTTAGTAAATTTTAGTGATTAAAGACTATATGACATTTGAAAGTAACTGCCCATTGGTAGTACTTTACTTACTTACATTTACTTAGTTTGCTATAGTTGCAATAATTACAGTTGACTAAATTAGATAATATTATGAAAATACTTAATCCTAAAAAGATCAACTTATTCATATCGGTCCGGTAAATCTAGAGGGTTATGGATATGACGTTTTAAACGTTTAACACTACCGCACTGCACAAGATTCATGGCTTGTTTATTTTTGTGACACTTTAATCTTTGAATGTATCTTGTACTTAGTCTGGGGATTTCTTCTTTAACGGAAGGCATTTGGAAATCTTGTGATATTATCCAGTTGGGGACAAAACATAGAGCATTGATAATCATACGAAGGCTTTTTGATTGAAATGAAATTGATGATTTGGATGTTGGAGGTACTTGCTGACCCCTATAGTTCGATGCCGTAGGTCCAGACTGCCTTGAATATTAAGGTTACTTATTTTATAAATTGTTTCCCTAAATACGACTATGGTCACAGATTCCATTGAGATACTTCATTTATCTTACAAATCTAAGTTTTATTAAGGGCCGATATTTTCATCTACGAATAAACTTCCGATTAAGTTATTCGCCGAATATAAAAAAATATGCATCCAAAAATGACAGCTAGAACAATAAGTATCATTTGAGCTATGATTCCGATGCGACAATTTTCATTTATTCGGTACTTTATTCGTAGATAGATAGTCAAATTAATATCCGAAAATACACAATATTTTAAATTTAAGATCGATATACGAGTAGTACGATTTATTTATTTACTCATTTTCAAAACCAAATACAAAATGACTATTTAACAAAATTGACAGTATACGTTTGTCCCACACCAATTCGCAAGGCGTCAACAATTTCTTTCTAAACTAATTAGCACAGCAACGATGATGCAGCTGGTCAGAGCACCTTGCATTAGCATCTTTAAGAAATCCTAACACGCTAGCAGGAACCTTCTGTCCTGTCGGTGAAACCAGAGGGCGAACGGACGTTACGTCTGCTAGCGAGAGGCATGATGCATGTGCACAAAAACTGTGCCATGCACTAGAGCAGGCATCGGCGGCCGCCGGCGGTTTACAGTGGTTTCAAGGTCTGCGTGACCTTGGCGGCGGTACCCAACACCAACTGCCGCCGCCAAACCATGTGGTGCGATGCCACAGAATTCCGCTAATATCCTCTGTCCCATTACTAACACACTTAGACATACTTTCTCATAGTTTTTATTGTAGCGCCGTGCAAGTAATGGGCCCATAAACCAATTTTTTTATTAAATTTTATTAGAATATATGACGATCAGTGAAAACCTGAACCCCTATTCTGTAACTTTAGAGCTAACTCTAAACCGGCAATGTTTCTATATTCAGTGGTGGTGTCTAGCGGAGATGTCTGGAAACAGGGGTATATGACGTCATGTCTGTCTTTAACTGTAGAGCTACTACTGGAGGTGTTCTGTTTCATAGAGCTAGCTCTATTTTGACATTTGGTGTAGAGAACGTGACTTTTTGTTAGATATTTTGTGTTTCAATTTTTTGTATTAGTTCATAATTATATTTCCTTTTATTTTTAATTTGATTAATTATATGGTTCAATTTATGGTTTTTAATTTTTATTAGTATACATATTTATAAAACCAAATAAAATATACAAGCATTAGAAAACTGAACTTAAACTAATAATAAAGCATAAAACCAAACAAAAACAATAAATAAATCTATAAAAATAAAAATTTGTAAGAATAAACACAAAAAGAATCTAATTTGCTACCAACCTAAATTTTTAAAACAAAATTCCTACGATAGAAACAGTTCTTATGCAGAATATAGAAACAGTCATTGTTGCTATAACGTCATAATTATAGAGCTAACTCTTAGCTCTAAGTTACAGAATAGAGGTCTTGGTGTGAAAATTCCATATATTAGCCGAGATATGATTTTTTAAAGTTTTTTTTCGTGATAGTAAATATTATATATTTTTTTAATGTAAAAATAATATTTACATAGTCTTAATTTACAATAATTAAACTTAATATAAATAAATATATAATTCCTTTGGCTATTTTAGAGTATTTTACTTAATATTCGAGTAATAACATACGAAAGTTTAAGAACAGTGACACTGGTAGTAATGTAACTTAACCTCATACACAATTTATTCAATAGTTTTTCAACACAGCGCAATCAAACAGTGAAATTATAACACAAATAATAGAAGCCCAACAAATATAACCTTAAATGCCAACAAATGAAATGACATTTCGTAGTTCTATTTTAACCCAACAATATGCGTTGGGCGCAACGGCAGACGCACGATTTGCACTTTTCATATTTCTAGCCAATAGCATCAATGCGAGTACCCGTGAAGTCAAAATATGTTCAATTCGTTATATCGCTTTACTGAAGAATATTAAAGAAAAAAATATTTTATTATAATTATTCCGTAAGTGTTACACGATTTTGATATACATTTGTCATATTTCGTTTATGGTTTATGCGCCCATTTCAGTACTTATATCACCACGCCATTTACTCATTTCTAGGTATGGCACTCTATTCAAAGCAAATCTTGGTAAATGATACATTTTTGCGCGTGAAGTTTTGTATCATTGTATGTGGTGATAATTATCGGATTTTTTTCAGAAATCTGTTTGCTAAGATCTCATGATCCACAGTTCAATGCTTTACCACCATAGACAAGGAAAGATATACAAATATTAGATACACCCAGCATCAATCATTGCGACAATGTCCACCTTTGTGTCGATTTGAATAGCATCAAGACGCTAATTGCGCGTGCACATCCAGTGGAAATTCAACAACATAATGGAAAAAAAAACTACGTAATAACTTAAAATAGGTATTGTATATAAATTCCTTATTTCAAAATAATAAAACCCAGTCATATAATAAAAAGTTACGAACAATATTTAATTTAAATAATATTTTTAATATTTATAAGGAACGTGGTTCCTAAAAATATTTATTACTTTTTCATGACCACATTTTTTGTAGTTTTTGTGGTCATTTTCTGTTTTAATAAAATATAACCAATATCTAACTTATATGTGATAAACAAAATGGTTTCTTTTTTATAAAAGAAGTTTGGATTAAGTTCTGTAAAAAGTATTTTTACAAAACTTAATTCAAAACTCTTATTATTTTTATTTTTATTCATAAATAAATAAGACATTAAATTGCAATATACCTGCTTTACTGACAAAAAATTAACTAAAGTATTCCGAATCACAAACACTCTTTCAATAACCACAGCTTTGACCACAATAACAATCGTGGTTAAGTTACGGAATACACTAATAATGAATTTCATGTAATTTATGTTGGTAGATCAGTAAGCTGTCATTAAGGGTCTTTAAAATTATTTTATTATTGAATTTGATTATCTTTAGCAATAAAACTTTTAAAATAATTTCCTGCCTTTTTATGAACGTAATGTTATGGCGCCCCTCGGTTTTCAATTCGGCACATATACCATGAACATTGTAAACCTTAGTCTAGACTAGATACATATTACATAGATGTCTGTGGTTACAACGCAGATTTATCTCCTTTTTGTTTCTTTTAGTACTCAAAGCAGCAAAATGTAAATTGACTTGTCAAAATAGAAACTTGTACAGCAAGTAAATCAGTTGTATCACGCAAATGTTTTAATCACACACATAAAATAGATGTGACATCAGCTTTGCTAAGATTCCTTTCCTATACCAATATATATGTTATCAGTTAAGCCAAAATTACTTCAGTCAATTTCAGTTAATAGCAAGCAACAGTCAACAGATAATTTTAGTTGTGTAAACCAAAGCTAACTGATAGATATGGTAGTTGCAATTTGATAAAAAAAAAATCCGGCTACAATATAATGTGTAAACTTTATAATCATCTTGTAATTGGGACCATGTGTCCTGTTGGATTGATTAAATAATAAATAAACAAATAAATAAATATGATGACTGATTCCAATAGTGTTTCTCAGTAGGTATACGGTATATTGATGTTGCAGTTCATACGTTACAAAATATGTTGAGGGTCTTAAGACGTCATCCACGTGTTCTCGCAAATGAAACCCTCGCTTGAAAGCTCGCTCGTGTTTCAAATAATCGCTCATTCGGGAAGAATGTCTTCTATGTTCATTATTACTATTACTTACTGGTGTATGGAATAATAATTCCATGCAAAGACTGTTTCGTTTTTGATCTGAAAATTGTCATAAGATGAGAGTATTCTTTTGCCTAGTATCATTTACATCTTTCGGGTTGAATGATTTTAATACAAAAATAAATAATATATTAATAGAAATGAATTCAATTAACTTTAGGACAACGGATTGGCATGTAGCGTTTCCGGATCACTCTATAACGCAAGTTAATCAATGCTGACCACGGTTAGTAGTTGGATGGGTGACCACTTTGCGAAAACCCACACCAGCGAACACTGCGTGCCGTTGTCAAACCAACGAAAACTAGGTTCCGAGGCGGCATATAACCTTAGCAGTTGAGACCACTTAATAAAAAAAAAATTAGCTTTAATATATGTTGATTTAAACATTTTTGGACAAACATGCTATTACAATAGCATTCGCTCAACAATCGCATAGTAAACGTTCTACATATAAGTGTAAGATAAAGTAGGGTAGCCCTACGACATCTATCTCAGGCTCGTTTTGTGCTTTCATAAAAGTCCACAAGTTAGCGTTCCACACTGAAATATAATAATACTGGAAAGCTAACTGACGTCGAAAATGCAAGCCAAGAGAGCTAGTTGTTGGGTTATCTGTCTTGCTTTTACATAACAATCGCTCTACAAACACATTAGAAAAAGACGGGTTGTCTTACAACATTATCTGTCTTAGGTTCGTTTTTCGCTTTCATTAAAGCCTAGATTTGTTTTAGCCTTGGTTTTAACGCTATTGGGCTTTCAAATTATCAAGAGATGGCGTTGATCACAATTCCCAAAAGGTACATGTCAAATTCATTTTGTATGATATCTTATGAAAGCGACTGATTGCATTCGTATTGGTAGTTTGCTTTTATTGCCAGCAGAACTGTTGCCATACACACTGCAAATTTTCCTGTTTTTATAGGTTTTTTAAGAGAAAATCCAATCTTAACCTACAATCTACAAATACAATGAACCTTTCATTTTTACATCTTATTTAAATAATTCGGCTATACAAATGTTATACTTACATTGGAATACTCTTAAAATAACTACTATTGTTATTAATTTTTAAAAAATAACAATTATTTCAAAATACAATGAAATTTATGTACCTTATGGTTAGTTTAGCTTTCTACCACTAGTTAGCGTATTTTAATTTTGGAAGCCCAATACAATGTACAATATAAATAAAACAGGAGTTATCTACCACTTTTATTGAGTTATTTTTTTATAAATAATTTTAAAACATTGAACCGAGGCTTAAACTCAAAAACAAAGCTCGTGGTACCAGATATATCTCATAGGTTCCTGTTATTAAAGTGATGTGAACATTTTCCTTTGCATTACATTGAATCGCCTTTCAGTTTTGCATAGCTCAGCAACAAGATGTTTACCCAACTCTCCGATCTCCCTAATTAGTTCCAAATGGTCGAGTGTGCTTGTGCGGGTGCCGGACAAGGACACTCGTTTGCAAGATGAAGTATCTCAGAGATTCGCGTTACCGCAACAACAGATCATTTACATGTAGGCGGCGCTGCTATCGGAGTTTGGTATTAAAAACTAACCTCACTTTTTGGTGCTTGTTAATATACATTGTATTCCGTAATTGAGCACTATGCCTTATAACTGTTGTGTTCCTCAGTGTTCATCTGTCTCTAATAAAGATAGAAATATTATGTTTCATAAATTTCCGACAAATAAACGTTTAATTTAAAAATGGTTGATTGCTATACGATCTATGAAATTTCCGTCAAGACATACTAAAATATGTTCAAAACATTTTCTGCCGACTGACTACACCATTACTAGTATGGGTAAGTAAAATAATATTAAACTTTATGTTTTTTACATATTATTTGATCATTTCAGGCCAATGGAAGATACTTAACTACGAGTGTGCAATTCCGTCTCAGTTTTTACCACTACGAAAATTTGATAAGTTAGTAAGCAGTAATCGTGCAGACATATTAATAAAGAGAGAAAATGCCAGAACTGAAATAAGAGAAAAACTTTGGATATCGAGGCCAGTATAGATGAATTGCAAGCCGAAAGTTTCGGGGATATTGATGCAGAAGACAATTGTGGAGTGGCAACCATTCCTGCTCAAAGAGAAGTAGCAGCTATGTCTACACAAACAGTTATAACATTCAGCAGGTCCCAGTTAATTTCAGTTGAAACAGACAGGCTGTAATTCAAAATCATTCAATTTTTTGTGTAGCCATTTAGGTAGTTCATACACAAGATTCCACTACGCTTTGAACATGCAGGATGAACTACTATTAACACTGATGAAATATAAACTTAATTTATATTATTCCACGTTAGTTAGTTTTTTTGATATAGATTTACGGGTTGTAAAGAATATTATTACAAAGTGGACAGAACATATGTACAAAACTTTTAAAAAAAATAATTTTTGGAAATTAAAAGCTGTATCCCGTGGACAGTACGACATAGTTTTAGAATGCACTGAATTTCGTATTGAAAGAAGCTCTGATCCATTGGAACAACAAGGTACATATTCAACATACTATGGTACAAATACATTTAAAGTTTTAATTGGAGGGACGGAAGAGGGATCAATTGGTTTTCTATCCGATATTTATGGAAATATCTGGAATTATCGATTTGCTAAAATAAGGTGAATACGTTTTGGCAGACAGAGGATTCGATGTATCTGATCTTCTGGAAGAAACAGGGATTCATCTAAATATACCACCGTTCAAAAAGAGCGAGCAAGAACTAGGGCGATTCCAAATCGCAGAATAATAATTGAAAATTTAATTGGATTAGCAAAAACAAAAAACAAAAATATTGTGTGACAGAATTCCCAAATATTTGTGGCCTATTGCAAATGAAATAGTGTATAATTGTTTCATGCTAATTAACTTTAAGAATCCTATTGTTAATTTTACAGAACATAAACATAATTGAAATGTTATAATTTCTTACGAAAATATAAAAAACAAGATATTACATTGAATTTTTGTTATTGTTTTTTAAAATTTCTTATTCGTACATTAATTTTAATTCTTTTTTTAATTCATTTTTAAGTGAATTTTACTTTTAATTCATTTTTAAGTGAATTCAAATTCATATTAATAAATAAATGAAGTGCAAACAATCAACTATATTGAACTACAATTAACAGCTTTCAACTAATACCAAACTTCGACTGTGCGCACCTCGCGGAGACATATCGAACTAAAGTAGTGTAAATGATCTACTGCCGCGAATGGCTCGTGTTACCGCTCACGCTCGCAAACCAACTCGCCAAGCGCGCAGTTCCCACAACGCTTCGAACAAGCACGCCAGAGACAGCGACAGCAGTGTTGCCAACCCTACCGATTTATCGGTAGATCTACCGAAATCCACAGCCTTCTACCGATCTACCGATACACCCTTAAAATCTACCGAAAGTTGTTATTATTTCCCAACAATTAGCGAATGGTAAAATAAAAGAAAAAATAAGTTGCGGTAATAAGTTGGGACAATTTTTCACTTGATTTTTAAGTTGGTATTGCAGTTTGGCCCATAAATTCATCTGCCATGTATGTACGTCTAGTTGTAAATTAGTTAGTCCTTTTTGCATTCACTCGCTTGTGCATATAATTTAAATTTGTTCTTATAATAAATTTTCTTATTATCAGACAGATAAATGTATTAATATAAATATTTATAGCTATGAAATAAAAAAAATTTCCTTAAAAAAAGCATTTTTTATTTTATTAATTGTAATATTAGGATAATTTGAAAAATCTACCGAAATTCTCCAAAATCTCCCGAAATTTTCGAACGAGTCTACCGAAAATTTATCAACTCGTGTTGGCAACACTGAGCGACAGCGACAAGGTCAGTGTTGCGACTGACAACTGTCGAGGACGCGGGAATAGCCAACACTGCCCAAAACAATAAGTTGTTTATTGTTTACAGTCGATTTTAGAAATAACAATGGTTTCATTTTGTTTGCGTGCTACCAAAAATGAGAATATTGTCAGATTGTTCGTTGCAGGAAACTGGAAGTTTCTGCTAAATCCATGTTCTGCTAAAAAATTAAACAGTACTTGATTCAAACTAAAATTCTTTAAGTTACTACAAATTCTTTTGTTTAGAGTATATTACTTATTAATTTTATAATTTTATTAATTGTAATTCTTAGGGCATTTTCAAATTCAAAAAATGAAAGTCACGCCTTGAAGTGACGTAGTTTTGGTGGAGTCAATGATATCGTTGGACAGAGTATACCAGGTGTCTCCTTTTTTTTTATAGGACATAGGCAATAAATAACATGTTAAAATATTCTTTGGGCGATAGTTTCCCTTTGAATTTTGTAAAAGAAAAGTATAAATACAAAATATGTTCAGAAACACAAACTGAACAAAATGAGCCTAAATTTATTGATGTAATACATTTCTGTCATGAGATAAAATAAAATTTACAATTGCGTCTATACAATCGAAATTATCGAAATATTCATTGTTTGTATTAATTATATAAGTTTATACAATTTTGTTTCCTAGTGCTCTGTGAAATAGGACAAAAACAGCTAAATGCTGTTAAGTGAAATATAAATGATTATTTTTTGACGTTTATTTAAACCAATCAAATGCTTTATTGTATGTCACGTGTCTGCGTTTTAACCAATCCTGTCATTATTATACTGAGAATAATGCTCTTGTGATAATTCCCGGCAATTTTCTCTGTAGCTTTTTTGTTTTTGTTGACAGATGTCAGATGTCAGATAGTTATCATCAATACAAGTAAAAATGAGCAAAAAAGATTGATTTAGTGGCTTGCCTGATGAAGAAATCAAAAAATAATCTAATTAAATATAACTCGAGAGTTCGATAAATTAGAAAATAATTCTCCAGTATCTTTCTCAAACTTGTCGCCATTTGGCAATAGCCACTCAAGCCCTACGGGCTTTCGTGGCTATTGCCTGGCAACAAGTTTTCGAAAGATCTGTCAAATTATTTTCAATTTATTCTCACCCTCTTGTTATATTATTACTGATAATACAATGAACTAAAACAAATGAACACATTTCTGGCCGGTTTTAATTGAAAATGAAAAAGTATGAGCGTTTTCAGGTGATTTGGAGATGGTCGATAAAATTTCGGACGATTTTACTTGGAATGACCCTATTACAATAAAATAGAACAGTTATGTGACAAAAATTATTCAAATCTCTAGTGTTTGAGATCCAGTAACACCTCTGCAATGGCGTTACAACATTTTAAAAAAAAATCATTGTGGCTTAATGAATAACAATTAAGACTTTTTAAAAGTGTAGATCGTCTTCAATTTAGATATTTATAAAAAAAAAAATTGCAATTCGCGCCATTGACGTGATGTCAAATTGGTAGAGCATAAATAGAGGTAGGTCACAGCGCTTTGAACTGACGTCGGATGAAAAAATCTATATTTTACAAGTACAATTTACGTACAATTGATATCACATATAAATATACAATATAGGTATAAAATTACAACAGGTGACATTTGCATCTATCTGTTTCTCTTCAAATATCTCCATTTTTCTCCTACCAAAACGTTTCCTCTCATAATTAATTCATTCTAGTAAACTATAAATAATTCATCAATATAATTAAATATTGGTATTTTATTTTCATGTTTAGAATCATCCAAATGATTTCGAGTGCAAAAAATAGACACGCTTTATACGTACGTGTACGTGAATGGATGAGGCGAAAATGGTGTGCCAGGATAGAAACGCTTCAAGATATTGATTGGTGGTTGAATGTATTTGACCCAGTTAGAGTAATATACCGTGATGTTTAAATTTGGGCCAAAAGTCGGTATTTTACAAATGACAAATCTATAAATATCAAGAATAACAAAATTATAGAATTTTAGAAGGCATGGTGCAAGATATGAATTTGCAATATATGTACATAGAAACAATGTCTGTTTGACACTATAAATATGACATTTACAAAATTTCAATGTTTCTAAAACTCCTTCTCAAAAGCCATGTAGTTTTACAATATTTTCTAAAATACCACATACCAATAACTTCTTATAATACAAGAACAGCTCCTCCAATATTATTTGTAATAAATATTTTTGGTTTCTACAATAATTCAGAACCTGACGAAAGAACTAACCGGTATTGGATTATTGAAGATGTTCCAGAGCTTTTAGAAGAAGCTGATCGACTATATTACGAAGAAAATTATTTAGAAGTTTATCAAACGTTAAATAGATTAAAATATCAAGATAATGTTGAGGTATTAACAACATATTGCATCAATATAATCAGGCAGAGTCATAAAAAGTTTAGTTTACATTTTAACAGCTTTTTAATGCACAAAATATCTGGTTTATTGGCAACCTAGTAAAACTAGAATTAACTGCTAATTTAGCTGTAACCTTATTTTGTTGAGAGTTCGAATCATTTCAATCCGGAATATAAATGAAGTTAGTAAATTAAAATTTAAACATTTTATAAACCTGCCTATTTTTCATCATACCATTGCAAACATTTGCAATTTGTAAAATTCCGGAGGTATATTGTTACACAATTGACAGTTTATAATATAAATACATTTCAGTCAACAAAAAACAGTTCCTGATCCAAAGAGATATTAATAACACAATAATAAATATATGTAAGGTAATGAATGAAGAGAATATAAAAATAGCTATATTAATAATTGTTAAATTATTCTTATTTTGAATCGATCAAATAATTATAGGACTAATTTTAATATACAAAATAAATATAACATCACGCTTAAATTACACATTTCGAGAGTGGTACACTTCTTTCGTGCTGTTACCAGCCGTCAAGTAATGTTCCTCAAAGATGTTAATAGAGGGAAAAATCATGGATAAAGTTCAAAATGGCGACAATTTTTATCAACTATGGGAATCGAATCGATATGTTCTGTATAAAATTTCATCAACACACATCGGAGGTTGTGATTAGATGGCTTTTAACCTCACTTCACGGATAAATTTTATGGCTTAGAAAAGTCTGCCCCATGTAGTGTCACGTTCAGAAATATCTAATTTACTATTAATCAGATCTGGTCGAAACAGAGGGCCACACAAAAATTGGTAAATGGCGTGATGATATATTATTTATATTTCAGATCTCACATTCTTAGAATGATCATTTGCTTGTGTGAATCGAAACTTGATACATAATACAGAAGTGGTGTATTCTGGAGGATAAGCATTGCAATCCAATAACGTTCGCCAAACTTAAGACCTTAGGAGTCACATTTTATCATGGTATCGGAACCAAATTAGTACAATAACACTAATCATAACGTTGAAATTTACGAAAATATTGTAATTAGGAGATGTCATATACATACTTTAGCAGCCGAGGTAGTACATTTTTGTGTTTTTTACCTCCCGCCACATCCTTTAAGGGAGGTATAGGAATAATGCTAAAAATTGGGTAGTGAGTTTTCAGTGGATGAGCACATTTTAGGGTCCCTAGAATACGATTTTAATAGTTTCGCGATGATGTCTGTGTGTCTGTCTGTCTGTCAGTCTGTGTGGATCTCTGGAGTTACGGTTTCTCAAAAACTACTAAACAGAAAGAGCTGATCAGTTTTTTGTGATAATCCAATAACCTGAAGTGGTAGTATACTTGAAGCCCTATCAAGTTATTTTAAAATATCTCAGTAAATTATGGTTTAATTAAAAATTTGTTATTAGAATAATGTTTCAAATATTATTATCTACAATTATTGTTTGAAACATTTTCCTCTTACTGTCACCATTTACGAATTACAACAAGTAAAGAAAAATTATATTTTGATATTTTCGTTTAAATCTGCTGACTTGTGTTTTTTTAAACAAAACATCGGTTGAAAAATGTCATTTTTTGACACGTGTCATAATTTTTTTAAGGGATGAGCGTTTCTTGATAAATTTAGCCGTGGTGGTCCGTGTTCCTGCATTGCTCGATAAAAAAAATCTATGGTGGGAGGTATGGTGGTGCCCACAACAGATTTTTGTGACAAAAAATTTATAACACTCAAGCAATTTAATTACATTTTTGAAAATAATAGTACAAAATATGTATAGAAACATTGATAGATACAATTTAATAATAATAGCAGTAAAGCAACACTGTTCACGGTCAGTAGATTGATGGGTAGGGCTGTGCGTTTACATCGATGTATCGATATTATATCGATATATCGATATATCGAATAACGATATTCAGTAGCAAAAATATCGATATATCGATATATCAATATATCAATATACCAATATATCGATATATCAATATATCGATATATCAATATATCAATATATCGATTTATCGATGTATCGATATATCAATATAGCGATATATCGATATATCAATATAGCGATATATCGATATATCGATGTATTGATACATCGATGTATCAATATATCGATGTATTGATATATCGATGTATTAATATATCGATGTATCGATGTATTGATGTATCGATGTATTTTGTGAAAAAGAACTAAAATTCACCTATAATGCCATCTAATGAAAGGGGTTGTGCTCGATTTATTGATAGCATTGCATACTGATATTTATTTTTACTTTCACTCTGGAGTCGGGATTAAGGAGAGAATTAATAATTGGGACTATGTATAGGTACAATTTCCAGCAGAAGTTTTCATAAAACTACCTTCCAGTCATGGCATAGTACAATTCCAAATATTTTAAGTAGATTCCCGTTTGTTCTATAATGCTGGCGCCCAGCACCATAAAGCAAGTACACAAACACCCCAGATGTTAAAATTTTTCGCCTATGAAAAACCCGTTACTTCTCTTCACAATAGAATTGCCGCCATCCTGAACCATTGTAATCCTTCCATAAAATCTATCTGCATTAGATTGTTTACTATTTATATAGTACAGATCGACATCCTGAATCATTGTTTAATTACCAATAAAATCTAACTATATTAGATCGATACATCGATACATCAATATCTCGATATATCAATATATCGATACATCGATATATCGATATATCAATATACCGATACATCGATATATCGATTTATCGATATATCAATATATCGATACATCGATATATCGATATATCAATATATCGATACATCGATATTATCGATATTTTTCTAATATCGAATATCGATATTCAAAACAAGATATCGAACAGCCCTATTGATGGGTGACCGCTTTGCGGAAACACTGTGTGTTGTCATATCACCGAAAACGAGGAACCGAGGCGTCATATAAACAGTTGAGTTGAGACCGCTTTAAAAAAAAAATAATAGCATTAACTTCTCATATCTCAATGCCCTCTTCTCTTTCATTATGAACAACATAATACAAAGTTTTACATCGAAAATTTCAACATAGATAGAGGTTGGCATTTATTCAACGCTCGATAACACAGTAAACTAGAGTTCTTACTGATGTGAAGAACTTATATTTCATTTCAGCTTAAAAATAACAGATAGCACTGCGGGCGCAGCTCGTTTTACACGCATTAATGCATACCTTTAAAAGAATATTTAAAACTGGGTAAAACCATTTGAAAAAGAAAAGTACATATAAATTGCCAAATGAAATCGAAAGCAAGTGATTGTACTTTTTATGTAGGTTCTACTGGTTGCACGTTTCGCTGATAAAATTACCGACTTTAATTTTTGCTAATGTAAATCTATCTCGTGTCTCCTTCAATCAACTGCCAGTTCATCAACGCCCTCTATATTACTCAGTGCTATTTTGCTTAGATTAAATTTTGTTTGAATTGTTGGTATTATTGTATTTAATGAAAACTTAGAGACATGATTTGATTTTAAACCAAAACTATTTGTGTTCCAGATTCAATGGCGAATATGCCGAGTGCTCTACAAGTTATGCTGCATTGGTAAGCGACAAAAATCAATAAAGGAAAAAATGATCGACGAAGCATATCAGCTGATGTTACAAACATTGTCTATAAACAACAACCATTCTGAAGCACATAAATGGATGGCGGTCATCTTAGACGTAAAAGCTTCATTGGAAGGCGCATTCTCCCGGATTCAAAACGCACCAGCCGTTTACCAACACATGGAAAAGTCTTTAGAAATCAATCCAGAGGACCCAGTCACACTTTACATGTTAGGCGTTTGGTGCTATGAAATATCCAAGCTAAACTGGATTCAAAAACAAATCGCGAAATACTTTTTTCAGTTTCATTCTTCGAGAGTGACTAACACGGACGAAGCTTATAAATATTTTTTGAAGGCTGAGCAAATTAAACCAAGGTTTTTTGTGGGGAATATCTACATGTTAGGGTTGTGTAGTTACGATTTAGGGATGTTTTATAGGGCGAGGTATTATTTAAAAATCGCAGCGGATCTGCCTATTAAGTCAGATTTGGAACGGAAGTATTCTGAGGACGCCAAAAAACTAGCTGCGAAATTACAAAACTTTGAAGTTGATGTACATCAGCTTTGTCATTAGCTTTTTTGCAATTTTCGACTTATAATTGTACATAATGTATGTATGTATTTTAATTTTGTACCCATTATACACCCTATTATACTTTATGTAAAATAAATAAATTAATTTAGAGACGAAAGTAATTTTTTTCTTTTCCCTACTACCAAAAAAATAAAACAAAAAATATATCATCACGCCTATTATTAATTTTGGTGTGACATTCTGTTTTTGCATATCTTGGTATTTTTACGCGTAACGTGTAGCTACCAGCCGTCAAGTCATACTCTCAAAAAATGTTAGTCGAGGGGAACCACAGAGTTAAAGATAAAATAGCAACTGTCGGCAATTCGAATTGAGGACCTCCAGATACGTTTCCATGGAGAAACAAAAGAACATTATACAGGGTGTAAATCAAAAAGCGGGCCATAGACGTTTAACATGGAAAATCAGCTTTTCCGTGCCCAAAAGTTCCCAAATGGTTTTAGACGAAAATGGTTCAAATAAAAATTGTAGAGAATTTAATTCTGCATCTAATTCACTAATCAGATTTTATTTTACACCTCATGTAATCCTTAAAATCGACTTTAAAGTTTTATAAATATTGCTTATTTGTAGTGATAGCCATAGAATTTAAACAAAATTACAAACAATTGCATATCACTAGCAATATTTATAAAATTTTAAATTCGGTTTTACAGATTACAAGACGTGTAAAATAAAATCTGATTAGTGAATTAGATGCAGAATTAAATTCTCTACAATTTTTATTTGAACCATTTTCGTCTAAAACCATTTGGGAACTTTTGCGCACGGAAAAGCTGATTTCCCATGTTAAACGCCTATGGCTCGCTTTTTGATTTACACCCTGTATATTTCAACAAGATATAAAGCGTGTTTTAATTTCGAGGTTATAGCAGGCTTTTGCTTTCCTGAAAATGTATTTTTTAATTTTCAGTAATTTCTGAAATACTGCGTATTTAGAAAAATGTGTCAAACAAAAAAGGTACCTATTTTGTCTGTCTATCTAACCAATGGCGTGGAAAAATATTTTATTTCAGATATAACACCAACTTACATACTATTTTTTAATAGTAAAACATATCATAGTAAAAGAACTTATATATTTCTGATTTTCTTGATGTTTAACTTTGTACACCAATAATATTTTGCGTGAAAATAATTAGATTCAAATTTTGTTCAGCTGACGATAAGTTTATGAATTATTTTTACAGAAATAAGTCAAATTAGCTGCTATTTACAAGTCTATACTAAGGCCCGATTGTACAAATGCGAATTCAGCTGAAGCTTAGCTAAACTGAAGTTTAACTGAACTTAAGTTTAACATTTTGATCTGTTGTACAAATCGTGTTTACATCGAGCTTAGCTAAACTACAGAGAGCAATGTTTTTATGTGGTTAGTAGATGCCACGCATGCGCGTTTTGCAGAATTTTGAGAATAAAGTAGAGTACTGACAGATGTCAAATGTTGAATTAACCTCAATAAATATAAAAAGGGTAATTTATATTACTAAATAATAGTAATAAAGATTATTTTAGATTGGAATACATTGCTTTCAGTAGAGATTATCGTGTAGCATAGATATCAATATATATGGAGTGCTGTTCGCAAAGTACCTGGATAAATTATGAGTGTTAAAAAAGGCAGCCAAGTTTATCTCAAAAGAAGAAACTTTGTTGATGAACTTGGTCAAAATATACTAAAGTGTTTTAGAATGTCAGGTTTGACACTGTATGGTGTGATATTTCTTGACATACTACCCAGAATCCTCGCCAGAATCATATCATTTGGCTCAATTATGACTTTGTACTGCTGTACTTAATTTATTTTTAACTGAAATAATAACAAATTAACAAAAATAACTAACATAAAGATTTCATTTTGCCCAAAGGTATGTGAATCTGATGACATAATAAATATAGAAAAATGTTTCAAATAAAATTTGTAGGTTATATTATTCTACATGTTTTTAATTTCAATGAAATTTACTCTATCTCATTTATTCACTAAGATATGCCCAAAAACCTTGACAGGCCTTCAAATAATCTAGCATTTACTGTTGATGAATTGTTCCCAAAAATCTAATCAATTCATAACAAGAACATAATACCTCCCTTACACATAGGAGGTAAAAATGATGAATTTTCCTTCGTATGATTTTAACTGTTAAGCGATATGATTCTGAGCTCGTATTCTCTAAAATAAAACGTTCTCAATTTTTTTTGAAAAACTAAAACTCTGAACTCATTCCATTTTCTAAATTATGAAGTTTTCACGAAGACGAAATGAGCTCGGTGTCGATCCATAATATATACCAGCTCTAACATGTCTTCATCTGTATCATGGAGTCTTTCCATATTTTACATAGTAACAATAAAATTACGAAGTTAGAGAATAAAAAGGAATATTCATTAAAAATAAAACAAAACTGAGGTTCGATTCCGTTAAATAAAGCTTAAGCCCTCAAATTCGGCGGCTCAAATTGAACCAAGCTTAAACTTCCTGGCAGTACTAAACTCGTATTGTACAACTCATGTTTTTGAAAAACTGAAGTTCATTTGCGGTTTAAGGTTAAACCAGGCTTAAGCTCGCAATGTACAATCGGCCCTAAGGGTTAATAACTAGGGTATTTTAAGATTTAACACTGTTGCTATGAAAAAATTGTTGATCTCCAAGGTAATCAACAACTTTAGCAAAGTTACAGTACCAATTTTAAAATGTCCTCGTTAGAAGCACTTAGTATAGATCTGTGAATAGCAACCATGATGTTTTTCGAAAAAAAAAATTAATAGTTTATAAACAAAACTATTAAATTGGGATACAAGTGTGACAACTTTTGTTTGTCTAATTCAATCAGTCGTAGTATATAGCTCTTATAGTTCTTCAGATTCCAATAGTAAGACTTTAAAAAGAAATAACCTATACACAATTTTACAAATATTTTGTGCAAGTTGAATTGATTTGAGTTACTAAAAATTGAATTTTAGTAACTGCAAGTCTAACTAAAAATTTATAATTTACTTAAGATTCCATGGAAATATAATACATTCTTCAACCCCTGTAAGCTTGGGTTTGTATTAGACGCATTTAATATTACTTTTGGGGTTAAAAAATTAAAATAGTTAATATAGCTAGCATATAATTAAAGTAAAGAAATAATTTGTACAATCTCGGGGACAAATTTCTATAATATCCTATACCTCGACAAACCTATTTCATTTCCGGAGAGGTATGTCTAAAATTCAGTAAAAGTTAAATGCGCATTTTATTAATTAAACATAATAAAACACATGTAGATATCTAAATTATTACAAAACATCTATTTAAGTACATAAAAACTATCATTACACTTTTCATTTACTATCAAAAGTTTTACACTAAAACTAATACTTTTTTCTGAACTGTACATATCACTGACGCAGCACGATAGTCACGCCATTCGTTATGTACTTGGTTGGGCGGTAATGCACATTCCTGCCACGAGCCACGGATTCATTTCGGTTTGTCGAGGTATATATGCCATAAACAAAATATGAAATATTCTAAAGTAAGAGACTATAAATAAATTAGAAACATTCGGCAATGAAAAAGTCACTCTTTGTCGATGCTTCATTCATTAATGATCAGTCAAAATATTTAACTGGTATAATCAATAACTCGAACAACTTTGAATCAATACTGAAGCCAAAAATAGTTGGTATCATTATAGTACTTGGTTATGAAATATTCATAGTTCTCACAAAGTACTTTGACCAAGTCCCCAATACAACTAAATATACATTTATACGACCCCTCATCATAGTTCGTCCTATGGACCTAAGTCGAAGTTTTCCAGAAAAAAAAAAGTTTAATAGGAATAAAATACAATGAAATTTATAAATAAATATAATAAAATGATTACTATTTATAGCATATACCAGTATTGAAACAAAATTTAATTCTTAATTGTAAATTAAATACGAAAACGAATTTTTGCAGTCATATTAGTTTGCCATATAAGTTTTCCATTAAATGCAGTCATATTTTCTTACAAGAACGGTATTAATTCTTTTTGGAAAGGTTTATACGAGAGCTTCTTATATCTCCAAAATTTTTTCATTCAATTCTTCTTTTGTTTTTACTGGATGGTTGTGCAATTTTCGTTTCATTTATGTTGAAGTAAATCAATATTAATATGTTATAATAATGTTCATATTAGATAGAAAACTAAGTTGCCTATGAATATAAAATAATTGATGTAGTTGTCACATTTTTCTAATAAATATATAGTTGAATGAATAAATCGTTATAAAACATAAATGTTTGATTTATTCCAACATGGTAGCAGAGCGTAGTTGGTAGTTCACAGTTCTTTGCCTGTTGAAGCATAGTTGATTATATAGTTTACTTAGACGAATTTTTTGACAAATAGATGTCATATTGAGAAGAATATTTTAAAGCTATTATCGACTATTTGAGACGAATTGTAAAACAATGAACGACGAAAAGGTACAAATTGAGAAGTTAACAGGAGAAGAGAACTGGTCGACGTGGCGAATTATAATGAAAACTTTATTAGAATGTGACGGAGTTTTTGAAGTCGTTGATGGAGTATTTATCAAGCCTGAGCAAAATGTTACAGATGAATTTAATAGATGGACAAAATTGAATGCTAAAGCAAAGAAACGTCTTATTTTGTCACTTGATAAGAAGCCTTTACTTCGTGTTGCTGGATGTCAAACTTCATATGATGTGTGGAATAAATTACATCAAATTTACGATTCTCAGTCTGAAGAGAATATAGATTTATTACGACATAAATTTCATAACATCATGTGGGAATGGTCCGGTGGTGTGCAAGGTCATTTAGCTAAATTTGATGACATTCAAACAAAAATGGCCCTATTTAACAAACCTATTGAAGAAGGGGACTTATGCGCTCGATTATTGCAAACACTACCAAAAGAATTTGACTACATTTATGTCACATGGCATGACTTACCTCAAGAAGAGAAAACTTGGGCCAAATTACAAAAGAGATGTTTAAATTACGAATGCAGAATTTCAGGAAGAGAGGAAACTAATTTTGCTACTGCAATGATGTCAAAATTGAAGATAAATCCTTCAATGAAAAATGAGAAGCAGATGTCTTATCACCAAAAGAACAATATGTCAAAAACAGTACATAAGGAAGGAATACGATGTTTCTCTTGCGGAAAGTTGGGACATGTTTCGAAGGATTGTAAAACTGGCTTAATTTGTTTTAGATGCAAAAAGAAGGGTCATCGATCAAAAGATTGTAAAGTTATTATGAAAAATAAAGATTTTGCAATGTTTTCAGCGGAAATACCAAACACAAAAATGATTGACGAACAAGAGAATGTAATTGACGTATTGAAATTAAATTGCGACGAATGGTATGTTGACAGCGGTGCAACGCATCATGTTACAAATAGAAGAGACTGGTATGTTACTTATACACCTTTTACAATTCCAAAGAAGATGGATAGTGCTCGTGAAGGAGTACAAATTGAAGCACTAGGTACAGGTCGTATAAATGTTAAAACTTTTGATGGAACAGAATGGATTAACAGACATTTCGAAGATGTTTGGTTCTGTCCAGATGGTATTTGCAATTTATTTTCCGTTAAACGAGCTGGTCAAAAAGGAATTGACCAATATATACAAAATGAAGGAAAATATTGGATATTTCACAAAAATGGGAGTCAAATTGCAATTGCTACATCGACTGCTGAGAATGAACTTTATAGATTAGCAGTGAAAGTGGTACGACAAGAAAAGTCATGTGCTATTATCAAAAATGAAGATACTCTTCAACAATGGCATGAGAAACTTGGCCATCAAAGTAAGCGCTATGTCCAGAAATTTTTGAAAAATAGAGGAGTCGAGATGAAAATTGACAGTGAATTCTGTGAAGGATGTATCCTTGGCAAACATCAAAGAATGACTTTTGGCGAAAGAATCAAAAAATCCACTGAAGCGGGACAATTAATATTTGCCGACGTTTGTGGTCCAATGGAGCAAAATGATTTGAACGGGTATAAATACTTTCTAATTTTTAAAGATGATTTTTCTAGTTTTAGAGCGACCTACCTTTTACGGAGGAAAGATGAAGTTAAAGAAAAATTACAGATTTTTACTCAAATGATAAAAACACAAACTCAAATAACCATGAAAGAATTACGCACCGATGGTGGAAAAGAATTTGACAATGAAGATGTGCGAAAATATGCAGAAAAGATCGGATTAAAACACTCGATGACAGCACCACCATACACTCCACAACAGAACGGGGTTGCGGAGAGAGAAAATAGAATTCTTTGTGAAATGGCACGTTCTTGGCTTCAATCAGCACCACATCTTCCAAAATCCTTATGGGGTGAGGCCATTCTTGCAGCAACTTACACATTAAATAGAACTGCACCAACGAAAATTTATAATAAAACTCCAATTGAGTTATTTTTAAAGAAATCTAGTCGATTCGATAATTTGAAGATTTTTGGAACGAAATGTTTTTCATGGATACCTACACAAAAACGTAAGAAATTTGATGCTACATCTACTAGAGGATACGTTGTTGGTTACGCAGATTGTGGTTATCGGATATATTTTCCCGAAAAGAAAACTGTTTATGTGTGCAGAGATGTAAAATATAAGGAAGAAATTTTACAAAACCCGGTGAAAATAGATACTACAAAATTTATTGACGAATTAGATGAGAATGAAGATGAAAAACATGTCGAAGAGAATGTAAATAATGACAAAACTACTGAAGATGATAAACATGATGAAGAGATTGTAAACATTGAAGAAGAAAGGCCTGACGAAACCAATGAAGACGAAATGCATGAAGAAGACGTTACTGGTGAAGTAAGACCATATAATTTAAAAAATAGAAGACAACCGCCAAGAATGATGTTGATAAAAGAAGTACCAAGTAATTACAATGAAGCTATTCATTCTGAAGATGCAGAAAATTGGAGAGCTGCGATGGATGATGAGATGAATTCATTACAAAAGAATAAAACTTGGACATTAATCGATTTACCACCTGGCAAAAGAGTTGTAGATAATCGATGGGTTTTTGCTATAAAGACGAACTTCAACAACGAGATAATCCGATACAAGGCTCGATTAGTAGCAAGAGGATTCAGTCAACGTCCCGGAATAGCCTATAATGACACAAGGAAAGGCCTATCTTCAGAGAAAATGAAGACCAAGATTGGAATGATAGAGATGAAACCTAATCTAATTTAAACATTATTAAACTATTAACATTGCGGGAGAGTGTTGAAGTAAATCAATATTAATATGTTATAATAATGTTCATATTAGATAGAAAACTAAGTTGCCTATGAATATAAAATAATTGATGTAGTTGTCACATTTTTCTAATAAATATATAGTTGAATGAATAAATCGTTATAAAACATAAATGTTTGATTTATTCCAACAATTTACACCCACAAATTTTCTATTGTTGACAGATCGGGATTGCTGGATTGCCAATCCATAAAAGGACTATACTTATCTCTTAGCTTGTAATTGTTATTGAACTGTGATAAAAAGTAAAAGTAAAAGTACATAGGACGAACTATTATGAAGAAGGGCTTGTATTATGAATAAGATTGTCAATAAGCAACATGAATAGCATACAAATTAAGAAAAATTATTAAATAAATAAATATACCAACACACCATTTACCGATTTCTGGGTGTGGCACTCTGCACACAACAGATCTCGGTATTGATGTATTCTTGATGGTGAAGAGCGATTACCAACCGTCAAATCACGACATCCAAGGAGAAGTAGTAGTGAAGGAACCACAGGGGTAATATGAGGGATTATGATAAATTATTCACAAAAATGAATTTTTTGTGCAACCGGACTCGAAATTTCGCGGCTGTTGTTATGGTAACGGCCGCGAAAACCAAAATGATTGTTTTTAACCCTATTTCGCAGCCGTTGTTAATGGTAACGGACGCGAAATAGGGTACAAAACATTCATTTTGACATTTGACAATTGATATTATTTTTTCTAAACTAATTTTTTTGTTTATCAAATGTCAATCCTGTAGTCATTTTCCATTTCCAATAAAACTGTTTGTTTGGGAAATACGTCATTCCTTTATAATATAACAACCTCTTGGGTGGGAAGTGACAGATTTATCCCATGGGTGGGAAGTGTTTATATAGAATTGCCTAGCAACACAGTCATAAATCTCTGAAAGTAAATTGAACAGTGCTGTCAAACATATTGATAAAACCTTATAATTACAATAAAACATTAATAATTATAATATTAATATTGAACAGAAGCATTTTTATGATAAAGCATTATAAAATTCTAATGTAATGCTGTTTTATTATGAGTTGAGTTTCCTGAACTGTTCACATGTAAAATTATTGAAATAAATTTAAACATTTGTTTTCATAGATTACTACCATACATCACCTTTGTTGGATATATGAGTAGAATGAGAAATTAATTTGGATAATTATAGATGACTGTGAATATAATAGTGTACATAGTTCGGTGGGAGTTTCATACAGCCTTGCGCTATATCTGAACCTCGAGGCTGGAATGAAATATTTCCCACCTCACATGTAATATACTATTACGTTTGCTCAAAAAATAATGTGTACACCTGGTCCGCGAAATCCTTTATCGCCCTCGAGATTGTCCTGCCTCGGCCGCAAGCGGCCTCGGCGTCAATTTTTCTCTCGATTCGTTAAATAGTGATTTCGCGGACTTGGTATACAAATAACTATTGCGTTACAAGCCGAAGGCGAGTGATGCAAATCATTGGAGTGAATAATGATCATAATTCCGAAAATAATACTATACTTTTTCTACTCCTGTGAATTCGGAAATCACTTTTCAAAATGATCGAAACTCATTGAAAACACACGTTGAGAAACGTCAACATAAAAAAAAATACACAATGACAACTGACTACATGTCAATTTTCAGACGGCCGTTGCTTGGTGAATTATGGGTTTTTGGCTCTGTGATTGGTCGAGAAGAGGGAATTATGAATCATAATTTCCTGTCGTGAGTTATGGGTACTATAATTTATCGGAAAAATTTAAATAATGATGATATATTTATACAGGAGTAGAAAAAATATAAATTAAATATTGAATTAATAGTTATTATAATTCTAATAACGTACACAGCAATTTTGTAATTATTCTAAATATTAGCTCGTAGAAATTCATGACGTAGTTTAGTCGATCCTTTTTTTTCACATATATCGACTGATCTAATTTAGCGAGTTCATGTTTTGGTTGTAGAACACAAAAAAACCAATAAAAATTTGGAATTACATTGAAACTTTTATCATCACGGGTTAAATGTACATAGGATGTAGTGGATTATAAATATTTGACATTCACGTATTATTTGCATATTTTAATAATTCAGTGGTTTAACTTCGGAAGACCTTGAATTTTTAAATATCATTTTGTGATCAACGCCGCGCTCAGAAGACTAGTAGCGATCTCTGCATTTTATGCACCACTTTACAAAATCAGTTCACTTCTATCAGATGAATCATTTCACATAGTCCGAACTTGGATCAGAACCAAGTAATTTAACAGGAATAAAGCTGGATTTATAGTTTGCATGGAATAATTTAACACAGAATAACCTTAAATTTTGGTCATATGGAAATGTATACTTAAATTTATAGTTTTCATAGTGCACAGAATCACAGAAATAATTTAGCACCGAACACGAAATAAACAATGTTTAATTTTTCGTGTCTGTGCTGTGTATTCTATGTTTTCCGTGTATTTCTGCACTTTCGTTATATTTTGTGTTCGAGAAAGTGCTTCTAATAACCGCAGCGAAAACATCTGACATAGACAACGACAGGTATATGTTCCTCTCCTTTCACATCGTATGTCATTCTATACAATTTATAAAACCCCCAAACGATGTACTAGGTTTTTCTATGTAAAATTATTCTTGTGTTCTATGCAAACTTGTAATGGAATGCTCTAGTTGTTTGGGATTCCGCAAGATAGGATTCGGGAAACAAGCCGTGCTAGACTCGCCAATTTCACCTTTTAAAGGGATTGTTGCTCTTTATTTCAGTTATTTTGTACAAATGAGGGGCTGAGTTCCAAAACTCGCTTTATCCAAGATGTGATTTTGAGTAATTCGCAAAAAACCGATTACTGCTATACTATATAAGTAGGACTGTAATTGCATACTACAATACAAAGAAAATAGTGTTCTTATTACAACATGAAAAGGAAAAATAAAAACATGGAGCGATTTTGGAAATATTAGATAAATAAAATTGGATAAGTCTAGTTTTGTTGCAAAACAATGAATGAGAATAGTTTTGGAAATAAACATAGTGATAGAGATCCACAAAGACTGACAGACAGAGGCGTAGCGAGGACTGTGCGCGCCCGGGGGCAGCTATCATAATTTCGCAACCCCCCCCCACATCCCAACCCCTTGATTCTTAACAATATTTATTTTTGTATACAATATTGCCAAATATTATTTAATGGAAGAAACAAGAAAACACAGTTTTTAATAGTTTCAAGTATCTTTCTTTTAAACTTATAAACATTTATTCGTCGAACAATAAATCTACATATGTATTTTATTTAAATGCATTCGGTTATAAGCTATAATCCGAGTAAAAAATCAATGATTTCAGGGCCTTTGTAAATATCTCGGGGGCGCGCAGCACATTCATGGGAGCAAGCAGCGCGCCTAGTGGGCGAACGGTAAACCCAGAAAGCTCTTGCGTTTTGGACAGGACCTCGCCAAAATTTTGTTCCGTGTTTATGGCGCTCCTCGCTGCAGTGGACGCACTTCTCGCCCCCGTGGGCGTCCGGGCGCCCGGGTGCCTTGAAGCCGGGCGCCTTCAATTTGGGCTTGTCCCCATGGGCGAAATCGTGGCGCCCCAGAACAACGGACTTGCGTTACGGGAAGAATGTGCGCCCTAAATTTTTATCGTGAATTATTTTCTGTGAAATTGTTTTCTGACAGATTTTTATAAACTTAGACATTTCCAAATTTGGCGCCCCCCTGGATCCGGCGCCCGGGGCACTTGTACCCCTCTGGCACCCCCTCGCTCCGCCACTGCTGACAGACAGACACACACAGACATCATCGCGAAACTAATAAAATCGTATTTAGGAACTCTAAAACGTGCTCATCCACGGGAAACTCACTACCCAATTTTTAGCATTATTCCTACACCTCCCTTTACAGGATGTGACGGGAGGTAAAAATATGGGTAAAATATGCCTTTTTTATTTTATTAATTTTAATGCTTTCCCGAAAAGTGTATAATTTATATTTAGTTATGTATGTGCCACATTTATTTTCATTCTACATATATTTTTAAAATGTACACATAATTAATTTTAAGAAAATCATTCCTGAAATTTAGCAACTTAAACAATTACTTACACCAAACTTTGTACTTACATTTTTATGAAAATGGATTTATATTATGATACCTTGATTATTTTACTTCAAAAATACATACACTACACAATAAATTTCATTCATTATATCAATGCTATTTGTTTTCAAACAAATTGTAGTCGAGGGGGTGAAGAATACCTAACTTCATAGCGTGTAATTCATAGCAAGTCACTTCGTTCATATGAAATGATTTTGACATATATTATTCAAGAAACTTTCTCAACTAAAGTTTCCTAGTATATGCATAAGTTACGAATAACGAAAGTTACAATATGTATGACGTAGTTAGGCAACGACTTGTAGTTTATATAATACCATGAAAAGAATATGAAATGCATCGTTCGGCGATCAAGTGCATATGAAATGCAATAATGCATACAATCATAGACTTGCACTCATAATTTGATGATAAACATATGTAAAATAATGAGCAAATACATGTTAGCATGTTTATGTAAATGGCGGCGTCTTCCACGGAAATGGAATTAATATGGAAATTCGATGAGCAAGGTCACAACCACCAGTCCGTAAATCCTCAGAGATGAAAGAAGCACGCTTCATTCTTAATATAACCTTTCAGTTTCTAAAGAGCGTTTATTAAAAAGGAATTGTTCTACAACCTATGATTTTAAATATAATCGTTTCAAATAAATGTTAGGAGATTTAAATTTCGAAATTGTAACAAATGTAGTATTAGTTCGAATGTCTACATTTACTTATATAAATTATGTTTTTGTGCAACCGGACGCGAAATAAGCATTTGTCAGCCGCCATACAAACCGCGAAATTGAATTTCGCGTCTGTTATGGTAACGGCCGCGAAATCCAGAACGATTGTTTTTTCAAAACATCAAAACTAATTGTTTTATCAAATGTCAATCCTATAGCCAGTTTCTTCGGCTTCGTGTGCTAAAATTTCTCTCGTGGGTAATTCCTTACTTTGCCCACTTGTAAATAACTATTAATTTGTTGCTTGTTACATTTTTATTTTTGATGTTAACTAGGATAATTAATAAAATTAAATCTTCATTCAAGTCAACATCCAAGTTGTGCTCTGTTCAATAAAATAATTATTTTAAATTTTATTATTATTTTGTAGTAAATATTATACAATAAAATTGTTCCTTGCGGTACTATTTTTATAAAACTATCCACATTCAGCACAGCTATATAATATATTAGACATTTTCGTAATAGTGAGGAAAAGATTACACATAAAGTGAATCATACGTTAATAAGATAGCAACAGTTAACTACAACCATAATTTCTATGAAATAAAATATCGCTATTATAATGAATGACACTTATTAAGAGAAGTAAATATTTTTGTAGCCTAAGGTTAAAGTTTTAGAATCATAAATCTGTTTTTATAAAACTTTATTTTGTTTGGTCGTTAATAATTTCAAAGATGAAAATTTTGCGAATGATTTACTCAAAACTAGATAAGTTTACAGATTTATGTAAGTAACGGTGACCTATGCGTGAGTAAATTTTCAGTTAATTTAAATTTAACATTTTCAAATAAATATATAAAACATACTGCTGGATAAATAAATGGATTACTTTTCTTACAATGGGGTCTTTCGCCATTTTTTCTTTATGAAACTATCTAAATTGAAGACTATCTACACTTTTAATAAGTCTTAATTGTTATTCATTAATCCACAATGATTTTTTTTAAATGTTGTGACGTCATTATAGAGATGGTGGATCTCAAACAGTAAAGATTTAAATAATTTTTGACACATAAATGTTCTATTTTATTGTAATAATAATAATAAAATAAATAAAAAAATATATTACTACAATTATTTAAATCTCTACTGTTTGAAATCCAGCAACACCTCTATAATGACGTCACAACATTTTGAAAAAATCATTGTGGCTTAATGAATAACAATTAAGACTTTTTAAAAGTGTAGATAGTCTCCAATTTTAATAAAGTTTCATAAAGAAAATAAAAAAAAAATGGGGAGACCCCATTGCAAATCGGTTGTGAAAAGACAATAAAATGAAAGTGTACTAATCAAGGAATAATAACATTTTTAAGACAAACTATAGCCAAAAATGATAAATATAAAATTTAAACAAATCGATGAAAAAAGTATCCCATTTTAATTTTTTTTGTCTAGTAGCATATTACATTTTATTTTATACATGCGCCATGAAATTTATAGACAAAAGTATAAAGACTGTACCAAAACAAGAAGGCGAGAATCACGCAGTACATTTTAAAAACAATGAAAACATTGGAAAATCATATATAACTCAATATGTGTTATGTATACTTTTATATCTAAGCAGTCAAAATTTTATAATCATACATCCATTACCATAAAAAACAATTGGTGCGCAGTAAATAATTTATTAAAAACTTTCCATAATTCAAATTATGCGAAATTTGACCACATTTCAACATAGATATATTATGTCTGGGTAAAATTTCAGCTAATTATAATTTTGAATGTAAAAATGATGTTTTTTTTTACATATTGTTGTTATTGTGTAAATAATTGTAATTATTAGTGTTTTTGTATGTTAAATAAATAAGTGGAAAAAATAAATCATTTTGAAAGAATAAACTTTTGTTTATTCTTTCAACTTCACCGAACCCAAGTAACTAGTAAAACGTTACAATATTTTATATTTATTAAAAAGGGTAAACTTTAAATTTGTTGAAAACTTAGTCATGTATGCACCTTTACTAATTACGCATATTTTTCAATAAAAACAAATGATCATATTTTTTTGTCCTCCACGCCAATCATTTATTGCTACAAATTTTGCTCATATCAATGATATTTGGTTTTAAACACTGGTTTTGAATGTAAAAATAAACATAAGTACATTTTACATTTTTATACGTTTATTAAAATTTAGTAATGTGTATAGCATCTTTACTATAATAATTCCAATTTTTTTTTAAACACACGAATAAACAAAAACAAATCGTAAAATTAAAATATTAAACACAATCTAAAAAATTAAAACTCCTAAGCCTAAGTATTATAATAGTTATTTATGTATCAAGGCACTGAAGTTTAACTTTTTATCACAAATATGGAATTTATTTGTCGAGAACTGTAGGGCCGAGGAAAATAAACCATGTGAGTGATAAAAAAGAACTTCAGTGTCGCTGTACATAGTATTACATTTTATTTAAAATCTAATATTAGAAAAAACTAAAAAATTATTATATAGGTTAAGTTTATATATCTGTCAGTTGTCAATTGGAACTGACACTCAGTGTTGCCAAACTCAAACATTGAAGTTATCGTAAATAACACTCAAAATTATGTGTTTTGTCTTCATTTTTTACTTCAGAATTAATTAATTAATTCTTCTTGCACATATTTTTTCATTTTACGTATAAATTTACTACAATACGTCATGTATCTGTCAAAATTATCCTACTTGTACAATAATTATTTTACGGTTGCCAACACTGGATTGCTCAAAATAGTCGTATAAATGGGCTACGTTAGTGACAATTTCTGAGCTTTTAATGACGATTTCTGAGTACTTTAGTGCCGATTTCAAATAAAAATATTTAAAAACTTTTTCGATAATTATGTTATCATCATCAGTAGATGCAAGAAGGATAAAATGATG
This sequence comes from Poecilus cupreus, assembly GCA_963942605.1. NCBI lineage: Eukaryota > Metazoa > Arthropoda > Insecta > Coleoptera > Carabidae > Poecilus > Poecilus cupreus. The sequence continues at coordinate 16,923,534 of OZ012719.1, read as the reverse complement.
ATTACATAACTTTATTTTTCAAGTTGGATTCAATCTTTACCACTAACTTGATTTACAAGTTGTGTAAACATGAATTTATTCCTCATGCATCTATAGGTGATAAAACCATTGTTATCGAATAACATATTTAGATATTTTTAATTACATTAAAATTCTTATGGGTTAGATTTAATTTGAAATGTTTCAATTTAGAGAATATTGTCCCAAAAGTCTTTCTCATTGTAAATTATTTACTCCCAGCCAGTTGCAGTTACATAAAAATGAGTCTATTATTAAGAAACCTAGACTTTTTGGCTACAAAAACATGTAAAATACATTGTAAGTTTTAAACATTATAACAATGATACTTTATCTGAAACAAATTGTGGTGAAGGGATGAATTACACCTATATTCATAGCGTATGGTTCATCTAAATTGAATTGTAATAACTATCATCAAAACGATATCAAACGAAGCAAAACTCTCCAAATTAGTACACTTCCTCCGAAATTCAACAGTTCCATCGGCGAGCCAGACAAAACACAGATAACTTCCACTTGATTAGATACCAATACCAGTCTGGCTGTTGGCCACACACGAGTCGTACATACGTATACATTTGGCCAACAACCAAATTCAATATTTACATACACAAATACATGTGCATTACATACTGTTTCTTCAAACAAACACTTTAAGGTTATCTGAATCATCATTTACATTTCATTATAAAATTGCTAACATGAAACAGAAAACGTAGCGATCAAAAACTTCAATATTCATATTCTGGCCGTGGAATATTCAAGTTATTTAAATTAACATAATTTTACCTTTTCGAGTTGATTAGAAATACGCAATATGCTAAATTATTTAAATTCTTTTGTTTGTTTCTCGCACATGTACATAACATTTATACATCAAAATGATAAATTAGGGACAGACTTTGTAGCTAAAATTGAAGAAACATAATACTCTCACTTTACTTGATAAATAGGAAAACAAATCATTTTTGGCAGATTTTTCTGTTTACTTATTATTCTTGGATTATTGCCTTTCACTTTACTAAAAATAAAAATAAGGGTGGAATGGTATTCAACACTACTTTTAACACAATAGTTTTCAAAATGTATTTAAAATCGTACATTGCAATTCGTGAAAAAATGTCATTTATACACAGATCCCAAAAAGAACTGATAACCGAAAATTTTGTGAAATATTATAATTATTTCATTTACAAAAAAAGTTGTGTTGTTCAATAATTACACTTGACATATAGTATAATTCTTCAGTTATTTGCATGTTGTCATATCAACTATGTTTATTCAAATATGTTCATATAATTATAAGTTTTTCTAAAAATTTGATGTATGGAGATAAGTGGAAATTTCAAATTCTAGGAATAGGATCTTAACATGGAATACCGTTATCAAGAAGTTCAAACTTATGGTTTTGACACATGTCAAAAAAATGACAATTTTCAAACATAGTTTTTTTTCAAAAAACACAGGTTAGCAGATTTAAACGAAACTGACAAAATTTAATTTTTCTTTAACATGTTGTAATTCGTAAATGGTGACATTATTCTAATAACAAAAATTGTCTCTAAATCTAAACCATAATTTACTGAGATATTTCAAAATAACTTAATAGGGCTTCAAGTAAACTACCTCTTCCAGTTATTGGATTATCATCAAAAACTAATCAGCTCTTCCCAAATAGATACAATTGATATATACAAAATATCAAAATTTTCAGTTTAATAGTTTATCCTGCCATAATGGGGTCTTTCACCATTTTTTTTTTATATTTTTTTATGAAACTTTATCTATATTGAAGACTATCTACACTTTTAAAAAGTCTTAATTGTTATTCATTAAGCCACAATGATTTTTTTTAAATGTTGTGACGTCAAGTGAACTTAGACACGAGGTGACAATAAATTTATAAAATTTTTGTTTTAATATATAATTATTATTACATCTACTCATGTACCATTGAAAATCTGATTCATTTGTAACAGAGCTGTGATTATGTACCTAATTAAGGAGTTGTTTTACTTTTAATATTATTCCCAAAGAATGTTTCCATATTTATACAATTACTTTGTGCAAATAAATGTGCCTTACTTTAGGTAGAATATTGAATTTGAAATATATATACTTATTTACTACAAAAAAAGGTGTAAGAAATTATTATAAAACTTGAAATAGATGAATACATTTTTTTTTACAAGTCACCCCAAGACACGGGGTGACTCCGGACAGTATAAAAATAAAAAACTATACCTCAATTAAAATACTAAAAATATAAACTATAGTGAAAAATGATGTTTTGACATAAGTTGCAACATCTAGCAAAAAAATATCTAATTTATTTCATAAATATCAGTTGTTAAAGAAAATAAATTCTGAAATGGGCCCATAAACTAATTTTTTAATTTTTTTTATGAAACTTTATTAGAATATATGACGATCATTGAAAACCCGATATGAAAATTCCATATATTAATCGAGATATAATTTTTTTAAGTTTGTGTGCCGTCACTGGTACTCCTCCAGTGGCACTAAAACAACGATTTTTCATGATAGTAACTATTATATATTTTTTAATATAAAAATAATATTTACATATTATAAGTCTTAATTTACAACAATTAGACTTAATATAAATAAAGATAAAATTAATTTGGCAACTTTAGAGTATTTTACTTCACATTCGAGTAAACAACATACGAAAGTTTGAGAACAGTGGCGCTAGTAGTGATGTAACCTAACCTCAGCACACAATTTTATTCAATAGTTTTTCAACACAGCACAATAAAACAGTGAAATTATAAAACAAGAAATAGAAGCCCAACAAATATAATCTTAAATACAAACAAACAAACCAAATGAAATGACATTTCGTAGTTCTATTTTAGCCCGCAATAGGCGTTGGGCGCAACGACAGATGCATGATTTGCACTTTTCATATTTCTGGCCAATAGAATCAATACGAGTACCCGTGACGTCAAAATATGTTCAATTCGTTATATCGCTTTACTGCAGAATATTTAAAATAAAAATACTTTACTACAAATTATTCCGTAAGTGTTACACGATTTTGATACAAATTTGTCATATTTCATTTATGGTTTATGCGCGCTCATTGTCCGAAGACAGTTTGACGGTATTTATCTTTTCATACAAAAATAAATAATTGAAAAGCACAGTGTGTATAAAAGGCAAACGCCCGGTGCAGTTTTTGCGACCTCTTCCAGAAATAACTGGAAGTACGTCACGATCATAAAGAGCGCAATATCGCGGTAGGCGTGGACATTGTGCGTCCGCGTCCATCGAGTCGGTGTGTGAGGCGCTGTTGAGCAAGGTCGGGACGATGAATACTGGACATGCAGATGTAAAACCACCTGCCTCAACAAAAGAAAAATTGCCCACGCGATGGACAACGTCCAGCAGGACGAAAAGCTATATAAGGGTAGAAGAAAATTGTGTTTTTTATATTTTAGACAGATGTTCTTGAAACGGGAAGCCACATCACAAAGGCAGCAACATGAAAACTTGGACGAAAGCGATTTACATAGAAAATCAGATTTCCTTGCACAAAATTGGACAGTTAATTTTAGACGAAAATGCTTCAAATAAATGTTATTCATAATAAAATTCTGCATTAAATCAGTAATCACGTTTTATTTTGCTTGTTTTGTAACCCAAATAAGCGGTTCTTATTGTCACTTAAATCAATCACAAATCCATAATAAACTAATTTTTTTTGACAGTTAAAATGTCATACATTTGTTTCTAATTTCGTTTCAATTCCTTGGCTATCATTATAAAGAAGCAATATTAATAAACCAAGAACAGAATTTAATTATCTTCAGCAATTATTTGAAGCCGTTTTACCTAAAATTAATGGTCAATTTTGCACAAGGAAAAACTGATTTCCATTGTTAAACGCCTATGGCCATATGTTAATGTTATACATAATGTATAGTATCAACAATGAAATATGGTGCAAATAAATCTAAATCTAGGTAACTTAAAATAATTATAATAGATATTTATGTAACAAATACATAATTTAGGGTTTTATGAACGAGACAGTTTAGAGGCAGAGCGAGCGCGTCGAAGCGAGGCACATAAAAGGACGAGTCAATAAAACCATATTTTATGCATTGCAGATTATTTTTCTTAGCTTAGAATGACAATTTTATGACACATAACGTTCATATTTATTTTTGAACTATGGTATTTTCTATTGTTTGGCTATCAAGTTGTTTATTTATCGGACTAGTCCATAAAGAGACACTTTATGGACTCACTAGTGATTATAATATAGTCGAACATAAAATATTTTTTGATTAAGTCATATAAAAATATTGTATAATTTTACTACGAGTTCTGAAATTTTTTTTAACTTATAGATTATTTTTGACAAAAAAAATTTTTTTTGATAAAATTGGAAAAGTAAATATAATACTATTACGTCATAAAATTGTATTGTATTTTTAGGGTTCGTTTTGCATGCAATTTTTCTAAAACTTATTAAAAGTCTAACCAGTAAATAATGATAAAATAAAACATATATTTGGTTAGTTAAATATTATGCAATCGTAAATCAAGTCAAATATTTGAATAAAAAGTCAATAATTCTTCTTGTTCAGTCTTATAAATATAACCGTATATTTTCCAGTAACCATCATACCTAAAACTGAAACAATTAATATAAAAAATCTACTCAACTTTATATATTTATTTAATATGTCGCCATTTTAACTTTACCGTGCAGGATTTCCATCCACAAAATTTTTTGGGGGTCGCAACTCGACGGTAAGAGCAATTCACACGCAAAAATATATCACAATCTGCTACACCCAAAATGACTAAAAGGCGTAATGATATATTTATTTAATTTATTATTTGTAAATAAAGTAGTAGTTAAAAACTACATCCTATTCGTGATTGTTTTCAACAAAATATTTTAATGAAGGAAGCTATAATATTTAACCTTCATAACACGTGCTTATTCTTTTTCTTTTTACTTGCGCTCAGACGAAAAAAATGCCAGTGTATGTTTAAAAATTACATCATATTTTTTCTAAATTTGACACAGTAGTCTACCATTTTTTTGACCTTTGCCTTGGCTTAGAACTTTATTCTTAAACTCCTAATTAGCAAAACATGATCATAAAAACACCCAATTATGAGGCAGACATTATTTTTCGAAGATGACAATTAATATTTAATTTTAAACATTAAATTTGCTCTGTAATAATTTGAAATTTTCGTACAAAACTTATACATGACAAATAATAATACAATCAGTATAAAGCCTTCAAAATTCGATCGTCAATGTCACAATGTCAGTGAACTAAATATTCAATAATGTAGCATTTAGTGACGTCAGGTTATAATTATAAATAAATAATAAATATATCACACCCTTTACCCATCATTTTGAATATGGTACTCAGCTTTCGCAGATCTCGATGCGCGTGAAATGTAGTTACCAGTTGTCAAATACCGGTCCTCAAAAGTGCTAATGGAGAGGTAACCACAGCGGTAAGGTAAAAATTAATGATTGCCAGCAGTGGGATTCAAACTGAGGATCTCATGACCCATAGATGAACATCAGAACATTAAATATTTCAACATGATATACAGTATGTTTCAGTTTTGAGGCTCACCATTGGTTTAGGGATCGTGAAAAATTCAATGTCAGGATTTTATTCAATAAGAACGTTTTAGTATCCTTAAAACTTATTTTTACTATTTTCACGAGGATGTCTTTGTGTGTGTGCGCGCGCGCGCGTATGTTCGTTCGTGTGGATGGATGGATGGATGTACGCAGAATGTAGTTCAAACGCATTTTCTCATGTACTACTTCACAGAAAACGATATAATTTTGCATATTACATTTGTACACCCTAAGTAAGAGCCCGGTTGATTATAATGAAAATTTGCTAACCGGAAATGGTAGTTTACTTGAAGCACTATAAATGTTTTTGTAAAAATCATATGAAATACGTTATTTTTGCCAATTTTTGTTAATATAAAAGATATTTTGATTATCTACAAACATTTTTTCGTTTCTGGTACAATTTAAGAACTAGAGTATAAAGAATTTTATGGTTGAAACTCTGGTATTTTGTAGTCCATGATCATTTGAATATTGGATTCTACATAAAATTTAAATTATTATGATAGTGACAGTAAGTTGACATCATTCATTACTTTCATTTATTTGTGAATATTAGCATGGTATTATCAAATTTCTTAATAGTGAGTTTCAATTTTGAGCCTCACCATTTGGAATCTCGAGAACTATTATAAAAGTTGAATTTGATTAAATTAGACAAAACGTGACACACTAGTAAGTTAATTTTGTTTTTTCTTAAAAAATCTATGTCATTAGATTATGGAAAAAGATTTATTTTCGATGAACTTTTTCATTTTTAAATAATTTCTAAACTATAGAGTATTTAGCAAAATGTATCAAATGAGAAAGGGACATATTTTTAATGTCCAACCAGGGGGAAAGTATAATATTTTTTTGTATGACAGTTTAATGATATAAAAATGTTTTATTTCATACTGGTTACTTACTTTACATTTATTGACTATTTATCGTACGAAAATGAAACCTTAAAGTCATAGGAATTTAAAGTAAAATTTGACTTTTAATTCGTTAATTATTTATAAACAAATACTTGTTCCTATAGAAATTGTTATTTAGCCTACTTATATCAACTCATATTTCTACGAATTTTTGATAATTTCTGTTAATAAATACTATAATTTAACAACTTTAGTAACCAGTATGAAATAAAATTTTGTATGTACCTCGAACGAAAAGTGGCTTTAAGGTCCTCGCAAGTAATTTCAACTTGCTAATACCTTAAAGGTTCACTTTTCGTTCTAGATAACTATTCCCGTAAAAATGTGTAGGTCACTAGAACTTTTTTATTTTTAAATAATTTCTAAACTATGGCGTAATTATAAAAATGTCTGAATTGTGTAAATGTAATCACGTGCGAATTACCTGGCAACCCCCTGCCCCAATGCTGAGCCTGAGCCCCCTGGATAATCGCCGTCACTGACATCATGGGTTTATCTTTCTTCAACATTGTTAATTCACAAAAACAGCACAACAATCACTTAATCACAGCCATCCTTGGCAAAAACGCAAAAAGCTGGCATTCCGGTCCTGCGTCGCCAAACTTGCACTTTCGTTTCACCGCTCACATTAACACAACGACAACATAGAACATGGAAATCAATAGGCGACGTCTGGGTCTGGCTGGTGCAGCGTTTGAACCTCGGCGGAGGTAGACACGTTGTCGCGAGGTTAGGGTTGATGAAGTTGGAAGCGTGATGGTGCGATGTTTAGGGTCCGAACGTCGCAGACACACTGACAGACTCGCGCGGCGCGGGATAGAGCGACAGCGAATGAACGTGCGCCGTGTTTATGTTCAGGGTCATATGTGTGTGTCTGTGTAGATGTACAAGCTCAATGGATTGTTGGAATCGAAAATATCATATTTTTATTTTTGCTGAGCTTCTTCTTATTTTCATTGTTGCAAGCCAATCTGTTTTAAAATATAACAATCAAAACAGGACGCGGCGCACGAAACTATCTCCGAATATTTATCAAAATGATAATTCTGCATTTTCTGCAGATTCTTGGACAGTACTACTTCGTCAATTTATACAAAATAGGAAATTGTAGACATTATAAACAAGTTTTCTACATTTTTATCTATTTTAGCCTGGTACGAGAATTTCCTTTTATATATTTGCTTGATACTCTGCATAAGTAACTCCCACTTAGGTCTGTGACCAAATTTTGATTTTTCTAGATGATTCTATATCAGAAAATAAAATACACTTATTTTTTCTAATCCATAAATTATTTATTAAAAATTACAAGATACGTGACGCAGTTTTGGCGAAAGAAAGATACACATATTTAGACAGAACGAACTAGATACAAATGTCATGTTTATAAATTAATTATTATATATTAGGAGAAGGATACGAAACGTCATTTTGATGAAAGAGACATAAAGAGTGATATAAATATCACTTTACGTTGCACGTGTATTGTATATATTATACTACCTGCCCAATGCCATCATTGGCCCCACCAAAACTACGTCACGTCAAGGCACGATTTGCATTATTCCTATTGAAAATTCTATGTTAATTTACTTAATTTATAATTTATTTGCATTATTCGTTCCCAGGCGAACGATTCTTCCACAGTGCTCATTACCGTTTTCTCAAAACTTATTATGTATTGTACATACATTTGTAACCAAAATGTTAATGTTTCATAATCATAAATTCGTAATTATTGCAATAAATAATTTTATCAGGGATCGTGCGATATATCCCACACATTTCAGTTAGATAATGACTTACATTATCCCACTATTGGGTTTCTTAATATTACCGTCCTGTGTATTTGGTTGATATGATTATCGACGTGTTGTCTATTATTTTAAAAACTACTTCGGACTGTTGCAACTTTAATTAGAAATTAATAAAAAATGTATTTCAATATATAACAACATACGTATATACACAATGGTATATAAAATTTTGTAGGCATAACGTGGGATACTACATGATTATCGCACTTATGTTATATACAAACTCGGCATACGGCCTAATTGTGTAAATAATAAAAAAAATTAAACAGAAAACTTTCAAATAATTTGAAATTTACACATTCTAATAAGAAAATAAACTACGTGAAAATGTGATTCTGATATTTCAATGTTACCTGCCCAAAAAATAAAATAAGTTTGCCTTTAGTTGATGAAATAATGAATTTAATATAAAATTTAAAGAATTTGGATCACGTCATTGTTTCAAGTTCTTACCCAAACATTTATTTGATTTAATCAGTATTTATGGTAACTTGCAAAATACTAAACGTGTTCCAAAATAAACATAATTGTTATTAGCATAAACAACGATTAGTAAAATATTTCAAATATAAAATTACAGCCGACCTTGACAACAAAAAAATACTGAAACAAGAGTCTATTGTTCCTCATTTCCGCTTGAAAAAACATGAGAATTTACTAAATCATTTACTTTAATAATAAACTAAAAATTTCCTAAACGCAAATATAATTAGTTTTTGCGAGAAGAGTAGCTACGAATCATCAAGCATACAACGTCTTCATTCGACATTTTGAATCAAAACGTCTCTTGCTACAAATCTCGTTAAATGTGACCAACATTCTTAGCATGAAGTATAGGTAACAATCATCGTAAAAATAATGTCTGTCAATTGATAACAACACTTCACACTTAAGAATCTACAACAGTTTAGTTGTCTACCTAGGTATGAGTACAATAGAGACGACTGATGAGTTTTATACCACATACAAGTCTGTTCTGAAAATAACATTTTGAATTACGCGCCAACGAAATTATCTAGTGGTATGAAGTTGGCAGCATTGCGTTGCGCATAACCTCCTCTGTAATCACATGTTTTTGTATTGCTGATATCTTGTTTAGTTTTCGTGATATTGTTATTTGAGTGCAACGTATTTTAAGTGTTAGTAGCAATTTTTTAACTTTGCGATTTTCTGGGGCAATGATGCCATATAATTTTTTGCGTAAAAACTTTTACAGAAACACAAAAAGAGACTAGAGTTGTGGCGAGACAACTCTTGGTTCTTGAACCACTTGTTTCTATATAACACTAGATTGGGTATAGGCCATATTCTGCCATCTGAGAGCGTTCCCAATTGAAAGGGTGAAGTTAAGGTTTTGTGACACACTTTTGTAAAGTAAAGTGCACAATCTGAAGCTCTGCCTTCACTTTCTCTACACTGCGCTCGCCACCACCTCTGTTTAGGTCATACCACGAATTATGGTCATACCCATAGACAAGAGAGATAGATTTTAAATATTGAAGTATCACAAAACCTGAATTTGACCATCATGGCGGCGTTCAATTGGGAACGCACCGTAGCGGCTCATGCCCAATCGAGTGTTATATAGAATTTCGTCAGTTTTGTGCCAAAAATCAGATGACTGTCCTTCCTCACCAAGTCAGCCTCCTTCTCGCCAGACGTGGCTCCTTGCGACTTTTTCTAATTTTCAAAATTAACACCAGTGCTGAAAGGATGCCGTTTTCAAACTATTGAAGACGTCAAAGCAAATGCGACACAGACTTAAAAACTATTTCAAATCTAGAATTGCTTCGCGAAATGGAAACACCGCTGGGAAAAGTGTGTGAAAAGAGACGACAGTATTTTGAAATAGACAGACCAATAATAATATTAAGACAAAAAAAATAAAGTTAGGTTATTTTCTGAGCAGACCTCGTAGCTTGTACAAGTTATTTTCAACGCACAAACGAAACTCAATGTATTGTACTATGAACCATATTTTATTCATTATAACATTTTGATGAAGAAACTCATTTGTTTATTGATCGACATTTGATCGGTTACCAAGCAGCGTGGTGTAGGCGAGCGTACCGCTATTCCACGCGGCAGAGAAGAGGAAAATAAAGAACTGAATGCGAAGGAAAGTCTCTGGTGAGTCGTTTGCATGGCTATATTGATTTTCTCGACTGAAAACGAAAATGTTTGCTGTAATGAGTGATATTTTTATATGCCTGCCAAGGTCACGCTACGCCATAAATTGCTCGTGCGCGAACTAAAATACGACAACGAAGAAAAGTACGAGTTTTATTAGCAATTTTATTGTCATAAAATTGTAAGAGCATGAGAGAAATATTATTTATTATGTATATATTACTGTAGTGTCTAATAATATGACAATTGCTGATTTCAATAGGACTTAAAGAAAACAAATCAAAATAAAACGCCATTTTAAGCAGTTTACATTCGAGTCAAACGTTTGATTCCATATTATCAGTTTATGTCAAAATTAAAATTAAGTCTCGTTGGTGCAAACAAGCATAAGTAATCTGTTATTTGCAGCTTGTTGTCAACAATTCATTTTACATAAATTAAATAGTAGTTTACGTTTTATTTATTTATACACTATACGTCTATGACACCTACTTATAAAGGTATTGCTTTGAATTTGTATTTTTGTAGTCACTTGTAATTAGTGTTGAACTTCTATAATATAATGAAGTTGAATTTAAAGAAACAAATTATAAAATAAGAATTATTACTATTATTAAGCAGTCTTAACTGCTGAGGTTATATGCCGCCTCGGAACCTCGTTTTCGGTGGTGTGACAACGGCAAGCAGTATTCGCTGGAATGGGTTTTCTCAAAGCGGTCACCCATCCAACTACTGACCGCGGGCAGCATTGCTGAACTTGCGTTATGGAATGATCCGGCTTTAAAGCTACCTGCCAAGCCGTTGCCTATAAAATATGAATTAACCGTTATGGTATCTCATAATAATAAAATAAAAACTACATATAATCTGGTTTTATTGTGTTTCAATTTGAAATTCAAATAATGTAAGACGCACTTTGACGTGACGTAGTTTTGGTGGAGACAATGTCATTGGGCAGAGCATATGTTGGACTAAATCGAAACTCTGTAAAATTAACGTATGTCAGGTAGTATAAAATACACAAAATACATGCAGCACAAAGAGACATTTGTGTCTGTTACTGTTTCTGTCCAAATAGGTCTATCTCTCTTTCACCAAAACTACGTCACGTATCTCTTCTAATATTTAATAATTGATTTCTTGTATACTATAAATATTTTATCGATTTAAAAAGTACGGGTATTTTAGATTCTTGTCAAGTATCGTGTACATATGTATAAAAAAAAAAATTGGTCATAGACTCCATATGTATAGTTCAACACAAAAAATTTTATATTCGATAATTCATCCAATACATGCAGCACAGTGCATGCGGAATACACAGTATAATTAATCAGACTATAGAACAACAAAGCTTTTTAAAATAATGCCATTGATGAGTAAGTTCATTTACTAACACTTTAAATTGAGTTTATTTCAACTAAAAAATTTGAATCAAAATAGCAACATGCTACATGAAAATGATGCGTTCTGCCAATATGATAATGATTAAAAGATTTAATTTAAATGTTTAAAAAAGAAATACTCTTCAGATAATTCTGTACAATGACGGTTCCATAAAGCTACAAATATTTATCAATGAATCATTTTAAGGAACACTTACTGCTTCTGCAGACATGCACTAACTTATTTTTTTCAGAATCTTTACCCTCTTGTAACACTCTTTTTGTATTTTATAAAATTTACATATTATTAAAATAATTTTACGTGTCAATTACTATATAAAGACAAAAGTAATAAATATAACATAATTCGTCCATAGTATGCAGATATTTTGAAATTAGAACCTGCATATATGATTAGATAAATTATTCTTCCACTTGACTAGATGAGATGTTACTCAAATATGACGATATTCGTTCATTTGTTATACCAAAAATTCCATAGTAGCTGAGATCCTTGATAGTTTTGTAATCATTAGTATCAAATTTACATATTATAACCTTTTAGAATTTCTCATACTCTCAAAAATATAATTATTCCACGTTCTTACAAAATACTGTCGATCAACCTATACCTCATTTTACTTTAGGAAAAACAGATGGCACTGCAGAAGTAGTCCATTTTACATGCAACAATAGACGAACGTTTAAGAATATAAAAAACTACATAAAACAAGCATTCTTTTCATTTAACGCCCTTCTTTTCTAATGTTTTCTTCACTTCTTTTGTTCAGGATTTTCTCTGTAAACCGAAAGAGTAATCCAAAACCCAACACCTAGCCTTATACCCGTTAGGGTTAATTTAGGATTAAGTAAGTAAAATAGACAATTGAAGAAGAAAATGCCGTATAATATCCAAATCAAAATTACACATACATTATTGTTACAGAATATACTATTGTCAATATAACATGAATGGCAGTAAAATACATAATTTTAAGCTGTTTCTTAATTTTTAAGTGTCTCCATGGTGTACATGGAAAGCAAGATTTATGAAATGAAATTTCTTTATATTTTATTATCTCCAAAGCTGAAAATGAAAATTAATAAAATTTGATTGATCAAACCAGATGTAAAATTAAATATTCTACAACTTTTAAAATAACATAAATTGTTGAAAAAGTGAATTTAACCGTGTTTTTTTCACGAAAAACTGTTAAGGGCTTCTAATAAAGTGCTACTTCCGGTTGACCAATTTTATCCATAATCTAATCAGCTCTTTATTAATATATAAGAAGTATAAATACACAAAATTATATGTTTTGGTATTATAGTATTTGAGTTATGCAAGACGAAAAAATCGGCATAGACCATACACACACACATGCATCCAGACATCATGGCGAAAATAGTAAAATCTTATTGTAGAGGCCCTAAAACGTGCTTATTCACTGACAACTCACTACCCAATTTTTTTACCAAAAACAATACCTGCCTTACCTAGAGGTAGGCGGGAGGTAAAAAAATAGAAAAAATTGGGAACATTTAAATTGTAACTATTTCTGTTTCTCTTGTCAACAGCTGAGCTGGTACATACAAAATAATGTTTAACTATGTAAATATACTTGACTTTTTAAATTCGCGAGACCTTCATCATTTTGCACACGTGCCCGTCTAAAATAAAATATCTACACATTGTAGTAACCTTGTTTGAAAATAAACAAAACTGAACAATGCAGTCATGTCGTTTACAGCGGCTGATAACGCCGTTATCACCGACCGATAAGTTCAAATCAAGGTAAGAACGCACGATATTGCCCTAGGTCTAGAAATTATTTACACAACACTCGTGATAACTATTTATACATTTTTATTGTCTGTCGTAAAGATTATTCGTTTTTGAAGCCGACATCCACGTTTATGTTGGGAATGTGTGTCACAAAATTAGGTTTTTTATCTAAATAGCGTGACTATCGTGTTTCAGTAAAATTTAACGATTTTGGGCAGGACTCATAATAAATATTGGGAACATTACGGACGATTTTTTCGACCTTCTATGAGACAGCCAGTTAAGTTGCAATATATGATATGAGTTCGAAGGAAATAAGGAGAAGAAACGCACCAAAATACCAGGGCAGGAAACAGTAAATTTTCAAAATAAAAAAATATAATAAAAACTAAATGTAGTTTGTTAAGCACTATGTATATTTTTATAACCAAGGAGTCAAGGTTCTATAATTATATATCCATTAACATAAAAATATAATTGGTTCGGAATAAATAATTTAATTTTCTTTTTCAAATTCCAGTTTGCCAATGATTTGCTCAGAATTGGACCATTTGCTTACATAAAAATATTTATATTTAAAATAAAGGTGCTCTATAATGAAAAAATAGAGCAAATCTAAAGTTTCAGTTTCTCTAAACAATAATAGAAAATAATGGTAAACAGGACACTGTCATAAATGAAAGAGCAAGAATCTTTGTAGCAATGAAACACAGCTTCATAGGGAAAAAAAGAAATCAGTACGACAACAAAAGTAACGATAATAATACCATTGTGGCGGCCACTCACAACATCTATCGCGCTACGACTGTCTCCCTCTCATAGGTACCATAGCGGAGCGGTCAGCGTCACGGACAACCACCCTTACGGTCCCGGGTTCGATTCCCGGCCGCCGCAACTTCCAAGCGTCTAAGGCAGGGCATGCTTACAAGCCTTACTGACGAGTCCACGTAAGCATGCCCGGGACGAAACGCAACAACAACAACACGCCCTTCAAAACTGGTGACCCCGACGTGATACTTTCAGCTGGCTCTACCACAACGCCGACTCACTGGCCATCATCTGGTATCCAGCCATCACTTCACTTCGTCCCCTTAGCGCCGCTTTCAACCGCCAGCATCACAACATCATCGTTGTCACTGGCGGGGGAGTGTGTGGCGGCCACTCACAACATCTATCGCGCTACGACTGTCTCCCTCTCATAGGTACCATAGCCGAGCGGTCAGCGTCACGGACAACCACCCTTACGGTCCCGCCGCAACTTCCAAGCGTCTAAGGCAGGGCATGCTTACAAGCCTTACTGACGAGTCCACGTAAGCATGCCCGGGACGAAACGCAACAACAACAACACGCCCTTCACCATATACAAGCAGATCTATATTGACATACGATTGCGAGTCATGGGTACTGTCTCAAAGAATGAAAAGCAAAATTAAGGAACTGGAAATGAAATATCTATAATAAAAATGAATGAATCTAGAGATGCTCGATTGAGTGTTTATAATGGTGTGTTAGTGCCTACATTGATGTATGGCTCTGAATGTTGGGTGTGGATGTAGAAGCATGGACGACGTATAACTGCTGTAGAAATGAGATATTTGAGAGGAGTATGTGGGTATACGAAACGTGATTGTATACGGAATACATTGGTGTATGATGCGTGTGAGATTGAGAAGAATGTTATTAAGAAAGTGGGAGTGAGACAGTTGAGGTGGTTTGGACATGTTGAGCGAATGTCGAATGAAAGGTTGGTGAAACTAATATATGTGGGTGAGATTGAAGGTGAACGATTGCGTGGGCGTCCGAGGAATAACTGGTTGGGTATGATTGATGGTTTGTTGCGTGAACGAATGATTCCGAATGTGAAGAATAAACGAGCATGTATAAATCGCACTATGAATGTGGACGAGGCGAAAGTAGTGTGTCAGGATAGGAATGTTTGGAGGAGATTGATTGTTGGTTGACTGTGTTTCTGGGTTCGTGCTACCTCACTAAGGGCCGATTGTACATTGCGAGTTTAAGCCTGGTTTAATCTTAAACCGCAAATGAACTTCAGTTTTTCAAAAACATGAGTTGTACAATACGAGTTTAGTACTGCAAGGAAGTTTAAGCTTGGTTCAATTTGAGCCGCCGAATTTGAGGGCTTAAGCTTTATTTAACGGTATCGAACCTCAGTTTTGTTTTAGTTTTAATGAATATTCCTTTTTATTCTCTAACTTCGTAGTTTTATTGTTACTATATAAAATATGGAAAGATTCCATGGTACAGATGAAGGCATGTTAGAGCTGGTATATATTATGTATCGACACCGAGCTCAAGTATTTCGTCTTCGTGAAAACTTCATAATTTCGAAAATGGAATGAGTTCAGAGATTTAGTTTTTCAAAAAAAATTGAGAATGTTTTATTGTAGAGAATACGAGCTCAGAATCATATCGCTTGAACAGTTAAAATCATACGAAGGAAAATTCATCATTTTTACCTCCTATGTGTAAGGGAGGTAATATGTTCTTGTTATCAATTGATTAGATTTTTGGGAACAATTCATCAACAGTAAATGCTAGATTATTTGAAAGCCTATCAAGGTTTTTGGGCATATCTTAGTAAATAACTAAAACCTACAAATTTTATTTTTCTACAATCGTTGCACAATATCGACATTGTTATTCCATTTTTAGTTAGGAAATGTTCAAAATTGTCGCTCTAGGGCGACAAAGTGACATATTGTCGCACTAGTGCGACAAAAATAAAACAAAAATAAATTAGATAAAAGTAAATGATGCATTGGATTTTTCTGGTAATAACATTGCTATTAGAAATACAGTTGGCATATACGTACATACACTTCAACTTAATCACCATAAACGTATTCACTCTGTAGACTTTATGTCAAATGTACTCCATGTGTCAAATTATGATTTCTTTGAAAATTTTTATTTTGTTCATAAACGTTGTCATGATTACGGTGACATGGGTAACTACAATTTTACTGAATTGTTATAGGCGGGACCAAAGGTAATTTTGAAAATTAATTTTTTTCTACAGCTTGACATTGTTCAACGATTGTAGAAAAAATATTGTGTGTATCTCGTCGGATAGAGCTTGTTCGGTGCACTTGTCGAGTTGTTGATCTCGGCTTCGCCTCGATCAACAATTTCTCGCCGCGTGCAACAAACAATGCTCTATCCGCACTTGATACACAAATAACTATTGAAATATTTTTCTATATTTATTATGTCATCAGATTCACATACCTTTGGGCAAAATGAAATTGAAATCTTTATGTTAGTAATTTTTGTTAATTTGTGATTATTTCAGTTACAAATAAATTGAGTACAGTAGTACAAAGTCATAATTGAACCAAATGATATGATTCTGGTGAGGATTCTGGGTAGTATGTCAAGAAATATTACACCCTACAGAACGGTATAATGTCAAACCTGACATTCTAAAATACTTTTGTATATTTTAACCAAGTTCATCAACAAAGTTTCTTCTTTTGAGATAAACTTGGCTGCCATTTTTAACACTCATAATTTATCCAGGTACTTGGCGAACAGCACTTCCATAAATATTGATATCTATGCTACACGATAATCTCTAAAGAAAGTAATGTATTCCAATCTAAAATAATCTTTATTACTATTATTTAGTAATATAAATTACCCTTTTTTGTATTTATTGAGGTTAATTCAACATTTGACATCTGTCAGCACTCTACTTTATTCTCAAAAATCTGAAAAACGCGCATGCGTGGCATCTACTAACCACATAAAAACATTGCTCTCTGTAGTTTAGCTAAGCTCGATGTAAACACGATTTGTACAACAGATCAAAATGTTAAACTTAAGTTTAGTTAAACTTCAGTTTAGCTAAGCTTCAGCTGAACTCGCATTTGTACAATCGGGCCTAAGTGGGACATAGCGTGACGTTATGTATATGTATGTATGTATGTATGAATCGAAACCGGTGCAGCAAATTTTGAGGACAAACGTGAAGGAAAAGAGGGATCGTAGTTCATAGAAGACCAAAAGACACTATTTACGTATAATAATAATTGATATCATATAAAAATTTCGATAAAACTATAATTTACAGGATTACAAATTATTTATATCATAATAGAAAAGCATTAAAACTTATCTACTACTAAATATACAATTTATAAAATTGTAACCTATTTAAATATATCCATCTCGATGTTCATATTTAGTCTACCAAAACTACGTCATGTATCCTATCTCCTTTGCCTCATTTATTTATCGTGAACTATAAATAATTAACCGATTTCAAAAATATGGTAACGGACGCAGCAACAACAAGTTGTAACTTGTCGGCTTACGCCGCCGTTAGAATAGACGCAGCGATGACTTGTTTGAACCAGTCAGCTCGCGTCACAATTAAGAATATTCCCGAAGCTTCTCGAACTGAGGAAAGTGAAATATAAAAGAGCGAATCACCGGGAGCCGTCAGTCAGTCAGTTAATTGACTCAGATTCAGTAAGTCAGTTAGTTGACTCAGACTCAGTCAGTCAGTTGACTATGAAGCTACTATGAAGAACTTGTGAACATAAATATATCGGTCTGAATATAAATATATCGTCATAAATAAATATCGATCGGCTAGTTTATATAAATAATAGTGTTTGTTTACAGTAGTGATAAAAGTTAGTGTATAAGTTTTTGTCTTATTATTAATTTTTTTTATTTAAATAAAAACGTTTAAAACCCACGAACGTTACAATATGATTATTTTATCATCATCATGTACAAAAATTATCAAAATTTGGACACAGACCCCTTATGAATATTTATTTTAATACACTCAAATGGTCCAGTTTCATAATCAGCTATATTTTTATGAAAATGGATTTGTTGTTATAAAACTGTTATTCTTTAGGTACAAAATTATGTACAATACCTAACATAGTTTTAGAACAATGATATTTTGTTTCAAATAAATTCTGATCGAAGGGTGCAGTACACCTATCTTAGTATGTGGTTGACCTTTAGGCCCGGAATTAATTTAAGATTGCTATTATAAAAATGCTTTTAGTAATCATTAAACAATCATAAATCAATTTAAAGTTTGTATCTCAAGCTAAAAATACCAAAATGAATCATAAATAAAAGGTAATAAATAAAATTTCACTTTTAAATTTAAAATATTCTAAACAAGAAATAAACCATTCTGCGTTCGCTTAAATCTATTTCAGTTAGTTTTGCCAAAAACGTCACGTCAGATGTTCTGACTATCAACACAGATAAAAATAAATGCGTTGGGGGTCCGCTCAAAGACTGCATCTCCTACATTTAACTTCAGTTAATGCACACATTATATAAATAAATACAAAGCTTGCGGCTTGTGCGAGTTAGTGCATCCTAAAGTGCAACTTTCGCAATTCTATGCAGAGTGATTTATTTGTTTATTTTTTTAACTTAATACAAAGTAAATAAAACAGACTTTCACACTAAAAATAGATTTGTAATGCAGTTATAAAAATTTGGTGTGGTCACCACATGACTTTCTCATACATATAAATCTAAGTTTTAATTTTTTATTATTACACATATTTGAAACAAGAAATATGAATAAAAACAAGAATCACGTCATTAACCTGAAAAAAAAACTTTATAAAATGAAACATATCTTGTTGAATTAATTAACGTATGATTATGTTAAAGAAAAGAAAAACGAAGTGTAAATTTATATATTAATGCAATTTACAGTATTTTAAATTTAAGCTAATTCCTTAATTCCTTTAATGGCATTAAAAATTATTCAAAATAATCAAGAAATATTAGGCTCTTCAACCACCTTAAAATTTAGCATATTTGGAACAAATTTTCAATAATACGCTTGAAACCAATGTCAAAAAATATTACACTTTATTTAAAAAGTAAATATTACGCCTGTAATTAATTATTAAAAGCACATTAATTTCGTGTGACGTCAGACCGACTAGTGACAGATAAAGATTGCGCGCGCATAATCTTGGCCATCTTGGCGTTGAGTGTTGTATTATTGTTTTTATTTGTTGAAATCTTTAAATTCTCGTTAAAATTACAATTATGGTTATAAAGTATTGCTTTATGCCAAGTGCCAACAACAGCAACAAAAATTCAAAATTATTATTTATTTCAGCGCTGTTCTGTCATCAGGCACTATGACGTCACACGGTTTTATATAGAATCTTTAGTAATTAAATACAGACTTAATTATATTACAATATAGATGAAAACACAAAAAATATTCATATATTAACGTCTATTTTCGAAAAATAAAATAAAAAAAATGGTTGAAGAGTCTATTGTAGTTCATGTTTGCTCCGAACGTTGGTGCTTCTGGTTCACATACAAAATCCATATCAATCTGTCCCATTGATGTCAGGCTAAACGCAGTTGTGATTTAGGTTCCTTGTGGTCCTGGTGTTTTACAATACTGATTGTTATTATTATATAGTAATAATGCCTTTATAAAAGCAATGGGGTCTTTCACCATTTTTTTTTATATTTTTTTATGAAACTTTATCTATATTGAAGACTATCTACGCTTTTAAAAAGTCTTAATTGTTATTCATTAAGCCACAATGATTTTTTTAAAATGTTGTGACGTCATAGTAGAGATCTAAAACAGTAGATATTTAAATAATTTTTGTTACATAAATGTTCTATTTTATTGTAATAATAATAATAAAATAAGTAAAAAATATATGACTACAATTACTTACAATCTGTACTGTTTTAGATCCAGCAACACCTCTACTATGACGTCACATTTTTAAAAAAATCATTGTGGCTTAATGAATAACAATTAAGACTTTTTAAAAGTGTAGATAGTCTTCAGTATAGATAAAGTTTCATAAAAAAAAATAAAATAAAAAATGGTGAAAGACCCCATTGCAACAGCTTGCAGCAAATGTAAATATAATGTGTTGTGACGTCATTATTCTAGACATATGATTTGATGAAAGGCGTGTTCTGCTTATTCATTTTTCCTATAGAATAAATATTACATATTTATTCTCATATCAACTATGATTATTGAAATATAAATAAATAAACAGAAATATTGAGTAATTCAGGATTATATTTTCCTTCTTCAGAAAAGTTCAATTTCCTACTAAACTCGAGAGATTTCTAATAAATATTATAAAAATAGTGAACAATCGCTCAAAAGTAATTTTGGGATATTTTAAAGTAGCTCTTCTCTGTGAGATCTATGAATCTATGAATTTTTGTAGTTTTAATTTCACTCTTCTCCCAGATAGATATCTTTAATTTGATACGAAACTAGATAGGATATAAATAACATGTATAAAAAAACCTATTAGGAATCGATACTAAAGCACACGATATCATTCCGCGGTTTATACGGTTTATTCTCCTCGGCTGTCACCTCGTAGAATAAATTCCATATTCGTAATAAAAAATTATACTTTAGTGTCTTGTGATATATAAATAACTATTTTATAATTTGAGTTCAAGTTTCTTCAGTGCGCAGTTTAATTTGATTCTAAACTCGACAGTGTTTACTAAAAAGAATTTATTATACAAATAATTTAGTTTTTCTCAATGCCGGAAACATATACGAAAAATTACAAATAGCATTTTATATTCCATATATTAGCTGGTATCACGAGCTCTGTTTTTGATTGTTTTAAGAGCAGTGTTTTAGCTTCAGTTCTAGTGCTGTACAAAGATTTAAAATTATTTTATAAAAAAAAAAACTGCCGCGGTAAAGCTATTGCATAGCATTTTTTATCAACTTATACAATTATAATTATTTATTTATTTTATTTATGCATTTTTTTTCTTTGATATTAAATCAAGTTCCACTTTTTGAGCTTGGTGACCGATAAGAAAACAAATTTTTTTCTTTTATTGAATAAATGAGAAGTTAATATTGTTTAAAATATTTTTATTATCTTACAATATATGTAGGTTATTCAGGAATTTTTATCCTTGAAACTATAGGTTTATGGTAACTAAAATAAGAAACATAAGTTTGAGACCTGATATCCTCTAAATATCTGGAAAATACCGCGTCAATGGCATACGTCTAGTCGCACGCACACAAACACCGTGCCGAAGTCTGCCGAACTGAAACGACGTTAGACGATGCACGGTCGGAGTGGGGGGTGTCAGGTTTTTTTCGTTACGGAATTTCTTGATTCGGTCGCCGCGCTCAAAGCCCGCGATAAAAGCTATGTAATAGCTTAAAAATACTTCAAATAAAAGTGATAGATAATATATTGCTCGGTAACTTCTATTAGAAGTATGTTTTATTAATTTTAGAACATTGTACAGCGTGAAAATCGAGACTACAATACCCTAAAACACCCAAAAACAGAGCTTGTGATACCGGCCAATATCTGTTTAAAACTATACGAATTTTTGTATGGGTTTTGCTATTATGATCCAAAATCAATTCAGTTCTCAAGTGAAATGACTGTATCTATTTAGGTATTTCGAGAACTAAGAGTCCACGATTCCATTTTGGAAACTGGATTGGTTAACAAGTAGTGTAATCTAAATCATTTCCTCTTAGCCCTACTGAGGTTAACAACTTAGTTTTCGAAATTCGAATATAGGTTTTCTTCTTACATGTTTGAGGCTCTGGGGTCTGTTGATTTTATTAAAATCATACATTAACTTGGATAAATATCATTTAAAAGTCCCACTACCTACCATACATATAAAAAATATGTATGCCTGAAAATAAATGTTTGTTTATTTTTTCCTTTTTAGCCCGTCTAGCCATTGTGTAGCCTGTGCACATTTGAGTTATTTTGTGCAAAACAAATGCTACGCAAAAAACTGACCAACCGCAGTTTGAAATTTGTGATTCGCAGCGTTCCGCCGGTCGCCACCCATGCAGACATAAACAATTATGTACTTCATCATGTAAAAAACAAAACAGCTTTGTGTTGTGATGAATCAAAGCAGAGCTGTTTTTATGTTTGAATGGGTTGTATTTATGCGGATTCTAAAAAAGCCTAGATGCTTTACACATATATGAAATGGAATAGCTTAGTGCGTAACACATATTTCTTATGCTCATCTTGGTTTTAAGAGACTTCATGGACGCGTATTGCTTTGAAAACTATCCCCCGTTCTGCAGTTCCTATTTTCATTTTCTTAACCTTGGGAAACCGACATGAGTGTTTGGCAGGAATGCGTGTTAACTCCGCCCACCAAGTGCATAACGAATGGCGGGACTCTATCTTGCTACGTCAATGTACAGTTACGAAAAGGAGCATTAGTTTTAGTTTAAAGTGTAATGAAGAGAAGATGTCCAATTAAAGTGTAATATAATCCTAACAAAAACATACATATTCGGTAGAAACGACGTTCGGGGTAGTAGGTGTCATCGATAAAAGAGTCGAGATTTAACGGGCGTCCATTTCCATAGCAGTTCCTTTAATCGTAGCAGTAGAAATGTACAACGTTTTTCAGTTCATTTAAAAAACAATATGATACTTTCTTTGATACGGGATTTCTAACTTGGCAAGTTTTCACTGTTAATAAATTATGTTCAATAATTCGAAATTAACTTGGTTTGGCCATCTTGAACGAATATCGAATGAAAGATTGGTGAAACTAATATATGCGGGCAGAAATGAGGGTGAATGATTGCGCGAACGTCAGAGGAATAAATGGTTAGTTATGATTGATGGTTTGTTGCGTGGATGAATGATTCCGAGTGTGAAGAACAAACGAGCATGTATAAATCACATTGACTGTGGATGAGGCGAAAGTTGTGTGCCAGGATAGAAACGTTTGGGGGAGATTGATTATGTTTCAGAGTTCGTGCTACCCCACTGTGTGGGATATAGCGTGCCGTTATATATTATGTATGTATATTTTATAATAAACAACAGTGTTTCGTTAATTAAATACAGTGTTATATCGTATTATGTGGAATCGGCCACTTAAATAAACTGACAGTTTTAACTTCTGTCACTGATGTATAGATAACAAGCGACAATAGCGGTCTCGGAAAACCATTGAAATATAGTAATACTGGAATGAGCACTCACCAAACAAAAAAAACTACTCAGTATCTTAAAATTTTAATTTTATATAATTTTTTCATTTCAAAATAATAAAATCTAGTTGTATAATAAAAAGTACAAAAATATTTAATGTAAATTATCTTTCAATAATTATAAAATATTATGGTACAATTGTCTATTTTTTTAACATTTTTGAAGAATTTTGTTAATTTATACGATGGTAAAATAGCGCAACTTTTTCTAAACATTTTCCATTTAAAATGAGTTTGTCGAGCATGAGTTGTATAGGCTTAGGGTTTATGTGTTAAAAGTGCGAACAAAGCGAACATAGCTCTAATCTCTACATAAACATAATGGCTGGTACCACGCCCTCTGTTTTTGGCTGTTTTAAGAGCAGTGTTTAGTTTGGTTTTAGCGCTGTACAATGTTCTAAAATTATTTTATAAAAAAAAAAATACTTTAAATAAAAGTGGTAGATAATACATTTCTCTGTAACTTCTATTTTAAGCATTTTTTTATATAATAATTTTAGAACTTTGTACAGCGCTAAAACCAAGCTTGAATCACTGCTCTTAAAACACCCAGAAACAGAGCTCGTGGTACCAGCCAATTTGTTTATCATTGTTTTAAAACCGCTAAAATACATTCCTATTTACAATAACGCACCATTGTGCCATCCGTTTGGCTTCATACTAAAGTTTTACCCCCACAAATATTTCTTTCATGAAATACTCTATTGTCTATTGTATTAAAAGCGCATTTAGTGAGTATTTTGTCCGTCCATTTTATGCCAAACTACAACAGTTCCAGAAATTAAAATGAAAATTACAAAACACGTTTTTAATACTACTTCAAAATGACAGGAAACAGATATTATTTATTTACATACATATTTTTTCATCGTCGAAAAATGCCTCGCAAAATCAAATTACCAATGGTGATACTAAATTAATTTCCTTATTGAATACGTGTACAAAGGGCTGTCTCTAATCCGACATCCGCTCTATTCTTTTTTGAAATAGACTATAAGTATACATATTTCCATTTCCACTTCGCAAAGACGAAAACATCACACCAGCAGTCAGCGGAACCGAAACCGACCTTGGGAACTTTGGACGGAACATAAAACACATGTGCGCAAACGCAGGAAACATACATACCCGTACCCAGAGCACAGAGTACCAGCAGAATGCCAGCACATCCATATCACTATCACCACTGTTGTATATATCAGCTTTTGACACCGACAGCGCTTGTAAGGTTATGGCATTGTGTGTCTAAGTACATGTGCTCAACAACAATCCATTAGCGATCATGACGTAACAGAAGACCTAAGCATGTTCTGGGTTTCAGAACATTTGATATGAAAGAATACCGGGTGCTACGAACATCTGCCACTTTCATTTTATTAGAACACTTTTGCCCGATTGCGTAAAACGTCACGTTTTTATTAAATTATAAACCAATAAGCATCTATCAACCATAAAACAACTCTAAATTTTATAATAATATTATAATAATATTTATTTGGAATAAAAATTACAAAAATACAATACTAAAAGTGGAGTTAAAGATGAATTAAACAAACAAATAAATCGTTATACTGTGTCCAAATAATAATAAAAAAAAAAGTGCTATTTACGTGACGACAGATTGGCCCAGCATAAATTGCAGGTAGCGCTGTTGGATGGCTGACATGAAAGATATAAATATAAATATGTACATGCCAAGTGCGAGAAAACATCCTTCCCGCATAAGTGTTTATTTGAAGCATGAGCACTGAAATGTAATAATACTGGAACGCGCACTAGCAGTATATATGTGAGCCGAGAGAGAAAGCGAGCCTCGGGTATCTCTATCCTTGTCATACAATAAGTTCAAAAAGTTTGTGTCGCAGCATTCATTATTTATAGGAAAACTTAAATTCAAATGAGAGTAAGAAATAATGGCATTGTTTCTCTTTGTCAAACTAATGTATTTATGTACACTTTAATGACTATAATGTGAAATACACTACAATTTTACAATATATGAAAAGATTGAACAAATATCAAAAATTTTAGGGTAAAGTATTCATTACGTATTTGTGGCCAGCAAATAACCTCCCGCCGAATAAAACTCTTAAACGGTACAAAATAGTATTTGATGATACAGAAAAATACCTTCTTATTTGCTTATTTTCTATTTATAATTGAGACATTTAATTTTCTTTCGTGTATTAATTTAATTTGTTGACATATATTTAAGTATTAAAGAATACAGCTTCACAATCACAATGACATGTCACATTTCGTAAAAAATTAAAAAATTTTGAGTGTTTCCATGGTGTACATGGAATGCAAGATTTACGAAATTGTCAACAGCACAGTGTCTTCAAACCACTGATTTCTAATAACACTAGATTGAGCATAAGCCGCTATGGTGCGTTCCCAATTGAACGCCCCCATGATGGTCAAAATTGAGGTTTTGTGATACTTCTATTTTTTAAAATCTATCTCTCATGTCTATGGGTATGACTATACTCACGGAGTATGACCTAAAGAGAAGTGGTGGCGAGCGCGGTGTAGAGAGAATGAAGGCGCGCTTTACAAAAGTATCAGAAAACCTCAATTTCACCAGTTCAATTGGGAACGCTTTCAGATGGCAGAATATGGCCTATGCCCAATCTAGTGTTATATAGAAATCACTACTTGAAACACAGCGACTAACTTGTATAAATCTGTACATGACGTAACTATAGTTACGCAAGCGCTGAAGTATTAGATAATGATGGAGATATCTGACGCACATCTCTCTCGGCTTGTTTTTTTCATACAGGGAGAGCATGGCAGTGCGCGTTCCAGTATTACTACATTTCAGTGAGCATGAGCGAATGCGTGAATGCCTGTGTTTTTTGTACATTTTACCGCACGATTGCGTGGATTGAAAGTTCCTGGTTGTCAATAGCGATATTTACTCTATAACCTATTATTAGTTTCGTCGCTTTGATTAAACGAGTATGTTATCATTTATTGCTTCCTATCATCACAGTAAAATAATAATTTAATAAGTACAAACAATTGATTATACTGTTAATTAAAATGTGTTTGTAACTTCGTAAAACTGACAGTTGATATTTATATCTATTTCGTTCCATCATTCTCTTGCCATTCGTACGTCATATTCCTTCTAGTAAATTTTAATATTTAATTTTTCTCCTAATCTATAACTGATTTATCGATTTAAAATGAACACGGGTATTCATTTCTTGTCTAGAATAATATATTAAGTCATAAAAATTTGGTAACAAGAACAATTTACCTTCCGTTAAATTCAGGAATCAAAAATACATTTCCTGATAATATATCGCAAAATTGTGTACATACTGTGATGTAATGTACTGAAATCGGGATATTGACCATGAAAAGTAAACGAAAAAATATTATTATCACAAGATAATGACATATGAACTTTAGGGTTCAATAAATTTCGCATTAAACAAGTTCAAGATACGAAGATACCGCCTGTTATTATTATAAATTTATAAACATTGTACATGCTTGCTCATATTTTCAATTTCTGTTGAGAGTATTTTCAAATTAAAATGTTAAATTGTAATTCATTTCCTCGTGGGAATTCTGAATATTAATTTTGTTAAATTGTATTTCACTTGGAAATTCACATAATGCGTATTATATTAAATTAAAAATTGTAATTAAGGCAATATATCACTCGGTATCAGAAAAAAATGCCGATAAATAACTTGTTTATTTATATTTACAATTATTTTTGTTTTTATCGTAAACAACAACGACTGATGTGCCGAACTATTGATACTTATATTTAATAGTTTAATAAATATGCATGTACATCTAAACAGGACTATTTGATAATATGGATTTCTGGTCAAGATGACATTTTCGACTTTTTTAGCATAGAAATCATGAAAAAACAATCGATGGCAAATTTTATCAGAAATTTCATGTCCCCATGAAAATAATCTGTGTGGATGGAAGGATGGATTTGTGTCCGTATGTTCAATAACTCATGAAACTTAATATTTACAAATTTTATGCCAATGTGCAAGACTGAGTTGATTTGGTCAGAAAGGGGTCTGTGATTTTAGTTGAAGTTAAAGAAACAAATTATAAAATAAGTAAATTAACCATTATGTTATCTCATAATAATAACAAAATACACATATAATCTTATAAATATATCGTATTTTTTATTTGAAATAAAATTTAATGCAACTGTTAAATAAATAAATCTGGATTTTGAAATGTGCAATAATTTTCGTTTTTGATTAATTTTCGATATTCGTATTAATTTTATTAATAAATATTGTTTTTAATTTGAATGATATATCGTAAAATACTAGAGGAAATAACTAAATATGGAATAAGATTCTTATATAAAATACCGTCCTTTCTCATATTGTTATTTAGACTTTTTTATTATACCTGCATCATAATCCGTGTTTAAAACACGCTACAGCGTTCGCAAACGCAAAATTAAAACACGCTGTGCTTTAAAGGTTGCTAAGCAACAACAAAAATAATTACAATTAATATATGTCAAAACAGCAAACGTAAACAATAAATGCTAAACAATCTCCATGTAAACGACATACGTCAAACGTCACACGCGCAAAATTATGAATTGAATCAAAATCAAAATGTTGCTTTCCAGTTTTTTTTCAAAGTATGGTGCAGGTATAATAAAAAATAGCGTATGGCACACGTGTATAAGTGCTTTTAAAGCACTAGCGACGTTAAAAGCACTCCGTTTCGCGTCGTGCTCTTAAACTCATCGTACGTGCTTTAAAAGCTTACTTATACACTTGTATCATAATATACTATTATACAATTATTATAGTGTTAATTAGTTTTAAAACATAAGACGGTAACTAAGTTCAGCGAAAATGTATAATTAATCATGGTTATTAATAAACGTCTATAATTTGTGCAATGTTAAATGATGGTATTCCATATTAAGATCCTATTCCATATAAGGTTACTTTCCTCTAATATTTAGATAACTAAATGGGCCTTATTGCATGGATCTTTAAATTCTGAATAACTTTTGTATTTACACTTTTGCTCTAAGTGAATAGGTAAAAATTTTCAGCAATATCAAAAAATAGCATTGAAATCCCTATACGCTACATTTCAATTATACACCCTGTATATAAATTGATGGGTCTCGTGTGTGCGAATGCCAAAACTTTGAGAAACACTGGCACAAACTTATTCATATCAAATCATTAGGTAAATTAACTTTACGAGATATAATATCCATCCATCATCAATCGAATTCATCAATACGTCAGCGACGGCCGCGAGGCATTAGCACCCCCCGAGACGTCCTTGGAATCCCCACTCTTCTGGAAAGCAAGTGGGCGTGGTTTCGGAAGCAGGGGCGTGGCCGGGTCAAGGACGTGAGTGGTGGAACTAGTGCACGGTGCACAGCGAGGTCTCCAGGCGTCCTTGAGCCATGAGCGGGTGAAGGATACATGATATTCCAGAGTTCCAGACCCAAGGTGAAATGAATTGGGTCAGGGCAGGGACAACAGCGAGTTTCCCGGATTTTCTATGCACCAGAGCTGTTGCTAGCTGACATTTGAATATTTATTAAATATGTATTGGGTGTCCCAGAATAAGTCAGCATAGGTTACTGTAAATTAAAAAATCTGATGTGGCAGCACATAACCTCCCGCCCAATACTACTCTTAAACGGTACAAAATAGTATTTGATGATACAAAAACATACCTTCTTATTTGTTTATTTTCTATTTATCTATATTTGAGAATTTTAATTTTCTTTCGTATATTTATTTAATTTTTTGACATATATTTCACTAAGAAAACAGCTTCACAATCACAATGACATGTGTCACATTTCGTAAAAAATTGAAAATTTTTCATGGTGTACTAGGAATGCAAGATTTGTGAAATCTAATTTCTTTATATTTTATTATCTCTAAATCTAATGAAAATTAATAAAATTAGTGTAATCAAAACAGATGTAAAATTAAATATTCTTCAACTTTCAAAATAACATAAATTGTTGAAAAAGGAAATTTAACCGTGTTTTCCACGAAAAACTGTTAAGGGCTTCAAGTAAACTGCTACTTCCGGTTGACCAATTTTATCCAAAATCTAATCAGCTCTTCATTTAAATATAAGAAGCAATAATTCACAAAATTGTATTTTTTGGTATTATAGTATTTGAGTTATGCGAGACGAAATTACCACAGACTACACACACACACACACACACATACATACATACATATATACAGACATCATCGCGAAAATAGTAAAATCGTATTGTAGGGACCCTAAAACGTGCTTATTCATTGAAAACTCACTACCCAATTTTTTGACCAAAAACAATACCTCCCTTACCTAGAGGTAGGCGGGAGGTAAAAATGCCTGACTATCAACTATGCTAGAATATTGCACTGGACAATTTTACATATATTCCTACTGTCTCTATAAAATTTCTTGTGATTTTTATTTAGTGTGCCGTAAAATATCTCCCCAGCACAGTTTGACAGACACTGCTCTATAGGGAATTCATCCAAATAAACGATTCACGTTATCACTTTAGGGAAATCATAAGAACCCAAAATTTCTCCATCTAGATTTAAAAATAGTTTGTAATTACTATTTTCCAGACTATTTCAAAATATGCGTTAAATATTGTAATAAAAGGTATTTGC
The DNA here is from genome assembly GCA_963942605.1 of Poecilus cupreus. NCBI lineage: Eukaryota > Metazoa > Arthropoda > Insecta > Coleoptera > Carabidae > Poecilus > Poecilus cupreus. The sequence continues at coordinate 16,893,103 of OZ012719.1, read as the reverse complement.
GTTTACAACGATTAAAGATTGCAAAAGATATTAAGAGATTTCAAACTAAGTAAATGATTTATTGTTAGTTGTATTTCAGTTCAGTTCCCGCCTAATCAGCGGATGTCAATATGTTGTAAGAAATATTTAACCAATATCTTATATGTGTAACACTTGCATTTTGGCTTTTCTTGTGAAATGTTCAAACGTTCAAAGAATTACTACACAGTTTAAGGGCGCCTCTCGATTGTATGAACAGTTTTTGTGAAGTTTATTTTGTTAGTTCATGTAAATAAATTTGAGTTCTATGTCTGAGTATTGTTAATAGAGATAGAATGTTATATCAGTCTCGATTTTTGAAAGTTATTGTAAAAGTTAGTGAGTAAGCGATACTTTTGATTATATAGGCGTCGAATTATTTCAGCTCGTAAAAGTATTTGCTTTATATAATTTATTTTGCTTGTTCGTTATTACATATTATACAATTTGGTTATTGTTGAATACGTGTTTGTTTCCCGCCTGCGCGTATATTTCCCGTCATTTGATCAGAACAGAAGTGTATGGTACATGTTGCAATATTAAGTATAAAAATTGCAGTAAAATACATTTTTTCACGACCTGGTAGGAAACCCCACCGTTCTTCTCCCGAAATAGTGAGGAAAATGTGTTGTTCTTCTCTAGAGAGGAAAATATAGAAGTGTTACCAATATGAAAATTATTTACAAAAAATATATTATTAAAATTATAAATAAATTCCTAATTTTATTTAAAATCCTTATTTTAGTGATATACATACTTTAAATTATCTTACAATTATGTCTTATACTTTTCTTTTTCTTATTAAATCACAATTTGACAACTTATTAAAGATATTTAATGCAAAATAAATTGGATAAAAATAATCAAACAGCCATGGACACTGGAGCGAACATGGAAATAGGGATAGTTGAATCATCTCCTTTATTGTACACCCGTTTGAAATCTTATGCCGAATTCTTGCAGTCATTTTCATTTTTATTTAATTTAATTTTAAATTTTAATTTAATTCTAATTTATCTTTTAATGTAGCATTCATGGAACACTACAATATTAAATTAAATGAGAATGAATGCATGCACCAAAGCACGTCATGTGTTACATTTAAGATTTAAGTTAATTTTTAAATATTGGAATAATAAATACACATATAGTTGTGCGATCCATGTTTTGCAAGCATGGAGTTTTTTAAATAGTGATCATGATTTGTGACAAGTGATTATATATTCATCAAATTGTTTTATTTTTATTAAAAATGAAGAAAAGAAGAACCCAGTTAAGTTGTTCATTCAACAAACAGATTCCACATGGAAAATATTTCTTCAATAATCTTTTGAAATCTATGTTACTACATCATGATCATAAGAGCTTCTTTATTTTTGAATAAAATTTCTTTTTTATCGGACAGACAATTGTATTTTCTCATTTAAGATCAGTTCTACTTAAGTCAAACCATCAAAATTATTCATATTTTAGCAAAGAATTTCAATTTTCAATGATTTAAAATATAACCTTTTAAAATCACAAACGTCAAAATTTTTCATTTTCATTTAAAAGATAAAAGTTGGTTATCTTACAAATTAAATTAAAAGAAAATGAAAATGAGAACATAAATTAAATGATTGCATGAATGCTTACATTTGATAACATGCATTTATGTTTTAAGTTAAAAGTAAATGAAAATGGCTGCATGAATTCGGCATTAGATTGATATTTAATTATATAAAGAAAACTTGATTTAAATTGCGCTTGTAATTTTCTACATATAAGTGAAAATGGGTTTCAGCGAAAAGAAAACCTGCTAATTTGACGTAAAATGGATATAGAAGAATCAATCGACCTATGTCCCTGACAGAAATGCACGTTAACTACGTCCATCCAAGTACATAACGAATAGCCACAACGTCTATTTATACAAGTTGTACATTCGCTATCAAAATTTATTATTGTAACACACAAAAAATAATGTTTGAGTGCGTTATTGACATTTCAAATATTTTTGTAGCAAATAAAAACAAATTTGTTTATTTATCGTATTATTCTCATTTGAATAAAAATGGAATTTACATAAAACATTTTGTATCGAGCGACCTTCGGTTTGGCAATCTATGCCAGTTTATTTATTATTAAATACACAAATAAATATTTAGTTAAAGAAACAACATATTATTTTTGTATTAAAGTGTATCGATTTTCGATTAAGGTTAATAATTCTCTAAGATTATATTTTCAGAAGAAAAATATGCAGACCCCCGTGCAGACCACAGACGCCAGTATTTTTTTATGACAACCTTAGACATCAAACTGAATAAGTGAGAAGCATGTTCGATAGTCTCGGTAAACAAGCAGCAAAACAATACACAATAATCTATCTGCTTTCAAGGCCTCCTGCAACTGTTAGCCAGAAGCAGGACGCATACAATTATTGTCTTTTCACAATAAAAATTTGTTGATCTTTCTGCAATGCAAGCAGGAAATTTTATATGTTTATCATGCAATGAGATATCATTAATTAACTTGTATCAGAGGAAAATTTTCATTCAATACAATTTTTTCAAGAACAGTAATTGATAAATTAATAAAATCTATAAGTCAACCTTGCAATACACTATTTCACAAATTAAATGATTCCTTTTGATTTATATTTTATTTACTCTCAATTAAAGGAAAATATGGTATTATTTGGCGGTCGTACTCAGATGACCTTGAAAACACAGTTTAATGGGTTACTTTATTCATTCAATGTGAAAGTTCCATTAAAAATGAGTACTGTAATTCGGTCGAGCGTGAGTTGTTTAGGCTAAGGATTTAGTTTTGAAAAGTAGAAGCGAAACAGACAAATTCCACATAAAAATAACTTGTACATCATCTTTTTAGTATCGCTGAAAAAATATTTACAATGATGTAGTTTATGTAGAATTTTTCTTTAGGTAATTACGTTTTTCATGAACAAACCCTAAGCCTATACAACTCACGCTCGACCAACTCGAATTAAAGTACTGTTTAATGGAACTTGTCTGAAGATAAGTTCGCTTCTACGTTGAATGAATACAATAACCCATTAAACTGTATTTTCAATGTCATCCCAGTCCGATCGCCACTTGTTAGTATGTTTTGTTTTTTTAGTTTTACGCAAGGAAGATATTAGAGGAAGCTTCACTTATACGTGAGAGAGACCGAACCGTCAGATTAACGCCATCCAGGTCGCTACGCGGCGCTGATGCTAATGCGCGGCAAGCGCGCCTATTTTCAATTTTTAAATGTTTTCATATTCTTTAAAGTGATTGGAAAGTAAAACACGGAATTAGAAATAACAATATATATTGTATAAAATAATATTTAAAATACATGTTTACAGGTACATATGCTGCAGATTCAAGTAGTTTTTCGAAAATCTCTTCTCTTATGACAATTCAAATATTTTTTCTATTTCTTTCAAATTTTTATTTTCCGCAATTAATAGAGTGTCCAACTGATTTGTTATCTTGTTGATCGCTTTACGAAGAGTTGTACGGCGCATTTTTTAACGTATCCACAATCGAAAAATTCAAAATGTCAAAGTTTATTCCGCCGAAATACACTGGCCGCGCGAACATCCTTTTTCACTATCAAAAAATCCATTCACCTCCGCACAACGCAAAACACTCCTGTCACGTTCCCCAAATGTTTCTGGAATGGAGGTAAATTAGAACACTACCCGTACACAAATCACCTCAGCAGATTCTTTTTACACAAAAATTAAAACTTAAAAATATATCTTTTGACAACTTTTTATTCCATACTGTTTTTTTACATAGCTCACCATTATTATTTTTCAAAAACAGCTAACTGTGTACGCTCAAAACCACAAGTATAACTTCAAAATATAACTTTTTATAATTTTATTAATGTTCAATTAATTAATTGGGGTCAATTAATTCATTTACACATATATTTACTTTATTATATATGCTACAGATATTTAAATAGAAATGAAAATAATTTATAATTGCATTCATCACAGTAACATTGGTATTTCTTTGTATGTACTACATTTATGAAATTTGGTTGGTGTTCTTAAATTGTCCAGAGATATAAGTTACACCATCCAGATCGCTACGCGGCGCTGCAGTCACGAACCAAGGTCATAACGCAAGTGGAACTTCCTCTAATATCTTCCTTGGTTTTACGCAAAATGTGACAGAATCGTCCATTTCGAAGATGGAGTATTATAAAACAGTAAAAACAATTAGTGATTTCAAGGTCCATCGAAGTTCGATCACAACTTGTTAGAATATTTTCCTTTATGTGCAAACAAAATGTGATAAATACACGAAGTTTCATCCAAATAGGAGGTGAAGTAGCACATCTCAAGATTAACCTAAACGATTTTTGGAAATCAAAGATCTAGGTTGCATACAGCGTTAAATTCACAGACCAAAATGGTTCAAACTACAATTTGTTATTTTAATTCAATAAATTATAATTTACAGGTTAAAGTTTCTAATACATATTTAATTATTAGTTTAATGCATTCTATTGAACTTGACATTTATTACATGCATTGTTTTTTATTTCAATTCAACTTGTTCCGTAATTAACAACGTGATTACATTACGACGCTTTATGCAACAGGGCATTTAATTCTGGATAAATACGGGTTCGCCATTGTCAAACATCATGGCGTCAATGTTATCTCAAATTGCTACTACAACTATGATTAAAATTAAGTTTTATTAACTATCTTTTGATTTATTTTTAGCATCAAACGTTTGCAAATTATTTCAGAAAAACATGTTTTATTGTTAACTTTTTCTCAAATAATTTATTTAACTTGAACACTAAACTTTGTTGATTTATGAATTATACATTAATAAACATACGAGTAGTATATAGTCAACAATTAATAAGTCTCGTAATCGTGCACAAATTTCGCTCATTGTTTCTTATTCATCGCTATTCTTCGTACATCTTACAATGCAACTCTTCTTCAGAGTCTTGTTGATGATGGTATCCCAGGTGTCATTTGGCCTACCACGATCCTTAATTCACTTTTGTCATCTAAAGCCGCACCTGTCTTGAAGCTCGATTCATTCCTTGTTATCATATAGCCCCACCATGCTAGATGTTTTGTTTCGCTGTTCCTATGAAGTTTAGTATTGGCTTCTATTGCAATTGTTCTCTTTTTTTTTTAATTATTAAAGCGGTCTCAATTGCTACGGTTATATAACACCTAGATTCCTCGTTTTCGATGGTGGGACAACGGCGCGAAGTGTTCATTGATATGGGTTTTCGCAAAGCGGTCACCCATCACCCATCCAACTACTAACCGCGAGTAGTATTGCTTAACTTCCGTTATCGAGTGAACCGGAATCAACGCACTCTGTCAAGCCGTTGCCTTGTTCTCTTATTATTTCGTTTCTTATTCTATCCAACATTGTAATTCCTAGACAAGAAACAAAATAGTGATAAATTAAAGCGGGTATCTTTCACCCAATATTATACCGTGTGTCCCACGTAAATGTTGGCATAGGCAGTTAACATGTAAAATCAGTTTTTTGTAAATAAAAAGTGCACGGAGAAAAATGTATACTTACTATAACAATAAATGTATACACTATAGCAATAACTTATCGTACGTATGGTGACAGCATTTTGAGTATCTACGCCAACAATATAAATATTTTTAAAATATAGCAATATAATATGTGTAGATCAACAATAATTTTGATTACCAAAATAGTTATACAGTCAAGTTGTAGTATCAATAAAATTTATTAACCATAGCAACATATTATAACTATACTAATTATACAAATTTGCTTTCGTATATATTTACATATTTAAAGTATCAATCTGATATATATATAACATATCATTTCAGCAATATTTACATATTTATTTTAACAAGAAGGATATTAATACTAGCATTTCAAAATGCTTGTTACAAGTATTTGATATATTCACTTTAGCAGTAAAATATTAGCTAAAATTAATATAATTGATTGCTACATTTTAGACCTCTCGTGCATTTATCGATTAGGTCATTCACGATCATTCATAGAATGCAAAATGGTAGAGTTAAATTTATTTGTAGCCTTAAAATAATTAAAAACAAAAAGTAGTAATTAATTTAAGGCCTGTAATAAATTTAATCCAATTTACCTGTATTTCCTATGCAAACTATGAATGGTCGTGAACAATCTAGTCGCCAAATGCATATGAGAGGCCTATTATGTAGCAATCGGCTATATTGAATTTAACTATATTTTATTGCGAATAGCAATATTTATATCAAAACCGAGTAGAATATAATCAAATAAACAATACCAGTATTCAAAGCACAAAAATATTATATTTGTCAATGACTTCTTACATTTAATCACAGGTACAGAATACAAGAACAAAAAATAGAAACTTTGCTTACATTTAAAATAAATACTATGAGATAATAGAAAATAAAACACTGTTTTCCTCCAATGATTCGTTGAATTTTCCTAAAATAAAATAACGTTTTAAATGAATCTAACATTAGTAGCTAATTTCTTCTTACTTTTCGTTCCTTGCAGTTGTGCCGGTTGTACTTGCAGCTGTGCATGTTCTACAACTTGCAGTTGAAATTGTGTAGGTTGGGGTTGTGATGGTTCCGTTAAATCAGCATAAGATATCGGTATATTAACAATATCTAAACTTACATTGTCATCAGCTACGTAAATTTCGCTGTTTATACTGGATTCTGAATTATAAGTAGCAGTACTTGTACTATCTGTATCTCCGTTGTTTTCATTATTGACACCAACCTACAACACGATAATTCATCACGAATTTGATAATCACGTCAAAAAACAAACAAGGATTATTTTTTAAGCACTTACAAATGTACTAGATATTAAGTTTTTATGTTTTTGCTGAAACAAAAGTCTTGCTCCAATTTTGGGAAATAAAACTTTTATTGTGTCTGTTTCGAGCAATTTAAATGCTTCTTGATTAATTTGTTCCTCTAAAAATAAAATACCGGGTGTTGACCGCGACCCCGGAACATAGGACTTTAACATGTAAAATCATAATTTCGTAATTTCCTGCTTAACAAATTATATTAGACAAAAAAGGTTCAAATAAAGATGAGAGATCATAAAATTCTACATCAGAATCAATAAACAGAATTAAATTTACATGCCCCATAACGCTAGAAATTAAATATGAAAATATTAAAAATTAGCTCAAAAATCGGGTTAGCCTTGGAAATGAAACAAAATTCTAAAAAAAATAGTCAATTATGCAATTTATAATAATAATTAATAAAAAATACAATTTTCATTTCCAATTTTATACAATTTTGTTTCATTTCCAAAGCTAACCCGATTTTTAGGGCTAATTTTTTATATTTTCATATTTAATTTCTGGCGTTATAGGGCATGTAAAATTAATTCTGTTTATTGATTCTGATGTAGAATTTGATGATCTCTCAACTTTATTTGAACATTTTTTTTTAATATAATTTGTTAAGCAGGAAATTACGAAAGTATGATTTTACATGTTAAAGTCCTATGTTCCGGGGTCGCGGTCAACACCCTGTATGTACGTTACTAATATACACTGTGACAGTATTGTTGTTAAATAACAAAATGTAGGAAAAAGTACACATAGAATAAACTTACCTTGAAATAAATCTACGTAGGTCTCGAAGCCCCACTCGACAAGTATATTTTTTACATAATCATCTGCCATTATAACTAACTATACACTAGTTAATATAAATATCTACACAAAACTAAGCGAAACATAGGACTTACGTTAAACGTGAAGACGCGAAGAGTCTACTAAACTCGTTGAGACATACGTTCTGAGTTGTAGACGATCCCATAACAATACAGATATTCGTTTCAGCAATACTAGATATTTGTTTTTATTATATTATATTGCTCTAACAAATATCAATATATTTATAATTTTTACAATTTTACTAGCTACTTAGATTTATTATATTTTATTGTTACAGTCAGCAAAACACAATTGCTACTAATTCTAGCAATATGTATATAGAATACATCATTATAAATGGATATAATAACAATACCATGTCGTTACACTAATAGCAATATTAATATTGCAATGCTATCTAAAAAATTTAATGCAAGTTTTTAGTTGTAAGTTTATAGATTGTTGTTGGAAGTATAATTTTCTTAACAATATGTTTTCAACAATCCATTTTTCTCCGTGTGTCCGGCAAAAAATCATGCATCCAAATTTTATATCACAATACTGTCAATATTCCTACATCTTATTTAATACAGATTACTTTATTTTGATACCGCAATTTAATGAAATTAATAATAATAATTCCTAATTTTCGCCTACTCTTTTTATTGCTACTGACGTATATTGCCTGCAATTTGTTTTAAATATTTTAATCTGTCACTATCAATTTCTGGCAATGGAAATTATTCAGCGTTCATTCCTGTGAAGTATTCAGATACTTGTCTTGCAATGCGCCCCCATAATACATTCTAATAATATTTACACGGTTCTCGACATTTAATGTATTATTGATGACAGTGACAGATTAAAATATTTAAAACAAATTGCAAACACTACACGTCAGTAGCAATAAAAAGAGTAGGCGGAAAATTACGAATTAATATTATTAATTTCGTTAAATTGCGGTATCAAAATAAAGTAATCTGTATTAAATAAGATGTAGGGATATTGACAGTATTGTGATATAAAATTTGGATGCATGATTTTTTGCCGGACACTTTTTATTTACAAAAAACTGATTTTACATGTTATTTGCCTATGCCAACCTTTACGTGGGACACACGGTATGTAAGGTTTGCAATTCTAACAGGCACTTTCTAAACTATACATTTCTCACACGATGATCCATTAAATATCTGACTAGCTAATCTTGATGAAATAAAAATAAATAAAATATTTAAGTAAGTTACAAGAAGTCGTAAACCTAAGAAATTTTTGTCTCAAGATAGAATTTATTAACTTTATTAACAATTAATTATTAAAATTAAGATAAGTTAAACTACCACTGTGCAATATTTTTGTACGATTTTAAGATTATAAATAAATAAATATATCATCACGTCTTTTACCCATTATGGGTGTGGTCTCTGCTTACGCAGATCTCGGTACGTGATATATTTTTGCGTATGAAATGCGGATACCAGCTGTCAAGTCATAGCCCCCAAAGTTGTTAGTGGAGGGCGAACCACAGGGGTAAATTTAAATTGGCAACTATCGGCTGTGGGATTTGAACTGAGGATCTCACGATCCACAGTCTGATGCGTTACCACGGAGCTATTTCCATAAATAATTTAAAATCTTGAAAAACATTCAGAACTCATAACGTAAATAGAACATTTGGTTTTATTTGTATTTTTTATATAAAGCCAAAATTTGTTTTCTTTAAAATGATTTAATAATAACAATAATATACCAGTATTTTATTTAAAAATACTAATATAGTTTTTCGCTCATGCAATGAAGTTCGTCTAATTGTCATTAATTGTTTAACCTATCTTGGAATAAGGACAAAAAACCCACTGAAATATAGTATCTAATACTGGAACGCCAATTGTGAAAATGCGAACCGAAAGGGACAGCCAGTCGTTGGGTCACCTGTCCTTGTTGTACTTTATTAGAGCTCTCGGTCCTAGCCTAATTTTGAAGGGATATTATAAGATGCAGCAAATGCAATAAATATGAAAATTAGTCAGAGAAGTAACATTTTTTGAATATATTTGGCAAATAAAATATGTATTGTTAAATACGCAAAACTAACTAGAAGAAATTATTCACTTTGTAGGCGCAGAAGGTTGGCCGTACGACATCTATCTATTGAAGAATTTTTAATATTTGTATAAATAAAGTCTTATTATAATGCTGACTTTATTCATTACTGCTTTCAAATGTCACTCGATCTGTCAAAACTACAAAAGTCGAACCAAAATGTATGACAGAATAAGAAACGTTTCTATTTAGATCATTTGACCAAACTGTATGACGTGACGCCACGTTTCTGTGTTTGTCATTCAAAAGTTTTGTCAAACGGTGGAAACACTGACCGTGTGACAAGGGCTTTATTAGGCTTGTTATCCCTTTCATAAAATCCTACAACATAGGGGTTCCAATACCTATACTTGTATTTCAGTGAAAACCCCAACAAATTAGTTTCATATTTATTTGTGGAATTAGGAATTTTATAATAAATGTGTAATATAAATTTACGACTTTTTAACAAGATGCAAAGCGAGGCGACTATAATACAGCATTATCCACTATACTGTTAGTGAATATTCTAGGTGCATGTAGGGTTTGATCTAGCGCATCCCGGTTGTGGGGCCGGCGCAAGGCTACACGCGCACTTCTGCAGACACGCCGACACGCCTCAGGAAACGAGAATCGAACCAATGTAATTTGTAAAATAACCAACGCGTGATTTCAACCATTCTTACCAATGTGACCTTTTGCTCCTTGCTAATTCCAACTTTTATTGTTTGTGGAATTATCTTCAATTGGATGCTCGTTTATCGTTGGTGTTGTCATTATTTATCGAGAGCATGCCGTTTTATTCTACGTCGGTATTATTTCCCATTGTATGGGATACATATTAAAGGTCAGTGTTTAATATTATAAAAATATGCTGCCTTGTTACGATATGTTTACAAGTATGTAATATATAGGAACGTATTTTTTTCAGAAACAACTAGAGCATTTTAATAGAATTTGACATTTAAAAAAATCTGATGTGGCAGCACATAACCTCCCGCCCAATGCAACTCTTAAACAGTACAAAATAGTATTGGATGATACAGAAACATATCTTCTTATTTGTTTATTTTCTATTTATATTTGATTTTTTAAATTTTCTTTCGTATAATTTATTTAAATTTTTGACATATATTTCACTAAGAAAACAGCTTCACGTGTTTCCGTGGTGTACGCAAGATTTATGTAATTTAATTTTGCTCCTTGCACAGATTTATAGCTTCAGCAGCATTCAGTGTCTCTGCTTCTCCTCGTCAATGAAACGGCAGCCCCTGCTTTAACATGGTATCTTGGTGCCTAGTTAAACAAATAACTAATGTCGAGCGTGAGTTACGTAGGCTTAGGATTTTTTTGTGAAAAGCGAACTTACCTACAGATAATTTCCACATAAACAAAATTTGTACATCATTGTTTTAGTACCCCTGAAAAAACATTCCTATTTTAATATTTTTTGTCACAAATAAGTATTTCTTATTTTGTAAATTTTTTATATTTTTGAAATAACTATGTGAAACTTTGGATTTATTTTGTTACAAATTATTTTTTCGTGTAACAGTGTACGTGTTGTGTTACGTATATACGGAATACAATTTTTTAATTTTGAAATTCGTCTGCCAAGACAACCCGACCACGTACGAGTGGCAGACTGGTGTCTTTCGATTTGTATTTTCGTCTAGTATCATGAGATAAAAAATAATATTTTGGTCATTTGAGCCAAATTTCGGGCCACAAATTTTAAATTTTGAAATTCGTCTGCCGAAGCACCCCGACCACGTATGAGTGGCAGACTAGTATCTTTTGATTTGTATTTTCGTCTAGTATCATGGAATAAAAAAGATCATTTTGGTCATTTGAGTCAAATTTTGAGCAATAAATTTTAAATTTTGAAATTTGTCTGCTGAGACAACTCGACCACGTACGAGTGGCAGACTGGTGTCTTTTGATTTGTATTTTCGTCTAGTATTTTGAGATTCAAAAGAAAATTTTGGTCACATTATTCAAAATTCCATCATTTACTTTCCTTTTTTAATGGACGCCATTTTTAATACCACCCAGATCTAAATGGCAGACGTGCGCTTTTCGATGTACCTAAACGGGTAGATTCCATAGAACATACTGAAACTTTTGGTCAAATGGGTAGCAGTTTTTAAAGCTGGCTCACGCACTATTCAGCGAAATTACAGTTACCCATGTCACCGTAAACATGGCAACGTTTTTGAACAAAATAAAAATTTTCAATGAAATCAAGGAGCACCTTGAATGAAATCATAATTTGACACATGGAGTACATTTGACATAAAGTCTACAGAGTGAATACGTTTATGGTGATTAAGCGAGTGATTAAGTTAAAGTGTATGTACGTATATGACAACTGCATTTGCAATAGCAAGGTTATTACCAGAAAAAGCTAGTGCATTATTTACTTCTTTTACCTAACTTATTTTAGTTTTATGTTTTTGTCGCGCTAGTGCGACAATATGGTACTTTATCGCCCTAGCGCGACAATTTTGAACATTTCCTAACCAAAAATGGAATAACAATGTCGATATTGTGCAACTATTGTAGAAAAATTATATTTTTTCATCAGACATGGTATGTTTTCATCCAACATTGCATAACTTGTGCAAATATAGCACCAGCATATAAAATTATAAAATTTTAAAGATGATTTGAATGATTCTGTTGGATAATAGTTATTTGCTTAACTAGGCACCAAAATACCAGATTTACAACAGAAGCCGACGGACACCACAGGACCAGTTTCTTTGAACATCGCACAAATCATACGGATGAGTAATCATCTTAAATTTTTTCTAATATACCTACAGTTGGAACAGTGAAACAATTTTCGATTTAATTTGTTCCTTGAATAAACGAATGATGAAATCTATTTCCTATAGAAATATAAATGCAGCATCCAGCTGTCATCGTTAACATTCTGTTCCATACTTCGTCTTAAATCTTGTCTCGAGTTCTTAGTTCTCACAACAAAACACGGTAACAAGTTTAATTCAAATTTGCCCGAAGCGTCCGACACCTATTTATTTATTCAAGGTCGCAGAAAGCAACTGCGTTGTTTGTGAATAGGCCATTAATAGCCCGCCGACCAAAATAGCAGTCTGCAATTGCACTATGAACGAGTCATGCTTACTTACATACTGTTTATTATTCACACAAACGAAAGAATAACTTGTAATTTGTGTTGAAAGATAAGATAATCATACTTATTTTTAACAGGAGGTATTTCAAAAAATATATTTCGCTTCATATTATTATGGTTTGCAGAGGAAATATATGTACCAGAAATAAAATAAAAAATACGATGCATGTTTGAAAAACTTGACGTACTTGGGATAAATAGCTTCGTAGTAACGCATCGAACTCTGGATCGCGAGATCCTCAGTTCGAATCCCACAGCCGACTGTTGCCACTTTAAATTTACCACTGTAGTTCTGTCTCCAGTAACACCTTTGAAGTTATGATTTAACGGCTGATAACCGCATTTCATGCGCATAAATTTATTAGCGAGATCTGCATAAGCAGAGTGCCACACCCTTGATGGATCCAAGGCGTGATGGTATATTTAATTATTTATATTATTTATGTATTCAGCTAAAGGAATTTGATCAAATTCAACTAATATCATTTTTATATAAATGTAGTTTATTATTAACATATTCAAAACGCATCACAATATATACAAGATGGTCAATCGATCTGTATTTTAACATTAAAGCAATTAATTTAAATATTACCGAAAAAATTTCGATCATAGTTTACTGTTTCTATTGCGTATTTCATTTTTACGCAATGATATGTAACAAAATGTTTTTGAATAGAAGATGCCGAATATTTTTGCAAAATTATAAAGATCTATTGTTTCTCTTTCTTTTTTATATGAAGATGATAGCGGACTCACTACTTTCGTTATATGCTACCTCGTGAATGGATGATTGTGATTTTATATAAATAACCCAAACGACCATACTCTTCAGTGGGATTCAAACCCACGACCTCTGGAGTACTATGATGCTTCTCTTTAAAATAGTCCTTATTCATTTCAGGACTATAATGAATAAGAACTAGAACTGCTTTAAGGAGAAACAAACATTATTTTTTATAATTTTTTAAAAATATATAGCCGGTTCCATTCCAAAATACAAAATTGCATAACATTGCGTGATAATGGAATACCCGGTAGAAAAACTTATACTGTACAGTGTACATAGACGGAAATTTTAATTTAAAATACATTTTGTTTAAAAAATTATTTGGTAATATTTAAAATAATCGCAAAAAAAAATCTGTTGTGGGCAGCACAATACCTCCCGCCATAGATTTCTTATCGAACAATGCAGGAACACGGACCACCACTATCAAGAAACACTCATCCCTTCAAAAAATTATGTCACATGTCAAAAAATGACATTTTTCAATAGTTGTTTTGTTTTTTCAAAAAATGAAAATATCAAAATATAATTTTTCTTTACGTGTTGTAATTGTAAATGGTGAACAGTAAGAGGAAAATGTTTCAAACAATAATTGTAAATAATAATATTTCAAACATTATTCTAATAACAAAATTTTCATTAAACTATAATTTACTGAGATATTTTAAAATAACTGGATAGGGCTTCAAGTAAGCTACCACTTCCGGTTATTGGATTATCACCAAAAACCAATCAGCTCTTCCAAAGGGTATACAATTGATATACCTATACAAAATATCAAAATTTTCTATTTAGTAGTTTTGGAGAAACCGTAACTCCAGAGATCCACACAGACTGACAGAGACAAACAAACATCATCGCGAAACTATTAAAATCGTATTCTAGGGACCCTAAAACGAGCTCATCCACTGAAAACTCACTACCCAATATTTAGCATGATTCCTATACCTGAAAATACAAATTGATGCACCAGCCGATATTTGCTTCCACAAATACCATTAAAAAAAATGTAAAGAAAGAAAATTAAAATCTACTTTTTACTCCCCGCCACATCATTTCAGGGCAGTATAGGAATCATGCTAAAAATTCTGTTAAAGTTTTTAATGGATAAGTATGTTTTAAGGTTCCTACAATACGATTTTACTATTTTTGCAATGATGTCTGTATGTGGATCTCTGGAGTTACGATTTCTCAAAAACTGTTAATCTGAACATTTCTATATTTTGTATTTTACATTTGTGTCCCCTCACCTTAAGAAGAGCCACTTAGTTTTTTGTGATAATTCAATAAACGAAAGTGGTAATTGGTAGTTTATTTGAAAGCCCTATCAGGTTATTTTAAAATATCTCAGTAAATTATTGTTTTATGGAAATTTTTATTATTAGAATAATATTTTTCTCTTACTAGCACCATTTAGGAAGTATAACACTTTAAAGAAATATTGAACTTTGACATATTCATTTAAATCTGCTGTTCATTTTAAAAAGACATAAAACAGCATATGAATAATGACATTTTTGTGTACTCATATTTTTCTTTAAATTATTGGCAATTATTGATGGATTTTGCAGGTTTTGATACACGAAAATCAGTTTAAAAAACATTATATTAACTAATTTTATTGTTTCTTAAGATGTTTGTTGTATATTTTACCACACGAGTGCGCGAATTGAAAGTTCCTGATGATTTTCAAAAATGTGCGTCAAACGTTTTCAAGTTTTTACGTTAAGAGCAATTAGCAGATGTCAAGTCATGGCCCCAAAGATGTAAATGGTCAAGGAACCACATGGGTATTTATTTACCCCTTTCAGAAACCCTAAATAATATATATTTCTATCATTAAACAGGTTATGAGACAAACCACTGAAACATCTCTTCCATCTTGTGTAATAATTATTAAGCATTCAAATTAAAACTAAATGCTTTGTATAAGAAAAGCCGAATGGTGATGACATCAGATTTTTTCTTGCCTTTTTTTCCACATTTCATTGACGTTAACAAATATTATTTACAATACTGAACAAAATTTTTATTAAATTCTGACGTTTTACGAATTCTGGAAACTTTCACAAATGATGTTCTTTATTGTAGAATATTTTTTCTCTCTTGAAGATCATTAGCTATAATTAAAAATTTATGCAAAACCGGTCCCAAAGAAGCTTATACACTTTAAATCCCCAAACAGGATATTCTGGTACAGTGATGTATGACCTATTTCCGGTTAACCTTGGACCTATTCTACACCAAAGGTCAACCGTTTCAAAAATCAATAGAATCATCGTGCTTTGTTACGTTACTACTGGGAATTAATTCAGCACTTGTAATAAAATCAAATAAGCAATGAATATTTTCTCATTATTAAAAATTTTTACTTATTTTTTATTCCACAACACCTGTACCCACCTCCTTTAAGCTAGCAAAGCAAAGTGAGCAGAATGACTTCTTATATGTTTTAAAATATAGTGCTCATTTAGTGCTATTTTAGTGCCCAATTAAAAAATTAGGTGCTGCAGCGGTTTTTTTTTTAAAAAAGGTTTTGCTAGCTTAATATAAAGCTAGCAAAACAAATTGATAAACCTAAGCAAAGTGAGCAGAATGACTTCTTATATATTTTAAAATATAGTGCTCATTTAGTGCTATTTTAGTGCCCAATTAAAAAATTGGGTGCTGCAGCGGTTTTTTTTTAAAAAAAGGTTTTGCTAGCTTAATATAAAGCTAGCAAAACAAATTGATAAACCTAAGCAAAGTGACCAGAATGACTTCTTATATATTTTAAAATATAGTGCTCATTTAGTGCTATTTTAGTGCCCAATTAAAAAATTGGGTGCTTCAGCGTTTTTTTTTTTTTTTAAAGTTTTGCTAGCTTAATATAAAGCTAGCAAAACAATTTGATAAACCTAAGCAAATTGAGCAGAATGACTTCTTATATATTTTAAAATATAGTGCTCATTTAGTGCTATTTTAGTGCCCAATTAAAAAATTGGGTGCTTCAGCGTTTTTTTTTTAAAGGTTTTGCTAGCTTAATATAAAGCTAGCAAAACAAGTTGATATCAATTTCTAGAAAACTGTACAAGCAATAAAAATTTTGATGACTGCTGTGAATTCCTTGTTAAAAAGTGCCTTAGTAATGTGCAAGTTAAAATCTTGCATGAATCCAAATAACAATGTTATACACGAAAAACGAAATTTGAAAAATTCACGTTTTGGCTTATATCTAGTCACCTACAGGTACGAAAAAATGTGATTTTAGATTGATTAATTATAAAAAAAAATCTTTATATATGAATATCGATATATCAATAATAATAGCTGATATCTGTTGAATAAGACCTGCATTTTATATTAAATTATACTGCTTTACAAAGCTTCCACAAAGTTCACTTCAAATTTTTCCTATCCCCTTTCCACTCCCATAACCGAGGTGAAGTTTAAAAGAAAACCGCTGCAGCACCCAATTTTTTAATTGGGCACTAAAATAGCACTAAATGAGCACTATATTTTAAAATATATAAGAAGTCATTCTGGTCACTTTGCTTAGGTTTATCAATTTGTTTTGCTAGCTTTATATTAAGCTAGCAAAACCTTTTTTTTAAAAAAAACCGCTGCAGCACCCAATTTTTTAATTGGGCACTAAAATAGCACTAAATGAGCACTATATTTTAAAATATATAAGAAGTCATTCTGCTCACTTTGCTTAGGTTTATCAATTTGTTTTGCTAGCTTTATATTAAGCTAGCAAAACCTTTTTTTTAAAAAAAACCGCTGCAGCACCCAATTTTTTAATTGGGCACTAAAATAGCACTAAATGAGCACTATATTTTAAAATATATAAGAAGTCATTCTGCTCACTTTGCTTAGGTTTATCAATTTGTTTTGCTAGCTTTATATTAAGCTAGCAAAACCTTTTTTTTAAAAAAAACCGCTGCAGCACCCAATTTTTTAATTGGGCACTAAAATAGCACTAAATGAGCACTATATTTTAAAACATATAAGAAGTCATTCTGCTCACTTTGCTTTGCTAGCTTAAAGGAGGTCCTGTACCCGCATATTTAAAACAGATGCCCTCATATCATTACCAGAATTGTGCAAAATATATTCAAATAAAATAATATTGTATATTTTAACAACCAACTGGTTAATTTCATTATGTGAATCATTAGCAGTTCAAGGGCTGAATATTAAGTGAAAAATCCTTATAATTTTAATATTTTACGTTCATAATCAAGTATTCTGAAACCCAAACGGCGTATCGAAAGAGTTTTAATTTCGATACGCATTTTTTTGTTTTAGAAGGTTTGTACTAGATGATATTTACTTTTTCTTCAAACGTCATAAAAGTACGTTGTTATGTATTTGTATTCAGCAAGCAGAAGTTCAATATTGTCGCCGCCGGCGTAAAAGTGTATCCTTGGCAACACATTTACGCCGGCGGCGGACAAAGTAAAAAATTATGAAAAATAGTTAGGTTGTAATTCAATAATTTGACAGTTAAAAATGAAACAAATAAACACAAATAACAAAACAGCATATTCTACGGCAACTTGAAATGCTAGATACGACAGAATATTTTTTGCAGTTTTGAGCATTTTATAATATTTATAATTTGATTTTCTATGTTTGAAGAAAAAATAGCATGTGTTATTCGGAGTAAATGTGTCTTTGGGTGCTTCGCATGTAATTGTTCGACTCGCTTCGCTCGTCGTTCAAACTTACATGCTCAGCACCCAAAGTATCACATTTACTCCTAATGACACAATATACTATTAATTTATGTTCATAAATCATAATGGACATGAACTTTCAAATAGATAATTGAATAAATGTCAATCCAATGTTACCAGCTACAACATTACACATACATATTTCCCTAAATCAACTCAATTTCATAAAACAATTTTTTAAAATATTTTAGCCTATTCGGTGGCATAGTGGTTATGACACTAGCTTAGCACGTTAAAGGTCGTGGGTTCGAGTCCCACTGAACAGCATGGTCGTTTGTTTTATTCACATAAATTCACAATCATCCACTTATTAAGCGGAATAATATGGCCAAAACAAGTTGGTACGTTTACCATCTCAAAAAAATAAAATATAATATATTTTAGAATATAAAAAATGTAAAATATAAAAACTTATTCTTGAATATACTATAGTAAGACTAATATAAATATTTGAATATTGTGACATTGTTTATTACGATTAAAAACATAACCTCATTTCAATAAAGCTTTAGCACAATGTAAAAATCTGAGTCAAATATTGAGCAATAGCGTTGTCTACAATAAAAATTACTCGTAAAATAATATCCTTTTAAAATCTACAACATGTTTAACGTCTTAGAATCCGTAACTTTTATTTTATAGCAGTAATAAAGAGTCTACAATACTAAGAACTACCAAGAGTTATAGCAAGAAACAAAAAATGTCGTTATATCTACCTACTGTAGTAGGTTATATTAATTATATTTACAATTACATGCGAGTTAAATAGACTTGCAAATAATATATAGATAGTTTAACTATGATTCCCGAGAGAATGGCGATAACAATCCTTGAAAATTATTATTATCTTCTTACTGGAGATTTAAATATTATATATTCATTCTAGCTCTGTTTACTTAATAACACTAATTTTGCTATATTTCGTTTGTCGTTCTTATTTAAAATTTGATAGTGAAAAAACAGCTGACAATCAATAGCATACCACACCAAAAATACAACTACGAAATACTAATGTTATTAGAATTCTTTTTACTATCCTTAACGTTTCCTTCAAAAATACGAAGCATATCTTTAAGATTCTGCAAGAAATACATTTCCTGCAGATTCTATTTTCAGGAACTATATTCTTATAAAATGAATCACTTGTTGGATCATCAACCAAAAATAAATATATTTTAGTAATAGTAAATAGCTATACCAAAAAATATAGTTAACGAAGCAAGATTCTTCTCTCGGAATGCCTGTTGAAGTCGACCTACTTATTTATATTATAATATGCAGGGGCACCTGCTTAGCATGATACAAGAAAAATCTAAGCAGCTCCTCATTAATTCTTTAAAATTTTAATTGCGTTTTCAACGAAGCACCCATTAGTACCTAAAATTTTAATTCGATTGTTATTCTGAAACACTGCACCAGTGAGAAACTGCCCAACAGATCGCAATAATCCTTAAATTTTGGAGCATTGTAGATTACTGACTGATGCACAGCAAACTTGATCGTATAAATAATTAAATAACTAAGGCAAAAACAAAATACAACTTCAATAACAATGAAACATATTGCAGAGAGAATTGCGGTCACTGAACCAGATAACAAACGGCCCTGACACTGCCATTGCCCTTTTGATCTGTGCCAAATACATGAAACTGACTGGAAAATAAATTAAATCTATAACTAACCTCGATCTGTTGTATCCATTGTTTCGTCTGTATGCTATTAATTGCACATAAATTATTCACGACACTTTTAAAAGTTAAAAACAAATAAATATGCAGCCACTTGATTCAACAACATGGCCGTACGTCAATCAAAATTCACTGAATACGAATATTTCACTTTTCCACCATTGAAATGTGTTATCATAAATTAAAAGAACTTTAAAATTTAAAACTGAATACCAATAATAATAATTAAATATAATTTTATTCACCCAATTAAATAACAAAATGCATTGCCCACTAGTACACCAACTATAAACTATTTATAGATGGCAGTATCACCTACAGGAGCAAAAGTCCGTATTACAATGAATAAATTTGTTGATGGTATTTATTTCATTATTATCCAATAATTGAGATGCTGTATTTCAAAATAATAATTAAACATGTGTGCTGTTTTCATAAAATTTATTGCATGCTTTCGAATTAGTTTCTTGAAATTACAAGTTATTATAAATAATGTAAACATATTGTAAACCGCACGCTCAGAAAATGTAGAGATCTTGTAAAGTGAAAATGCTGTGGCGCGAATTTATTGTTAAATAAAAATTAGTATAGCATTTCAGTTTGTCCGAAATGCATATAACAACTAATACAACGTTGATAAATATTGTGGTTATAAAATTAAGCTTCAGTTCTCATTCTATACAACATTTTAGGTTATAATTGTTAATTCATAAAAAATGACGCCACGCTTAAAATTAAAATATTTGCTGTTTGCCGCATGCGCCTTTATAATACTAAAATTTTTTGGAGTATTTACACACCTTTTCGAAAGAGATTTCTATAATGATTTTCATTACCCCTACGATGGAGACATCCGAGAATCGGTTGAACAAATTCGACATAACATGAAACCAGACATTGCTCCGATCAACTTTTACAATTATAACTATATAACCGATTGCAAAAACAAATGCAAGACCCAGGAAGGAGACCTACTACAGCCAAGACTAGTTTATATTGTTAAGTCCGCTGTTAGTCACTTTAGTAGAAGACTTGCCATCCGCAACACTTGGGGATATGAACATCGCTTTTCTGATGTTGTAATTCGAACAATATTTTTGCTAGGAGTCGACGAAGATTACGCTTTAATAGATAAAGTCAATATAGAATCTCAAAAATATGGTGATATCGTCCAGGCCAATTTTCTTGATTCGTATTACAACAACACGATTAAAACTATGATGGGATTCAAGTGGGCTGTGACGCATTGCCCAAATTCCAAGTTTTACATGTTTGTTGATGATGACATGTACGTGTCAACAAAAAATGTCCTGCGATTTATTAGAAATCCTACGAACTATCCCGCATATTTAAAAGAACCAATATATAGTATGAAACATAATCTTCCCAAAGAAATACGTCCATCCAAAATAATGAAGCGTCAAGTTATGGATTTTGAGTTACCTGACGACGTTCGATTATATTCAGGGTATGTATTCATTTCATCGCCCCATCGGCACATTTCAAGCAAGTGGCACGTTCCCTTAGAAGAGTACCCTTACCACATGTGGCCACCCTATGTCACGGCTGGAAGTTATATAGTTTCTAGAGAGGCTCTACACGAACTATATTACACGAGTTACTACACCAAACACTTTCGATTTGATGACATATACTTAGGATTAGTGGCTTTGAAAGCTAATATCGAACCGTACCATTGCACAGAATTTCATTTTTACAAAAAAGCTTACAGTATTCATG
The DNA here is from genome assembly GCA_963942605.1 of Poecilus cupreus. Taxonomy (NCBI): domain Eukaryota; kingdom Metazoa; phylum Arthropoda; class Insecta; order Coleoptera; family Carabidae; genus Poecilus; species Poecilus cupreus. The sequence continues at coordinate 16,871,227 of OZ012719.1, read as the reverse complement.
GTTACACCTACGTTATATCCTCGCATGGCTACGAAGACCCGGAGGAATTGTTGAGGGTGTGGAATGAACAAAGAAGTGCAGGAAACGCTTAATGTTACGATTTATTAAAATTGTTAAAAAATGTGATAGTAATTAAAATAAATAAGTTAAATAAAAAAGATACGTCAGTTGGCAGTGGAGACATTATATTCAATATGACCGTTTGTTTCTGGTCTTGCGCTTTTGTTTATACTGTCTTCTAAACGATTTGCTTCATGCTGCGCTAGATTCAGTAGCATTTGCGAGCTTTCTAATATCTAAAATTATGATTCAAATTGCATTTAATATGTACAGGACAACAATAAACTAGTTATACAATTAAACATACCTTTTTAAAACCAGATTCTGTTTCATGTATCGTCCTATCATAATTATCCCTCATTGCTACATGCTGCGACAGACTTTTATTTAGGACATTTAGTTTTTCTAGAAGGACTTTTACGTGTTTTTCTAATACATTCTTTTCATTTTCTTCTTTATTAATTATTACCTGCAGTTCAGTACGCTTTGATTTCAAATCTTCGAGACCTAGTTTTAAAATAAATGAGGTTAGATTGCCCTTGCAAGTTAATAAAAAATACATACATTTTACTAATTCTTGATTATAAGTCTGCAACGCTGCACCGTGTTCCGACATCGTCAAATTCTATTATTGATCATTTTTATATTATAAAATATTAACATCACTTGTCACTTGTAAGAAAAATTCAAATTATCAACTTTCTATATTCACCGCTAGTGGCGCAAACTTCAGTAGATGAACATCAAAAATTTAATTGTTTGCGACGCAATCAACAAACAAAAAGGTAAAATATCTCATTGAGAGTAACAATGCATAACAATTACATATGTTTTACCAATTTTCCAAAAATTAATGAATTATTGTGCGTGTTTGCAACAATCCAAGTGCCCGAAAAAGTGAATACATCGTATTATAATCTCATAATAAAAAAATGCCGACAACTTATTTTTGAGAATAATGAAATATTGGCGTCTCCTAATCTTGATCAAATATACGGTATTTATATCATAGTGAAGGAAAGTTTTTATGAATCCGGAGAATTACAGACATATCTGAGCAAACATAATCTGAAGGTTAAAATTATTGTGGTAAAAATTAGACCAAAATATAACTTGAATTCTTCTAGGCTGGTGCACCAAGTGCAGTTTCAAAATTTATGTATGAAGATTGTTCTATGTACACTATTATTGCTAAATTAGCACCAAAATGGAATTTAGTTTCCAATTATTTCGTTCGAGGAAGAGATTTTTTAACTAACACTGATATAAAAGATTGTGTTAGATTATCCCTTTGTATAAACGGTATATTGATTACATATTAGTTATTAGCGAAAATAATTGCATATTATTTTAGACAAAGGCGAAACTTCTATGATTTTTGAAATCAGTCGCATTAGAATACCATCAATGTCTTTAGATAAATTAGATTTGCCTGATCATTATTACAAAGAATTAAAAGATAATAAGGCTATTACTTTTAAACTTTGCAATTCAAGAACTATTCGCGTTTTCCCCAGGTATTCAAATTTTTTTTTATATTTTGCGTTCATAATGAAAGTCATTACGAAACCCAATGATAATTTCGTATCGAAAGAGCCTTCATTTCGGAATGCAATTATTTGTTTTAGTTCATGACATTTCCGAATTGACATGATCTTTCAATAATAATATCAATTCAATGTCACCAACTACAACATTTCAGATACAGAATTCCCTAAATCAATTAGCAGTTTAAAATAATATTTTTTTATGAAAGACGCAAAATTTAGAAAAATAGTATAAAACTCGTTCTTTAATATACTCTATAATTACTTGGCTATGCATATTAAATATGTAAAATGATTTTAGTTTGAAAAGGGGAAATATTTTGTCAATTAATCTGAAAATTAATGAATCGTGGTCACTGCATAATTACAAACAATTTAAACGGCATTGGAAGAACACGGTACGACTAAATTATAAAATATAGTTCTAAATTAATATTTCTACATATTTTATAGTACGGTTACCGATTACCAGAAACTGATAATAACATATTTTACCTGGAAATTTCATTTTTTGATGGTTCTCCTATATTCACTTATCCAAGTGTGTGCGTTCGTCCGTATGAGCCAACTTTCGTTCAACGAGTCGAACCAGGACCTGTAGTTGCTGGATTTATTGCTGATTTGATGCGATGTATGCCAAATATATTAGGCGACAATTATCCTGTTCCAAGTCACATTAATCAGCCAAAACCGCTCTTATTTTCAGGCAAAGAAGTAAGTTTTAAATTGTTCACATATTTAAAACGCAAATGTTATGTATATATGTAAATAATAAAATTTACTTTGCTATATTTATGTAATCACATAGAAAGGTTTTGTTATACCGTGAGTTTCAGATAAGATGCAACATTTACTTTTGTCATTAATAAATATGTTACTTTACTATAGATACGTTATATACATTTCCATACTGTTTCAAAGAAAATGCAGCATAGATGGTCAATATTAAAGGAACTTGTTATCATAATTTACTGATTTATAAATGTATCGCAATCTTGGTACAATTAGGGTTATAGTTTTAGAAAATGTTTATGATATGTTTGCTAAATTATGTCTGAACGTCCTATGTTGCATTTTATCTGGAACAGTATGGTAAAATGTATAACTGGTATCCACACTCCACAGTAATACATAAACATGACAGATTAGTAAATATTGCATCTTAACTGAAACTTACGATAATTTATACAATGTTTGTTTCAGAACGTACAACATTCCAATATTTGTGCAATCGATGTAAATAATATTCCGGATTCGCAAAGTTCTGCTTTTGTGTATTTGCCAACACAAAAACAAACTAATAACGAACATGATTCAAAAAGTAAATTATCCCAACTACTTTCACAATTGAAAAAACCAGAAAATAAATCCCCTATTTATTTGACACAAAAAACTACATTTACTCAAGAAATATCTCAAACGCCTCAAACAGTTGAAGAAAAACTACATAATGATGACAACACCAATAAAAAGCCAAAACCTCTGGGAACAAAATTAAGTTTAATATCACAAGAAATACAAAATCAGGCTCAGTTTCTTACAGAAAAGCTAGCACAAAGATCTGACATGACTCCCAAAAAGGTACCTAATTTTTCTAAACCACCAAAAACTGCAACGGAAATAAAACAAGCTACAAAAACTACTGAAAAAATTGCACCTGTATTCAAATCTAAATTTCCCAAGATTAAAAACATTAAATATATACCTGAATCTGTTATAAAACCAGTAGAAAAGGTATTAAAATCAACAAAGACTGATGACGATGACTTCATAACACCCAATAAGAATAATAAGAAAGTAAATAGCACGATGTCAAATAAAGTAAAAGAAAAGGAAAATTATAATGAAGAATCTACTAAACATAATAATAATAACAATAATGTAGAGAGAAAACGAGTTAATGCTGATAAAAATTCAGAGGTAAGAATTTGTTTCTTTTATTGACTAACAATTATTGATTGTTATTATTTTTCTAGGCAACGGTAGCTAAGAAACCGCGTGAGAAGTTAGTTGTCACGGAAGTAAACAATATGAAGGAACTTGTCAATAATGGAACAATAAACAAATTAAATGTTCAAAGTTTAAAGAAGTGGTTGAAAGATAGAAATGTTCACTTTGCAACCAAAGATAAAAAATCAGATTTGATTGAGAAAGTTATAAACAATTTAGCCAAATAATAATGTTATTTTAATAATATGCTTATTTTGTTCAGTATTATTAGTCATAATGGCTATTATTTTTCTAATGTACAAATTTAAATAAGAGTTGAACATAATTTAGAATAAGTTATATTAGCAGAATCCTCTTACGTTTATAAATAAAGTCTACTTAAAATATTTATACTTTTGCTTATTTAAATTGATTCATCCATACATAACATCACGGTATATTCCAGTGAGATAACACAAATCCAGAAACAATTAATCTCAAAATATTCCTAACCACCACACTTTTGCCTCATCCACATTTATAATGCGCTTCATACATGCTCGTCCATTCTTCACATTCGGAGTCATAGAAAAAAGAAGTAGGAGTCATTCGTTCACAAATCATACCTAACCACTTATTCCTCAGACGCTCACGCTACATTCATCCTCAATCTCACCCGCATATATTAGTTTCATCAACCTTTCATTTGACAATCGTTCAAGGTGGCCGAGCCACTACATTTGACTCACTGCCATTTTTCTAAAAACATTCTTCTCAATTTCACACTCACCATACTGTTACGTATATAAATTATTAGAGGAAGAAACAAAACGGTACAAGATGAAGATAAAAGCAACAAAGCAAATAAGATAGCAATGAAGTATAAACAGAAACTAAGGACAGAAATAGAATAGAATATCAAGAATTGAAAACTGGAAGAGAACCAATGGGAAGTAACGACTTATATTGAAAGACAAAGAAATCTAGGTCAGAATATGGTGGACGAGGATGAAATTATAGAGAGATCTAGACATACAGACTCAGTTAAGAAGAGAAAAGATATATAAATTAATTTATAATCCAGGATATAAATTCCTGTGGAGAAGACACAATGATAGACAATGTATAATATGTAAGGATAGGCAATGAAGAAAATAGAAATAATTACTGGACAAGAGATGATGACAGACACTGCAGAATATGTGGGAGAGACTTTGAGACAATAAATCACTTAAAAAGAGACTGTACAAAAGACCTAAGACATGATAAAGCTACACAACAGATACTACACGACGAAAACCCAGACCTGAGTGGATAAATAGAGTGAGTCGAAATAGAGTAAACATTTGTACATAGTAATAGTTTATTTTCTTTAAATGGAATTACCACATGATGTAAATATAAATAATGTATAAATTTGAATACCGCAAGGTAGCAAATAATTATTTTCTACTATGAGCCCAGAATCATATCATTTGGCCCAATTAAGACTTTTAGAATATTTTTTTTTTAAATTGTTCTAATCTTACAAAAGGTTTGCTGTCCTCAATTTATGAAGTATTTTAAATTCTGTTATTTTTAACAAATTAAAAAAATAAAATAACATAAAGATTTCATTTGGCCCAAAGATATTGGCTGTTACAACGAACACTATTTTTCAATCTGATGACAACAAAGATGTTCCAAATAAAAATTGTAGGTAATATTATTTTACATCTTTTTGATTTCAATAAAATTTACTCTATCTCGTATTTACTAAGATATGCCCAAAAACTTTGAAACGCCTTCAAATAATCTACCAATTATTCTCGAATACATAATTACCTCAGCAGTTATACGTTTGTTCATGTTTCTTCATCCACACCTAACAATCAGAACTATACATCAATGTAGGCACTATAATCACCACTCAATTCGAGCATCTCTAAATACATTCAAGTTTCGAGCAAATCTACCTTGATTCTAGTTTTAAAAAACAAAAATACTGCAGTTGTCACACTATTCCAGTAATGACGTTTATAAATTTTTTGTTACTGTCCAATAAAAAATTCTACCATGAGCGATGACAGTGAAGGTAAGTTTTATTTGTTTTATATTTAATATTCCTTATTTACTTATACATGGTTCTTTAGTTGAACAAATAGCAAGTAATATACTCGATGAAATAATAAATGATTCTACACAAAATAAAAAGAAATCTAAAGAAACAGTAAAAATTTTAGTCGGTAGTATGTCATGGGAAGGATTATGGACTTTTTATGTAACTCAAGACACAAAAATTAATAGAATAAAAATGCTAACTTTGTTTGAATTGCACGGAAATGAATTTGACATCCATGTCAATTATTACATGCTTACCTTTCCTTCAGGAAAACGGTCGTTACATGAAACCAAAACCGTAAAAGAAGAACATTTAAAAAATAATGGTAATTGCTAAAAAAATACAAAATTTAATATAGTATTGAACAATTTATAAATACATTTTAGATGAACTGGAATTAGTAAAACTGCCTGCATCGGATGAATTGTTGATTCAATTAGTACAACACATTTCTGAAAATACTATTGCTAAAGAAACTGCTCACTTACCAAAACCTGCAAGTAGAGAGAGAATCTGCAATGTTGTTCTTGATATACAGCCGCCAGAAGTACTTAAAACCAAATTTCATAAAATATATTTCATTATTTTGTTTTTAGTTCATGTCAGATGTTAGAAAAATTATGATAACACTAATCGAGTATTCTTTAATAATAATGTCAACAAAACCAAATGCAAGATACATTTTTGACGTCGTTCGAAGAAAACTAATGTCTGAAAACTTCTTTATTGATGAAGGTATGGTAAACAAATACGTTGATTCGGGAGCTACACCAAGAAGAATAAAGTTTGCAATCAGCGCTTCCTAGTATGTATAAATAATGAAAAGAGAGGTTTTAGCAATAACTGATTTAGTAATGATCCTTTCTCGGTTAATGAATGGTTAGAAGAGACAAAATCCATTGAATCCGACAATTTGGGAATTCCAACAACGTTCCATATTGAAGAATCTGTATCACTGGAAAATGAACTAGCAGGACTTCTTTCGCTTTTTCGCCAATATCTTCGAGCTTCGTTTAAAGTATGTTCTAAAGCAAGTGAACATTTAACAGAAATGGGTTTTGAGAGCGAAGAGATTAAAAAAGCATTGCGATATACTGGAAACAGTACTTCTGAAGCTGTAGGTACTTCTGTAAATAAATGTATGTTATTAAAATACCTTCAATTTAATTTAGGTAGAGTACTTGATAGGAAACAGAGACCCGAATAATGACGGAGCGAAAATAGGTTTAGATCGCGGAATGTCTGAAACATCTGATATGTATAATGAAATTATGAAGGAAAAGGAAATCATTATACCTCTAGGAAATCCAAGTGTTTTATATGGTAATTACTGTTCATTTTAATTATCAAAATATGTCTACTTAGAATGTTTGTTTTAGCATGTTTATCTGTAATGGACGCAAATTCATTTTTGGTGTCTTCAATTCGATTTCCGTCCATCATGAACCTTTTAAACAAAATTTTAACAACATATTACGTAAGTAAATGTGATATGGCAATGAAACAAATGATGGGCCAAATTCCAAATGATTAATTGTGTTTTTGTTTGTACTTTGTAAACAAATGTAATTGTTTTTATGTTTTCTGAAATAAAACACAAATTTTTAAGAAAAAAATCTATTAAAATCGAATCTTATATACAGAACAAGTCATACACATCTGATTTTGTCGTTTTCGTCAAAAAATAAACTAGAAATATCATATAAAAATCTTACAACTATGAAAATACTTTTTAATTTGTACAGACTTGGCACAAATGATATACGAAAATATCACATTAGTATATTCATCTAATGTATACGAAAAACTATGACGTACAATGAAAATATGATATATAGACGTAAAAATGTAAACGATGATTATATACAATATACAAAAACAAAACAATCTTGTTACACCAACTGGTATCATTTTCTTATGTTCTCATTTTCTGAACCTGAATCTAAATTGGCTCTTGCTTGTCGTAAGACAAGACTTGTCTTATGAATTTGTTTACATATTCCTTTTTCAACTTGCTTCTTTGTCTTATTGATCTTCGACAACTCGGACATAGTTTTCTCTAAACCGACTTCAAGTTTTGAAACAGTTTTCTTCAATTCTAAGTTTTCCTTCTCCATTGTTTTGTGCGCGTTTATATTACAATCTAGAACAAAACAAAATTTATTATTACATTTAATAGTAATTTTCATTGCAATTTGCAATTTTCATGCTGGCACGGACAAAAAGTGAAATACCGTGCTCGCCCGTAAAGTTCAAGTTATGGTCAAGCATTTAACAATGGTTTACGATATACTGTAATATAATTTAAAAAAAATGTAATGTTTATTGGATGATGCAGTAATACATTAAACTATTTGATCGAAAACATACGCAATAAATATGTATGTTATGGTTTTGAAGATAACAGCCCGGTATTAGTTATTTTAAGTCCGATAAATGCGTTTTTACCAATACAAATAAGATGATTCTGAACGAGGCAACGAAGGAACCGAATAAGAAATTTCGAAATGAATACCGAAAAAATCATTTGTCTCTCTTTTTATTTCATACTGTATTACGTTTGCTTGTATAGCGGACTGATTTCAATTCAGTACATGGGATATTAAAATTTTGTTATTTTTTACGGTACTGTATTATTGTTAAGCAATATTTTAATAAGATTTGATTCACAATCTCGTTCTCTACATTCATTTATAACAAATGTTAGAAATATCAACAAAAGAAAATTGGTTTTATTTTTATTTTGACTAAGACGACCTAATTGTTTTTAAGTAAGAAAGAAGGGAAGAGGGAAAGCAAATTTCGTTCAAAAATGCGACAAGTATAAAATAAACCATTGTACGTCATATGTCCGTTAATAATTTTCACAGTAGGTACTCATTTCGAAACATCTTATTCGTACCGCAAAACACATTTACCGGACTTATAAAGTAGTAAATAACTATTACGATATACTGAATCGTAAATTATTATAAAAAGTCTTACTTTTATTGAAGCTTGCAATACAATACATTAAACTAATTGTTCGAAATAGGTTTAGGAAACATACACAACAAATATGTATGTTGTTATGGAATATGATTCCCTCAATGATTCTTTAGCAGCAGAGACAAAACTCAATAATATTGGGTTTACGATTCAGTACATTGTAAAATATATATATAAAAAAAAACTTACAATGTCCAACATTATCAAGTTGATTATTTGATAACAAATTATTCATGGACGCTGTTAGTTCCAACGTTTGTAAAAGTGGTCTTGTAGTAGTAACGTTTGTTTCTAAACTTGAAAATCTTCCCTGGTCGCTTTCAATTCCTAAATCAGGCGATGAATTGGCAACGTTTCTTGCATCAGCCACATCTGGCGGAACAATATTAACATTTGCTTGGTTGAACCAGTGAAACGCTTCTGGAGCACTTCTGTTAAATACTCCTCCATCATTTTCATCAGTCAGAAGATCTTCAGATGCGTAACCAGACATATCGCTTTTCTGCCGCATAATGCTTGGGCCTAAGGAATGTTTACCATAAACTTTGAAGTTTGTAACAAGCTCAGATATCTTTTGCGGAACAGTTTTTGAAGTCCTCAGCCAGTCACTTTCTGATGTTTGTAACTTTACAAGACGATTATGTAATTCTGCATTTGCTGTTTCAAGTTCGCTGACTCTCAATTGTAAACATGACTTTTGTTTTTCGGCTACAGCGATTTGTTGTTGAAGAGTATTCTTCATATTGATGAACTCTTTTTGTTTGTCGTCCAATTCGTTACATTTAATCGCTTCACGAGATTCAAGTTTTCTGATTTCTGCTTCTAGTTTAAGTTTTTCGTTGTTGGTTTTGGTGCGTTCTAACGCGGCTTGTGATGCACATAATGTTGACTCGTTTAGTTCACGTTTTAATGCAACTATTTTTTCACGGCAAGATTCTTCAGATTCTACAAATTTCTTCTTAAGTTCTATTTCAGATTTTTCAAGACATGCTACTTTATTCTCTGAAGATTTGAGTAAATCTTTCATTGTTTCTAGTTCTTGAGACATTTGTTTAATTTTAGTTACTTCTTTATTTATTTCGCTCTTTTTGATCCATTCTGTTTCATAGTGTCTCCTGAGTTCATTTTTAGTTTCTTGTAGTTGTTGAAGTTTTGCATTTGCTTCAAATTCTACTTCTTGAACACGAGATGTCCAATTTTCATTATTTTCTTTTAATTTGCTTTGGTATTCTAAGAGATTTTCACGTAGTTTATTTTCTAATTCAGTGGTCTTTGATTTAAGTACTTCCATTTGAGACACTGCCTTTTCTGCTTCTTGTAAAGCATTGTCCCTTTCTTCTTCTAAACTTTCTATTTTGGATAAGATTACATCGTTGTTTAAATCTACATCTTTAATCTTTTCTTCGGTTTCTTTAAGTAGTGTTTCAACATCTATTTTTTCATTCCTTAACTTAGCAATTTCTTCCGTCATATTCAGTTTTAGTTCTAAAGATTTATTATCCAAATCCAATATGGCAGTTTTCAGAGATAATATTTCATTTTCCTTCTCTTTTACTTTGTTTTCCAAAATTGCCAAGTTTTCTTGAAGTAATGAAACAGTATGGCGGGTTTCTACTGAGCCTGATCCTCTCTTTGAGGGTGTTTTATTATGTATTGGAGTATCATCTTCAGTACTGCCAGAAGTTGCGCCATCTACAGACCCGGATTTATTTGAGCGAGACCGATTCAAATTACTAGTTGAAGAAGTACTTTTTAGAGCTTCACTATCCAAACCTATCCTGGCTTGTGAAACACATCTATCTGGTTCAGACCAAGCTTCGGATTCTGAATGATTATCTACTGATAATGATTTTAAAATAGGACAAGATTTATTGGCAATTAAATTATGGTATATTTTTTCTTGTGACAAAACTTCGCACTTAAGATTCGGAGTGGATTTATTCTGTAAATCCATTATGACGTCAACTAATTCGTTATCATTTTTAAGGGAGTTTTCTTGTGCATCGCTAGATACAGCATGATCCGCATTTTGTTTGCAGATTTCCATATCCCTTAACTCAATTTCTTTTTTCATTGTTTCAATTTGTGCTCTGAGAATGCTGATTATCTCAGCTTGTTCAATAACTACGTTATTGTGTAATCCGTCGCCTCTTTGCCTGCTTAGGTGACTGTTGTACGTTAAAGAAGTGTTGGCTCGACTCTCATCATCTTCACGCCAGCTTTCAAACAAACTTACGTTTACACTACTGGATGTTGTGTTTAGCAGACCGGTTAATGAACTCAACTGTGCCAGACTTTGGTCTTCGTTCATTATCGAAACTGACAAAGATTTTGACAGATCCAAACTTTGATCAATAGCTTGTTTGATAGCTGAGCGTTGTTTACTTCCCAACATGCCAAGAACTGACTTGTGTTTTAATAAAGAGTCTAAAAAGTGGGCCAGCTCCTCAAGACGAGTCGTAAGCAAAGAACAAAGATTAACGGTCTCTAATCGCATTTTCTCTGATTTTTCTAACTCTTGTTGTACTCTGGAAAGTTCTTCTTTAAGCTTGATAATTTTATTATCGCTGTCTCTTTCTGGAGTGTTTCGTAACTGTTGGCGGAGTTCTTCAACAGCTTTATGTAAATATTTACATTCTTCATTCGACACTTTCAGTTGTTCTTTTAAAACTGATACTTCCTTGGGGCTATCAGAAACAGTTTCAGTTAAACTTATTTTGGAGGCGAAAAGACTGCATGGTAAATTAATCTGAATTCCAAGTTCAGATATTTTTTCTTTCAATATTTTAAGCTGCATATCTTTAGCAGTAACTTGCTTTTCCAATTCACAGGTTTCGTGTTCTTTTAATTTTAATTTTTCTGTGAATCTGTTTTGAAGTTTTTCTATTTCGCGATTTTTATCCCAAAGTTCGTTGTTTACTATTCCTTGTAAGTTGAATGTATGTTTTCGGACTTCGCTTTCCAGCTGTTCTATTTTCTTGTCTTTTTCTTCGGTTACACGCATCCATGAAACTGGTTTTTCGCTAGACTCTGATTTTTCTGTTTGGAGTTCATCGATTTTTTTAGTTGTTGTTTTAAGTTCGGATTTCAAATCCAATACTTCTTTTTCTAGTTCAGTTATGCGATTGTCCCTTTGTTCGAGGGTAGTTGTGGTCTTATCGCATAATTCACGATATTTTTCTAGCTCTTCTTCCTTCTCTTGAATCACGTCCATAAGATCCTAGCGGACATTTCAATCATTTAATATTATTCATTTATACAATTATTTGTTTCAAACATTAACTTAAAATTTAAACAAATGAGTTGAATAAACTTTCAGAACTCACAGTAAATTATATTTCTAGTGAAGAATTAAGCTGTGTTTGAATAAAATAGCTGTTACAGAACTTAATCCAAAAGTCTTTATAATTAAAGCGAATAAAATTAAACAGAAACCTCGACAATTTAATTTCTATTAAAATATTGATTTTTACACAGTATAATGTTTATAATTAATTATGTTATGAAATGAGAAAAAATATTTACCTCCACTTGCTTTGCCCATTCTAGGGTAGTCATGTCAAATTTGGACTCGTCGGAATTCTTATTTTCATCAGTTTCTTCCGTAGAATTCTAGTAAAACAATATATTTTCAACAAATACAACAATTTACACTAAGAAAAGTCAAAATAAAATTTGCATGCATTTATTCAGAATTTATTTCAAAATACATGATAAAACTTATTAAAAAATACAAATTAATCTACATCGTAGCACCATACAAATTTTATTTCATACGCATCTCAATTATTAGTAGAAAGCACAAACAAAAACTCGTGTAGTAATGCAGTTATTTGTGATACTTTGTATGTAGATTCAGCACTTTGTTCAATTTATAATCCCAAAACTGAAAAATTCAAACACGCCTACCTCAGGACCCGAAGTCGAACAGAGACAAGCAAACATTCTCAATCTGACAGCAGATCTAGAGCAAGCGAGCGATGAAGCTCATGATCAGTGATCACAAACAGGGCAAGGCACAAGGAATGCGCGTGCGAACACCAAGCTTCGTTGGCTAACAGTGACTGACTATTAATAGACTGGGCATTCTTACTCCAATGCATTTACAAATATACGCAGCCTATGCTCTGCCTCGTTTTCGTTTTTCGAATCAAAACACGGCTAGTCTATTTTAAACTATGTTCTCAAACGAGGGGTTGACAATTGAGATTGACACAGGATAAAAGTTAATTCCAAAATCACAAAAATTACATAAAATATCAACATACGAATGCATAGTTCAGTTTCATTAATTTACAATTACCATTATCTGTCAATTGTTATCTATGTAAATTTGGAAAGTTTCCTGATACGGTTATATTTGGTAATGTAAATTAACCAACTTCATATTTACAGTACAAAGTAGAAATTGTAATTTTGTTTTATACGGGTGGTGACTTTATTTATGTTACATAGCAAATAAAATACTATTTCTATTTTCGCATTGTAGCGACAGTTTGTTTCCTATCGATTTTAGACTAAAACTGCAACTACAAAAAATGTATTAATGAAATACTGCGTCTAATAAACCTAAATTATCTTAATCAAATCGGTTTCCTTACTGAAATAGAAGCAAAAGAAAATTCACAATTTGAGCCTAAATACAAAATTGCCATAAGAAATGAAAATTTTGTTGACAGATCTGTCAACATATTTTTAATACCATTTACCGTGCTGTATTTTTTATATTACGCTATATTTTTAATACCAATTATCAGTCAATCAGAAACAAATAGAACACTAGGGAATATTAAAAATGTTTTGGCAAATCTGTCAATGTTTAAGTTATTTAATTAGGCTCAAATTGCGAATTTTCTTTTGCTTCTATTTCGTAAAGGAGACCGATTTGTTTAACATAATCTAGATTTTTGAGATGCAATTTTTCATTGTAAATATTTTTTGTATTTACATTTTTAGTATAAAATCCATAAGGAACAAAATTTCAGTACAAAACGAAAATAGTTTTGTTTGTAACACAACAAAGTCATCACTCGGTATAATTCGCGTTATTATATTACATTTTATAAATACATACATTTTCATAAAAATATCATCGGTTTATCAGTTGTCTACGGATGTAATTATATATGTTTTAAAATAATTGAATCATGAATGATTAATATTTAATAAATAATAGTACGAAGTTTATAAATAAGTTTAAAATATGCAGCACAAAAATGTATACAATTAAAAATAAAGCAAGCATGCAGAAGCACAAAGCATGAATAATGCCTATGAAGATGATTATCGAGACAAATTCTTAGCACCTACCTCTTTATCAGTTACGCGTTGCGAATTCGGTAAGCGTCCATATTGCATATATTTTTCATTCTTCAATCGAAGTATTTCTTCATCCCTCTGCGCTATTGTCGACTCTTGTTCCGCTTTAAGTTTTTCCAGAGTTTTGCTATGAGCAACCAGAGTCTGAATTAAAGTATATGCCTTTTTATTTTCTTCTTCTAATTTTAAAGTTTTGGGATCTTTGCCAGCTGCATCCGTAGGCTCAGTTAAACTGCCTGTGGTCGAACCTGCAGAACTATTCGTAGGAGATCTTGGTGATCCTGGCCTCCTGGGTGAGTAGTCTTTGAATTTATTTTCAGGAAACCGTCTCTGCTGTTTGATCGTTTGTAATTCGTCTTTTTGACGTTTATTTTCATGAGCAATTGAGTCTAGTTTTGCTTCTAAGTTTCGAATGACACTTTTGCATTTCTCTAATTTGCTTTCTAAATCTGCGATGGTGTTGTCTCGAGACATGACGGATGACTTCAAGTTTTCAGTCTGTCTTTGTTCTTTATCACAGAGGACGTTACCTTCTTCAACTAGTCTACGTAGCTCTTCAATTTCTGCAGTTTGTTCTTGGATGAGTCTATCGCGATGGATAATTTCTTTGTCTTTGAATTTAATATCACTACTCTTGGCTGTTAATATGTCTTCAAGAGTTCGAATACGTAAGTTGCAAGATGATACAATATGGCCGTTTGATTCCAGCTCAGTTGACAACGTTTCAATTTTCTTGTTTTTATCCTCAAGTTCAGTTTCCAAGTTTTCACAACGTAACTGGATGCATTCAAGTTCTCTGGCGTCGTTTTCTAATAAGGTATTATGTTCTTTTTCTTCATTGAGCTGAGAAATAAAACTGAGTGATGAGAATGGTGTCCACATAATAATTCATAGTAATTCTAGGCCCTTTTCTCTATTTAACTTTTCATTAACGATTCTGGATTCAGTTAGAAATGAAATGATATTAATATGAAATGACAACGACATTTAAGATTGCATATCAATTTAAAATTGAACCCACATAATAATCAGATAAATATGCAATCTTCTACAGAATTGATATTTTTTACTTACATTATAGAAGAATTAAAAATTTACTTGCCGTACTTATTAAAAAAAACATTAAAATGAAAAGCATACTTTTACATTTACACTACACTAAAAATTAGTAAAACACTAAAACGATGAATGTTTGCAACAAACTGTCCACAAAACGGTAAAAATAACGTTTTTAAATGCAACCAAGTTAATACTAGCATAATAAATTAATTAAATCAATTTAATTCTACCTGTGCTTCCAAATCGGCAATTTTATTCTTGAACATCATCAACGCTTCTTTGGCGCTGGTGTTATTTGATTGCAAGCCGAATGCCTCACTGTACATCTGCGCAGAATCTTCCACAAGTCTCTCATTTCTTTCCGACAGCTCTGCATTGGTGTTGATGACTGATTTAAGTTCATGCTCTAACGATTCAACCCTGTTGTTCAGGAGCTCAAGTTGAGAATCTTTAGCTGCTAGGACTCTTTTGTGTTCTACGTCTTCCAACTCTAATGCTTTGACAGCTTGGCACAGAAGGTCTTGTTTCTCGTCTAATTCCTTGCGGAGAGTTTCGATGTCCACCTGGAAGAGGAAGAAGTAAATTATTAAAATTTTATTGAAATTTCTAATGCTACTTCACTTCCGATTTGCATAAAACTTCGTGAATTTATAACATTTTGCGTAAAACTAAAGGGAAAGTATTAAGTAGCGGTTGGACCCGGATGACTTTGAAAACACAGTTTAATTGGTCACTTGATTCGTTCAACATGGAACGTGGAAGTTTATCTACTGACAAATTCCATGAAAAAATGAGTACTGTGATTATGTTGAGCGTAAATGGAGGATTCTTATATCAGCCCAAACTCAACCATTGTTTCCATTTTAGATCTGTGTAAATTTCACATCTGATTTTATTTAAAAATCACCCATAAATACAAACAATAGAGTTTTACTTCGAAACAGTTCGAATACAACTGAAAACTATTTCTATTCGTATTTATACCGTCTATCTCATTTGTACTTCATTTGTAGTTCATAGCGTGGCGCTTGTGACGCGTGACGTCATTATAAGAATTCTCCATTGTATAGGCTTAGGGGATGGTTTGTAAAAAGTAGGAGCGAAATGAGCTTACCTACAAATAAATATATACGTAAATATAACTTACGCGTCAAGTTTTTTCTGCGATACTAAAACAATGCTCGCTTCGTTCGCACTTTTCGCAAACAAACCCTAAGCCTACAGAACTCACGCTCGACCGAATCACATACTCATTTTTAATGGAACATTTCTGAAGATAAGTTCCTTCCATGTTCCACGTTGAACGAATAAATTACCCCATTAAACTATGTTTTCAGGATCACCGTGTCCGACCGCCATTTAACACTATTTTTTCCCTTTAATTAGGAATAAAATAGGAATTATCCAAATCGGAGGTGCAGTAACCCAGCCAACACAGTTATGTCCCGAGTACGTTATACAGGGTGTTAATATTAAGTCGTTACACCCGAAAATGGTAGATAGAACTCATTAAAACAAACAACTTTTTTTAGCTCAAATTTTTTATTTGGAGCCCCATTTCATAGTTATTGGCGTTCTCTTGTTTTTAGAAAAATCGTCATAACTCCCTAATTTTAAGGAATATTTAAAAAATACAAAAACTTTAAGCATTTGCTTTCGGTTCTCTAAAACACTTGTATTTACAATTATTTTCTATTTCATCGAATAACAAAATGGCGACCAATCAAAAATTTCTAAACAAGATATTTTGAAAACCACCCCATCGATTTTTGAAAATTAAACATTTTTAAAATCCTTGAACTTTCTATTACAATATTTGTCTGAAACATTTTTTTCTATCTGGCCAACAAAAGTTTTTATTGAAATTGAATTGCAAGATAAATTTTAACAAACTGCAACAATCATTTAAAACAAAGTAGGCTTGCTGCCATTAAACAAGAAAAACAAGAAACAAACAAGAAAAATAAAACAATAAACAATGAATCAACAAGGGTGGGACTAAATATTATTTTCAAAGTGGCCACCAACTGGTGGAAACGCCAACAGGGTACGTCGAACCCCTAGATTTGAAGAGGCTGTACTTAACATTATTGAAGATGAGCCATTGACGAGCACAAGAATAATAGGGAACAGATTAAATGTGAATCATGTCAGTGTTTGGCAAGTTCTGAATGAGCAGGGCCTTTACCCGTACTCTAGGCAAAAAGTTCAAGCTTTGGGACCTGACGACTTCCAGCCAAAACTATTGTTCTGTCGTTGGCTCCTTCGACATTGTAATCTGAGAAGGCATTTTGAAAAATTTGTTTTGTTTACCGACGAAGCTTGCTTCACATGGGACGGGGTATTTAATTCTAAAAATAATCATTTGTGGGCTGACGAGAATCCCCAAGCACCATTTATTCGCGCACATCAACAACGTTTTGCGGTAAATATATGGGCTGGAATTATAGGGGAGTACGTTATTGGACCCTACGTTCTCCCAAACCGTTTGAATGGGGAAAATTATTTTATTTTCTTGTATAATGTGCTGCCGGAACTACTTGAAGACTTGCCACTAAACATAAGGCGGAGACTTTGGTTTCAGCATGATGGGGCACCGGCTCACACAACGCGAGAAGTCACCGCATTGTTAAATAGAAAATACCCGAATAAGTGGATTGGGAGGAGAGGTCCAGTTGCGTGGCCAGCCCGGAGCCCCGACCTAACTCCACTAGATTTCTTTTTTTGGGGGCAGATGAAGACCTCTGTTTACGAGAAACCGGTGAACACAGAGTTAGAACTAGTGGCTAGAATCGTGGCTGCAGCAGAAGATATAAAAGAGAAGCAGGCAGTCCTTGCGAAGGTCTCCACCAACATCAAAGCACGCTGCCGGGCTTGCGTTGCTGCGAATGGTGGCCACTTTGAAAATAATATTTAGTCCCACCCTTGTTGATTCATTGTTTATTGTTTTATTTTTCTTGTTTGTTTCTTGTTTTTCTTGTTTAATGGCAGCAAGCCTACTTTGTTTTAAATGATTGTTGCAGTTTGTTAAAATTTATCTTGCAATTCAATTTCAATAAAAACTTTTGTTGGCCAGATAGAAAAAAATGTTTCAGACAAATATTGTAATAGAAAGTTTAAGGATTTTAAAAATGTTTTATTTTCAAAAATCGATGGGGTGGTTTTCAAAATATCTTGTTTAGAAATTTTTGATTGGTCGCCATTTTGTTATTTGATGAAATAGAAAATAATTCTAAATACAAGTGTTTTAGAGAACCGAAAGCAAATGCTTAAAGTTTTTGTATTTTTTAATTATTCTTTAAAATAAGGGAGTTATGGCGATTTTTCTAAAAACAAGAGAACGCCAATAACTATGAAATGGGGCTCCAAATAAAAAATTTGAACTAAAAAAAGTTGTTTGTTTTAATGAGTTCTATCTACCATTTTCGGGTGTAACGACTTAGTATTAACACCCTGTATATACATAACATGGATAGACCTATGTCCGCAACACAGTCTATGAGACATGATATCCCATGTATGTAGACATCGTAACGTTAATGGTACATAACAAATCTATTGGTATAAACAACTTTGAATATACGAATGGAATAGTTGTTTTTGTACATTTTGAGTAAGATCTCTTTGAAAATGTTTATTTATTCATAAATTAACAATTTCCTTTGCATAAATTACATTACGGAAATATAAAACCACTTAGCAAAATTAAATTAAATATATTTCAAAGTTGTTCAGTGTACACCATAAACTATTTAAAATTTCTTTGCTATATTTTTATATAAAATATATAAAACTTTCTAGATAACTATGAATATGTTATAAGTACGGTAACATAACATATACATGCTGTAGGTATGTACCATGTCCAAGACCAATGTGACATACCAACAATATAATTTTACGCACTCTCAAGAGATGCCCGACATGGTATATGTATATTACGTTATTAGTACGTATATAAATGATATACTACTTAGGTTTCAGATATTACATACCAGGTACATCAATGTTACAGCTGTGTTTACTGGGTTGACAAGGTTGACCAATAATAACTTACTTGGTATTCAATATTTTTTCTGATAATATTGTCCTTGTCTTCAAGACGAAAAGTTGAGCCCATGCGTTCTTCTAAGAAATAAATTCGCAGCTTTAAGTTGAAATTTTCTTTCTTCAAGGCGGTAAGTTGTTCATCGTACTCTTTGACGGAACGACCGCGCATTGGAGATATTTTAGTTTGATCTGAAAAGAGACAATAATTCAATAATAATTTTATTTGACACATAAAAATAACTTTAATAAAAATACATATTAAAAATATACAAGTGTTTTGGCAACAATTACAGTATGATTCTGGCTTACCATCATCAAGATCTGAGTCACTAGAAAAAGGAGAATCATGAGCGTCATCGCAAGTGTCCAAGTACTGATTAGACATATCGAATAATTGCAAATCAGAGCTTTATAATTTGAACATTTTATTAAACGACAAAGAGTAGCTGAAACTCTAGAAGTTCGTATTCGTCAATTTTAAATGTTTAAGAAAATAAATATCACGGGCGTGCTGCGTTACATCAAAATGAAATTTCTGAATAACTGACAAATTTTGTAATTGTATAGCTGTCAAATTTATACATTTGTTTTTAATGCTTCAAAAACATCTGATTTCAATAAGAAATCAATTTATGAAAAAGTAAAAGCTTTAATATAAATTTTATTTGATTTTAAACAGAATTATACAAAAAAATTGGCAAAGGATTCATAAATATTGTGAAATCATTGAAACCAAACATTTGTCTCGCAACTCGTTATAAAAACTATGTTCCAAATTTATATGTACATCGTTTACTTGTCCCAGTAACTAAAAGCAAACAAGTTAGAAATATATTTTCATGATTGAGTAACGCCGGCCCTGTTCTAAAGATCTACAAAATGTGCGCATCGTTCAACTTGGCATCAACAAACTTGTTATTCTAGTCTACAATGAAAAATGCACCAATTTTTTTTGTAAATGATGCAGACAAATACGAAGTAAGATAAAAATACAATACAATAAACTCACAAAAATAATTATGAAAAATATCTCATTATTGTTTTGTATAACGCACGATTTGGTAAATCAATTTTGCACTGCTTTTATTTTCTGTATTATCGTTTTAAACAAGTAAACATTTCTTGTAAACACAGCAATCTAACCAAAACAATTTTTTCCGTTAATTAAATAAGGTCTTCCACCGGATATCTAATCTAGTTTGGCAAAAGCGTCCACTCTTTGATTTCCGAGAAGTCTGTGAAGAGCTTAGAGCGTATTTCCAGAGCAAAAACAACCAAAACCAGTTGAGAATCACAGGAAGGGTTACGCACAGGCTACGCACGCACTAAAACCATCACAAGACAACCAGCTTCGTAGCAATGGAGATTCAAACTACTCAAACAAAATAGATGAGAACATTTTGTTGTCCGATTTTTCTGAAAAGTTGCCAAGTGTAAACGTCAATGATCGCACGCGGCCAAAATGGATTTATTTTTGTTTTTTCATTGCCGAGCGTGTGCGACGCAATGATGGAGATTTTACGATTGGAAAGATACCGCATGTTATGACTTTTTCAGCATAAATTAGTTTGTATATTACCACTCTACTCTGAATTTATTTTGCGCTTGAAACCAACGAAAATCTGGGACACTCTTCTAATTGTGGACCTGTATAAAAGATACATATACAATGTGTTTTAGAGGAGCACCATTGGAATCTCGAGAACTATAAAATCTACGACTTCGATCAAATTAAAATTTCAATTTCTAAACTATAGCATAATAAAGAAAATGTTTCAAATATAAAAGGGACATATTTTTACTATCTAACCACTGCCGTAGAAAAACATTTTTTTTGTGACACAGTGAAAGAATTCACACAGTAACGACATTCGCTGTCGACACCTTTTGATATTTATGTGGAAAAATAATGATCGGGGATACAGTCAAACGATCTTTATTTTCTACAACGCCGACGTTTCGATACCACTTGCGTCTTCTTCAACACTAGTAGAAAAAATCTGTTGTGGGCACCCCAATACCTCCCGCCATAGATTTATTATCGAACAATACAGGAACACGGACCACCACTATCAAGAAACGCTCATACCTTCAAAAAATTATGACACATGTCAAAAAATGATATTTTTCAACCGATGTTTTGTTTTTTCAAAAAACACACGAAACGAAAATATCAAAATATAATTTTTCTTTATTGTGTTGTAAAGGCGGTGTGACACGGTGATTAAATTAATACTTAATTAAATAGGTAAACTAATACTTAATTTTTTAAGCATAATAATCAATACTAAAATCAGTATTTTGTATATCAGATACTAAATTCAATATTGAATTAAGTCGGTAAGCATGCGTATTAAGATGTTTTTATCATTTGCATTTGATTAATGAGATATATCCAACAATGATCCGGAAAATAAAGTTACTGGAGGAGTTACTACTATTAAACGGTTATTTGTATTTAAGAGTAAAAAAGAAACAATTGATAAAAAGAAAAATATTGTTGCAAAAATTGCTAGAGAGGAGAAAGCAAGGAATATGTTAGAATAAGCGCTTGTTCACGATGACGTTTCTCGGATACTCGTAAGTTTTAATATTTGCTAAATTTAATTAAATACGATATTGAAATAATGGACACAAATATTGGTGAATGCATAATGCTAATAATAAATACTAAATATATGATAATAAAAACAATTAAACGAATAATAGTGAAGAAACTTTATTTCATTAACATCATTACTCCCTCTTTTTAATTCTTCTAATTGGTTACAAATATCTTCCGAGGCTTGTTGTCGGGCATGTTATTTTTCCACATCTTGCTTTTTGCCAACTATAAACTTGGATGTTCTTTGTATAAATCAATAAAAAAAAAAGAATTTGCTCTTTAGTCCACGACATTTTAATATTATACCTATCGAATATAATAAAACATACAGTTTTATATAGGTTTTAACCGGTACCTACAACTAAACTAACAGCTGATGTAAATAGAGGCCCAAAAATTAATGCGCATCCTTTTCGCGCAGTTTCAATACAAGAAAATAGAAACATTTCTATTTTCTCATATTAAATTAAGTACTGATGTTAATATTGTGTTTTACACGATCCGTATTGAAATCTTAGATTGAATTCAATAATTATTTAAGTACCGTGTCAGACCGCCTTAAATCATAAATGGTGACAGTAAGAGGAAAATGTTTCAAACAATAATTGTAGATTATAATATTTGAAACATTATTCTAATAACAAAATTTATTGAGATATCTTAAAAAGTACCACTTCCGGTTATTGGACAGAAAACTAATCAGCTCTTCCAAAGGGGATGCAATTGATATACAGAGTGTAAATCAAAAAGCGGGCCATAGGAGTTTAACATGGGAAATCAGTTTTCCGTGCGCAAAAGTTCCCAAATGGTTTTAGACGAAAATGGTTCAAATAAAAATTGTAGAGAATTTAATTATGCATTTAAATCACTAATCAGATTTTATTTTGCAAGTCTTGTAATCTGTAAAATCGTCTTTAAAGTTTTATAAATATTGCTAGAGATA
This sequence comes from Poecilus cupreus, assembly GCA_963942605.1. Taxonomy (NCBI): domain Eukaryota; kingdom Metazoa; phylum Arthropoda; class Insecta; order Coleoptera; family Carabidae; genus Poecilus; species Poecilus cupreus. Next base: position 16,848,626 of record OZ012719.1, on the reverse strand, counting down.
TGTGATTGTTATTAATTTTGTTTCAATTCCATGGCTGTCACTACAAATGAGCAATATTTATAAAACTTTAAAGTCGATTTTACGGATTACAAGACGTGTAAAATAAAATCTAATTAGTGATTTAGATGCAGAATTAAATTCTCTACAATTTTTATTTGAACGATTTCGTCTAAAACCAATTGAGAACTTTTGCGCACGAAAAAACTCATTTCCCATGTTAAACGCCTATGGCCCGCTTTTTGATTTACACCCTGTATACAAAATATAAAAATTTTCAGTTTAGTAGTTTTTGAGAAACCGTAACTCCAAAGATCCACACAGACTGACAGACAGATAGACACACACACACACACACAGACATCATCGCGAAACTATTAACATCATACTCTAGGGACCCTAAAACGTGCTCATCCACTGAAAACTCACTACCCAATTTTTAGCATGATTCCTATACAGGCTGTGGTGGAAGATAAAAAACAGTAGAATAAAAATCTTATTTTTCCTGTAATTCAATAATATATAATATTAACTTTTGTTCATCTGATGATAAAATAATAAAAATAAATATTTAATCATGCCTTTTACTTTGCTTACATAGATAACGGTAAGTGATATATTTGCATGCATGATGTGCGGTTAACAGCCGTCAAGTCGTGTTTCCCAATACCAATAGTTCCATTTTACCGGTTATCATTAACTGTTAAACTGTAAATTCACTGCGCATGCATTCAATACGAGAAAAAATATCTTGTGTACGATCTAAACATTTGATACAATTTCTATTGAATATAATATACGTAAAATAAAATTCACATTTTATTGTGTACGACAGGCTTTTAGGAATGTACAAATACGTTTTCTGTCCATATCTAGTGACCTACGCAATTTTTCTGGAAAACAAAAACCTCTTTCAGTTGACCTACTAGTGTGGCTACATTTATCTTATTTAACCAAAGTCGTAGCTCTTTTTGTTCTCGAGATCCCAACGGTGGGCCTCTAAATTGAAACATCTGTATAGTGTATTTAATTTCATAATAAATGCCGTAATTAATTAAAATAAATATTACCTATTAATTATGTTTTAAATTATTTTGTTTCCGTTCACAGCCAAAAAATAAAATTAGTAGCACTTGAAAGCCGTTGATGACTTCGTCGGCGCTGAAGTTTTTACTAACGCAAATGACACTGAACCACTTTTACACTTACTAAATTTAGCAGTCCTTCCTACAGGCAGTATTTATTATTCTTTTGTTGTCAATCATTCAAAACATTTTTATTCTTTTAAACACACAAATTGATATTTGTGGCGCCTTGTTTTTGTGATGTCATGAGTGAAGCCGCAGCCAGATTTCTTCGAAGGACCAATACTTATGTATATCTTCTTGGTAAACTTTACGCTCCAATACCTGCACGTTATAATGGTATCTTAAAAAAAGAAACTATAGGAGATGGCAGGTGTATCGTTTTTGAGTAAGATGCCAACTTATGAACAGGAAAAAGGCGTTTTGTAAATCTGAAATTTATTTTAGAAGTTCTTAATCCTAAATTTAAAATTATAAATGAATGAACAATAATTAACGACAATGATTTTCTTATGAATATTGAAATAAAATAAATGTTCAGACGCAGAACTTATAATAATTTAAGGTTTGAACTGTTTCATTTTTCATTCACTCATTCATTTATAATTATTCGTACATTCAGTGCATTGGTATTCATAAAATATCTTAAAATAACAATTTGTACACAAATTTTCCTTATCGATGATTTTTGCGAGTTTCGATACACAAAAATCAGTGTAAGTACTAGTAAAATTTTATTAACAAATTTCGTTATTGTTAAAATAATGCCAGGATATAGCCAGTATTTTTTTTTTTTTGTATATTTTCCCGCACGAGTGTGCGAATTGAAAGTTTCTGGTTGTCAAATGTTGTTTACAAGGTTGTGAGTACAAAAATATAATTTAGTATTGGACATAAACTATTTTAAGGTAATAAAAAATACATAATTTGGTAATTAAAAACACAAAAATCATAGTTATTTACTTTACAAGTGGGCAAAGTAAGGAATTACCTACGAGAGAAATTTTAGCACACGAAGCCGAAGGATGAGTGTGAAAATTTATCGAGTGGGTAATTTAACTTTGCCCACATGTTAAGTATAACGTTTTATCCAACACCTCTTAATAAATACAAAATTTATTAAATAAATATTATTTGACAGTGACATATGCTTTAAATTTTTTTAAATTAAAATATCAATCGACTAGTAACCAAGGTGTTGTGTGTTATTATTATTGTTATAAATAAAAAATTACTCACTAGTGACTTTTCTTAAAATTATACCCACTAGTGGGTAATCTGTTACAAGGAAAGACTTGTTTAAAATTGCCATAGTTATAGAGCATTTATTGAGAACTGTTGGATGAAATATGTTTACGTATTATCATTATGGATAAAGTACTCGATTGTAATTGTTAAATTTGTCTACCCATCTGCTTATCCTGCAATAATATTCTATTTTAAATTGAAAAACTTGCAGACTAGATTAAAGATTTTTTTTATTTGTTTTGTAAATTATATGTTAAACATGTACCTAATTATTATGCATTCCACTACAGATTAACCCTCTATTGCATGAATTATTATTTATTTGAAATTAGGTCTCAAAAACAAAATTTTTTACAAAAGAAATATTCATATATTTCAAATAAGTGTTACATAAATTTTTTTCCAAAAATAAAAAAAAAAATTTTTTTAAAAGTTTTATTCACTATTGGAAACATTATGAACAAATTCAATTTACAATAGAACTTTGGTCTATTGGGTCGTCTTTGCGTACTATACAAAATTGTTTGATAAACAACCTCTTCTAGGAAAACACCAGATAAAAAAAATTTTTGGAAATTTTGTAAAAGTGTATTTAGCTGTAATATATCAGCAGGTAATAAGCTGCTTCCTTCAAATTTTACATTTTATATCTCAGTTTCTGAAATTATCCTTTTTCCAGTTCAAATTTTTTTTTTTAGGTTGGTCAAATTGGGAGGAATGACCTAATTGGCAATTGACAAAGTGTATATAATGTTCCCAAATGTTACAACATGATTGCCATGAATGTAAACTGCATAAGAAAAGAAAAGAAAATTTTTTAATTTTATGTTCCCGTTCGGGAACAGTATGCAATAGTGGGTTAATATGTGTAAGAAAGTCGTGTGTACAGGGTACTGGTTGTCAAAAAAAAAATAGATGTAGATTATGTGGAAGAGAAGAGGAATCACTAGAACATTTAAGACTGCGTTGCAGAGAAACAGTAAGAGAAAGGAGGGATGAAATTTACTTACTAAATAACCAGGTAACAGGAATAATTGGAAGGCCAAAATTAAAAAAAAAAAGGGAAACGTATAACTTTTTAACTTTAACTCATATAAAGTAAATACCACATTAATAATATGTAATTTTTTGTAGATTTTAGGCCGAAAGACATGAATAAATAAACTAAGAGAGTTGTGTGGTGACCACACCGTATTTTTTCTATAAAATCACTAAAATAACACTATGGTACATTCCTAGTATTTCCCTAATTAAGCAAGAAAAAGATACCAGCAGTGCTCCGACATTGTTCTTTTCCGAAAACATTCTTTTTCATCGAGATTTAAAACACTTCAGTTAAGAATAGGTGAATCTGTGAGAAACGACGACCACCCTAAACCCTAAACAAGTGCTTTTTCATTCACAGTACACATTCTCATGTGAGTAAGAACGCTTTAAATACGCGTGGACACCATCTGTATCGCGTTCCAGACAGCCTGATGCCAATGTCATCGCCCTACTCGTTACTGTTTGAGTTTAGTTACGTTTCATGGACTTTTTTCTAGGAGTTTCGGTTATTTATGAGGAGAGGGAATGTATTTTGGAAAGACGGAAGTTAGACTGTTGCTTGTTATTATTACTGGTTGTCTTCATGTGTTTCTTTGAAGACTAACATTAGGATTATATTTGTACGTTGATTCATAAAAGTGAATGCTAAATTTTGCATTATTATTTTAAGGTGTACTGGTTCTAAATTTGTTTGTAGGGCTTATTTTAAAATGTACATTTAAGTTTCGCAGAAGAAACAGACAGAATGTTTATTTTGCTTACAGGAGACACTATTTTAGTATGTACATTATTAGAGCATTATTTTGTCAAACAAGTTCAAATTAAATTTAAAAAGTAATAGTATATTATGTTATGAATAGTTGAAACATGACTTTGCGTTGAGCTCATATATTTGCGGCCGAGGCTACGCAAATTGAGCAAAACCAAAATGACTGTTCCCTCCGAGTAACATATATTATTTTTCTTCAAGAATTTCCAAGTAAACTGGAGGTATATAAAATTATATTTTAATATTTTTGTATAAATCTGCTAACCTGTATTTTTTTTTAACTATACAACGGTATATTACGTACCGTGAACTGTAAGTGATAGTTTTTAGGTCGAGAATGTAGTTTGGAATGTCGAGACCCGTAGGGTCGAGATTTCCTAAACATTCGAGACTTAAAAAATCACTTACAGTTCGAGGTTAGTAAGTTATTTTTTGCAATACCTGCGTAAATATAAGAAAAGGAAAAATAGGTATCAAAATTAACAGCTGTCACATTGAGGTTAAAAATAAAATTTAAATGATATATATTTACTTACCGTCCACCATGAACGGTAAGTTTCACTTACCATCCACCGTGGACGGTAAGTAAATGATGTAAACATGAAAACCAATTGTGCAATAAAAGTTCCACTTACTGAGTTTAAATTTTTTTATTAATGGGTAACACAGTACAGGTATTGCAAAAATAAAATTTGAATGATATACAGGGTGTTCAATTTAAGTGTGCCACCATTGCTATCTCGAGAACTATAAGAACTACGAGGTCGGTTAAATTAGTAAACAATTTCTATATTATAAGACAATTAAAATGAGAGAAACAAGAATTTTTTTAGACCAGTGGTTCTCAAAATGCGGGGTGCAACTTTCTTATTTTAAATGGCAACCTATATTTTTTATTTGCTTATCCGATTCAGTATTTTTTTCTGAATTCAATAATATTCACATGTAATGACCAAATAATACAAAATATTTGAGAAAAATGCAAAATTAGAAATGTATCATTTGCCTATACATATGGCTATACAAAGTTTGCCATGGAAGAAAACAAATAAATCAAACAATTGTTAATATCAGTTTTTTTGAAGTGTACTTCTGTGTTTCTGTATTGTAACAACAAAATGAATAATTATTCTCATAATTCCAGTTTTTGCAATTATTTCCGCATGTGATTTATTGGTTTTCTTCCATGGCAATCTTTGTATGGGCATATTTAAATAAAAATGATATATTTCTAATTTTGCATTTTTCTCAAATATTTTGTATTATTTGGTCATTACACGTGGATATCGTTGAATTTAGAAAAAAATACTGAATCGAATAAGCAAATAAAAAAAATTGGTTGCCATTTAAAATAAGAAAGTTGCACCCCATATTTTGAGAACCACTGGTTAAAAAAAATATTTTTTAAGCTCATTAAAATTGTCTTTTAAAATAGAAATTGTTTGCTAATTTAACCAACCTTGTAGCTCTTATAGTTCTCGAGATAGCAATGGTGTCACACTTAAATTGAACACCCTGTATATATTTACTTACCATCCACCATGAACAGTAAGTTTCACTTAACATCCACCGTGGACGGGAAGTAAATGATGTAAGCATAAAAACCAATTGTGCAATAAAAGTTCCACTTACTGTGTTTAAATTTTGTTATTAATGGGTAACTTACAGTACAGGTATTGCAAATGACATGTGTCATAATTTTTTGAAGGGATGAGCGTTTTTTGATAGTGCTGGTCCGTGTTCCTGCATAGTTCCACAACCTGCCAAGCCGTTGCCTATTTAAACAATTATTAATATATGTATATATTTGAAATATACATTTTATAATGGTATTACTGTGATCACATATTTTTTTCTTTTAATAATACAAAATTTTCGAATTTTTTTTCCGATAATGCGCATTGCCTAGATGTATTTATTATTGAGGCGAAAGGAACTATTTTTTTCAAGGGTCGCTGAAGCCGTATTATATTTTGTAAATTGTTCTTTAACTATCGGGTAATTATTGAACTTTGTTACATCTGTTCGTTCTTCCTGTATATTCTGCAGAACTCAATGGGGTCTTCCACCAATTTTTTTTTATGAAACTTTATTTAAATTGAAGACTATCTACATTTTTTTAAATTCTTAATTGTTATTCATTAAGCCACAATTATGACGTCATTGTAGAGGTGTTGCTGGATCTAAAACAGTACCTATAGATTGTAAATAATTGTAGTCATATATTTTCTTTACTTATTTTATTATTATTATTACAATAAAATAGAACATTTATATGACAAAAATTATTTAAATCTCTACTGTTTGAGATCCACCAACACCTCTATAATGACGTCACAATATTTAAAAAAATTCATTGTGGCTTAATGAATAACAATTAAGACTTTTTAAAAGTGTAGATAGTCTTCAATTTAGATAAAGTTTCATAAAAAAAATATTTAAAATGGTGAAAGACCCCATTATTGTAGCCTGATTGTAGTTATTTTATTGTATGTAATATTGGAGAAAAGGAACTTCCAATGTCAGTAGTTTTAGTTTTGAATTCATTTGCGTTTGCTTTCTAAGTTTATTAACTTTTAATTGATTTGAGCTACTTCTGTTAATAATTTAGCAAGCAAAATACAAAGTATTTCAAGTACATTTTATTGTATTTAAAATACATTTTATTGTATTTCAAATACTTGTTTATATAATTTAAATACAATTTAGGTATTTCAAATAGTATTTTAAATACCAAAAACATATACTCAAAGCTGACAAAATACATTCTTGTTTTAAAAAGTACCTATTTATCTAAAGACCAAATACAATACTTCTTTTAAATACAAGTATATGAAATACTGCTCAGCTCTGGGTAGTATGAACTCTAAAATACATCCAGCCAACAATTAGATCAAATAACGATAATGGGGTCATAAAAAAGTTGTTTTTTACAAATTATAAAAATTTAGATCATTTCAGTCACATAATATTCAACATTTCTTATAATTTTTTAACTTTTCATTCATAATTTCCTTTATGAAGTTTCGCGGTTGCAAAATCGTGACGTCATCTTGTAATAGAATATGCAGCATGGCAAGGCAAAAGAAGTGTTAATAACAAATAATAATTTGCTTTTCAGGGTTGTAATAATTACTTATTATTATTAAAATGAACACTCCGATAAATTAAATTAGATATTCGTTAATTATAAGGTTTTTAGACAAAGAGTTTAGGATGTGTTAAAATAAAATGCTTTGATGTACTATATTTTGTCGCTTGTCGGTAATGTAGGAAGTCTCATTATCACACCTGTCATCTCAAGTCATATGTGGCAGTTAACAACGATTTTCAAATTAAATTTATGTTTATTATATCTGTTATATTATTTTGCCCAGGTAATGTGAATAAACTATATTTGTAAAAACTTGTCAGTAAATAACAATGACAGATAACAGTCAATTTGACAGTTGGTATAGTTCCTCGCTCTCCGCAAGAGCGTGTTTCGTAGAATTACAAGATGACGTCAAGAAGCAAAAAATTTGAAAGAGATGCCAATTTCAAAAAATCTTATCTTAATAACTAAATGCCTTTTAATATTAAAATTAGTATCTATACTAGCGGTCCGACCTGCTTCGCAGGTCTGACCCCTAGGCTCCGCGACCCTGAAGAAGATTACATCTAAAAATGTAGAGAAATAAATTGAGTAGTCTCTTCGTTCCTCGCTTCCAAATCAGTACTTTGGCGAAGAATGCTCGTCACTTCGTTCCTCGCATCCATGTCAGTACATCGGCGAAGCAAGCTCGTCACTTCGTTCCTCGCTTCCATGTTAGCACTTTTTGACATTAGAGTGTAAATATCCTCCTTGAGACCTTTCATTTGATACCAAACATGTTAGAATTTAAATAACATTTATAAAAAAAAAACTGACGATCTTCCGAAACAACACTTGAGTTTAAATCTCACGTCTGAGACCTTTAATTTAAATCCAAACACGGTATGTTTTAAAGAACATTTATAAAAAACAATTGACAGTCGTGCAAAATAACATTTTGACACTTGAGTTTAAATTTCACGCCCGAGACCTTTAATTTAAATCCAAACACGGTATGTTTTAAATAACATTTATAAAAAACAATTGACAGTCGTGCAAAATAACATTTTGACACTTGAGTTTAAATCTCACGCCTGAGACCTTTAATTTAAATCCAAACACGATATGTTTTAAATAACATTTATAAAAAACAATCGACAATCGTGCAAAATAACTTTTGACACTAGAGTTTAAATCTCACGCCTGAGACCTTTAATTTAAATCCAAACACGGTATGTTTTAAATAACATTTATAAAAAACAATTGACAATCGTGCACAATAACTTTTTGACACTTGAGTTCAAATCCACTTCGGAAGACCTTTAATTTGATACCAAACACGGTAGGATTTAAAACATTTATAATAAAAAACAATTGACAATCATCCCAAAAAATTTTTTGACACTTGGGTTCAAATCTCCTGCGTAAGACCTTTAATTTGATATCAAACATAGTAGGATTTATGACATTTATATATAAAAAAATTGACGATCATCCTAAATAACTTTCTAACAGTTGAGTTTAAATCTCCAAACAATTGATGATCGTTCAAAATAACTCTTTGACACTTGAGTTCAAATTTATTCCATAACCTTTAATTTGATACCAAACAGCGTATGATTTAAATAATATTTATAAAAAAAACAATTGACGATATTCCAAAATACCTTTTTGACACTTGAATTAAAATCTCTGTCGTGAAACCTTTAATATGATACCAAACACGTTGGGATTTAAATAACATTTATAAAAAACAATTAACAATCGCCGAAAATAATGTTTTGATATTTTTGTGTATAAATCTCCTCCGTGAAACCATTAATGTGATAACAAACACGGTTGGATTTAAAAAAAAAATATAAAAAAAACAATTGACAATCGTTCAAAATAGTTTTATGTGTACGAATTTTGATTAAAAAGAAAATGCTGCAATTCATTTTGAATATTTAAAATGATCTTGAAAGTAATTTTCATCCTTTTTGTATTAGATAAATAATTAACTTATTTAAATTTTACCGCCAAAAATGCTTTAAAGCATCGATGTGTACGGCCAGAGGCATCTGTTATACTTTTACTTAAAATTTCAAATTGAACTGTCAAAAATGACAAGTTGCACACAAATTTGTGAAAAGTGACAGCTACAATTTTAATATTTTAGACTGACTTTTAAAATATTTACAAAATAGTACACCAAGTATATTCATTCATTTTCTCTTAACACAGATAAATTTACAAAACTTCTGCAACTTGTCTAGAATTAATGTAATTTATATTTAATTTTTCAAAGAGATCTGTCAAAAATGACAAGATAACACAAATTTGTGAAAAGTTACGACTACAATACAGTTTTTCATTTAAAATCAACAAATTTCACTTTCATAGCAACGCTCGCACACTCTGATTTCCGCCTTATTTATTTAATATCTCGCACATCATGTGTAAGAAAAATGTAAATTCATAAAAAGCACGTAATCCCAATCCAATTCTAAATGCTAGTGAAGGTTTCACTCGAATCCGTCAAACGGTCTAGGCTGTAGGTCTGCGTACAAATTGGTTGCTAGATTGGCTAAAGTATAGAGAAATACTCTAGCCGATTAGTATATAGGATTTATAATTTTACTCAAACTTACAGAAAAAAAAAACGAAAAAAGGTGTATGACCCCATCCAAATTGCATGTTGTCTGTTTAGATGAAACTAGTAAAATGTATCTCTAAACTTACCGAAAAGAGTTGCATTGGCACTTGAAGTAACTTCTTGTAGTTGATTTGGACTTGTACTGCAACAAAACAGAAACCACAATTATTCATGCATTCCTAATTACTTTGGAAACTATAAAACGGAACATACTGGTATACTGGTACACGCGCCACATTGCGGAAGCAATTACGATGACCATAATAAATTTATTTGCATACTCTATTTACGTTAGTGTCGTAAAATGCATATACTGATCAAGAATCCAATAAACTCTGGACTAATGCATGATTTGTATATTTCTGTACGCGTAAATTATTTACGATTCGCAGAAGATGTTTAAATTACAACCAGAAAGAGATTCTTCTTCACGCTATACTTCCAGCTTAGTATGTTTGGAATTTGGATTCAGAAACGTGGAACAACATTCGAACATTCCAAATTCGAATACGAAAACATATTTTTACATCGTAAAGGAAAGTTTCCAACAAAATCATATTAATTTCTACTTGGACATTTGGATAGCTGACAAGTATTATATGCAGTTTATTCTTAGTGTATATTATGATATAAGTGTATAAGTAAGCTTTTAAAGCACGTACGACGAGTTTAAGAGCACGACGCGAAGCGGAGTGCATTTAACGTCGCTAGTGCTTTAAAAGCACTCATACACGTGTGTCATACGCTATTTTTTATTATATCTGCATCATACTCTGGAAAAAACTGGAAAGCAATATTTTGATTTGGATTCAATTCATAATTTTGCGCGTGTGACGTTTGACGTATGTCGTTTACATGGAGACTGGTTAGCATTTGTTGTTTACATTTACAGTTTTAACAGATATTAATAGTAAATATTTTTGTTGTTGCTTAGCAACCTTTAAAGCACGGCGTGTTTTAATCTTGCGTTTACAAACGCTGTAGCTTGTTTTTAACACGGATTATGATGCAGGTATAATAAAAAAGCACTTATACACGTGTGTCCTACGATATTTTTCATTATACCTGCATTATACAGTGCAAAAAATTGGAAAGCAATATTTTGATTTTAATTCATTTCATAATTTTGCGCGTGTGATGTTTGAGGTATATCGTTTACATGGAGATTGGTTAGCATTTATTGTTTACGTTTAACAGTTTTGACAGATATTAACAGTAATTATTTGTGTTGTTGCTTAGCAATTTTTAAAGCACGGCGTGTTTTAATCTTGCGTTTGTGAACGCTGTAGCGTGTTTTAAACACGGATTATGATGCAGATATAATAAAAAAAATATATTTTTTGTTTTTGTCCCCAACTGCTGAAACTATTTAATATTGCATAAACAAATAAAATTTAAATTGATTTTATTTATTTTACGCCATATAAAACAATATCATTTCAAGGAATAAATAAAATTTTTCTATTTCGGCGTTTTTATAAGTTTGTAATGTACTGTAAACAACGTTCAGAAGAGCTATAAGCGCACTGTTTGTGGCGCATTTCATTTTCTAGTGGTTGTATGAGCTTCCAAAACTGACAGATGAATGACATGACCTCAAGAAGATTAGTGATGCCGAAATATTACTTTTAATTATGAATCTATTATGCTTTCTCATGTTATGACAGTGAAAAGAAAAGTTTAAATGCTGCATCGGTCAAAAATGAATTTTTCGCGCCGCCGTCCGTCATTGACACAATTACTTATCTCTAAAACGGTCGGAAATCATGTTTTTGTCGAACTAGTTCGACAAAAATTGCTAATTTTGTATGGTTATATGTTGGCATCACTTCAATAATTTTAGCTAACTTTTGACGCTAGAAATGTCAAAGTATTACATTAACTTAAAAATATCATGGCAATATATCCACAATTGAGTATTTGAAAACAAGAAAACAGAATATTTATGGATTTTAAACATATTTGTAAGTAATTATAATTGAATTTGCAGTGTAAAATCCAAATAAAAATATGAAGATATTTTTGATTATGATATTGGAAAATAAACATAATTGACATTCAAATATTGTGAAGTTAGCAACATAAAAAAATTCCCTGTCATTAAGAAAAGGAGTAATAAATTAAATTTATTTATTAAATTTACATAAATGTTGGCGCGAAAAATCTTGTGTATCCCTCGGTTGGAAACTATTTTGCGAGTGCTTGTATTTGTAGGACTCGCCTACGGCTCGTCCTATCAAAATAAACTCGCACTCTCAAAATAGCAGTTTCCAACCTTGTGATACAAATAACTATTCATTTGTACAAATTGATAAAAAATATATATATTTTCGAGTAGTCGCATTTTCTAAAAATACTACACTGCTATAGAATTGAAATAAAGAGCTATTCACAATTCAAAAATACATGGAATAAGTTCCATTTGATTACCTCAATATTAGTATTTCACTGATCAACTCAATTAGAATTAATATTTATTAGAAAAATTGTAATACGGCCATGGAAAATTTCATAAAACATATTTAGATTTATTTATTACAGGGCTGTATTATTTATTGTCTGTAGAAATTTCGAAATATCGAATTTGATAAACCGAAATTAGTTCTTATTTTATGTTTTGGCTTTAACAGGTTTGTAGCATGTGTACCTGTCATATGTAACTGCTGACAGAACTGTATTGGTTTTTGTTTTAACACAAAAGTTTGCAAACTCCAAACTTATGTTTTGGTTATACTAGAGCTCTAGAAGAATGTAGGTATTCTCGTCCGCCATTTTGGGCCCAGATGTCATAAATAACACAAGTTATTGGAATCCAGTTACTTAAAAAAAAAAACATTTAAAATTTGTATCTGTCAAATTTGAAAACATATTTCTTGAAATTCTGTAAAATCCAACTACACAAATCATACGGTAATATATTAGAAATTATTCTGTACACTTACCTGTTAGATATGAAATATAATAATTAAGAGAATGATATAGCACAATTATTAATCAATATCAACTTCAAATTTGACAGAAAAGAATTAAGGTAACTGGATTCCAATAATTTGTTTTATTTATGACACTTGGACCCAAAATGGCGGATGAGAATACTCATATATTCTAGTGCCTTAGTTATACGTTTGAATCGACAAATAGGAGGATACGTAAGATGATGTAGCGATATATAGTTATCTCTTTCTATTAACTGTCATTCAAAATACGTACATAACCAAATATTTTCTACCATAAAAGTAAACGCTTCTTCGGCATTCATCTAGGATAATTTGTATATTAAAACGTGTCGTTTTTTCATAATTTTATAATATATTTAGCATTAAAGCACTGTAGTTCATATCAACAAAATACAAATGTAATTTTCTGACATTTTAGCTAAAATATGGTCTGAGTGACCTATCTTGTTAATTTTTTTATTATATTTGTTACTGTATGTCGCTACGAACACCTAACACTAAATTCGATTTCTGAATGAGGCTTTACACAAATAAATAATAAATATAATTTACATTTTAAGTTGGTAGTGATAAGATGCTTCAACTAGAGTTACTTAAGTTATCGCCATCAGTAGAACTATGAGGAAAAAATCAAGAACACACAACTTGCTAAATCAAGCGAGTAGTTAAAATTGAATCCGAATTTAATTATTTGTTTATTATAAAATAATATAATTAATAGTTCTGCGTTTACACCTAAATCTAAAGTGTAAAAACGTTTGAACTTTTCATGAAGTACTACATTTTCATTATCCAGTTTCCAGTATCTTCCCAAACATCCATTCACAAATCCACGAAGCCACCAAAGACATATTTCACTCTTAATTTAATTTTCCGTTCCCAAGATTCTGCGGTCTAATTGGCAGTTACAAATACTCTTTTACTTCAGTCTTTGATGTTCGCGCAATAAACCGCAACTGAAACCACAAACATAGCAGTCGGGGGCTCCAAGCTGCTGCGAAGCTATGACTGGAAGTTGGAAGTCGAGCGCCACGGAAATTTAAACGTTTCTGGACGCCAGTTCAACGACTTCTGTTGTTAGTGTTATCTGCTTTGTAAGTTGTCAATGCTATCAGCTAATGATTAAATAAATTGGAATAGTATCAGATGTTGTACACACTGATTAATAAAACATTTTTACACCTTTTAACTAGCTTATATTTTTATTACTTATACAGTTATACATAGTATAAAGGAAGTATCGAAATCATGAATTATCGCATGTTTTGTGGTTCCCTGAATCCGCTTTGTTATAGTTTTTTAATGACGTGTGCGTGTGGAAATGGATGGATGTGTGGCAATATTTGCAATAACCCATGAATAAGAACAAATTATATATGAATATACAATTTAATTAACTCATAATAATAATAATAATAATAATAATAATAAAAACTACATTTATTTATGTCTTATAAATTAATAGCATTTTAAATTTTTAAATAAATTTAATTCAAGTCGCACATGTATGTCAGATACTGGGTGAGATAACTTATATTCTAAAAATAAAATTAGAAATAAAATTGTAGTTTCTAGGAATAAAAATCACTATATACAATAGAGCCTCAATAATCCGGACGTCGAAAATCCGGACGATCGATAATCCGGATTCGATTTTTAAAATATTTAGCATAGACTTACTGTACAATACAGTATATTTTCTTTAAATATAACATATAAAATTTTATTAATAATGAATAGTTTCATTTATCTGCTACTCTTCTCTAAACATCACAGCGCTAAAGTGTTCAAAAATCGTCATTAAAAGCTCAGAAATCGTCAATAAAGTAACCCATTATACGACGATTTTGAGCAACCCAGTGTTGGCAACCGTTAAATAATTATTGTACAATTAGGATAATTTTTGTAGATATATTAACGTACTTAGGTTAATTTGGACGTAACTATTTAATTCCGATGACGAAATTGAGGACAAAACACATAATTTTGAGTGTTATTTAGGATAACTTCACTTCTCGAGGTTGGCAACACTGACTGTCAGTTTCAATTGACAACTGACAGATGTATAAACGTAACCTATAATGTAATTTTTTTACAGTTTTTTCGAATATTAGATTTCTAATAAAACTTAATATGAACCTCGACACTGAAGTTCAATTTTTTGTGGATTGATATCCACTTAATTATTTATTCCTTCATCCATAAAGGCATTTATATGTATTTTGTAATTTACAAATTTAGATTTAGAAATTAATTTTTTAAAGTATTAATACGAGGGTTGCCTTTTAAGTTTTTACAATCGAACTATAGGGGGCGTTAATGAGTTGTAGCACCAATGTATTTTCAAAACATTGACGTTTGTTATTGCAAAGCCAGTGGCAGTTTAAAAATTGACTGAGTAAGTTGTTGATAGAGAACGTTTAAAAGAAACAAGTTTGTGCAAAAATGGAAATCAGCCGTGAAGGCTTACGTTGGATGATTTTTTATTTTTTTAAAAAAGGCCTTACTCAACAACAATGCATAGAATCGCTTCGTGCAACTTTTGGTAATGAAGCACCATCAGAGAAGACTGTTTACAATTGGTTTGCAGAATTTCGTCATGATCGTGCGTCCGTCAGTGATGAATGATGAGAAGGTCGGCCAAAATCGGTTGTCATTCCGAGAAACATCGATGCTGTACGCAACATGATTAAAGAAGATCAGCATGTAACTTACAGACAGATAGAGGCGTCTCTTAGGATATCGTAGACTGCAATACAATCGATTTTTCATGAACATTTAGGTGTGAGAAAGATATGTTTCCAGATGGATTCCACATAATTCTTCATAACGACAAAGCTAGCTCCCATAAAGCACGTCAAACAACTGAATATTTGAAGAAGAAAACATCAAATTAATGTCTCATTGCCCGTATTCAACAGATTTATCCATTGTCAAACAAAAAATGCGCGGACAGCGATTTTCATCACCTTAAGAAGCTGTTGAAGACCTTCAAAATCATGTTTCTACGATATCAGCTTCAGAGTGGAAAAAATGCTTCCAGAATTGGTTTGAGCGTATGCAAAAATGTATAGACCTTAAAGGCGAATATTTCGAAAAGCAATAAAACACTTTGTTTCGAACTTGTTCGTTTCTGTTTCACTTTTTGTAAAAACTTAAAAGGCAACACTCTTACATAGAAATACCTTTCTATAACACTGTTTTGGAAACTACGTATTCTACAACTGAAAATTGTCATGGAATCACTAACATTCCATACGCCGCGTATTGAATATTTTCGACGAATCAGAGCCGCATATTAGAGCGATATACGAAGTATATTGATTCAGTTACTAAGGTTACGTCTGTTTGTTTTAATTTTATTTATTTGAGTTTGACGTTTTCAACAGTTTTATATTTGTATTTTTTGTATAATTTCCAAAATCTTGTTATAGAAAGTATAGTCTACAATGTGTAACGAAATTGCATATCCCACACTCGCAAACCGTAGCCCTCGCCTGCGGCTTGGACTACAAACTTTTTGCTCGCGTGGAATATGTGCCATTCCATTACTTGTTGTAGAATATACTATTACAGGTTTATGTACGATTTACAAATTCAGAATATAACCAAATCACCATATTTCATATTCTAAATCTTAATTTCTAAATATAACCAATCACAATTTGACTAGAAAACAAAAAACAGCTGTGACAACAATAAAAACAGGTGACACTATTAGCTTTTCAACCTACAATTCTCAGGGTAGCATGTTGGTTTGTTGACCTATATTACAGCAATAGAATGTCGTTTGAAGAACAATAACTTTTAGTAGGTTTGGTGAATACTGAATATCAATAATTTTAATACAGTATAAAATGATTTATATTGGCTTTAGTTATATTTCTTTATTATCTTGGCAAAACGGGGCCAATACAATTTATGTTTGAAAATGCTTCAACGGGCTCATTATTTCGTTCAATAGTTTGTTGAACCTGGCCATAACATTACAATATTTCCACATCTTACACTTCTGCGAATTCGATCTATGTTGGAAAGTATTGTATTATGCATATGCAATGCTCACTTCCACTTAGTATTGATTTATACCGGTGTTGAAACGAAACTGCGTAGTTTCAAGATGATTCGACCTCGTTTATTAAACGCATAATCTTACCGAGCACCTGTTTTATATCATTTTAGATTTCATGCGTAAAAGTACGCAGCTTTGGTGGAATCTGACAGAATTATAAATGGATTATCAGATTTTTGCATTGACAGTAAGAGTTTATTTTAAAAAATATGCCTAGCTCAGCTCATCTGAAAGAAGATCTCCAAGTAACAAAGTAATTTTTTTAATCTGGTGTGGTCACCACACCACTGTCTTTGGATAGAATTTGAATGTTTAACAAAATTCCACTTAACATGAATGACATAAATGTCTATAGAATAGTTATTATAGTTATTAGTTTTTAATTTTTTTAAGTAGAATGGAAGTATAACAATCATAAAAAAAATTTGAAGTCCCCCAATACTGTTTTGGCCATTGGATGTGTTACGCACAAAAATATTTCACATTATTTCAGGATCTTTAAAAAATATTCAGTAGCTATATCCCAAGTGCATGGCAAATATTCTTATTGTATTTGTCATGCACGAGGGATATATTACACGAATATTTCTCGTAAAAAGTCATTATTTTAAATTATTGAACATATGTTTAATTTAATCTGTCACAAAACGTCAGATTTTTATAAATGTCATTTGTCAAATTACGTTAAAAATGAGTCATCAGCGTTTTGAAAGTAATTCTTTTGAAGAAATTGATTGAAAAATTAAAGATATTTGTAATTTTAAAACAAAGAAATTAAATTATTCCTCATTGTGTTTAGAATTATTATAAATATTCGGGAATCGCACTTGTGCAAATACTCGATATGCAAAATATTTACTGATATTCGATTGTCATTGGTCGATATTCCGAAAATACGGCAAGATGATTGGTTGAAATTTTTGCGAGGGAAATATTCTGCAATATTCACTATAATATGCCGGGTGTAGAATAAAAATATGCAATATAGGGAAAACAATGATCGCTAGTAAGAACGCTGACTAAGGGCGATTAACTAGCAGTTGACTATCTGTGTTTTTCAGCTGTCAAACCTTCTTACATAATTATTGAGAAAAATATTTGAAATAGAAGTGGTAGAATATTTAATTCTGTATGTTTTTATTTGAAGCTTATATCTCTAAAATAATTTAGGAACACTTGACAGCATAAAATAAAGTTAGTCAACTGCTTGTTAATCACTCTTAATCGGTTGTTCTTACTAGCAGTCAATGTGTTTTTACTATCTTATTATTTTGTTGTATAAGGAAGTATAGAAATCATCGATTGCGAGATTTTCACGGAAATATATATTTGACCACTGTGTCGTCAGTGTAGATGAATGAATGGATGGATGTGTGTCCGTATGTTCAATTACTCGCGAACAATACTTCATAAAGTTAAACTATATGATATGCGGAGAACGGAGTTGATTTTGGTAACAATTGTAAAACCGGAAATAGAAGGTTACTTGACACAAAAAACAATAAGCTATTATTTCGAATGTGTAATTAGCTGCGAAATAAAATTTCAAATAAAAATATTATTTGGAATATAAAATGTTATTTGTAATTTTCTTGTATCTGCTTTTGGTTTTAAGAAAAACTATTTATTATTAACAAAACATTTGATAAAT
Organism: Poecilus cupreus; assembly: GCA_963942605.1. Taxonomy (NCBI): domain Eukaryota; kingdom Metazoa; phylum Arthropoda; class Insecta; order Coleoptera; family Carabidae; genus Poecilus; species Poecilus cupreus. The sequence continues at coordinate 16,830,092 of OZ012719.1, read as the reverse complement.
ATTGATTAAACCCTATCAAGTTTGGTATCAACTTAAAGGTCTCGGCGATAATAATTCACTTCAAATGTTAAAAATTATTTTTTGACGATCATCAATTGTTTCTTATAGAAGTTATTTGAATTGAATTGAGTTTGGTATCAAAATGTTGCTTTCTGAAAAGGATATTTATATTGCCAGGTAATATACCCATTTTGGACTTCTCGGAATATGATAATTTTTTTTTAAACATGTACCCATATTTTTTTTTAAGTTAAACAGTGTAATTTGTGTTACTAATTATATTTCAATAATTACAGTGAATATAAAAATAAAACATATAACAGGAACATCTTTTCCAAATTTCTTATATTTGTATGTATAGGGTAAACAGATCATTGGTAACGTATCGGATTGTGGGCTGTGAGATCCTCAGTTCGAATCCCATAACCGACATTGCCATTTTAAATACAGGGTGTTTCATAACTTCGAGTACATACGTTAATGATATATGTTCTTTGATATGCTGATTACGAATCTAAAAGAATTTTTTTTTAAATTCGAAAAATTAAGGGTTGTTTACCTAAAACATTTTTTGTAGTACTGCACTGGATTCGCTTTCCTATTAAACACAAACAATGAAGTAGGTAATCAACAATTTAAATTACATAATACTAGTAAAATAAACGAACAAAATTTAATTATTTTTAATGAAACGATAATTATCAACATAATCATTCACCCAGTGGCAGTGTCAACGAAAAATTTTGGACTGGGAAACTTGGAAAATAATTTTGCGATTTAAAAAAAATATTTTTGATTCGTAATCAGCATATCAAATAACATATACCATTAATGTATGTACCTGAAGTTATGAAACACCCTGTATACCCATGTGGTTTTCCCTCTACTAATATTTTTGAGGACTACGGCATGACGGCTGGTAACTGTACTTCATACGTAAAATATATCACTTACCGAGATCTGCGTAAACAGAGTGCCGCACCCATAATGGGTAAAAGGCATGATTATATATTTATTTATTTATATGTATAAGAAAGTCGTGTGGTGCCCACACCAGATTTATTATCATGGTAACTATGATTATTGGAATATATTATTAAGACCAGTCTACAAATGCCATAAACCAAATTTAAAAAAAAAAATTTTATGAAACTTTATTAGAATATAGGACGATCAGTGAAAACCCGATGTGAAAATTTCATATATTACCCGAGATATGATTTTTCAAAGTTTGTGTGACGTCACAGGTATTACTCCAGTGGCACTAAACAACGATTTTCCATGAAAGTAGATATTATATATTTTTTAATATAAAAATAATATTTTCATATTATGTCTTAATTTACAACAATTAAACTTAAAATAAACTAAGACAAAACTCCTTTGACAACTTTAAGAGTATTTTACTTGATATTCGAGTAAATAACAACAAAAGTTAGAGAACAGTGGCGCTAGTAGTGATGTAACCTAACCTCAACACACAATTTTAATCAATAGATTTTCAACACAGCACAATAAAACAGTAAAATTATGAAACAAGTAATAGAAGCCCAACAAATATAATCTTAAATACCAACAAACAAAAATATGAAATGACATTTCGTAGTTCTATTTTAGCCCACAATAGGCGTTGGGCGCAGCGGCAGACGCGCGATTTGCAATTTTCATATATCTGGCCAATAGCACAATGCAAATACCTGTGATGTCAAAATATGTTCAATTCGTTATATCGCTTTACTGCAAAATATTTAAAAGAAAAAAAAAATACTTTACTACTAATTATTCCATAAGTGAAACACGATTTTGATATAAATTTGTCATATTTCGTTTATGGTTTATGCGCCCATTGGCGTTAAAAATTTTCTCTCTCGCACAATATATATGAACCGAAAAACATAATATAAGGTACTTTTTCTTTAAATTTCTTAAAAAAAAATTGGCCGTACACTTGTACACTGCTGCTTTACCGCATTACCATATAACCGCTTGTTTTGTAGTAGGCGAATTGGCTATCAAATGTCATTTTATAATCACTTGAAAAGAAAAACTTCATCGTGAAATCCACGCTTAAGGAATTATCTATTAATTCAATGTAATTTTCGATGGCAATTATCCGTGTTAAAAAACTAAAAAAAAGGTTAAGTAAAAGTGCATTAAGCGAATTGGCGCAATGCGTCTGCACGTCAACAGCAATATTTACAGGGCCGCAGCAACTGGCACCTTGCCCAAAATTTGATGGCCTGTGGATTTAGCACGCAGACGATCTATTTATTGCAAATTGCACTGATCTGCAAGGAAATGCAACTGAAATAAGTCGAGTGCATGTGTGTGTTGGCCTACAAATGTTGCAGATTTAATTAAGAATAGTTCTGAGCTATGAACTAAATGCAGTCTGGGAGAGGACGACGATTAGCTCGATTTCCAGGTAGACATTGTTCTATTTTGCTACGCAATGGCGAGGTAATTGCGTTTCGCGCCATCTGTTTATAATAAAGAATTGAAGTACGTCAGTAATCGCTAAGTGGTAACGTATCTGATGTGATCCACGGTTTGAATCCAACAGACACTTTTAAACCCCTGTTGGTCTCCCTCAACTAATATCGTTGCGAGCTTTGATAGCTGGTACGCGTAAAAATATAACATTTGTCGAGATGTAAAAGAATAGTGCTTTATTAAAAATGGATAATTGGTGCAATGAAATATTAATTATTTATTTTTTACCAATCTTAATTGTCATTAAATCATAATTTACAGAGATATTTAAATATAACTTAATAGGACTTCAAGCATACTATCACTTCCGGTTATTGGATTATCACCCAAAATTAATCAGCTCTTCCCAAGAGGATACAATTGATATACACAAAATATCAAAATTTTAAGTGTAGAAAGTTTTTTAAAAACCGTAACTCGAGAAATCCACACACACACACAGACAATGTGACTGACTTACTGTCAAACAGACAGACAGACGGACAGACAAACAGACAGACAGACATATAGACAGGCATACAGTTAGATAGATACACAGACAAGCAGGTAGATAGACAGATACACACGCACAGACATCATCGCAAAACTAATAAATCATTCTAGAGACTCTAAAACGTGCTCATCCACTGAAAACTCTTAAACCCTTAGCGGGCGTACAAGATGAAGTTTTTCTTTTCAATTGATTTTAAAATGATATTTTCTAAATCGTCGACTACAAAACAAGCGTTTATAGATGCCAATGAGGTAAAGCAGCAATGAGCAAATGTACGACCAAATTTTTTAGAAAATTTTAAGAAAAGGTACCGCCACCGCCTATTCTGTTTTTTGGTTCGTCTCTCTTACACTTACATCATTGTACGAGAGAGAAAACTTTTTAAAGTTAATGGGCCCATAAACCAATTTTTTATGAAACTTTATTAGACTATACGACGATCAGTGAAAACCCGATGAGAAAATTCCATATATTACCAGAGATATGATTTTTTAAAGTTTGTGTGACGTCACTGCTACTGCTCCAGTGGCACTAAAACAACGATTTTTCACGATAGTAGATATTATATGTTTTTTAATGTAAAAATAATATTTACATATTATAAGTCTTAAATTAAACAATTAAACTTAATATAAATAAAGATATAATTCCTTTGACAACTTTAGAGTATTTTACTTGATATTCGAGTAAATAACATACGAAAGTTTGAGAACAGTGCCTCTGGTAGTAAGGTAACCTAACCTCAACACACAATTTTATTTAATAGTTTTTCAACACAGCACAATAAAACAGTAAAATTATAAAACAAGTAATAGAAGCCTAACAAATATAATCTTAAAAACCGACAAACAAAATAAATAAAATGACATTTCGTAGTTCTATTTTAGCCCACAATAGGCGTTGGGCGCAGCGGCAGACGCGCGATTTGCAATTTTCATATTTCTGGCCAATAGCATCAATGCAAGTACCTGTGACGTCAAAATATGTTCAATTCGTTATATCGCTTTACTGCAAAATATTTAAAAGAAAAAAAAAATACTTTACTACTAATTTTTTAAGTGTTACACAATTTTGATACTAATTTGTCATATTTCGTTCATAGTTTATGCGCCCATTGAAAAGAAAATCTTCATTGTGTAATGCACGCTTTACTCCTTACAGAATGTGGCGGGATGTAAAAAACATTTTTATTTCGCCAAATTTACCTTAGCAATTTAATTTCCTATTATTAATTTAAAATATATATTAAAAACGTCTTTTTTTTAACGTTTGACAAGACGCATCAGTGAATGAACGAGATGACCCAATTCTCTAACGAAGTTGTTTTCGTAGCAACTTGCTAAAAGTGACAGAATCGCATAAACTTCATGTTTAATGGTTAATATTTTATTAGCTGTCAAAAAACGATTTATTTTTGTCATAATTAGCGAGTTGTTACCATAGCAAATTTATCTAGAGAATAGGCCCATATAGTTAGAAGTAGTTTCTTTCTATACGATTTTTCACCAACCGTAAAATCACAACACCCAAAGATTCTAGTACAGGGGAGTCTCAACTTTAGTTTTTATGCAGTGGAAGTTTCATATGTCAACAGCGCGTAATTAAATAAAAAATAGACATAAGCAGCTGTTGCAAATTAACTAAAAAAAAAAAAAAACGATTTACTTAAACAAATTTTTGCGTGGTGTAATGTGCATCAAGTAACCTTGGCATCGAAAATAGAATATTGTATCGACTTAAAAGAACACATGAAACATTGTATGTTCGCAGAGTAAACTGAATTCATTACAATAAATATATTTCGCCATTTAACATTTGGAAGGTGACATTTTCCTTTCGCAGGTCTAGACTCTAGATAATAGTAGATACATATTTACGAATGAAGAATGGTTACCATTCGTAGTCATCAAATAATACCATATGAAAACTAGACCTAAGGTCCACAAAAAAGTAGATTCGGCACGTAAAAAATTTAGTCAGCATGTAATTGAATATTGTTTTTAATCATTACACATTCAATATTACGAATATGGTTGAAAAATATTTCTATAACACTGTTTTGGAAATTACACATTCTACAACTAAAAGCTGTATTGGAACAACTATCATTCCATACGCCGTATATGGAATAATTTCGACGAATCGCCGCATATTAGCGAGATATATGAAATATCTTGGTTCAGTTACTATGGTTACGTCTGTTTGTTTTAATTTTTTTATTTGAGTTAGGCATTTTCAACAGTTTTGTAGCTGTATTTTTTTGTATAATTCACAAAATCTTGTTATAGAAAGTATGGTATACAACAGGTAACGCAATGGCATATCCCATACTCGCAATATTTGACTCGTGTGGAATATGTGCCATTCCATTACTTGTTGTAGAATATACTATTTCATTATGGTCCGTTGAAGTGCGCTAGGTACGGATTTACGAAAAAGTATTATGATACCATTAATCTTCTCGAAAAATTACCATTTACCTAAGAGTACAGTGCAATACGTCGATAATATAATAATTTAGACTTGTATTGGGCATCCAAAATTAAAATACGCTAACTAGTGGTAGAAAGCTGAACTAAACGTAAGGTACATAAATCTGATTGTATTTTGAAATTAATTGATATTTTATTTAAATTAATAACAACAGTAGATCTTTTAGGATTATTCCGATGTTAGTATTACATTTGTTTAAGCCGTATTATTTAAGTAAGATGTAAAATGAGAGGTATATTGTATTTGTAGATTATAGGTTAAAATTGAATTTTCTCCAAAAGAACCTATTCAAAACAGGAAAATTTGCAGTGTATAGCTACAGTACTGCTGCCAATAAAAACAAACTAACAATACTAAAGCAGGCATTCGCCATCATAAGATATCATACAAAACAAATTAGCTTTCTTGAATAGCCTCTTCAACCATTTTTTTAAAATTTATTTTTCGAAAATAGACGTTAATATATGAATATTTATCGTATTTTCATCTATATTGTAATATAATTAAGCCAGTAATTAATTACTAAAGATTCTCTATAAAACCGTCTGACGTCAAAGTGACTGATGACAGAACAGCGCTGAAATACATCATAATTTTGAATTTTTGTTGCTGTTGTTTTCACAACTTGGCACAAAGCAATACTTTATAACCACAATTGTAATTTTAACGAGAATGTAAATATTTTAACAAATAAAAACAATAACACAACTGACAGAACACAACACTCAACGCCAAGATGGCCAAGATTATGCGCGCGCAATCTCTATCTGTCAGTAGTCGGTCTGACGTCACACGAAAAATAATGTACTTTTAATAATTAATCACAAGCATAATATTTACTTTTAAATAAAGTGTTATATTTTTTTTACATTGTTTTCAAGAGTATTGTTGAAATTTTTTCCAAATATGCTTAATTTTACGGTGGTTGAAGAGGCTATTGTGATCAGTTCAATCTCTTGATAATTTGGAAGCCCAATAACGGCAATAACAGCGTGAAAAAATAATAATTATATTTGATTACAGCATATTTTTCAGGTGATACGAATACATATAGGTATAAATATATCATTTGCTATTGTACAAAAATTATGCGCAATACCAATTAGCCAAGTAATTTGAATCGCTCCAACTTCTCCCTACAAATCCACGAAGGAAGTGCGGACAATTTAATGGTATTGTTCATTGCTTGAGTTAATATCTCTCCCATTTAATACATCCTCATGACGTCATTCATACTAAACTAAAGCTTGTAACTCGAATAAAATAAATAAATGTAAGTGTAATGCTGTAATATAACTGTCCAAATTTCATAATTTATAATCATAAGTCCCCATTAAGTTTTATGCTGGAAAATAAGTTATTTACATTTAATATTGTAGTACGGCAAACAACACATAAGCTAGACGCCAAGGCTGTTGTTCGAAGCGCCTCGTTCTCGCAGATTTCAGTTTGTGTTCCAACTCCAACGAAGAAAACGCTATACATCAACTTATATATTTAGACGCCCTGAGTTGTCTTTTTACGCAACTAGCCGTAAGTCGTATAATCAAACACGTGTGTAAGAAGAAGAACAGACAACTCAACTCGTAACCGTCGTCCAAAACATCATAAAACAAAAAATATTCCAGCTCCGAAACGGAAAATAAATGAGATATTTTCAGTTAAAAGTACGCTGATGATGTACAAATTTATCTAAAAGAAGCAACTTGATAATTAACAAATGAAAAGTAAAAATAAGATGATAGAAACATCCAACTTTATTGTTTTCTTTACTCGATTACTTATACAGTGTCTCAGACCACCCGTCCACCCCTTTTACAAGTCATTGGTTTGATATTTGATATTTCTTTTTATAAAACGTACGGTTCCCTCACTAATTTTGTCGTCCACCATTCGATGGTGTAAAAAGTAAAAATTCCCGAGAAATTTAAAATAGAAACCTCTATATTTTATTTGAAATTCGGATTCTACACCTTAAAATACGTAGAATTTATTTAATAGTTATTTGTCAAACTAGAGAGGAAAGCGGTTCTTTTCCCATTCGAGCTAGAGTGGAAGAAGAGCTTTCCTCTCGTGTTAGACATAACATTTTTTTCACATGTTTCTAAAAGCGATTTGCTCGGACCTAAAATACACTTTGACAACACAACTGACACGTTAAAAGTTAGGTTATCAGACGCAAAGAGGTGTAGCAGTGTTGCCAATGAACCAATCTTAAATCTAAATTAAAGTTGTCAAATTGTGATTTAATCTAGAAAAAGGAAAATATAAGACATAATTGTAAGATAATTTAAAGTATGTATATCACCAAAATAAGAATTTTCAATAGAGAAGAAAAACACATTTTCCTCACAACTTCGTGAGGAGAATGGTGGGGTTTTCTGGCAAGTCGTGAAAAAAAAAACACTTTTTTGAATTCGTAACAGACGGTGTTGTAATCGTAAAAAAATATGCATCAGAAATTAATAAAATAGGTAAGGGGTGGAGACATAAAATTAGTAAAGTTGTGTAGAAAATATTTTATTTAAATATTTCGAATTATTGTACATTATTCTTCATTAGAAGAACAAATGAAACATAAACAAATAAATAGATACAACTATGTAGACTTATAAAACAGAGGAATCCATATCTTGTTCATTAAATGTTTTTATTTACTTGTTTAAGTTATTCATTTGTTTTCCTGATAAAGAATTCTATACGTTATATTTAAATAATAGTATATTGTGTTATTAGAAGTAAATGTGATACTTTGTGTACTGAACATGCGAAGTACCCAAAGTATACACATTTACTCCGAATAACACATGCTATTTTTCCTTCAAACATAGAAAATAATAGTTATTTACTTTACAAGTGAGTAAAGTAAGGAATTACCCATTTGTGAAATATAACGTTTTATCAAACATCTCTTAATAGATGCAAAAGTTTATTAAAGAAATATTATTTGACAGTGACATGATTTTAATTTTCTAAATTAAAGTGTCAATCGAATTAGTTACCAAGGTGTTGTGTGTTATTATTATTGTTTTAAATAAAAAATTACTAACTAGTGACTTTTCTCAAAATTATACCCACTAGTGGGTAATGTGTTACTTTCCTTGTTTAAAATCGCCATAGTTATAGTGCATTTATTGAGAGGTGTGGGATAAAATTATAAATCATTAAAAAATGCCCAAAACTTCAAAAAAATATTCTATCTTCCAGCATTTATAGTTGCCATAGAATATGCTGTTTCGTTATTTTTCTTTATTTGTTTAATTTTTAACTGTCAAATTATTGAATTACAATGTAACTATTTTTCATAATATTTTACTTTGTCCGCCGCCGAAGTATAAATGTTACCAAGGAAACTCTTATACGCGGCGGCGACAATATTGAACTTCTGCTTGTTGAATACAAATACATAACAACGTACTTTTATGACGTTTGAAGAAAAAATATTTTTTTACAGAACTTAATCCAGTATAATTAAATTGTTTTGATGTTTAAGTTCCTTATAGATTTTTTTTATCCATATAAAATTTCAATATGCGTTCTATACTGTTTGACGTTTAAGGTCCGAAAAAAAAAAGAAAGATGATAATTTTATTGCACTAATTGTAAGTGAAGTTTGGAGTTTGCAAGCATCACAATGAATACTTACAACAAAGCAATTATTTTGTAGGTGTGTTATGTAATTGTTATTTCTTATCGTAATTGATAATTGGGTATCTCTGAAAGCAGTTTCTATCTTTTTTAGTCCAAGAGTTGCTGAACATACGAACGCACATCCAACAATTGTATTCAGTGTTACCTACCCTACGATTTATCGGTAGATCTACCGAAATTCACAGCCTTCTACCGATCTACCGAAACACCCTTCAAATCTACCGAAAGTTGTTATTATTTCCCAACAATTAATGAATGGTAAATTAAAAGAAAAAATAATGTTTCGGAAATAAGTTGGGACAATTTTTCACTTGACTTTTATGTTGGTATTGCAGTTTGGCCCTTAAATCCACTGCCATCTACGTCTAGTTGTAAATTAGTTAGTCTTTTTTGCATACACTCGCTTGTGTATATAATTTAAATTTGTTCTTATAATAAATTTTCTTATTATCAGACAGATGTGGTGTTTGAGAAGAATGATTTGGTGACTGATTGTAATGTTTCAGTGAATGGTGTGAGACTGGAACAAGTGAATGAATTTGTATATTTGGGTAGTATGTTCTCGAGGGATGGACGTATTGACCGGGAGATTGAAAGGCGAGTGTCTGCAGGGTGCAAGGTATTGGGTGCTCTGGGTACATTTGCTCGAAACGTGAATGTATCTAGAGATGCTCGATTGAGTGTTTATAATGGTGTGTTAGTGCCTACATTGATGTATGGTTCTGAATGTTGGGTATGGATGAAGAAGCATGAACGACGTATAACTGCTGTGGAAATGAGATATTTGAGAGGAGTATGTGGGTATACGAGACGTGATCATATACGGAATACATTGGTGTATGATGAGTGTGATATTGAGAAGAATGTTGTTAAGAAAGTGGGAGTGAGTCAGTTGAGGTGGTTTGGACATGTTGAGCGAATGTCGAATGAAAGGTTGGTGAAACTAATATATGAGGGTGAGATTGAAGGTGAACGATTGCGCGGGCGTCCGAGGAATAACTGGTTGGGTATGATTGATGGTTTGTTGCGTGAACGAATGATTCCGAGTGTGAAGAATAAACGAGCATGTATGAATCGCACTATGAATGTGGACGAGGCGAAAGTGGTGTGTCAGGATAGGAATGTTTGGAGGAGATTGATTGTTGGTTGACTCTTTTTCTGGGTTCGTGCTACCCCACTAAGTGGGACATAGCGTGATGTTATGTATGTATGTATGTATGTACGAAATAAACATTTTTCCTTAAAAAATGCATTTCTTCTTTTATTAATTGCAATATAAGGATAATTTGAAAAATCTACCGAAATTCTCCAAAATCTCCCGAAATTTTCGAACGAGTCTACCGAAAATTCATCAACTCGGGTTGGCAACACTGATTGTATTTATCCATCCTCAAAGATGTCGCTGGGAAATGGTTAAATTAGATACGAGGCATCTAAAGTCTAAACCAGTATTTCGTCGAAAATCACTACATATTTTTTCATGATTCCTATACTTTCTTATAATACGTTTAAGAATGAAGAGTAATAGGTTTGAAGTAAATTAGTATTTAAAAAATTAAAACTTGGGTTGTTTCAAAATAATAATACTCTGCTTTAAATAAGAAATAACAATTTGAAAAAACAAAACTATTAGTTCGATTGATTTGTCTACTTCAATGATTTGAACATTTGCGGTACTTACAGTTTATTATTACACCACCAACAAATGGTAAATGGCGTGGTGAAATATTTATTTAAATATAAAATTTATTTGCAGCTTAATATTCAGCACACTTAAACAACCCTTATAGTCAAAATAAATCTGCAATATTCTATAACTAAATTAAAAGTAATGAATTAATACATGTAATATTTATTGTAGTAATCGATGTTAACAGCATGTAATTAAGGAGTTATTTTCGTTTGGAAATTTGTGTCAGTCTCCGATGCGGTTCGATGTCGTTGCCAAGACGACGCAGCGTCAGAAGAGGGGCAACCCACGCGTTCTATTCACATCTCGAAGCCAAGAAGTGCACAGTGTAGGAGACAATTTATTAGAAAATTACTATGAAAGAATTTCAACAAGTATCAAACCACTGTCACTTAACACGCGACATATCGTACGTTACTCTTTTATTTTTAGATTTATGCACTGGATTTTATTAATGAATTCACTATTTTTAAAATAAGTAAAATAAAAATAACATATTTTAAACTACAATTACAGTTTTATGGCCAATGAAATTAACACAGTTTATAATGAAAGTAGGGTTGTCACGTTCATGTTACAAGCTGGTTATTTTTTTTCAACCGGAAGTGTTTTGTTTATATTAAGAAGATGCATGGGGTATAAATTTTATTTGAAACTTTTTTCTTTATTTTGTACCGTATAGAAATTAATTTTTTGATAAACATTTCTAGATAGATTTGATTTATTAAGCATTGCAGAATAACATGGTATAATGTTATGTTCTGATGATATATTGATAATAATTTGTAAAATACGAGTATTAATAGTGATACAATACCAAGAATTACGTACAAAGTATGAATTATTCAGTATAAAATCTGAAATAATTATAAAGTCAATGTTGTAACTTCCTGTTTCTTCAGGAGCGGTTGAGAACTTCTATTTTTTAAATGAATAATACATACTAAGAATTGAGGCATTATTCATACAACGAATAAATAAAAATATTGAATTTTAAAAATATTCTGTAGCATTTATGTAGTTTTTATTATTTAATTGTTCAGTGTACTACGTATGTTCAATAGATTTATAGTTTAAATCTGGGGAATCTGATTTTATTTCACGACCGGTAGAGAAACTCGGTTTCTATGATACTAAAATCAACAGCCAATTTCATATGTACGGGAGATTTATGCACTTTCTCTCCCGTCGTGAAAGAAAGTGCTCTAATAATGTGAAAAATTAATAAATCAAAAGTAACTATCATAAATTATAATACAATTCAAATAATTTTGAAATACATGAAAACCGTCAGATCTAAACGGTACAAAATAGTATTTTGTGATACAGAAACATACCTTCCTATTTGTTTATTTTCTATTTATATTTGACAAATTTAATTTTATTTCGTATATTTATTTAATTTTTTGGCATATATTTTACTAAGAAAACAGCTTCACAATCAAAATGACATTTAATATTCCACAACTTTCAAAATAACATAAATTGTTGATAAAGGAAATTTAACCGTGTTTTTCACGAAAAACTGTTAGGGCTTCAAGTAAACTACTTCCGGTTGACCAATTTTATCCAAAATCTAATCAGCTCTTCATTTAAATATAAGAAGCCAAAAATCACAAAATTGTATTTTTTGGTAGTATAGTATTTGAGTTATGCGAGACGAAAAAATTGCCACAGACTACACACACACACACATATATATATATATATATATATATATATATATATATATATATATATATATATATATATATATGTGTACATATATACATACAAACAGACATCATGGCGAAAATAGTAAAATCGTATTGTAGTGATCCTAAAACGTGCTTATTCATTGAAAACTCACTACACAATTTTTTAACCAAAAACAATACCTCCCTTACCTAGAGGTAGGCGGGAAGTAAAAATAGATCCGATCATAAAAATTGATCTATGATCTGATCTAGAACATATTAATTGTGAAGATCTTGATCTTGATCATTTTAAAAATGATCTGTCACAAAACTGATTTAAGAATAACAAACAGAAAATTCAACCAGTGGTTCTCAAACTATAGAATACATTTTTAGTCTATTAAATAGAGATTTTTTTTTATTTCATCGATATAAATATGATATTCGAGCAAAATGATATTAGAAATTAAAAGTCAAAAACTTGGGATAAACTTTGTTAACAAAAGAGGCTCCTCTTAGGTGTGGCATAATTTCATAATTCAAATAAAGAACTTTAATAAATACGCTCAAGACGTCTACACATATTTTTAATGCTTTCCATATATTTACATTGGCAGCACCAGTAATAATTCGCTTAAAAATGAACAAATATACTTCTTTCGAATTGTATCTTATCGTTATACATGACTGTTGACCTTACAATCGCACAAAACAAATTGTCTCATGACTAATTTTGTTCTCTTTGTCGATACTTACAACCTCATAGTCACAACACGACACTGCACTACAAATTGCACCAAGAACTCTTTGTACCATGCTAGCAGACGAACTCGAAAGAATTGAATTACTGGAGCAGTGAACGAGCAATGATGTCCAGTTGAAATTAACCGAAGGCGTGGATGACGTAATGGACTGATGTTTGTTTTATGAATAAGGCTAATTCCATTTAGCAATTGATATTGTCGCTATAGCACATTTTGCATTCGAAAATTATACGATAAAAGTGAAATAGGTACAGGGTGAATAGAGAAAATCAGCAACAATTAACACTAAAAATTCTTTAAAAAAAAAAAAACGTTCTTATACGTAGCACAAAGTACAGGAATCATGAAAAAAAATCGAAGGTGATATTTTCAGTAATAATATAACAAGAGAGTGAAAATAAATTGAAAATAATTTGACAGATCTTTCGAAAACTTGTTGCCAGGCTATTGCGGCTATTGCCAAATGGCGACAAGTTTGAGAAAGATACTGGAGAATTATTTTCTAATTTATCGAACTCTCGAATTATATTTAAATAGATTACTTTTGATTTCATCATCAGGCACGTCACTAAATCTATCTTTTTTGCTCAGTTTTACTTGTGTTGATGATAACTATCTGACATCTGTCAACAAAAACAAAAAAGCTACAGAGAATATTGCCGGGAATAATCACTAGAGCTTTATTCTCAGTATAATAATGACGATTGGATAAAACACAGACACGTGACATACAATGAAGCATCTCATTGGTTTAAAGAAACGTCAAAAAATAATTAATAGTTATATAAAAAGAGAGTGAGAATAAATTGAAAATAATTTGACAGATCTTTCGAAAACTTGTTGCCAGGCAATAGCCACGAAAGCCCTACGCTCTATACCTAATTAGATTATTTTTTTATTTCATTATCAGGTACAGCACTAAATCTATCTGTTTTGCTCATTTTTACTTGTGTTGATGATAATTATCTGACATCTGACTTCTGTCAACAAAAACAAAAAAGCTACAAAGAATATTCCTGGGAATAATTACAAGAGCATTATTCTCAGTATAAGGGGCCTATTCCGCAACTTATCTGTTAATTTTTAACGGTCGGTTAAAAATTTTTACCGGTTTCAGGAGATTAAACCTATGTTTACATGCACAAAAGTAGGCAGGGTAAGTATGTTATAACTCTATGCTGTAGGGTAATATTACCTTACTGACCTGGCAAAACAGTCAAGAAAGTGAAAATAATACACAATGATAATATAACGCTATTTATTAATACACACGGAATTAAGCTGTTCAGAGATTAACCTGCTGCGTACCAAATATTTTCAGGCAATTCAGCATCGCCAAAATCCACTTTTTATCTAGCCAAGAACACATTTGACGTTTAAGTAAAAAAATTATTTTAAATATGATACAAAAGAAGTGTAACCATGGTGATAAATAAAAAGAAACAGACTTACTTGATCACCTTCTAAAATTATGACAGACGTTTTTCATAAAAGAATTTCAATAAATAATATTTATTAATGACATTAACGTCTTCATATTCTGAAACCGGTAAACTATTGAACAAACCACGGATGTTATGAGTCATAACAGGCCTTAGATGTCTTAAAATCCTCGCTCTACGAGCTCGGATTTCAACTGACATCTGCGGCAGTTACTATACTCATAACATCGCTAGGAATGTTAATAGCTATAACCAATGAAAATATATGTGTAAAATGAAATTTTCAATTTTTATTCAGTGCCGTCTTTTATCAATGGTCAAAATTTTTACTAGTCGGTTAAAAATTAACAGGTAAGTTACAGAATACGCCCCTAATAATGACAGGATTGGTTAAAACGCAGACAGGTGACAAACAATCAAGTATTTCATTGGTTTAAAGAAACTTTTTGACAGCTACAAGTAATTTTGTAATTTAAAGTATAAAAATGTGTTAGAATCGTATACAGGAAACTATAATAAACTCAAACTTCGTTTTATTAAATAAAATTTTGCTTCAAATCGTGTCTATGGTTATAACTGTTCATTTTAATACAACAAAACTTAGGTTAGTATACCCGATGTGTATGATTAATAATTGAAGATATTGTTCGTGAAACCGAAGCTACACATTTCACTCGTCCTACAGACTCCACTCCACTCGAAAATATCATCGAAATGCATTTTAGCAATTATCTCAATGTCTTTGTGGTTGGATGTATGTGTGTCCTTTTGTTCAATAACTCACAAACGAAAAAAGACAGAATAACGTAACCTCACAATTATGAGTTTCATGACAATAAACAGAACTGATAAGATTTTGGTGGAAGTTGCACAATTGCAAAACCGGAACTGGAAGATTACTGGGCACAAAAAACAGAACAAAGTAAGTCAGAAACAAGAATTTGTTAACATTAAATACATGATTGAAGAAATTCATCATTATTGTAATAATATTTTATTGAGATAATATTTATTTTTAAATATATTTAACGATGATACCGGTAACTTATTTAATATTACAGCACTCATACGGGGTGATTCATAACGTACGAAAACGATTGAAAGTGTAGCTAGGGGGCCCAAAACTTTTAACATAAACTCAATAACCAAAAAGTTACAGTAAATTAAGGGAAACCTAGTTTAAGAGCATGAATTTGAAGCGTTTCTTGTGAATTTTATTAAAAGTGAAGGAATAAGTAGATTTCTTTCAAACTATTAGAATATGTTAATCATGTTTTGAAGTACATATGATAATTTTTTCAAGTCATTTTCGCCGATAATAGCAGAGTTATAAGCTTGTTGCCTATGGAAGGTTGCCATCACAGTTCGCCACTTGTGGGAAATTTGGAACTCACAATATCTAAAATCAATACGATTTTGTAATTTCATTAAAAACATATTTTTTAAGAATATGAACTAAATTCCAATCGAAAAAGTTGAAAATTGCATGTTTTAAAGGTAAGAATTTTCATAATTTTTTCGCACTTTTTGCAGTAAAAAAATATTTTTGACAAGAACATCATCCCAGAGTTTAGTTCATGCCGAGCGTAATTGAATAAAGAATCTTCATGCAAATTTGTAGCATGATTGGTCGATAACTTTTTAAGTTACGGTTCCCGCAAATTGAAAAAAAAACTACTTTCGAGAAAAAGGCGTTACCGTAAATGAAAAATTCGAAACAGTAATAAACAATAAAAACTGCTAAACGGTTAATCAGCTATTCCAGCACCATACAGCAACACTTATTTGTAATGACTTGGAAAAATGACTAATGTACTTCATAACACGAATAAAATATTCTCTAAGTTTGAAAAAATTCTAATTATTCAGTACTGTATGCTCATAACATTGGAACGAATTGTAATTTTGTTACATATTCTTGAATAGTTTTGCAAACGATATATGGAATAAAAAAATCCATTTTTTCAAACCGTCTAAACTAGGTTCCCCCTTAAAGTTCTTTTATCTACGATAGTGCGTAAAATTGATGTTTAGTTGTTAGTTTCAAGTTCGTAAAACAGTTGTTTAGTAACACGATCCCATTAGTCACGGGTTGCTGCGCAACGAGTGATTAAAATTTTTAAATGCGCTAAATTTGCAAAAATTTCGTTATCATGGCAAACTTCTCATGTAATATTGTGATCCTACTTCATAATTTATTTTTCTTATTTAATTGCGTTTTTCATTATATCGTAGATAAAATATATTATTTGCAATTTTCTTATACATGTTTTCAATTTTGGGAAGAGCTAAATTATAAGTTTAATAAAGTACCACGCTTCAAATATTTGTGAAGAAGGAATGACAATTTTGCCACTACTAACTTCACCCCTGTGATTTCCCGTCCACTAACATCTTTGGAGGTCATTATTTGACAACTGGTAATCCCGATTCATCCGCAAACATACACCACTTACCGAGATCTGCGAATGCAGCATGCAACAGCTAAAATAGTTACATGACATTTTTTTTTCTCTTATTCTAATCTTCAGAATTAATAAATCATAATTAGCCGAACAATTCATGTTTTCCGACGAAATTCGGTGGGCGTCCAAGATCCAAGGAAAACTATAACGATAATCATGGTTGCGAGTGATAAATTTTATGATAAAATAAAGATCAACTTCCTGCACCCCGGCCTACTTGATAGTTGATATTAATCGTGTTAGAGGTCGTTGACGTCATTTCACATGATAATTTCTTAATAATCTTACACTGATGCTGTTTGTACTGTAACTTCATAAAGCACTGCAGTCTCTAAGTAAATTAGTTCTTTTATTTTACGGGCGTCTCATGCCCAGAAGTAACCTTTTTCATTTGCGAATTATTTCATTAAAAGGTCAAACAACCAATGTTAAGATTACTGCCTTGAGGGAATTAACTTTTCCACCAGACAACTCATTTTGCAAATTAAGCAATTATTTTTCAAGTTCACATTACCATTAATTATTTGTTTTTAGTACTGTTGGATAATAGCTCATATTTTTTTGTACAATAGAAACATACGAGTATGACGGATTATGTTGGAAGCGATGGTAGTACGAGCCCTAACAACATAATGTTCGGACACTTGATTTTTGCTAAGCATATTTTTCTGACTTGTCACATAATATTCATATTTAAAATGAACGAAGATAAACCAATACTAAATATAAAACTATAGTGTTTATTCATATTTAGCAACAGAAAATGGCGTATCTATAAGAGTAAATTATTGGGTTCAAACTCAACTTCCCCAAAATAATTTTTTACAATATATGTTCATATTTTAATGTTGTAGAAGCATATTTTAAGTATAATTTAGTTTATTGATATATAGATTTATTATTCTGTCACTCAAAAATTAGTTTTAAAGATGTACGTTTTCGGCAATTTTTTTATGTTTTGTTTGTTGTCACCTAATATTTGTATACAAAATGGGTAAAGATTTTGGATTCTAAAATCCTAATTTTTTTTGTCGAACGTCAAAAATTGTCGAAAACGAAAAATTTTGAGGCCATTTTTTTTTTAGAGACAAAAATGAAAATAAATGTTTGTAAACTAAATAATGCTTAAAATAAGCTGCTACAACAGATTTTATTGATCATTGAGTGGAAACAATTTTTTTTTAAATTGAGTTTGAAACGAAAAAATTATCCCATATAATACGCCACTGTCTGTTGCTAAATATAATTTTCCCCTATAGTTTAACATTTAGTATTGGCTTATCTTTATTCATTTTAAATGTGAATGTTATATGATAAATATAATAAGTAAAAATCAAGCGTCCGAACATTATGTTGTTAGGGCTCGTAGTAGTAAATATGTAATTTATTTGTTACCTTGCGGTGTTCAGATTTCTACATTATCTATATTTACATTATCATAGTGGTATTTTATTTGTTTATATTAAAAGCTAATACTAAGTACAAATATTTGGTCGGTTTCGGTAAACTCTCTTCATCCAATCGGTGTCTGGGTCTTTTTCATGTAGTATCTGTTGTGTTGATTTTTCATTTCTTAGGTCCTCTGTACAGTCTCTTCTTAAGGTCAACCATACGGGCTGAAGATAGCTCAACATGAACATGACTTTTTTGAAACAATATATCATTATTATAATAAATGAAACATATAATGTTGTGTACCTACGTTTGAGATAAAAGTCCAAAGTTTTGTAATAAATTTTAAAAAGCTAATTTTGTTTACAAATTATACATGCACATAATCAAAAATTCAGAATTTTGATACTGTATTTCTCATTCCCATGAACGACTATTTATAGCAAAAAGTGTGTTTTTTGGTTATATTTTTATTTGTTTCTCAAAAACTGTAAATTCAAATTGAAAATAAACTTAGTATGTTATAGATGATCATATTTATAAATATACGAATTATTTTCATCACTGTAGTCGTTCATGGGAATGAGAAATACAGTATCAAAATTCTGAATTTTTGACCAACTAGAGTTCAACGAATATTTTTTTATAGTTTAATGCTTTAGCTATCCTTTTCATCCACATATATAAATACTAGAATGTTCAAAGACCTTACTGTAATAATTGTTTTGTTTTTCGATAATAATAATTGTAAGAAATAATTTATTCAAATTTGAATTTGCAAAACAAAATTCATGGGAGTGAACGAACTCAACGAAAATATGTACTTCATCTGACATTGCAATATACAAGTTGATGTAAAAGATCCATGAAATTTTGACGGATGGAGGTTGTTGGACCATAAGAATATGAAAATAAATGAATAATACAGAAATTGCTGTTTTTTTTTTTTTAATAAAGGATTCGTTCTTCGTCACATATGTTTGACCTTAAGTGATTTATTGTCTCAAAGTCTTTCCCACATATTCTGCATTGTCTGTCATCATCTCTTGTCCAGTAATTATTTCTATTTTCTTCATTGCCTATCCTGAATCTTGCTATCATTTTCAAATTTTTATTGTCTTTGGTCATATATAGTTGTCTATTTGTAGCGATAGTAAAAAGTCTCCTAATATATGAACAGAAATATTTGCACCTACAGTAAATTAACAGAAGATATGCAACAGCATTACTTAAAATTGATTTTAAACCTGAGACAGAAGCACATCAGGTTACATCGCTGTGGAATAGATGAAAACTATAAAACTGATGCGGGTAGAAACAGCAAGAAGAGCTATCAAATTTAAAGAAAGAAAATTACAATATTGAAGTATGCTAGAGAAATACAAAGCCTATGACGCACTGGTCTTACAGCATCAGAGAGTATAGAAAAGCTCTTCAATGAAACAACAGTACGTATCCATCATTGTAGAAAAATAGAGCCTTCTCTATTTCATCAGTGAAACAAACGTATCTCATTTTACGTTAACGTGGGATGTATGTTTTGTAAAACAGTATTTTGGAAACAGAACCTCCAACCAACAATAAACTAGGGAAATATCAATTTAAAAACCGACGGTAAAGGAACACTTCACTGGTATTATTACCAAGTTAACTTATTTTGTCATAGAGAAATTATTTTTATTTGTCATTGACGAAACAGAAAACGGGTGCGTAATGTTGCTTTCATCAATGAGCTCTTTGATGATCTCTAATACTCTTCGATTAGTGTGCCATACGCATGAGCGGAAATGAAGATAAAAATAAATTGACCAAATGGAGACAACTAAGAAAACCGTATTATAAAAGAAATGGATATTCTGCAATACAAATAAATAATTTACATGGAAATGACAAAACAGTCGTTCAAAATATGGTACAAAATAGACGAATCCAACTACAATAAAAGATACAAACGCCAACAATACTACGGTATATTAAAGATAAAAAGTTAATTACGCGGTTTAGATGTGGAAATGAGGAAAGAGATAATAAATATTGGTTAACGGGAAAAAAGATGTAGAAGTATTATGGAAGAGAAGACGAAACAATACGGCATTTAACAACGTCATGCAGATAAGTTAGACGAAAACTACGAAAGTATAATGAACTTTTGGACGACCAAGGCACCGGAAAGGATTGGATAAAACATGCCATCAATCATCGAAGAAAAAAAATCACTGACTTGAAAAACTAAGTAAACAATTTTTTCAATACTAGTCTAGCAACATGTAATAAAAGAGTTTGTTGGAGTCGTGAAACTGTTTTTCTCTACCGCTTCCTTAGTAATGGTCAATAATAGACTATTCACAACGTCATGCATAAAGTTATTGATAATTATTATTGACCTAGGTTAATAATTAGAATTGTCACTGTCCAAAGAAATTCAAACTTCTTAATTTATTTAACACAGTAAATGTAAGTAAAGTATTAAGTAAAAATTTAAAATTACAAGGAAAGTTTTACTTATGAATTAAAAATTACCCTTAATTTTAAGTAGGCAATTCAGATTGAAGCATAACTAAGCATTTTCTTGACAAATTTTACATGAATATGCTTTACACATGTGAAATATGTATTTATGGATTTTTATTATTATTATTATTATTATTATAAGCGGTCTCAACTGCTGAGGTTATAAGCCCTCGTTTTCGATAGTGTAACAACGGCACGCAGAGTTCGCTGGTATGAGTTTTCGCAAAGCGGCCACCCATCTAACTACTGACCGCGGGCAGTGTTGCTTAACTTGCTTTATCGAGTAAACCGGCCACAACGCTACCTGCCGTGGTCATGGTCGTTACCTAATTTATGCATTTATTTATTATAATATTTATTATTAAATTCACGAAAAGGTAAATGTTTATTATAATATTATTTAATTATTTTAAATAGTACAGTTTTTTTAAGGATTATAATTGCATTTCTACATGAAAAACGTAAAACATGTGTAGTATTTATTATTTATTTACAGAAGGAATTGATTCCACTGTCTCCTTGCATTGTTACTTGTTACCAAAATGAAATATAAAAGAAAATCATTGTTAAAAACAAAAGAATATATTTTCTACTTCTTTAGTTTTTGTAGATATTAACAAGTATTTATGTCAAAATGGGCATGTAATTAGTAATATAAAATTCGTTAAAAAGGATTTATATCGGAGCTAGTAGTGAAAAACATTATATATTATAAACCACGGTTGAGAAGATCATTATTAAACAACCACCTAAAATCTTGGTGATACTAGGTTTGTTCCAAGTGGTTATTTCTGACATGGTTGTGACAATTTCACTGCACCTGCGATAAATGTAAACAAGTTAAGTTTGAAACGTAAATTTCATTTCCTTTTTTGAAATGTATGAATTTCTTTATTTATATGTATATTTAAGGTTAGCTGTCAGAACAAAAAATGAGTATGCACATGCGCTTCACTCCATTCGCCGTTCCAGTCTATGTTTCTAACTTAACTTGATTACATTTATCGCAGGCCTAGTGAAATTATCACAAACATGTCACAAACTTGTCCGAAATAACCACTTGGAACAAACCTAATAATACATAAATGAAATATAATACTATTTTTTTTCTTTTTTCGAATACAGTGCTGCTATAACTTGAACTGCGCATTTCCAAATCCATTTACTAAATAGAGGAATCGTATCAGGCACTTAAGTTGAGTTCTCGTTTTACTTTTCCGTTCCCTTGCACAGTTGCGCTTCACAGTTTATGCTGACTTGCAGTATATTTAATGGTGGTGACATTCTGAATAGGGGAGCTTTTCATTCTATCCCCTATCCCTACATTGAAGCTATATTGAGAAGGGACATTTTACATAAAGTGCAAATATACATTTACATTAAATCTTTCTGAAGGGGAATGTTATATCCCGGAAATTAGTTGATAGCATAAAATAGGAAAATCCGAATTATAGATGATATCCGATATAACAAAATCTTAATTACTTTCCTTGTTATATTAGGAATTATAATAATAATCTAAGGAGATTTTCGCGGAAATATGTTTTGATGGCTCCTGAATCCATTTGGACAATACTCACAATGAAGCAAGTAATAAAACATGAACGGGAAAAGATAGCTAATAAAACTATTTAAGTTTCATGACAAAACTAAATATTTATTTGACACATAAAACAATAAATTAAATTTATTTCAATTTTGGAATCAGTTACGAAAATGCTTCAAATAAAAGATGTCAGTAATAATATTTGCAATAATAGTTATTTGTTTAACTGGCACCAAAATTCCACATTTACAGCAGAGGCTACCTGCCTACGCCCTTGTTCGGTGCTAACATTTTAGATTTTAGTTTCTGTAGGTGTAGATTCTCATCTAGATTCATAATTACATTTGACACATTTTTCATGTGTTTTACAATTTTTTTTCAAAATTGAAAGCAGGTACATATAAGAAAACTACAAATTCAATTTTTTGCCGATTGACATTCAAGAAGACACTTTACGGACTGTTAACAGGTTGTAAAGTGTCACTTTTACTGCCTAGGATGTAAAAATATTTATATAGCAACCGCTCAACAAATGCGTAGTAACCGTCATCAAATGCTTAGCAACCATTCAACAAACAAATGGCAACGAAATTTGATTGCAATAACCTACAAAAAAATATGTATTAAAAATAACCACTAAATTAGTATTAATTAATGGGGTAAATAGCTCCGTGGTAACGTGTCGGGCTGTGCATCGTGAGATTCTCAGTTCGAATCCCACTGCCGACAGTTACAAATTCAAATTTACCCCTGTGGTTCCCCCTCCACTAACATCTTTGGGGGCTATGAGTTGATGGCTGGTAACCGCACTTCATACGAAAAAATATATCACTTACCGAGATCTGCGTAAGCAGAGTGCCACACCCGTAATGGGTAAAAGGCGTGATGATATATTATTATTATTATTAGTATTAATTCCAAATCGGCAAAAAAATTATGTGTTCAATTCGGCCCCTACACAGATTTATAACTTCGGCAGCATTCATTGCCTCGGTATTTTGTTGCCTAGTGTAACAAATAACTATTTTCTTTTTTATTTTACGAAGATAGGTAGCGGATTACCTGCTATGATCACATACCGCCTAATGAATGAATGATTATGAAATTATGTGAATACTAACAACGATGCTCTTCAGTGGGATTCGATGCTGATTTCAATATTTGAAATAAATTAAATGATTGTATATTTAGTAAATTTCCAGCAATATCTAATCAGTTCTGTATGTAGATTATCATGAATTTTATTGTGAAGTTCAGTCATTATTTTTTCTTACTCGTGAGTTATTGCACGTACGGACACACAGACATCATTGACAAAATGTGATAAGATATATATCGGATAGACTAGAAGACAAGATGTAATAAGAATTAAAGAACATATAAAATAGGTATGTTATATACGGTAATCCAAAAAATTAAGTGTTATGGAACGCACTACACATTCAATAGCAATCATCAAATTTATTCCGAATATTTTAAATTAATTAAAATAGTAATAAACAATAAACAATTATACGCGTTTGAGAGAGTATAAAACATTCCCAAATACACACATCGGCTAATGAATTCTGATCTGGATCATTGGATCCCTTACTTTAATTTGTTTTTCTATCGAATTCGTTTTGATAAATAACCTAGTGTGATCAGGTCACACAAATTTCTAAATTTCATTTTATAATAATTACACTTGAATTATGACTAATATAAATAGATACACAGACGCCATTAAAAAAATTCAGGTGAATTTATACATACATAAATGTTTAAAAAAATATATCATAGAACGTGATTTTCAAGTAGACAAAAAACAACGTTCAACAGTAATTTGATAATAAATTTTTCTCCTTCAAAAAGCTTCAATTTGATATCCAACTCGGCGAAATTCTAGAAATAAAATTAAACAAAAAAACTGCCCAGTCAATTAATAAACGCTTTTATGTTAAATTAATAAACCATCCAACAAAATTTTTGATACTGTTTAAATAAAAAGTAAAAATATAGGTTTATAGATTATTGTAAATTAGAAAAAATGTATTCATGCCTTACAAGGTATTTTGTGATAACTAATGTGTCATTAGTCAATACCAATTATGAACTAACTCTTCTTGGTATAATAGTTATTTATGTATCAAGGCACTGAATTTCAATTTTTTATCAGGAATATGGAATGCCCGTAGGGTCGAGGAAAATAAACCATGTGAGTGATAAAAAGAAACTTCAGTGCCGAGGTACATATTAAGTTTTATTTGAATCTAAAATTCAAAAAAACTGTAAAAAAATTACAATATAGGTTAAGTTTATACATCTGACAGTTGTCAATTGAAACTGACAGTCAGTGTTGCCAACCTCGAGAAGTGAAGTTATCGTAAATGTCACTCAAAATTATGTGTTTTGTCCTCAATTTCGTCATCGGATTTAATTAGTTAATTCTTCTTGCAAATTTTGTTTCTTGTTAGTCAAAATTTACTATAGTACGTTAATATATCTGCCAAAATTATCCTAATTGTACAATATTTATTTAACGGTTGCCAACACTGGGTTGCTCAAAATCGTCGTATAATGGGTTACTTTAGTGACGATTTCTGAGCTTTTAATGACGATTTTTGAGCACTTTAGTGCCGATTTCAAATAAAATGTATTATTTAACAAATAAATTAATAAGAATAATAATATCTATTATAAAACAATTGAAGACTGTAAAAATAATTTTTATATTTTAATTTAATTCTTCTTTTAGACAAACTCGATAAGATATGTTCAAAATGTATTACTTGATTTTTGTTCAAAATGTATTATTAACCATTTTAGTTTTTCTCAAAACCGGAAACAGATATGAGAAATTTGCAAATAACATTTTATATTCCAAATATTATTACTATCATATTTTATTTAAATTATAAAACTGTTTTAGCAGCTGATTCTATATTCGAAATAAATTGAATTTATTGTTTTGTGTGTCAAATAACATCTACTTCCGGTTTTACAATTTTGAAGCTTTCTTGTTCCATAGTTTCTCGTTCGTGAATGATAAAACATACGGGCACATATCCATCCATCCATCCACACAGTAATTATTCATAAATTGGTCAATTCAGATTCCGAGGATCTCAAGACATGTATTTCGAATCCATGAAAATCACACAATGGATTTTTTTTCATGATTTCTATCCATTCTTATATTACGTATAAGAACGTAAAAGCCAGATGAATTCTGAATTAACCATCTTGTTACAATTGGGCTTCCAAATTATCAAGAGATGGCGTTGATCACAATTCGCATAAAGTACACGTCAAATTCATTTTGTATGATATCGAATCCGTGCTTTAGTATTGGTAGTATGTTTTTATTGACAGCAGAACTGTTGCCATACACACTGCAAATTTTCCTATTTTTATAGGTTTCTTTGGAGAAAATTCAATCTTAACCTATAATCCACAAATGCAATGTAACTTTCATTTTTACATCTTATTTAAATAATACGGTTCAAACAAATGTAATACATTGGAGTAGGTACTCTTAAAATGACTACTAATGTTATTAATTTTAAAAAAATAACAATTAATTTCAAAATCAGGGGGAGGCAACTTGGATGACAAAAGTCAGCACAATGATATGATTAGTGGCACACCACGCCACGAAGTTGGGAGGCGCCACTTTAGAGAGCACATATAAATAAAACATGTTATTGGAATCGAGTTACTTTGGAAAAAGAAGAAGAAATCATAGTGAATTTTCTTGTCAAAATTTTGTGTTGACAATTCGTTCTCCTTGCTATTGTTGTTCATTATTATTGTGCCATAGGTACTTTACAACGGGTAAGTGTAAAATTTAATATTCTGTTTATCCATTATGTATAATCCAATTCCTTTATTTCAATCATTTTCTCTCCTTCCTATCTTAGAACATTACAATTAATGTTGTATAAAGAGATGCCTAATGGAAGGAAATGCAACAATTTTGGATGGATATACTTGGGTTAGACGTAAAGTTGGATAAAATACCTAAGTGCTCTGAACACATCCGTCTGTCCTGATTCATACACCTTTTCCTGGTCCCAATGCTCAAGTTCTTTGACATGACGCGACACCATCACCACCAACTGGACAATATATAACAAACCGACCAGCAGAAAAATATGATTCAACCCAACGATGAACAAATGGGCATGACCATTTACAAACTAACATTGAAAGACCTTTTAAGAGAAAACGTGAGACATCCGAGCATGGTATAGTAATAAATTCTTTTTTTAATAATCATTATTAATAATTTAAACTTCTGTAGGTATTTTGAAAAAAAATACGATTACGAGTGTCTCAGTTGAGTGGCCGGGAATGAACATTATACGACGAAACTGTAAAGAACCGACTGAAGATTGTGACCGGGAACATTCGAGAACTAAGGACCAGGCTTAGTAGTATTAAAAGAAGACACCGAGTGCACAGACTGAACTATATAACTAATTGTTTAACAAAGGATTTTCTTTTTTCACCAGTACAATTGGCTCAAAGAAAAATTAGACGTTTTTCGACACAAGACAAAATGTAACACTGAAATCAAATATAAGAATATATAAATGTAGATAATTGAAGGGAAGAGATTACGAAGAACGAAAGAAAGAAAATTTTATAATGAATTCATAGATTTATGGACTCCAATGTTAACCAATTTGTGAAGACGAATATCGATGATGCGAATCAGGATGAACAACAATATTTGGTTATCTCCACCACGTTGAGAAATTTTTATATAACACAAGTATTTGGATGTATCACAGGCGTTGGTTAATCATAAAGGAATAATGATTAGTGCTGGTTATTAAATGGAATTTGAGAAGATAATTTTTGCGAGAATGATTACTGTTTTAAGTACAGTTTGATTCTTATTAAGGATAATTCCTGGTTTCCCTTATAAATTCACTTTTACAATTTAAATATGTTTATAGTGACACTTAGTTATTAACAAATTTATTCATATAATCACAGATAACAATAATAATCATCACCAATCAATCGTTCGGCTCTAAATCAGATGACGTGGATTTTATATTAGCGCTTGTACAAATCTCACACCCGCATTCAAATTCATTATAGTTCGCAGCGGTAAAATCTACATGTTTTAAGAGTTTCAGAAACTTAGAAAATAACCTGTGCTAGTTAAAAAAACATAAAATACCATTTTAATATTATATTCAATGTAATATCTTTTTAAACACTGTTTTTGTGATTGAATCTGACCTATAAATGTTTGTAATATCTGTAACTACAAATACTTTGAAATTCGCTGTTAATTGCAAGCACAAATGCAGATATTTGTTAAATGTGAAAAGTTGAGTTAGACTAAAAATATTGTTAACAATTTGTTAAAATTCATTCTTAAACTTGAACACCCTATTAAAAGTGGTAATATACCTATACTCTTATTTTATAGGAAAGTTAAAAGGTTTCTAATAATTATATTACATTCTCATTTTTAATATTTTAAAAGAAGCTTTTTATAGTAAATTAATAAACTTTCTTTTTAAAATATTAAATTAAATTTTATTAGGAATCTTTAATATTATATTTTTTCTACATGTATAAATATATGTAATCAGTATTTAATTGAATAAATTTATTCCTTAAATTTATTGTTATAATTTCGAAATAATATAAATACATCTAAATATAAAATAAAAAGTATCAAGGAGGCTAAAAAAAGCAATCTTCTATCCTTCTATTGTCATCCTTGTCTAATTTTAGTGGCACACCACTCCCACGCGGGTGCAGCACTTATGCTCAAGACTCGTAACCATAGAGAGGGCGATCTGATTATGTTTCTAATTTGTGTTCAAAATACAATAGTTATTTACTTTACAAGTGGGCAAAGTAAGGAATTACCCACGAGAGAAATTTTAGCACACGAAGTCGAAGGCTGAGTGAGATAATTTTATCGAGTGGGTAATTCCACTTTGCCTACGGGTGAAGTATAACGTTTTATCCAACACTTCTTAATAAATGAAAAATGTATTAAGGAAATATTATTTGACAGTGACATATGCTTTAAATTTTTAAATTAAAATGTCAATCGAAGTAGTTACCAAGGTGTTGGGTGTTATTATTATTGTTATAAATAAAATAAATACTCACTAGTGGCTTTCCTCAAAATTATACCCACTAGTGGATAATCTGTTACTTTGCTTGTTTAAAATCGCCATAGTTATAGAGCATTTATTGAGAGGTGTTGGATAATGAAATTTATGTACTGTATGGTTAGTTTAGTTTTCTACCACTAGTTAGCGTATTTTAATTTTGGAAATCCAATACAAACAAATTTAATTACTCAAGTGGTAGGGTGGGGTGAAAGTTTTTGAAGACATACGTGCTCCATACGAGTTTTCCAAGCTACACTATATTTACACCCCGTATCTTATATCAACAATGAACTTCCTCCCAGTGTTATCTTCTCTTTAAACAACCCTTTTATAATATCTCCACTAGGCTATTTTTACACTCCACGTGCGCGAACATCTTCGTTGTTGAATGCACCATTTACCATGTCATAGTCGTGTATAATAATACGCCACTCGTCTATGCTGTTGTATTATCAGCACTCCGCAGCCTTTTGAGATGTATATTACTACGTTGTATACTGCTTCGAACAAAAGAATTGAATAAGGAAACCATTATGATGGTGCACTGGTGGTAGGCAGTGCTCGGGTTACTTTTCTGACGCGTTAAGGATGTGTGCTGTATTGTGCATGTCTTTAAAACTATTGTTCTTATTTGAAAAGTGTAAGTTTGTGTCATATTTCGAAGTATTTTTATTCGTCATAGTGTCCACCGCATTAGAAAAAATCTTATGTTCTCAACACATTACCAGTCGCCTAAACAATTTAATTAAAATCATTTATAAACGTTTCTAAATTGAGAAAAAACTTTCATATAAAAATTATATCTAATATTATTTACATCTTATAGGCCTTGAAGTAAAACTATCATTTCTGGTTAATGGATTACTTCTAAAATCTAATCATCACGTAGTCGTAACTTGACCAAATCTAAATATTAATTTTGAAAATGACATCGACATGAAATGTTGAGTTATCCCCATATCTTGCCATTTACCGATTTTGGGTGTGGAACTCTGCTTTTGCAGATCTCAATAAAATGATACTTTTACGCGTGAAATGTGGTTGACAGTTATGAATTCACAGCACTCTAGGATGTTCGGTAACCTCCGTGGTAAAGTTAAAAATCTGTTGGGGGCATCGGTGGGCACCACAATACCTCCCGCCATAGATTTTATATCGAATTGAACATGGCAGGAACACGGACCACCACTATCAAGAAACGCTCATCCCTTCAAAGAATTATAACATAGTGTCAAAAAATGATATTTTTCAACCGTTGTTTTGTTTTTTTTTTTTTTCAAAAAACAAGTTAGCTGATTGAAACGAAAATATCAAAATATAATTTTTCTTTAACGTGTTGTAATTCGTAAATGGTGACAGTAAAAGCAAAATGTTTCAAACAATAATTGTAAATAATAATATTTGAAACATTATTCTAATAACAAAATTTCATTAAACCATAATTTACTGAGATATTTCAAAATAACCTGATAGAGCTTCAAGTAAACTACCACTTCCGGTTATTGGATTATCACTAAAAACTAATCAGCTCTTCGGTAGGTGATACAATTGATATATACAAAATATCAAAATTTTCAGTTTAGAAATTTTTGAGAAACCGTAACTCCAGAAATCCACACTGTCACTATTTACGAATTACAACACGTTAAAGAATAGTATATTCTACAACAAGTAATGGAATGGCACATATAGGATAGGCCATTCCGTTACATGTTGTAGACTATACTTTCTATAAAAAGGTTTTGGAAATTATACAAAAATACAAAAAACTTCAAACTCAAATAAATCAAATTAAAACAAACAGACGTAACCGTAGTAACTGAATCAAGAGACTTTATGTCGCGCTAATAAGCGGTCCTGATTCATCGAAAATATTCCATGAATGTTAGTGATTCCATAAAAATTTTTGACATGTGTCATAATATTTTGAAGGAATGAGCGTTTCTTGATTGTGGTGGTCCATGTTCCTGCATTGTTCGATAAGAAATCTATGGCGGGAGGTATTGTGGTGCCCACAACAGACTTTTTATTATTATTATTATTATTAAGCAGTCTCAACTGCTGAAGTTATATGCCAGCTCGTAACCTCGTTTTCGGTGGTGTGACAACGCCACGCAATGTTCGCTGGTATGGGTCACCCATCCAACTATTGCCCGCGGACAGCATTGCTTAATTTGCGTTATCGAGTGATCCGGCTTTAACACTACCTGCCAAGCCGTTGCCCTGCTTTTTATTTTATCATATTCATACCTATCAAATAACCCTTGTATTCTTTTCGTTTATTAAAAAAAATTAATAAGTAATCCGTGTTCACACGTGCAGTACGGCTACCAGCCGTCAAGTCACGGCCCTCAAAAATTGATTTGAATTAATATATTTACTATTACCAGTATTCCTTGAATTTCAAAAGCTAATAAGAATAGTATATTCTACACAAGTAATGCAATGGCACATATTCCACACGAGCAAAAAGTTTGTAGTCCGAACCGAAGGCGAGGACTACGGTTTGCGAGTGTGGGATATGCCATTCCATTACGTGTTGTAGACTATACTTTCTATAACAAGATTTTGGAAATTAAACAAAAAATACAAATACAAAACTGTTGAAAACGTCAAACTCAAATAAATCAAATTAAAACAAACAGACGTAACCATAGTAAATGAATCAAGATACTTCATATATCGCGCTAATATGTGACTCTGATTCGTCGAATTCATTCCATACGCGGCGTATGGAATGGTAGTTAATACAATTTTTAGTTGTGGAATACGTAGTTTCTAAAACAGTGTTATAGAAAAATAATTTTTAATTATTTGCGCACGAAATTTTGTAAATTCTACTTTAATTTACAAACACAAAGATTGTGCCGAAACTACTACCCTTTAATCATAAAAGCGTTTATTTACCTTGTTTTTGGTCATTGCTGTTTCTAAAAATTTATTATATTGTAAGTACATATTTAATTATATAATTATTTTTACAAATGCCCTTGATACATATACTTGTTTTGTAAACTTTGAATTCTGTTTACAGTTACAGTGTGACAAAATGAGTAATTTTTCTCACGGTAAAACAAGATATTATAATTTATAAAACAAAACATTCGTATTTGAACTGCAGATTTTATTTAACTCCAGGTATCTATCTCTATTTATCTGCGGTAAATTGCGAATAAGAAATAAATGTGCGAGTAAATAAATATAGAAACAGTTATTATTATAAAATACATATAAACACCGGAAATTACTCTTTTTAATAAAAAGATTCATTATTTTAGAATTAGACACAATCTATTTGATGTCGCAAGATTAAAATCATAAATAAAAATACAAAAATACCCAACTTCAACATCTGGGGTCACCGGATGCGGCATCCCTTACCATCCGGAAACGAAAAACATTTCTTCCTGGGCCATTGAACACCCGGTATACAAATGTTCATTAGTTTTCTTTAAAAGTGCCGCGAATCCATAAAAAATTAAATTTCAAGAAAACAAAAAATACCGTTATTTTTTATCTCATAAAATAGCAATTAATAATATTTCTCGGAACATATAAATAACAACAACACTTGAATCAACAAAATAAATATTTGTTTAATTCTGCATTGTTATAAATTTTGTGACACAAACACAAATAATTCCCACATAAATTTTATCAACAGCACAAATATTTTTCTATTTTAGGAAACCACAAAAAGAAATTGAAAACCCGAATTTTTAATGCAGGATAACCCTCAATAAAACCATACTTCATTTTTATCAGTTCACAGGAAATTCCGTTGACACACTTGTTATCAATTTAAATTCGTCATAACTTTAAACTTCTTGCGTTGTTTAACTTGACGTCATAATTTACAATGTTTATTTTATCAACATGCTAAGATTTAAATAGGATTTCATATTCAATTAACCATAAAAATTCTTTCAATTGTATTTCACTTTACTCATAAATTGCAAATTCATTGCTTTGTATAAAAGTAACAATTAAATTCATTAAAGAATCATTGTTTTGGTATGGAATCTATACAATGAAACAAAACAAAAATTCAACAATGTAAACTGTCATACTTCGTACTTGGAATTGTTGCACTTACCTGAAAGGACTTAGGCTTGGGCCTGACGCAGACCTTTTCGGTGGGGTTCTGTACCCCTTGAGCAGTCCATCCATAATTAAAAAAACACACACGATAAACAATCCCCAATAAACTGTCAAACTTGCACTATTGCTACCATTAACCTCTAAAAATGTATCAATAAAAACACCCCAACCAAAACAGTCCTCTACATTTGTCATGGATGTAACAAATATTTCTTTCTTCTGAGCATTGCAGTCCTATAACCACTAAATTTACTCTACAAAAATACGAACCGACAGTTATCACAGAACATGTCACTGCACTTTTCCGTTATTTAAAATTATCGACTGATAACAGTGTTTCACAGACCGGTAAATTCAAACACGTAGTTTCTATTACATGGTCTTCTTCCACGAACGTTCCTGTCTGGAATAAATGCTAGGGTCTGGAAGCGATACGGGATACCACATATGCGTCTGGCAACCACTTGCATCTGCGCGCTAGCGTCAATGGACCAACCGCGCCAATATAACTCTGTCTCTTTTCTACGCACGCGCGACGGTTGAGACAAAAAAGGGACCACTGTTGTAATCGCAAGATCTATGCCCGATTACATAACTCCAGAAACATTTTTATAATCCTCAGATGTTGATTGATATACTGTGCAAATGTTAAATATAGGATTGAGTTAGAAATGATTATTTTTTCAACGAAAAATTGAACGCGTTCATGTTGAAATTTTTTGAATAGTTCATATCACGTAATCAATGTTCTTCAATATTCATATGTTATTCGTAGGTGGAACTAGCCTTGGACGTGAATATTAATAATTTATATGATTGCTTCTTTCAAATTTCGACATGAAGGGTTATTATAAATACCAATTAAATTTAAAATTGTACTTGTACAAGCTATAACCGACAAGTCTTGAATCCCACCAATAGCATTCATTTAATTAGTTTGAATTATAAATATTAAAAACAAATAAAAGTAAATATACATTTGAAATGAATTATATACTCACGGTTCTTATGAGATTCGATTAAGAACCACAATATTACTGTCACGCAATATTGAATAGAATATCAAAAAACAAGTTTTATTAGTCAAAATTTCTAAATAACATGTGCTAATAAGTAATATAAAATGAGTTCTTTATACTTTTTTTTTTATTTTACGTCTGTTTTATAATAATAATTATTTATGATATAAGTATTTAAAGTGACATTCTATAAGTAAGTGGGGAAGTTTGCGGAAAGAGACGAAGCCGAGTGAACAACCCCCACGAACAAAAAAAATCACTTTTAACATGTACATCATACAAAATTTTATCTACGATCTTCCTAGTGTATTAGTAAATACTAGGGCTGTGCGTTTACATCGATATATCGATATTATATCGATATATCGAATAACGATATTCAGTAGAAAAAATATCGATATATCGATACATCGATATATCGATACATCGATATATCGATATATCAATATATCGATACATCGATATATCGATATATCAATATATCGATATATCAATATATCGATATATATATATATATATATATATATATATATATATCGATATATCAATATATCGATATATCGGTATATCAATATATCGATGTATCGATATATTGATATATCGATATATCGATGTATCGATATATCGATATTTTTTCTACTGAATATCGTTATTCGATATATCGATATATCGATATAATATCGATGTATCGATATATCAATATATCGATATATCGATGTATCAATATATCGATGTATCAATATATCGATGTATTGATATATCGATGTATTGATATATCGATGTATCTATGTATTGATGTATCGATGTATTGATGTATCGATGTATTTTGTGAAAAAGAACTAAAATTTAGCTATAATGCCATCTAATGAAAGGGGTTTTGCTCGATTTAATGATAGCATTGCATACTGATATTTATTTTTACTTTCATTCTGGAGTCGGGATTAAGGGGAGAACTAATAATTGGGACGACGTATAGGTACAATTTCCAGCAGAAGTTCTCATAAAACTACCTTCCAGTCATGGCATAGTACAATTTCAATTATTTTAAGTAGATTCCCGTTTGTTTTATAATGCTGGCGCCCAGCACCATAAAGCAAGTACACAAACACCCCAGATGTTAAAATTTTTCGCCTTTGAAACACCCGTTACTTCTCTTCACAATAGAATTGCCGGCATTCTGAACCATTGTAATCCTTCCATAAAATCTATCTGCATTAGATTGTTTACTATTTATATAATACAGATCGACATCCTGAATCATTGTTTAATTACCAATAAAATCTAACTATATTAGATCGATACATCGTTACAACAATATCTCGATATATCAATATATCAATATATCGATACATCAATATATCGATACATCATTATATCGATATATCGATACATCGATATATCGATACATCGATATATCGATACATCGATACATTGATATATCAATATATCGATACATCGATATAATATCGATACATCGATATATCGATATATTAATATATCGATATATCGATATATCAATATATCGAACATCGCTATATCAATATATCGATACATCGATATATCGATACATCGATATATCGATATATCAATATATCGATACATCGATATATCGATATATCGATATATCGATATATCAATATATCGATACATCGATACATCGATATTATCGATATTTTTCTAATATCGAATATCGATATTCAAAACAAGATATCGAACAGCCCTAGTAAATACTAAAAAATGTAGAATAATATATTTTGATAGGTAGGGTTATATTTTAATGTATTGATACAAATCGGTAGCAACGTGTTAAAAGTAACAATTATATCACTTTCTACACTTAACTATGTTACTTTTAACACTAAAGTCAAAAAGTGACACTTTTACGTTGGTTAACAATCGTTAAAAGGGCCAGTTTTAACAATGGTCGCAGATAATAGTTATTTATGATATAAGTGTTAAAAGTGACATTTTATGAGTAAGCGGGGAAATTTGTGAAACGAGGCGAAGCCGAGTGAAACAATCTCTCGAACTAAATAAATCACTTTTAACACGAATATAAAAATTTTATCTACAATGTATTTGTCTATCTTCCTAGTATGTATATTAGTAAATAATAAAAAATGTAGAATGATATTTTGACAGGTAGGGTTATATTTGTTGATTTATTGATATAAGTCGTTAGCAACGTGTTAAAAGTAACGATAAAATCACTTTTAACACGTTGCTATGTTACTTTTAACACTAGAGTCAGAAAGTAACACATTTAACCAGGGAAGCAACCGTTAAAAGAGCCAGTTTTAACAATAGTCGTAAATAAAATATAGCATAATGAATCGAGGTAATTTAGGGATTCATATTTATTCAATTATTTTAAAATAAATAAATTTATCATCACGCGTTTTACTCATTCTGCTTACGAGGATTTCGGTGATATTGTTGCGTATGAAGTGCGATTACCGGCCGTCATATCGTAGCCCCCAAATATGTTAGTGGAAGGGAAATCACATAGGTAAAGTTAAAATGGCAACTGCCGGTTGTGGGATTAGAACTGAGGATCTTACGATCCACAATCCGATGCATTACCATGGAGCTATTTAATACCTAATTTTAAGATAAAAATTTAAGTAAATGACTACTTATATCAACCTTCTAATACAAAAAATTTCGTATCGAAATAAAGGCTATTTCGATACGCAATTGGATATTGTAATAACTTTATTATAAATGCAAATTATAAAAGATAAATATGCGCATCTCAATATATTTAGTTATAAAAATAAAACTACTGATAAAGCTATTCAGACAAAAGAAGGGAATCAATTAAATATACTATAAAATATCAATAAATGAGAAATTTTCTACAATTATGTATTTCTATGTTTTATAAAACATGTAAAGAACATAAACTAGTAGATTTCTTGGCAGTTTCGTAATTATTGTGCTATTTAATAATTTGCATTTATCCTTCAATACGGTGATTATTAAATTAACGACTACAAAAATATTTTACAATTTTTGTATTCTGAATTTTTTGTCATGCATCGCACGAATCCATAATATAAAATCGAGACCAGATTTACTGTATTGTTCCACTGGTTGTCTATACAGCATACACTGCCATTTCCATAAATTAACAAGTAAATTACTAACTGTTATATTTATCCATAAAACACTTGTTACTTGCCATCATTTTGCAAGAAAAAATTTAATATCTACAGTATCATAGAAAATGAATATGCAATGTATGGAATAAGAAAATACGAAGAACTAGGATTATGTCTTCTCACCTGCAAGTTCCAGGAATATTTTGAAATGAACCGTTATTTATAACTGTCACCTAGGTATAAAAGTTCAAAACTATTTTACTTATTTTAAAGTAATGAATTATTTGATTTCTAAATAATGTTTACAAGTAAAACTTTAAGTAATGCGCTCAGTTATATTATTGATGTGCCTGTACTAATTTACAGAAATTGTTGATAGTAATTGAACGTTATATAGGTATTCTTATATTAGATTCTGAACAAAAATCATTCATTTAGTTTTCGTATCAAATAAAATATCAAGTGTAAAAATAACTACAAGTATCTACAGAAAAAACTACGAATTATTTTTAAAACATAATAAAAATTACTCACATGTCAATCAAATTCGTGGAAACTTCGATTTCTGCAACCGTCGTATTTTCAGTTATGGGATCGTTTGTAACATCCATTGTCAAAAACCCTCTTAAAACAAAATAGAAAAACTTATATCACTTGTTAGCACCTTGTTTAACCGTCTTCAACTGTTTACTTTGTTCAAATTTTTGACAAGTGCCCGGATTGGTTATATTTTTCACTGTAAGGAATGCCAACATAACGAAATATGTCTCCTATTCCCTAGCGAGAGATTTTCGAACTAGTTCAAAATAGTTGCACGCAAGTATCATCAAAAAAGTAGCCACAGATTACAAATTTACTCTTTCGTTCGTGGGCTTGTTTAACTTGGCTTCGCCTCGTTTCACAAATTTCTCCACTTACTCATAAAATGTCACTTTTAACACTTATATAATAAATAACTATTTTCAAACTCTCTTCAGATACATTTGAAACAATAATTGCATTCAGGTTGTTTGAATGGGGTCATACACTTTTTAAAAAAAGTTGTGTTTTTTTACAAATTATAAAAATTTAGATCATTTCAGTCACATATTATTCAATATTTCTTATAATTTTTCAACTTTTCATTCATAATTTCCTTTCTGAAGTTTCGCGGTTGCAAAATCGTGATGTCATCATGTAAGAGAATTTAAAGCATGGCAAGGTGAAAGAGGTGTTGATAACAAATAAAAACTTGCTTTTCAGTGTTGTAATAATTACTTATTATTATAAAGATGAATACTCCGATAAATTAAATTAGATATTCGTTAATTATAACATTTCTAGTCAAAGAGTTTGGGACGTGTTAAAACAAAATGCTTTGTTGTACTATATCTTGTCGCTTGTCGGTAATGTTGGTAGTCTCATTATCACACCTGTCATCTCAAATCATATGTTGCAGTTAACAACGATTTTCAAATTAAACATATGTTTAATCTGTTATATTATTTTGCCCAGGTAATGTGAATAAACTATATTTGTAAAAACCTCTCAGTAAATAACAATGACTGATAACAGTTAATTTGACAGTAGGTGTAGTTCCTCTTTCTCCGCTAGAGCGTGTTTTGTAGTAGTATAACATGGTGACGTCACGAGCGAAAAATTTGAAATGAGATGCCCATTTCAAAAAATCATGGCCCGTATTCTCACATACCTCGAAGTAGCGCTATTTCCGAAATAAAGAATAAAATAGTGAGCGAAGTAAAAATCTTATTCTCACATCAAAATTTTACTCGAAATAGCGCTATTTCGTCTTCGCGAAGTAGTGAACTGAAGTAGTGGGTAGTAGCACCTTTTCGCGCGTGATTTCGTTTGACAGTTCATGTCAAATGGACCAAGTACTTAATGTTCCCGAACTGGTTGATTTAAATGACTTTATAAACGTAATAATTAATCAATATTGAAGTGCGAGAAGAAAGAGGATAACAAAATATAATCCTTTTTAAAGACTTATCTAACAAGGAATTGAAAAATAGATATTGCTTGTCAAAAAATTGTGTGAGATATGAGGTTAATATTGCAGAGGAGCAATTGAAACCAGCAAAAAAACCTCGATCAGATTCCGTTTCACCTTCTTTGCAAGTTTTATAGGCAGGCATAGTGTACTATTAAGTAAAATCTGTTCTAAAAAGAAATTAAATCTATTGTTGCCTCCAAAGAGACTTTTATTAATCAACATTTTTATTATTGTAATCCAATATTTTCATTATTGTTATCAAATAATTTCATTTATTGTAATGAATTAATTTCATTATTGTAATCAAATATTTTCATTATTGTAGTTAAATATTTTCATTATTGTAATCAAATAATATCTATAATATACCTAATTAAGAAACTATTTCTGGAAATTTTAACCTTTTGGTCTCATAAAATTCGAGCTATCCATCTTATGTATGAACATTCATCACCTTACATGCACTTAGCCACCGACATATGATTTTAATTTGTAATTGTTTCTCGCTAAATTTTTATAGTTTATTTAAATTTGATATCTATATTTGAACCTATAACAGCAGCGAAGTTACATATGAATATAGATTAGATGTGATGTAGAATGTTAGCTAGGTGTACATGCTACCCCATATATTGGGAAACAGTGTGATGAAATATATGTATTGCTATGTAGTTTTAAAAAAACACAATGTACGAACAAAACAAATTTATTTTCTAGGAAAAATGAAAGAAAATATATAAAAATTTAATTAATTACAATTATCTCTGTAATACGTTTTTCTATTTCTATTTTTTCTAATAAAGCTTTTCGACTTCTATTTCAAATATTTCTTGTTCTTGTTCTCTTCTACTTCTTGCACTAAGAGCTTCACAAATGTTTTCGTCCAGTGATTTGGTCTTAATTTTTTTTAGACGGATTACTTTCAATTTCGGTTTTCGTTTAAAACCTGTAGAATTTGCAAGACTCTCTTTTTCAAATATTATGGTTTCTTTTTCGTCGGGAGTTTTATTATCTTGGGTTTGGGAATCAGGAATGGCAGCAGTTGGGACAGGAATTAGTTCTATACAAAATATTCAAAATTTAATTCAGTTTGTTTATTACTTTATTGGTAGGTACATGAATTGAGCTATAGTTTTAACCGTTACCTATTGAAATAAATATAGTTAACGATGCACAACATTCAAATTAAGTCAATCTAACACATTCATTCTAAATTCATCTTTTTATAATGAAACCAATTAACGAACTAAAATGTTAAATTTTTATAATAAGAAATGTAGGACCATATTGTACGGCCGGGTCATTTTAATTTATAACCATTTATTTTATCACAATCATAAACAAGCATTCAACAAATATTTGAGGAAAGTTCTATTATCACTACTGAAACACAATTCAGTTAAATGTGAAGGTATACATACGTATTAAGTATTGTAATTAATAAAATACGTAAACAGTGCACAAAATTTATGATAAAAAATTCTTTTTACTTAATATATATTCCTTTTTCCGTCTATCTGAATCATAAATGTTTTCGTCTTCTACAAAGTCAGATGGGCACACGCTAGCTACAAACCAATCAGTTTCGGATGGCTCTTTCACTGATGGTCCTCCTCCAGTTTTTTTTAAAATTTTTTTTATATTTTGTAATTGCATATTTACATTTCCTTTCATTCGAGACCAACATTCACTGAGTCGTTGGACATTTCTAGAAAATTCGGCACTTCGAAATCTTTCTTGTTATTCCTGCCACCTTTGTCGCCTTGCTTCGACTAATCTCGCGTTTTTCGCTTTATATTCTAAAATTCTTTCACAAAATCCAAAATCAACTCTTTTTCTTCAGTGATGAACAATATTCGATCTGTTCTAGGCATCTAAATTGGAATAATTAAGTTATTAGGTTAAGTCACGTAATATCAACATAAAATAACTGTGCTACATAAAATTTTTAACCATTTATAAATATATACAGTAAATGTTTAAAATACTTACAAATTTTCATTAATACTTGCCTTATTAATGTTACAAGATGAGTGTCTTGACAGCAGTAACTAATATGGCGGCCAGAACGATCACGACACGTAAAAGATGCAACGTTGCCAAGTATACTTTCGTCGAAGTAGTACTATCTCAAACAGCAGGAAAATTTTGATGTGGGAATACAAATATTTGAAATAGCACTATTTCGTGAAATAGTAATACTTGAAGTAGTGAACGAAATAGTGCTATTTCAAGGTATGTGAGAATACGGGCCCATATCTTTATAACTACATGCCTTTTAATATTAAAATTAGTATCTACATTCATAACTTTACTCAAATTTACAGAAAAAAAAAAAAATAAAACGAAAAAAGGTTTATGACCCCATTAAAACAAGTAGATAATAAATACATTTATGTTTGAGTTATATTTTCAACACCAACATATGTATACAAAAATATTTCAATATATTTATATTTTGATTTCTTAAATACAAATACAGGTATACATATAATACTATAGAATACTTCTTTTTGCACAACGTTCGTGTAGAAAATTTTAAATATGTACATAATAATAATCACAGAATTTAAAATTTTAATACAAAAAGCACCATAAAATTTTGCACATCCGTACCACTATTTACTGCGAAATAGGTGTAAAATAAAACTTTATTAAAGCTGCCAGCCAAATTTAGAAAGTAAAGTCAAAACATAAAAATCTATTAATATTAGCTGTATATGATAATAATGTAATTAAATAAAGGAAGTGAATTCGTAAAATAAATGTAGTCAATTAGTAAAATTAAAAAAGTGAAAACTTAACCATACTTCTATAAAAATATACAGACTGTAGAATTGAAATTTGGAATATAGGGATTTCAATGTTATTTTTTTTTTTTTGATATTGCTGTAACTTTTTACCTATTCACTTTATTTTTGAGCAAAAGTGTAAATACAAAAATTATTCAAAATTTAAAAATTCATGCAGTAAGGTCTATTTGGTTATCAAAAAATTAGTATTTAACGATATATCAAATATAATTAAATATTTATTAGAAAAATTATAATACGGCCACGGAAAATTAAACAAAAAAGAAATATTTTGGACATTTCAGAAAACAGATTTAGATTTATTTATTACAGTGTTGTATTATTTTCTGTGGAAATTTTATAGAAGGTTGTAAGGATATAATGGCGAATTTTAGAATTCATATCTTTTCATTTCTTTCTGTTAAATAAATAAATAAATTTTAACCTACTTTTGAAATGTAAAATTATTTTAGTTTTTGTCTAATTTTCCATGATCGTTTTACAATTTTTTTAATAAATATTGATTTTAATTTGTTTGATATATGGTGAAATACTAACGATTAGGTAACCAGATGAGACTTGTTGCATTCTTTTTAAATTCGGAATAACTTTTGTATTTACACTTTTGCTGTAAAGTGAATAGGTAAAAATTTACAGGAATATCAAAAAAGTAGTATTAAAATCCTTATATTCCACATTTCGATTCTTAATCCGGTATAAATGTGAATTTTAAACTTATATTATTATTGGTCGAGTTCTTGGAGCTGGAGTCAACCGGTTTTTCATTTTCGAAGGGGTTTTACATTGCAAATTTGAGCGAGATGGTGTATGAACAATAATGCTTGGAGTGCAGCTTGGACCAGCGATGTTGTTGTTTAAATTCTGCTCATTTTGCAATGTACTGCGGCCAACTGTATTATTGTTTTCCAAACCCATCTGAGAAATAGTTCGCATTGCATTAAAATACATTTATTTAGTTCCTGAATTATGGGTTTAGAGAAAATTATTAAGTGATTATTTTTTTCCTAAACTCAGATATCCATATGCAGCATTGTAATTAAATATTTATATCGAGTTGTCCATCGGTATGTATTTTTTATTTTACGCGATTATTTTAAATATTACCGAAAATTTATGTCCACATATAAGCAGTATAAGTTTTCCTACTGGATGTTTCATTTTCGCGTAATGATATGCAATTTTATATTTGTTAATAAAACACTACATATTTTTGATAATTTTTTTTTTATTAATAAATAATCACACACAGAAAGTTTGCCATTAATTGTAATTGTTGGTTTAAACAATTAGATTAGTTGCAGTCAGATCTACAATGATTATTTACTTCTTTTACTTATATCGACTTTTCGATGTTATATTTTATTTGGTTATAAATTTATTTGTTCTTAATTTCATGGCATAATTTCTGTGTGATTCTTAATTAAGAAAAACATGAATAGTTTCTGTACTGATTATTTTAGGACTATAATTAAATAAGAGAAATAAATGATCTTCAAAATTATGCACACACCCAAATATAGAATATTCCATGAAAAAATAAAAAATTGCATATAAATGCGCGAAATTGAATCATCTGGTATTTAAAATTATCAAGTAAAATAAAAAATATAGACTAATGGATCACCTGGTCCGGTATAAACTAAAAGTAAAGTTAATCATAATCATTTACACAGGGGCAACTAAAAAAATATATGTACAAATTTAGTTTCGATGCTGAATATGAACCACAAACAAATGATAATAATAAATTCGCGTGCGCATGTGTTAACACCAACATATAAGTTTATGATTATGAAACAATGTTTTAGTACTCTCGAAAAGGAAAGAGAAAAGTTATTTGTTAAAAGAACCCGAACATAGAAGAAGAGAGAAAAATATTTATTACTGACCCATAACTTTATTGAACCCATCACCGTGCAAATGTGCTTTATGCAAGAGGTTGAATCTGTAACATGTAAGTGAATTATCTCTACTACGCCAACAATACTAATGAATATGAATGATTGATGATAACATTGTGCTTCAATTCAGAGGCTCGCCAATGGGATCTCGAGAACTATAAAAGCTACTACTTTGAATAAATTACACAAAAGTTCCCAAAAAATATTTTGTTGTTCTTGTTTATTCTGAACAATAAATGTAAAAAATGAGAAAACATTTAATTTAAAATATTTTAATTGTTTATTTACCTTCTAACTAAAAAAATAATATACAATTTAAAATTAAAATAAATATCTACGTCCCACAAACGAACTACATATGTTAGTAGAAGAAAGAGAATATGAAATTATCGTAAAAACTTACTTCAAAACTCTTATAATCTGTAGTGCTGGAAGTCTTGGAGGAATTTTTACCACGAGATAGTTTTCTACGTTCAAGCCGCTTCCGTCTTTCCAGTGAAACCTTTAAAACATTTTGGATTAAACGGTAGTCTTCTACAAGCCTATCTAAATTATGTGGATCAAATGACAGCAGTGGCGTCTTCTCCATGCAAGCAAGGCAAGCAGTGCTTGCCTTTATATTTTATAATTTTTAATATATTTCAACAATATATTTGTTTATAATTATTTATTTAGAATTTTAGTATTTCTAAACTTAAAAGCAAACAGAAATACACAATTATGTTTCAAATTGCCGCTAATGCAATACGAGTTCATACAATGACGTACGAACTATTAGGATCTTAACCTGTTGTTCAAAACCTGCAAGCACAACTTCGAGTGCTTTCGCCGCCCATGCTTACAGTATACCGAACATTGTCGAACATGCAGGTTTCTATACTGGAAATAATGCGCCGTAAACGTTCCGTTGAAAGCAGTTTTTAAAGTGCTTCTATGAAGATAATTTACTGGTAAAAATTAAGAAAGGACAGAATAGAAGTAAATTTTATTTATATGGTATATTGCTGAATTAAATTTGTTATAAATAAATTATGAAAGTAATAATAACTCTTGTATTTTAATAGAATTAACGACATTTGCGCAATAAAAAAATCTTGCTTCGTTGGACGAAGAAAAAGCTTTCATTGTACGGGGTAGACCTGTTCCTC
The DNA here is from genome assembly GCA_963942605.1 of Poecilus cupreus. NCBI lineage: Eukaryota > Metazoa > Arthropoda > Insecta > Coleoptera > Carabidae > Poecilus > Poecilus cupreus. Next base: position 16,785,263 of record OZ012719.1, on the reverse strand, counting down.
GTATGAAGTTACTGTTAAAAATACAATAAGATATTTACATTATTTTTCACATTTTTTTTTACCTATCACCTATTTGTCATTGCTTGCCTTATTATAAAATCCACGAGACGCCACTGAATGACAGTCTATCTAAATTACGTTTCAATACTAAATACTTTCAAGTATCGCCTACCCGTTTAATCATGGACGCGCTCGCTGACACTTTTGAAGTCAATTTTTTAGCCGGAGCTTTGTTTTTCTTTGTAGCCGGAGAACCGAAAAGTGGAATAGCTAATCTCCGTTTCGCTGGTGAATTTGGAGTTCTGAGACTTCTACCATATGGTAGCTCTGCCAATATTTTGCTGGACCCAGGAGATTTCAGTGGTGTTTTTAGCAGCTCACGAGCTTGTTTTTTAGCAGAGATTTGTATATGTCGGTTTTCTTTAAGCTCATCCCAATCGTGCGTAATTATATCAGTAATTACTCGACCTGATATTAGAAATGGTTTACTGTTTTCTAACTCGTACGTTTCTACCAATTTGACGAGCTGATGTTCAACTTTGGGTAACTGAGCTCGAACAGAATTTCGCTCTTTTTCTTCTCGAAGTAATTGACCGCCACGGTTTTTAAATCGGTCGGGATCAACTGCCTTCTTTTCCAACTCCAATAATTTTGTCCATAGTTCGGTGCGTTTAGAAATCAAATCAAAAATTCTCCTAAAAAAAAAAACAAACAGGCTGCTACTACGAGGTTTGTCTTTGCGTGACGTAAAATGTTCTCAAATTATTTTATAAAAAAATACTTCAAATAAAAGTGGTATAGTGATATTCACCTAAGAATGGCATTCCAATGTGATGACGTCACACACTTCATTTATATGAGGTACTAATAAAAATTGAAATTTCGATTGACCGTACTGACATCTGTTGGCAATGTAGTAGAAATAAGTATTTACAAATTTATTTCCTAGCGTCGTTCAAATTTCTACATTGCACAAATCCCCTAAGACAATAATAATAATAAGAATAACGAAGAATGTATAAGAAAATAGATAATAATAACAGTTACGTTAAATTGATAACATAACCTCACAATATTAAACTTACATCTGCAGAAGAAAATGAAATTAGTGGACCATCTATACGTTTTTCTTCATGAAAAAATGCCGAAGCATTCAAAATAATTTCTTTGCAACGTTTACATAATGTTTTACCACTCATATTTATTCGTTAAATATAACTCAATCACTGAATGCGAATATAAACACAGTAAATATTCAACTGTCACCTATACGGTGTAAGTAGCGACGTACGTCAACACACGCTTCGTGACATTAGCAACACATCAGACAAAAGCATTGCTAATAACGCATGTGGTTCACTTAATTCATACCCTTCTGTGACGTCATCAGAATGGAATTCGAAGAATGCCATTCTTAGGTGAATATCACTATATAGTGATATTCACCTAAGAATGGCATTCCAATGTGATGACGTCACACACTTCATTTATATGAGGTACTAATAAAAATTGAAATTTCGATTAACCGTACTGACATCTGTTGGCAATGTAGTAGAAATAAGTATTTACAAATTTATTTCCTAGCGTCGTTCAAATTTCTACATTGCACAAATCCCCTAAGACAATAATAATAATAACGAAGAATGTATAAGAAAATAGATAATAATAACATTTACGTTAAATTGATAACATAACCTCACAATATAAAACTTACATCTTCTGCAGAAAAAATGGAATTAGCGGACCATCTATACGTTTTTCCTCATGAAAAAATGCCGAAGCATTCAAAATAATTTCTTTGCAACGTTTAGATAATGTTTTACCACTCATATTTATTCGTTAAATTTAACTCAATCACTGAATGCGAATATAAACACAGTAAATATTGAACTGTCACCTATACGGTTTAAGTAGCGACGTACGTCAACACCCGCTTCCTGACATTAGCAACACATCAGACAAAAGCATTGCTAATAACGCATGTGGATCACTTAATTCATACCCTTCTGTGACGTCATCAGAATGGAATTCGAAGAATGCTATTCTTAGGTGAATATCACTATAGATAATATATTTCTTAGTAACTTCTATTCGAACCATTTTTTATAAAATAATTTTAGAACATTGTAAAGCGTCAAAACAGAGGATAAAATACTTCTCCTAAAACACACAAAAACGGAGCTCGTTGTACCAGCCATAGTTATTTCATATCAAGTGCGGGAAGACAAACTTCCTGCATTAACGCTCACTTGCGCGAATACGAGGAATGATGACTTCCCGCAAAATGTTTGTAAAATGCTTTTTATAACACAGCAGATTTTTACATTTTACAGCACGCATACGAGGTTTGAAAGTTCCTGATTGTTAATAGCGTGCGTCAAATGGTGTTTCCAAGGTTGTGAATACAAAAAATTTATAAAATGAATCTAGAAAGGAGAAAAAATTGTTTACTTACTTATTTTTCTCAAAAAAGTTCTTCAGGGAGTCAAGGTACATTTCATGCAGTGATAACAAATCTTCGGTGTAACAGTCAGAATGAAAGTGTGTAAATTCGTTCTTCTGATTGTCGCTGTAATAACATCGTTCCCACCAAAGTTTAATCTCTTGCCTCATTCTGTCGATGAATATTTTAATGTTTGCTCTTATTTTTTCATTGCAACGTAAATCCTCCTTCTTCAACGCCTGATAAGCTTTCTTATTATTTCCTGGATATGCTTCTAAGAAAGCACTTCTTATATCTGGAGGCTCTTCCAATCTCTCCCAGCTAATACTTATTTTCTCGCGTAATTCAGAAATTTTTGTATGCATTTCTTTCTGCTGGCGATACAGCGAAGCGTACAGAATATCAAGTTGTTCCATGTTTTTATCGCTCAATACAAATTCTGCTTCCTTATCATAGATTATCCTCTTTTCGAATTCTAAACTGGGTTTAATTTCAAGTTCATTCATAATATCAATTATATCTATTTTGGCTTTTAAAAATATTTCTTTTCGGTTATTTAACTCTTCTGAAAGTTCATCTAAATATTTTTGGAAATTATTAATATCAGTATGACTCGGTAGAGGATCAAGAGCTAATAGTTTTGTCTCTTTACCGAACGAAATGCACAGTGACTTCCCTCTTTCATTCAAATCATATGCTTCTCGTAGTCTTTCGTTAAAAATCTCTTGATACCTAAAAGATAATGCCATAGTGTATTCAAACATTTTATTGTAGAGTAAGATACATACCTATTAAGTTTTTCTTGTAAGTTTAGGTAAACAGTATTGAACGGCATACGTTCATAACCTGCTTCTTTAATATCATCGGTGGTGTTAATGTGTAGTTGTTTACCAATATGTGAAATTTGTTCCATTTGCAATGTAATTTTCTCTAATAGATCATTTTTCTGTGTATCTGCTTCTTCAAGCATAGTATCAAGTAAATCTTTAACACTATCAATGACTATCAACCCTCTTCGTTTACGTTCTTTTAAATCAGTACCAATTACATCCCAAATATTATCAAGCTTTGACAGGAACACCACTATTTCCTTATTTAAATGTCGAGCGATTTCTTGCCTAGGTCAAACATATTACTAAATAAACATAGATTTGATCTGACAGCTTCATTTATTTCATTTTGGTAATTTAAGGTTAACTATTAATAAATATCTTGGTAGTAACTTTAAATACATAGTGTAACCATTCTAGAAGTGAGAAACTTGTATATGAAATATCAGTACCAGTAGTAGTGATATTTCATAAGTAATCAAATCGATACATGGGTTCAAAAGCAATTATTAATACAAGTATTACAATTTTACCTGTCAGTGGCATCTACACCAATATTTTCATCATCTTCTTCGTGATTTTCCATGATTTTATTAACGTTTTATTCACAACTAACTCAAAATTGCAGAACTGCCAAAAATATTCAAAATTTTTCTGAATGTTTGCCATTGGTTAGCACTTTATGGGCTAACGGATAAAAACAATTTTAAAATATCAAGCTACGATTGGTGGTTACCGGCTATTTCTCCACTGTTAGCCAATAATATTGTCTGCCAAACTTGACCAGGCCGAGCGGGAAATTCAAATATGTTGTGCTGTATTTTGACACAAGGTTATTATTACATTTATAAATTTAATGTAATTTCTTTTACAAATGCTTTTGAATGAAAGAACTAGCTCGTTTGGCTTCAATACGCAATTCTTCATTATTTATTTTGATATCTTTCAAGTAGATTCACAAAAGGAATTAGCGTTAACTTCAACTTTTTCATCATTTGTAACTTCGTTTCTAAATTAATTACATTACCAAAATGTGTCAAAAGTATGCTAACCAATCTTCATTACAACCTTAGTTAAAATAATTATGTTCTGATAATGGAAAATGAAGTTACGAGTAAAAATTAAAATGTAGTTAGCGCTAATCCCTTTTATGAATCTGCCTGTATATCTCTGGTTGTGGCAGAGCAACTACAAAAACTGTACTGGTATGAACTCTGTCAGCTTTTTCAGTTGCTGGTACTCGTTGCACAGCGTTTGGATAAAATTAAAAGCTTGCATTTTAATGAGAAATCAAGTTTTGCTAATCAGTTTCATATAATTCCTTAAGGTAGTTATATTTCAAAACTTTAAACAAGATGAATTCAAACAGTTCCGCTATGAGTTGTAAATTCAAAGAAAGTATTTGTGTTAGTAGAACATCTGAGTATAGATATATTTCAATATATTTATATTTTGATTTCTTAAGTACAAATAGAGGTACATATACATATAATACTATAGAATACTTATTTTTACACAACGTGTGTGTTGAAAATATACAATATTTACAGAAAAATAATCACAGAATAAATTACAACTTTTAATATAAAAAGCACCATGAAATTTTGCACATCCGTACCACTACTTATTGCGAAATAGGTGAAAAATAAAACCGAATATTTATAAAAGCTGCCAGTGAAATTCAGAAAGTAAAATCAAAGCATAAAGATCTGTTAATATAAGCTAATTGTATATGATAATGTAATATTAAATAATGGAAGTCAATTCGTAAATTAAAGGTAGTCAATTAGTAAAATTAATAAAGTAAAACTTAACCATACTTCTATGAAAATATATAATAAAAATGTGCATTTTAAACTTATATTATTATTGGTCGAGTTTTCGAAGCTGGAGTCAACCGGTTTTTCATTTTCGAAGGGGTTTTACATTGCAAATTTGAGCGAGATGGTGTATGAACAATAATGCTTGGAGTGCAGCTTGGACCAGCGATGTTGTTGTTTAAATTCTGCTCAGTTTGCAATGTACTGCGACCAACTGTTTTATTGTTTTCCAAACCCATCTGAGAAATAGTTCACATTGCATTAAAATACATTTTATTTAGTTCCAGAATTAGGGGGTTCGGAGAAAATTATTAATTGAATAGATTTTCCCTGAACTCAGATATCCATATGCAGCATTGTAATTTAAAAAATTATATCGGGTGGTCCATCAGTATGTATTTCTAATTTTACGCGATTATTTTAAATATTACCGAAAATTTATGCCCAGATATATGCAGTATAAGTTTCCCTACTGGATGTTCCATTTTCGCGCAATAATATGGAATTTTATATTTGTTAATGAAACACTACATATTTTTGACAATTTTGAATAAGAACTCTTTTAAAGAGAAACAAATGCCATTCAAAATTTTGCACACACAAATATAGAGTATAATAATATAAATGCGTGAAATTTAAACATCTGGTAAAAAACTTATACTGCAGATTTATGTGGGCATAGTTAATTTAAACAAACATTGTTTATAAAAATTTTCGGTAATATTTAAAATTATTGAGAAAATAAAGAATACAGACTAATGGATCAGCTGATATAAGCTAAAATTAAAGTTAATAATAATCATTTACACAGGGGCAACTAAAAAATACATGAACAAATTTAGTTTTGATGCTGAATATGAACCACAAACAAATGATTAATAAAAACAAATTCGCGTGCGCATGTGTTAACACCAACATATAAGTTTATGATTATGAAACAATGTTTTAGTACTCTCGAAAAGGAAAGAGAAAAGTTATTTGTTAAAAGAACCCGAAGATAGAAGAAGAGAGAAAAATATTCTTTACTGACCCATAACTATATTGAACGCATCACCGTGTAAATGTGCTTTGTGCAAGAGGTTGAATCTGTAACATTTAAGTGAATTATCTTCTAACTACGCCAACAATACTAATGAAAATGAAAGATTGATGATAACATTGGGCTTTAATTCAGAGGCTCGCCAATGGAATCGGGATAACTATAAGAGCTACGACTTTAAATAAATAAGACAAAAATTCCCAAATAGTTATTTGTATACCAAGGCCGCGAAATCAACCGTTATCGTACCAAAACAGGACAATCTCGAGGGCGACAAAGGTTTCGCGGCCAAGGTGTACACACTATTTTTTGTGCAACCGTAGAAAATTTTAATTACAAATTTTAAACAGTTTTATTGTAAATAGAAAGTGGCTATGGGATTGATATTTGATAAACAACACAATTGTCAATTCTCAAATGTCAAAATGATTGCACGAAAAAATAAAAATTATGCAAAAACATTTAAAATCTGACTATTTTAATTATGTATTTACCTTCAAACTGAAATAAATATAATATTATTTTAAATTAAAATAAATATCTACGTCCCAGACCCATACTATGTTAGTAGAAGAAAGAAAATGTGAAATTATCGTAAAAACTTACTTCAAAACTCTTATAATCTGTAGTGTTGGACTTGTTGGAGTTCTTACTGGAATTTTTCCCTCGAGAGAGTTTTCTACGATCAAGCCGCTTCCGCCTTTCCAGTGAAACCTTTAAAACATTGTGGATCAAATGGCAGTCTATCTAAATTACGTTTCAATACAAAATACTTTCAATAATCTCCTACCCGTTTAATAATGGACGCATTCGCTGTCACTTTTGGAGTTAATTTTTTTGCCGAGCCTTTGTTTTTCTTTGAAGACGGAGAACCGAAAAGTGGAAGAGCTAGTCTCCGTTTCGCTGGTGAATTTGGAGTTCTGAGAGTTCTACCATATGGTAGCTCTGCCAGTATTTTGCTGGACCCAGGAGATTTCAATGGTGTTTTCAGCAGCTCACGAGCTTGCTTTTTTGCAGAGAGTTGTATATGTCGGTTTTCCTTAAGCTCATCCCAATCGTGCGTAATTATATCAGTAACTACTTGACCTGCTATTAGAAATGGTTTACTGTTTTCTAACTCGTACGTTTCTACCAATTTAACGAGCTGATGTTCTACTTTGGGCAACTGAGCTCGAACAGAATTTCGCTCTTTTTCTTCTCGAAGTAATTGACCGCCACGGTTTTTAAATCGGTCGGGATCAACTGCTTTCCTTTCTAACTCCAATAATCTTGTCCATAGTTCGGTGCGTTTGGAAATTAAATCAAAAATACTCCTACAAAACATAGAGAAATGTTTTAGCGCTGTACAATGTTCTAAATTATTTTAGAAAAAATACTTCATACAAAAGTGATAGGTAATATATTTTTCTGTAAGTTATTTTCCAGCCATTTTTTTATAAAATAATTTTAAGACATTGCAAAGCGCTAAAACCGAGGCCAAAATATTTCTCTTTTCGTAACAAATACGATTGATATATCCTACATATCCCACTTATTTCAGAAAGGTAATAATGACTTATATTACGACACTAGTGAGTTTTTAAATATTACTGCACTGTTTAATTGATTACTACGTTTTTAAAACTATCCCAGCCAGTTCCTAGTTTGAAAAGAAATTGATAACATTTTTATTTCAGTAAAAGCATAACAATTTAATTATTTTACAATATTTCGAACGATCGTAAGAAAAATTTTGTACGCAATATGTGGGATACTACATGATTATTGCACTTATATTGTTCAACTTTTACATGCGTGCGACAATCTTGTTTATATCCCACTAATTGCGTACAGCTACAGCTTCAAACTTATAGCAAGCGTCGATTGCTAAGGAAATTAATGATATGACAGTTGAAAAAATCATTGTACGCAATTTTTTTTTTCAAATTATTGATGATTATTGTGATTTCACAAATTTTGCTGTAGTATGTACAGGGAAAGTCAGTGTTTTTTGTATATTTTACCGCTCGAGTGCGAGATTTGAAAGTTCCCGGTTGTCAATACGCTCAATAGCGTTCCCAAGGTTGTGAATACAAAATATTAACAAATTTAGTCTAAAAAGGAGAAAAAAATTGTATACTTACTTATTTTTCTCAAAAAAGTTCTTCAGGGTGTCAAGGTATATTTCATGCAGTGATAACAAATCTTCGGTGTAACAGTCAGAATGAAAGTGTGTAAATTCGTTCTTCTGATTGTCGCTGTAATAACATCGTTCCCACCATTCTTCAATCTCTTGCCTCATTTTGTCGATGAATATTTTAATGTTTGCTCTTATTTTTTCATTGCATCGTAAATCTTCCTTCTTTAAGGCCTGATAAGCTCTCTTGTTATTACCTGGATATGCTTCTAAGAAAGCACTTCTTATATCTGGAGGCTCTTCCAATCTCTCCCAGCTAATACTTATTTTCTCGCGTAATTCAGAAATTTTTGTATGCATTTCTTTCTGCTGGCGATACAGCGAAGCGTACAGAATATCAAGTTGTTCCATGTTTTTATCGCTCAATACAAATTCTGCTTCCTTATCATAGATTATCTTCTTTTCGAATTCTAAACTGGGTTTAATTTCAAGTTCGTTCATAATATCAATTATATCTATTTTGGCTTTTAAAAATATTTCTTTTCGGTTATTTAACTCTTCTGAAAGTTCATCTAAATATTTTTGGAAATTGTTAATGTCAGTATGACTCGGTAGAGGATCAAGAGCTAATAGTTTTATCTCTTTACCGAACGAAATGCACAGTGACTTCCCTCTTTCATTCAAATCATATGCTTCTCGTAGTCTTTCGTTAAAAATCTCTTGATACCTAAAAGATAAGGCCATAGTGTATTCAAACATTTTATTGTAGAGTAAGATACATACCTATTAAGTTTTTCTTGTAAGTTTAGGTAAACAGTATTGAACGGCATACGTTCATAACCTGCTTCTTTAATATCATCGGTGGTGTTAATGTGTAGTTGTTTACCAATACGTGAAATTTGTTCCATTTGCAATGTAATTTTCTCTAGTAGATCATTTTTCTGTGTTTCTGCTTCTTCAAGCATAGTATCAAGTAAATCTTTAACACTATCAATGACTATCAACCCTCTTCGTTTACGTTCTTTTAAATCAGTACCAATTACATCCCAAATATTATCAAGCTTTGACAGGAACACCACTATTTCCTTATTTAAATGTCGAGCGATTTCTTGCCTAGGTCAAACATATTACTAAAAACAACTAATATATGCCTGGATTTACTAGTAAACATAGATTTGATCTGACCTCAGCTTTATTTATTTCATTTTGATAATTTAAGGTTAACTATTAATAAATATATTGGTTAGTAACTTTAAATATATAGTTTAACCATTCTAGTAGCGAGAAACTTGTATTTGAAATATCAGTACAAGTAATAGTGATATTTTATAAGTAATCAAATCGAAACATGGGTTCTGAAGCAATTATTAATATAAATATTACAATTTTACCTGTCAGTGGCATCTACACCAATATTTTCATCATCTTCTTCGTGATTTTCCATGATTTTATTAAAGTTTTATTCACAACTAACTACAACATTAACGTTTCTGGCACTCACTGGCTTGCTGCTTGATAGTTTGATAGCAGAAAAGCAACTGCCAAATATATTCAAAAATTTTCTGAATGTTTGCCATTGGCTAACGAATAAAAACAATTTTAAAATGTCAAAATACGATTGGTTAAGGTAGTTACTGGTTCTATCTCCAGGTGACGTATCTATTGGAGAGGGAAAAACTGTTAGCCAATAATATCGTCTGCCAAATTTGACCAATTCCGAGCGGGAAATTCAAATATGTTGTTGACACAAGGTACAAGATTACAACATTTATGAATTTAATATAATTACTTTGTTCTGAAACCGGAGCGAAAGTACTATTTACGCGCCTAAAAGGCGGAGCAAAATTACTATTTCCCTGACTAGTTAGGAAAACACCTGTTTGAATGTTACCTTGGAAACGAGAGCTATTAGATGCATATGGAAAATTAGATTTAATTTTTATTATTATCAATGGTTTCACGAAAAAAATAATACATAACTCGTCAGTAAAATGTCTGTACTTGACTCAGAGCCGTAAAATACTCGGCACTTTCAATGTCTCCTCAACAGTAATGTACTACTTTTCTGACTCCTTTGAAAACTACTATTTTCTACGACCACTACTGTAATGATCTTGATAATTTGTAGAACATCACACTGAACGCTTGTCTAAACATTCAAATTGCTACACCATAACGAGGATACTTCCAAACATTTCTTAGAAAGCTATACGCTTTGGGACTAGATTGGTTTTAGAATCTTGTCAGGGTTATTCATAAATTGAACAAGTGTTTATAATACAAATGATAGAAAATACAAATTCGTCGTATTGCAAAATTAATATTAAATTAGACTTTTACACTTACAAATTACTAGTCTCTTTTAAAGATACAGCAATTTCTAATTCAACAGAAGTACTTTTTCTTAGCATATTCCAATATTTTTTCATATGTTGAAACAATAAATGCGGATCTGCAAAATTGCATGTTCCTTATACAAAATTATGTCAGAATATATAAAAAAAATAATACAGTTAAAAACTCAACCTAAAACAGTTTTATCTTTTTTCCAAATTATTTTAAGTCGGACGATTTAAATTTTCTGTCGGAACAGCATCGATTTTCAGTCGCTTTATAAATTTTAGTACGTGCTCCGTTTCTTACAAAGCATTTTTATTTGAAATGCCGTTCACGGATACGTGCTTAAACGTCATTATTTTCAGTTTAAAGAGTATATCAGTGCACAATTATATTATACTTGTAGGTATCAGAATATTATTTAATAAAACAAGTTAGCAACCACTTTTGATATTTCTTGTACCGTGTCTGCTCTAGACATAATTACGGCAGTTCGGATGCAACACTCCAGCATTTTTATTAAAACTGAATTCGAATTCAGATTGTTACTCACATAAATTAACAAGATTTATTTACATTCCATCAAAAGCATAGGTTGTTTTACAAAACATAAACCGCACTTCCCGCCACCACCTGAAAATTTTGTAACTATGGTAACTTTTTATTACATGTTGGTAGAACTGGAAAATTCAAATTAAAGCTATTTTATTATTTATTTATATCATTATTTACAGAGTTTAAAATAAGTTTTAAATTATCATGTTGACACGTAGAATGTAATTTATTTATTAACAATTCTAACTGTTGGCCTCCTAACAAAAAACCTTTCAAATTATGTAGATTAGAACTTTGTAGCCGATGATCAGTTATTCTATCTTGGCTAAAATTATAAGTACGAATTTTTTCATTTCTGTAGTTAGACCGTACTTGAGACTTTCTTGTAGCTTCACTTTCAGCAATTTGAGCATTTAACTGTTGTTCATACAACATTGCTTTCAATCTTTTCATGGCGGTTTCACGATTTTTTATTTGTGATCTATCCACTTGGCATTCTACAGAAATTCCAGTTGGTAAATGTACAATTCGAACTGCACTATCTGTTGTGTTTACATGCTGTCCACCAGCTCCACTAGCTCGTTTGGTTTCAATACGTAAATCTTTATCATTTATTTTGATATCTATATCTCTAGGTTGTGGCAGAGCAACTACAGAAACTGTACTGGTATGAACTCTGCCAGCTTTTTCAGTTGCTGGTATTCGTTGCACACGATGAACACCAGCTTCATATTTAAAATAACGAAACACTTCGTTACCATTAATAAATACACTAGCGTGTCGCAAGCCACCAATATCTGTTGAATCAAATTCAGCGATATCGCACGACCAGCTCTTATATTCAGCAAAATTTATATACATATCAAAAAGCTCATTAGCAAACAACATCGCTTCTTGGCCTCCTACACCTGCATTTATTTCTAAAACAATTGAATCACACAGATCTTGAGGATCTTGTGGAATTAAAGCTTGAAGTAAATCTTGTTCAATTGTTGATATTTTATCTTCGTAAATCTGTTTTTCTTCTTTGGCAAGCTTCTTCATTTCATCGTCATTTTCATTTAGCAGATCATTTAGACTTGTTAAATGTTCTATACAAAGATTCCTTTTCTCGATAATTTGCATTATGGGAGTTAATTCTTTTATACGATTATCTTTATTTACATCTATAATTTTTCTACCACTAATTTCTTTGTACTCTTTTTCCAATTTTTTAACATATCTTTCTATAATATTTTTATCAAGACTACTGGCAGTCGAGTATTTGTACAATTTATTATTTCTAATACTAACAATATTTTTATTATAACTGCATAATAGTTTAATAGATAATAACTTATTTGTTCGGCAAAACATCTTGTAAAATTGAGGTTAGGAAACTTAAATACAACTAAAATATTTTCTTCATTATATGATAGTAATAGATTTATATAATATGATATATTTATATAATGATTTGCTAATATTAAGTAAATATTATAGAAGTTTGAACATCAGCTGCCTAACCTTTCAAAACACGTGTTGGCAGCTGTCACTTATCAAAATGTTGAACAAATGATTTTAATTATGTCAAAAATGAAATTATTTTTTGTTATTTTATTTGTTTGTTTTTTAACAGAAATGTCACAGAGTTATGATAAAAATAATTTACATTGATATATTAATTTGAAAATGGACCTTCTTCATCAGATAGTATTTAAAAACTGCTCTAATTTCAATGATGAATTGGATCTTACTTTTTTGGCAAGCGGATCAGAACAGAGCACGGTATATGTGCTTATAATAATTTTAATTCAAGATATATTTATTATTCTCATTTATGTACTATGATACAGGTCACGCCTTCAAATTTTATGGAGGAAATGCAGCTTTCAACTCAACAGCGTTTGGATAAAATTAAAAGCTTGTATCTTAAAAAGAAATCTAGACATGCTAATCAGTTTGATATAATTCCTAAGGTAGTTATATTCCAAAACTTTAAACAAGGTGAAATTCAAACAGTTCCGCTATCGGTTATAAATTCAAGCAAGGTAATTGTGGCAGATTTAGTTTTATTTTACTCTATTAGATTTGTTTTAAATTTTTAGCTACCTTGTTGCTTAACATTTTTATTTACGAGTTCGCCTTACTTTTCTTTTACTTACAAAGACCTTGTTCAAGATAAATTAGCTCCTGGAATGGAATTGCAGTGTTTTATACACTTTAATCCAGAGTCACTTAAAGATTATGCGCACAAAATAAAAATTATTACGACTGATAAAGAATACACGGTTCCAATTATAGGTATATTTTATTTATAATTATCTATAATTTATATCTTTATTTGATGAAATTCTTAGCTATTGGACCACGACCTATATTAAATTTACCTGATCATATAATTCTACCGAAATCTGCTATACAAATTGGAACAGAAAAATTAATACTTGTTAAAAATCATGGACAAGTTCCTGGAGTTTTCGTTTTGACTACTGATCCTCCATTTTATGTAAAACCTTCTTCTGGAATATTAAAACCAGATGAGTGCATGCAAGTTGTTGTTCAATTTAAATCAGAAGATGAAGGTCTATCTGAAGGCATAATAACTTTAAAATTTGATACTGGAGAAATATTAACTATTACTGTACAAGCACGGGCAGAAAGTGCAAATATAGTTTTGAGTAAAGATTTTATCGAGTTTGACGACACTTACATGGGCTTGAGATGTCAGAAAATTATTCAGTTACAAAATAAAAGTGATCATATTATTAATTTTTATTGGAAAAAGTTTAATTCAAATGAACTGGATAAAAGTGAAGGAGATAAAATTAAAGAGCGTATAGTTATTGTGCGAGATCATGAAACAAAACGATCTACTAAACTTGAAACTTTTGAAGTTGTTGATCAAGATATTAACGACACAATTTATAAAAGAATTTTGAATGACGAAATAATTGATTTTGATAAAACAGAACAGTTTTTATACAATAATCCAGATTTCTTTATAATACCTATAGTAAGTTAAAAATATAAATCTTAAAAATAAATATGCGGGTGAGATTGAGGAACGATTACGTGCGTCCGTGGAATAAATGTTTAGGTATGAATAGTGGTTTGTTGCGTGAACGAATGATTCCGAGTGTGAAGAATACACGAATGTGGACGAGGTAAAAATGATGTATCAGGATAAGAATGTTTAGAGGAGATTGATTGTTGGTTGACTGTGTTTCTGGGTTCGTGTTACTTCACTAAAGTGGTACATAGCATGAAGTTATGTATGTATGTTTAAAAAAATGAACAGTAAAAATATTATTGTACAGTCAGGTGATATTTGGCCCAACCATAGCACTGATATAAGTGTGGTATTTTCACCTACCATTTCGAAAGAACTGTCAAGTATAGCATACTGCAAAGTAGCAGGAAAAATTGATCGTTTAGTTTTGAAACTTTCTGGAGTTGGAATTGGCCCAAAATTTTCTCTAAACATCGACAACATTGATTTAAATAAAATCTATTTATTTGATGAAGAGAGTTTTGAAATAGTCGTATGCAATAATGGTACAATTTTATTTTTAAAACTAATCATCATAATTAATTGGCTTATATTTTATATAGGTGACATACCAGGACAGATCTCTTTCATCACAAAAGATTATGATTTTGATAATAAAATATCATGTAAACCATTGTCACTTTACTTAAAACCATTTGAACATGCTGCCTTTGTAATTTCATTAAAGCCAACTAGAGATGGATCATTTGTTGAAGAAATACATTTTTTGGTAGAAGAATCAGAAGAACTGATTAAAGTTATTGTCAAGTAATTTTGTTTTGCATGAATTTTATTATTTTGGTGTACAATTACTTATTTTGCAGAGGAGTTGCTGTTTATGCTACACTAGCAGCAGATAAATACAGACTGGATTTCGGCACAATCACTGTAGGTAATATATTGTTCTTTCATTTTTATTTCAATCTAAACTAAGAGGTAAATTATTCAGAAGGTTGTAAATAAGTGCGAAATTATACTAATGTATAGATAAAAAATTTAGTTTTCCTGACGGGAAAGCGCGCTATACTCAAAATGATTTTGGAGAAGACGCACGTCATCAACCTGAAAAAAAACTTTATAAAGTGAAAAATAACTTGCAAAATTTATTGAGGTATGCTAATGTTTAAGAAAAAACGACGAAAAAAATATTAGCATTAAGAAAAGTATATATTAATGTAATTTACAGTGATTTTATAATCAATTTTATTCCTATAATGCAATTTTAAATTATTAAAAATAATTCTAGTTCATTTTTTGTTCGCTATGCAAATGATCACGATTACATACAAAATTCTTATCGAACTGTAACTTTACTGTCAGAATTTACTGTGTTGTTAAAATTTGTGCTCCTCGTGATCCAGTGTTATATAATATGTATGTATAAATTTATTGTGTTTATTTATTTATTTATATTAATAAATCACGTCTAAAAACGGCGGCACGTGTGATGCATTGCATTTTTATTTCAACAAAAATTTGTATCCTATATAAACGTTGTTGCATAGTGACGTCATTATCTAGTAATATTTTTGATGACGTGCGTCTTCTCCAAAATCATTTTGAGTATAACTCCGACCACCAAAGTACATAACTCGCGTTGTACAAATTTAAATTGTACATTCTGTAATAGAAAAAAATCTGTTGACAAAATTTAGATTGAGCAAAGAAACCATTAGAGTAATTATAAATGTCAACAAGGACCTTATAAAATATGCTACTGCCTGGCAAATTTGTTAAAGATATAGGTTGCATATATATGCGAGTAGACTCATGTAGTTTAACTGTCGAAATTTAAAGAAATCATATTTTAAGTCCAGATAAAACGATCCCATTAACATTCAGATTTTACGCTACTGGAAGATTTAACTGAGAACATATACGAGTAAATCTGCGACCCGTAAAATTAATAGCATCTCTTCGTCCTATTCATATTAAATGGCGAACAGTTTCAGTATAAATCGACAAGTTTTCTATAATATAGCACGTTTCCCAAAAGTAATAGGAACAATTTACAGTAATCATGTTAAAATACAGTCCCCTGCTAATAAATAAAGATATAAATAACATAACATTTATATGTTAGAAATATTTGCTCCTCTTTAGTGAAATTTATTCATATTTTCAATTACATTCATCTTAACTGTCATATATTTCGAAAAGTATCTAATATAAATACTTACGATACTTTTAATAAATATTTTTTAATATCTTAGATACTTTGAGAGGTTTTAAATACTTTTAAATATCTTAAAAACTTTAAAACATCTTAGTTAGGTACTTTTGAGAAATATTTGAGTAAATTTTAAATATTTATACTAACTGTAAGATTGAACATTAAAAAATATATCAGATATTTCAAAATATTTCACTGGCACATACTTTAAATATTTGCAAATAAGATACTTTTTTTAATAAAAGATTCTTTTTAAGATATAAGATATTTTTTAAGATAAAAGATACAGATACTTTTAAAAAGTATTTAAATAAAAGATACATTTTACATAAAATAGAATGTATCTAAGATAAAGTATCTTAGATACTTTTAGTATCTTATATACTGTCGAATATCTTTTTATGTAAGATACTCCCAGCTCTGCCAGCATACATACATAATATCTATGCATAAACTAAATAAATATAAATAGTTGTTCATTGATTTTTTAGGACAAAAGGAGAACGGTTTATTGACTTTATTTAATACGGCAACAATAGACATACCATTTGAATGCACAATCACGCCAGATGGTGTAGACCCACCAATTGTATTAAGCGAGAATCCACAAGTTTCTGTTTTACCAAGAAATCCTAGGCAATACAACTGCGTGCCTGCGAAAGGTGTTGTTCCTAGTGGACAAACATTGGAGTTAGAAGTATGTTTTAAAGTGACATTAAAACTAAGTATTAATTCTTTCTTCTTGTAGTTAGAAGTAATAGCAAATAGTTGCAACTTAACAACAGTAGATTTATGTATTGAAGTTTGGAATTGCCCGAAACATCGATTGCACATATATCTTTCACATACAGGTGCATTTCCAGAAATAATATGTACCCCTTCTGAAATAAACATACGGTTTTGTTTTCTTAACTATTTGTGCCAAC
Organism: Poecilus cupreus; assembly: GCA_963942605.1. Lineage (NCBI taxonomy): Eukaryota > Metazoa > Arthropoda > Insecta > Coleoptera > Carabidae > Poecilus > Poecilus cupreus. The sequence continues at coordinate 16,767,993 of OZ012719.1, read as the reverse complement.
GATTAATTACGATTCAAAATTCGACCAAATACGGTGGATACATTTGGTTACACTCTGATGTAACTATATTTTATTTCTGTTTTTATTAACATAATTATGTATTTATTATTATTCTAGTCTTCTTCTGGGTTGACAGTTACCACTGACATTACAGGAACACTTATAGAACCGTTTGGAACTGTAGAAGTTGTAGTGGATCTCATTTGCACAGAACTTGGAAAGCAAAATTCTGAACTAGAGTAAGCTTTTCAAATATACTTGTATTTTATATTATACGATTATTTTAAATATTATCGAAAAAGTTTTCACACAAAATTTGTTTTGCATTACAATGCTCATCTGCACTACAAGTTTCTCTACAGGTTGTTCCAATTTCACACAATGATATGTAACTTGTTATTTTTAGATGGAACACTACATATTTTTGCGAAAAGTTTGTTCATCTAGATCAGAATACGAGGTGTGGCTATTAAATAATGAGACTGATACTGTAATACTGTAATAGTATATTCTACAACAAGTAATGGAAAGGCACATATTCCACGCGAGCAAAAAGTTTGTAGTCCCAGCCGAAGGCCAGGGATACGGTTTGCGAGTGTGGGATATGCCATTCCGTTACATGTTGTAGACTATACTTACTATAACAAGATTTTGGAAATATACAAAAAATACAAATATAAAACTGTTGTAAACGTCAAACTCAAATAAATAAAATTAAAACAAACAGACGTAACGATAGTAACTGCGCTAATATGCGGCTCTGATTCGTCGAAAATATTCCATACGCAGCGTATGGAATGTTAGTGATTCCATAACATTTTTTAGTTGTGGAATGCCTAGTTTCCAAAACAGTGTTATAGAAAACTTTTTCTTTCAAATTTATACATATTAAATTATCACCCACTTCAATATACACTCCTACTCTATCCTTACACCGCTCCTCGCGAATTTTCCATTGTTTAAAACAGTTCTTCGGGAACCTCGTTCATGATGCGTGTCGGTTTTTTTTTCACAGATTCAGCGGTCTGATATATTTTTTTTTTCATACAGATTTAACCTTGGGGAACAGATAAAAGTCACATTGTGCCAGTTTTGGCGAATAAGGCGAATGGTCTAACACTAGAATGTTATACTTGGCTAGAAACGAGCTTCATTTTGTTCATTTGTGAGAATTTCGGCACCAATTTCGCATACTCTTTTTGAATGTTGAAATTCTCATGTAAAATTTTCTTTATGCATTTTTTGTCATTTCTTACAGTTTCAGTAATCGCATAAATAGCTAAGCGACGGTCAAATCGAATTAGTTTACCCATTTTTTTCAATATTTTTTCTTTTTTGACGGGATAGGGCGTCCCGGGCATGAGTCATCTTCAATGTCCTCTCGGCCATTTTGGAAACGCTTTAAACCACTCAAATACGCAAATACCCACGCATGAGATAAACATTCATTGCAACATGCCACATACTTCTTTTAATAAAAGATAAGTTCCAGTAGCCGAAATTAAAGACAATTCGTGGATTTATAAAACACTTAACTTTTTTTCGGCAAAACAAAAAATTTGATTTTATACAAACGAAGGCCGCGGTCAGGTGAATATGTCTATAGACACAGGAGGGGTGGCAATCGAAAGAGAACGCTTCACGCTACACAGTAGCCAGCACATTATAGGTGCTATAAGCAGTAGTCGCACTCCCCGGTTTTTTGTAACGTGAAAATTTGGCCTTGAAGCGATAAGCCCCGCCCTGGGGACTGATAGTCCCAGTATCGATCGCTGATGTCAGTAGAGTGCGTACACGTTAACTTCAAGCCGGTTACGTCATGAATGAGTCTTGCAAACCACGCCTTCAACAAACTGTCCAGTGGCGTGCACAATATTAGTCCGAGCGCCAAGGTTTTCTGTCTTGCGTTACGAGCGCATTCGCGACTAATGTAAGTAGCCCCCAGTTTTATTAAAATCTGACGAGCCTATGGCTTCGAGCTGCAGCCAATCATGAACGTTCGCGTCACGCCGTTTCTCCTTGCCGCGCACCGGACGACCGATTGGCTTGGTGGCTTGAAGTTAACGTGTACGCACTCTAACATGGCCTGCCGCCACAATACTTTTAAATTTGAATTTTACGTTTATTTAAATTGACCGCTGCGCCGCTCAGTCCGCAGGGCGGGGCATAGGATGCGCAAGAAAATCGGACATGTTACAAAACATCGAAGGTGCCGACAGAGAGTGAGACTACTGCTTATAGAACCTATACTGTGGTAGCCAGTCATACGATTTTGCCGCGTGTGTATTTCGTCTGTAGCAGCATCAGTTTTTTAGCCACACTTCGTATATAAAGATCAGATTCCTTTCAAAATTAAATTATAACGCAAACTTATGAAAAGAAACTCCCATAATAAAATAATATAACCGTCAACTTTCGTGCTTTAGATCTAGACCAGTGGTTCTTAAATTTTTTGAAGCCAGGGAACACGTTTTATTTTAAGAAAATTTTGCGGAATCACAAAATCGCTAGTCATAAAAACAAAATATGTATCAAAATACCATTTGTTAAAAATTATATCTACCGATCTCGGTGGCGTACTAGTTATGTCACCAGTCTAGCACACTTGTACACCAGAGGTCGTGGGTTCGAATCTCATTGAAGAACATGATCGTTTGTGTTGTTCACATAAATTTACAATCATTTTCTCATTAAACGTCAAAGGACCAAACGTTACTATCTTAAAAAAAAAATTATATACAGGTGTTGAATTGAAGGACGCACAATAGCGTTTTCAATTCTCTAAAGATTTTATATCAAAAAGTAAAATAGTTTGTTGTAGAAGAAAAATTTCTGCATTTATTGACTCCAATATTTACAATTTTTCTCTACCTGAAAGCTGAAACGAACAATTTACGGAAATATTTAATGGCAATTTCATTAAAATCATAGAGCTTAATCTATGTTCTACGTCGCTACGAAGAACACTTACAACAAGTTTGCAAAACTCCAGTGTTCCGAGGAACACAGGTTAAGAACCACGGATCTAGACGAATTATGTTGAAAGACATGAAATCTTGTATTAAATAATACAACACTGAAGATCTGTTTTCTGAAATGTCAAATATTTTTTCGCTTTTGTTAAATTACAATTTTATAAAGTATTTGATATATCGTAAATTACTAATATTTACGTAACCAAATGGGGCTTTTTGCATGCTGTATTTACACTTTTGTTGTAAAGTGATTCGGTAAAAAATTACAGCAATGCAAAAAACAGCACTGAAATCCCTGTTACGTTACATTTGCATTATATACTCGGTATACGTCATTTATGTTTATCCACTCAATATTCATAACCACACATCAATGTATTTCATATGAAACTCTATTTTTCTGTACCACAGAATGCTTTTGTTTGGTGGAGAAACAATGAAAGCTTGTTCTATAGAATGTATAGGCCAAGGACCCATAGTTTTAATAATTCCTGAACGTTTATATTTTGGTGAAGTACAACTTCTACAAGATACGACTAAAACTATAGAAGTTTATAATGATTCTCCCATTCCTGCTAATTTAACAGTTCAGGTATGAAATATTCAAATTATGTACCTGATTATTTAAAATTCTCTTGATCATTTTTTAGACTAAAAAGAACAGTCCCTGGACTGTAACGCCCACAGAAATTTATTTGGAACCAGAAGAGAGGAAACCTATAGAAATAACAGTTTTTTTAAACGATACTAAAAAATACAGAGGTAAAATACTTTTCGACGTAACAAATCGAGGAATATTAGAATGTCCTGTAACCGCACTTGGTGTTGGAACTTCGATACAAATAGTACCACCGATTTCACCAATATTAGATTTAGAATCTCAACTTACACAGACAGTTATTAAAAGGAAATTTACAGTTACTAACAAAGGAGTTAGGTTTCATAAAATATTAATTACAAAGACTCCAGAAATTAAGAATTTTCTATCATATAACCCTGGGGATATAGAGTAAGTATATCAGTAGGAATAATTATAGTTCAAATGATATATACATAACATCACGCTATATCCCACTGACAAAACTTTCGCCTCGTTCGATTCATACAAGCACGTTTATTCTTCACACTCGGAATCATTCGTTCACACAACAAACCATCAATCATACTCAACCAGTTATGCTTCGGACGCCCACACTATCGTTCACCTTTAATTTCACCCACATATAGGTATTAGTTTCACCAACCTTTCACTCGACATTCGCTCAACATGTCCAAATCACCTCAACTGACTCACTCCCACTTTCTTAACAACATTCTTCTCAATCTCACACTCACCATACACCAATGTATTCCGGAAACAATCACGTCTCGTATTCACACACACTCCTCTCAAATATCTCATTTCTACAACAGTTATACGTCGTTCATGCTTCTATATCCACACCCAACATTCAGAACTAGGGATTGTAATACCGGTAAACCGGTTTACCGGTTTACCGGTAAATAGCCAAAAAATCCCATAATTTTTTACCGGTAATTCGCCAGTTTTCTACCGGTAATTCGGTAAATTACATAGTAGTAAAATAACGCATTTATACGTTTACAAGTTGCGAAACACAAGTACAAAATGCTAGTTACACGGCAAGTGGTGGGGATTAGGAGATTAGGAGTTTAGATAAAATATGTTTTTTGCGAGTGTATTTTTTAAAATACGAGCATAAATAAAAAAATATATTATTGTATTAAGATTTTTGTTACTGTTTTTTTGGTGAAATTTGTAGTCCATTATTTCATATGTATTGTTTAGTTTTATAATATATTTTGTATTAAAAATATAAAGACAATAAAAATTGTCAACTGTTTCATAAAAGACAGTTTCATAATAATAACAAAGTTATTAATTCACAGAGACCGGACAAGCCAATCAATCGGTAACTACAGACGCGTTTTGCTCTTATTGGAGCTCATCAGTGTAGTGTAACCCGTCAACTGCTGTGAAGCAGTGACACCGATTGACTGGCTCAGCGAGATCTAAGATCTTAACAGATTTGTAAATGGTTCTGAGAAGAGAATAAATATTCCCAGAGCCATCTACCGCTCTTAAACTTCAACCGAAGTAAATGTTTTCAAAAATCGAAAACAGTCTATGAAACATTTGTATTAAAAATTTAAAAACAATAAAAATTGTCAACTGTTTCATAAGACAGTCTCAGAATAATAACAAAGTTATTAATGCCGGTCTCTGTGAATTAATTGACAATTTTTATTGTCTATATATTTTTAATATAAATGTTTCATAGACTGTTTTCGATTTTTGAAAATATTTTGTGTTATTTTATATACAGAATAGTTTTATTTGTGCCTATTTTTTGTAATGCTGGAAAAATAATAAATTTCAATAAAATGACCCTTTTTTAAATATTAATTCTTGTGTCCTATAACAATATTAGAAAAACGGTAAATTACCGGTAAACCGGTTTTGATTAAATATTTTACCGAATTACCGGTAATTGAAAAATTCGGTAAATTTACAATCCCTATTCAGAACCATATATCAATGTAGGCACTAGCACACCATTATAAACACTCAATCGAGCATCTCTAGATACATTCACGTTTCAAGCAAATGTATCCAGAGCACCCAATACGATGCACCCTGCAGACACCCGCCTTTCAATCTCCCAGTCCCTCGAAAACATACTACCCAAATATACAAATTCATTCCCTTGTTCCAGTCTTACACCATTCACTGGACTGAAACATTACCATCAGTCACCAAATCATTCTTCTCAAACACCAACACTTTACATTTATCGACATTCAACAACAGATTAATTATTTGAATTTTTCTGCAGATCTATTTTTAACGTGGAACCATATAGTATCACATTGAAACCTAAAGAAAGTGTAGAAATTGAAATATTTGGTCACAGCAGGAAAGCAGTTTTTGTAGAAGAGATATTTTATTTCCATGCAGTCATAGAGAAAATAGAAAAGAAACAAATAATCATAACAAGTAAAATTGTAGTCAATTTTATTGAACCCAATTTTTATTTCTCCAAAAGAGAATTAACTTTTAGAGTGGACCATTCCGTTTCCAAAAATGTAGAAGTTTTATCTGGTGAGTTTCTTTGCATTAATAATATCTACAGTATTTTGATTTTACGATATACTGAATAGTAAACCAACAATAATAGCTATTTGTATATTTAGAGCGCAAAGTTATGTTTTTCCTACGAATACTAATAATGATGTGTGAGCCGCAGGCGAATAGTTCAATTGTGTGAGAGCGACATAAATACTTTGCGCTCGAATTTATATACACAATGCCTGGTACCACGAGCTCTGTTTTTGGGTGTTTTAAGAGAAGTATTTTAGCCTCTGTTTTAGCACTGTACAATGTTTTAAAATTATTAAATAACTGAAATAATAATAATTTTAACTTTTATTCGAAGCATTTTTTATAATATTGTTTTAGATCATTATACATTGCTAAAATAAAGGATAAAACTCTTCTCTCAAAACACTCAAAAACAAAGATCGCGGTACCAACGTATATTTTTCTGACGAATGATTATAAAAGTAAAACATTGATCTGATTTCATTAAAATAAATGTATGTATGATATTCTTCAACTTTCTGTAGCAGTCGTCGGAAATAGCAATTAACGTGTCAAGGGCGTTATAAGGACATTAATGCGTGCGGTCAACAGTGTGCTACCAAGGGCCTCTGGCCAGAGGTGTGTACGATGACCGGTTAACGCCCATGGTGCGTTCAATGTTTAATGTCAGACTGATATATTATTAAATAAAATATTTTTATCGATTTTTATCCTGACAATGTATTTTGTTGAGTTTTGGTTAGAGAGATTAAACTATTTGCTTACAAACACTGTACTAGGTAACGCAATATTCTTATTTGTTTACAATTTCTATTTGTCAATAGAAGTCCGTGTTTGTTTCTATTTGCCAATAGAAGTCAGTGTTTATGTATTCTGTGTTCACTAGCAACAACATCAAATTTATAACTCCCGAGAGCATTGTATGGTATATAACTGTCCGCTAGCTGGGTAGTTATGATAACAATAACGTAACGGTAGGACATTAATAGATTTAACGGGCTTTTATATTTAAAAATCTGTTTTGGGCACCACGTTACCTTCCGCCATAGATTTCTTATCGGACAATGCAGGAACACGGACCACCATTATCAAGAAACGCTCATCCCTTCAAAAACTTATGACACATGTCAAAAAATTACATTTTTCAACAGTTGTTTTGTTTTTTAGAAAAACACAAATTAGCAGATTTAAACGAAAATATCAAAATATAATTTTTCTTTAAAGTGTTGCAATTAGTAAATGGTGACAGTAAGAGGAAAATGTTTCAAATAATAATTGTAGATAATAATAATTGAAACATTATTCTAGTATCAAAATTTTCATTAAACCATAATTTACTGAGATATTTTAAAATAGCTTGATACGGCTTCAAGTAAACTACCACTTCCGGTTATTGGATTATCATCAAAAACTAATCAGCTCTTCCAAATAGGATACAATTGATATTCGATACAAAATATCAAAATTTTCAGTTTGGTAGTTTTTGAGAAACCGTGACTTCAGAGATCCACACAGACTGACACACAGACAGACAGACAGACACACACACAGACATCATCGCGAAGCTATTAATATCGTATTTTATGGACCTTAAAATGTGCTCATCCACTGAAAACTCACTACACAATTTTTAGCATGATTCCTATACCTCCCTTACAGAATGTGGAAAAAGGGAGGAACTTAAAACCATGGGAACATACATATTTATTTAGATACAATTCTCTTATGAAGTAGTTACGTAGCAAATTACTAATGGTGACAAAATCGCATCAAGACTTCATGTTTAATGGGGAATATTTCATTAGCTACCAAAAAACGATTCATTTTTGTCACATTTAGCTAATTGTTATGGTAGCAACTTTTTAAAGAATAGATTCGTTTATGTATGTTTTCAAAGACTTTCGCTCGAATAGTTTAATGTTTTGAACTCTACGCTTAAATAAATGTAGGATTTAAAAAAAAAATTACAATTCAGTATATTTAAAACATTGAACAATGCTCGACCATAATTCGAACTTTACGTACTCGCTACGTTCTCTCGTTGGGTACCGTGTAGTAAAGTTCTGAGTAACGGTTTTGTAATGCAAATAACTAGTACAACTTAATTTGTAGATGTTATGGAAGTTAGAAATTTATCACCGATGACGTTAAGTGTAGATGTAATTGTAAAGGCACCCTTCTTCTTGAAGATCGATGATGAACTGATAAATAAATCTTTAATGGAATTTGAAGAAAACGAAATGAAATATATTACTGTTTGTTTTGAACCCGATTTAACAAATATACATTGTTATACTGTAAGAAGTAATGCGGAATTTAAATACAAAGGACATAGCAAAAGAGTAAAATTATTATTAATGAAATTTACTCAAATTTAATTGTTATTATTACAGGATTTTATAAGGCTTTACGGCGAAGTAAACTATCCGAATATAAGTTTTTTCCCTGATTCTGTTGACTTTGGATGTGTTATACCGGGATCTTACTCATGTTTCACTGTCGAATTAAGAAATATTTCACCAATTACAGTTACATTTAAGTTGGAATGGTTGGAGGAAGAAATACGTTTTGATGATGTACCGCAAGTGACAGTATGTTTTATTGATCCAAATTATCGACTGTGAATCACATGCCGAATTCATGTAGCCATTTTCATTTAAATTTATATTTATTAAATGTATCATTAGGCGCGTTCAGCCAAACATAGTAGCTAGATCGCTAACCTAGCGGTCACAGCTGGCTGAACGTATTTCTAAGTAATCGCTAGATTTCAGCAGCTAGACTAGCGACCTAGCGAAATAAATTTACGCTAGATAAGTTAGCGAACCTTTTAGAACTATCAAATGTATAAAAATTCATTTGTAATGTCATCAATATTAGCCATGTGAGCAAAAAACTGTAAAAATAATTTAAAATGTAGTAAAATATATGAAGTATTTGATATCTATTACTTACCAATTTTAAAATATTGTTTTGGATTTGTCTATTATCAGAATTTGAGGTTAATTCCACCTAACTTTACTGACACAAGATGACAGTACCAGCAAAATTTCAAAACTACTTTTCATCTGCTAGAATCTATCACTAGCAAACGCTAGCTCCTCCATTCAGCAGTAAAAACTGTTTTACCTAGCTTGTAATGTAAATAACTATAACAATATGAATTCGGAATAGTATATTCTACATCAAGTAATGGAATGGCACATATTCCACGCGAGCAAAAAGTTTGTAGCCCGAGCCAAAGGCGAGGGCTATGGTTTGCGAGCGTGGGATAGGCCATTCCGTTACATGTTGTAGACTATACTTTCTATAAAAAGGTTTTGGAAATTATACAAAAATACAAATATAAAACTGTTGAAAACATCAAACTCAAATAATTCAAATTAAAACAAACAGACGTAACCATAGTAACTGAATCAAGATACTTCATATGTCGCGCTAATAAACGGTTCTGATTCGTCGAAAATATGCCATACGTCGCGTATGGAATGTTAGTGATTCCATAACAATTTTTAGTAGTGGAATGCCCAGTTTCCAAAACAGTGTTATAGAAAGTTTTTTTCAACTTCTTTACACAATTATTTGAAAGTTAATGTCAATTTTAATTTATGAACATAATTTTTTGATAAAAATTTAAGTAAATGTCAAATATTTTCGCACTGATTTCAGTATGAACGCAAAATATAAAAAGTTTTTTTTCCGGCATTTAGATCGAAAATCCAATTTTATCAGAAGAACCATGTTCTGAATATGCGGTTTCATCACAACCAACTGAAGAATCTGAAGTAATTGCTTTAGAAATTATTGAACCAGAGACCGTAGTTAAAGGCAAAAAAGGTAAGGGAAAAGACGGTAAAGCGAAAAAGGAAAAGAAAAAAGATGCAGGAGAAAAAAAATCTAAAGTGAGTGATAAATCAGGAAAGAGCAAAAAATCTGCAAAAGTTAAAACTCCTAAGCCACTTCCTGTTGAAAATATATTTGAACATTATTACACGGAAGAACATTTATATGATTCGTATATTCAAATATTTGAACAATTACATGATCCAATAACAAGAGAAACCTTAATTGGGTTAACACAACAAACTATGGACAATCAGAACCTATTGAGGGAATTTTTATTTTTCCCAGTCCAACAGCATATAACAGATGAATCTTGTTTTAATATGATCAAATGTATGGAACAAGAACCTCCGGAAGAAGAACCTATTGATAGTGTTTTGAATATAGTCCCCACCCATGGTGTTTTAGAACCATTTGAAAGTCAACATTTATACATTTCATTTTACCCGAAAAAAGATACAAGTATAAAGGCTTCAATTTTGTGTCATATAGTCGGGGGACCCACAGAAATTTTACCGATTTGTGGAATGTCTTCAGACATTCATTATGAAATTGAAAGTTCCTATGTCGATTTCGGAAGACAAGTATGTATTTCAAATAGCTATTTGTAGAGCACAAAGTTATGTTTTGTCGTTCGCAGACGAATATTGCAACATGAGTCGCAAGCGAACGTTGCAATCGTGTGAGAGCGACATAAATACTTTGCGCTCGAAATACAGGGTGTCCCAGATTTAAACGGCCTAACTTAATCCATAGATTAAACACGTAAAAATAAGGTGACAAGTTCATTTGAGCAAATGTCCGTAAATGCTTCATTCCAGAGATATTCATGTTTTTCCTATTGGGTTGTGCTCCTTTAAAAAATCAACTTCCTAACGAAATATTCAATATTATCTTATTGAGGTGTGACATAATAATTGAATTAAATTAATAATAAATTGTTTATTACGGAATTTCAATACAAAATTTAGTTTGCTTGCCCTGATGCCTGGGAAAAAATGAGAAACTATCAATGAATTTAAAGAAATTTTTTTGGGATGCCATAAAAGGAACAGTCTATAATGAATCGATAAATATTTTAGACTCACTACGAAATCATATCTCCCAAGCAATGTCACGCAGCATCCAATGCAGTAGCAGATCGTTGTCGTGCCTGTTTTCGTACTGTAGGCAAACATTTTGAACAAATATTATAAAAAAAAAAAAATAGTTTATGAAGTTATGTTATTACTTCATTAATAATTATTTTAAATCTTAAATTTCTTTAAATTCATTGATAGTTTATCATTTTTTTCCAAGACATCAGTGCAAGCAAACTAAATTTTGTATTGAAATTAGGTAATAAACAATTTATTATTAATTTAATTTACTTAATATGGCACACTTTTATAAAATAATATTGGATATTTCGTTAAAAAGTTGATTTTTTAAAGTAGCGCTGCTCAATAAGAAAAACATGAATATCTATGGAATGAAGCATTTACGGACATTTGCTCAAATGAACTTGTCACCTTATTTTTAGGTGTTTATTATATGGTTTAAGTTAGGCCGTTTAAATCTGGGACAACCTGTATACACAATATTTTTCCGACGACTGTTTGTAAAAATAAAAATATTGATCTAATTTCATTAAGGGCCGGCATTTACTTCAGATAAACTATAGAATAAATTATCAATGGAATAAACAAAAAATGTCGCATCAAAAGGTGACAGCTACAATAATAATCATCATTTAAGCTATGAATTTGGTGCAATATTTTTTGTTTATTCTATTGATAAATTTATTCTCTAGCTGGCAGATTCATGAAAAGAATTAACGCTAATTCCATTTTTTTCAACCTCTGTAACTTTATTTCTAAATTAATTAAATTAACAAAATGTGTCAAATTTTATGTTAACCTATCGTAACTACAACCTTAGTTAACATAAATATGTTTTGAGGATTGTAACTGAAGTTACGACTAATAATAAAAATAGGATTAGCGCTAATTCTTTTGATGAATCTGCCTGTAGGTAACTAAGTTTGGAATTACCGGCCCTAAAATAAATGCATGTATTTCATTCCCGTCATAGACCGATGTAGCTGTTCTTTTAATTACCGTTGTTATAAGAGACGAGCGACAAAAATTTTGCCGCTCGTTGTTATTGGAGACGAGAGATAAAATAGATTCCTCAGAAAATATCAACTTTGCGTTGACAAATGCTACTGTCAAAGGCAACTTTCTATAACAGTCGTCGAAAAGTAATATTATTAGTATACCGTGTTTCCCAAACACATGTTGTTGTATGGGTGAACTTTAACGACAGTTAATAAATTGTTAATAATTGTTTAGGTATTTTCCGAAATTGCACAAAAGAAGCTTAGAATAACAAACAAGGGATTTGTCCCATTTACATTTTCTACCACCGCAAAAGAGACAGACGACGAACATTCCATATATATTTTAGAAGCAGGATGCTTAACAGTTCAACCAAGAACTGGTATTATAGAGCCTCATTCTGAGTTTTATCTTTTACTTAGATACTTCCCTGGTATAGCTGGAAAGTTTTTGGAGACTTTTGAACTTGAAGTATGACTCCAGGATTTTTCGAAATTGCGTGATTGTTCTTTTAATGATGATAATTTGCAGATAGGGCATCTGGAACCAATATCTATAACTGTAAGCGGTTATGGTGTATTTCCTCAAGTGTACTTAAATCTTTTGCGACCATCGATGTTAGATGTTGATGCAAGTGTTTGCTATGAAGCAGTTGGTAACTTAAGAACGGATTTCTTAGATGCTGTTGAACATATTAGAGTATGGACTCAACCTGAAGAATATTTTGCGTGCGATCTACCTAAATCAGAAAAACGGGCACTGCAAAGAGATGGTTGGGTCGTTATTTCTTATAACGTAAGATTTTCAACTGATGTTTATTAGTCTAGTCTAGAAGATAAGTAATAACGTACGGAGGAGATTTATAGTCTAACTAGGGAATATAATCAGGTATTTTGCGAAATGCCGGCAATTAGATGAATTTTACTTCATTCTTCTATTTGACTGGCGGAATCAGGCAAATAGACGAAAAATCGCGCATTTCTCTATTTGCCGGGCGCGGTTTAGGAACTTGGAAGAATCATTCATAATATTGTGAACAATTTAAATAACAAATTTCACTTATTTGTTGGTACCGATGAATGGTATCGTGAATTTTATAAAATACCTGCTTTGAAGCAGGCACATCGTTTTGTTTGGCATTGTTTTTTGCAGCTTTGCAATTACATTTTTTGCGGCAAAAATTTCCCTAGAAATATTAGAGTTTATTGGTTTGTGTATTTGCTTACTGCATTGTTTATTGATTTTTCCATTGCATTCTTCTATTTATTGCGGCCTCCTTTAATATTTGGGAATTATCAATGTGCATTACCAGAAATTTTAGAATGTTTATCACTAGACAAGGTCTTAAGAATATTGAAATATGCAATTATATGCAACTTTTGTAAAAATATGCATAAGAATACCCAAATATGCAATATATGCAATTAGTAATTAGCATTAATTAACTCTAATCAATGTAATTCGTCCAGAAAATTGATTTTATTTTAAGATATGCAAAAATTAAAATATATGCAGTTTGCATATAATCCGCTCTCTAGTAACGTGTAATGTGTTTTCGAGGGGTGGACGTATTGACCGGGATATTGAAAGGCGGCTGTCTGCAAAATATATGGTGCTCTGGGTACATTTGCTCGATATGTGAATATATCTAGAGATGATCGATTCAGTGTTTATAATGATGTGTTAGTTCCTATATTTATGTTTGGTTCTAAATGTTTGATACACTGAGAAAAAGATTTGTTTGTCACTATGCAGGTTTATTGAATGTTAATAAATGATTTTTTGAAATATGGCAAAACAAATATATATTTATCAGTAATAAATAATATATTTATACAAAAATGATAATAATAAATAAGTCTTATTTAATATTAGTAAATATATTAATAGTTAAATGTTACTTTAGTCAATTTATATTTAATCAGCATTTATTAACATAAATATCGCAATATTTTTCCTGAACTAGTTGTTTATTTATAGTAAAAGCAAAGCTTTATTATTAATGTACAAGCTTTAAATATAAAACGAAAATAATGTAAATAATACCATACTAATTTTGTAGTAAATTAATAGAATATTTAAAGAAAATATGATAACATTTAATATTGAATTTACTATTTAACTGTACTAGCATATTTATTAACCAAATTTTAACAATTATTGATGCTTGGGTAAATAATGAAATTTATTTAAATTTAAATAGAATCGTTTATCGTTTAATATAATTATTACAAAATTAACCTTTTTTACATGAATACCTACTTAACCATGAACCTACTAACATAAATAATAGAGTCGGGAAAAACAAACTTTATAGAAAACATTTTTTGAAGAACTACTTACATGAATATATAGGTATGAGTACCTATATACATAATAATATCAATAATACAGCTTACAATATTTGAATTTTGATAGTTTGTTTTGACATTAATAGATTCATTATCTCATGATGTAGGAACTTTCGAGGAACAAGAATTTGTTAATGTTGGATTCGGATGGAGGATTTAAAAATTGTTCATGTCTAACTTATAACAAAATAAATATCGTCTAAATAATAAAAACTTAAAGTCATACATCCAAAAACACGTTCTTGTAAACACAAATTATTATAATTATTAAACAACACAAAATGGCGAACACTAGTTGCAACATAATATACAGTTTATAAAATGAAAAGCATACCTACAAATATTGGGATTAAAAAAGCAAATCCCCAGGTTTTTACATAATTTTTATGCTATTTTAATATAAACAAAAATATTTTTCTCACACCATTCACAGGACATATAGTGTATCGCGAGGTTGCAGTTAGCAAGAACAAACAATAATGAACCAACTACGCAATATGCATCATCTGTGAGTGAATCTGTGTTCATATTATAAAAAGTTTGTTAACTATTAATAAATGTATTTATAGTCAACAAAATCTAGTTACTGTTAATAAATATATCATTTCAGATAATATTTAGTTCAATTCATAAATAAAGAAAGAAATTAACTATTAAAAAATTTACAATTGCCTAGAAACGTAATATTCTAAATATAAATATACGTTCTTTATATGTAAAAAATGCAGATTTAATAAAAATCGTATATTTGCTATCAATTATATCAGCATATTTGAATTAATTATAAAGTATTTTATTTTATATTCAACAAAGAATATTTAATGTCAATAAATCTAACGTCAATAAATTATTTGTTTCAGAGGAAACGCTGATATTTATGTGTTTGTTATTAAAGAACAAATATTTATTTGATTTAATATTATATAGTTTCATGTTAATAAATCCTACGTTAATAAAGGATTAGTTTACTATTAGTAGGTCTTTTTTCTCAGTGTATGGATGAAGAAGTATGAATAACGTACCTATAGGAATAACAGTTGTGGATGTGAAGAGTTTGAGAAGAATGTTGTTAACAAAGTAGGAGTGAGTCAGTTGAAGTTCTTTGGCCATCTGAAGCGGATGTCGGATGTCGAATGAAAGGTTGCTGAAACTAATAGATGCGGACGAGATTCAAGGGTAAGCGATTGCGTGGTCGGCCGAGGAATAACTGGTTAGGTATGACTGATGGTTTGTTGCGTGAATAAATTATTCCGTGTGTATAGAATAGATGGGCATGTATGAATCACACTATTAATGTGGACGAGACGAAAGTAGTAACGTATGGAGGAGATTGATTGTTGGTTGATGGTTGATTGCGTATCAGGGTTCGTGTTACCCCACTGGGTGTGATATCGCGTGATGTTATGTATGTAAATTGAATCCAACATGAAAATTATTTAAAAATTGTATTACAGAATTCGTACCCGTCAATAATGGATATAGATTTGTCAACTGAGCGTTTATTGGCATACAGGCAAATCAGTCAGCAACCTTCAATTTTATTAAATAAACCGAAAGGATCTTTGGGAATAGTTTCCCCTCCATATTCGATAGATTTTGGAATTGTTATAACTAATAACATGGTGCATTACACGATTTTGGTTTTAAATTACGGTCCAGGCGTAGTTAAACTACGAATACCCCGAGAATTTCAGAAGACTAAGTTCAACGATGCTTGTTTTGATTTGCAATTTAAACCAAGTTGCATTGCACCGGGCGATACCGTACCGGTATATGTTATATTTTCTCCGAATTTAGAGACGTATCCAGAAAGATATGAGGAAGTACAACAAATGGCATATCTTCAAGTAAGAGAAAGGAGTAGACTTTTGAACTATTTAAATAGCAAAGATATGTTGTAGGTTTTACATGGCGCAAGAATACCTATTGAAATTAAAGCAATTGTTACAAGACCCTTTTTATTAACTTCAACAGATTCTTTAATGTTTGATGAAGTGATTTGCGGCAATTCTAAAACCAAAAATTTTATTCTGAAAAACGCGTATGTTATATTAGCCGAGAATCATATTATTTGGCACAGTTTAGATTTTTTAAGTAATTAAAAAAATAAATATATCATGACGCCTTTACCCATTATCAGTGTGGCACTCTGCTTATGCAGATTTCGGTAAGTGATATATTTTACGCATGCAGTGAGGTTACCAGCCGTCAATACATATCCTCCAAAGATTACGAAACTTTATTATGATCCTTCAAAGGGAAAATTGTATTACTTGTTTATGATATTGATTAGCGGCCATAAAGGAGCTCTTTATGGACATAAAGTGAAAAGGCCTATTATCAAAATAAACGATAACATAAATATTATTAATTTATTAGCTAAGTAATTAAACGGAAATATCTTTTTTAGTAACGGTAATATTAAATACGCAATGGGCCCATAAACCAATTTTTTTTAATGAAACTTTATTAGATTCTATGACGATAACTGAAAATCCGATGTGAAAATTCCATATATTAGCAGAGATATGATTTTTAAAAGTTTGTGTGACGTCACTGGTACTGCTCCTGTGGCACTAATACAACGATTTTTCATGATAGTAGATATTATATATTTTTTAATGTAAAAATAATATTTACATGTAAGTCTTAATTTACAACAATTAAACTTAATATAAATAAAGATATAATTCTTTTGGCAACTTTAGAGCATTTTACTTGAAATTCTAGTAAATAACATACGAAAGTTTGAGAACAGTGGCGCTGGTAGTAAGGTAACCTAACCTCAACACAATATTATTCAATAGTTTTTCAATACAGCATAATAAAACAGTGAAATTATAAAGCAAGTAATAGAAGTCCAATAAATATAATCTTAAATACCAATATACAATACAAATAAAATGACATTTCGTAGTTCTATTTTAGCCCACAATAGCCGTTGGGCGCAGCGGCAGACGCGCGATTTGCAATTTTCATATTTCTGGCCAATAGCATCAATGCAAGTACCTGTGACGTCAAAATATGTTCAATTCGTTATATCGCTGTATTGCAAAATATTTAAAAGAAAAAAATTCTTTATTGCTAAATATTCCGTAAGTATATTTGATATAAATTTGTCATATTTCTAGTCTAGGAGCCCACGACACTAAACCTGTCATGATAGGTCTCCCAAAGTTCATACATATAATTCGTCATTTTACTCATAGAACACAAAATGACCCTGCTGCCGTGTCTGGGACCGGTCAACGCTAAAGAAAAAAAAAAATAAATAAATAATTTTTTTAGGTTTCTGTCATGATTAGTCTCCCGTATTTTGATTGTTCCTCGAGATAGGGGAGGGGTAGGACTGTACGAAAAGGCAGTGCTGCCAGTCCCCTGATAAGTCGTATCAATTGCTGCCGCGAAATAAGCGACACCTCGCACCCAGGTTTCTATCATCATCGACCTCCTCAAAAAATCAAAGCTTATCTGAAAGATCATCAATTTTTGTGTTAGAAAATCCACTGCTGCCTTTTCCAAACAATGGAGAAAATGGCGA
Organism: Poecilus cupreus; assembly: GCA_963942605.1. Taxonomy (NCBI): domain Eukaryota; kingdom Metazoa; phylum Arthropoda; class Insecta; order Coleoptera; family Carabidae; genus Poecilus; species Poecilus cupreus. Next base: position 16,750,063 of record OZ012719.1, on the reverse strand, counting down.
CAGCAGCGTTTGAAAGTCGCCCTCCGCGCAACCGAATTTGACGTTTCAATTCGGTTTTGTCAGCAATCGCCCGGTTCTTTTCGATTTGTATTATTGAAATACACGAGCTACTATCACGAACAATGAATTTTAAGTGTCGTTGATTATTTATACAAATGATATCGCATATTTCATGTGATATTTTGCGGCCGTTTTCATTGTGTTTTTTTTTTATACTTTCAATGTCTTTAGTTACATTTCAAAGAAAATTAGTTTTCTTCGCTGAAAAAATATTAGGCGTCATTGTTTCAATGAATAAGATTCTATTTCTGCTAAAAATATATAGCCAAAAAATATTTGTTTCAGGCAGTCTTTATTTAAAAATATAAAGCGGGCCACGAGAAATGATAAATGATCAAAACCGACTGAAAAATCCCCGACTTTGGAATAATTTATAGAATCTTATTCATTGAAACAATGACGCCTAATATTTTTTCAGCGAAGAAAACTAATTTTCTTTGAAATGTAACTAAAGACATTGAAAGTATAAAAAAAAAACACAATGAAAACGGCCGCAAAATATCACATGAAATATGCGATATCATTTGTATAAATAATCAACGACACTTAAAATTCATTGTTCGTGATAGTAGCTCGTGTATTTCAATAATACAAATCGAAAAGAACCGGGCGATTGCTGACAAAACCGAATTGAAACGTCAAATTCGGTTGCGCGGAGGGCGACTTTCAAACGCTGCTGTCGCCATTTTCTCCATTGTTTGGAAAAGGCAGCAGTGGATTTTCTAACACAAAAATTGATGATCTTTCAGATAAGCTTTGATTTTTTGAGGAGGTCGATGATGATAGAAACCTGGGTGCGAGGTGTCGCTTATTTCGCGGCAGCAATTGATACGACTTATCAGGGGACTGGCAGCACTGCCTTTTCGTACAGTCCTACCCCTCCCCTATCTCGAGGAACAATCAAAATACGGGAGACTAATCATGACAGAAACCTAAAAAAATTATTTATTTTTTTTTTTCTTTAGCGTTGACCGGTCCCAGACACGGCAGCAGGGTCATTTTGTGTTCTCCTATGAGTAAAATGACGAATTATATGTATGAACTTTGGGAGACCTACCATGACAGGTTTAGTGTCGTGGGCTCCCCTACTATTCGTTTATGGTTTATGCGCCCATTGAATTGTTTTGATGTTCTTTCAATGATTTGAATAACATGTCAGAATGATTCACTTGTGAAATGGCAGTTTGCACAATTTTTTCAAATAAAAATGAGAGATGCGAAACTAGCAGTCCTACTTATAAAATTTTAACATTCTACGGCTAATCGTTTGGAGTTATATTAGATACAGTGTGTTTCCTGAATTCTTCTCACTCGATTAACTCCTTTGTTATTGATAATTTGAAGAAATGCTAAAGAGAGAAATTGTAGAGGCTTAAAAGTTCTACAAAACTGGTTGAAAAGTTTTAATTTTCTTTTGTTTCAAAATGGCGAAAAAGCGGTTTCAAAATTTTTTAAATAGCGATTGTATATCGGTATAATTTTTTTTGGATAGTCTACATTATTATAATCAATTAATTTCAAGTAATGTTTACCGATATTATTTAAAATGACGGATTTTTTTTCGAAAATTAATGTTATATTATTTTAATGTCAAAAATACAATAATTTCAATAAACAATGATAACAACAGTATTACCTGAAAAAGTTAATAGTAAAACATAAATTTCAGAATAATGTAATTTATTTTAACTTTTTTTCATATTTAATAATATTATTCAGTTGTTATCATAGAGTATTGAAGAAGAAAAAGTGACGTATTACACTCAACGATAAATTGACAAGAAAATGTGAGCAATAAATTGCGTTGTATAATACAGGGATAAGATTATACGAGGGTTGTCTCAAAAGTAAGTTACACTATTTTTTTATATCCGCGCGGTAGGCAGGATACGTCTGGGATTCGCATGGAACTTTCGTCCGAGTATGGTGGCAGCAATGTAAAATTCGTAAGCGGCCGCCATGACCCATTTGTCAGTTGCGATCAAGCCACTATGGAGCTACCACTTAATTCTACCGCCGATTGCGAAGTACGCAGTGTGATTCGTTTTTTAACGGCAAAAAATCAAAATGCAACTGAAATTCACCGTGAGTTGTGCAGTGTGTACGGTGAGAACGTTATGTCGAGGCCAATGGTTTCTCGTTGGCGCCAATCATTTATTGAAGGCAGGACAACAATACACGACGAACAACGAAGCGGCCGCCCATGCACTTCACGGGCCCCGAACATTGTTGAAGATGTCCGAAGAGTCGTCGACACCGATCGTCGCCTTACGCTCACCGTACACACTACACAACTCACGGTGAATTTCAGTTGCATTTTTATTTTTTGCCGTTAAAAACGAATCACACTGCGTACTTCGCAATCGGCGGTAGAAGTAAGTGGTAGCTCCATAGTGGCTTGATCGCAACTGACAAATGGGTCATGGCGGCCGCTTACGAATTTTACAGTGCTGCCACCACACTCGGACGAAAGTTCCATGCGAATCCCAGACGTATCCTGCCTACCGCGCGGATATAAAAAAATAGTGTAACTTACTTTTGAGACAACCCTCGTAATTACGATTACTTGTAAAAATATATTTATAATTACGATTACTCGCAAAATATACTTTTTTAAAAATATTTAAAATTTTTTTACTAGGCCAAATGACATGATTTTAGGCTCATATTTATTATAACCAATAAATCATTTGAAATTAATTATTTATACTTAGGAGTTTGGTGCCTTGCTTTTGGAAGGCTGAAATTGAATACTGTGGCAAAAAATATAAACCGATATTTACAATAAAAGTATCTCATGGATATTTAGAAGCAGGAGACGAAGTATTACTAGATGTTAATTTCGAACCTCATAAAAGTATAAATTACAAAGGAATTTTAAAGATTCATGTGGAACATAGTGAAGAAATCTTTTCTGTGCCACTACATGGTCGAGGTTTGAGACCCTGGTTGAAAATTGATAAACGTATTTTGAATTTTGAACCTTGCGTTCCGTTTGCTAGCCATTCGATTCAGTGCTTTTCAATAGAGAACCCATGCGATATACCCATTGAATATTTCTTTTCTGATTTTGACAAGTAAATTTGTGTTTTCTCTTTATTTATTAATGTCCGACTGTTATGTTATTTGCTTTCATACATTAGGCGATTTCGACTGCCACCAGTTAATACTTGGTTACAAGAATGGTTAGGAAATAGAGTAACCAATTGATTTCAACTGACACTTATGACATCCTATGTAATCGGTGACAGTTTTGGTATGTCAAATCAATAATATGCTCGAGAGCTCCGGTCGTCCAAACTATTCTGATTGATTGAATTTCACTTGTTATGATTTAAAACTAGTACGCTGTTATCTTTTTGATGTTTTCTGTCAAATTTGATTAATTTCAAAATGTGACGTCATTGTTTGAAACCAACCAAACACGTAACCGCCCAGTAACCAGTGCCAGTCGAAATTGCCTTTTACTTACATACATATATACATACTGTAACGTTTTGCTCATTATTCGGATTCGGTGAAATTGAAAGAATAACACAAATGTATAATTATAATTAACAAAAATGATTTAATTGTTTCCAAATATTTATTTGAAACTCTAATAATTTCATTTATTTTCACACGTATTATTTATTTCTACTGAGTTTTCACATGTCGAATATTTATTTTATAACACTGCTTTGGAAACTATACATTCCACTACTAAAAATTGTATTGTAATAACTATCATTCCATACCCTGAATATGGAATAAATTCAACGAATCAAAGCCGCACTTTAACGCGATATATGAAGTATCTTGGTTCGGATATGATGGTTAAGTCTGTTTTTTTTTTAATTTTATTTATTTGAGTATGACGTTTTCAACAGTTATTCATTAAATAAGCAACATTTTTTGTATAATTTCCAAAATTTTGTTATAGAAAGTATAATCTACAACAGGTAACGGAATGGCATATCCCACACTCGCAAACCGTACGAATTATTTGCTCTTGTGGAATATGTGCTATTCCATTACTTGTTGTAGAATATACTATTACACACGCTGGCGGCTTATCACAGACTCACAGTTTATCACAAACTCTCTGTTTATCACTGACTCACGATTCATCACAGATTCAAGGTTTATATAAGGCTCATGGTTTATTATTTATTATGTCGGCCGGACATTAAACGTTGAACGCACCACGGGCGTTAACGGACAATAACGCCTTCGGTCAACGTATTAACGTACACACCACATGTTGATCTCAGGCATTATTGTCTTTATAACACCCTTGAAACGTTAATTACTGTTTCCTATTCAATAATATCATTGTAGGCAAATATTAGAGGAAGAGAAAATACGAAATATGCTTTGTGAATATTATGAAACACTAAAATTACGTATACCAGAACGTTTCGCTGGATATAAGTTACCTGAAACTTTTTATGAATTTTGTGAGGAAATTTTGAAACAAGTAAGAAAAGAACAGAATGCAGAACCCGAAGGTGTGAGACTTTCGGGGGAAATTTCGAGAGATATTTCAGCTTTATCAGCGAAATCAAAAAGGTCTAGTAAGAAGAAAAAATCTGTGGATATAACAGAGTAAGTAGGTTAGGAAAAGTGGTGATACGTTTCAATTAGAACGATTTTTTGATTAATCTTCTTCGATAATCCTAATGATAAAAAAAAAATAGTACGGGCTTTTGTGAAGCCCCACGAACTATTTAAAAGAAATGTAAATTTGACAACAATGAATCGAACAATTGATATAGCAATCGTCAGGTAGGTAACTATGCAAATCAGTACGAATGTTATGTCAATATTTCACAAAAGTTCAGTCAGCGGAAGTTCAAATCAGGAAATAAAATTGTTTAGGTACTTGAGATAGCAGCTTTACTTTATTTAAGGCCGGTATTTTCAACCCCAGATAAAATAGAGAATAAATTTTTCAGTAGAATATACAAAAAATATCGCATCAAAAGATGACAGCTACAATAATTATCATTATTTAAGCTATGATTTTGATGGGATATTTTTTTTATTTATTTCAATGATAAATTTATTCTCTAGTTTATGTGAGGTTGGAAATACGAACGCTTAGTACAAGATTAAAAATAATTTTTGAAAAAATATAATCCTCAATTTAAACGGTTTTTTATTTCAAGTATTAAGTGATGCTAAAAATATTAAAATAACGTTCATTCCATCAAATATACATGTCTGCGTATTAGTTAAAAGTGTACCTACATTATACAATATTTCATTAACCATATGAAAGGAAATAATTTAAAAAATGTTAAACCAAAAATCAAACATTAATCTGAAATCTGACAACTTATTTTTCAAACAAAATTCTTTTTGTGGAAGCGTGTCATATTAATTCTATTATCACATTTACAAGTGTGATGGCTTCATGTGGCTTTAGAAAGGGCCGAACAAAGTTACCCCGTTATGAAATAATAATTCATATTAATTACAAGTACAGCGTTTTGCAATAAGCATGCACACTATTGGAAATTTTTTCTTGGCAAGAAATCTTGATTCTTGGTGATATTTTCAAGAGTATACTTTATTCTTGTGAAATATTACAGCGCGTTAAAAATCACGCTAACTGCGGTAATATTAAAAAAAAAAACTCACTACTGAATGCGATACTGTAAGTCATTACCTGTCAATGAGTGGGATATATAGTATATATCTCGCGATCGTAGATAATATAGTTATTTATATGTGTTAAAAGTGACATTTTATGATTAAGTGGAGAAGTTTGTGAAATGAGGCAAAGTCGAGTGAAATAACCCCACGGACGAAATAAATCACTTTTAACACGTATATCATACAAAATTTTATCTACGATCTTCCTAGCTTATTATTAAATAATACTAAAAAATGTAGAATGATATTTTGACAGGTAGGACATAGGGTTGTATTTGTTCATTTATCGATACAAATCCTTAACAACGTGTTAAAAGTAACAATGAAATCACTTTTAACAGCTTGCTATGTTAGATTTGAATTTGACATAACAAAAGAATAGGGTCATTAATTGATAAACAACAGGTGAATTATGGTTATATTATTTGACAGTTGTGGATAAACAATTTTTTGTATTTGTAAGAGCAAAAATTCTACTTATAACTTCCAAACAAATATTTGACGAAATTTTGTGGATAAAGTACAGTTTTCTATTAGCATGTAATGGCTATTATCATTCTAATGATTTACATCACTCGCGTTCACTCGTGAAGCAAACTTCATACTCATGATAATTGCATACGTTACATGCTCATTGAATAATATATTATTATCTATTTGTATTTTAGAGAGAAACAACAAGAAAGTTTTCTGGATAAATCTTATAATGATGTAATATGTTTGATACAGGGTAATAAAAAGTAGGCATATTTATGAATATTTCCTATAGTAAATAATTTCAATTTTAGACTTCTTGAGGCTAAAACCGGTCATTACAGAATTTACACATTTAAAACCTACGCTGGAGGATCCTGTTCAGGTGGCTGTGATTGACTCAAGAGGACCTCTACCAGAAAAAGACCCAACTGAAACAATAGAAGGAGTTTTGTTTATATTTCATGGCGCTCCAATGACAGGTTTTTTTAACTTAATAAATGACTATTACAATGTTATAGTATTTATTTCTTATAGATTATCTTTATGCTGCAAACAAAACTGCGAGGCAACTAAATTTGCCCGTTTTCAGTTTAGATGATTTAATTTGTGAAGCCTTAATTTATAACAGTTCTCTGAGTTGTGTCAAAATTAATGGACTAATAAATAATGCATATGATCTTGCTTATGAACCTCCAACGCAGCCACCTTTTCCAGTATTTACTTTAGAAGGTACATTCCCATAATTTACCTTATAAACCATACACGAGCCCAAAATCATATTATTTCGCCCAATTAATACTTTTAAAATAACTTAAAAAAAATAATTGTTCTTATCTTACAAAGGGAAAATCGTACTTAATTTATTTGTATCTTAAATTCTGTTATTTTTAAGAATATTTTAAGGAAAAATAACAACTGAAATAAAAACAAATTAACAAAAATCACTAATATAAAGATTTCATTTGGCCCAAGGGTGTTAGTTGATATAACGAACACTGTATTTGAATCTGATTACAATGAAATTTACTCTATCTCATTTATTTACAAAGATATTTTCTAAAACCTTGATAGGCCTTCAAATAATCTACCACTTACTGTTGATGAATTGTTCCCAAAATCTAATCAATTCGTAACATAAACGTAACACCTATATACATATATGTATGTGCAGGAGGTAAAAATGATAGAATTTAACATATAAATATGGCGAATTAAACAATTTATCTTTGTATGATTTTCACTGGGCCAAATGATATGAATCTGGGCTCGTATAATGTATGACTATAAAAAAATAATAGTTATTTGTTTAACAGTTTGTAAAGTGTCACTTTTACTGGCTAAACTGTACAAATATTTCACATAACAACCGTTCGACAAACGCTTGGCAACGTAATTTGACGCCGATATCCTTCAAAATATGTATTTCAAATAATCACTAAATTAATATTAATACCAAATCGACAAAAAAATAATTTGTTCAACACGGCACCAAACACAGATTTACAGTTTCGGCGGCATTCATTGCCTCGGCAACCTTTGCTGTAAATCTCGTATTTTGGTGCCTAGTTAAACAAATAACTATTTTCTTCAAACGTCATAAAAGTACGTTGTTGTGTATTTGTATTCAACAAGCAGAAGTTCAATATTGTCGCCGCCGGCGTAAAAGTGTTTCCTTGGCAACACATTTACTCCGTCGGCGGACAAAGTAAAATATCATGTAAAATAGTAAGGTTGTAATTCAATAATTTGAAAGTTAAGAATAAAACAAATAAACAAAAATAACAAAATAACATTCTGTGGCAACTAGAAATACTGGATACGGTAGAATATTTGTTGAAGTTTTGAGCATTTTTAATGTTTTAATGTCTATTTTCTATGTTTGAAGAAAAAATAGCATGTAATTGTCCAAACTTACATGCTCAGCACCCAAAGTATCACATTTACTCCTAATAACACAATATTCAATTACACAGAAACCGCTCAACAAACGTATAGTAATCGTTCAATAAACATATAGCAACCATTTAACAAACGCATAGCAACATAATTTGATTGCGATAACTTTCAAAATATGTATTAAAAATTATTACTAAATTAATATTAATCAAAATCGCACAAAAAATAAAGTGATAAGGACTATTTTTTGGCAGGATGATGGAAGTAAATGAAACTCTTGGAATGCAGCCAAATATTTTATTAAAATATTACTTCTACCGGTTTCGACGCCACATACGTCTTCTTCTAATACAAAAAAAGTTAAAAGCATAATAAATAAATAAATATGAACAAACAAACATACATGAAATTTTTCGTCCAAGTTTAAAACAATAAATACCTAATAAATAATTATAATATAGTCAGATAAAATAACGTTGTTTTACATTTTATTTTATCTGACTATATTTAATTAATAATTATGTATTTATTGTTTTAAACTTTGACGAAGAGATTCATCTATGTTTGTTTGTTAATATTTATTTATTTATTTATTGTACTTTTAACATGTTTTTTATTAGATTCCATTAATATCACCTCCTGAAGAAGACGTATGTGGCGTCGAAACCGCTAGAGGTAATATTTTAATAAAATATTTGGCTGCTTTCCAAGAGTTTCATTTTCAAAAAATAAAGTGTTCAAAAAGGCACCAAACACAGATTTATAACTTCGGCTGTCATTGACGAGGCAAACTCTGCTGTAGATTTTAGTGCCTGGTTAAACAAATAACTGTTATACTACTAATCTGGTTTTTTATAGCCACATCCTGTATTATTGCACTCATTAATACACATATTTGGCATGTTCTATTTTATACTGTATTTGTTTTCTATTTTAGAAGAAATTATTGAAAAAGTTGAAGAAGACCCGTTTAAAATATTGAAAGATAAAATTGATTTGTTAGTATTAAACAAACCTCCAAAGAAAAGTGGGAAAGCTGGATCTTCTAAAGCAGGAAGTGCAAAGAGTAGTAAAAGTAGTAAAGGAAGTAAGAAAAGCTCAAAAGGATTATTTGATAATAGTCGGACTTTAATTGGAATGCCAGCTGTGAGACATTTATTTTCGTTCATTCTTTTGACATGCATTGCTGCAACTAGATCAATCTTGGTTATTTAATTGTAATAATAAATAATTATATTTTTAGGAATTGTTGGTAGAATTACTAAATCAAAAGTTGCTTGAATACAAAACTGGTTTAGTGATTGAATCATTGAATAACAATTTCCTTCGAGAACCTATGTTAACATTTATGAGTTTGCTGAATGCTGTTGGTAATTTAAGATACATTCATTGTGTTATTCTATACAATTCCCTTGATGAATACAAGAAAGAACAAGAAGAAGCTGCATTTCAAATACAATTAGATTTAGAAAGACAAACTACAGAAATGCTGGAGCATTTTGATAGCATCTCTGATGAAGAACTAGATAATTTATTACCAGAATATTATGAACTATATAAAAATGTTTATTTAGCCGAACGAAAAGCACAAACCCGAAGAAGATTAGAATTATTAAAGTATAAAATTAAATATACATATAAGGTGTTCAAATTAAGTGTGCCAACCTTGCTATTTAGAAAACTTTGTGAGCTACTAGGTTGGTTAAATTAGCAAACAATTTATATTTTATAAAACTATTACGAACATAAAAATATTTCTTCTACCAGTGGTTATCAAAATACAGGATACAACTTTCTTATTTTATGTCAGAACCTAGTTTTTTATTCGATTATTTGATTTAGTATTTTTTTTCTGAATATAACAATATGAATGTTAGTTAACAAAATAACAGAGAAATGTATTTGATTTGTACGAGGGTTGTATTTTAAGTTTTGCATATAGCCGTATAGATGGCACCACTAGTAAAATATAAAGTGTGTACTTTAACCCCAATATTTAGTTAACTTAAATCCAAAATTTCAGCAAGATACGGCATTTACTTTAGTCACAGTGAATTTTTTAAGTTGACAAGTCGTCCGAAAACATGGAATTGAGTCGAGAAAATTTTCGCGCAATAATTTTTTACAATTTTCGGAGAAGGTTAACTCAACAAAAATGTCTCGCCGAGTTGATTTCTGTGTTTGGGGATAAAGCTCCGAATCAGTCCACTATTTCTCGCTGGTACTGCGAATTCCAACGTGACCGCATCAGACTCAGCGGCGAATCCAGGACAGGACCTCCAAAGACAGCAGTCACCCAGAAGAACATCGATGCCGTGCGCCAGCTGATCCAAGAAGATCGACATGTGACATATCGCGAGATAGAGACAGCCTTATACATTTCAAAGACCTCAATCCAAAAGATCCTGCACGATGAGTTGGGTGTGAGAAAGTTAGTTTCCCGATGCATCTCGCATCTTCTAACTGATGATCAAAAGGCGACTCGCGTTAAATGGTGCCGAAAAACTCTGAGGCTATTCAATATAGGTAGCTCAAAAAAACGTTTGCAGCATCGTGAGTGGTGACGAATCAAGGATTTATTCCTATGAAGCCGAAAATAAACGTCAATCTGCTGTTTGGGTGTTTTAAAATGAGGAGAATCCAACAAAAGTTATCCGTTCCCGAAGTGTGTCGAAAAAGATGGTCGCAACGTTTGTCTCTAAATCAGGTCAGATAGCCACAATTCCCTTACAAGATCGAAGAACGGTTAATGCTAATTGGAATACAACCGTTTATTTGCCAGAAGTAATCGCCTTGCTCCGAGAACCCAACCCGAAACGACGCATCATTCTCCACCAAGAAAATGCGAGCTCACATATGGCAAAACGTCGAATTAATAGGTCATCCTCGGTGCAGTACCGACCTAAGTTCAAACGATTTTTTTACACTCCCAAGAATCAAGAATAGTCTGCGTGGTCAACGGTTCCAGTCCCCGGAAGAAGCAATCGATGCCTTTAAAAAGGCGATTTGACTGTCCCAACTGAAGACTGGAATAACTGCTTTAACAACTGGTTTGAACGAATGGAAAAGTGTATCAATCTTTGTGGAACATACTTTGAAAAGCAATAAAGCACCTTACGTCTATCTACTGTTTGTTTCTATGGCTACATGCAAAACTTAAAAGACAACCCTCGTATCTAGTTGAAATAAGAGTACTTTGGATAAAAAACGATTGGAATATAAACAAATCAAGCAGTAAAATTATTAATTTTCTTCTTGTAAAAGGCAGTATACATAACAATTAATAACTGCCGATGTCACTAAAACAATTAGTTTTGGGAAAATTATGTCAAAGTGTCAAAATGATTGTTTTTTACCTCCCGCCTACCAAAAAATACAATTTTGTGAATTATTGCTTCTTATATTTAAATGAAGAGCTGATTAGATTTTGGATAAAATTGGTCAACCGGAAGTAGCAGTTTACTTGAAGCCCTTAACAGTTTTTTGTGAAAAACACGGTTAAAATTGCTTTTTCAACAATTTATGTTATTTTGAAAGTTGTAGAATATTAAATTTTACATGTGTTTTGATTACACTAATTTTATTAATTTTCATTAGATTTAGAGATAATAAAATATAAAGAAATTAGTTTTCTCAAATCTTGCATTCCTAGTACACCATGGAAACATTTAAAAATTTTCAATTGTTTTACGAAATGTGACACATGTCATTGTGATTGTGAAGTAGTATTCTTTTAGTGAAATATATGTCAAAAAATTAAATAAATATACGAAAGAAAATAAAAATTCTCAAATATAATTAGAAAATAAACAAATAAGGTATGTTTCTGCATCATCAAATACTATTTTGTACCGTTTAAGAGTAGTATTGGGCGGGAGGTTATGTGCTGGCCACATCAGATTTTTTACCCTATTTCACGGCCGTTACCATTAACAACGGCCGCAAAATAGGGTAAAAAAACAATCATTTTGGATTTCTCAGCCGTTACCATAACAACAACCGCAAAATTGAATTTGTCTGTCTGTACTGCGGCTGCGAAATGCTTATTACGCGTCCGGTTGCACAAAAAAAAAAACAAACAATGAAATGCGGTTCAATCGACTATTATCATCTTAGATACAAAAATTCAAAAATACATATACCTATAACTTGCATTTGTCTGAGTTATTTTGTTATTTTTTGTACTCAATATCTTGGAAAAACATATGACGCATGGTATACAACAGGGGCGGGCAACCCGCGGCCCGCGGGCCAACTCCGGCCCGCGTAAAGTTCCAATCCGGCCCGCGAGATCTTTAGAAGAAATAATAAATATTTTCATAAACACATATTTTAAATTAGGTTAGTACCCAACATAAAGAAAAAGGAGAGATTTATAGTTTAAATTAAGCACATATAGCAGCATCTTTATTCATAATTTCGTACTAAAGTCATAACACAGCAACTTCGGGTATTTTAAGTAACAAAAATGTGTCAATTAACTACTACGGCCCGCGTACGAAATGTAAATCTTATTCTGGCCCCTGTTAAACAAAAGGTTGCCCACCCCTGGTATACAATAAGAAACTTTCAATTCGCGCACTCGTGCGGTAAAATATACAAAAATCACTAGGTTTTCCCAAGCATTCTGCAACAAAATCATCTTAAAAATAACAAAATTTAGTTCATAGAATGTTACATCGATTTTCCTGTATCAAAACCCAGCAAAATCCGTCGGTAATTGCAAATAATTTAAAGAAAATATATGTAAAAATTGTTTTTTCAACTGTCATATCAAATTACTTAGCAACCAGTGATTTTTATTTTCATGACTGCTCTTGTGAATTTGTAAATTTACGTGTATTTAGAATCCGTTAAAAATAATTTTGTTTATACATATTTGAGCAAATGAAGCCCTCGCTCGCAATTTCGCTCATGCTTCAAATAAGCACTTATGTGGGAAGAATAGCTTCCCGCACATGATATGTATATAATTATTTATTAGGGTATATGTTTAAATCGTTATACAGAATAAAATATTCAAACGAATAAGTTAATAATATTATAGGTTCCCATTTAAAATAAAAAAGGTTGTGGCTCGAATTTTGAGAACCAATGAAAATATTCTTTTTGCTCATTATAATAGCGTTGTAAAAGAGAAATATGTTATTAACTAACCGCGGAGTTCATATAATAGTTCTAGAAATAGCAATGGTGGCACATTTAAATTGAATATCCTATATAAAGTAATGCTGTTTCATTCTAATATAATTTTAGGATGAGCAAAACCAGTCCTGAACAGAAGAAAAAGGGTAAAAAGGGCAAAGCGGTTAGTTTGAAAGACAGTGCAATTTCAAGTCGGGGTAAAAGAACTACAACTGGTACACCTGTTGGAACCAAAGGTGATTTATCTTCTGTAGGTTCAGCAAAAACATCAAAAACTAAAAGCAGTGACAAAAGTGCTGCAAGTAATAGTAAGTATTATTTTTTTAGATGGTTATATTTTTATGATATATTGAATCGTAAACATATTATTATTGAGCTCTGTCTCCAGTGATAAAGAATATTATTACGGACTGAGCCCGTAATAGTTATTTTCCGACGACCACTACGAAAAGTACATAAATTCACACGCTAAACTATTATTGAAAGTTGGTCATTGCATATCACTAGCAATGCTATGTGATATGTAAGCTCGTTAGCCAATCAGATGCGTTCGCAACTGTGTGATATGATTTTATCACATGCTGCGATAACTGAGCGAACTAACTAAGATGGATGCAGAGGATGTTAAATATGATAATAAATTAATATCTTTGATTGAAGAACATGATATATGACAAGTTACGGTAATTTTGTTGTTGTTTAATACATGTTGTAACGTTCGTTTTTATTTAAACAGAAAAAAAAATGAATAATTATTATAATAAAGAGTAAAAGTTAATTAACACTATATTTAAAAATAAAATAACGAATACAAAAACTTACACACTAACACTTATCACTACTGTGAACAAACACTATTATTTACATAAACTAGCCGAGCGATATTTATTTACGAGGATTTATTTATGTTCAGACCGAGTAATATATTTATGTTCACAAGTTCTTCATAGTAGCTTCGGAGTCAACTAAACTGCTTCCGATGATTTGCTCTTTTATATTTTGCTTTCCTTGGTTCAAGAAGCTTCTGGAATATTCTATATTGTGGCGCGAGCGGACAGGTTCAAATAAGCCGGCGCTGTGTCATTTACTCGGCCGCGTAAAACGACAAGTTTTAGCTTGTCGTTGCCGCGTACGTTACAATATGTCAAAAATCTGAAGCCTATTCTTGATTGGCAGATACTATAAAATTGAATTAATTCAGTATGAACCAGGAGGAAAATCACAAATATAAATTCTAAATTTCTAAATCTAAATTTGTAAATTAAATCCAGTATAAACCAGCCATTATTGTGCTGTAATGTAAGATTTTTTTCAATTATTTACGATTCAGTATATCATAAAACATAGTACAATGTTCAACTGATTCAGTACATCATAAAACATTGTACAATGTTCAACTATAACGCGAGCTTGGTTAGTTTTGAGTTAAGGTATTGTAAGATAAATTACTATTATAATTAACAAATTTTAGAGAAGAAAGCAAAACTTGACCCGCAAACAGCACAAATTTATAAAAATTTTGACGATTTTAGTAAACTTTATGCAGAAATGATGCACATAGCTGAATATTGGGATAGAAAATCTTGTAGCTTAACGAAGGTATGTTGTAAAACAATATATAGTGTTTCAATTTAAGGGCTCGCCAATGGGATCTCGAGAACAAAAAGAACTAAGACCCTCGTCAAATTAGTCAGACGATACTGCACTAGTAGGTCAATTAAAGATGTTTTAGTTTTCTGGAAAACATACATAAGTCACTAGATAAGAACAAAAACAAAAAAAAAACTTAGGGTCGATATTTCCAACCTCAGATAAACTAATGGAATAAACAAAAAATGTCGCATCAAAAGATGATAGCTAGAATAAAAGTCATGATTTAAGCTATGATTGTGATGCGATATTTTTTATTTATTCTATTGAAAAATTTATTCTCTAGGTAACTCAGTTTGAAAATCCTTGCCCTTAATAAATTTATTAGTTATCTTAGTAAATAGATTAATCAACTTTCCTTTAAATAAAACCAGATATAATAAGGAATTAAAATATATTAAACAAAACGAGATTTATAACGGTTCTTCAGAAAAACTAATTGATAAACTTGTCTCTAAATTTAAACATAAACAAGATATATCAAACAATAGTACCTTAAATTCAACTAACACCAATAAAAATATATTTATCTCTTTACCTTACGATTCCATATCGCGGGAGTTAAATAAGATATTTAATAATTTCGATATAAAAATAACTTATAAATCTAAAAGCACCCTTAAAACATTATTAGATAATCCTAAAGATAAAATTGAACTCCTTAATAAATCGGGAATATATCAAATTGCGTGTAATGATTGCGATAAAGTTTACCTATATCGGGCAGATTAAAAGACAAATATTAACTATATTTAAAGAACTCGTAAACTACGTTAAACACGGTAACCCGGAGAAATCGAGTGTTTTCCATAATAATCATGTCATTAACTCGAAAAACTTAAAACATTTAAAAACAGTCTGTAATAATAAAGAGTTAGATGCGTTTGAAAGTATCAATATATTTAAAAATAAACATCGATTAATTTTGACCTGTGTCCCATACCTAACAGTAAATTGTTCGACCTACTAGAGAATTAGTTTTTAAGTTGACCCAAGCATTAAGCTATTACATATTTTCATAATTATTATTGGTCAGTTTGACACGGTTTCGTTTTAGTATAAATAGGTATATTTAGTTTATCAAGTTGTATTCAATCTTGACCACTTGTTTGGTTCACAAGTTGTGTAATCTAGATTGTATCCTTCTTTTTGTTCTACTGATGATAACTTAGTTATCGAAATACGTATCTAGATTTCTTTATAACTTTAAGGCTTATGGGATAAATTTAAGTTTTTTATATTGAACTAGGTTTATGTGCCAAAATTAAAAAAGACAGCAAAAGCGGATAAGTCAGGCAAAAAGTCACCAAAGTCAAAAGATAAGAAAGGAAGCAAAAAAGCAGATGTTCCAGTAAGCCAAAAAATAATTCCAATATGTTTGCCTATATAATATCATAAAATGTAAATTATGCAGAAAGAAGTTGTGATACCGGACCCAATTATCTGTAACACCCCACTCGGTTTTCCATTTTGGGTTATAAAAAAATATGATATTGAAACTATACCTTCAGTATTAAAGTACCATGTTGAATATGAGAATGCATGCGAAACATTAGAAGAGAGTTTAAGAGAACCATTAATTCCTACAGAAGAAACATTTTCAGTTATACATAAACCAATACAAGAAAGAGAACAAATCACTTCAGATGTCTTTAAAATATGGTCGTGTAATCCGTATTCTGAACCAATTCTTTCGCAGTATTCGGTATGGCTGCATTTTATTGCAAATGAAATATGTTTCGATAATGTTTTTATTATATTGTAGTTCCAAAAGTATGATACAGTGTTAAATGAATTGGATGATTCAGAAAGCATGCAAAAGTTTTCACAATTGAACACCGTTACACCGTTCACCACTTCGCAACATAGTGAAATTGACAAAAAAGGTATGAGAAATATTCTTGCAACATCTGCTCGGAAAAGACACTTTCCTGTTCCTATTTTGGGAAGCGAAAGTGAATTTTTTATAGGACAATGGCGGGATTGTTTTTATATCTGTCCTTGGACAGAAATGGAGTGACATAGCGGATAGAAATGACATATGTCCATAGAAACCAGTGAAACCACTATTTTTAACAGTTACTAGTTGCCGAATTTAGTAGACGTTTTTGTTTTCTGTGGCAGAATATAACACATGCAAAGTTTCGTCAAAGAATATCAGCCTTGCAGGTGTTGCAAATAATAGCGTGTGCATCACGGGTCGAATACATTTTCCAACTCGTCAGAAAACAACGATGTTCAGTTCTCATTCTTATGGCAACGAGTAGGAAATGATGAGTGAACGAAAGTAGTGAGCAAAAGTGAACTTTCGCCCAATCACCTGTTAATACAAAATTGACTGATTCGTAACATTGAGTATGTGGACAAGGAAGGGGGCGCGTACTTACAATAGCAGGATTGAACAAAACGCTATACAACACGAGTGAAGAAACGAATTCGCTCACTTATGTGTCTTTGCCCACTAGGATGATGCCTCGTGTTCAAAACTGACACATGCGTGAGCGAAATTCGTAGTTTCTTCACTCGTATTGCAATAAACTATTGTTCAAATAATGTGTTCAACACGGCTTTACTAGTTTACAGCTTAGGTTTACAACTTAGGCAGCATTCATTGTTGAGGTGCCTCGTTAAACAAATAACTAATTTATTTCTTATATTATGTTTGTACGCAAATTCAAACTATGAATATCGATATAAGTTTTGCTTCAGGCTTCAATACATGAAAAGAATATCTCGTTCATTAGTAGATGTAGGACTAACTTTTTCTACGATCATGCAAAAATGAGTCATTATGAATGCATAATCAGTACAATAAGTGGTTCCTTATACCTAAATATTTTATTGTATGTCACTACGAGTAATAGCAACGTGCAATAAAAACCAAAATAACAACTACCTAACGTAATTTACTGAGATGAATAATCGTAATTTGAACTTTATTACACTTCAGTAAGTTGAAAAAACTTTTAGAACTCATAGTAAATTTATGAAAGGTCTTTATGATTTTTCGTATTTGATGTGAAATAAAGCACGATCGTAGAAAAACACTGTATGCAACTCGTTTCATTTGCAATATTTATAAAAAATATTAAAAAAATATATCATCACGCCATTTATCCATTTTGGGTGTGGCACTCGGTTTTCGCAGATGTAGGTAAGTGAAATATTTTTGTGCGCAATGAGCGGTTACCAGCCGTAAAGTCACGCCCCAAAAATTTAATTGATAAGATATGAGATAAGCACTGGGAAAAGTTAAAAAGGCATCTACGAGGTGCTACCCAAAAGTTCGCGGACTGGCGCTATACGTACAACGAAAGCAAAATAAGATGTTTTGAGGCGGCTTCGTGAAGACAACAGACGTAAAAGGCCTGAACTGAGTGAATTTTGACAAAAAAACGAGTTTGCGCTGCATAACGACTACCCACCAGTGCACCACTCACTCACCAAACAATAATTCTTAGCAAAAATTGAATGATTGTTGCCCCCAATCCGCCGGATTTAGCACCCTGCGATTTCGGTCTGTTTCCCAAACTGAAAATTAAGCTTAAAGATAGATGTTTTTATAAGACCAGAGAAATTCCGATTGAATCGCAGGCTGTGTTTAACTCGATTACAAAAGCTTCCAAAAAATTTTCCAACAGTGAAAAAACGTTGGGACCAGCATACGTGTGGGTGGGAATGACGGTGTAAGAAAAGAGGTGTGTCGACTTTCCAATATTGGGATTTCTTGTGTCGTTAGTTATTCACTTTTTCGTGCGATGCGCTGGTGTCGTTAGAGGGTAAAATAGCGACGAATAGCTTGTCACAATGAAGTGTCAATTTCAATAAAATTAGTACGACTGTAGTTGAGACAAAAAACGCTATTAGATAAAAGTTGATGGAAGTTAGAATGATCATTATGACATTTACAGTTCGGAATGTAAAATAAATATATACTCACAACTGACACAAGGTATAACCTTTCATAGTTTATCCGGAACATGCTCAATCCATTTTCAAGCTCTTTATAATTAGACGGAGCTTTGAAAATCGAAATGTGCTTATTTGTGTAGCTTGAACAATTAGCGACAAATCACTTTCTCCCATGACGGTTTAAAGGCGTGTAAATATGTAACATGAACCGACTAGAAGCCGCCATTTTACCCTCATTGCGGCGATCGCAGCGCCTTTGGGGAATGATGTAACTAACGACGCACTATTGGCTCGGTTCGACGGATAGCTACGAAGTCCACACCTCTCTTTTTACACCGTGGTGGGAACTACTTTGCAGGTGATAGCAGTTACGAAGCCTAGAATTAAGCATTTGGATATTTATAGCACCCGTCCGGGAACCTTTGGGTAGCACTTCGTATCTGTTGTGAAATTCGAACTAGACGGCAATTTTTGCCAATTTTCTCCAAGAAATTCACAATAAACTGTGGATCTTTTGATCCACAGTCTAATGCATTACCACGGAGATATTGTAATGTTATAAATTTTGTGGTAGTTTCCGACATCGAGACTTTCGAAGAACGAACCGTTATACAACCTGGAGAGGTCAAATTTTATTGCGTTCGCTTTTCAACGAAATCCGTCGGTTTTTATGAATATAATTATAGAATAGAATTAGCTAATTGGAATATGGTTTATGAAGTTGTATGTAAAGCAGAATGTGATACACCTAGAATTTGTATGGACCCAAAAGTGATGTTTCCCATGACTATTAAAGAAAGGACAATTAAAAATGAGTTTAAGCGTAATGTGTTTGTAAGAAGTACAGAAATATTCGATTTTGGGTATAAATTGTTGGAAATGGACAATCGGGATGAACAGTAAGAAACATTAGTAATTTGTATAACATACATACATAATATCACACTATATTCTATACAGTGGGGTAGCACGAACCTTAAAACACATTCAACCAACAATATACCGGGTGGAACATCATACCTGTGTACATAGGCGATTAACATGAGAAAACAGTTTTTCCGTGCGCTTTGCTCCCCAAATTATTTTAGGCAAAAATGCTTCAAATACATATTGTAGAGCATAAAATTCTGCATCCAAATCAATAAACAGAATTACTTTTGATGTTTTGTAACGATAGAAATTAAATATGAAAACATTGAAATTACATTGACAACAACAAATAACCATGGAATTGAAACAAAAATTAATAAATGCTTGTCGTTTTTCTGTCTAATTGATATTTTACCCGTCAAATTAATCATTTATCTGTCAAATGTCAAGCATTTATTTATTTTTGTTTTAATTCCATGGCTCTTTGATATTTTCAACGTAATTTTCAATGATTTCATATTTCATTTCTGTCGTTATAAAGCATGTACAAGTAATTCTGTTTATTGATTCAGATGCAGAATTTTATGCTCTACAACATGTATTTGAAGCTTAAAATAATTTGGGGAGCAATGCACACGGAAAAACTATTTTATCATGATAATCGCCTATGTACACAGGTATGATGATCCACCCGGTACATCTTTTACACATCGTCTGACAGTTATTTGAATGAATGCTATGTAAAAACATTGTACAACAAAGATAGATGGCCCAGTGACTGGCTGTCTCTCTCGGCTCCCATTTTCAACGTCAGTTCTCATTCCAGTATCAATATATTATCAATCCACATGGATATGTAAATATAGACAGCATTAGAGTATTAGATTATCACGATCTGCTTCAGACATGGTAAAGAATACAAGTAGCCTTTAGAATTTTTAACTTTATTTTTACAATTTCCAGGTACGATGTGTCTTACTTGCTAGCTTAAACTTAATTAAAACGAATTTAAATTACTTAAATTTATGAAATGAACTTGAATGAAATGCCACGCATATTTTTGTTGATCTGTGCATTGAGCATCCATTGATTTAAATGTAATTGTAGATCTTTCTTTTCATGTAATTCTAATTTTTTGTTGGGTTTCTGTTGTATGACTTGGTCCACTCTACAACTTACATCGTTAGACAATCACCACATCTCTGCACTTTAACTTAAGTTACCAAAATTTCAAAGTTCAGTGTGGGTACAGTAACAACTAAACCCGTGTCAATTTATATGACATTTTTAGATTCATTCAAGAGGAAACTAATATAATCATAAAGAATATTTCTGAGGTTCCTTGTGACATAAGTATACATATTGTTGAACCTTCAGATGTATTCAGAACATCAGTAGACTACATGCTTGTACCAGCGGGTCATATGGAAAATCTAATATTAAGTGCTTGTCCTAATATATTGGGTAGCAACAATAACATCTTAGCTATCTCAATAAAGGACAATCCGAATGTAGAAGTCGTTCAACTGCAAACGACTGGATGTTCATTTGAATTTGAAGTTATAAATAAGAAGATAGTTTTCGAACGGGTGTTGTTGAATCATAACGAAAGCCAAACAATCACTTTAGTGAATAAATCATCAGTTTTCGTGAATTGGCGGTTTGCAAATCCGGATGCAATCGCAAAACATTTTGTTGTGGAACCCGAGAGTAGTTTTATAAAACCTCTTGAGCGCATCAATGTGACTTTAACGTATCTAGCGTCTCAAGTTGAAACGTTGAAAGATATAAAATTACTTTTGGAGGTAAGTCTGGTGAAATTATACAGGTTCAATTGTCACTATTAGTTACTTTTGTATTTGAAAAGGTACGAAAGAAGTAAAATTGTGCTATTTTAATTATTAAATAAGAAATAATAAAATTAATTGATCACTGGTTCCCAAAATATCATGGAACAAAAGTCTATTCTTCAAATTAACAAATTTTAAACATTTATCCTATAATAAAATATTCAATAGTTATATCACGAGTGCTAAGAATTTAATCGATTAAATTTGACATGTCTAGCTTATGCAAAAATTTTGCTTAAAGAGTGTTTGAGTATATAATAATTTGAAAAAATCCCGAGACCGGAGGTCGAGGGATATTATCTTAAATTATTATGTACGATAACACTTTATTAAAAGTAAAATTTTGTAAATAAGCTAGACATCAAATTTAATCGATTGAATTCTTTAGCACGAGGGGTATATGTCAAGATTATTTCATGAATTCATAGCATAAATATTAATACTTGTCGAAAAAATTGTACTAAACGTTGATTTTGACACATTTTCACATAAATAACATGCTGTTAAAATGGTTTCAAATTTTTTTTTTTTTAATTTTCGAACCATTTCGTGAAAATGAGTGATTTCGAAAATATTTCGTCGGATATAGAAGAACAAGCTTCAAAAATTATTAATTAGTTAAATATTAATTATTTTAAAGAATTGTAAAGATTGTATTATCAACATTTATAATAAATAGTAGTAGTATGAAAAAGAGTGCGTTAATGAAGCTCTTAACCCACGCAAAATGAGTGGGTTAAGTGACATTTAACTCACGGGAGGAGATAAAAGAATAAAAAATGTAAGGTTCTTTAAAAAATATTTTGTTTGTACCATATTTTGATAACCACTAATAGAAAAAACTTTTTTTATTATTGTTTATGAAGATGAGAGGCGGACTCACTACTATGATCATATGCCGCCTCTTGACTGGATGATTATGAAAGTATGTGAACAACACAAACGATCATGCCCTTCAGTGGGATTCGAACCCACGACTCCTGGCGTGCTAGGCTAGTGACATAGCCACTACACCACCGAGATCGGCAATCAATTTTATTATTTAAAACGTTAAGCCCCACACAGTAAAATCATGTTTCTCCCATGGGACCGGCATTTTTATTTATTGATTATATTTTTTTAAATATTATTATAGTGTACAGTATTTTGTCTAGGACATTTTAAAAGAAAGAAGATTTCTAAATTTTAAAATTAAAAATTTTGTTTGTATTTTTGCTAAAAATCGTTTTAAAATTAGTTCTATGTCAATCTTGTCCGGTCCAATATCTCTTTGAAGGACCGGCTGATCGACTACTGTACATAAATTGTATTAAAATTGTGCCCACCGGTGCACACGCAGTCTCAAAGTAGGAAAGGCGGCGTGTCCACCGGTGGACATGCGGGGCTCAACGTGTTAAAATTGTACAATTTTACTCATTTAATCAACCTTGTACTTCAAATACAAAAGTTACCAATAACGAGGAAGCTTATTGAAACATCCTATAGATTCTTTGGTTAAAATTAGTTTTCTTCAATTTTGTAGGTATATCCCGAAGTTGGTCGAGGAACACCGTTGTTGGAAGATGCTATAGAAATAACTGCAGAAACTGTTGATTTAGTAATTGACTGTGTTAAAAATATTGATTTTGGTGAAATTAAAGCAAAGAAAGATTATCCCTACAGTTACACATTTTTCAATCGAGGAAAATATAACATTTTATTTGAGTAAGTTGATTTAAAATCCAATTCACAAGAGTCACATGCAGTATCTTTTCTATGAACGTGCTCTATTTAACTATTAAACTATCTATTCGAAATACTATTTATTTAAGTAAACTTGTTTTCCTAACAACAACCACTTTTTGTACTAAAAATGCATACGGAATAACTCAAAATTACTTTATTGTATGTTCGTACATGCTATGTTAAATATAAATGGATCAGTTGCATAAAGCGTGGTTAACTACATTTTTAAGTCACGTGTTAAAAATTAACGTTGACCAAGATATCTAACACTACATTTCACACATTCTAAAATTTATTTGTGAATAATTAATAATTTACAGTTTAAAATTACTTATATTTAGATAAACAATAACAACGCGCTAATTTTATAACATTTTTTTTTAGTTTTTTGCCAATTGACATTAAGGCGTTGCAAAAAGCATTGTTAACACCGTTATTAATGTAATAACGTGATTAACATTTCGAAAATCATCATATAAATCCATTTCTTTGGTTACAAAAGAAGTGGTGACTTTTGATAGGTTAATCACGTTATTACTTTAACAACGCTTTATGCAATCGAGCCAAAAAGTGCTATTTTTATGACTGATTGCAATGTTTCAGTGAATAGTGTGATATTGTTTATATATTTGAGTAGTAGGTTTTCGAGGAATGGATGGGACTTATTGACCGAGAGATTGAAAAGCGAGTGTCTGCAGTATACAAGGTATTGGGTGTTTTTGGTTCATTTGCTAGAAACGTGAATGTATCCTAGATATGCTCGATTGTGTTAGAAGTCGCTAGTCTACGCTGAAAAACCAGAGACGATGGACAACTTGGAATCCAACATTTTGCGGCGTTATTGCCCATATAAACGGCCCCAGTTGCCTCGATAAGTGATCGAAAATTGTGTTTTATTTGAACTAACCATGTTGTCCATTTTTTAGAAATTATATTCAAACACTAATGGCATAAAATTAGCTTTCCAAAGAAGCCAATACCGTAGCCATTATCACAATTTTATGTGTTTTATTTCCTTTTAAAGTGCTATAGCTTTAAAAAAAAAGCACCCATTATATGCGAGCGAGATTGGGGGTGAAAGTGCGGTTAGGTATGATTGATGGTATGTTCGTTTCTTGCGTAAAGGAATGATGAATGTGGACGAGGCGAAAGTCATGTACCAGAATATGAATGTTTGGAAGAGACTGATTATGTTACTGTGCTTTTCCATTGTGTGAGAAAAAAGCGTGGTGTTTATAATGTATGTACATAATAATAATCTATTGGTATTTTAATTAGGCTAATGGAATTAGAAGAAGCAGAAGCAACTTATACGAGAAAACGAATAAGAGAGATGTTCAAAATAAATCCTATGAATGGTACATTATTTCCTCATAAATTAATTACAATTTCAATGATATTTAATTCAAGTAAAACAATTAAAGTCAAAGAAATGCCAATACTAATATGTAATTTAAAAGATCACGTAACTAAACACATTTTATCGTCATTTTACATAACAGTAACAGCGAAATCAATGTATTCTCAGTAAGTTCTACATTTTATTCTCATAAAAATATTCTACAATATATTTCCTATGTAGTTTCGACGTATATCCAATACCTGACATTAACTTTGGAACGATGTTAGTTGGAACCACAAGTACACAAAAAATAACTATAACAAATACTGGAAGCGTTGAGTTCAGTTACACTGTTTTGTGTAAGAAAACTTTAGACGAGCTACAGGCTCGATTAGCTAAGAAAAAAGGAGTGTCTATCAAAGGTCTATCAAGCAAGGCGAGCAAAAAGTCCAGCAAAGCTCCTAGTGCTAAAACAAAAGCATCTATTAAGTCTAAAGATACTAAAAAGAGCAAGGATACTAAAACGAGCAAGGGTACCAAAGCGAGCAAGGATTCTAAAAAGAGCAAGGGAAGCAAAAAGTCTAAAGGAAAAGAAAAGTAACTACAATTTTCATAATAATTTTTTTTGTGCAATACAATATTTATGTCTTTTTTCTACTTAACTGAGTTTGTATATCTTGATATCTGCGTATAATTTCGTCCACAATATTCTGACCTAGATTTCTTCGTCTTTCTATATAGGTTGTTGAGTGCCTGTTACTTTCATTAAAAAAATTCCGTTTTACTTCCCATTGGTTCTTTTCCTGCTTTGTTCTTTTCTTGAATTTCTACCCAACAATCATGCGAGGCTTTTCCATCCTTCTTAGTTTTTCTTCATACTTCATTGCTCTTTTACTTGCTTCTGTCTTCATTTTATACTGTTTTGTTTCTTCCGCCAACAAGCATATTGGTGTTTGTTTATCCAACCTAAGTACCCATCTAGTATATTTTGATTGGATTCTTTCTATTTTGTCTTGTTCTCTCCAACCCCAAATTTCGGCTCCATACATCATAATGCTCGCAACTAACATATCAAAAAGTAACATTCTTAATTTAAAGTTGTTCTTAAATTTTCTTTGTTCTATACCTTATATTTGTGGAAGAGCTGAGTTAGCTTTCTTCGTTATTTGCTTTATATGTTCATTCTCTTCTCCATTTCTGTGGAACGTGAACCCCACATATTTGAACGCTTTTACTTTTTCTATTTCTTTTCCTTCCCATAACCATGTTTCTTTATCTTCCCTGCTTCTCCTTGATTGAAAACAACAATATTGGTTTTTTTCTATCTGGCTAAGAATAGACGTATCACTGCAGTAAAGTTATAATCTCAGAATAACAACACAGAGATGTATACAGGTACTACAATTACCCATCTATTTTGGGTCAAACATGTTCATATGTTTGTGGAATTTTCAATCCAGTGCTTGGCTGCAAATGTATATTTTATACCTAGGAAAGAATAGATACTAATTAGGGTTTCTTAGAATTGTAGTTCTTTATAGCAAAATACATAAAGGTCATATTACTTTCAATCTTTTTCATAGCGTAAACCTATGAAAAGAAAACAAAGAGCATAAAATAATTAAAACGGCAACTTTCGTTTTCTAGTTGAACTATACCCCCATGTATCTTTATGTGTTCTTATTCGGAGATTATAAATCTACTGCTGTGATCCATCTATTTTAAGCCTAATCTTCCTGTTATATTTTATGCAGATCAGTAAAACTGGGACCTCCAATAATTTGCGGTTCATACATCTGTAAAAATTCCAAAGGTGTTATTCAACCAAAAGGAAAATCAGAATTAGAAATTGAATGTCATATGGGTGATGCTGGACCAAAAGAAGAAATGCTTATAGTTTTTGTATCTGAATGTTCTCCTAAAGATATATTAGGAAAAATTTTAAATGTTTCAGCTATGGGGTGCATTCCTAATATTAATTACGAAGATTATGATAAAATATTTGTTGAACATTTTATTGTAAATAAATATGAAGAATTTGTTAAACCGATAGAAGTATAAATGCAGTATTGAATAATAATTCTACGTTTCCCTAATGAAATATTTTACATTTTAGTTGGGAAGTCATTGTGTGTTTGCAAAAGAAACCAAGTCTCTGACATTTAATAATACTTGCATAAATACTGTGTCAACTGCACAAATTCAATTGTATAATGACAGTTTAGTTGAAAGCGAAATTAACATTAAAATACATTTACCACCAATCTTCACTGTAAAACCAACAAAATTATATATTCCATCCTATTCTCATGGACAGTTTACAATAGAATTTAATCCACCAGAATTAATGGTATAAAAACTGAAATCTGAAATATAATACTGGAACACTGACGTAGAAATTGCGAAACGAGAAAGACAATCAGTTGTTGGACTACCTGTCTGTGTTTTACAGTCCGCTTAAAAAGTTGTTAAAAAAATATAAAGAAATTAACATTCAGTAATTTTGAAGTAGATGTTTAATATGAAAATTGAATCATACATTAATAGAAATTAGTTCAAAACACTGTTGAATATTACTCTATGCTATACGGTAATATTACTACACTGACCTGCCAAAACTGTCAAGAAAATGAAAATAAAACACAATGATAATATGACACTATTTATTAATACAGACGGAATTAAGCTGTTCAGAGCTTCACATGCTGCATTCCAAATATTTTCAGGCAATTCAGCATCGCCAAAATCCATTTCATTTCTAACACGTTTGACGTTTAAGTAAAAAAAATTATTTATAAATATGATACAAAACAACTGTAATGGTGTTGAATAAAAACAAACAGACTTCAGACCTTCTAAAATTATGACAGACGCTTTTATAAAAGAATTTCAACAAATAATATTTATAACGTTTTATTCTGAAATCGGTAAAATATTGAACAAACCACGGATGTTATGAATGAGTCATAACAGGCCATAGATGTCTTAAAATCCTCCTTAGGAAAATGGATTCTACGAGCTCGGATTTTAAACTGACATCTGCGGCTGTTATGATACTCATAACATAACTAGGTATTTAAAAAGCGAAAACTGTGTATGAAACACAAATATTAAAAATATAAAGACAATAAATTGTCAACTGTTTCATAAAATACAGTCTCTGAATAATAACTAAGTTATTAAGTTACAAAGACCGGCCAAGCCAATCAATCGGTAAATGCAGACGCATTTCGTTCTTATTGGAACGCATCAGTGTAGTGTAACCCGGTAACAGATTGGTAAATAGAACTGAGAAGTAATTGAATACTTCCAGAGTCATCTACCGTTCTTAGACTTCAACAGTATGTAAATGTAAATTTTTTGGGATTTTAGATCTCGCTGAGCCAGTCAATCGGTGCCACTCTCTGACAGCAGTTCGCGGGTTACACTACACAGATGAGTTCCAATAAGAACGAAACGCGTCTATAATTACCGATTGATTGACTTGGCCGGTCTTTGTGACTTAATACCTTTGTTATTACTTAAAGACTGTATTTTATGAAACAGTTGACAATTTATTGTCTTTATATTTTTATATCGCTAGGTATTATAATAGCTATTATAATTTTTGGACAAGACTGTGCAACGTATATTGACATAGCAACCGCTCAACAAATCCATAACAACCGTGCTATAAACAAGTATTAGATAAAGAAGGGTGGCCTTTAGAACATTTATCTGTCTCAGGCTAGTTTTCGCTTTTATAAAAACCTACAAGTTAGCGTTCCAGTATTATTATATTTCAATTCAATATAAGTTTTACCATATAAATACTAAAATATAATGAAATTTCAGGAATATAGAGCAAATTTAGAATTACAAACCGTTATGCCAGTTGGTTACAAATCTGATTTTAATACATTTCTAGTAACAGGAGAAGGCAAAGTACCTCAAATAACTTTGAAAGAGACATGTTTTGCAATTGAAGATACTAATACGTACGTTATTAATTTTAACCCAACATTAATTGAAAAATGTTGTACAAAACTTATTAGCTTTGAAAATTCTGGAGATATGCCTTGTAAAGTAATAATAGAAATTAGTGATGATATTGAAGACATATTCTCACTTGAAGTTAAAGAAGATACCATTCGCCATTTAAATTGTTTAGGCAAGTAATAAATACTTTATTAGTTATATAATAATTAATCTATACTATAATTTCAGATGCGACCCCATCAAAACATTCAAATTTGATCAAATTGATACCTGGTGAAATAGGAAATTTTTATTTGAAATATGAACCGAAAATTGTTGCAGAAAATAAGTGTTTAGTAAAAATACACATTATTAATAATCCATATGATTCAATAACGGTAAGTACATTTTTACTTTCTTATATGTAGTATAATCCGATTTGATTATTTATTCAATGACGTCTGTATGGATGGATGGATGGATGTATGTTCATATGTTCAATAGCTTACGAACGAGAAAATATAATTATATAATTATAATTGCAAAACCGAAAATGGAAGTTTACTAGACACAAAACAATATTCAGTTTATTTTGATTATTGAATCAGCTGCAAAAAAAAAAAATTCAAATGAAACATATAAGCAATAATATTTAGAATAATCCGGTTTTGAGAAGAATTTAATTATATTTATTAATATATTATCAATTGTATTTTATAGGTTATTTCATTTCTACCGGATGAAATTAAAGATCTTAGGAAGGATAGTTAAAATAAAATGACAACAAATAATTTTTCCTATTTCACGTACAGAAAGTCAATTTTGTGAGTTTATTTTTCTCAAAAACAATGCTACAAAATTGTATTTTGTGCAACTGTTTTTGGGGAATTTATTATTTGTAAAATTAATAGTCTGTCAAACTTGGGGCTGTCATTGCTCACGTAAAATTATTGAATCGGAGCCTCTGCGTCGGGGTTGCGGCCTGGGACCCGATATGTTCCGCTGGAAAAGCCCCTTGGTGACCAGTGGTATATTAAACATTATTTGTATTGAATTTATGAATTTGAAATATGAAAAGTAGTATGAACAACTCGTGTTACAATGCCTAATTGTAACACTAGTTGTTTTTTACAATAGTTTATTGAATCCTGTCGAATTTGATGTTAAATTAAAGGTCTCGCAAATAAGACGAACAAAAATATGAAAAAATAACTTTGAGTGATCATTTGTTTTTTTAATAGTATTAGTATTATATCGAGTTTGATACCATTTTTGGACGGGACACGTTGTATGATGCATTTTTCTTCTGAATTTTCTCAATGTCGTCTGTTTGTCTATTTACATTTGAACGTTCGTATAGTTATTATGAATATGAGTGTTAGTTAAAGGCTAGTGGACACGGAATAATTACACGAGATTGAACTTAATCTGGACAGACAATATATTTTGTGCGTTTTTATATTACATGTCAAAATATTTACTTGAAACAAACGAATTACATACCCAGAAATCTTCAATCTCTAACAATGAGAACAAACAAATTAACTGAAATATTTATTGTATACCATACGAATATTTTAAATCGAAACAAAAGTTTTTTGTATTCTTATATAAAGAGAAGAAAAAACAAATTTTAATATAAAACATATTTGTATTTTTTGTATAATTTCCATAATTTTGTTATAGAAAGTACAGTCTACATCACGTAACGGATTGGCATGTCTCACACTCGCAAACCGTAGCCCTCGCCTTCGGCTCGGACTACAATATGTGCCATTCCATTACTTGTTGTAGAATATGCTATTACAAAGAGAAGAAAAGACAAAAATACACTTCTCTCCTGCGATGTATATACTATTTTTTCCACAACTCCAACATTTATGATAGTTTTTATGTATTTCAAAATAATTTTAATTGTAATATAATTTATGATAGCTACCTTTGATTTGTTTAATTTGGTTCATTTTTCACATTATTTTAGCATTTTCTCTCACAACGGGAGAGAAAATGCACAAATTTCCCGTAGATATGAAATTGGCTGTTTCTGTCATGATTTTGATATCATAGAAACCGAGTTTCTCTTTCGGTCGTAAAAAAATTAAATTTTTGCCGATTGACATAAAAGATGACACTTCACGGACTGCTAACAGTCTGTAAAGTGTCACTTTTATGCCTAGGCTGTAAAAATATTTTACATAACAACCGCTCAACAAACGCATAGCAACCGACAATAAATACATATCAACTGTTCATCATATGCATGGCAACGTAATATGACAGCAATAATCTTCAAAATATCTTTATAAAATAATCACTAAATTAACATTAATTCCAAATCGGCAAAAAATTATGTGTTCAACTCGGCATCAAATACAGATTTATTGCTTGGCAGCATTCATTGCCTCGGCTTCGCCTCTGCTGTAAATCTGGTATTTTGATACCTAGTTAAATAAATAACTATTATGTCCTATGTTTTATTTTTTAAAGGACGCTCTTATACATTGTTATTAAATTTGCTACCATGGGTATGAAAAATTCTACCTTTTACGTTGAAATAAACTCCCGCTAGTCACGGTGTAACAAATATGTCTTAAATATAATTATTAAATAGTCAAATTTAGATGTATATGTATAAGAAAGACTTGTGGTGCCACACCAGATTAAAAAAATAATGTCAATAAAATTTTTAACATATATTTCATCTTCTTCAGATAAATGTATTTGGCGAAAGTTTCGTAGAAGATGTAGTTTTTGAAGAAATCATAACTGCTCCTGTGAAATCAGATGCAATATCAAGTGTTTCCGAAATGTCCTTAACCAATTATTATGGCACTAGCTACATTATAGACTTCGGCTACATTCATTTGAACACGCTACAAAAAACTAAATTCAAGATATTAAATCGATCAATCTCAGACACATTTAAATTTATATTCAGGTCTCCAATTCCAGAAGTAGTTTTCATTCCAGCTGTGGGACATTTGAAACCCAATGCTTGGAAAACAGTTATCGTTACCTTCGTTTCTGAGGTTCCAGTAAATTACAAAAACATTTTAATGGATTGTCTTATTTGCAAAATTAATTATGTTGAATTTGTTGAGACACATATGTCCTGGGATGAGCGACAAAGATTGGTTATTTGGGATGAGAGTAATCCTTGGACTTTGCCGCCTGAAGATGAGATAAGTTACCAGTAGGTTTTCAAATATTTCGCGATGTTAAAGCAATGTTAAATATTGGTTCTTCTTGTAGTAGTCTTTCACCGAAAAAAATGCTGGATGAATGTCCAGAACCAATGTATGATGTTATAGAAGAAAGTGTGCAAAGAATACTTATTTCATTTTCCGCTCTGGGAGATTATTCAATGTACAGATGCGATATAAATGCTATCAAATTTACTGACACTTTCATGTTTGATGTAAGTATAATTTATGAGTATTTATTGTTTCCAGTTTTGTAAAGCATTGTCAGCTAAAAAACAATGCTTGTAATAATAGTTATTTACTTTACAAGTGGGCAAAGTAAGGAATTACCCACGAGAGAAATTTTAGCTCACGAAGCCGAAGGCTGAGTGAGATAATTTTATCGAGTGGGTAATTCCACTTTGCCCACGTGTGAAGTATAACGTTTTATCCAACACCTCTTAATAATTGAAAAATTTATTAAAGAAATATTATTTGACAGTGACATATATTTTAAATTTTAGAATTGAAATGTCAATCGTAGTAGTTACCAAGGTGTAGTGTGTTATTATTATTGTTATAAATAAAAAAATACTCACTACTGGCTTTCCTCAAAATTATACTCACTAGTGGATAATGTTACTTTGCTTGTTTAAAATCGCCATAGTTTTAGAGCATTTATTGGGAGGTGTTGGATAAAATAAGTAAACATATCATCACACATTATTCACTATGGGTGTGGTACTATACTTACGCAGATCTCGGTCAGTGATATATTTTTGCGTATGAAATGCGGTTACCAGCCGTCATGTCATAGCCCTCAAAGTTGTTAGTGGAGGGGGAACCCCGGGGGTAAATTTAAATTGGCAACTATCGGTAGTGGGATTCAAACTGAGGAACTTACGATCTACAGTCTGATGCGTTACCATGGAGCTATTTACGCATGTAATAAATATAAAATTTTGGCATCAATATTCAAACCTTTGCATGTTCTGTTAAATGCATTGAAGTGATAATTAATTATTTGACACATGGTCGAATTATTAATGTTTACTTAAAAATAGGGGCGTCAATTCCTGCAATATCTACTTTTCTAAAATAAATTGTGAAAATCTAAGGTTAAGAATAATATAATAAAACTTAAATTTATCTCCTATAAATCTTAAAGTTGTGAAGAAATCTAATACAGAAATCTCTATAGATTTGTTTACAACTTTAAGGCTTAGGGGATAAATTTAAGTTTTTTATATATATTTTACTGTCAAATGCATTACTTGGGATACAAATTGTATGTACGTAGCATTATTCCAGATAAAATGCAACACTGGATGTCTATGTCAAATCAAATTATCATCATGCTTTAAAGAAGTTTATGAATGAAAAAAAAATATATTTGGTTCAAATTTTGTTATTGTTTGAGACACGTTTGTGATATTTATATTAATTATTATTATGATAAGTTCATTTAACAATGCCAATATATGTTCTATCTATTTTATCAGGAACAGTACTATGATATTTATGTATAGTACTCGCCAAAAAAATTTGTTACTTACCTGCTAGACCCTCACAGCAGGTACCTAGTGAGAGGATTATAGGGGTTGAAAGTACAGATACGTATTTGGAAGCAATACAAATTTGTCGTCACTAAAAATTGTAACTAATATAAAATTTCTTAATATATTCATTACATAGTAATAGTAAACTACTATTTACCGTTAACTCTTGTCAGATTATAAATTTTGTTTTTCCCGTTGATTAATATTATTCAAATTGCATTCTTCGAAAATTCAATGTAATATGTTTAGAAATACAAGATTTTAAACAATCCTACCCTGGCCTACCAGGTAACCATACATCATACTGATTATGGTAATCCTATCGATTATTATCGGCTACCGCCCATAACCATTTATTTTGGCGAACACTATATAACTGGTATCCGTAGAAATGTATTTAGGACGGATTAGTAAATATTGCATATTAGCATAAGCACAATGTGGGGCGTATTGCGACGGGTCAAAATTTTCGATAGTGAGTTTTCAACAGATAAGCACGATTTCACTGTCTTTGCGATAACGATTGTGTGAATTTACAATTTTTTACGTCCATGATATCTTAAAATTATATTTAGATTTTATATGATATTTTTTATATTCATAAAGATATAGAATACAATTTTTATTGAAACATTTTTCTATATTTTGTACCATTTAGAAATTAACATTTGCAAGATTTTATGAAATTATTCTTCTGATTTTTACAAATTTTTGAGAGATTTAAATTTTGAACACTATGAAAAACACTGAAAATTTGGACGTTTTAGATTTTCTCAAAGCGGTTTTCGATAGTTTTTCGAATGATGGTTTTAGGGTTCTTCAGACTATTTTTTTTTTAAATTTTTTAATTACCTACTACAAAAGGAGAAAGAATTACTATTTAGATAACAATATAGTTAACGATGCTTTATAAAACTGGCCCATAGCCCATAGTCCAATTAAAATGTAACTTAACTTATATTGTATTACAGAAACGCGTTACGACGTTTACTGTTTTTAACCCTGTTGATGTAAATTTAGAAATACATTGGAATATCATATTAGATAAAAGTTGTTCAAAAATGTCAATTGTACAGCAAGAAAAAACGGGAAGTAATAAGGCGATTACATCTGCTCCTTGTAGAGATAAACGAACTGGAAGACCAAGGCCTCTTACTGGAAAAGGTACTGTTTACAAATAAATTGTTTATTAGCTTGGCATAAGGTGACAAACCGAAATGGGTTAAGAGGAGATTTAACTTCGGCGGCCGCTAATTTCTCTTGTATTTTCTGTGATTAAAACAAGGTGCCGACAAATGGCATCGTAAATTTCATAAAATACCTGCTTTGAAGCAGGAACATCGTATTGTTTGGCATTGTTTTTTTGCAGCTTTGAAATAACATTTTTGCGGCAAAAAATATAATTGCAAAGCTGCAAAAAAACAATGCCAAACAAAACAATGAGCCTGCTTCAAAGCAGGTATTTTATAAAATTCACGATGCCATTTATCGGCACCCTTTTGTAACAAATAAGTGAAATTTGTTAATAAAATTGTTCACAATATTATGAATGATTCTTCCAAGTGCCTAAACCGCGCCCGGCAAATGGAGAAATGCGCGATTTTTCATCGAATTGCCTGATTCCGCCAGTCAAATAGAAGAATAAATTAAAATTCATCTAATTGCCGGCATTTCGCTAAATGCCTAGACATTTAGAATAATCCAGCATTTAGCTAAATGCCTAGGCACTTAAAAGAATCATTCATAATATTGTGAACAATTTTATAAACAAATTTCACTTATTTGTTACAACAAGGTGACGATTAATGGCATCGTGAATTTCATAAAATACCTGCTTTGAAGCAGGCACATCGATTTGTTTGGCATTGTTTTTTTGCAGCTTTGCAATTACATTTTTTGCGGCATTTGAAGTGGAGCAAGTTTAATTCACTTTATTGAACACCCTGTATAATTACATTTAAAAAAAATTATTTCAAAACATAGAGTATAGTTACAGTCGTGCAGAAAAAAAAAATTCTTAAATTTTACTATTAAAAAAACTTCAGTACGCCTTCACAAAGCGATGCGTGTATTGGACCTTTTTTAAGAGAAAAAACGGAAAAACTTGACAGCGCCGCGGAAAATTAAAACAAAATTCATATATCCGTATAGGTGAATAAAATACAATTCAAAATATATAAAAATGTATAGGATGTTCCATTTAAAAAAAGACAAACAATTCTCGCCAAGCCGTTACGTAACACCCAGTATATGTCAAAATAATTTTACGTTATTATCCTTTAGTAGTCGAATAAATTTTGTTAATAAATTTATGCCGTATTTCTAACGAAAAGGGAGATAACGAAGACGGGCGTTTCGATGACTAACTCTGTATACTATATTCAATACATAGTGGGCACACTGTATAAACTGGTATCATCCATAGTAATACATTAATACCAGAAAACTAATATTGCATCTTAGCCGAAACTTCCGGTGCATATATATTGTTATGAACTACACAGATTTAATCTTTAATAATTGTAGAAAAATTTATTGGCGAGCAATGCAAGAGTACAGTATCCATTCAATCAAGCATATTTAATGAAAAAATCTCTGAAAATAAATATAATATGCCTTTCACAATTAAACCTGAATACACTTTAATACCTCCTAAAGGAAATTCAACTATAACATTAATTTTCCATCCAATGGATGTATTTGAATACAAGGCGCAGTTAAAAGGATCTGTTACGAATTTATCTCATAAACAAAAAGATATCAGTATGGAAATATTAGCTAAAAGCTTAGTTCCTTGTTGTCACTTTGATGTCAAGTTAAGTGATTATATTACCAGTGGAAGAAGAGAACCAAAGGAATGTGATGATATTGTCGATGAAGCCAATACGAAAGTTGTTGAGATTCATTGTTTAGGAGTTGGAATTAAACATGACAAGTGAGTGATGAGTAAAAATATAATAGCAATATAATTTTATTCACAATCGATTAGTAATATGTCAATTTCGGACTTGAAATTGAAAAGTCAATTATTCCTATACTTCACTTTCTAACCAGTCGAAAAGTTGGCAATTTCCAACCTGCGAAATTAATTGTAAATAATACAGGCTTTTTTGTGGAAAAAAATTTCTGTTGCTTTCTCTGCCACTTACCGTAGTTCGAGTAGTTCAATCTTCCCTAATTTCGACTTTTACTTTTAAATAATCAAAAGACAAATATAAATGACATTCCGAAATTATTTACAAATTAAATGTAGTACTCACCATCTACTAAACAAAAATATTACACACGAGAAAGCAAACGTTAAAAATTAAAAGCACACTGATAAAAAATGTTTTCTTGGAACAAATAGATTCCTCTTAAATGAAGAGAAAAATTGATTTGAATAGTGCCAATCCGATATAGTTTTCATTAAAAATTTTTGTAGGTTTAAAAAATATTTTTGTATGAAAATTAATTTAGTTTTGAAGGAACATATCATTTTGAGGACGAAGTAGTTTGAATAGCCGCAGTTTTAATTCAAAATGATATCGTTTTAAATAAAAACATTGGCTGATACCACGAGCTCTGTTTTTGGGTGTTTTAAGAGCAGTGTTTTAGGCTCGGTTTTAGCGCTGTACAATGTTCTAAAATTATTTTATAAAAATGTTTCAAATAGAAGTTACAGAGAAATGCATTATCTTCCATTTTTATTTGAAGTATTTTTTATAAAATAATTTTAATACATTGTACAGCACTAAAACCGAGTCTAAAACACTGCTCTTAAAACACCCAAAAACAGAGC
Source organism: Poecilus cupreus (assembly GCA_963942605.1). NCBI lineage: Eukaryota > Metazoa > Arthropoda > Insecta > Coleoptera > Carabidae > Poecilus > Poecilus cupreus. Next base: position 16,713,017 of record OZ012719.1, on the reverse strand, counting down.
TCGTAGTACCAGCCATTTTGTTTAAAATTATAACGACTCCATTTTCATTAGGTATTTTAAAAAATAAATTAAAAAATATATATTTGTCGATTGACATTAAAGATGACACTTCACGGACTCTTAACATTCTGTAAAGTGTCACTTTTATGCCTAGGCTGTAAACATATTTTACATAACAAACGCAGAGTAACCGTCAATAAATAAATAACAACCGTTAAACACATGCACGGCAACGTAATTTGAAAGCAATAACCTTCAAAATATCTATACCGGGTGTCTGTCTTAAAGGTGTACATAGGAGATTAACATGGGAAATCAGTTTTTTACGTGCTGTTGCTCGGTGTTCTATCGGACAACAATGATTGTAGTACCAATCGAAAGATATCATTTTTCTGAATCAAATGATGTAAAATACATTACAATTTAGTAGTAATTTGGTTCCGTAAATTAATTTTTAAATTTTGAAAATCCTCCGATTTATTCAGTTTTTATCGAAAATAAATGTAGTTACCTATGACTGTTTTGTTTTGATTTCTGTCAAGCTATTTATTTGACGTTTCTGTCAATTTGTAAAATATGGTTATATTCAGTAATGACAAGCGTACTTTTATAATTTTTGCGTAAAGATTTTATTAAATAAATTAAAGTCTAAATACCAGTTTTCTTTAAATAATATTAATTTATTAAGAGTTAAGTTTTTTTTTAAATCGATGACAAAAAATTTCATTTTTATTAGCTCTGTTTTTTATATCTTCACAAAATATTCTTCCACTTTCTTCGTCAAATGGAAAAAAGTTCTTGATTGCAGTGCATTTTGTAGGAATAAAAAGAAATTAATACGCTCTTCAGTAGTATAACTAGCCATATTTTTACAAATTGTCTTAAACAAGTCCAAAAGTCAGAAACGTCAAATAAATAGCTTGACAGAAATCAAAACAAAACAGTCATGGATGACTATATTTATTTACGATAAAAATTGAATAAACCGGAGAATTCTCAAAATTTAAAATTAATTTACGGAACCAAATTACCACTAAATAGTAGTGTATTTTACATCGTTTGATTCAGAAAAATGATATCTTTCGATTAGTACCACAATGATTGTTGTCCGATAGAACACCGAGCAACAGCACGCAAAAAACTGATTTCCCATGTTAATCTCCTATGTACACCTTTAAGACAGACACCCGGTATAAAATAATCACTAAAATAACATTAATTCGAAATCGGCAAAAATTTTTTTTGTTCAACTTGGTATCAAAAACAGATTTATAGCTTCGGCAGCATTCATTGCCTCTGCTGTAAATCTGGTATTTTGATGCCTAGTTAAACAAATAACTATTATTTTCTTTCAATGCAGAAAAAAAAGATAATAGTATATTATTATATGAGGGATTATGATACTCATTATTCATAAAGATGAAGTCAATAATGACCATAATCCGAATATAATACTATACTTTCGGCTTACACCTTGGCCGTAAACTTGCTAGTACTTTAAACTTTCACTTTTCGTTCTAGATACATAAATAACTATTTTCATTTATATCATAACATAAATGAACTACATCAATATTTTGTTCTAATATTTACAATTCACGGAGAACGAACTATCGCTAATAAAAATTTAACATTGTACTTCCTGTATCCCATAAAAAAGTAAACCGGGTCTAATTATTATACATTTTTCATTTCTTAATTTTTGATTGTGAATAATATAGTATACAAACCTCAGTGGAAAGTGTATCATTATAGCCTAAAGCTGTAGCTAACATCGGCGTTTTGCGCCTTTGTAGCAATTTTAGCCCTCGGCTACAATAAAACACTTTCCGCCTCGGTATGTAATTTACACCTTTAAAATTTTGATAGAATAATAAACATTACGAATCCCACCGAAGATGATTTAATATTCTCATGGCATCAAATAAAATCTTACGGCTTTGCTTCAATTTCATTATTTGAATGTCAACATTCAAGAGGAGTCATCACAAAAGGAAAAGTATTTCCTGTTACGTTTAGCATTTATCCGCAAAGTGTTGGAACCTTTGAAGCGCTTTACGACTTTCAAATTGAAAAATATGACATTATAATACCATTCCTGATAGTTGCAAATGTACGAGAATCAGATGTACGATTTTTATCACCGCACTTGGCCTTGAAACCTGCTGTTTTGGGTATATGTGTGAGTGATTTTGTTACGTTGCGAAATAATGAAGATGTCGATATAAACTATAAAATTAAAAGAGCTTCTATGTATTCGGAAGGAAGGAAACAATGTTTGGCTGTGGAACCAAGAAAAGGTGTACTTGCTAAGAAGAGCGAATCAAAAATACAGTAAGTTTATTTAATCTTTGCTTTACTTATAAAAATAAAAACAATCTTTTGTGGAACTTCTATAGAATAAGTTACAATCCTAATGACGTTGGTGAAGAATCATTTATATTGAGATGTGTTATTGACTATTTACGATCTCCGATTCTTCTTCCTGTGACAACAAAATGTTATGAAGTTCAACTGCAAGTAACTTCTACTTTATTTGGAAAGAAATATTATTTAAGTTCTGATGGTGATAATGTAATTCCTCTTGGTGATGTAAGAACATTAATAGTATTTTACATTACTAGCAAGGTAATAGTTATTTACGATACAAGTACGTAAAGCTAGTCTTTAGTCACGAATCACTGAGTGACTAAAGACGCTTTACGTATGTGTATCGTACAAAATTTTATCTACGATATAATGAAAAACTCCAAAAAATATTAAAAAAAAATTTTATTTATGAAGTAGGGTCACAATATTAAATGAGAAGTTTGCCACGATAACAAAATTTTTGCAAATTTAGCGTGTTTAAAAATGTTAATCACTCGTTGCTTGGCAACCCGTGACTGAGCGTGACTAATGGGATCGTGTTACTAAACCACCGTTTTACAAACTTGAAACTAACAGTTAAACATCAATTTTACACACTATCGTAGATAAAACAGTTTTTACTGCTGTTACCTTTCGTGTATTGTACAACATTTTACTTGTCACTCATTTGTAAATAAAAATAAAAATAAAAACTTATAACCAAATCCTATCAGTTACACACAACTGTTTTGAAAACAATTATTTTCATAAGCCTTGGAAATATTACTGCGGCAACGTGCATCATTACAAACTTAAAAAATTTTTACAATGTAGCTGTCAATTTTACAGGTTAGTAATTTGTAAAGATTCATTTTCAAAGGCAATAGAGGGCTTGGTTAACTGGCATTTACAAGTGAATAACAAGTAAACTAAATTAAATAGATACCTAACGATTCAGATAACTAAATATTATAGATGTTACCAAATCACGAAGAAGTTTTATCATTTTGTATTAGAAATGAAGGAAATATTGGTTTTTATTATTGTTGGAGTTACAGTGATGATATCATAGAAAGAAGATTTAATATTGAAATTTCACCTAAAGAGGGCTATGTTAAAACTGATACTGAAATTAATGCAGATATGTCTGTAAGAGCACTGAGACCTGCTTTGCTCAAAAATTTTAAAATTGAACTGAAGGTAATTTTTATTTTCTTATACGTATGTACATATTTATTAGTATTTCACATACTTAATTTATGTTTAAGCCACGGTGTAAAAAGAGAGGTGTGTCGACTTTCCAATATGGGGATTTCTTGTGTCGTTAGTTATTCACTTTTCCGTGCGATGCGCTAGTGTCGTTAGAGGGTAAAATAGCAACGAACAACTTGTCACAATGAAGTGTCAATTAAAAACTACTTAAAATTAGTACGACTGTAGTTGAACCAAAAAACACTATTAGATAAAAGTTGATGGAGGTCAGAATGATCATTATAACCTTTACAGTTCGCAATGTAATATTAATATATACTCACAACTGACATAAGGTATAACCTTTCATAATTTATCCGGAACATGTTCAATCCATTTTGCAAGTTATTTATGATTTAACGGAGTTTTGAAAATCGAAATATGATCACTTGTGTCACTTGAACAATTCGCGACAAAACACTTTCTCCGCATGATGATTTTACCCTCGATGCGGCGATCGCAGCGCCTGTGGGGAATAATGTAACTAACGACGTACGATTGGCTCGGTTCGACGGATAGCTAACGAGTCGACACACCTCTCTTCTTACACCGTGGTTTAAGCTAAGTCATAGGTACATAAATAGTTACAAGAAAATACAATGCAGATAACAAAATTGCACAGTTATTACATAAATAATTTAAAAATAAAATTGATCATGTACAGGTTGGGGAGTGACTCATCCGATCATAGGCGTTTTACTTGTTAAATAATATTTTTTCAATTTCCTGCTGCCCTTATCATTTTAGAGAAAAATGTTTGTAATGAAAGTTGGAAAGATTTATGCCCGGTTTTTCAGTGCGAGTTTAAACCAAATTTTTAGTTTAAGTTCCAGTTTAAGGTTTAAAGTGTATTTCAGTTCTACTTAAACCATGAACTGAACTCAAATTTCGCTTGAACTTGAACCTTATCAGGTACTTGGTTCAACGTTGAGTTCAAGGTTTAATGACAAATAATGACAGTTTTCCCGATGAATTTGGTTGTCAAAAGTTATATTATTAAATATTAATATTGTGAATAATATTAAATTAGGAGAAATTGTGTGCGTTATTTATTTATTATGGGGTCATCTGACAATGAGGAGGATATAAACTTTTTTGAAAATCAATTAATACGAAGACCCAAAATACCTAGAAATAGAATATATCATTTCAATATTTGAGACGATTACGATCTTTTTTGACAAAATTTAGATTGAGCAAAGAAACCATTAGTGTAATTATAAATGTCAACAAGGACCTTATAAAATATTCTACTGCCTGGCAAATTTGTTAAAGATATAGGTTACATATATATGCGAGTAGACTCATGTAGTTTAACTGTCGAAATTTAAAGAAATCATACTTTAAGTCCAGATAAAACAATCCCATTAACATTCAGATTTTACGCTACTGGAAGTTTTTTGGAACACAGGAGATTTAACTGGGGATACATACGAGTAAATCTGCGACCCTTAAAATTATATAAAAAAATATTGCGTACAATAGCATCTCTTCGTCCTATTCATATTAAATGGCCAACAGTTACAGTATAAATCGACAAGTTTTCTATAATATAGCACGTATCCCAAATGTAATAGGAACAATTTACAGTAATCATGTTAAAATACAGTCCCCTGCTAATAAATAAAGATATAAATAACATTACATTTATGTTAGAAATATTTGCTCCTCTTTAGCGAAATTTATTCATATTTTCAATTACATTTATCTTAACTGTCATACTGAAAATTGGATCAAAAAACTTATCGATGTGTCAAATTTGACAATAATTTTGACGTTATGTCACTTTTCTACTACCAACTTTATCAAATTAAAGCATAGAATCGTTGAACTTCAGTTCAACTAAACTTGTAACTTGGAAACGCCATGTCCACAGAACTAGTTCAAAAATTAGTTCATGGTTCTACTGAACTTTTACTTAAACCATGACTGAAAAACCGGGCATTAGTAACTGCATTTAAATCAGTAAACAAATTTCATCTTCTATAATGCGTAACAAAGGAAATATTACAGCCTGATATCAATAAAATATGAGCAGTAATTCTAGCGAAAGTTTTAGGTTTTGCTTGGCGAACAATGAAGATGTATGTGAACATATGATGTAGATTAGATTTATTTTTTATGTTACTTATAATTGAATTTTGTTTGTCTTATTCTGAGTCTAAAATTATAGCTATTAACATTCCTAATGATGTTATGAGAAACAGCCGCAGATGTCAGTTTGAAATCCGAACTCGTAGAGCGAGGATGTTAAGACATCTAAGACCTGTTATGACTCATAACATCCGTGGTTTGTTCAATAGTTTACCGGTTTCAGGGTATGAAGACGTTAATGTCAATAATAAATATTATTTTTGAAATTCTTTTATGAATATCGTGTCATCTTAGAAGGTGATCAAGTTAGTCTATTTTTTTTTATTTAACTCTATGGTCACATTTGTTTTGTATCATATTTTTTTACTTAAACATCAAATGTGTTCATAATGGCTAGATAAAAAGTGGATTTTGGCGATGCTGAATTGTCTGAAAATATTTGGAACACAGCAGGTGAAGCTCTGAACAGCTTAATACCGTGTGTATTAATAAATAGCGTTATATTATCATTAGGTTTGTTCCAAGTGGTCATTTCTGACAAGTTTGTGACATGTTTGTGACAAATTTCAGTGCACCTGCGAAAAATGTAAACACGTTAAGTTTGAAACATAGACTGGAACGGTGAATGGAATGAAACGCATGTGCATACTCATTTTCTGTTTTGACAGCTAACCTTAAATATAAATATAAATAAATAAATTCATACATTTTTCGCCACAAAAAAAGAAATAAAACTTATGTTTCAAAGTTAACTTGTTTACATTTTTCGCAGGCGCAGTGAAATTTGCCACAAACTTGTCAGAAATGACCACTTGGAACAAACCTATTGTGTTTTATTTTCATTTTCTTGACTGTTTTGACAGGTCAGTATGGCAATATTACCTTACAGCATAGAGTTATGTTATGACATACCTACTTACCCTGCCTACTTTTGTAAACATAGGTTTAATTTCCTGAAATAGTTAAATAAATTGTTTACTCACTTACTTGATTATGAATAATTTTAAATATTTACTCGAATTCAATTTCATTTCCATGCTTACCCATTTTAAATATTATTTTTAATATTTTTGAGCGTCTTTTTAGCCTACATTAAATAAGTAATATTCTTTTATTTGAAACATTTTTCTCAAATGATTTAGTAGGCACGAAATTGCATACGTATAATTTAACATGTAAAACGCCTATGATCGACTAAGTCAGTCACCAGCCTGTATAAGTAATAAAACATTTAAAAAATTAGAATCATCCAGAGAACCATCTACAGGTAGATTCGTAAATAATACTAAATTCGATGTAGACACCCTAATTTTAAACCAAACTAAATTTTTGGGTGTTTAGGTAATACATAAAACAATACGGTTAGTGTTAAATTCGATGTTGTTTTGTGAATTGGAAATATGGCTAAGATGAACTACCATTTTATATTAAGTAAATTATTTAAAAATATGAAATTTTAGGTGAGATATGGTCCAACATATAAATTATTACTTAATGGTGCTGCTACAAATACAACATATAAATTTTCATTCATGGAGTATGATTTTGGTCCATGTTTAATTCAAACATCCAACATTTGCCATTTTTATAAAACTTTGGAATTTGTTAACGCCGGATTGGTCCCACTAACGTACACATCTAATTTAATTGATATTATTTACATTTCTAATAATTTCTTATTAATTTTATAGAGTAGAATGTACGTTTATAAATACTGATTACCTAACAATAGATTTTAAAATGGGAACTGTTCTTCAAAAATCAAGGCAATTGATGAATATTTGTTTCGCACCGCGCAAAGTCCAGAAATATTCTGAAGAGATCGTATTTAATATAAACGCACAACAAGTAAAAATAAACATTACGGGCGAAGGAATAAAATTGAATGTTTCTGTGGTTCACATTGCTGATAGAGATATTAATTTAGGTGCTCCACAAGTTGGCGATCTTGTTACAAAAACTGTGAGAGTTATTAATAAATGTCCTATTACTATTGAAGCTTTTTTTGATATTTGGGATCGATTACCGATCGTTTTAAATCCAGTACCCCCTAATGCGCATTATTTAGAAATACCTAAAAAGGAGAAAATACTTGAGGATGAAAAGTAATTATTATACAGGGTGCTTTAATAAGCTTGCTCACTATTGGTAACTTTAGTTATAGAAGAGGTTCGGGTACGATTAAATGAGCAAAATTGATAAAATTGGCAAAAATAAATTGTATCAACGGTTCCCAAAATATGAGACAAATTATATATTTTTAAATTGAACCATACCCATATAATTGTTATTCTTTAATAGGAGAGAGTATTTTTTTTCTATTTTCAATAAAGTAATATTTCGGTTAATCTAATGAGTAAGTTATGACAACAATTTTTTTCTACAAACCTATTATTTTATTCACTTATTTTATTTTACAGTAATACCAACAGTTATTTACTTTATAAGACTGGTAAATAAGTTTTTGCGTTACGAAAAAAGCCGAAACAGAAATTTTGCATAGTATCGTGAAAATCATTAACGGGCGTATGGCGTGCAACGGTTTATTTTATACGTGTGTTACATTTTTGGACTAAAGTTTACTATTATTCTTTCTTTCTTAAAAACAATCTTGATCGAAATAAAATAATAATAGCAACCAATTTTGTCTTGTTGACATGTCAAACAACATTTTTTTTAAATGAATGTAAAAAACGATATTGTGGATTCTGTTGTAATATTGCTTAGTAACGATACAGTACCGTAAAAAATAACAATACTGCAGTCCCATTTACCCGACTGAAATCAGTCCAGTAATAGTTATTTACTTTATCAGTTATGAAAAGAGCGATATTGTTTAATCGGCTGTAAGTTTGCCAAAACGAGAATAGCAAATTTTTCAAATTACGCGAGTTAAACAATGTCGCTTTACTTAACGTATTACGTACAATATTTTATCTAATTCCGTAATTTCATTCCTCTTCCAAAATATTCATTGTTCATATTTGACAAGCAATAAATTATTTTATGCAACACCTCTCAATAAATGCTCTATAACTATAGCGATTTTAAACAAGCAAAGTAACAGATTATCCACTAGTGGGTATAATTTTGAGGAAAGCCACTAGTGAGTATTTTTTTATTTATAACAATAATAATAACACACAACACCTTGGTAACTACTTCGATTGACATTTTAATTTAAAAATTTAAAGCATATGTCACTGTCAAATAATATTTCTTTAATAAATTTTTCATTTATTAAGAAGTGTTGGATAAAACGTTATACTTCACACGTGGGCAAAGTGGAATTACCTACTCGATAAAATTATCTCACTCAGCCTTGGGCTACGTGAGCTAAAATTTCTCTCGTGCCATTTATTTATTAGTGTCAGGTGTCACTAATACATATATGGCATCTGCACGGCATTTGATTTAATTGAATATCGGTTGTGTAATATTCTTTACGTTTTTTACAAAACTTATTTCATAGCAATTATGTAAAAAGTAACATTCATATGGGGTAAATAGCTCCGTGGTAACGTGTCGGACTGTGGATCGTGAGATCCTCAGTTCGAATCCCACTGCCGACAGTTACAAATTTAAATTTACCCCTGTGGTTCCCCCTCCACTAACATCCTTGGGGGCTATGATTTGACGGCTGGTAACCGCACTTCATACGAAAAAATATATCACTTACCGAGATCTGCGTAAGCAGAGTGCCACACCCACAATGGGTAAAAGGCGTGATGATATATTTATTTATTTTATTTAACATTCATAACGTCATAAGATTAGGTAAAAATCAACTTTACAAAATGGAATTACATACAAATGTGATATAGTATGAAATAATAGTATATTACATAATAAGAGATGTGAGAAGCAGATTACGTACGAATGAAGAAATTGACACTTGAGGGCGTAATTTCCTTACATCTGGAATTATTATGTACCACTCATTAGTATTTATAATAAATTACTAAAAACGAAATTCAAATAGTTCTACATTTACTATGTATTTTAAATCTCCAATCCATGAATTTTTGGTACATAAATTCATCGGCAAAATGTTACATTTTGTACTTTTAGCTTTAGCTGGTATCTGTGGTGATGTACAAATTAAAATACCAGTCGCTTGAAATACAAAAGTTACCAATAGTGAGCAAGCATATTAAAACGCCCGGCATTTGTCTTTTTAATGCATTTGTAACTTATTTACATTAATACATAATTTTCAGACCTAAAAAACCCGGCAAAGAAAAAGGGAAAAAGGGCAAAAAAGATAGTAAAAAAGATAAGAAGGATAAAAGTAGCAAAGGTTCTAAGTATGTGTATTCTAATTTTCAGTTTTTTATTTTTACTTATATAACATCTTATTTTTAGATCAACAAAGAAATCGGGAGGTACAAAGAAATCAGGAGGTACAAAGAAATCAGGAGGTACAAAGAAATCGGGGGGTACAAAGAAAAGCGGAAGGTAACAGAATAATTTGTAATACCGAGAGTTTTTTTCTCAGTATACATAGGGATGTGCCATTACCAGAATTCAGTTAAAGTGATTGACAGCAATGTATTAAAGCATTTTTTCTATGACCACTTAGAAATCTGCTCATTGTATGTTTATTGTTGCTAGGGATATGAGGTACATTGCAAGCATCGTGCGAAATGAATTTGTTTTGTGAGTATTTCAATACAGATCAGCTCATTTAAGTACAGGTGCCATTGCTAGGATACTTATTTAGAATTGTCAAATATTGGAATGATGAAAGCGAGACATCTTTTTAATTAATATTAAATGAACTAGGAAATAATAATATCGTGGTCGTAGAAAAAGTATAGTGTACAACTCGCATGGAATGTCCATTTCGTACTCGTATTATTTACATCATTCGCCTTCGGCTCATGCTATAAAATTTCATACTCGTAGGAAATGAGTATCATTCCATGCTTGTTGTACAATTTACTACTTTAATGAGTAAACATAGGGTTAAATGAATCAATCCTACTAATTTAAAGTATTTTATTGTGTACTAATGTAAGTAAAATAAATTTCTTATTTATTTAAACTTGGATTGTTTGTTTTATTATGATTGACTATTATTACAAATCCATGTAAATTATCCCTATGTTTACTCAAAAAAAAAAAAAAAAAAACGCTTTAATACAATGTTGTCAATCATTATAACTGTAATTATGGTAATGGTAATGAAACATATTTATGTATACTGATAAAAAAAAATTCCCGGTATATGTAGTAAAATATTTAACGCTTGTATTTTTTAGCTCCAAGGCATCGCGTAAAACGAAAGATACAAGAAAATCGGAATTAGTAGTGTAACTATTAATTTAATACCCTGGCGAGCAAAGAAACCGGAACACAATTCTTAATTAAATAAAATTTTTGTGTTTTATAAAGCATATTACAATTAGCGTACAGAAAAAACAGCATAATGTTATTTATCAGTCAATTTAATGAATAATATTAATAAAAAATTAAATTTACATGAATATTATATGAAATAAAATAATAAATTCTTCCCAAATAAATTTTAAAAAGATTAAAAAAAAAAACTAATATAGCCCTATACATCGTGCTGCCTTTCCTAGCTCTATTTTCTCTCTATTTCTTATTGCAAATCTTTAAATTTAATTTCCGATTATTATTATTCTTTCAATAAACTGATAAGTACAGCAAGTAATTTTTTCTACATCTTAATAGTCTATTGATTCATAAAACACCAAAAGTTTCATTGAAAGTACAACAAAAATAATGTTATTAACAGAAATAAAAAAAAAGTAATAGTGTCTCGATTATTTTGCACGCCAGTGTATGTAATTACAGTTTATTTTTAAACTAATTTCTTCATTACAGGGAGATTATTGAAGATTTTGAAACTCCTGAAGAAATACACAGAAGACTTATAAAGTCCATGATAGCAATAACACCGAAAACTGCAATTACTATACCTTCAAATAGAACAGCTGAATTTACAATAAACTATTTGCCATTACAAAAGATTCAGCCATTTGTTGAAAAAGTACGTGGAAAAATAAGTCAGTTGCATAATTTTCTTCTCCATTTTTCCATTTTCAGATATCTGTTCAAGTACTTGAATCAGTGCAGCCCCTTTGCGTTGTGGAAGGTGCTGTTGTTGGTCCAGAATTTCATTTCGATCGGAATGAAATCTCTTTCGGTGTTGTGATTCTTTATTGTGTTAGAGAAAGGAAATTGATACTGTTCAATGAAGGCGAAGTCAGTTCTAGGTAATATTATGGAAGTAGAATATTTAACAATTATAATAATAAACTGAGTGTAGGTTTCAGTGGAAATGTAATGACAGTAATTTTTCCATTGTTCCCATGGAAGGTTATTCTACTGCAGGATTGCCAGTTACTTTTACAATTAAATATCATCCGTCTCATATGGATATTCAAACTAAATACAAGGTATTTGATATGAACTCTCGTTATAATTAATGAAGTTTTATGATTCGTTGTTATTTTCTTTTTTAATGTTTTTATAGATTGGTTGATTTTTCCATTTTTGTAGGCTCAGTGTATTTTGGAATCATACGACAAACCTTTGGAGGTTTTGTTAATTGGGCTGTGTGCTGATTTACCACCATCGTCAGGAACAATTTTATTTACTTGCCCTGTGCGAACTACGGATACGAAAACGGTTACTGTGATTAACAGGTAGGATCTGTTTATTAATTATTGTATTTTAAAGTATATCATCTTCGGTTTTTTATTATGCTTTAAATTTTTAAATGGTATGTACGAGCCTAAATTCACATGAGTTCGCCCGTTTCAAATATTTCGTTTTAATGTTTTTCACAAGTCGAAAGACAAGTTAATTTCTAATATTTTTTCGTACATTTAACATTAAATAGGACTTAGATAATAAGCTGTACAGCTGGCAATCTTTTTTGTTGTATATCGTAAGGTTGCTCTATCTAATATTATCTACTTCAGCACTATATAACTCCATCTTTAAGTACTTTTTAACTTGATGTTTTTTCGACTGTGTTTATTGTAAAGTGTAAAATATACTCGAAATTTCAGTCATACAACATTTATTCTTCGTACATAACCGACTTTCCATTGCCAGTATTGAGAACATGAATGTGTATGCTTTTGTACTATATATGCAGTTTTTAAAAAACTGAATGATTGTTTCCGAATGTACTTGTTACATGATTTTTTTGTTGTGAGATCTTACTAACACTGAAGAAGGTTTAAATATAAACGTATAAACCGAAACATCGGTTGCATAAGAAGAATAATGCTGTATAAGTATTACTGAGATTTCATGTATTTTTTACACTTTTTAAATCTGCTATGTATCCACAAGTCTTGGACAGTCTTCCCTGAATAAAGAATTCCAAATTTCCTGCAGTATGTATCGCAATTTTTTGATTATCCATGTAGAATGATTTTGCAATTTTTTTTGTCATTCTGTTCTACCGGGTGGTGACTTTTTTATGTTACATAGGAAATACAATGTTGTTTTCGTATTGTAGCGGCAGTTTGTTCCCTATGGATTTAAAATGAAAGAATGTTTAGAATGAAAAACTGCATCTAATAAACCCAAATTTTATTAATCCTTTATTCTTGCCAAGAGAAATTATAAATTAAACAAATAACTTCAAAATATTTTTAAATATTATTTATCTACGATAGTGTGTAAAATTGATGTTTAACTGTTAGTTTCAAGTTTGTAAGACGGTTGTTTAGTAACACGATCCCATTAGTCCAAGCAACGAGTGATTAAAATTTTTAAACACGCCAAATTTGCAAAAATTTTGTTATCATGGCAAACTTCTCATTTAATATTGCGATCCTACTTCATAAATAAAAATTTATTTTTTTAAATATTTTTTTGGGGTTTTTCATTATATCGTAAATAAAATAGTGTACGATACACATACGTAAAGCGTCTTTAGTCACGAATGGGTCAATTAAAACACGAGCATAGCGAGTGTTTTAATTGACCCATTCGTGACTAAAGACTAGCTTTATGTACTTGTATCGTAAATAACTATTACGATACAAGTCACGAATGGGTCAATTAAAACATGAGCATACCGAGTGTTTTAAGACCCCTGAGTGACTAAAGACGCTTTACGTATGTGTATCGTACAATATTTTATCTACGATATAATGAAAAACCCCAAAAAATATTTGAAAAATATTTTTATTTATGAAGTAGGATCACAATATTAAATGAAAAGTTTGCCATGATAACAAAATTTATGCAAATTTGGCGTGTTTAAAAATTTTAATCACTCGTTGCTTGGCAACCCGTGACTGCCCGTGACTAATGGGATCGTGTTACTAATCAACCGTTTTACAAACTTGAAACTAACAGTTAAACATCAATTTAACACACTATCGTAGATAAAAACCTATTAACGCATTGTATATTTTCAATTTTAATACCAAATATCAATCATTCATCAGCAACATATAGAAAAGTTTGCAAATATTAAAAATATTTTTCCAGATTTGTTAACATAAATGTTTGAATATTAAAATTAGCTTTCAGAGCTCTATATAAATAAATATACGGTATCTGGCTATAGTTCTGTTTAATAAAAATTATACAGAACTATACCCAGAAATTTTTATTTAAAAATGTTCAAGTTTTTTTAAGACAATCTGTAATTAGGCAGTTTTTCCTTGTATACATTTTTTATTTAAACTTTTAGTCTAAGATCCATAGGGAAAATGTCGCTACAATACGAAAATAGCATTGTATTTCTTATGTGACATAAAAAGTCACCACCCGGTGTAAGGTTTCGATTTGGGATAAATCGGGGCTGCTAGGTCATTCTAACAACGGAGTATTATTATTCTACTTGCGTTTTGATTTTTATTTAAACTTTTATAAAACATTAAACTAAATATTTGATACAGGCGACCTCACGCCTAACAATTGCCACCTACGTAACAATAATGCTATGTGTGTTGCCCAATCGGTGCAAGCACTTTACAACTACTAGTTGAAATTTGGAAATTTTTAAAATTGTCTAATTTTTTAGTACTGGTCACAATTGGAAATTATTTCCGGCTATGTCAGGCGATTACTTTACATGCAGTGATCGTTTAATTGTGAAATCAAAATCCAGTGCTGCATGCGAAATAACATATGAACCTTTACTTATGACAAAAGATGATGCTACTCACAAGGTATATACTCAATTGTATGATAATTCGATAATAATATACCTAATTTAAATTATTAGGGCATAATATTTATAAAAATACCTGATGGAGAAGCAATTGTATATAATTTGGAAGGTGAAGCGAAGCGACCAGAGCCTATTGAAACCAGAGTTCTAGAAATTCCTTGTAAAACAAATTACAAAGAAACATTTAAAGTGAGAAATTGGACCATTTACAGACAGGAATTTAAAGTATATACTGAAGATATAACACCAGGCAATGCAGTAAATTTGTATGAATTAAAAGGACTAGAATTTATTGAAGTAATGGGGAACAGTGAAAAAGAATATGAATGGCATTTTTACGCCTACAAAGAGTGTTTCTTAGATTTCAGGGTAATAATACGATACAAACTTATGCATTATAATATTACATGTCTATTTCAGATAATATTCATGAATGATATGAAGGAATACATGTTTTACCATCTTTTAATTAAAGTAACAAAGACTAAACCTTTGGAAACAATACTATTAACAACGTGTGTGCGAACTCCTATAACGCATAAATTATTACTAATTAACCCGCTTGATAATTTGATAACTTATAAAATATCTTGCAATTGTTCACAAATGACATATCAAAATTCTGTCTCAGTTGAACCACATAGCGAGGTATATATAATTATATATGCAGTATGTTTCAATTTCGAAGGGCACCAATGGGAATTCAAGAACTATAAGAGCCACGATTTCGGTTAAATTAAACAAAAATTGATACACAGTAGTCCAATTTAATAATGTTTTTGTTTCAGTACCCTATAGCATAAGTAAAACATCTGACGAATTTATTTGTATTATATGGTAGGGAATTTTATTATTTATTTATAATTTTATTTTTTGTTGATTGACATTAAACTTGACAGTTTTACGGACTGCTAACAGTCCACTCAACGGTTGCTATGTAATAGTATATTCTACAACAAGTAATGGAATGGCACATATTCCACGCGAGCAAAAAGTTTGTAGCCCGAGCCAAAGGCGAGGGCTACGGTTTGCGAGCGTTGGAATATGCCATTCCGTTACATGTTGTAGACTATACTTTCTATAAAAAGGTTTTGGAAATTATAGAAAAATACAAATATAAAACTGTTGAAAACGTCAAACTCAAATAAATCAAATTAAAACAAACAGACGTAACCATAGTAACTTAGTGGAATGCCTAGTTTCCAAAACAGTGTTATAGAAAATTTGTTTAGCGTCTAGGAAGTAAAAGTGACATAACAGTCTATTAGTTTGAAATTTTAATGACAATCAGCAAGAAACAAGATTTTTTACTATTCAATTTTTTTTAATAAGTTTAATTTAACAAATATAAGTTAGTGTAATATCTGGAATTAAAGCCATAATAAAAGAGATGAAATCCCATTGGTGAGCCTCTAAATTGAAACACTGTATACCACAAAAGTGTTATTAAAATATTGCAAAGTTTAATTTTTTTAGGTACAAGAAGATGTAGTTTATTGCCCTTTATTATGTGATAATATCACAGTTAATTTAGAAGCTACTTGTCAAGAACTCGGTACATATTTGTATGAATTGAATTTAATTGCAACCCCAGCTGTACCCGAAGAAATAGTTAATTTTTCGACTGTTTTCGGACAGTCACAAGTTTCAAACGTACTCGTTACAAATTTGTCGAAATCTAAAACAACTTTCACCACAAAGGTTATTATTAAATTAATGAATAGGGTTTTATTATACATGTTGTTTAATATTTCAGATGGACGACTATGAATCGTTTGTTATTCAACCTTTAATTAATGTTGCTGCTGGTCAAAATGTATCTATTCCAGTAACTTTTACTCCTTATAATATTGGAAAAGTTCAAACTACTTTGAAAATTTCATCTGAAACTGCTGGAGAATACATGTAAATTTATTGTAATATGTATTATATTATATCTTATTTGAATTGTTTTTAGTTATCCTTTAGTTGGAATATGTTCAGCACCAGTACCAAGAGGACCATTTATTGTATATCCTAATAGACACATAATTATAGATTTTGTAAATCCATATTTAGCCGATGAAACATTTGTGTGCAATATAGAACCGAATATTTTTGTTGTAAAATCAGCTGAAGAATTTATAACATCGAAAACTAAAATACAAATTATGGTATCCATGATAAATAATACACCAACAGATTCTTCAGAATATGATATTACCGGCAAATTAGTAATATATCCGAAAAATAAGTCTTTGGGTCCTGCAAAATGGGTATATTACTTACAAGGAAAATTAACACAAAATTAGTCATTTATATTTGCCGCGCGTAACGACGTCATTCCCGAGATCCATTGCTCGAAGTTTTGGCGCGAAGGAGCACATATGACAAGTGTCAAATCGTGGTTAGATGTGTTATGTATTGTGAGAGTTTTATAAATAAAATTATATTCAATTATATTAGTTCGTTGTTAATTATAGTAGATATTTACTATCATTAAAATGGATATTATTCGTAAACCGAAAGTAATAAAACAATCTGATGAATTATCCGAACAATATCCTCATGTTTTGTGTTTATACAAAGATCCACCAACAGGAGAAATAGGTCTTTCAGAATTTGAAGAACTTGCATATGAAAGACTACAAGTTCTTCGAGTCCTAGAACAAGCTACACAAATGGGAAATAAACTTTATTCTGCCGAATGGCGCGGTGTAGTTTTGGGTTACTTACGGAAACAAGGCCTTCGAAGATACATTCGTTTACTTGAAAGCACTGGATGCAGTACAGCTGATGCTGAACCCCAAATTAGAAGAGAAGATTATTTATCTCATTTCATTCTACGTCTCGCTTATTGTCGATCATTAGATTTACGCAGCTGGTTTATGGCTCGAGAAATAGAATTATTTAAAATGAGGTTTTTAAATTTAAGTACAGAAGGAGTGAAGAAATTTATAAAGGCCAATAATTTGGAATATTTTCCAATAACACAAGACGAAAAAGAACAGATAAAAGACGGTTTGTGTAAATCTACTGTCGGATATTCACATGTTCTAGTGGAAACAACCGAATTTTATAAAGTGCCGTTTACTGAAGTTCTGGATTTGGTTAAAAATGCGTCTGTCTATATACACAAGGGATTTGCGTATATTCCAATTTCAGAGTTAGCATCTTGTGTCATATCATGGTTGCGGTCTCACTTACATCAAACTCTTATGGTAATTATAATTGTATATGGAAAATACATTATTTTTAATCTTGATAATTTTAGGTAGCAAGTAAACAGTTGCCACATTTAGATGATGAGCGAATTACTAGTTTATTAACAACATTACATGCAAGCTATGTCGGAAAAGATTACAGTCAAACTGTAACAAACTCATCTTTAACTGCTGAGAGCATTCAAACCATCCGTAAATCAATCCCGATGTGTATGAGAAACTTACACGAAGTCATCAAAAGCACTCATCACATGAAGCATTTCGGTCGTTTGCAGTTCGGTCTCTTCTTGAAAGGCATTGGTTTAAGTTTAGAAGAAGCTATAAAATATTGGAGAACTGAATTTTGTAAAGCAATTGATGAAGAGTCATTCAATAAAAAATATCTATATAATATTAAACATTCTTATGGTACAATCGGTAGAATGGTAAGCTATACTCCTTACGGTTGTAGAAAAATCATTGCTTCCGAACCTGGACCTGGTGAACATCATGGATGCCCGTTTAGACTTTGGGAAAATGATACTCTGAAGCAGAAGATGATGGAGTATGGTGTTAGTATTGAAGGTAATTTTTTGTTAATTATTAATATTAAATAGTATATTATGTACCACGAACGGTTAGAACAGTTTACCGATGGAAGACAATGATTGGAGTCCGAGCAAAGCAAACGCTCCAATTTTGTTTGACATCGATAATTCCTTAAAGTTCGGAATGCTTATATCATTTTTGCACGATTGAAGTAAGCAAAATGTATATGAAAATAGGCAGATATAATTTTTTTCATTCTTAGTGATGTTGAAACCAAATATATAACAAGGCTTTTCTGTAGTTGCAATTATCCAAGGAAGTTGTTATCGTAGCAACTTGCTAATTGTAAAAAAATCGCATCTAAACTTCATGTTTAATGGAGAATATTTCATTAGCTGTCAAAAAAACGATTCATTTTTGTCATTTTGTCACAATTAGAAAGTTGTTACGGTAGCAACTTTTTTAGAGAATATGCCTGATTGTTTATTACAGATGTAACTATAGCTATTTGTATATTTAGAGCGACATAAATACTCGAATTATACATAAAATTATTCCGACGAATGAGTATAAAAGAAAAATATTGATCTAATTTCATTAAAATAAACGCATATTTTTGTTATGTAAGGAAATAAAATGATTGAACGTTGAATCAGAAAAAATACTCTTATCGAATGATCCAAAAAATACATACCACTTCACTTAAAAAAATATAACTTTGTATTGTTGCTTGAAAACTACTGGTTTAAAAAAAATTCTTCCATAAATAAATATTCCCTTTGGTCCTCTATAAGGTTATCTTATGGTTTTTTATTGTATCTTTAATAACTTAAAAGTATTATGAGGTAACTCGTTTGACTGTTACACCTTGTATTGTTGTAGCTGTTCTTTTACTTCGTACTCAAGGTAATGAATTAGTAAAAAGATAAGTAAACAAAACTTACCGCTCATAGCTATTGAAGACGAGCGACAAAAATTTTGTCGCTTGATGGTATGGGGAGACAAGTGACAAAGTATTAATTGCTCAGAAAACATAACTTGCGTTAACAAATGCAAGCCCAAAAGTAAACTTTCTATAACATTCGTCGGAAATTTATTTAAGCAGTAATTTAGTGTCGTGGAACAGTTTTAGCTATTCTTTTTGAAAAACAAGAATAATAATTAAAGTAAGCGAATCCGATAGTGAGAATTGAGACATAGAAGAATCGTGGAGTGTTGGATGTTCAGCAATACTACTAGAAAAATCCACATTTCGATAAGAAAATTTTACTTACCGTTCTGTTCAGTCAAGCAACTGTTAAGAACAACTTACCGTCTTGGAAACAGGCATGGAAAGTTGATGAAAAAGACCAATCGTGCAAAAATATATATTTATTACTCAAAAATATTACATTGCCTTGTTTAAATTATATTATTACAATTATTGGTATAATTTTACGAATTCCAGGTGCAAAAGAAGTGGTAGATATAGCATCAAAAGGCCATTACCAAATAGCATGTTCAAAATATTTTATGTACACTCACGGAGGTATAGAGAGCAAGCAAGTTATCAACCACCCAAATCAGTATTACGAAGAAAGTCAAGAAATAACAAATCCAAAATCGTCTCAAGCCGATAAGGGCACAACAAAAAAACGAAAATTCCCCGGATCTTACATAGAAAGTTCACAGTCTTCTAATACTACAATTTCTGAGTCGGTTGATTCTTTACTCGATGACGGATTTGACTTGACCCAAGTTGATGACTGCAATATGGAAGTTGAAACTTAGAATTGTATTTTTTTTCTTTTATCAGGTTCAATATAATTTTCTTGTACATCTTGTATCATTTTTTGTACTAATTTATCTAACTCGTATTTGGGTTTCCATAACCAGTCTTGTCGAGCTTCGGAATCGTCGAACACTTGGGGCCATGAATCCGCTAGAATAAAAATATATATTTAATTTTATTGTATAAATAATTGTAATAAAAACAAATTAAACATAAACTGATGTGTCAACATTTAACCTCCTGCCTAAACAACTTTTAAATGTTGCAAAATAGGAAAAAAATTCAAATAAAAATTGTAATATTATTTTACATCTTTTCTTACTTTAACTCAATTATTGACATATGCTCAACTGAACTATAATTACACTTCCTATCAGTTTGTAATTTGAATATACAAGGTCTAAATATGAAATTTAAAATATTATTTCTGATGTGATACCACATAACTTCCTACTAACAGTAAAAAATATTAAAAAAAGATTCAATTAAAAATTATTAATAGACCTGCGGTCTAATTCTCTGACGAAGTTGTTATCGTAACAACTTGCTAATGACTATAAAATCTCATCGAAACCATGTTTAATGGAGAATATTTCATTAGCTGTTAAAAAACGATTTTGCGCTTGATGAATTGCTGCCAAAATCTAATCAGCTCGTAAACATGAATATCTAAATTTGACATTGATGGCATCATTAAATATTGAGTTATCGTGGACGAAAAAGTCATTCACAGACAGATATCAACATGAACATAATGAACGTATTTATCGGTAAACAAATGGACCTTATTGCAATGCATTTTTAAATCCTAAACAACTTTTGTATTTACACTTTTGCTGTAAAATTATTAGGTAAAAAGATACAAAAATAAATATTAAAAAATAGCATTGAAATCCCTATTATGCCATATTTTAATTCTACACCCTACAATTTACATGATGAAGGCAATATTTAGCTGCAGAAACGTTTTATTAAATAAATGTATGTGCAGGAGATAATGCATCAGAAAAGTCATAAAGAACAAACTCGATACTCAACCTGAATCTGCAAGTTTATGTAGTTTCGTTCAATCTTGCAAGGCGGTCAGTTGTAAGAAAATATTTAGTTACTACTGTTTAGTTTTAAGTGTTTTGCTTTAGACAGTGCTACAAGATGAAGATTTCGTTGAGTTGAGATGTTTATTGCTGGTGAGTTTAATTTAATATATATTCAAGAATCAATAACGATTACTTGTATTATTTTTAAAATTACGATACATTCATAGTGTCAAAACTTTATGTTCTCGGCCGGAATTTGTAGTTTGATCTCAACAGATTTATGTTTACGGTAATTAGGTCATGTGTGGATAAAATCTAACGCAAATTATGTTCGTAAAACTACACAATCTGTCGCCAAATTTCGCCTCTTCGTTAGCCACGACAAATGACATGAATTCATGTAAAATATATAGTATATTTACGACCAAGGTTCTGGTTTAAGCATTCTATAATGGAGCCAGAAAACCATTTCAAGATCATGGTTGCTTTTCAGAATGTAGTTCTTGAAAATTTTGGTTACTTTTTCATGTTAAGTTAATATTCTCATAGAGCTGCATATAAATATATAGAGAAGATTTGAATTCATTAATTTGAAAAAATATGTCAATTTATACCCATTGTCTTTTACACCATTGTGAAATCGGATTAAATTTGTGCATAGTTCTGATAATATTTCGTATCTTTTATGCCCAACCGTTAAAATATTTACCGTGAGTTTCAGCTAAGATACAATACTTACATGTCTCTCATTAATGAACATTAATACGTATTACTACAGTATACATAAATGGACACCAGCTAAATATATTACCGTACTGTTCCAGATAAAAAGGCAACATACGTTGCCAATGTTAAAGAATTTGTCGTTATAATATAAACATTTCTCAAACTAAAATCATAACTTTATCAAATACCTAGTCGAATTTTTTCTTCATTAAATTCTAATGACAAGTTCATTTAACATTGACAACCTATGTTGGATTTTCTCTGGAATAGTACGGTGATGTATAAACAGAGTAATACATTAATGACAGAAAAATTGTTGCATCTTAGCTGAAATCCAGTTTATTTTACTCAGTCAAATACAATATTTTTTTTTACCGATTTCTTGTCTGCTGTCGGGATTGTATGAAACCTCCACGTCGGGAATATATTTCTTCATAGCTTGAACTAATTCTTCTGGAGAAAAACTCATGGCAGTTACATTGTAACATCTTCTTTGAAGCATATCCTCGGGTGTTGTCATATACTCCCAAAGTGCACGTAAACAGTCTTCTATGTACATCATAGGCAGTCGAGTGTCTGGCTTCAAATAACATTCATATTTGCCGGATTTTAAAGCCTCGTGGAACACTGCAATTGCGTAATCTGAAAAAAAAAAAAATATATCATAAGTACCTATCCAATAACGATTTCTATCTATTTGGGAATTATATAAGTTCTGTATGTTGAAAATTTTTTCAGAAATCATTGTAAAATATAAAAGACTTTTGGATTCTACTTGTTTAAGTTATACATTTGTTTCCCGGTTAAAGAATTATGTTGAATAATTGGAAACGTTGTATTAAAATTAAATATTTGTACAGATCGTAATCCAAAAGTATTTTGTATAAATTCCGTATACTAGCTTTGTTTTAAATTTATTTATTTTCGCCTGCAAGATTTGGACAGATTCAAATAGATATCGAGTAAATAGCTCCGTGGTATAATGAAATTCTCGGTTCGAATCCCACAGCCAACAGTTGTCATTTTAACTTTACCCTTGTTGTTCGTCTCCAATAACATCTTACCGAAATCTGCGTTAGCAGAGTGCCACATTCAATTTAGGTAAAAGGTGGGATGATGTATTTACTCAGTTCAAATATGTATAACCGAAAAGGAATATGCTTGAAAACTATTTCAGGTAGAGCATATAAATAATCATTAGGTAGTTAATTTGTAAAGATTTTTTTTGGAATGTTACTACATTTTTAAATGTTTCTCAACTTTGACTGGTTGAAACTTATGAACCAAAATAGTGAAAAAAAGCTCCCATTTTTTGTCCAGTTATCATAAACATTGTTTGTGTTTTATGCATATACTTAGTATTAATTAAAAAATAGGTATAATTGACAATTCAAAATATAATTCATAGAAATAAAATCAATATGAATAGTTTATTTCTATTCTTTTTTTGTTCATTTGTGAATTAAAATTTATTGTTAGTTTTACAATGTATTATGATAATTTATAAATAGTAGTCAAGGACATTTTGACTATATAATGTGCATCAGTGACATTGAAAGTTTAATTAATGCAGATAATCAAATGTATTCTTTGACATTTATTATTGCTCTATACCTTGAACTTGAAACCTTGAAAACGTGTTTTAAACTCATCGCTATGCAAAAATTGGTTACCAGGTCAATAAATGAATGTCAGGGAAATATTTATCACAACGTATGCAGGCAGGAAACAAGAACGTATATGATTTATACATACATACATGCTAGAGTTCGTAAATATACATATAAAATAAATGCGCTAGAAGTAATATAAAATATACCGGGATTTTTTTTATCAGTATACATAGGAATGTGTCATTACCATAGTTACAATTAAAGTGATAGACAGCAATGTAATAGAGCTTTTTTCTACTCCTATCCCCATTATTTCAATTTTTTCGATAAATTATAGTACCCATAATTCACTCTTTTCGACCAATCACAGAACCAGAAATCCATAATTCATTGTTATTTTAAAGACGTGATGTGGATCACCAAGCAACGGTCGTCTGACAGTTGACATGTAGTCAGTTGTCATTGTGTATTTTTATGTTGACGTTTTTCAACGTGTGTTTTCAAAGAATTTCGATCATATTCAAAAGTGATTTCCGAATTTACAGGAGTAGAAAAAGTATAGTATTCTATTCGGGATTATGGTCATTATTCACTCGGATGATTTGCATCACTCGCCTGCGGCTCGTGACGCAAACTTCATCTTCATGAATAATGACTATCATAAAACCTCATATAATAATATAATATTTTTTAGTAAGTAAACATTTACGTGGATTATTAATAATAGTTAATTTTAATGAATGATACATTCTCAAGTTTAAACAAATAAGAAATTTATTTTAATTACATTAAATTGGTAGGAATTATTATTCTGATTTATTTTAAATAATTTAAGGTTTGTTCTCATTGTAACTATTACTTTATTTTAAAATATTAATTAAAATATCTAGTCATAAAAACTTTCGAACTAATAATACAAATATTGCTATTATAATATTTCAAACAACACATATTTTTAATACATAGATGTTAAAAATATTTTAGTTTTTGTTTCTCTTGTAACTAAGATTATTGGAATAAATTATTAAATATATAATTTAGTTATTCTCAAAATTAGAAAATTGAAAATAACATTTTATATTTCAAATATTTTTGCGTAGATCTTTTATTTGAAACATTTATACACAGCACAGCCTATTTTTGAAAAAAAAAATGGAATTTTTTGTTTTATGTCCAGTCAACTTCCTCTTTCTGTATTTTCATTTCATTAGAAATCAACTAAGCTCTGCGAATTTCAAGTTTCGTTATAATATCTTATCTCGTTAATGAAATATTGCACACTCGAAAACACACATTCACCTATTCACCCACACAGACATTATTGTGAAAATGTTCAAACCGGATTCAGTAAACCGCAAAACATGTATTTATGTAAAAAAAAACTTTAATTGTTACTATGGTAATGATATATCGCTAAGTGTATACTGATAAAATAAATTCCCGTTATTATTAATGGCAAAGAAAGTAGTATTTGAAAGAAAAGTGTATGAATTTTCCTGGAGCTGCAATTTATACCCTCAGTTTCAGCTAAGATGCAATATTTACCAATCCGTTACTAATCTATCATTAATGTATTACTATGGATACCAGTTATATAAATACCGGGTGGAGCATCATACCTGTGTACATAGGCGATTAACATGAAAAAACAGTTTTTCCGTGCGCATTGCTCCCCAAATTATTTTAGGCAAAAATGCTTCAAATACATGTTGTAGAGCATAAAATTCTGCATCTAAATCAATAAACAGAATTACTTTTACATGCTTTGTAACGACAGAAATTAAATATGAAAACATGGAAAATTACGTTAAAAATATCAAAAAGCCATGGAATTGAAACAAAAATAAATAAATTTTTGACATTTGACAGGTGAATGATTAATTTGACGGGTAAAATATCAAATAGACAGAAAAACGATAAGCATTTATTTATTTTTGTTTCAATTCCATGGCTATTTGATATTTTTAACGTAATTTTCCATGTTTTCATATTTAATTTCTGTCGTTACAAAGCATGTAAAAGTAATTCTGTTTATTGATTTAGATGCAGAATTTTATGCTCTACAACATGTATTTGAAGCATTTTTGCCTAAAATAATTTGGGGAGCAATGCGCACGGAAAAACTGTTTTTTCATGTTAATCGCCTATGTACACAGGTATGATGCTCCACCCGGTATATCAGTTATATCACCCTATTACCGTACTGTTCCAGATAAAATTCAGTATAAGTATCAATGTTGTTGCGGTTTTTAATCTTGTCTTTTACTTATAATTCATATCAAATATTCATCTCTTTTTAATTTTGTACAAGTTCTTGAAATTGAGGATGGTTTTGGTTTAGGACAATTAGGAAATAATTTAGCAAACAGATCACAAACATTTCTCAAACTATAACCGGAATTTACCAAGTAACTATTCGAATTTTTCCTTATTAGTAAATTTCTTGAAATTGATTTAGCATTGACATCCTATGTTGCATTTAATATTTTAGTTGGTATCCATTGTAATACATTAATGACAGAAAAGTAAATGTTGCATTTTATCTAAAACTCGATATATTTCATATACAAGGAGATTGTTTCAGTAAACACTGGCTGGTACGCACGAGCTCTATTTTTTGTGTTTTTAGAGAGTATTTTAGCCTCGGTGGTAGCTAACATGCTTCTCTGTAACTTCTACTCTAAGCATTTTTTTATAAAATAATTTTAGAACATTGTACAGCATTTTAAACCGGCGCTAAGACACTTCTCTTAAAATATCCAAAAACAGCTCGTGGTACCTGCCATTGTGTACGTGTAAACTGCAAAATAAATATAACATAACCTGATTTACAATAGTATATTGAACAATTAGTGTTACAATTACCTTTTTTGTAATACGAGTATAGTTTGCGTAAACGAGCCGCAGGCGAGTTACGCAAAATACGAGTATTACAATTAGGCATTGTAACACGAGTTGTTCATACTACTTTTCCTATTTCACGTTCATAAATTTAATAAAAATAAAATTAAAATTGTACGGCATGTTTAATATACTATTGGTCATCAAGGAGCTTTGCCAGCGGGGCCTATCGGGTCCCAGGCCGCAACCCCGACGCAGGGGCTCCGATTCAATAATTTTACGTAAGCAATGACAGTCCCAGGTTTGATAGACTGTTAATTTTACAAATAATAAATTCCCCAAAAACAGTTGCACAAAATTCAATTTTGTAGCATTGTTTTTGAGAAAAACAGTGTCACAAAATTGACTTTGTGTACGTGAAATAGGAAAAAGTATTTATTTGTTTTAAAACAAAATAAATACTAGCATAGACTGATATTTCATAATTTGATTGACAGTTCCAAATAAAACATTTTTGTTTTCTTCATACATGTGATTCTTGTCTGTTAATTTAGGACTTTAA
Organism: Poecilus cupreus; assembly: GCA_963942605.1. Classification (NCBI taxonomy): domain Eukaryota; kingdom Metazoa; phylum Arthropoda; class Insecta; order Coleoptera; family Carabidae; genus Poecilus; species Poecilus cupreus. The sequence continues at coordinate 16,685,867 of OZ012719.1, read as the reverse complement.
AAAATATATATAGATTATGTCAAGGTTCGTTTCTTTATTTATTTATATATTATTTTTTGGTGCCAAAACATCATTAAGCACGTGTAGTTAACGAACGATTAAATCGCTCATAATTACTAAAAAAAAAAAAAAATTGGCATCTTTTCCAGAAGATTATTTTGTTTATCTTCCTTTGTGCCCTTGTTTGATTTTTTAGGTTTCGCTCTACAAACCGTTACGTTGAAAATTGTTTCGAATCCAACTGGGTATAAAAATCATAACAGAAATAATATATTATTTGCATGCAACATATTATTTCCAAAAAGTTTATATTTATATTTAACTGTACTCCTGTGGTTTCTTTTACATTTCCTTCTTTGGGTCCGTGACTTGAAGGCTGGTAATCGCCGCTCACGAATAAAACATACATCATTAATTGCGATCTGCGAAAGTAGAGTGCCACACCTAACATGAAATCATGGCGTGGTGATATATTTGTTTATTATAATATATAATTGTTTGTTTTCGTATTTTTTCAAAGCTTACCTACTTAATACACGTCCCATAATAACGTGCAAAGAATGATAATTTGTAATTTTGCACGTATTTGTGGCCTTGAAAAAATAATAAAATATGCAATAAAAAAGAGAATGTGATTTTTCCTGTAGTATTGTATTATGTAAATCATAATGACTGTTCATAGCAAGATTAGTTTTTCACAATTTTACTTTCGTGTAATTTTGACAATCGTTTCTATACTTGCTATAAAATTTTAGTTATTTCTTACATTGAATTATTTATTTATTTACTAATTTGAAGAGTTTTTATATGTAACAAGTGCACAAATTGAGTTGACTTATGTGATGTTACTACTAATATTTTATGTACTTGCCGCCAAAGAGCTAAACCTTTATAATCATAACAGAATTTTAGAAATATTCAGATTAACTGAAAAACTTAAGCATAGAGCGCCTTTATTATTTATTTTTTTTGGTAAAGCGGACTCAACTGCTGAGGTTATATGCCACCTCGGTTCCTCGTTTTCGGTGGTGTGACAACAACACGCAGTGTTCGCTGGTATGGGTTTTCGCAAAGCGGTCACCCATCCAACTACTACTCGCGGGCAGCCCTGCTTAACTTGCGTTATCGAGCGAATGGGAATAAACGCTCGCAGCCATGTCGTTGCCTCACATTTATTATAAATGTACATATGTTTTACTTTCTTATATGTAGTATATGGGGAAGTATAGGAATCATGAAAAAAATCGATGGTGATATTCGTGTTTTAATGTTTCCTGAATCCGAGTTGACCATTTTCGTAATGGGTGTGTGTCCGACTGTTTAATAACTCACGAATGAGAAAAGATCGAGTAACTAAACTTCATAAGTTTAATGAGCACAGAGCTGAGTTGATTTGGTCAAAATTACAAAACCGGAAGAGGAAGTTTAGTGAACACAAACGATTTTTTTTTACACGCTAGACAAAAAATTGGAAAACTTTTTTCTTACGATTGCCGTTAAATTTTGTATTTTTTTTTTTGCGGTACTAAAACTATATTAGATAAACTATGTTTATATGGAATTTACTCGTAAGTAAGTAAGCCTACAAAACTCACGCTCGACAAACTCGAATCACAGTTCTCATTTTTAATGAAAGTAATCTGAAAATAAGCTCGATTTCATGTTCCACGTTGAACGAATAAAATGATCCATTAAATTGTGTTTTCAAGGTCATCCTAGTCCAACCACCGCGTAATACTATTTTTCCTTTTAATGTAAATAAAATAGGATACAAATCAAAATGAATCATCTATTTTGGAGGTGAAGTAGTACATCACAAGGTTGATGATAAAATATTTGAATTAAAAATTTTAATTTTTTGCCTACACAAATATTTAGGTACTCTCATAGATTAAATAATATCTTTAAGATATTTCTTAATCAATAGTACTATACATAATAGTTGGTACCACGAGCTTCGTTTTTGGGTGTTTTAATAGAAGTGTGTTCTAAAATTCTTTAATAAAAAATATGCTATGAATGGAAGTTACAGAGAAATGTGTTGTCTATCACTTTTATTTGAAATATTTTTTTGTAAAAATAATTTTAGAACATTGTACAGCGCTAAAACCGAGGTTAAAACACTTCTCTTAAAACATCCAAAAACAGAGCTCGTGGTACCAGACAATATGTTTCAATCATTATAATAATGATGAGGTAAATAATAGCTCCGAGGTAACGCATCGGACTGTGGATCGTGAGATCATCAGTTCGAATCCCTCTACGGACAGTTGCCTATTTAAATTAACCCTATGGTTCCCCCTTCACTAACAACTTTGGGGGCTATTACTTGACGGCTGGTAACTGCATTTCATACCCAAAAATATATCATTTATCGAGATCTGCGTAAATAAAGTGCCACACCCATAATGGGTAAAAGGCGTGATGATATTATAATAATGATATCTTTTTAAAAACCCGTATGATTAATTCTGATTGTGCTTGTTAACTATGGTTCAGTTTTACCTTTATTAACCCTCGGAAAACACACTGGATCGTTTTAGTCCACAAAAAAAATTTATATTTTGAGAGTTTCCATATAAAAAATTTACAATATTTGTAATTTAAAAAAAAAACAATTTTTACTTGTCAAAAACTTTAACAATTATAAAATTTTGCATAAATTATTTCTATCGGATCTTAAGTATATCTCAGAATTTTTCTAAACCAATTTATCCAGTCATTGCATAATGGTAGACGATAAAAAAAGGTATCGTTTCACCGTGATCAAACAAATTACTTATGTTCTCTGTACACTATTATGATAAGTTAGAAGTAAAATTCTTACCAGTAGTACCACCACCAGGTGGATCACTCGAGATAACTCCAGGGAACCTTAAACAACGAAAATCCAATCCAAATCTATGATGGTAATATTCCCCTAGTAATTCAGCGTGCACTTTAGACACTCCATAAATAGTCCTAGGTCTTTGTATAGTCACATTAGGAGTTGGATTCCTCGGAGAATCCGGCCCGAAGGCCCCAATCGTACTCGGAACGAAGATCCTCAGCTTATACTGCTTGGCAAGCTCGATGACATTGTGCATTCCTTCTACGTTCACCCTTACAGCCAGAGGAACGTTTTGCTCTCCAATTGCAGATAGAAGAGCGGAGAAATGAATGAGCCAATCGACTTGGTGGTCCACGACGATTCTTTGCAGGCCTTTGAAATCTAGGATATCAGCGAAGATATACGGACCTGCTTCGAGAATTTGCTCGCTTGGTTTAATTATATCGGATAGTATCACTCGATCTTTGCCGTATTTTTGACGGAGGAGTTTAGCGCATTCTATTCCCAACTGGCCGAGCCCACCTAAGAAAATAATTGATTTAAAATATTGGTCAACCTTGCGATGTAGTACTGCACCTCATATTTGGATAATTCCCTTTGATTTTTATCCTATTTATCTCACAATTAAAGAGAAAAATAGTGTTAAATAGCGGTCGTACACAGATAAACTTGAAACACACTTTGATAGGCCACTTTAGTCGTTCAGCGTGGAACTTGGAGGCGAGCATATCTTTAGATAAGTTCTATTACAAATGAGAAGGTACTTTGATACGAGTTTGTCGAGCATGAGTTGTTTATGCTTAGGGTTTGTTCGTGAAAAGTGCGTGCAAAGCGAGCGCAGTTACAGGTAAATTTCTATTTCCAATAATGACGTACAAATTTTGTTTATGTAGATATACATTAATATTTCCAATATTGAATTTACCTGTAGGTAAGCTTGCTTCGCTCGCATTTAGCACAAACAAACCCTAAGCCTACACAACTCACGCTCGATAAACTTGAATTACAGTACTAATTTTTAATGGCACTTATCTGTAAATAAGTTCACCTCCACGTTCCACGTTGCACGAATAAAGTGTCCCATTAAACTGCTTTCAAGTTCATTCGAGTTTATAATACATAAATAAATAAATAAATTCAGGAAATTTCATCCAAATTGGAGGTGAAGTAGCACATCTCAAGATTGACGAAAATATTTATTAATATTTCTGGGAACTAAAGCCTCATTCACAGCTATGAAAATAAGAAATAAAATTATAAATAAGAATTTATTATTCGGGTTCGGAAATATGTAAAACAAATTAACGCTGTCTAGTTCATTCAAGGTTTAACTGACAATTTTACATTTAGCAGCGTATCACTTGTTTCGATGTTGGCTTTTTAAAGCATTCTACCCAAATAATACATTCAATTATTTTCTTTAAAACTGCTTTTTACCTCCCGCCTACCTCGGAAGTAGGAATTTACTTGAAGCCCTTAAAGTTTTTCGTGAAAAACACGGTTAAATTTCCTTTTTCAACAATTTATGTTATTTTGAAAGTTATAGAATATTTAATTTTACATTTGTTTTGAATACACTAATTTTATTAATTTTCATTAGATTTAGAGATAATAAAATGTAAAGAAATTAGATTTCATAAGTCTTACACTCCTTGTACACCATGGAAATACTTGAAATTTTAATTTTTTACGAAATGTGACTCATGTCATTTTGTTTGTGAAGCTGTTTTCTTGTGTGTCAAAAATTTAAAAAAAATTACTAAATAAAATTAAATTTCTCAAATATAAATGGAAAATAAACAAATTAGAAGGTATGTTTCTATATCACCAAGTACTATTTTGTACCATTTAAGAGTTGTATTGGGCGGGAGGACACATCCGAACTTTTTGAACAAATTGTATATAAAAATGTGTTTACAATGTAATATGTAGCCGTAGTAATAACAAACATACAACAAGAAAATTATCTTAATGGTCGTAAAAAAAATAGTTTCATGTATGTATCAAGGTTTCGTGATTCTAAATAACATGCATTAAATATTTCAAGAACTTAGATTGTTCAAAATTGAATTTCAAATAAGCCTTTGGCTAAATTTTTTGTTCCGGGTGCAAGGTAATATATTCAGTAATAGTGTTATTATAAGAAAGTACGGAAGAAAAACGTATACTGTAAAATCATTTCTCTTTTTTAATTACTTCTATGTTCTGTAGAAAATTACTTTGGCATTCGGAAATCGTGTATGCATATCTGTTATTATGAAACAATTATTTCAAAACAATGCAAAAAAGTTTTAAAAGTGTATTCTCATTAAAAATAGCTAAAAATATTTCTATACTTAAAATACTAGTTACAATTAGATAGTTATTTATGTATAAAGGCACTGAAGTTAATCTTTTTATCACGAATATGGAATTTAGTTGCCGAGACCCGTAGGGCCGAGGAAAATAAACCATATGCGTGATAAAAAGGAACTTCAGTACCGCGGTACATATTAAGTTTCATTTGAAATCGAAAATTAGAAAAAACTGTAAAAAATAATATATAGGTTAAGTTTATACATCTGTTAGTTGTCAATTAGAACTGACACTCAGAGTTGCCGACCTTGCACATTGAAGTTATCTTAAATAACACTCAAAATTTTGTGTTTTGTCCTCAATTTCTTCATCGGAATTAATTAGTTAATTCTCCTTGCACATATTGTTTCATTTTACGTATAAATTTACTACAATACATCACATCACATATCTGTCAAAATTATCCTACTTATACAATAATTATTTTACGGTTGCCAACACTGTGTTGATCAAAATTGTCGTATAATGGGTTACTTTAGTGACGATTACTAAGTTTTTAATAACGATTTTTGAGCACTTTAGTGCCAATTTCAAATAAAAATTATTATCTATTTTGTGTACCTATTGAAAAATTTATGATACTTTGTGTGCATAAATTCTCTCTATCGCATTAATAGATATTTATGTAACATTACCTAATTTAGGGTTTTATGGATGAGGCACATAAAAGGGCGAGTCATAAAACAATATTGGTTGGTACCACGAGCTCTGTTTTTGGGTGTTTTAAGAGCAGTGTTTTAGGCTGGTTTTAGGGCTGTACAATGTTCTAGAAATATTTTATACAAAAATACTTCGAATAAAAGTGGTAGATAATACATTTCTCTGTAGCTTCTATTTGAAGTATTTTTGTATAAAATAATTTTAGAACATTGTACAGCGCTAAAACCGAGCCTGGAACACTGCTCTTAAAACACCCAAAAACAGAGCTCGTGGTACCAGCCATTATGTACAATATTTTATGTTTGACTGCATTGCAGATTATTTTTCTATAGCTTAGAATGATATTTACATTTAACACAAAACGGTGACATGAAAAACATGGAAAAGTTACAAGAGTACTTTTTTCTGTCTGGTTATCAAGTTGTTTATTGTTTTTACCTCCCGCCTACCTCTAGGAAAGGGAGGTATTGTTTTTGGTCAAAAATTTAGCTAGTGAGTTTTCAATGAATAAGCACGTTTTAGGGCCTCTACAATACGATTTTACTATTTTCGCCATGATGTCTGGATGTATGTGTGTGTGTGTGCGCGTGCGTGTGTGCGTGTGCATGTGTGTGTGTGTGTGGTTTGTGCCGATTTTTTCGTCTCGCATAACTCAAATATTATGATACTAAAAAATACAATTTTATGTATTTATATTTCTTATATTTTAATGAAGATCTGATTAGATATTGAATAAAATTGGTCAACCGGAAGTAGCACTTAACAGTTTTCCATGAAAAAACACGGTTAAATTCAATTTTTCAACTATTTATCTAATTTTGAAAATTGTAGAATATTTAATTTTACATTTTTCATTAGCTTTGGAGATAATGAAATATAAAGAAATTACATTTTATAAATCTTGCATGCCATGTACACTATAGAAACACTTAAAAAGACTTACCTATAGGGTATTTTGAACACATCTCATTAAATAATTGAATTAGGAGTAAATTTTGTTATAATGTGAAATATGTCAAATAATATTAGTTACAAAATTTATAATTGTAAATTTTATTATATTCAAAGCATAATATTTATTTGTTTTTATTTTCTGTGTTTTGTCCTGTTAGAAATTAAAATCATTTTAGAATTTCATATTTAGATCTTGGCTGTTTAAATTACGAGTATATAAACAACCTTCGAAATTAAAATTCAATTTCCTTCTAAGGATACTTAACTATTACAAGTCAAAGGAAGTAAAATCTCACACCCGCAAAAAGCAGCTATATTTTTAATAAAAGTATGAATTAAAATAACAAACCTGTTATCAAAATCTTGGGTCTCTCGGCTGCCCTTTTAGCTGCCAATACCGCATTGGTCCTCTGCGAAATCCATTGAGCAGAAAGAGACCTTGCTGCATGCGTAAGCAGCCTATTATCACAAAATTTTCTTACAATCATTTCTTTAAAATCTCAAAATGTTTCGATAAACTTTAATCACGATATGGTTTTGAACACTTGATCACGTGCGTGAAGTTTTATGTTTATATGTTGGCGGTAGTATTTTCAAGGAGTCACTGACGTTAGTGAGTTAGTGACCAGCTATCGCAAAGAAAATGATTGAACACGTTTACCTTGATTTTTTTCCTGATGACGTGCCCCTCTATAGGTCTTTCGCATAGATTGTAGTTATTTATGTCGTACCTCCTGAATTAGTTATTGTAATAGGTGTTACGTTATGCTGCAGAACCGCTATCAGAATAATGTCATTTATGGCAATGTTGCATTTAGATTTTTATGGTCTATTATTTGTCATTATATTTATTGCATATAAAAACGTTTTCTAATTTTAACTATTTATTAATATACAATGCACAAAGAGTTATATACATCCATACCTTCCATTTAAGTACTAATTTTGGTGCTAATACATTATTTTTCGAATAAATTACAAAAATTACGTGAAATAAAACCTTTAAATTGTCAAAGTAACAACAAATGTCACTTTTCGATGCGATATTTTTCATTTATTTGACGTTTGAATTAACATTTTGATTTTTTAACGATTATTTTTGACGTTTCTTTAAACCAATGAAATGCTTTATTATACATATGTTACGTGTCTGCGTTTTAACCAATCCTGTCATTATTATAGTAAAAGTAAAAAATGAGCAAAAAAGATAGATTTAGTGCTGTGCCTGATAATGAAATAAAAAAATAATCTAATTAAATATAACTCGAGAGTTCAATAAATTAGAATTAAACTTTATTGCCTTTCTTGTTATATTATTACTGATTATTTTACTCATTACAAATTTGACCAATCAGAATGTCTCATTTTCCATTGTTGTGCATTTTAGATAAGTGAATAAACAGCACCATGCTGTTTATTCGTGCAAGGAAGATATTAGAGGAAGTTCCACTTGCGTCATGACCTTGGTTCGTGACTGCAGCGCCGCGTAGCGATCTGGATGGTGTAACTTATATCTCTGGACAATTTAAGAACACCAACCAAATTTCATAAATGTAGTACATACAAAGAAAGAGCAATGTTACTGTGATGAATGCAATTATAAATTATTTTCATTTCTATTTAAATATCTATAGCATATATAATAAAATAAATATATGTGTAAATGATTTAGTTGACCCCAATTAATTAATTGAACATTAATAAAATTATAAAAAGTTATATTTTGAAGTTATACTTGTTGTTTTGAGCGTACACAGTTAGCTGTTTTTGAAAAATAATAATGGTGAGCTATGTAAAAAAAAACAGTATGTAATAAAAAGTTGTCAAAAGATATAATTTTCAAGTTTTAATTTTTGTAAAAAGAGTCTGCTGAGGTGATTTGTGTACGGGTAGTGTTCTAATTTACCTCCATTCCAGAAACATTTGGGGAACGAGACAGGAGTGTTTTGCGTTGTGCGGATGTGAATGAATTTTTTTATGGTGAAAAAGGCTGTTCGCGCGGCCAGTGTATTTCGGCGGTATAAACTTTGACATTTTGAATTTTTCGATTGTGGATACGTTAAAAAAGGCGTCGTACAACTCTTCGTAAAGCGTTTAACAAGATAACAAATCAGTTGGATACTCTATTAATTGCGGAAAATAAAAATTTGAAAGAAATAGAAAAAATATTTGAATTGTCACAAGAGAAGAGATTTTCGAAAAACTACTTGAATCTGCAGCATATGTACCTATAAACATGTATTTTAAATATTATTTTATGCAATATATTTTGTTATCTACAATTCCGTGTTTTATTTTCTAATCACTTTAAAGAATATAAAAACATAAAAAAATTCAAAGTAGGCGCGCTTGCCGCGCATTAGCATCAGCGCCGCGTAGCGACCTGGATGGCGTTAATCTGACGGTTCGGTCTCTCTCACGTATAAGTGAAGCTTCCTCTAATATCTTCCTTGAACAGCACCATGGTGTTTATTCTCGATTAAATTGAAGCTAGCCTTTATATGCAAATTTAGAATATTTTGAAAGCATATTTAGCCGGATAATTAGTTGCAGAAGCAAGATACTTACATGTTCTTTACCTTTACTGATATTCTATATCTTTAAACATGCTGAATTATTCAATTCAAGCTATTTTGATTTACCAATTTTTGACATTTATTTGACAAATAAAAAGAAAAACAATCAATTTGCTATAGTTACACTACAACAACATAATTTTACGGTGCTTTTTGTTTATGATTGTACCGAATTATTTATGTGAAAATGTGTCAAAATCAACGTTTTAGTTCAATTTCTTCGGCAAATATTGAAGTTTATGCTATGAATTCATGAAATAATCTTGATATATACTCCTCGTGCTAAAGAATTTAATCGATTAAATTTGATGTCCAACTTATTTAAAAAATTTTGCTTTTAAAAAAGTGTTATCGTACATAATAATTTAAGATAAAATCCCTCGACCTGCGGTCTCGGGATTTTTTCAAATTATTATGTACTCAAACACTTTTTAAGCAAAATTTTTTGCATAAGCTAGACATGTCAAATGTATTCGATTAAATTCTTAGCACTCGTGATATAACTATTGAATATATTTTTCGATTTCTCGGTTCTAAGTTTTGTATCTCCCGCACATACAGGGTGTTGACCGCGACCCCGGAACATAGGACTTTAACATGTAAAATCATACTTTCGTAATTTCCTGCTTAACAAATTATATTAGACAAAAAAGTTTCAAATAAAGTTGAGAGATCATAAAATTCTACATCAGAATCAATAAACAGAATTACATTTACATGCTCTATAACGCCAGAAATTAAATATGAAAATATTAAAAATTAGCTCAAAAATCGGGTTAGCCTTGGAAATGAAACAAAATTGTATTCAATTGGAAATGAAAATTGTATTTTTAATTAATTATTATTATAAATTGCATAATTGACTATTTTTTTTAGGAATTTTGTTTCATTTCCAAGGCTAACCCGATTTTTGAGCTAATTTTTAATATTTTCATATTTAATTTCTGGCGTTATGGGGCATGTAAATTTAATTCTGTTTATTGATTCTGATGTAGAATTTTATGATCTCTCATCTTTATTTGAACCTTTTTTGTCTAATATAATTTGTTAAGCAGGAAATTACGAAATTATGATTTTACATGTTAAAGTCCTATGTTCCGGGGTCGCGGTCAACACCCGGTATATGTAAGGGATGTATTGTGACAGCTTAAAATTTTCGATAGTATGAACACGTTTTGGGATCATTAGAATACGATTTCATTATTTTCACTTTGAAGCCTATTTATGTATGTAGGGCGATTTTCGTCCATCCGCATAACTCAAAATTTAATTTAGATATGAATGCCAATGGCAATGCCAATTGCAATGCCAATAGCAATGTCAATGCATATATTTTTGATGTTTATGTTACGAGCTGATTAGATTTTGAGAGAAATTCGTCAACCGAAAGTGGTAGTATACTTGATGGCCTATAAAGTTTTTTAGGCATATCTCAGTAAATAAATGAGTTAAAGTAAATATTGTTACATTTAAAAAGACACAACTTTTCTTTGAAACATTTTTCAATATTTTGTACAAGTCAGAATGAAAATAAATCTAATTTGCGGTAGGATATATGCTGGACACAAATATTATTTAGTACAACTATTTATGTTTTTTAACGCATCATTCGAAAAATGTGCAACTAATTCATATGCAATTATGATGATAGCTAAATGTTTCATCAAGACAAGAAAACTTGTCTTGATGATCACTTCTTGTCTTGGGCTTGATTTTCAAAACAAGAAATTAAATATTTCTTGTTTTGCTCATTTCTTGACAATGTATTGCTTGTCTTGTTTCAAGAATTTTTGATATTACTTGATTCTTGACATTTTAGGGGAATCCCCTTTCTCTAAATAGTTTTGAAATATATATATGCATTTCGACCATATATTTAGAGAAAAAGGAAAATTATATACAAATAGTTTAAATTTTTACATAAGAAATTACACATTTTATAAAGTATCAACTTAATATATTTGTGACATAAAATTTATGTAAATCTTTATTTCACATATTCATAAAATCTTGTGTTGCATATTTACAAAATTTTGAGGTTCACATTAAGGCCGCCAGATGGTGTTAAATCCTGTAAACAAATGTGGAACGAACCTCAAAGTCACTTTATTGACAAATGTATATCAAATTTTTATATTTTAATCATAAATGCGGAACTGAAAATTTTTTTATCAAGATATCAAGATTTCTTGATAAGAAATCTTGATTCTTGATGATACTTTCTAGTCTTGTCTTGGGAAATATAAAATATTTCTTGTCTTTGTCTTGTCTTGATTTCAAGACAAGATCAAGAGTCTTGTGAAACACTAGATAGCTTCATCTTTAATAAGATTAAAATGTTACCTAAATTAATCGTAAGATCCTTAGTTCGAATCCCACGTTGCCATTTTAAATTTACCGCTCTTCACTAACACCTATGGGGGTCATGATTTGACGCCTGGTAACTCCACTTCATAATAAATAAATATATTATCACGATATGTACCCATTTCTGGGTGTGGCACTCTGCTCAAAGCAGATCTCAGTATTATGATATATTTTTACGCTTGAAGTGCGGTTACCAGCCGTCAAGTCACGGCTTCCAAGGGTGGCATTTTATGTGATGAAAATTTTCCAAATTTAACGCAAAATATAATAACGAAGTCATTTTCAAATTTCATATTTAGAATTTGGATGTTTAAGTTACGAGTTGATTAGATTGTGGTAACAGTTCATCAACCGGAAGTGATAATTTAGTTGAAAACTTGTAAGGTTTTTTAGCATATCTCAGAAAATAATTGAGATAGAGATCATTTTGTTGTTTTTGTTAGAATGTTTTTATATATTTTGTATCGTCTAAAAATTAAAATTTGTGGAAAGTTATGTACTACGCATATTATATTTTTGTTTACATTTTAAGGTTCAAGGGCTATAATTTTATTTTATTAAATTAGTTCTTAGTATTAGATTTCATAATTTATTTTAAATTTTACCTATAATACCTTATTAATGTTATCCAAAAATAATTGTGAAGTTGAAGATTAACCCATTAATGCCCAACGTATGATAGATCATACGTAAAGATGCCTCACTTTAACATTATGTTTCTGCCAGGTTATGGCATTTCAAACTCGATGAACTATGACAAGTTATTCATTTGATAGTGCCTTGTATAAATGTAAAATATTTTATAAATAATTATACTTACAAATTACCAATACACTGAAATATGAAATCAATGCGTAAAGAAAAATAGTTCTGCGCATTAATGGGTTAATATGTTAATTATTAAATAACAGCTCAACCGCAGAAAAAATAAGATTGGTATTTCCAAATACGGATCTGTGTAAGACAGTTTTTGTTACCGTATAATGATATTCTACCTACGCGGTTGTAGAACAAGTTTTTTTTTATATCGTATGTTGTGAAACAACGAATAAGATCCATTGAAATTTTACTCAGCCAATGGAATTGCAGTATTGTGCACATGCCTATGAAATTGTTATACAGTTGAATAGTTTATTCTTATCAAGTCAGAATAATGTTATACGTAGAAGGTTTTTTTGTACTTTTTTCAAATTGTTTTGTACGTCAATAATTTTATATTTGTTTACTTGTGAATGATATTTGTTATTTTTTCAGCAAATTAATCATACAAATATAAATGTAAAATTTATATGATTTTTAATAGTAAAATATATTACTGTTATGTTAAGACTCTTTATAATTTTTAATTATTATTATGTTTTTACCTCCCGCTAGCCTTTAGATAAGGGAGGTATTGTTTTTGGTCAAAAATTGTGTAGTGAGTTTTCAATGAATAAGCACGTTTTAGGGTTCCTACAATACGTTTTTACTATTTTCGTCGTGATGTCTGTATTTCCCAATATGTTTATCAATCAAATAAAAATCAATATTTATTAGGATCATGGTAACACGGCCATGGAAAATTAAACAAATCGAAAAATATTTCACATTTCATAAAAAAGTTTTATTGTTATTTATTTATCAAAAAAAATTATCAAATTCCCCATTATATTACTGCAATCTTTTGTAAAATTTCTACAGAAAATAAAACAAGAATGTAATAAATAAACCTAAATCTGTATTTTGAAATGTCAAATTTTTAAGTTTTTCTAATACATATTCATTTTAATTTCATTTATTTGTCATGAAATATTAATATTTAGGTAACTAAAAAAGCCTTATTGGATGCATTTTTAAATTCAGAACAACTTTTATATTTACACTTGTGCTGTAAAGTGAACAGGTAAGAATTAACAGCAACATCAAAAAAATAGCATTGAATTTTTACTAGTCAGGAAAACTAACATCTTGATATTTATTTTGATAATAATTCTAAACAGTTTTTTTTAGAATAGAATAGAATCAGCTGTGAAAAAACGTTTCAAATGAAAGATGTTAGTAAAAATATTTGGAAAATAAAATGTCATTTGCCTTTTCTTGTACATGCTTCTAATTTTGAGAAAAACTAAATTATATATTTAATGATATATTTCAATAATCTTAGATACAATGGAAACAAAAACTAAAACATTTTTAACATCAACATGTCAAATAATTGTGTAGGGTCAAAAATATATGTTGTTTGAGACATTATAAAAGCAATATTTGTATTATTAGTTAGAAAGTTGTAAAGACTATATATTAATTAATAACTATTTTAAAATAAAATCATAGTTACAATAAGAAAAAAAATAATAGGTTTAACATCTATTAGGCAGTTTCACAAAAGGATTTAACGCAACTCTATTTCATCATTTTTTTGTAATTTCGTTTCTAAATTAATTAACAAAATGTGTCAAATGAAAAATTAAATTACGAGAAATAATAAAAATGGAGTTAGCGCTTATCCCTTTTGTGAATCTGGAATCTACTTACTTGTATATATAATTGTCAAAATAAAGTCATACGCAAGGAACAAGTTGTACATGTGTTGGTTTTATATGAAAAATATAGTGTGGTGCCCACATCCGAGTTCTTAAAATTTGAACATGTTTCTTAAGCGCCTTTGCTTAGAATTAGTATACTAGTAAATTTTCAGTAATGTTATGGAAGTAGCATAATTACCTACATTTTAGATGGAATGAAAATGAAGATACTACAGTAATGCTCGATTGTATCAAACGTTGTCAGTTTATCACGTTGTTAACTATGAATAGATCTTGTGTGATCATTACTCGATTTTTTAAACATATAAATATAATAAATGTAGAAGGGATGGTATAGTTACACTTTTATTCTCACAATTACAATTATTGAATAGTATATTCTACAACAAGTAATGGAATGGCACATATTCCACGCGAGCAAAAAGTTTGTAGCCCGAGCCAAAGGCGAGGGACGGTTTGCTCGTGTGGGATATGCCATTCCGTTACATGTTGCAGACTATAATTTCTATAACAAGATTTTGGAAATTATACAAAAATACAAATATAAAACTGTTCAAAACGTCAAAGTCAAAAAAATAAATTAAAACAAACAGACGTAACCATAGTAACTGAATAAAGATACTTCATATATCGCGGCTCTAATTCGTCGAAAATATTTCATACGCCGCGTATGGAATGTTAGTGATTCCATAACAATTTTTAGTTGTAGAATGCGTAGTTTCCAAAACAGTGTTATAGAAACAAAGTGATAACACTGATACGTATACAGACGACATTGAGAAAATTCAGTGATCACAAAAAATGTATTTGCAGGTCTCAAAATGTACACCATGGTCTGCTACAAGCAGCGTGCTAAATGTGTAAATGATCTAATAATACATATATGTATAATATGAAAACGAAACAATTGACGATCGCTTAAATGTAATTTCTTTCTTCCTTTAATTGGATGCAAAAGAATACGATACAATTCAAATAACTTGTAAAAGAATAACAATTGATCTAAAATAATTTTAATTTAATACCAAACTCGCTGAGTTAAATCAATATTTTCGAAATGTATTATTAAACATATAATTAGGTTTTCCCAAAACCAGAAGCAGATACGAGAAAACTGCAAATAACATTTTATATTCCAAATACATATTATTATTAATATCATTTTTGAAACTGATTTCATATTCGACTTTGTATTTACGACTAAAATCAATTGTGTTCTTCGCAGTATTCTGAAACATATTATTAGAAAGTTTCGTTCGTGGGTCATTAAATATACAGACTCATCCATTCATCCGTCAACAGTCCACAGTCATTGGAAAATGATTGATGAAAACCTGGCATTCGATTTTTTTAAACTAAAAGAGCTTAGTGCTAACTCCATTTTTATATTATTACTCGTAACTTCATTTTCCATTCTCAGAACATCATTATTTTAACTAATGTTGTAATCAAGATTGGTTAGCATAAAATTTGACACATTTTTATAATATATTTAATTTAGAAACGAAGCTACACATGATGAAAAAATGGAGTGGCCTGCACAAGTTTAAAAAATGCATTAATTTAAAATTTAATTGATAGAGAAATTGCCGCAATATTGTTGTTTATCTAAAAATGGACAATATTTAATTGTTATTTATAAATTGTGAAATTAAAATAACCAATTGTGTCAAAAGTGAAGTCAGCCATCAAAGCCATCATTAACTTTTAACATGTTATTTGCTAACAAAACAAACACTTTATGCAAAATTTGCATAATGGTCCTAAAAGTATTTAATAATGCTGAATAAAATAACGAAAAGTGTTACTAATGCAATTCCAATTAAAATTAAATGAAATAAAGCTTATTTTGCAATTGTAATTTGTTCTAAAACCCCAAGGTACTATGATATAAATTTATTGTCGGGTGCAAAATTTAATGCATTTATAATTAGTATTAATAATTTGTAAAGTGATTACAAAATATTGTTTACACTCTGTAGGATTAAAACAAAACTTCACGGTGTGTTATTGTATAAACTTCATATAATTTCACTCAAATTTTTTTTGACAAAAACATTTCGAAAATATTTCTTCCTGTGCGCAAGATTATTCACATTATTGCATGATCGTAATTCAAAATGACGAAACGGTACAAAAAAGAATCAGTGGGTGTATCATTTGTTTCAGACGACTACTTCAGTCTAAACAATTGACAATCGGCAACAATTTCAGTTTGCGTGCTATTGAAAGTTTTCTTTCGCAACAATTGCTGTTGTTTTGTTTTGCTCATCGCTTGACATGATTGCAAATTGTAACTGTAGTTGTGGTTTTGAGATGACAAATGTTCTTGCTAACATTATTTAACTTAACTCATTCGCGGACAAGACGACAATTGCAGACACATCTGCAGAGACATGCCTACTTTTACAAACGATATAGTTGTCTCTATAAAATACCATTTTAGAAAAATTAACTGAAAATTGTTGCATTTCCGGGACAAAAATTTATCAATTGGGCTTCCAAAATTAAAATACGCTAACTAGTGGTAGAAAGCTAAAGTAACCATAAGGTACACAAAATTTGTTATATTTTGAAATTAATTGTTATTTTTTAAAAATTAATAACAATAGTAGTTAGTTTAAGAGTATTTCAATGTAAGTATAACATTTGTTTAAACCATATGATTTCAATAAGATGTAAAAGTGAAGTTTCATTGTATTTGTAGATTATAGGTTAAGATTGAATTTTCTCAAAAAAAAACTATAAAAACAGGAATATTTGCAGTGTGTATGGAAACAGTTCTGCTGCCAATAAAAGCAAACTACCAATACAAATAAAAGCATTCGCCATCATAAGATATCATACAAAATGAATTTGACTCTTGATAATTTAGAAGTCCAATACCGAGATCTGCAAAAGCAGAATGTTGCACACAGCATGGGTATTTGGCGTACTAATACAAGGTGTTTCATAACGTACTGAGGAGATGAAAATGATGTTACAATGAGAATCTTATATACAACCATATAACTTCTTGAAAATTTTTATTTGTAAAATAAAGAAAAAAAATAGCATCACCCCTTTAATACACTATAATTATAAGTGATATATTTTTGCACATAAAGTGCGATTACCAACCGTTAAGGTGAACCATCCGGGCCAATACGGGCTGAAGATAGCGCAAGATGAACATGACTTTTTTGAAACAATATATCATTATTATAATAAATGAAACATATAATGTTTTATACCTACGTTTGTAGATAAAAGTCCAAAGTTTTGTAATAAATTTTAAAATGCCAATTTTGTTTACATATTATACATGAACATAATTTTCAAAGTAGTCAAATATATGTCACACATTCCCATGAACGACTACAGTAATACAAATAATGTGTATATTTATAAATATGATCGTCTATACTCTATAACATACTAAAATTATTTTACATTAGAATTTTAGTATGTTATAGACGATTATATTTATAAATATACGAATTATTTTCATTACTGTCGTCGTTCATGGGAATTAGAAATTCAGTATCAAAATTCTGAATTTTTGACCAACTAGACTTCAACGAATATTTTTTTATAGTTGAATGTTTCAGTTATCCTTTTCATCCACATATATAAATACTAGAATGTTCAAAGACTTCACAGTAATAATTGTTTTGTTTTTCGATAAGAATAATTGTAAGAAATAATTTATTGAAATTTGAATTTGCAAAACAAAATTCATGGGAGTGAACGAACCCAACGAAAATATGTTCTTCATCTGACATTGCAATGTACAAGTCACTGTAAAAAATCCATGATATTTTGACGAATGGAGGTTGTTGGACCATAAAGAACATGAAAATAAATAAAGAATACAGAATTTGCTGTTTTTTAAAAAAATAAAGGGTTCGTTCTTTCGACGCGTATGTTTGACCTACTCTATGATCATTTCTAAGCAGTACAAAATACAGAAAAAAAATTCAATTTACAAATTTGGCTAATATTATTTTTGAATAAAACTAAATCTATTCTAATTCATTTATTTATTAAGATATGCCAAAGAAAACTTGATAAACTATCACTTTCAGTTATTGCAACCAAAATCAAATTAGAGGGAGAGAGAGAGACGTCATCACGAAAATAGTGAAATCGTATTCTAGAGATACAAAATCGTGTTTTTCAGTTGAAAGTACCTAAAATTTTGACCTGTCAAAATATCTCCCTCATACATTATACATTAAAAATTTTATTAATTTTTTAACTTAACATTGTTCAACTAACTCTCAAGAATCTACCATTTCAGTTTAAAACATAATTTAATGCTACTGCTATTGAGTTTTTGTCAAGAACTTATTGAGGAAAAGAGGTTATTTTGGAAACTGCTATCCTCGTTTCTCCGTACTTTATGATCCATCCTGTATATTTACTTTATATAGGTCGTTTTAATCATATTTGTTTTTTATGTGCACATTTCTCTCTATAGTTTATTTCTTGTTCTTTGTTCATAGTAAATATTAGATTAGTATATAACGATTTAATTTTACTTTATCATTATTACGTAGTATGATTATTTCCTCTCTTATAGTATATCGAATTCGCCATAGAAACATAGCAATAATTCATCATCTTTCATCATATGCGAAGTCGATCTAAGATGAGCTTTAGGAGCATATTTAACTGGTAGTTTACTAAAGTCAACCACATAATCTTTTGCTTCGTAGTAACCCTGAAACATATAAAAAATAAATTATATTTCAATTGATATTACTGGGAATAAAGCTGTTTATTGTTTATTTTCATTCACATACCTTCGGAAGAGGACATTCTCCAGGCGTAAAGTTAAAATGCTTTTCCAAATCGTACCAAAGATCTCCACCGTACTTATTCAGTACAGAACATGGGGTTCTGTTAGTGACATTATACACTACTTCCCATTCGTCATTACGATATACTTCTAAAATAGCGTCCAACTGTAAATTAAAATTATTACAACATCACTTGTGTAAATTACACTTAATAATTATTATATTTTTAGTATTGATTGAAAAAAAAAATATAATGTAACACATGTTGAAAAGAGTTATTGCAAAACTTATGTTCTAACTTTCGTACTCATCTTGAAATGAAGCCCTTTCCTCACTTGTATTACATTAGTCCATTAATCTTAGTGCAAGAATGTATGGACAAAAATGAAACTTAAACACAATTCAAACAAACGATTAATAAAAATGGCCCTATTTTTTTTTGTTCTGCAATATACAGGGTGTCCCAGATTTAAACGGCCTAACTTAATCCATAGATTAAACAACTAAAAATAAGGTGACAAGATCATTTGAACAAATGTCCGTAAATGCTTTATTCCAGAGATATTCATGTTTTTCTTATTGAGTAGGGCTACTTTAAAAAAATCAACTTCATAATGAAATATCGAATATTATTGTATCGAGGTGTTACAAAATAATTACATTAAATTAATAATAAATTGTTCATTACCTACTTTCAATACAAAATTTAGAAAAAATGAGAAACTATGAATGAATTTAAAGAAATTTATTATTTAAAATATAAAGTAATAACATAACATCATAAACTATTTTTTTAATATTTGTTCAAAATATTCACCTGCACGACAATGATCTGCAACTACATTGGTTGCTGCGTGACATTGCTGGGGAGATATGGTTTCGCAAACTTGAATAATTTTTCTACGTAGTGAGTCTAAATTATTTATCGGTTCTTCACAGACTTTTTCTTTTATGGCACCTTAAAAATATTTCTTTAAATTCATTGATAGTATCTCATTTTTTCTTTGACATTAGTGCAAGCAAACTAAATTTTGTATTAAAATTAGGTAATAACTAATTTATTATTTAACTTTATTATGTCTCACCTCAATAAGATAATAGTGGATATTTCGTTATGAAGTTGATTTTTTAAAGTAGCGCTACTCAATAAGAAAAACATTAATATCTCTGGAATAAAGCATTTGCGGACATTTGCTCAAATGAACTTGTCACCCTTTTTTTAGGTGTTTAATCTTAATTTTAAGTTAGGCCGTTTAAATCTGGGACACCCTGTATGTAGTTCAATATTAATAAAGTTGCCATTTTATTAATTTTCTGTTCGACAGTATTATAATCACAGGTTTATGATATTGTTTAGCGTTCAATAAAGTGGATCTTTATGGACTTGTCCGGAAAAGTAAAAGCAATAAACAACTTGGTAACCAAACAACAACAAAAAACACTTCAAAATTATCAAATTTTTTCATGTGAGCGTCATGTGTCAAATATAAGTGGCATTCTAACATAATAAAAATAATCGGATATGCAGTCAAACATAAAATATTGTATGTAACGCGTACATAATACGGTTTTATTGACTTACCTTTTGTCTCATTCGTAAAACCTTAATTATGTACTTGTCACATAAATATCTATTATTTCATACTGTATCATATTTACACGTTTACCCGATTAATTTTAGTCCAGTAAATGAGACTTTATAGAATTGTTATTTTTTATAGATACAGTATCGTTGCTAATAAATATTTTAAAAAAGAAAATAAAAAAAAAGAAGAAGGAATGTAAATTTTCGTCAAAAAATGTGATATATGTAAAAAATAAACAGACGCATGTCATTCTTCCGTTAATGATTTGCATGGTACTCATTTTGAAATTCGTACTGTAAAAACTCATTTACTGGACTTGTAACGTAAATAATATCTATTTGTTATCTACATACTTTGTTTTACTTACCATTACATCATCCCCAATTGGTACAGTAATATTTGCGTAAAGGTCTGCTACTGTTATAGTTGAATTAATTTTAGTAAAATTTGCGCGGTATTGTATTGGAGTATTTTGAAATCCTTCACACATTTCATATTTCGAGACTGTTATATCAAGAGTAGCCATCTATAAATTTAAAAAATTATATTTATTTTATATTTAGAAAATTACAATTTAATTATTCTTAAATTTACCACTTGCCCAACATATATTAATGGCACTATGTATAAAATGTACGTATACATTTTGATACAGTAGAATTGTCACTAATGTCACAATATTATTTTTATTCATTTATATTCACTGTATTTGTAGATTATAATGTGAATAAGGAAGGATGTACTGATATCGGTTTGTTGTATTGCAAATAATTAATAATAAATTATAAAATAATTGTGTTGTTTATGTATGTATCAAGGGTACACCAATTAGGCCAAAGTATCATTGAAATAGGTATCATAATATTACATATAAGTACAAATAGTCTATAAAGATTTAAATTAAAATATAATATATCAGATTTATTAGAAGTATAAAAAGGGAAAAGTTTTGTTTTTTACAGTGAGTCATACGAACAACAAATTTGAAATATAATAATAATAATTATTATGCCAGATTGTCGTTAACTCTAAAATTATTTTTGCTATTTACAATAGGCTCTTCAATAATTTTTTTTTAATTTTTTTTTTCAGAAGTAGAGGTTAATACAGTGTGTATCTGGGAAAACGGACCCCCCCCCCTTAACTTTTTTATTAGTATCTTCTTCATATAGAAGTTTTATTATATACTTTTTGATGACAGACACAGATTTTTTTATAAAGTCAGGTTTACATGATACGGCTATCAACTTTTATTTTTCAAAAGGGAATCAAGACTTGTTTTACTAAAATAAAACCGCCATTTTTTCTCTTTTATATTATGCATGTATTACTTGTTACAAATTAATATAAAAAAATCTGGTATGTACACCACACTACTTTCTTATACAAATAAAACCAGGTCTGTTAAGCTGGCACAACCAAGTCAGCTCACAACCATGAGACATAGTGGTAAATTTAGAACTAATTAATTGCTAATTTATTGCGCAAAAAAAAAATTTATTGCTTCTATTTTTTAAAAGTTATTGATGGTGAGCTGGCACAAGGCTTCAGCTAGCAAACCACGCTATACTTACCATGAGACATAGTGGTAAATTTAGAACTATTTAATTGCTAATTAATTGCGCAAAAACAAAATTTATTGCTTTTATTTTTTAAAAGTTATTGATGGTGAGCTGGCACAAGGCTTCAGCTAGCTCACCACGCTATACTTTTAAAAAATCAAGGCAGGTCCCCCAGCAAAAAGTTAATTGCTATTTAATTGCTCACTATATATGTAATTTAAACAATGTTTTTCAATAAAAAATTTTTTTTTAATTTCCAAGGTTATTGTGTTGAGAATAATAATGGTGAAAGTATTCTCATGAAAATACCAAACACTTATAAAAAAACCATAACTTACTCAGATATAAACCAACGGAACTCATGGGAACCTAGAAAAATATCATAACTCACGGATCACCGTTAATTGCTCGCGTCATTTTTCGTGGGTAATTTATTGCTGAGTGAAAACCATTAGATAATCAATAATTACTAATTTTTTACTCAGATAGAAACCACCGGAACTCATGAGACCCTATAAAAATACCATAACTCATGGCTCACCATTAATTGCTCTCGCCCTATTGGTGGGATAATTAATTGCTAAGTGAAAACCATTGGAGAAACGATAATTATAAATTTTTTACTCAGATATAAATGATCGGAAGCCACGAGACTCTACAAAATACCATAAATCATAGCTCACCATTAATTGCTGTCGTCCTATTGGTGGGATAATTTATTGCTAAGTAAAAAATTGAATTGAAAATTGAACACCCAACAGCAATATGTTTGCGCAATAGTGTTTGGGAAGAGTACAACGACATAGGATCGGTGTCAAAACGACGAAATGGCAACACCAAGGCGATACCTTCGCTCATTATTTATATTAACAACAATTCGTAAATGCGTGGAACAAGTCGTAATACTAATTATTGGTTCGATTCAGTATGTGAAAAGATTAATATATTGTTATGTTAAGAATGGATTTCACTTAGCAATAAATTAAACCACCAATAGGAGGCGAGCATTTAATGGTGAGCTATGAGTTATGTTATTCTTATAGGGTTTCAAGAGTTCCAGTAGTTTCTATCTAAGTAAAAAATAAGTAATTGCCGATTCTCTAATGGTTTTCACTCAGCAATAAATTACCCCACCAATAGGATGCGAGCAATTAATGGTGAGCCATGAGTTATGGTATTTTTATAGGGTCTCCTGAGTTCCAGTGGTTTCTATGTGAGTAAAAAATCAGTAATTATCGACTTTATAATAAATTACCCCACCAATAGGACGAGAGCAATTAATGGTGAGCCATGATTTATGGTATTTTGTAGAGTCTCGTGGCTTCCGATCGTTTATATCTGAGTAAAAAATTTATAATTCTCGTTTCTCTAATGGTTTTTACTTAGCAATAAATTATCCCACCAATAGGACGAGAGCAATTAATGGTGAGCTATGATGTATGGTATTTTGTAGTCTCGTGGCTTCCGATCGTTTATATCTGAGTAAAAAATTTATAATTCTCGTTTCTCTAATGGTTTTCACTTAGCAATAAATTATCCCACCAATAGGACGAGAGCAATTAATGGTGAGCCATGATTTATGGTATTTTGTAGAGTCTCGTGGCTTCCGATCGTTTATATCTGAGTAAAAAATTTATAATTCTCGTTTCTCTAATGGTTTTTACTTAGCAATAAATTATCCCACCAATAGGACGAGAGCAATTAATGGTGAGCTATGATGTATGGTATTTTGTAGTCTCGTGGCTTCCGATCGTTTATATCTGAGTAAAAAATTTATAATTCTCGTTTCTCTAATGGTTTTCACTTAGCAATAAATTATCCCACCAATAGGACGAGAGCAATTAATGGTGAGCTATGATTTATGGTATTTTGTAGAGTCTCGTGGCTTCCGATCATTTATATCTGAGTAAAAAATTTATAATTATCGTTTCTCTAATGGTTTTCACTTAGCAATAAATTATCCCACCAATAAGACGAGAGCAAAACATTGTTTAAATTACATATATAGTGAGCAATTAAATAGCAATTAATTTTTGCTGGAGGACATGCCTTGATTTTTTAAAACTATAGCGTGGTGAGCTACCTGAAGCCTTGTACCAGCTCACCATCAATAACTTTTAAAAAATAAAAGCAATAAATTTTGTTTTAGCGCAATAAATTAGCAATTAAATAGTTCTAAATTTACCACTATGTCTCATGGTGGTGAGCTGACTTGGTTGTGCCAGCTTAACAGACCTAATAAAACCAACTGAACACGTATGACTTGTTCTTTGCGTACGACTTTATTTTGACAATTATTTGATATATAGATGTTAAACCTGTTTAATTATTTGTTCTCATTGTAACTATGAATTTATTTTAAAATAGAAATCAATTAATATCTAGTCTTCAAAACTTTCTAACTAATAATACAAATATTACTTTTATAATATTTCACACAACAGGTATTTTTGACACTTCACAATTATTTGACACGTTTGACACATAGATATTAAAAATGTTTTAGTTTTTGTTCCTATTGTAAGATTATTGAAATATATTCTTAAATATATAAATTAGTTTTTCTCAAAATTAGAAACATGTACAAGATAAGTGCATATAATATTTTATATACCAAATATTTTTGCTAAACTCTTTCATTTGAAACTTTTTCTCACACAGCTGATTCTATTTTTGAAAAAAAATGGAATTTATTGTTTTGTGTCCAATAAATTTCATTCAAAATCAATTCAGCTCTTTATTTTTTTTTTGAAACCTATAAAATCCAAGTTTCGTTTACATATGTTGTCTCGTTCATGAGATATTGCGCATTCGGACATCCATACATCCATCCATCTATACATCCATCCTCACACACAGACATCATTGAGAAATTGGTCTTAACGGATTCAGTGGACGTCAAAATATGTCAAATCGTGCCATTTGAAATATAAATTAAATGTATATTTAAAATTGATTTATTTATCCCCATTTATAAATTTACAACATAGGTAATATGTAAGCTTTAAGCTGATTCAAATTCGCTATAAAAACATAAATAGAGTTCATTCCCACGCATCAAATTTGCAGTTCCTCTCAGCAGAGCTTTTGGAGCTGTTTTAATCGGCAACAAAGAATAATCTACTACGTAGTCTTTCAACTCATAAGTGCCCTGAAAAGAATAAAATCATTTTGTGTATTTCTATTTAAAATATTTGATATAATTGTTATTTACCTCCGGTACAGGACATCCACTGCCCTCAGCTTTATTCAGGATACGTTTCTCGGCCTCGTGCCACAGGTTACCGCCATATTTTTCAAGTATTTCACACATTGGTTTATTTTTCATAGTGTACAGGACCTTCCAGGTATCTTCTCGAAATATCTCTATTACTGCATCTAACTAAAACGAT
This sequence comes from Poecilus cupreus, assembly GCA_963942605.1. Classification (NCBI taxonomy): domain Eukaryota; kingdom Metazoa; phylum Arthropoda; class Insecta; order Coleoptera; family Carabidae; genus Poecilus; species Poecilus cupreus. Next base: position 16,660,276 of record OZ012719.1, on the reverse strand, counting down.
GTACAGGTAAATCATAACCTATAAAGGAGATGAAAAGTATGGTTGGCCAAAATAATGTCGTTTCCTTAATAAGCATTTTAAAAATAGGTTAACCTTGCCATATGCTACAACACCGATTTGGGTAAAACTTCGTGAATGTCACATTTTGCGTAAAACTAAAGGGAAAATTTTGACAAGTGGCGGTCGGACTTGAATTATTTTGATAACACAGTTTGTTTCTTTTGATTGATTTGGACTACCCTCGTAATTAATGATTCTTTGTGGAATCTATCACATTTTGCGTAAAACCTTTTTAACAAAAATTTAAACCTACGAAACAAGAAACTGGTAAGCGAAAAATAAAATAAACCTTTTTAATCTTAATAACTAAGATTCTAAACTAATGTAAGTAAGTAATTTTGAGCCGGTGCTTGTTAATGTTTGTTTAGCGCCGACTCAAAATTAGTTACATTCATTTAGGAGCTTTGTTATTATGACTAAAAAAGTTTATTTTATATTTCACTTTTCATTTTCATTTTTTGGTTTAATGTTTTCTTAAAAAAGTTTTTATTTTTCAATTTCTTGTAGGTAGCTAATTATTTTTCTGCCCTTATAGGACAAATCTTTTTCAATATCAAATGAAATCAACTTCGAGGTATACCCTATTCTATAAAAAAGAATTATCGAAATCGGATAACCCAGTACCAAGTGCAAACAATTACCAGGTACAAATTCATTGGGTGAACAATCAATCAAGCCCTATTTTCCAATACTTAGGGGTGGATTTATTTAAAATTTAAAAGGAACCAACTTCGAGGTATAACCATCGGTTAAAAATAATATCAACTGGCTGTCACACTCGAATGACCTTGAAAACACGTGGTAGCGACCTTTACTTTAGATAGGTTCCACTAAAATTTTGTTTGTGAAAAGTTCTAGAACTAATAAAATGTATGGAAGGAGTATAGACAAAGATAGACTGTAGCCAGCATAGCGCGATAGAGTTAGAGAGATGAAAGTCACGTGACCGGTGGAATCAAGATGACTAGAACATGGTTTGACGTTTGACGTGTAAGTAGAATACTGTTTTGATAGACTTTTGTGCATGCTTTTGTCCCTAATTTATAATTTCGTCAATTATTTGTCATATTTAAATATATCAAATATAGTAAAATCCAGTTGTGCATATAATTTTACAAAATGGACAGTATTTCATTTGACAGGTAAATATGTCACTTTTAGGTTAGAATGCTGTATATATATATATATATATATGTATATATATATATATATATATATATATATGTATATATATATATATATATATATATATACATATTTATTACAGTTTTCCGAAAAATATGGATTTAAGCAAGAAATGGATTTTTGCTATAAAACGAAAAAAAAAAATTAAACCTAATGAAACTATATGAATTTATTAGAAACATTTTCTTGATTTTTGCATACAACAGTTAATACCAAATATAAGAGAGAGATAGTCATATCTAAAATTACGCAGTGGGAGAAGAACAGCATATTCATACCACGTGCTGGGTGGCATGAAAATGTGCTGTTCTTTTCCCACTGCGTCATTTTAGATATGACTATCGCTCTCTTATATTGGTTACAGATTACTGTATTAAAAGCATAGCCAACGCTTCATCCATATATATTTTTAAATCTATGTTTTACCTACAGGTAGATTCCACATAAACATAACTTGTACATCATTGTGAATATTATTTCAGCGATACTAAAACAATGATGTACAAGTTATATTTATGTAGAATTTCTCTGTAGGTATATTCGCATACCATTCTGATATACAGTTAATTAGAAGTGTTCTGGCTTGAATGATCTTACCTTGACGTTATCTCCAAGAGGATGTGGCAGAATAGCTTTCCCATTTGCTATAGATACGGATGAATTGATTTTAGTAAAAGTTGTCCAGTATTGCATTGGTGTATCTTTGTGATCTTCGCACATTTCATACTTTTTAAATGTTATGTCTAATGTAGCGTCCTTAAAATGAGTTTATATTACAGCGCTATCAGGCATATCGTTTTGGTGAAGCAGAGAGCTAATTTGCCATTTCTAGTAAACGGGGAGGTTATGTGTCGGTAACATCATATTATTTTTGTATTTTTGCCTTTTACTGCTCGTGGAAAGAAATTAAGTATTTTGACCAAAATCCATGTCGAGAAACCGACATTACCTTTAGTAGGTACCTAATCGCGAGTTTTTTTTTTAATTTCAAAATTCCGAGATTGTAAATTCAATTGGTATTGGTTGCATATTGGTTAGTCGACATATACCTACTAATATTTTTATCTTAATATTCTCATAAAAATCTAATGTATTTGACAATCTTCCGCATAAATAACTTACCTAATTATAATAATAACAATATTTTTTAAATGGTACGAAGTAGGAAAGAAAATTCAAATAAAAAGTGTAGGCAATTTTATTTTATTTGTTCTTGATTTACCCTGCCGTACCAAGAAACAGGAATTTAAACTCCAGATAAATTTACTTTCATACTAAATTTACATCACGTTATCCAAATGACAATCAAATTTTTGACGGTAATGTTAAGTCAGTTATAAAATAATTTGAAATGATGTGCACTTATTAAAAACAAATAAATTTACTTTAAACTTAATTTTTTTAAAATATCGAACATTAATCTTGATATACTAAAAAATGGCGGACATTTTGAAAATTTAGTTTATAGCTTGTGTTTAATTCGTGTTTTTTATTTGATGTTTTTTATCACAAGAAACTTATTAACTTAGATATTTGAATAATGAATCTAATAAATATAATTTGGTTAGTATTTTGCATGTTTAATGGAAAATTCATTTATTATACATGATTGAATTCAAAATGTGACTTAGAACGTAGAACCCAAATTTTTAAAAATATTCTGGGTATTTCATTTAAAATAAAAAATTTCTAATAACTTCCATTTAAACCGGAAATAGAATATTTTCTTTTTTTATTTAGTTTGACTCGCTTTTTATGTAATTTCTAAATCTGTAAATTGAATTGTTTTTAAAATATTTATATGTGTGGAAGGTAAAAACAGTACCATAATATTGTGTTAAAAAAGCAAAGAAAAAGATACATTTTTTTATAGATAGTTCTGTGACAAAGCATTGAACTTTACAGATGATGAATACGAATATTGCAGTTTATGATATAAATAAATTAGATACACATTAAGTAAAACACCACGCATTTTGAGAACTACTGGTCTAAAAATTTCTTGTTTCGTTCATTTTAATTGTCTTATAATATAGAAATTGTTTACTAATTTAACCGATCTCGTAGCTCTTATAGTTCTCGAAATAGCAATAGTGTACCACTTAAAATGAACAACCTGTATACTTATTTACATTGTCGAATTTAATTATGATAATGAATTTTATGAACTACATACCACATAGCAATATAATGTACTGAACAGTAGGAATAAAGTGTACCACAACATTTTCCTAACAGGCTATAAGTGTCTGAACGTTTATTTGCACTAAAATTTGTATTTTATACCTGTTATTTGAAAAGAGATTTTATTGGGAGAAAAAACAAAATAATTATGAATCGATTTATATAATAATGCTATTAAATACAAACAGAGATCTTTATTTTAGAAAAATGTTTTCAAAATTATTTTTATATGCAGAAAGATCTCATTGAAGATAAACTTTTTATATAGAAATGACAAATTGATAAGTATCTACATAGCTATACAATGTTATTGTGAAATTATTTTAATAGTTTCGAAACGGTCAAAAATAATTTATTTCGGGTTCACAATTCTATTGAAAAAATTCCATTCGGTTCTCGTTGAAAAATACATACATTTTTAAATTCCTACATAGAACAATCATTTGTATGAGTTATTCCACCTGAATTATAGATAAAAAAAATTGATTAGCTGAGAAGGTTTACGGAGCAAACCTTCCAGTGTTAGTTTTTTGGGCAAATCTCAGTATATAAATGTGTTAGAGTAAATTTTGTAATAATTAAAAGATGTAAATATTTATTTGAAATCTTTTTTCTATAGGGTGTTTCAGACCACCCGTACCCCCCGATTATTTCGCGAACAACAAAACGGATTGAGAAACAAAAAAAATACGTCCAAAATATTTTTAAATGTTCTATTGAATGACACCAAATGAGGCGGTGTAAGGGGGGGGGGGGCACTTCGAAATTTTAAATGGGAACCCCCAGTTTTTATTGCAGATTCGGATTTATGCCCGATTTCTTCACTTCTCATTTAAACCTAGATTTTCTAAACTTCGATTAAAGTTAATCGGAATTTAATGATTTGTCGGTTTTCTTCATGTGCATTCATAGTTACTAAATCTACGGTTAGAAATACTACAAGATAAATATGACATCATCGCAAAATTGATTGTTGGCTTATGTCATTGCTGAGTTTGACATATGTTTATATATTATTATTTGTATTTTCAAAAGAATGTTATAATATATATTATAATATATTTTTACATTTCGAATGCAAGGGAAGCGTAAATACATAATAATGTACATATGTTTAGTTTCTAGTGAAATCAATTAAAGAAAGAGCTGCAAACTTCACCAAAACAGAAATTAATTTACTTGTACACATAGCATTGAAATATAAGTAAGCATATAAAATAAATAAAATAAATATATCATCACGCCTTTTACCCATTGTGGGTGTGGCACCCTGGTTACGCAGATCTCGGTAAGTGATATATTTTTGCGTATGAAGTGGGGTTACCAGCCGTCAAATCATAGCCCCCAAAGATATTAGTGAAGGGGAAACCCCAGGGGTAAATTTAAATTGGCAACTGTTAGCTGTGGGATTCGAACTGAGCAAGCATATTGTAATATAATAGCTGAACAATTCAATGGGCCTAGTGGTAACTTGACCCGATCTGCCAAAACAATTCTTACCAAATACGATGCTTTGAAAAAAGGCATTAAAAAAAATGTTCTCGAATAACAAACGAACAAATTAAAAAAGGCGGTGGTGTCGGAAATAATTGTTCTTCAATTTTGGCGAATGAAGTTAAATGTAGGCTTTGTTAATCGAAATCGTACGAGAAATTCCAAATCATTCCAAGTGTTAAGGTGATTTGTATGGGAATATTTTCAGCGAATTCGTTGATCTCATCACTGTCTTGATCCGAAAAGACATGAACGTCCATTAAGGCATCCATATTTCAATTTATCACGCCAAATTCATCAACACTTCTACAAACATGTAACACACTACTGTGTAGATAATCGGTCAAGAATGACCGCATAACTATAATCGACGTTTAAATCCTAACCGGAGATTAGTGAGGGTGAAGAAAACCGATTTTAAGTGTAACGTTGGTTTAAACTACGTATAACTGTAATCGTGGTATAACCGAACGTGAAGAAATCGGGCATAGTGATGTAAATAATCAAGCTTTTATCCAAAAAATTTTTGCGGTTCCCCAAAAACAGTTGTGCAAAATTTAATTTTATAGCATTGTTTTTGAGAAAAACAGTGTCACAGAATTCGCTTTGTGTAGGTACCTACCTGAAATAGGAAAACTAATTTTAATATTTGATATTTACAATGGAAATTAAAATTATGATCTGATTAGATTTTGGCAGAAATACATCAAGAATATCTCAGCAAATAATTGAATTTAGAGTATTTTTTTTATAATAATGTAAAATAGGTAATATTAGCTATAAATTATATTTGAAACTTTTTTCTATTTTTGTACCTTTTCAAAGTTGTTTAGATGGGAGGTTATGTTTTGGACACATCATATTATTCATTATGTTCATAATAATTTAACATATTGCTACATTCTTCTCTTCTCGGTTTTATTCTTTATATTTATTAATATATTGTAAAATTATACTGCGAAAGGGACGGCGGAAGGCGTGGGTTGTGTGGGTAGCACTACCTACCCGAAAATTTCCTAGGTGGGTAATTACCCACCTAAAATTTTGGAAAATTTTTGAATATTTAAAAAAAATTCTTGGAGATGTTTGAGAATTGACAAATAGAAATTAAAAATATGAACCAAATGAGTCTAAAATGAATAAATAATAAATTGTAATCGAACCCCCCCCCCCTTGACCCTCTCCACCCACCGAAGACACTAACACTACCCACCTGACGTGCACACATTTCGCCGGCCCTGTGCGAAAGTATACTGCAGTCAAAAGAATCAAATAATGGTAATAAACTGTTAAAATAAAAATTATTTTCATCAACATTTCCTACTTCCTTTTGCATTTAAAATTAATACAGGAATCCGTAAGGTATGGAAGCGTTCTCTTACTGCTTCTTTAATATAATTGCACTATTGTTATTATGTTTCATATACATAATTCAATGGAACGAAATGAATTATTACATGCATCTCTAAACCACAAATCGTGTACCCAAGAGAAACACAAACAACTACATTGTCAAACAAAATTCTAAACATTCTTTACATATGTATTTCATAGTTTTGATACTACATAATTTTTTAAGTTTTAATTTCTTGTCTTTTGGATATTTGTTGTTAAGTTTAGCTATTAAAACAATACTGCATTGATTTTATTACTACAATTTATCAATACTCAACAATAATTTTCCGACGGCCACTACGAAAAGTACATAAATTCACACGCTAAACAATTACTGAAAATTGGTCATTGCATATCACTAGCAATGTGTGATATGCAATTTTGTTAGCCAATCAGATGCGTCCGCAACTGTGTGATATGATTTTATCGCACGCTGCGATAACTGAGCGAACTAACCTAAAAATTTGTATTTAAAAGTTTGACAGTTGTCAGTTCAACAAATGGAGAGTTAGGTATATAGAAGCAAATTTTCATGCTGCCATTTATTGATGTTTTCATGGAACTACGATGAAATTCACGTGGGCGAAACAAAACGCTGTCAAAATGACAGTTCTTGAAATGATGCTAAATAACAAAAATAAAGTGTGTGTATGGTTTGTGCAATAGTGACTCCCGTTATTATTATAAAGAATATATAGTCATTGTTTAATTTATTAAGTTTCCTAAATAATAAACTTCAGAAATACAAACATAACCTTGTTAAAACACCATCTCAAACATCAAAACATGGATGTTTGTATTATCACAGTATAAGAATTACACAGTAGCGACACTCACTGTCGGTCCCTTTGATCTTTATGGCGCATAGACCGATGACCTTGAGTCGAGCGGCCATATTGGCAGCTGCGGAATACGGCGGTAAATTTGAACAACTGTCAATTGCAAAGGGGATAAAATCTAAAAATATTATTTCGCCTGTACTATACAAGTTCTTACAATTTGTCATGGTACAAATAAGTTTGCCTCTCTGTTTTGCACTCGTTTTCTGAACTTAACATGCAGAAATACTGTAGCTTGATATTTGACAGATATTATTGACACTGACATATTATATTTTCTTTTCTATGGTTACTAAGATAGCCTATAAGCGAACACTAAGCAGCCATATTCCCGGCTGCTACTAGGATCATGAAAATATTGGAAGTGTCGCTACTGTGTGAATTCTTATACTGTGCTATTATGAACACTTCCATCTCAACTTTTACCTCATCTTTCTCTTTCTTGCCTGTGACGTCAAAATCATAACCCTCCATTGTGGTCGTCGGAAAAGTATCGTGTACAACACGTGCTAAAAAGGTATTTCACACTCGTGTAAAATATCCAACTTTCAGCACTAGTTATACAATGTACTGTTGTTTCACTAGGCACTAAAATACCAGAATTACAGCAGAGCCTGCCGTTTCAATTGACGAAGCGAAACCGAGGCAATGATAGCTGCCAAAGCTATAAATTTGTCTTTAATGCCGTGCTGAACACTATTTTTAGCCGATTTTAAAATTAATATTAATTTACTTATTATTTTTAGTACATATTTTGAAAATTATCGCTATCAAATTATGTTGCTTTACGTTCGTTGAACAGTTGCTATACGTTTACTGAACAGTTACTATGCGTTTACTGAACGGTTACTATGCGTGTTTTGAGGGAATGCTATTTAAAATATTGCCTAAACAGTAAAAGTGACATATTACAGACTATTAAATATTGTATGTAATACGTACATAATAGGGTTTAATTGACTAGCCCTTTTATGTTCCTCGTTAATCTCGACCTCTTTAACTAAAGACTGATTTCACTCCGATAAATAAGACTTAATAATATTATTATTAAGCAATATTTTAAAACGATTTGATCCACAATATGTTGTAAAAGCCTGTGTCCACGGTGATAGAAATCGGTCCGAAATCTAGGATATAGTTCTATATCATAAATAGTGAACTTGTATGATAACAGATGTCAGGTTAGTCAAATTTATGAAGTTAGCTTCAGTCAATTCTACCAATACTAAAAACTAATAAAATATAACTTCAGAAATTATTCTGACATAAGTAAATTAAATTTGTTTATACGAGAAATAAATAAAAAATATATTTCATGTTTCAGAAACTTTGAAAATACTAATTTTCTGCTTTGATAGAAATTTTTCTGCTTTTCAAACATTAAACGTCAAAATTTTAATTTGGTAACGTCTATATGAACTTAACAACTAGTATGAAAAAATCGGACAGACCGCGTTTTTTCATCATAGTTTTCTATTCGATTTTTTTCGTCCAAGTTTTTGGTTCGAGAACTATATCCGAGATCTCGGATAGATTTCTATAACCGTGGACACAGGCCTTTAGAAATGTCGACAAAACAAAATTGATTGCTATCATTATTCTTTTTATTTTTATTAAGACCAAGACAACTTGATTGCTGTACTCGATAGGCCCATAAACTGTCTCATCCATAAATCCTAAATTATGTTCTTGTTACTTAAAAATACTGATTAATTTAGCATATGTGATTCTAAATTTTGATTTTTGTTTATAATACTTGTATAAGTATCAGATGGAAATCAGTACTCCATAAATTTTTTAATTAATGTTATTATTAAAACATTACAAGGTTTAACATACAGTCTATTGTGGTAGACAGTTTAATGGAGAAAGTTTTAAGACGAGTTCATCATATTGTCACAAAACACTCATTATGATATTGTATTTTAGCTTTTGTGTATTTCCTTAGTTACATTTGTATCCTAGATTTTTAAGAATAAAAGATAAAATTCTATACAATTACATGCTTTATTGTATCACGAAACAGAAATTACATATTTACTACAGTTCACAGGTAAAATATAAGTTATTTATTGGCTGTCAATTTCTGAGTCCATGCACAGCAGGATGGTGTCCCCTCGGATCAGTTGTAACTTACCTCTGAAAGATGCCTTGGGGCCTGACTTTATCGGCAGTTTCGCGAAATCCAACACATGTTGGGTTACTTTGTAATCGCCCTGCACATAATACAAAGATATATAAGGTTTACGAAAAGATTCAGTTAAAATTTGAAGTATACCTTTGGAAGAGGACAGGCACCCTTAGTCACTCCAACTTTTTCTTGAAGTTCGAAATACATGTCTCCACCATATTTGTTGAACACTTTGCAAGGATTCTTTTCTTCAAGGGTCTTGAATTCTTTCCATTCTCCGTCTTTCAAAATGTCCAGTTTCATTTTCAACTAAATTCATTTAGAAGTTAACTTCAATTTCTTTACTTAAGACAAAATACATGTGATTTCTATGAGGGGACTAGCTTCAGTATAACGTTTCAAACTGTCAAAATAATAACTACAATTCCAAATCTACAGCCGATGGTAAAGTTTCCATGACTCCAATAACTATGAAGGTTTATATTGTTTACTTAGTTTTACCTTATTATCATAATCAATGGCACGACAGTTCTAGAAGGACTAGGATCTCAAGTAACGTGGTACTTGATAACTACAGTTTAAAAAAAAATTCGACAGCCACTTGAGATAGCCAAACCATCTCAACTAATGCACTCGCACATTTTTAACATTCTTCTCAATCTCATACACATTGTACACAAACCTATTCAGGACATAATCTCGTCTGGTATACCCATACATCAATGTACCCAGAACACCCAATACCTATCACCTGGCAGACACTAGCAAATTATTGTTTTTATGTTGACTCGAACATAAAGTTAGGACACTTCGTTTTTATATAAATAGGTATTTTTTGTTAAGTTAAATCAGATCTTGATCTCTAGCTTGGCCAACAAGTCATGTAATCTTGATTACAGTCCATAAAAAGTCTATTAATGAGAACGTATATACGAACTAGATATTAGTTTATATTTTTAGACTTAAGGATGATTTTATTAAACAATATGTTATACTTTACCGTGACATCTTCGCCGAGGTCGTCAGGTACTGTAGCATCTCCATCAGCCACCATATGTGTCGCGTTCACTTTGGTGACAGTAGCATGATGCTTTATGGGTGTATCTGCGACATCGGGACACATCTCGTACTTCTTGATGATTAGATCGATTGATGCATCCTATATTGAAAAAGAAACTGTAGCAGTAGAAACGAAACATTAAACCTACGACTGCACTGAAATAAAGTTATACTGGGACGCTAATTTTTAGGCTTTTATGAAAGCGAAAAACGATCCTGAGATAGTGAGATAGGTAGATGTTGTAGGGCCAGCATTCAATGTCTACTAACATTTGGTTGTTATGCGTTTGTTGAGCGGTTGTTATACAAAACATTGCGTAAGAAAGGCCAACACCTTGCTGTCTATCTAGGTTCGCATGTTCAACTTCATTTAGTGTTACACTATTATTATTCGCTATGTAAACTACCGATGGCGGCAGCACTGTTCTTCAAAATGGCCGTTCTGAGATATACTGTGCTATTTAGACAGTAACATGTAAAAATGTAAAACAGAATTATTTAAAATTATTGTTTGTCACAAGTTTACAGATCATTTAAAGATGGAGTATTATTCTGGTTATTTATTCGTTTTGGTTGCTTTTACTACATCAGTTTGTTTTTTTTAGGTGAAATGGAAGAGTTTGATGGTATTTAACTCTAAACGAAATGTTCAAATATCTTTAAACGTCAGATACCTAGTATGTATTTGATGTTTCATTGGGAGAAAAACAATTTTGAACGGTAGGCTTCTGATTTTGTAGAAATTTGAAAAAAAAGAAACAAATAAGTTCATTAAACATAATCTTCATTCACAAAGTACAATAAACAAATTGGTATGTGTTGCGAAACGGATTTCTTTCATATTTCTTTGGAAAACAGTGAAAATTTATATTCATGTCTCTAAATAGTGTATTGTAGCCATAAACAAACAATTATTGTGACCAAATCTACATTTTTATATGGTGTTTATTATAATTTTAGATAAAAATGTCAAAAAGGGGATAAAGAAACAAAACTATTCAAAGTATACATTTTAAGCACAATTTGGTTAAATACTGTTAATAGTTTTACAAAAAATAATTCAAAGAAATTCAGTATTTGAACTTGATTAAATAAATAAATATATCATCATGCCTTTTACCCATTATGGGTGTGGCACTCTGCTTACGCAGATCAGTGATATATTTTTTCGTATGAAGTGCGGTTACCAGCCGTCAAATCAAAGCCCCCAAATATGTTAGTGGAGGAGGAATCACAGGGGTAAATTTAAATTGGCAACTGTCAGCTGTGGGATTCGAACTGAGGATCTCACGATCCACAGTTCGACACGTTACCACGGAGCTATTTACCCCATGTCATTAAAAGTTTTAAAGTTGAACATGTGATAACTAAAGCAGAATAATCCAAATACTCAAAAATTTAACAAATTTTACAATACAATGTCGCAGTAGACAAAAACTATATCTTACAGCAGTACAAATTTCAGCCACGAGACGACAACGAGAATTTTACTGTCGCGAATATTTCAGTGTATGACTAATACAAAATCATCGCACTGTTTTCATGCATAATTGCAAAGTATTAATGTTTACTAATTGTTTTTTTGTTACTTACCACTTGAACGTAGAATACAGCTACAAGTAAAAGGACAAATACGAATTTGGAAGCCATGGTACTAATTCAACGATTCGAAAATGTGAAATAGAATACTAACCAATGCGCGCACGTAGTTTTTATATGAAATAAACTCAGGAAACAATTAAGTTTATCGATCTTTAACATAAAACACAGGAAGTAGTCATGAACTCGAATATTACTGATCAATATGGATTACTTGTATTTAAAATTAGATCAGACATTTGAAACAAATCATAATTGCATAATGTATATCTGTGCTATTGTCTTTCTATATATTATTATTTTAATGTAGAAATAATTATAGATATTCTTATATAACTAATTTGTGTAATAATGCATCAGATAAAATGTCAATAATATGAATTTGTTTCCGGTTACAGTTTTGAACCAATGCCATCAAGATTAGGTATTTTTCTATTGTATTGTTTGTTTTTTATGGTTCATTTGCCTTATTTTAAAGTTATATTAAGATAATATTAGCTATTAGCATTTGTATAGTCATCATTAGCGTACATTGTTAATGCAATCATTTGTCAACAGCAAAATAACCGAAATCAACGCAATTAAATTATATAACTTCCAATTTATCATTGTCTATTTTGAAAGCAACCATTTTAGTTAAGGGCCGGTATTTCCAATCTTAGTTGCCTAGAGAATAAATTTATCAATAGAATAAACAAAAAATATCACATCAAAATCATAGCTTAAATGATGATTATTATTCTAGCTGTCATCTTTTGATGCGATATTTTTTGTTTATTCCATTGATAGTTAATTCTATAGTTTATCTGAGGTTGGAAATACCGGCCATAAGTATATTTAATACTAATATAAAAGCTATTGGCAGATGATTGTACGTAGGAACAAAAAAAGTTTTTTTTTGACATTATAGAAGAACAGAAAGAATATAGAATAGATGTTGAAATTATTTGGTCTCATAGCAACTATTATTATTGAAGATATAATTTAGTTTCTATCGAAATTGAAAGCAAATAAAATTTTCATTATTATTTCTTTATTGTTAGCAAATTGATAAGTCACATAGATCGGTAGTAATTAAATTATGTAATTAATTATATTTTTCAGAAATGTAATTGACAATTAAATTTTTCAATTACATTCGCTTTGTATATAATTGATAGATAAGTAATTAATTACATTATGTATGTAAGTAATTTGTAATTCTAGCACTTTTTAATTACAATTACATTGATAATTATGAACTTGTCTTTTTCTTGTTCCATGAGCAAAATACTCATTATATAAATTCTTTGATGATTGTGATGAAATCAAAAATTAAACTTCAATTTATAATCAAATAGAAATGGAGATCCTTAATTTTATTGATAGTCCAACTCAACAGATCAAAATTCGATGGTCCTTAGTAATTCTTCAAATATCAAATGAATTTTTCTGAAATATAACACAGTTTTGCCTTCCTCAGCGCATCTTGAAAGATCATTGTCATTCGCAGGTCTTATTTTAAATTCAAGATGCTGTAGATTACCAGAACCCCTATTCTGTAACTTTAGAGCTGGAAACAGGGGTATATGAAATCATGTTTGTCTTTATCTGTAGAGCTACCACTGGAGGTGTTTCTACTTCATAGAGCTAGCTCTATTTTGACATTTGGTGTAGAGAACATGACTTCTTGTTAGATATCTTGTGTTTCAATCTTTTGTATTAGTTCATCATAGCGGTCCGACCTGCTTCGCAGGTCTGACCCCTAGGCTCCGCGTCACTGAAGACGATTACAACTGAAAATGTAACAAAATATAGTGAGTAGTCTTAAATAACGTCCATTTAACCAAACAATTGGCGAAGCAAGTTCGTCACCACGTTCCTCGCTTCCATGTTTGTGCATTGACAAAGTAAGCTCGTCACTTCGTTCCTCGCTTCCATGATACTACTTTGTGACACTTGAGATTAAATCTCTTCCTTGAGAACTTTAATTTCATTTCGGAAGGATTTAAATAACATTTATAAAAACAATTTACGATCGTCCAAAATAACTTTTTGATATTTGAGTTTAAATCCGCTTCATGAGACTTTTAATTTGATACCAAACACAGTAGGATTTAAATAACATTTATACAAAACAATTGACAATCGTCAAAAATAACTTTTTGATACTTAAGTTCAAACCTCCTCTACGAGACCTTTAATTTGATGTCAAACACGGTAGGATTTAAATAATATTTGTGCAAAACAATTGACAATCGCCCGAAACCTCTTTTTGATACTTGAGTACAAACGTCCTCTGCGAGACCTTCAATTTGATTCCAAACACGGTAGGATTTAAATAATATTTGTGCAAAACAATTGACAATCGCCCGAAACCTCTTTTTGATACTTGAGTACAAACGTCCTCTGCGAGACCTTCAATTTGATTCCAAACACGGTAGGATTTAAATAATATTTGTGCAAAACAATTGACAATCGCCCGAAACCTCTTTTTGATACTTGAGTACAAACGTCCTCTGCGAGACCTTCAATTTGATTCCAAACACGGTAGGATTTAAATAATATTTGTGCAAAACAATTGACAATCGCCCAAAACCTTTTTTTGATACTTGAGTACAAACGTCCTTTGCGAGACCTTTAATTTGATTCCAAACACGGTAGGATTTACATAGTATTTATGAAAAACAATTGACGATCATCCAAAACAACTTTTTGATACTTGAGTTCAAATCTCCTGCGTAAGACCTGTAATTTGTTACCAAATACGGTAGTAGTTATATAAAATTTATAAAAAACAGTTGACGATCATCCAAAATAACTTTCTAACAATTTAGTTTAAATCTCCTCCGTGAAACCTGTAATTTGATACCAAACACGATTGTATTTAAATAACATATGTAAAAAACAATTGATGATCGTTCAAAATAACTTATAGTCAGTTCTATGAATTTAGATTAAAACGAAAATTCTGAAATTGATTATAAATATTTAAAGCCATCTTGAAAATGTGTGGGAGAGACTTGAGACAATACATCAGTTGAGAAGATACTGTACAGAATATTTAAAAAAAGACAAATCTATATAATAGACAGGTATTACTTGATGAAAACTCAGACACAGATTGGATAAATAGAGTGCATCAAACAATTTTATCACATGATAATATAGAAATTTGATCACCAAACGGGAACAAATACTTACTACTACTACATAAAAATCCTCCTTCACTAACATCATTTTTGAGGGTTGTTATTTCTTATTTGTCGAAATTGTACTGTCAATAATATATCATTTATATGACGTGATCAAGGGCGTGATGGTTATCAAGAACTACGTCGATGTGTTGGTGACATTAAAACAAACAAAATTTGAAAACAATATTCGGTTACCTTGACGAAATATCATTTATTATAAACAGTTCGACATGTTTTCGTGAAATTAGTGCAACGGTTTCCAGTTTTTTAAAATAAATTTTACTTTTCTTTGCAAAATTTTAGTTTCGTGATGGAGTTTTAAATCTAAGCAATGGAGCACCTTCCGGAAACCCAATCTACGAGTATTGCTGAAGCAGCGTGCTGCCCTCCAAAACGACGCAAGAAGTCATGCGGGAGTCGGCGTCGTCGCAGAAGCAATGCGGCGGGGGCAAGCTAAGGAAATTCCGGGAAGGCAAGAAGACAAGAAATGCGTTCCTGAACTTCTTGAGAGCATACCGAAAGAAGTGCTGTGGCAAGACTGTTAAAGAAATTACGAAGAAGGGGGCGCAGCTCTGGAACTGTATGTCAGAGAAACAGAAAGCGCCTTACTACCGCATAGCGCGCAGTGTGCCCAAACGCAAACGCGGCTGCGCGAAGAGGTCTCGCAGCCGAAGGAAGTCGAAGCCCTGCCCTAAGAAGCGCAAGCGGAGCTCGAGCAGGAAGCGCACTTGCAGAAAGAAGAAAAGGCCGAGTAAAACACCCCCCTGCTGTCCTTGTTAACATATCCCTGTAAATCCATTGCAATAGTTTTGGCCATTTTTATAAGAAATTTTAGTATATTTTAAAACTTCAAAACTAGAATTTTGGCCATTTTTTATAAGAAATTCTAGTTTTGAAGTTTTAAAATAACAAGAATTTCTTATAAAAAATGTCCAAAATTCTAGTTTTGAAATATACTAAAATTTCACGTCAACATACAACTCTGCTTTTTATTTACCTACAATTATTATAATACTTTTATATGTTTTAAATATTGCTGTATCTTTTTAAGTATTCACTTTACAGCAAAAATGTAAGTATAAACAAAGTTGTTCAGAATTTTAAAATGCATGCGATAAGATCCATTTGTACCTAAATATTAATATTTCCCGATCGATATTTCAAATTAAAATTTGAAATGTCAAATATTTTTTTGTTTTTGTTTAATTTTTCATGGCCGTGTTACAATTTTTCTAATGAAAATTAATTTTAATTTGATATATCGTAAAATACTAATATTTAGGTAACAAAATGGAACAAATTTTGTATTTACACTTTTGTTGTAAAGTGAATAGGTTAAATTTCACAATTTTTGTAATTACGTTTGGGTGTTTGGCAATTTTTTCGTCCACAATATCTCATATGAAGATATCAATGTCAAATGTCACATTTAGATGTTAGATTATATTTTCTTTTATGTTTGTTTGATTAATTATATGGTTCAGTTTATTGATTTTAATTTTTATTAGTGTAGAAATGTATAAAACTAAATAAAATATACAAGCATTAAAATACTGAACTTCAAACTAATAATAGAGCATAAAACCAAATAAAAACAATAAATAAATCTGTAAAAATTAAAATTTGTAAGAATAAACATAAAAAGAATCAAATTTGCTTACCAACCTAAATTTTTAAAACTTATACACTATAGAAATAGTTCTTATTCAAATTATAGAAACAGTCACTGTTGCTATGACGTCATAGTTATAGAGCTAGCTCCAGGGCCCTGTCAGCTATATGCACGACTTGTGATAGAAATGTCAAATTAGTTCCATGGTCTTCACGCTACGTGGCAGCACACTCGTATTATTTTGAAGTTTCCAAGTGACATTTGAAATTTGAAACATTCACTTCTCTCTGATTTCGTTTCGTTTGGATCGATAATACTCTGATTTAGTTGTTTTTGTGTGTGATTATTCTGACTAGTGCATCTTATTTGAAAGGTGAGCCGATTTCACATATTTTCATTAATTGAAACTGTATTTGAATCTTTAAGGAGTTTGCAACTCATTTTACATCTTTATTTCTTCTAATTTGTTTTTATACATGATTATAAATGTCATTAAATTATTTTTATTTCATGCGTGGCTTCAAATGTATTGTTTCTCGCTGCAAGAGTTTCAATGAGGAGGATCTAACATTTGACGTTTTGTCGTCTACCAAATATTCCGTCTGTATGAAGAATGGACGCAGAACATGTATCTTACATATGTATTATGTATATATTTTCTGTTATTTGATGTGTATTTCATTAATTTGAAATATAACATTTTTCTTAATACATAATTATTGTTTTCAATTAATTTTTATTCCTGTTCAAATTTGAAATTTCATACTTTCCCGCCTATATAAGCTATTAGTTTGTGGTCCCGACGGTAGAGGCGCAGAACTTCTATCCTTTTCAATTTTGCTGTAGCTGACACGTCTCCTTTGTCTTGTCTCTGGCTAGCTCTTAGCTCTAAGTTACAGAATAGAGGTCCAGATTCTCAGTTTGAGAAATTATTAATTTTAAATCATCAATTTAAATAACCACAACCCACAACATTATTCAGAACGTATTGTTTTTGTTTTAGACGTCTAGTCTATATTTGTTTATATATATTTCAATAATAATAATTTTGTGTTCATATATTTTGCCTGCGATTTATATTTTACTTTTTTTATATTATGAAGTTGTAAAATAAATAAGTATATAGTCGACTGTATATATACTGACTTTTCAAAAGCTTTTGACCGTATTGACCATAATATGTTAATCCACAAGCTTAACTCATTCTCCTTTTCTCCTTCCTTAATCTCTCTTGTATCATCCTATCTTTCCCATCGTTATGCTTTCGTACAAATTCTTGGACATAAATCTTCATCTTTTATAACTTCTTCTGGTGTACCACAAGGGTCCAACCTTAGCCCTCTCTTATTTCTTTTATTCATCAATGACATTACCGATATTTTACATTGTAACAAACTTTTATTTGCTGACGACTTAAAATTATTTTATCCCATCTCATCAAATGCAAACTGTCTTCGCCTTCAAAATGATTTATTTATGTTATCACAATGGTGTACTACTAATAACCTAAATTTAAATTTATCTAAATGTTTTGTAGTTTCGTATACACGTAAAACCTCAATTTTAAACTTCAATTACTCAATTGCTCAAACCGTCCTGACTCGTTGCTCCAAAATTAAAGATCTAGGTGTCATTTTTTATTCTAAATTAACTTTTACGCTTCCCTACAATTACATCTACAACTCAGCAAATAAAATGCTAGGTTTCATTATTCGCAATACCTGCTCTCTCAGCAACATCTCATCGCTGCTTTCTCTATACTTTTCATTTGTTCGCTCCAAACTCGAATACTGTTCTTCTATTTGGAACCCATATCAGGACAGCATCGAATCAATTCAGAAAAGATTCCTAAGATTCCTCTTTTACAAGATTAACAATGTTTATCCCAATTACTCAATTTCCTACATCTCACTATTAGAAATGTTTGGCATCCGTAGTCTTTTAGAGCGCCGTGAGATATATTCAGTATACTATCTTTGCAAACTTATCCACAGCGAAATTGATGATTCGACTAGCCTTAGCTTCCTTAATTTCTTTGCACCCTCAATTTTCACGCGTAATCCCCATACTTTCTACCTTCCACCTCCACGCACGAACCTTTTTTCAACTTCTCCAATCCACCGCATGTGCTTATTATACGAGTCAAAATATGGTTATGTGGATGTTTTCCAACACAGTCCGAAACAGTTCTTCAAATTAATAATACGCTACTAGTCTGTTCTACCTGATTATATAACACTGACTTTTGTATTTTTTTTTTTTTAATTATTATGTTTGCATAAGCTTTTCATTTTTGTAAATGTTTGCTTTTTGTATTCATACTTTATGTATTGCCTGTCCGCTAATTGGATTTTATTCTGTTGGACAGTGTATCTTAAATAAATAAATAAATATTATAAATGAAGTTCTTTTTATTTTTATTAAAATAAAAGTAATTGTAATTTGTAACTTTTTAATGTAATTTAATTATATTTTTTGCATGTAATCCAGTTAATTAATTACATTTTGGTCGTAAAGTAATGTAATTTGACGATTGTAATTTAATTAACATTCAAACATTAATTATAAAAAAATATTAATTACATTTTTTCAGTAAGAATACAATTTATTGTTTTATCCAACACCTCTCAATAAATGCTCCATAACTATGGCGATTTTAAACAAGCAAAGTAACAGATTATCCACTAGTGGGTATAATTTTGATGAAAGCCACTAGTGAGTATTTTTTTATTTATAACAATAAAAATAACACACATCACCTTAGTGACTACTTCGATTGACATTTTAATTTAAAAATTTAAAGCATATGTCACTGTCAAATTATATTTGTTTCATTAATTTTTCATTTATTAAGAAGTGTTGGATAAAACGTTATACTTCACACGTGGGCAAAGTGAAATTACCCCCTCGATAAAATTATCTCACTCAGCCTTCGGCTTCGTGAGCTAAAATTTTTCTCGTGGGTAATTCCTTACTTTGCCCACTTGTAAAGTAAATAACTATTTTCTCTCAAGACGATTTCAAAAGATCAAGTTTCAAAATTTGTTTGCTCTTAAAGTAGGTACTTTTTGTTCTGAATTTTACTTCACTCTTAGGGTTCAATTTATTGCTATTTTCTATAGGGACTAATTTGCTACTAACGCGGAAAATATTCTGAAATTGATAAAAAAAACAAAAAGCTGGAGAAATGATGTTAGATCGTCCAATATCCAATCTGCGGCTATTTGTTTTTTATCAATTACTTAATTTCTGGTTGCATTTACTATTAAAATATTCTGAAAGTTCTTCTTGAGGCATCATCCGTGTTGACATATTTCTGAGATTAGTGGTGTTTTAGCTTAGCATTGGTAATGATCAGATGTGTTCATACGTCTTTAATGCGCTATAAAGTAGCAAATTTTAAGCAATTCCTTTCTTAGTAATATTGTACTCATAAGTATATTCGTACATTGTTGTCATTTGTCATTGTTAATATTTGTTTATTTGTTTTGCATATCATCATCCAAAGATGTTTCATTATCTTGTCCATTTTTCTTCCTGTTATCTTCGGTCATGTGTTCAGTGCGTTAGTAAGTACAGCGACATTACATACTCGAAGTAAATTGAATTTATTGTTTTGTATGTCCTGTAAACTTCCACTTTCGGTTTATCAATTATGACCAAAATCAAGTGGGTTCTTCGCATTGTCATAAACACATAATTATCAATTCACATAGACGTCATTGAAAAATGGTCAAATCGGATTTAGAGAACCCCATATCCTGTACTTCATTGAAAATATGAAAATCTCATATCAATGTTTTTTCGTGATTCCTATATTTAATAAAGTATAAGGATACTACGTGTAAAAAAGTAAAAACTGTAATTTATTCATAATTGAGTGGATTTATCCTTTTCAATTATCCAAAATCTTGATAGAAATAACATTTTATTTCCTAATTACATAGTATTTAAAATTTTATATAATCGTATGTATAAATTTGTGTTTTAATATTACATTGTTTATTGGCATTCCAAAGATTCCATCCAAATGCATTTAACATCATAACATGAAAAATGTATTGCAATTGCAACTGCAATTATTATCGAGATCGTTATATACCGAAGGAGAGAATGCTATTTTTTCATCGGCCCAATGTAGTCCTGAAACATTATTAGGCATATAATAGAATTATTATATTTAGGGCCGATATTTCCATCTATGAATAAAGTACCGAATCAATTATTCGCCGAATAAATGAAACATGTCGCATCGAAATCAAAGCTCAAATGATACTTATTGCTGTAACAGTCATTTTTTGATGCGTATTTTTTTATTTATTCGACGAATAAGTTTATTCGGAGATGGAAATATCGGCCCTTAAAAGCTATAAGAAATTTACAAGATAATGTTAAAATAAACTCCAGTAAAAGTAATAGTGTATTATACATTACGGGAGAGAAGTGTATGATTTTTTCCCGCGAAGTAAATTGAAGCACGAGCCGTAGGCGAGGGCTACAAGGCGACAAGGGAAAAATACATTTCTCTCCTGCAGTGTATATACTATTTTTTCCCGTCCCTAATATTTATGATGGTTTTTCGTAATTACAAATCATTTGAATTGTAATATAATTTATGATAATTGCCTTATATTTTCTTATTTTGTTTATTTTTACATAATTTGAGCACTTTTCCTCACGACGGGAGAGAAAGTGCACAAATCTCTCGTAGATATGAATTTCGCTGTTTCTCTCTTGTTTTTGGTATCAGAGAAATCGAGTTTCTTTCCCGGTCGTAAAAAAAGTATTAGTTCTCAATATTAATGGGGTAAATAGCTCCGTGGTAACGCATCGGACTGTGGATCGTGAGATCCTCAGTTCGATTCCCACTACCGACAGTTGCCAATTTAAATTTATCCCTGTGGTTCCCCCTCCACAAACAACTTTGGTTGCTATGATTTGACGGCTGATAACCGCATTTCGTATGCAAAAATATTTCATGTACCGAGATTTGCGTAAGCAGAGTGCCACACCCATAATAGGTAAAAGGCGTGATGGTATATTTATTTTATTTTATTCCATATTTCTTTTTCTTCAGGAAAAGTCATACATTTCTTTCTCTAGATATATAATAAGTTTCAGCTAAGATGCTATATTTACTTTTGTGCCATTAATGTATTACTATTCATACGTAGTATTGTTCCCTGATAAATTTCCTCATACTTTATATGTAGATGAGTAAATGTTTATTAATGAAAAAAATCGAATGACTGCTTAGTGCAATTCTTGTTTTTACTATTGTTTATTCATCATAAGAAATTATTGCAAATAAAATAATCAAATTGAATAAATACTATTTGACGAAATTTAAATTTAATTTCTGTTTTGTTTGAAATAATTGTCACATATCGGACATCTTTAAAGATATAGTGAAACATTTAAAAATGTATTTAGTTTTTGTTCTAACATACAGTAATTACAGTATAATACAATTTTGACTAATATTCCGACTAATTTTTTCCTTCCGCATTTTGCACATTCGAGTTTATGTAAGTTACGTATTGTAACAGGTCAAAAATTTCAGTAGCGAATATTCAACAGACACCTGAAATTTACAGATATTTCACATTTACTATTTGAACGTTCAAGTTACAAGCAGATTTTGGTAGCAATCCATCAAATCATCCGAAAGTGATAGTTAACTTGAAAACCTATCAGGGGTTTTGGGGTAAATAATTTATTTAGAGCCAGTTTGTTGTACTCAAAAGGAAGTAGAATAATATTGGCTACAATTTGTATTTAAAACTTTTGTCTCTATTAAATTATTATTTCAATTAAATTATTTATGTGGAATATTACAAGACTGGACTCAAATATTTATTCAGTTATTTTATATTTCAAAATAGAATAGAAAAATAAATGTGAATTTATAAAATATGAATAACTTTATTTCTTCGACCATTTATTAATTCAAAACAAATTCCTAACATTAAACAATACTTTTGTACACATTGTAAAGAATATGGGTGTAAGAAAAATAAAATTTAATCTAGTGCTTTATTTTAATCACATAACAAAGTGTTCTACATTAACAAAAAATCCTAAACGGATTCTTAAAATATTAATGTTTATTTGCTCTCAACTTCTGCTTCTAAGCACAGGACTAGCTCATCTCCTTGAGTGGCATTTGCTTGTATTCTCAACTGTCCCTTAGGGATTGAATTAACTGATACGATCTTCTCCAAATCCAGGATGTAGTTTTCCATGCTGTACGTACCCTGCGGAGAAGAAAATTGTCTCAGATGCAGCAAATTACACAAGCGAGTTTAAACTTCATACAGTTCACAGATACAGAGCTTGATATGAGATGAACATGTAAGCAGAATGAAAGAATATAGAATTGCTAAAAAGATGTTATACAAAATGGTGGTTCGAACGAAACCTAGAGGTCGAAGAGTAGATGGATTGATGCCATTCGGGCCAATTCTCTAAAAAGCTACTACCATAACAACTTGCTAATTTTGATAAAAATGAATCGTTGAATGAATGAATTACTATGTAACAACTTCGTTAGAGAATAGGACCAATTAAAAAGAATCTGAGGAAAGTGGGTATGTGGAGGACATTAGCGAAAGATAGGGAAGTGTGAATGCGATAGATACATTTTTAAAGAGTTACGACACCAATAGATGACGAATTTAAACTTCATATTATATTAATATAATCTTACCTTTGGAATCGGGCATTCGCCAACGGGAATTTTCAGTAGTTTTTCTAACTCGTGCCAAGTTTCAGCTACATAGTCGTTCAACAATTGACAGGGATCTTTTTCGTCCATCTTTAAAACTACGTTCCATTGTCCATTTTCATATGTTTCGGCAATGAAATGCACCTGTAAATTTTTAGGGTTAGAATTAGATTTGCCCTTCAATTTATTTTTACTTTCTTATAGGCAATATAAGTAAATATATCAATCATGAAAATAATTTAAGATTCCTTTAATGACGTTTGTATGGATGGATAGATGCGTGTCCATATGATCAATAACGCAAAAACGTAAAAAGATAGAGTAACAACATGATAAAACGAAGAACTGAGTTGATTTTGGTCATAATTACAAAACCGGAACTGGAAGTTTACTTGACACACACAACAATATACTTAATTTATTTCAAATATAAAATCACCTGCATAAAATTGGTTCAAATTAAAGATGTTAGCAATAATATTTAGAATAAAAAATATTTCATAATTTATTGTATTTGTTTCTGGTTTTCAGA
The DNA here is from genome assembly GCA_963942605.1 of Poecilus cupreus. Taxonomy (NCBI): domain Eukaryota; kingdom Metazoa; phylum Arthropoda; class Insecta; order Coleoptera; family Carabidae; genus Poecilus; species Poecilus cupreus. The sequence goes on along the minus strand of OZ012719.1, from coordinate 16,636,283 downwards.
AAAAAAAGTAATATATTTAATAAAAATTGCTTAAACCTTATCGAGTTTAGTATAAAAGGCCTCAGGGCAGAGACTTGTATTCAAATGTTAATTAGACCAGCGGTGGGCAACCTCCGGCCCGCGGGCCAGCTCCGGCCCGCGTAAAGTTCCAATCCGGCCCGCGAGATCTTTAGAAGAATTAAATATTTTCAAAAACAAAATTTTTAAATTAGGTTAGTACCCAACATAAAGATAAAGAAGATTAATTTTCGATATAATTCGTCTTGTTTAAATTAAACACATATAACATAGAAAGTCGTAACGCAGCAACTTATAAAAAAATTATAGCTACTACGGCCCGCGTACGAAACGTAAATCTTATTCTGGCCCCTGTTATAAAAAAGGTTGCCCACCCCTGAATTAGACGATCGTCAATTGTTTTTATAAGAGTTACTTGAATTCTTCCGAGTTTATTATTATATGTAAGGTATCAGGGAGAAGAGTTCAACTAAAATGTTCAAAGTTAGTCTTGAACTTTTTTTTTAACAGTTAACTGAATTTAAAAATTACTTTTTACACTGATAAAAATGTTTTCTTGGAACAGATTACCCATTAGTGAGTATAATTTTGAGAAAAGTCACTAGTGAGTAATTTTTATTTATAACAATAATAATAACACACAACACCTTGGTAACCACTTCGATTGACATTTTAATTTAAAAATTTTAAAGCATATGTCACTGTCAAATAATATTTCTTTAATAAATTTTGCATTTATTAAAAGATATTGGGTTATATTTCACCCGTGGGCAAAGTAAATAAAACAACTACACTCTGATAAAAAGGTTTTCTTGGAACAAGCAGATTCCGCTTAAATGAAGAGAAAAATTGATTTGAATAGTGCCAATCCGATTTCGTTTTCATTGAAAACTTTTATAGCCCCGAGGTCCTAGGGGCCCCAAAAAGTTTTTATGTTTAAAAAAACTTTGTCAAAAAAAAAAACAGGTGAAATATTTGTTTTTGATTAAACAGTAAAACAAAAGTAGTGAATACTTTCTGCAAGGTTCTTGGCTTGCGAAAGGCTCGAAGAAAACCTGTTTGATAATCTGTATGATAAAGGTAATAAAACATAAAATATATGTTTATGTTGAAAAAAATTTCGAAGGGGGGTGGGGGCGCACGTACGAATGGCCCAGGGCCCCGAAAATCTTAAAGACGGCTCTGTTTATAGGTTTAGTAAATATTCCTGTATGAAAATAAATTAAGTTTTGAAGGAACATATCATAGTATTCAACTAAAAATCATTATGGGGACGAAGTAGTTTGAAAAGTAGTAGTTTTAATTCAAAATGATATTGTTTTAAATATAAACATTTTGTTTGAAATCAAAACGACTTCTTTTTCATTATTTTTAAAACTATTTAAAATATATTCATTTTATTTCAATACAGAAAAAATAAGATAAATATAATAAATATTTTTTTGAATCGATCCTAATTATTTTGCAAGAAATAAAATTTTCTTCAATGAATGCATATAAAAGGAAAACAGGAAACTTTCTTGAAACAAGAAGTTATTTTTATGAATGTCGAGATATTCAGTTGTTTTAATAATTGCAATTCTTTTGGGTTTTTGGACTTCGCACGCTACATACACTAGATCACGATATACCGGGTGGTATATCGGTTTGTATTCTTTATTTTACTCGATTATTTTAAGGATTAGCATAAATTTTTTCAAAGAAAGCTTATTTTAGATCTATCAGTTGTTCCATTTTGAAAAGACATATGAACCCAGAACCCTAAATACTAAACTGATCATTACAGAAACTATTCATGATTATTTTAATAAATTATCACACCCTAAAAGTATTCCATGAAATTAAGAACAATAAATAAATTTATAAAAGATATTCGAATACCTTTCAACGTTATTATAATATGAACACATTTTTACCCATATGGTGTAAGTTACGAAATCAGCAACTATAAATATTGATCTTACCATTATGTTTTCACCAAAATCGTAAGGCGAGCTACCTTCTCCACTGATGCTAAACACCGTGGGTGTCTTCTTCGTGATGGTGGTGGAGAACTTAGCTGGCGTGTTTTCGAGGCCTTTACACATCGCGTAATGTTTGATCATGATATTTGGTGGAACTGCTGGTTCCTCGTCATCTCCGTTCTGTACAAATATAATATTTGGCATTTAGCTAAGAGAATGGAAAGTGCTTGAAAAGTTTCAGACTGAGGCTGTAATGAAACTTTTCATCGAGGTGTATATACTGTTTTATGCACAATCAAAAATTAATAAATGAAACATATACCGCGTGTAGAATTGAAATGTTGGTGCTCAGGGATTTCAATGCTATTTTTTTGTTCCTGTAAATTTGTACCTATTCCCTTTACAGCAAAAGTGTAAATACCAAAATTGCTCAGAATTTAAAAATGCATGCAACAAGGCACATTTGGATATCTAAATGTAAATGTAAGTGTTTTATTATTGTCTGTAGAAATTTCGTAATAGATTGTAAAAATATAATGGCTAATTTGAAAGTTAATTTTTTACTATTTCTTTCTGTTAAATACACAAACCTAAAACTATTTTTTATTATACCTGCATCATAATAATCCGTGTTTAAAACACTTTACAGCGTTCACAAACGGAAGATTAAAACACGCCTTGCTTTAAAGGTTGCTAAGCAACAACACAAATAATTACTGTTAATATCTGTCAAAATTGTAAACGTAAACAATAAATACTAGCCAAACTCCATGTAAACGATATACGTCAAACGTCACACGCGTAAAATTATCAAAATCAAAATGTTGCTTTTCAGTTTTTTCCAGAGTATGATGCAGGTATAATAAAAAAATCTGATGTGGCCAGCACATAACCTCCCGCCCAATACTACTCTTAAACGGTACAAAATAGTATTTGATGATACAGAAACATACCTTCTTATTTGTTTATTTTCTTTATATTTGAAAATTTTAATGTTCTTTCGTATATTTATTTAATTTTATGACATATATTTCACTAAGAAAACAGCTTGACAATCAAAATGACATGTGTCACATTTCGTAAAAATTTGAAAATTTTTAAATGTTTTCATGGTGTACTAGGAATGCAAGATTTGTAAAATCTAATTTCTTTATATTTTATTATCTTTAAATCTAAAGGAAATTAATAAAATTAGTGTAATAAAAACACATGTAAAATTAAATATTCTTCAACTTTCAAAATAACATAAATTGTTGAAAAAGGAAATTTAACCGTGTTTTTTCACGAAAAACTGTTAAGGGCTTCAAGTAAACTGCTACTTCCGGTTGACCAATTTTATCTAAAATCTAATCAGCTCTTCATTTAAATATAAGAAGCAATAATTCACAAAATTGTATTTTTTGGTATTATAGTATTTGAGTTATGCGAGACGAAAAAATTGCCACAGACTACACACACACACACATACATACATACATACATACATACATACATACATACATACATACATACATACAGACATCATTGCGAAAACAGTAAAATCGTAATGTAGGGACCCTAAAACGTGCTTATTCATTAAAAACTCACTACCCAATTTTTTGACCAAAAACAATACCTCCCTTACCTAGAGGTAGGCGGGAGGTAAAAATAGCGAATGACACACGTATAAGTGCTTTCAAAGCACTAATGACGTTAAAAGCACTCCGCTCCAAGTCGTGCTCTTAAACTCGTCGTACGTGCTTTAAAAACTTACTTATACACTTGTATCATAATATACTATTATAAAATGTCAAACATTTTTCATTTTTGTTTGTTTGCATGGCCGTGTTACAATTTTTCTAATAAATATCTTGAACACTATTATTTCAGTTACAAATCGGCCTTATTGCATGCATTTCAAAATTCTAAATAAATTTTATTTACATTTTTGCTGTAAGAATTTGCAGCAATATAAAAAAACATTGATATCCCTATATGCCATATTTCAATTCTACTCCCAATACACAATAGTGTATTATTAGATGAAGGATTAGGATAGTCATTATTCTTGAAGATGAAGTTTGCGTCACGAGCCGTAAGCGAGTGATGCAAATCATCCGAGTGAATAATGACCATAATCCCGAATATAATACTACACTTTTTCTACTCCTGTAAATTCGGAAAACACTTTTGAAAAATGATCGAAATTCGTTGAAAACAAACGTTGAAAATCGACAACATGAAAATACACAAAGACAACTGACTACATGTCAACTATCAAACGGCCGTTGCTAGGTGATCCATATCACGTCTTTAAAATAAGCGTAAATTATGGATTTCTGGCTCTGTGATACGCCGAAATGAGTGATTTATGGGTATTTTAAGTCATCGAAAAATTTTAAATAATGGGGATATATTTATACAGGAGTAGAAAAAAAAATTATATTCATTTTTAACATTTGCTTTTATGGATGAAATATATTTATTTATTTAGTGGTGAATTTTACATTTGTTTTGTAATTTTGGAGCAATATTTATTTTTGTGGATAAATTTTATATCTTTTATTTAAAAGTCAAAATTAGAAAAGATCGAAATTATTGACTCTTAAAGTGAATTAATGAATTGTACCTAATTCACCAGAATTAAGACCAGTGCCAGAAAAAGCACAGTTCACAGTCAGTAATCAATGCGATGGTTTCGTAGGTTGGAAAGAAGCAACTTTCCAATCGATTTGAAAGTGAATTTTATGAATAAATACTATTAGGGTTTAAAACATTTAACTACCAAGATTCGAATTTTGGGAATAAATAAAATAAAAATACTTACAACAATAACAACGGCACAACATATTACAAAAATGTTAAATAACAACATATCGTATAAAGGGTAAATACGGAATGTGAACGAGATGGAAGTAACCAGAGTTTATATACAGGTGGACAACAGGAAGTTATAGTCATTAATTGTGGATGTAATGTTTGATATAGCTGTCGATGATATCAATAGTATCGTGCCAACTTTTGAATACAGCCGTGATAATTAAAAGCGTGTTAGTGTATTTATAATTTTGTATAGATTTGATTTAAGTATTGGTTTTTAATCATACCGTAGGAATCCTCTAACCTAAAACTTTTATCGAAATCGCCGATCGTGTCCTCTATGCATAGATTATTTTTAAGCAGATAATTTAAATTATAGTATTTTGTTTCAAGGTTTGTCAATATTTTACAATCAGTTCTAAAAGATAAATATAATAATATGTTATTCTTAAAGTTTGCGTTTATTTTTTAAAATAAAATTGTTTTATAATGTATTTTTTATTAGATATAAATGCAGAGGAACAATATTAAAGTTATTGCCTTATGGCAAATAAATTACACATATCTGTATTACGACCAATTAAAATTTTCGATAGTGAGTTTTCAAGAGATAAGCACTTTTTAAGGTTCCTAGAATAAGATTTCATTATTCTCATGATGGCTGTGTATGAAGATTTGTATGCGTTCATGATAACTCACAATCAAATGAAGAAATCATTTTTAAATTACATATTTTATTTAAAATTTACATGTTTGAGTTCAGAGCTAATTAGATTTTTGTACAAATCCATCACCAAGAGGTAGTTTATTTCAAGGACTATTAAGTGTTTTGGATATATCTCAATAAATAATTGAATTAAGAATATATTTTATTGAAATTTGAAATTTATATCTTTGTTTTATACCGTTTAGAAATTACAATTTAATTTAGTTGATAAAGTTCAATTTAGTTTCAACTATTTAAAAGATTTGAGTCACCTATATTAAGACAAACACACTTAAATTTTGATAAAGATTTTATGAAACATTGTAGTACGTATTTAAAAATTAGTTTTTTTAATTGTTATTTTGTAATGTTCATTTGATTATAGGTGCCATTATGATTTATATCCATTTATATAACAGTGATATAAGATTTAAAATTTCCTGTTTTGAAACTATAGTAGTTATTATTGTTAAAATAATTTGACAAGAATATTTATTCTATTATTTGGTACAATATAAATGCTTGAATGTACAATATTATTATTATTATACCTGTAGATTTGATCATGTAACGTAAGGTCATCAGTTTAACCATTTCAAATAGCAATACAAAATATCATTGTTATTGTTGTTTAAGGTAATTAACTTTACATTAAAATGAGCTTTAGATATATATTTCCTTATATGTAGATGACGTGTAATTAACCTATCCTAGTTACCAACTCTTTATACAAATTTAAGAATAAAAATACAATAATAATTTCTGGCTAGTGTAAAATGCATAATATAAAAATTCGAACCCCAGATCTGAAATTTTTAATTTTAAAAACTTGATATTTGATCAACCTTAAAACTAATCGAAATGGCCAGTTTTATCAACACATGCCAGATAGTATATTTTGGAACATGTGTAACGATTTCAATATAATATTTTCCTATAAATATGAAAAAAAAATCTGATGTGGCCAGCACATAACCTCCCGCCCAATACTACTCTTAAACGGTACAAAATATTATTTGATGATACAGAAACATACCTTCTTATTTGTTTATTTTCTTTATATTTGGGAATTTTAATGTTCTTTAGTATATTTATTTAATTTTATGACATATTTCACTAAGAAAACAGCTTCATAATCACAATGACATGTGTCACATTTCGTAAAAAATTGAAAATTTTTAAATGTTTTCATGGTGTATTAGGAATGCAAGATTTGTAAAATCTAATTTCTTTATATTTTATTATCTCTAAATTTAAAGGAAATTAATAAAATTAGTGTAATCAAAACACATGTAAATAGCTATTTATGTAACCAGTTAGGAAATGCATCGCATTTCCTATCGTGTTTCATACAAGATTTTTTCTATTTTTGATTATAACAGTTTTTTTAATTATTAAATTATTAATTTCATAACTTTTATTGACATCAAGTAGCTACGCATATTTCGCTTGTTTGTTTGAAATTTTGTTTATGCTTCATTCATTTCATCACCAGTTGTGAAATATTTTTCTTTTCATCACTAGTTACGAAAAATATGACGTTTCGTAACGTCAATCAATTTTGAAAAGTGACACTTTATATGTCAAAATTAGAAAAATTAAATATTCTTCAACTTTCAAAATAACATAAATTGTTGAAAAAGGAAATTTAACCGTGTTTTTTCACGAAAAACTGTTAAGGGCTTCAAGTAAACTACTACTTTCGGTTGACCAATTGTATCCAAAATCTAATCAGCTCTTCATTTAAATATAAGAAGCAATAATTCACAAAATTGTATTTTTTGGTATTATAGTATTTGAGTTATGCGAGACGAAAAAATTGCCACAGACTACACACACACACACACACGCACATACATACATACATACATACATACATACATACATACAGACATCATCGCGAAAATAGTAAAATCGTATTGTAGGGACCCTAAAACGTGCTTATTCATTGAAAACTCACTACCCAATTTTTTGACCAAAAACAATACCTCCCTTACCTAGAGGTAGGCGGGAGGTAAAAACAGAATTATTTTAAAAGAAAATGTTTGCTTGTCAATGTGCAAACAGAAGTTATAGTGTCTATTAAAGACGTCGGTTAAGTAAGATTATATTTTGTGTTGAGCAATAAATGATTGTAAAACCACTACCACTATTTTACACAATCCGCATTTGGAATGGGGTATGTGACCATAATCGAATTTCAATGTATACGCCATAGAATATGAATGTTCTTCATTGTAGTTTCTTATTACAACAATAAAAACTGTAAATTATTTTGTAATAGTAAAGTTATTAGCAATTTTGTGTTTAGGAGAAGGGATATGTGACGTCACTGTGGCCGTACGCATGACCCGCTGATATATATCTATTTCTTTCCTTTACAGTATCTCGGTCTTTTTCTAGCACCATGCCTACCGCCGCAATCTATTCAGAAGACACAGTGACGTCTCAATCCCCTCTCCAAATATTTAAAAATTAATTTCTCGTTAACTATAAACAATTAATTGATTTAAAAAAATACGGGTATTATATTTTTTTATCTAGTATCATGTAATGTCAGAAAAAAAAATTGGTCACATACCCCATTGGGGACCAAACTTCATTTCTTTCGCTCGCGAAGTTACATCGTTCGGACAATATAAATACAAAATCTGTTGTGCCAACACATAACCTCCTGCATAAACAATTTCTGAAGGGTACAATATAGAGTAAAAAGTTGCAAATAAATATTGTAACATATTATTCTACATTTATTTGATTGTTGCAAAATATACTCTAACACAATTATGTACTGAGAATTGTTTATAAAAACCCTTAACGGTCTTCAAGTATGCTACTACTTTCAATTTATAAATAGGAATTTTGAAAATGAGATCGTCATTAGATTTTGAGTTGTCGTAGGTAAAAAAAAGCGTCAAACAAACGTTATCGTGAAAATAGTGAAATCATATTCAAGAACCCCGAAAACGTACGTATCTGTTGAAAACTCACTATATAAATGTATTACCCTTCGCAATACCTCCCTTACATTATATATGCGCGACGTAACAATGTTAATTAGACAAAAATTAAACCACTAATATAAACAATACAATCAAAACATCTATTTTTTACCAATCATACTAGGGCCCCCTCTTATACAAATATGATTAAATTATATATACTAGCCTATAAACGTTAAAAATACATTTCGAGACATGCATTTTTACTTTCTCATACAAAGTATAAGGAAGTATTGGAATCACGAAAAAATCGCGGACGAAATTTTTGCGGAAATACATATTTTGACGTCCACTGAATCTGTTAAGACCAATTTCTCCATGCTGTCTGTGTGTGAGGATGGATTGATGGATGTCCGTATGCGCAATATCTCATGAACGAGACAAGATATGTAAACGAAACTTGGAATATATAAGTTTCATGAAAAAACCGGAAGAGGAAGTTTACTGGACATACAAAACAATAAATTCCATTTATTTCAAAAATAGAATCAGCTGTAAGAAAAAGTTTCGAATGAAAGATGTTAGCAAAAGTATTTGGAATATAAAAAGTTATTTGCAATTCTCTTGTACATGCTTCTAATTTTGAGAAAAACTAAATTAAATATTTAAGAATATATTTTTATAATATTAGTTACAATGGGAACAAAAACTAAAACATTTTTAATATCTATGTGTCAAACGTGTCAAATAATTGTGAAGTGTCAAAAATATATTTCGTGTGAAATATTATAAAAGTAATATTTGTATTATTATTTAGAAAGTTTTGAAGACTATATTGAGAACAAAATTAAACAGGTTTAACATCTACATATCATATAAATGTAAAATTAGTCATACGCAAGAAACAAGTCATACGTGTTTAGTTGGTTTTATTTGTATAAGAAAGTAGTGTGTGGTGCACCCACACCAGATTTTTTATTTTTGTAATTTTAGATAGTTTCATCAGTCATGAGTCGGTGAAACACTATAGTGTTATCGTACTACGAGCACATTTTTTTTTCACAAAAAATTAACTCTCGGTTTGTCAAAAAAAAATTCGCAAACGGGAAATTAAAACTCACTTTACTGCAATCATAGCAACTTTTACTGCACGGTAACATTGATAGCAACACCATGTGTAATAGAAATTACAGTATAGCTAATAATTTACTGTTATTACAATAGTTGCTATGGAAGTTATTTACTAGCATCGTTACTACCTAGGAACTACATGAGCAATATTACACAAAATTGAACTGATTATGTCCGTTTCGGCCTGCTGCAAACAATACATAATTATCATTTCTAGCGCTGCAGCTCAGGCAGGATGGACTTTGGCTTCCTCAGCAATATGTTCTCCATTCCTACTTATCTATCGCTTTAAGGTACCTACACACGGTTATATCTGTCCAATCGTACAAAAACTGAAGTGTGTGGCTGAAAACCGTTCTTCTTAACCGCGTTCTAAAATATCAAACCAACTTGATTTTGACCGCATGGTTTTGGCCTGTACATTCCATTTCGTGTGTGTGTGTGGCAGTAATATTCCACTGTTTTTTTTTTCTGTCCAGCGCTAATATCGCCGCATTATACTAGCAAACAAACACGTTTTCTGTTCTTAATTGCTCCTTCAAAACTGATAGTAAGTGGAGCTGCCGGTCCATCGTACATTGTTTGCACGGTTGTACCCTTCCTTTCTAAACCGTACAAAAAGAACGAAGTGTGTGGAACCCTTTACATCCCCATCTCTTCACTCCCATTTTGATTAACCCTCTATTACATACATAAAATTTAAAATTCTTCTTTTCTTTTCTTATGCAGTTTACATTCATGGCAATCATATTGTAACCATTTGGGAACATTATATAAACTTTGTCAATTGCCAATTAGGTCATTCCTCCTAATTTGACCAACATAAAAAAAAAGTTGAAGTGGAAAAGGATAATTACAGAAACTGAGATAGAAAATGTAAAATTTGAAGGAAGCAGCTTATTACCTGCTGATATATTGCAGCTAAATACACCTTTACGAAATTTCCAAAATTTTTTTTATCTGATGTTTTCCTAGAAGAGGTTGTTTATCAAACAATTTTGTATAGTACGCAAACACGACCCAATAGACCAAAGTTCTATTGTAAGTTGAATTTGTTCATAATGTTCCCAATAGTGAACAAAACTTTTATTTACAGAAAAAAATTTATGTAACACTTATTTTAAATATATGAATATTTCTTTTGTAAAAAATAACTTTTTGTGCCCTTACTTAAAAAAAGAAATAATACATGCAATAGAGGGTTAAGTCATTTTGTACATCGTCAATCCACTTCTGTTTTGGCCTTCCTTTCCTTCTTTCTATTATAGCGTTTGCCTTTCATTATCCTAAGTGGCATCCTCTCTTTACTCATTTTTAACACGTGTCCAGTTCAGCTTATTCTCTATGACTTTATAAATCTTATGATATTTGTCCTTTCGATAAGTTCCTCGATTTCCTCTTTTTATTTCAGTCTCGATAGGTCTCCTTCTTTGACTCCTCCGATGATTTTTCTCATAATTCTTCCCGCAAATATCCTTAATTCGTTTCTGTCCTTCTGTGTCCACACAATAAATAATAGTTAAGTGAAAAATATATTCATTTATACCGTATTCACTGAATTCTGCTTATATTCCATCATCTATTCCGCCATAGGTGATTACCGGAGTGTGAACAAAAACGTGGAGAGACGTTAACTTCTTGCAGCGTGCGTGCTGAAGTGTTTAGTACGTATCTTCGGCCCGTTGTTTACCTACGTGCTGTTCCACGTGCTGGTATAGTTCACGTTCAGACTTTAGAATTGTGTCTGTTTTTTGTGATATCAACATTTACGACTGTGAATTCAAAGTGTAATTTGGTTGCTTCCTAAGATTTGTTGGAATATTTTGTTTCTTGGTAAGACTATTTAAATTATTTATAGAATAACGACAAGAAATAACATGTGTTTAGAAATACCAGATGTCTACTTGTTTTATAGGACATAAGAAATACAATGTTAAAATTTTCATTATGGGATAATTCGTTTCCTATGAATTTTGGAACAAAAATGTAAATATAAAAAATGTTCGGCAACAAAAACTGCAGCAAATAGCAATAGATTTCTCTCCTGAGATAGACGTAAAATATAATTTATAATTTAGCTATTTCCACAGTGCCATGGTAAAAAAAACTTAAAAACTGTCATTTTGTTTGAGTTTGACAGATAACATTTGGCACAGTTTTAATGCGTATTGACTTGTTTCAATTATTTCTCAGTAATCATGGACACATTTACACTTTACAAATAATTTTAACAACTTCATTATCATTAAAACTTTGACAAATGTCATCTATCAAACTCAAACAATACATCTTTGAAAAACAGCATAATTTTTTTCACTTAGGTCCGATATTTCCATCTACGAATAAAGTACCGAATAAATTATTCGCCAAATAAATGAAAAATGTCGTATCGAAATCATAGCTCAAATGATACTTATTGTTCTAGCTGTCATTTTTTGATGCGTATTTTTTTATTTATTCAACGAATAACTTATTCGGAAGTTTATTCGTAGATGAAAAGACCGGTCCTTATATGATTTTTAAGTATTTTTTTGTAGAAATTAGAAGAACATACAAGAAAATTGCAAACAACATTTCTTATTCCAAATATTATTGCTAACATCTTTCATTTGAAACTTATTTCTTCAACTGATTCCAAAATCGAAATAAATTGATTTTTATTGTTGTGTGAATTAACAACCCTATGGAGTAACGCCGTTTTTTATGAGGCTCTCTAGATTCTTTATTAGAGTGGATCAATCTCTGTTTCTTTTCCTTTAAATCCTTGTAAATAGGTTTTCCATATCTTCATATCTTTTGTTTTACTTTGCCCAATTTTAATTCCTGCTGCTTTTAAATCTTTTACTTCCTTTAACCATATTGATCTGGATCTGCCTCGCCTTTTTCTTCCCCCTGATCTTCATTTTGGTACTGTTTTAAATGCATCCTTTTCTTCTGTTCTCCATATATGTCCAATCCATCTAACTCGCTGTTACTTGATCTTTTCAATTTTATCTTCTCCTTCCAACTCTTGCTTTATTTCATAGTTCATTCTTATTCTGTATTCGTTTTCTTGATATCTTTATTGGTCCTAATATTGTCCTTATTATTTTTCGTTCCATTATTCATAATTTTTTGTCTTTCATAGTCTCAGCAGAGAAGGTTCTAGTTATAGGTCTTATTATCGTTCGGTCAATTCTTTTTTTTAATGTTGAGTTAAAATCTACTTTTTTAGTAATGATATATTTATTTTTTATAAATTTTATCCAAAATAGTCAAGGCAGGGAATAGAAATAAATTGCGCAAACAATAGACATTTACCATATTTATTTATTAATATATGTATTATTAAAGTAAAAAATTATCTACAGGACATGCATGAAAATATTCGGACTTGCGTTACATAAAATTTCTATTTATATTTTACTTTTATGAAATACAAAACATGCATGTTCTTTTGCGTAATATAAAATTAAATTCTTGAATTTGTTTTCACTCTTCAACTGCAAACTTTCATTTGTCTATGAATATTCAGTTTGCATGCAAATACTTTAACGAAAAGAAATTTAAATGGATCCACTATTTTTCAAAGAAAATTATTTGATAAAATTGTAAGAAAATTACCGTATAGTAACAATTTCTTTGAAAATAGTCGAGAGTTATTATAATAGCAGTTAATAAATTATAATTACATACTTTTACTTTAAACAAGTAAACGTATACTACCTGCAATTATTATTCACTTTATCTTGATGGAAATTATTAGTTTTGTAATAGTCTTTACTCAATTTTGCAATATTATAGTCATAAAGAGGGTATTAATGCAGAAAATTATAATGCATACATATTTATTGAAGCTCTACGTTACGCCTGATTTCAGGCAGTCACTTTGAAAGTGCAAGGCTGGCTGCGTTTAGTATCATAAATATTTAATATTCGATAGTTTTCTTGAGTACATTTAAATAATTAAAATATAAAGCAAACATTTATTCGAATATAATTGCAAAATACAAATAAATATATTTGTTATTACTATTGTCCAATAGTAGTTTAGAAAATTATCGAAATGTTTTTCTAATATGCCAAATATTAAATAACTCATTTTTTTTGTTTAAATCTACGTTTTGTAGACACTACATAAGTTTCTTATACATACAAATGCGGATATAGAATATCCATCCATCCACATAGACCTTATTGAGAGGACTGTCAAAACGAAATTAGGAGACATGGGATCTCAAAACATGTATATAGGTACGTAAGAATCTCTCAATCGATTTTTTTCATGATTGCTATACTTCCATATAGAACGTATAAGAAAGAAAAAATTTGGTGTAACTCCTAAACTTTCTCATACAAATAAATCTGAGTTTTATAGTTTAATCATTAGACTTGACGCATGTTTAACTTATAGAATAGATCTTTCAGTTAATTGTTTAGTTGTTTATTCTCAGTAATAATATAACAAGAGAGTGAGAATAAATTGAAAATAATTTGACATAGTGGCTATTGCCAATGGCAACAAGTTTGAGAAAGATACTGGAGAATTATTTTCAGTAATAATATAACAAAACAGTGAGAATAAATTGAAAATAATGTGACAGATCTTTCGAAAACTTGTTGCCAGACAATAGCCACGAAAGCCCGTAGGGCTTGAGTGGCTATTGCTAAATGGCGACAAGTTTGAGAAAGATACTGGAGAATTATTTTCTAATTTATCGAACGCTCAAGTTATATTTAATTAGCATATTTTTTTATTTCATCATCAGGCTCGCCACTAAATCTATCTTTTTACTCATTTTTACTTGTGTTGATGATAACTATCTTTTTTTTTCACAGTCAATTCCATATTTGAAATAAACCAAATTTATTGTTTTGTGCGTCAAATAAACTTTCACTTCCGGTTTTGTAATTACGACCAAAATTTCTTCGCATTGTTATTAAATTTGTAGTTATTAATCTTCATTACTATGCCTTGTTCGTAAGTTACGGTCACACATCCATCCCTCCAGCCGACATTGAGAAAAAGGTCAAATCGGATTCAGGGGACCGCGAAAATCTTGTGCTAGTTTTTTTTTAATATAAATGCTATACTTACTTCCTTACACGGTTACACGTATTACATATAAGAAAGTCAAAATAAATTTTAAAATGAAAAATGAGTTCTGAATTCTTAGAATTTCTCTTTATGCGGATATACCGGGTGTCTACTTTTTTTTTTTTTAAGCTATAGGAAGTACAATGTTAATATTTTAATTTCGCTCTAAGTTTTTACCTATTAATTTTAGAGCAAAATGTGAATAGGTAAAATGTTCGGAATTAAAAACTGCACCAAATGAACCTAAATTTATTGATGTAAGATTGACGTAATATAAAATGTATTTTTTTTGACATATGGCATTTGGCATAGTTTCAATAATTATTGACTTGTTTAAAATATTTATAAATGATAAATGTATCTATGATTACAGAGAAATAATTTAATCATTAAAACTATTCCAAATGTCATCTGTCAAGCTCAAACAATACGACTGTTTGTATGTTTTGTTTCTCATGGCACTCTGGAAATAGCTACAAATTATATATTTTTTCTTCAAACGTCATAAAAGTACGTTGTTATGTATTTGTATTCAACAAGCAGAAGTTCAATATTGTCGCCGCCGGCGTAAAAGTGTATCCTTGGCAACACATTTACGCCGGCGGCGGACAAAGTAAAATATTATGAAAAATAGTTAGGTTGTAATTCAATAATTTGACAGTTATAAATGAAACAAATAAACAAAAATAACAAAACAGCATATTCTACGGCAACTTGAAATGCTAGATAAGACAGAATATTTTTGAAGTTTTGAGCATTTTATAATATTTATAATTTTATTTTCTATGTTTGAAGAAAAAATAGCATGTGTTATTCGGAGTAAATGTGTCTTTGGGTGCTTCGCATGTAATTGTTTGACTCGCTTCGCTCGTCGTTCAAACTTACATGCTCAGCACCCAAAGTATCACATTTACTCCTAATGACACAATATACTATTATTTTACGTCTATCTCATGGCAGAAATGTATCTCATCAATAAATTTAGGATCATTTGTTGCAGTTTTTAATTCTGAACATTTTTCCTACTTACACTTTTTCTCTAAAATTAATAGGTACAAACTTAGAGGGAAATTAAAATATTAACATTGTATTTCCTATAGATCAAAAAAGTACACAGCTTGTATGTATTTATAGATATTTAGTTTTTCGAATCCATATTGCCACTTCAAAAATATTTTATCAATTAATAAGACCAACATTTGTAAAGTTATCAATGAAGTAAGAGTTGATACTCAATGATTTAAGACTTGAAGTAATAGTAAGTCGTATTGATTTCTTACATTCATCAAATCTTTGAGATATCTTATAGTGATTTGTATATAATTAATTAGATAAATAAATAGTAGTTAAGTAGTAGAACCACTTCAAAGGTAAGCAGTATGAAATATGTTGTAAACCCAGAATAAACATCTACCTTAAAAAAACATCTTGGTCAAAAAAACTGCACAACTAAATTGCTAAATTATACACAACGAGGAGAAATTGTCAAAAACAACGCACATTACAAATTAAAATAAGTCTCCTGGCATCCAACAACAAGAAGAGAGAACATTTCAAATCAGCGTGTAGCGTACGAAACAGAAACAGAAACAGAGACAACACCAATCCGCTAACTTTCACGTGTCTGAAGCAGACACAATACAATAGCGCACGAATAATCTGTTGCGCATGGCAGAGCAAACGGTTGCACACACTTTGCACAGCCTGCGCAGTGCGCAGCAGCGGGTTTGCCTATCGGCCACCGGATCTGCGCGAGGGCGCATGGAGTGACGCACGAATGCGCACCACGCGGCAATTGTTTTACTGTTCACCAGCAACGGTGTTGTGATTGGATGTTGAATCACTTTCGATTTTGTTTCTCTTTACTTTTACTGAATAAAGATTGCTAAAATATTTAGGGTTGTATTGTTATAGTAATAACATACCTACATCCATACATAACATCACGCTATGTGTCAATTAGTGGGGTAGCACGAACCCAGAACCAACAGTCAATCTCCTCCAAACATTCCTAACCTGACACACCACTTTTGCCTCGTCCATATTCATAGTGCGATTCATACATGCTCGTTTATTCTTCACACACCATCAATCATACCAAACTAGTTATTCCTCGGACGCCCACGCAATCGTTCACCTTCAATCTCACCCACATATATTATTTTCGCCAACCTTTCATTCGACATTCGCTCAACATGTCCAAACCACCTCAACTGACTCACTCCCACTTTCTTAACAACATTCTTCTCAATCTCACACTCATCATACACCAATGTATACCATATACGATCACGTCTCGTATACCCACATACTCCTCTCAAATACCTCATTTCTACAGCAATTATACGTCGTTTATGCTTCTTCATCCACACCCAACATTCAGAACCATACATCAATGTAGGCACTAACACACCATTGTAAACACTCAATCGAGCATCTCTAGATACTTTCACGTTTCGAGCAAATGTACCCAGAGCACCCAATACCTTGCAACCGCCTTTCAATCTCCCGGTCAATACGTCCGTCCCTCGAGAACGTACTACCCAAATATACAAATTCATTCACTTGTTCCAGTCTCACACCATTCACTGTAACATTACAATCAGTCACCAAATCATTCTTCTCAAACACCAACACTTACATTTATACATTTATTCAATAACAGATTTAAACCTTTCCCTACTTCATTTATGCTCTCAATCATTCTTCTCAATTGCTCCTCAGCAATAAGCCATAAAGGCATTATTGGTCTTGTAACACCCGTGGTGCGTTCAACGTTTAATATCCGACCGATATAACATTTTATTAAAGACGTTTATCGAGTTTTGTCCTATTAATGTCATATTTGTTAGAGATTAATCTATTTGCTAGCAAACGCAGTAACTAGATAAAACGCAATATTCTCATTTGTTTACAATACCGATTTATTTATTTCAATATTTCTATCTGCCAATAACAATCAGTATTTGTGCAATTGGGTATTATGTGCCCAATAGCAACAACGTCAAAATTATAACGCCCTAGGGCGTTATTTGGTATATAACAACCCGGATATCAGGGCTGTTATGATAACAATAACGTAACGGTCGGACATTAAATAAATAATATGCATAAATATTTATACAAAAGAGATTTATAAGGGATAGAATTTGTTAACAACTGTATTCTAAACTTTAGTAACAAATTAAATTAGTAATTTAGTCATTCTTCTTATTCTAATCTGTCATATTTGTCGTCATGTCGTAACTTACTTTTTAAGCCTTTCCTCCATTATCCTCTATCGCTCCATATTATAGTCTATTTTTAAACAGCTGAAGTCATGATCAATTAGAAACACACCCGAAAAATTACTAAAAATTTTTTTCGCGGTACATTTGCAATTTACGGGTAATTTTATTTTGATTAGCCAATAATATTTGAAAAATGCATTTAATTTATTAAATATAGAACCGAAAATATAAAACTGATATTTTTAATTATAATTATTATTATTGTAATATTTTCAAAACTAACTTCAACAATAACTCATGAAAACTAATTCGACATTGGATATTGTTTGTCTAGAGTTTTGTTTGGTGTAAATAAGGCTTTGTCTAAGCCAATCACAAGCTTAGATTTTTTCTTCTCATACCTCTTGTCAGACCATTCATATATCCTATGTTTCTATTAATTCTGATTCCATATTTTTATTCTGTCCTATAGCTCTAAACCGAATAACGATTTAATTTAGCGATTTATATTAAATCTAGACTTTATGATACAATGGGGTTTTTCACCATTTAAAAAAAAAAATTTTTTATGAAACTTTATCTAAATTGAAGACTATCTACACTTTTAAAAATTCTTAATTGTTATTCATTAAGCCACAATGATTTTGTAAAAATGTTGTGAGGCTGGATCTAAAACAGTACAGTTGTAAATAATTGTAGTCATATATTTTTTTACTTATTTCATTATTATTATTACAATAAAATAGAACATTTATGTGACAAAAATTATTTAAATCTCTACTATTTGAGATCAACCAACAGCTCTATAATGACGTCACAGCATTTTAAAAAAATCATTGTGGCTTAATGAATAACAATTAAGACTTTTTAAAAGTATAGATAGTCTTCAATCTAGATAAAGTTTCATAAAAAAAATTTTTTTAAATGGTGAAAGACCCCATTATTAAAGTTTGAAATAAGTTATTAGTTTTGAAAATATTCTCTTTTTAACCTCTCTCACTCACACATCTATTCTATTTCGCATACTTGCTACTTTCAAATCTTCCCTATGTATAAGAATGGTTTTTTTTTTTTGTTATAGTTTTAAGGTTATTGTATTGTTTAAATCGCAGTTTCTTCATATATTTACTGTAACTTCCTACTACTAAAAATTAGAGAAATGTAATACTCTCATTTATAAATGATAAGTAAGGTTAGGTTGATCAAAAACAATGAAATAAAAGATATATTGAATGTTGAATGGCATATACATATACTTCAAATACAGTGGCCATCAAAACTAGGACTTAAAATCATATAAACTTATTCTATCGTATTGCAGTGTATTTATGCATATTCCTAAATATTTATTACTACAGAGTTATTTACATCATATTTATATTTTTTAATAAACGGTATAATAGATAACTTTACTTGACTAAATTTGTATGCAAGCTCCACTCTTTGAGAACTAAGTTAAAATAAGTTCCACGTCACAGAATTTTAAAAAAATTAATAAAAATTTAATTGTGGACATTGCTTTAAATTTAGATGAAGTTTCATAAAAAATAATATAAAAAGTGGCACGCAATATTAAAAAAAAACTTAATTATATTCCACTACAAACTGCAAATAGAACAGCGTACACATATTATTACAGTTTGAAATAAATTTTCAACTAAATACAAAAAATTAATTACCATAAAATAACGAGTAGGAGTATTATTAATAAGCATAAATGTTCATAATCTACATAGCTAGTTTAAAGATCCTCATTTCTTATTCCAACGAAATGCAAACTGTCACGTTGTTATAAATGTAAATTTCTAATTTGTGGTCCGTGCCGAACAATTTTAATTAACAATTTCTTATTACGTAGTACATCCGGTGAAGTCACAAAAAGAAATATTGAAGTTCTGTGATCTCATTGTTTTAAAATTAACCAAGAAAAAAATGTTGTGTGCAGGATGTGTAAAGGCTAAATTATTTGTTATTCATGCAGTTTTGTACAAAAAGAAATGGCTTCAATCTATTGTGTTTCAAATTAGGTTTAGTCCTTCAATAATACAATACAATTGTTAAAAAGCAACTCATGTAACGTGTAATGGGTTGGATTAATGTCAAAGAATTTTATGTGTGTTATTAGGTATTTGCAAATTTGTTTGCTTTACTGTTGATATGCGTATTTAAAAACATAAACCGTATAGATTTATTTATTTGATAATGGGCTCTGTGACCACGTTACGTGTTCTCATGATAAAATCTACAAATAATCTTATAATTTTATCGTATTTTGATGTTAAATTTTGTGCAAGTCGTAGGTCGAATCTTTAAACACTTTGAAACGAGGGATGACAAATGCCAGGTGATATAACTTATATTTAAAAGGTACATGCTTTACTTACAATTACATTACAACAATTTAAATTTATTTGTAAACTAGCCGACCGGTAGGCAGACCTCTGCCACAGACTTCGTTAATATTTCTCCTTACTATAAAATTTCGGTGTTCGTAATTCTTCTCCTCCTAAACGGCTTGACCGATTTGGAAGAATTTGTTTTACTTATGGGAGTCACAGCGCCACCTACCGGCTCAAACTGTTGTTAAAAACCTTCCACGTGATCCCATAAGAACAAAAAAAAAAGCCGTTTAGGAGAAGAAGAATTACGAACACAAGCACACCGGAATTTTATATATAAAGTTAAGCAATCTTGTGTTGAATTTACATTTATAAATTACAATTACAAATCAAAAACTTACTTACACTTACTTATAAATATTGAAATATAAAACTGACAGCAGAACGTACGTCTTAGTACACATGTTACGCAATGATAGCTTATATCTTTCTCTCACTATGTATCCATCTTTCTCGAGCCCTAATTACGTCACTTATCTCCTCTCCTAATTTTAATGATTTATTCTCGTAAGCTTTAAATAATACGAATTAAAAAAATACCGGTATTTTATTTTATTTTCTTGTCTACAATCATATATACCGGATGTTGATTTTTTTTGCATATGAAATGAAATTTTATTTTCTTGTAGTAGGGACTGTTTGTTCTCTTTTTTAGTGTAAAAACGTAAATACAAAAAATGTTTAGAATGAAAAACTGCAATTATGTTAATCAAATTGGTCTCCTTCACGAAATAAAAACAAAAGAAAATTCACATTTTATGGCTAATTACAGATTGCATGAGAAATAAAATAAATAACTTATTTTGCATTTCCGAGTTTAAATGCCCTAATTTATTCTTCCTTCTCGTGGACTGAAGTGTCAGTTTTAATCTCGGAAGGATTAAATTTCGAAATTTAATCTCAAGGTATTAAATTGACAAGTAAACAAGTAACCAAAGCAACAAGTAAACTTTTTTATATAAATTACATTTTATTATTATTATTATTATACAGTTTTATACATTTGATAAGTACAGAGTATATTTAAACGTTTTTGGTAAAATTAAGTACTTTGACCATTAAAAATACCTTGTCTAGTGCATCTTTTAAGAAAGAATCTTGATGATACTAGCAAGTTTCCGTGTATTTTTTAACTTCTTTATTGTCACACCACACAGGACTGAAGTGTCTTTAATCCCTCAGGTAATTATTTCCCTTGTCTACGGCTCGTGAAATAAACTTCACTTCAGCCTCTTGGTATATAAACTACTATTATAACATTTATATTAACAGATCTGTCAAAATACGATTTATATTTCCAAATTGCATTGTATTTTTTCTAGTATGCTATATTTTTCCATTTTTAATACCAAATAGAAATAACCAATCAAAAACAAATACAGTTTAAGAATACTAACAATATTTTAACAGCTCTATCAACAAAAATGTTCAAGTTATTTGTTTTATTTCTCATCACAATCTGTAATTAGGCTCAAATTGTGAATTTTCTTTTGCATCTACTTCGTGAATTAAAGAGATATGAGTAACATAACTGGGTTTATTATGTGATCTTTTTCATTCTTAACATTTTTTGTATTTACGATTTTTGTCCAAAATCCATAGGAAACAAATTATTGCTACTATACGAAAGTAAAACCATTGTATTTCCTATGTTTAACATAAAAAAGTCACCACCCAGTATAAAAAATTCACAGACCTCATTCTAAGTTTTACTTGTTTACCGGAAAATTTAATGCAGCAGTAAATTTCGTTCCATGTCACGACTTTCAAATGAAATATTCAAAAGTCAGTAATTATTTTTATAAATAAAATCTCGTCATTATTTTCGTCAACATCGTCCTCAATAATCCCGTACTTTCCAAGAACACCATTTAATTAATAATTAACTAAACAACTACAAAATGTCAAGTAAAATATTTGAGACACAATATGCACTCATTACACGTACGGTACATATTTGCGGTTAATTCACACTTGACGGCGCAGATGTACGGTTCCCGCGCACGTTTGAGCACCCAGACTCACACTTCCGGTCTCCGCATCACAACATGGCGGCGGTGACGTCACTGCGCGCTCTACTGCGCACAGCGTCCAATCTGCGGATCGGGTGGTCGCGTCACATCACTGACCAACTTTATGTTGACTGGCTTGATTTAGTGATGATGGTATACTTGGTTGCATCGATAAACTAGGTTGGGAAACAACTTGTAAATGTAAATAGAGCAGTCAAGATAAACAGATAACGATGCAATCGACGTTTTTGAATGATTTTTAGGTTTTTATTAATCATTTGAAAAAACTTTCAGAATTCATAAAAATAAATTTCGGTTTTTAGTTATTTTACTTTCTTATACGTAATTTACGACAATACATATTTGAGGTCCCCTAATTCCATTTTGATTATTTTCTCAAAGACGTGTGTGTGGGTGGTCAGATGGATGTGTATCCATGTGTTCTATAACTGACGAACGACATAAGGTAGAGTAACAAAATTTCATAAAAATACGAAGAACTGTGTTGATTTGGAACAATTGCAAAACCGGAAGTGGAAGTTTACATGACACACAAAATAATAAATTGTGAATTGAATTCATTATTCATTTCAAATTTGATATCTGCTGCGAAAAAAGTTTCAAATAAATGATGTTAATAATAGTATTTGAAATATAAAATGTATTTCTAAATTTCTCGTTTTGCTTCCAGTATTGAGACTTGACACTTATTACTTTTGTTTAATAACATTTAATAAATATTGATTGAACCGTATCGAATTTAGTATTAAATGGAACGTCTTGAGAAGAAAACTTGACTTCAAACATCAAAAATTAATTTTTGACGATTGTTAATTGCTTTTTGTTAATTGAATACTATCAACATTGTTATTATATTAAAGGTTTCCAGAAGACGACTTGACATTTAATGTCAAAAATTTAATTTTATAATTGTTAATTGTTTTTAATATAAGTATTGAATCCTACCTGGTTTGGTATCAAAATATGTATAGGTTGCAGGAAGAACACTTTAACTCAAATGTCAAAAGTTAATTAAATCCTATCGAGTTATGTTCAGAATTGACCCAAAATTAGTATTAATTAATCGTCTGAGAAGGAAAGTTAAATTAAAATTACAAAAATTTATTTTGAACCTTCGTCAATTGTTTTTTACAATAGTTAATTAATTCTTAAATTCTTATCGAATTTTGTTTCAAATTAAAGAGAAGAACTGCATTAAAATATCATAAATTACTTTTGAGCGATTGTCAATCGTTCTTATAATCGTTATTAGAAATTCCTATTTCAATAATCATGGTTGCTATGAGAATAAACATATAAATGAAACATATATTCTATATTTTTATATCTATATGTATAAGAAAATCATATGGTGCCCATACCAGACTTTTTCTTGATATGTTTATTGATTGATTGTGTTTATTTTTATTGTTTTATTGTCATTATTTCTATATAATCATTTTTTTATTTAAACATGTTATCGTAAAGCAATGTGTATTTCTTGAAAATTAATCATATTTTTAAATGTAATAGTGATAACTTAAAATGAGTAATAATGAACTAATTTACAGAAATGTTTAATTAATGATTTTGTAATTGTGAATTTTTGAATTTATAAACCAATAAGTATTATTTGAAACCCCAAATTTACCATTATAATACAGTCCTAATACCTAGAACAGTGGTTCTTAACCGGTGTTCCGCGAACTTGTTGAAGATAAGTGTTCCGCGAAACAACGTAGTAGCTAGATTAAGTACTGATGATTTTAAGGAAATTACCGAAGAACATTTTCAAAAAATTTTCGATTTCAGGTAGAGACAATTAATTGTAAATATTAGTGTCAATAAGCAGAAATTTTTCTTCTACAACAAACGCGAAATAACTAGGTTTGGTCCTATGCTGCTTAATGAGACAATGTGCTTCAATGAGACTCGAACCCAGGACCTCTGGTATGCTAGACTGGTGACAACCAGTACGCCACCGAGATCGGTAAATATAACTTTTAATAAATGGTTCTTTGATACAGATTTGTTTTTATGCTTGGCGGGGTGGGGTTCAGCAAAATTTTCTTTAAAAAAAAAATTCAATAAGGTAAGAACCGCTGATCTACATTATAATGTTAAGAAAAATAAAATTATTGTTGAAGTTGAAATGATTTTATTATGCATTACCCTTGAGGATTTTTATATAAATTATCAAGATAATTTACAAAAATATATCAGTATTATAGTAATAAAATATATAATCTCTATAATAAATGATAAGAATATGTCGAAAACAACTAAAATGTCGTTCAACACAACGAATCTTCAAAATTAGGTTTACATATTTTAATTTCTCATATGAAAGTTCAAAAACATTATGAATCAAAAAACGCTATAAGTTGACAATGACAATTATCTTCAGCCTAATTCACAAACATCAAAGTGGTTAGACAAAAAAAATCTCAAAAACGAACACATCACATGAAGGTCACGCAACTGTTGAATACTAGATTTTTGCAGATTTTCTGCGCCAGAGTTTGTACGGTAATCACAGTAATAAATGATATTTGTTACTTACTTTCATTTATTGATGTAGAAAAATACACAAAGGCAGTGCCGTAAGAAACGTATATTTTAGAGCAAGTAGATATTTAAAGTAGATACGAGAAACTTACATTTCAAATTTTTTATTCTAAATATTATTGCAAACGTCATTTATTTGAAACTTTTGTCGTAGTTAATTCCATATTCGAAATCATATAGATATTTTCCGCCGACCACTACGAAAAGTATATAAATTCACACGCTAAGCTATTAATGAAAATTGGTCATTGTATATCACTAGCAATGCTGTGTGATATGAAATCTAGTTAGCCAATCAGATGCGTCCGGAACTGTGCGATATGATTTTGTCCCACGCTGCGATACCTGGGTAAACTAACCTAAAAATTTGTATTTAAAAGTTGACAGTTGCAGATAATTTGCTGAATTTATACGAATTAAGAAGGTTGGACCCTGATTTATTAGATTTTAACATAATTTTTGTTTAATTCTGATAGCAATGATGTTAACATAATCATATTTTTATGTAAATTTTATATTGTCTTTTTTTTTAACTTAATTGTGGTCGTCGGAAAAGTAATGTCTATCTACAACACGTGTTGAAACTTGAAAGGGTATTTCACACTCGTGTGAAATATCCAACCTTCAACACTAGTTATATAATATACTATTGTGTAACAAGTACACAATTTAGGGTTTCATGGACGAGGCACGTACAATTGTACATGTTCAGGGCCAGCGAAGTAAAAATTGCTGGGGTCTGGAGTAATCGTTATAAGCGATTGAAGGGTTATTTTCCAAAACTTTTTTCTAAGAAATAAAAAACATATTTGCAGTTGATTGGGCACAATATCTAATTTTGATCTGTATTACAATCTCGCTTATTAAAATTAATGAATAAATTTGGTGCTACACTGAAAAAAGTAATCAAAACTGCTTAAAACTTAAGAATGTTTGTTTGTCTGCGTTATGGAATTCCATATGTAAACATTTCCGAAATATGGAGTACTGCATACACTCCATACAATGATCGCCGGCTCTGTACATGTTACATACATCATTTTATGTGACTGTTTGCAAATTATTTTTATTTAGTTTGCTTATGGACATTTATATTTAACACATGACGTTGACATGAAAAATATAAATAGTTTCGAAGTGTGCTTTTTTATGTTGCGGTTACCAAGATGTAAATTGTTTATTATCATTTGTTTTAAAAAAAATGTGCATACTGTTATTATGAAAGAAATCATTCAAATAGCATCAAAATTATACTTCCAATTGTGTAATGAATATTACCATTACAAAATAATGTTTCTATATTTAATTTCTTACCTAATAAATTAATGATATTTATTTTGTGGTTTACTTTGACAAAAAACCTTTTTACTTTATTATTATAGACTAATCCATTAAAAGCCACTTTATGGACGCTAAACAATATCATAAACAAATTATTATAATACAATCGAACATAAATTGAATTTATTGTTTAGTATGTCAAGTAAACTTCCATTTTCGGTTATGCAATTATGAGCAAAATCAACTCATTTCTTCACATTCCATGAAATTTATCCTTATGAAGTTTTGTTAGTTGTTACTCTAGCTTTTCAAATTCGTAAGTTATAGAACAGACACACATCCATCCATTCATTCATCCACACAGACGTCATAGCGAAAATGTTCCAAAAAGAATCAGGGTACCTCAAAATATTTTTTCATAAATGATATAATCCTTAAACTGTGTATAAGAAAGTAATAAAGTCGTGTGGTGGTTTTTTTGTGTTGTTCCAAGTTTCTTCTGAGCTGTTACGACTGTCATTTCTTACTCGTTCCGCCTTTCTTCCATTCTTCGCTATCGTTCTAGGTTTATTCCCCTAGATCTCTTTCAATCATAATGGGGTCTTTCACCATTTTTTTTTTATTTTTTTTTTATGAAACTTTATCTATATTGAAGACTATCTACACTTTTAAAAAGTCTTAATTGTTATTCATTTAGCCACAATGATTTTTTTTTAAATGTTGTGACGTCATAGTAGAGGTGTTGCTGGATCTAAAACTGTAGAGATTTAAATAGTTTTTGTTACATAAATGTTCTATTTTATTGTAATAATAATAATAAAATAAGTAAAAAAATATATGACTACAATTATTTACAACTTGTATTGTTTTAGATCCAGCAACATCTCTACTATGACGTCACAACATTTTTTTAAAAATCATTGTGGCTTAATGAATAACAATTAAGACTTTTTAAAAGTGTAGATAGTCTTCAATATAGATAAAGTTTCATAAAAAAAATTTAAAAAAATGGTGAAAGACCCCATTTACCTCATCTCTTTTTCATCTTGTGGATTGTGGCCTTTCTGTTTTATTCGTTTTGATAGATACCCATTCGTAGACTTATTTCCGCCATCTTCTTCCTGAAATTTTCTTTAAATAACGAATTACATTTGCCCCATTTCTTATACGAAATCTTTCCAAATTCATCATTATAAAAAATGAAAGCAACACTAATTACAAGGTGTACCTAGCACTTTATATAACATTGCGAAATAAACACGGAACACTTATTAACACGTTACGCTATTTCGTGAAATGTACGAATTCATATTATATTTTACACAATCGCAAATTAACAGTAAGATAATCCATTCCATAAAACAACAATGGGCTAGTATAATTTACAGTTATAACACTTTATTTTTTATTAAAAACACTGCCATCTATTCAGTCTGATTCAACTAGTAATTTGACATGAAAACAGCAACAATGTGAAGTGGTGCTATTAGTTCCACTGAGTTTTGACGTATTGCGTATTCACAACTTCACCTCACATTGTTTATTCTTGTACTTGCGTTAGATGCCGTTTCATATTCAAAACTTTTGCGTTTCAATTCTGAGATGTTTATGCAACATCCTTCGATTTTACACCAAAGTGTATTGTTTTGACTGCAGGATACCATTAATTACTTTCTATTCCTGCAATATTTTATATCTTCTTCATCGAATAACTCCACAGCAATGATAAGACGAATGTTTTGTCTAGAATCACATATAGTTTGACAAAGCTGATATGTAACACTGGCTGGGTGTTATGGCCAGTGGGTTCCAAAATTAAAATACGCTAACTAGTGGCAGAAAGCTGAACTAACCATAAGGTACATAAATTTTATTGTATTTTGAAATTAATTGTTATTTTTAAAAAATTAATAACAATAGTAGTTATTTTAAGAGTATTCCAATGTAAGTATAACGTTTGTTTAAGCCGCATTATTTAAATAAGATGTAAAAATGAAAGGTCCATTGTATTTGGAGATTATAGGTTATGATTGAATTTTCTCCAAAAAAACCTATAAAAACTGGAAAATTTGTAGTGTGTATGGGAACAGTTCTGCTGCCAATAAAAGCAAACTACCAATACTAATGCAAGCATTCGCCAGCATCATACAAAATGAATTTGACATGTACCTTTTGTGAATTGTGATCAACGCCATCTCTTGATAATTTGGAGCCCAATAGGTCGACAAATCGGAAGGATCCCTGGGAGGTGTGGCTACGGAGGCCGTTAAAACTATAATAGCAATTATAAATGTCGCCTGAACATTAAATATATGCTTGTATAAATTACACAATATTAGTTAGTTCATTATATTTATTCATGCCTTTCGAGAATCTACACAAATTTTACATCTTATTTCTATTGTGATTACTAGAGAGCGGATTATGTCCAAAGTGCATATATATTTAATTTTTCATATCTTTAAATAATAGTTATTTGTTTAACTAGGCATCAAAATACCAGATTTACAGCAGAGGCTGCCGTTTCATTGACGAGGCGAAGCCGAAGCAATGAATACTGTCGCAGCTATAAATCTGTGTTTGATGCCGAGTTGAACACATATTTTTTTACCGATTTGGAATTAATATTAATTTAGTGTTTAGTTTATATAGATATTTTGAAGGTTATCGCTGTCAAATTACGTTGCCATGCTTGTGTTGAACGGTTGCTCTGTATTTATTGACGGTTGCTATTCATTTGTTGAACGGTTGTTATATAAAATAATTTTACAGCCTAGGCATAAATGTGACACTTTACAGACTGCTAGCAGTCCGTGAAGTGTCATTTTTAATGTCAATCGGCAAAATAGTATATTGTGTTATTAGGAGTAAATGTGATACTTTGGGTGCTGAGCATGTAAGTTTGAACGACGAGCGTAGCGAGTTGGACAATTACATGCGAAGCATACAAAGTCACATTTACTCCGAATAACACATGCTATTTTTTCTTCAAACATAGAAAATAGACATTAAAACATTAAAAAATGCTCAAAACTTCAACAAATATTCTGCCGTATCCAGTATTTCTAGTTGCCACAAAATAAGTTATTTTGTTATTTTTGTTTTATTCTTAACTGTCAAATTATTGAATTACAACCTTATTATTTTGCATGATATTTTACTTTGTCCGCCGCCGAAGTAAATCTGTTGCCAAGGAAACACTTTTACGCCGGCGGCGACAATATTGAACTTCTGCTTGTTGAAAACAAATACACAACAACGTACTTTTATGACTTTTGAAGAAAAAATATATTTTCTGCACGAATTACATTGATTAGAGTTAATTAATACTAATTACTTATTGCATATATTACATATTTGGGCATTCTTATATATAATTTTACAAATGTTGCATATAATTGCAAATTTGAATATTTTAAGACTTTGCCTAGTGGTAAACAATATGAAATTTCTGGTAATGCACATTGATATTCCTCAAATATTGGAGGAGGCCGCAATAAATAGAAGAATACAACGGAAAAAGCAATACACAATTACACAAACCAATAAATTCTAATATTTCTAGGGAAATCCCTGTAACGGTAACGGTAGGTATTCATTGTATACACGAATGCTGGTAAAAGTGGTTACAATAAATATAAGAACGAGTGTGTTTTTTAGTATATTTTTATTTGTTTCTCAAAAACTGTAAATTCAAATTGAAAATAAACTTAGTATGTTATAGATGATCATATTTACAAATATACGAATTATTTTCATTACTGTAGTCGTTCATGGGAATGAAAGACACTATAGGTTTGTTCCAAGTGGTCATTTCTGACATGTTTGTAACATGTTTGTGACAAATTTCATTGCGCCTGTGATAAATGTAAACAAGTTAAGTTAGAAACATAGACTGGAACAGCGAATGGAGTGAAGCGCATGTGCATACTCATTTTTAGTTTTGACAGCTAACCTTAAATATACATATAAATAAAGAAATTCATACATTTTTTGCTACAAAAAAGGAACTGAAGCTTATGTTTCAAACTTAACTTGTTTACATTTATCACAGGCGCAGTGAAATTTGTCACAAACATGTCACAAACTTGTCAGAAATAACCACTTGGAACAAACCTGATATTAAAGTTCTGAATTTTTGACCAACTAGACTAGACGAATATTTTTATATATTTTAAAGTTTCAGTTATCCTTTTCATCCACATATATAAATACTAGAATGTTCAAAGACCTTAATGTAATAATTTTTTTTTTTTCGATAAGAATAATTGTAAGAAATTATTTATTCAAATTTGAATTTGCAAAACAAAATTCATGGGAGTGAACGAACCCAACGAAAATATGTACTTCATCTGACATTGCAATGTACAAGTCTCTGTAAAAAATCCATGAAATTTTGACGGATGGAGGTTGTTAGACCATAAAGAACATGAAAATAAATGAAGAATACAGAATTTGCTGTTTTTTAAAAAAAATAAAGGATTCGTTCTTTCGACGCGTATGTTTGACCTTAAACGTTAATGCCATTCACTTTGTATTTGGATTGATGGATTTTAAAAATGATTTAGTGTTTGTGCAACAAATTTTGGATATTTGAGCAAACTTTTATTCAGCCCAATTTGTTTAGCTGTATATGGAACATGTAAATAAACGTTTGAAAGATTTACTATGCACTTTATATAACAGTAATCTGTTGTTTTCTGCAGGAGTGCATCTTCATAACTAACTTTGAAGTACCTATTCAAGATTTTTCCGTTCGTTGAATATGTAAATTATGACAAAGCAAATTTCTAGGTTTATGTTTTAAATAAAAACATTACTACGACTTCATCGCTTCCTCAACATAGTATAGAAAAGAAGAAAAAAAAATCGATGATGTACCTAATTTACTCAGAAATACATATATGCCATTTTCTAAATTTCATGAGTGCGCAAAACTGAATTGATTTTGCTCATTGCAAAACCGGACGTGAAAATTTACTGGACACACAAACCAATATTTTTTTTTTCAAAAGTAGAATCAGCTGTGAAAAATGTTAGCAATAATATTTGTAATAATACAATCATAAAAATAATTTCTTGTTTTAAGAAAATTTTCAGTTTTCTTTTTGTATGCATGAGTTGAAGATATTTTATTTCTTACAAAATGATTAGGTTCAATTTAAAAATATATTAATTTTGAATACAAATTTTATTTATCTTCTTTTTTCTGCATTGAAAGAAAACGAATATATTTTAAATTTTTTTCTCAAAAATAATGAAAAAAAGTCGTTTTAATTTTAAACAAAACGTTTTTATTTAAAACAATATCATTTTGAATTAAAACTATTTCTACTTTGTCCCCATAATGAGTCTCAGTTGTATATTTTGATATGTTCCTTCAAAACTAGATTCATTTTCATACAAGAATATTTATTAAACTTAAACCTTTAAAAGTTTTCAATGAAAACGATATCGGATTGGTATTTTTGAAATCAATTTTTCTCTTTATTTAATAGGTATCTGTTGGTTCCAAGAAAACATTTTTATCAGTGTAATTATTTCCTGTACAATCTTATCTTCTTGTTAGTCTCTCTCGCCTTCTTTCTCATTTTTTGTTATCGAGTTTGTCATATATTTTGTTCATCTGTTATCATTGGATTTCTGAATGCAACTCGCCTAAAGCACCATTTCATAATGCTGTCTTTACTTAAAGTACATTTACAATATAATATCAAAATGTTCCGAAAAGTATTCGATTCGTTTTCATAAGTGGTTGTTAAAAAATGAAGCGACGATTACAATATAATTTTTGCAACTTTTAACTTGAAGTTATTATTTTTGGGCAATAGTTTCTCTAGTGACATTCACCCTTAGTAGGTTACCGAGAATATCTAAGTAATTATAATTGCACAGCTGTCACATAAAAACAGCACATCCCACAAGATAAAGTCATCATTCATCTTCGCTGTCAGTGTGTCTGAATCTTCCTTTTCGTCTTCATCTCAAATCCCCGGTACGGTAATTACCATCCTGCTCGTTGCACAATATGTAGCTTAGTTCACGTTCTCTCTAACAGAGAGTGTTGTATGCTATTTGCCGCCAATCAACAATCGAAAGTAAAGAAGACTTTCAATGTTTCAATTAGAGTGTTAGTTTAATCCCATATGTTGCAAAGGTTTCATTGTTGTTCCAAATTTTGGTCAAGGTTGGAGATATTTCAATAGTTGAATCGTATGTACTCGTAACAATGTTATTGATTGATTTCAACAATGTTGAACAATTCTGTTTGTTTATATTCCGCCCATTTATGTATAGTTGATTTTATTATTTTTATTATGACGTTTCTGCTTGGTTTTTTTTTTTCGTACTTTAAATCAAATTATTCATCAAGCGCAAGTGGTAGTTTATTTGAAAGTCTATTAAGTTTTTCGTACAAATCATAGTAAATAATTTATTTATAGATTGTAATTTTTGTTATTATTAAAATATTCCTGGTGTTGAATTGAAATATGTTACATAGGGATTACAAAAATAATTATTTAATATGAAGATTGTTGCTTTCCTAATTAAATTAAACCAAATGTGTAAATACAAAAAAAATGTTAAGAATTAAAAACTAAATCCAATAAGTATCTACTTGTTGCTTAATTGTTTATTATGCAAGATTAAGAAACAAACGAAAAACTGATTTTATAAAGAAAATTACGAATTGAGAGTTCTGTGAAAATAATAAAACAATAGTTATTTGTCAAACTAGAGAGGAAAGCGCTTCTTTTTCCCCCTCGAGTTCGAAGTTTGCCTCATGAGCGCAGCGAGTGAGGCATTTCGAACGAGAGTGGAAGAAGAGCTTTCCTCTCGTGTTAGACACAACATTTTTTTCACATGTTTCTAAAAACGATTTGCTCGGACCTAACACACACTTTAAGAACACAACTGACAGATTGACACGTTAAAAGTTAGGCTATCAGACACAAGGCGGTGTAGCAGTGTTGCCAATGCACCAATCTTAAATATATTTAATAAGTTGTCAAATTGTGATTTAATAACGAAAAGAAATATATAAGACATAATTGTAAAATTATATAAAGTATGTATATCACTAAAATAAGGATTTTCAATAAAATTAGGAATTTATTTATAATTTTTATAATATATATTTTATAAATAACTTTCATATTGGCAGCACTTCCATATTTTCCTCTCTAGAGAGGAACAACACATTTTTCTCACTATTCCAGGAGAAGAACGGTGGGGTTTCCTACCATGTCGTGAAAAAAATCATTTTATCTATGACCGTTGTTAAACGTGGCCCTTTTAACGGTTGCTTAGCAAGCTATAAGCTTCACTTTTTGACATTAGTGATAAAAGTCACATAGCAACGTGTTAAATGTGATTTCATTGTTACTTTTAACACATTGCTAACGATTTGTATCAATAAATCAACAAATAACCGTACATATTAAATTATCATTCTACATTTTTTAGTATTTACTAATACACTAAGAAGATCAGAGATAAAATTTTGTATGTGATATATTTCGTTCGTGGGTTTTCTTAAACTTTCCACTTTCTCATAAAATGTCATTTTTAACACTTATATCGTAATTACCTATTTATTACAATCTTTGACAGTTATGTACTATATCCTATTATATAAGAAAACAACAAAATAAATTTCATTAATTTATTAGAAAAGTAATTAAATTGGAACATAATTTTTACTAATTACACAATTAGAAGTATTTTGATACTATTTGAATGACTTCTTCCATATTAAATAAAAATTATTGAAATGTGATATGACGACTTGCACAATTTTTTCAAAACAAATAATAGTAAACAATGAACAATTTGTTAACCAAACAATAGAAAAACGAAAAAAATCATACCGAAACTATAAAAACGGCATTTGTCAAATATAAGCTAAAGAAAAATAATCTGCAATGCCATCAAACGTAAAATATTGTATGTAGCACGTACATAATAGGGTTTTGATTAACTCGCTCGCTTATGTGCCTCGCCCTAAATTATGTACTTGTTACATAAATATCTTTGGTGGAGATATTAATTTTGATGAAATTTTTTTTACCTTCCATGTTTTAACTTCACTTAAAACTCATTATTAAAATAAAGGCTCTAACTAACAAACTAACAAATCAATCAACTAATAATCACTGTCGAATTTTGTACTGTATGCATTCGACTTATTTGAGTTACTTACAAATTCTTTCACTTAGAAATTAATAATACTGGAACGCTAACTGACATGTAAAATGCGAGCCGAGTGAAACAGCTATTTGTTGGGCTATCTGTCTTTGTTGTATTGTTTTTACATAGCAACCGCTCTACAAACAAATGTTAGACAAAAAAGGGTGGCCTTACAACATTTATCTGTCTCAGGCTCGTTTTTTGTTTTCATAAAAGCCTACAAGTTAGCGTTCCTATATTACTGTATTTCAGTGAGTATAATCCTTGAGTAGGAGAATGGTTTAAGTGGCCGCTAGTGCGTTGCCTGAATACTCATTGACAAAATTAACACAATTAATTATTACTACATGAGAATAACTATAACTAAACAAAAACACACCTAAACTGTACTCATATTTTTCATTTCTGTTCTTGTTCTTCCCACCATACTGTCAAACAAAAACTAATACTTCTTGTCTTTACTGTACATTTTCACTGCCGCATCATAATAAAGTCCCACCATTCGTTATATACTTGGACATACGCATATAAGAGGGGACCCATATTAGTTTGTTGAGGTATCCAAAATTTGAAAGTTGCATCATTTCGCGAGAAGTTATTCAACGAAGGATTTATACGTAAATAGAAATTTAACTTAAATCTAGGGTATTTTTATTTTAAATTTATTTATAATGAAGAGATGATTGTTCAACTGGAGAAGTGATGTGGAAAAATAATGATCGGTGATACAGTCAAAAGAGCTTTATTTTCGACAACGCCGTCTTTTCGACACCACTTGTGTTTTCTTCAAGGCTAGTAGAAAAAAATATGTGATAATTTTAAAAATGCATACAAATAATGCAATTGAATGTTTAAATTTTGTAGAGAGAAAAATCGTCACAAATAAAAAAATATAAAAAATATGAGACACGTCGGCAAATTTCTCATATTACTAGTGTAAACCAAAAATATAGAATATTTATTGATAAACATTGTGTAGATCGACAAACCGATATGTGTCTCTGGGAGGTGTAGCTTCGGAGGTCGCTAATGTCTAGAGTCAAAATAATTTTAAATAAATTTCTTTTTATTAAAATAACAACACAAGTATTATAACAAATATTTGCAAAAAGTGCTACACAAATATGTACAATTTCTATCAATATTTCGTTATTTGTTCTGGTGGTAGGAATTAACGTACATTCCTGTCGACGACACATGGTAAGAAGTAAACCTATAGAATTAATAAAATGTATTAAAATGTAAATCTCTAACTAACACTTAAAGATACACTAGTAGAAAATTTATGTACAATTATCATGCAATACATGACAGTATGAAGTCATCTTGAATGAACAACTATTCGTGATGTATGATCAATTTATGAATTATGCACGTTGAAAAAAGTGATTTATTGTAATTGATTACCTGGTAGTCTAGTTTATTATGCAATCAATCGGCAAATCCGGGTTCGATATTATACGATACTTTTATTTTATTATTGCAACACTTCTAATTTTGCGATTATTTTCCAAAGTAGATATATTTTCGGTATAGTTTTGTTATTTTTATAATTAGCCTATATAGTATATCTATAATAAAAAGTGAAGAAATATGTAGGCAATACTACAACATTTATTTGAAAATTGAAAAGCTGTGATATAACAAAAAATAACACATAATTTTAAATTTTCTTTAACACATTTAGTTATTACTTTGTATGACCACCTCTTGCATTAATAACAGTTTGTACTCTTCGTCTCACGCTTCGAATACAATTTTGAATCACATTTTGAGGTATGTCTTCCCATTCTTCACAGCTTTCTCTTATTCAGTGTTTTTCAACCTTTTAAGAATACGCGACCCCCCCCCCCCCCTTCCCCCGGGCAATAAAAAAACTATGTCAGTGATTATATATTTAATTTAGTTTCTGTTGAGACCTTCATTGATCAATAATTCAAATGAACTAAATCTTTTCTTGGATATGTCAGTACAATTGGCTGATCTAACCACGAAGATGAAAGAAAATCTTATAGATTTATCTGCTGACGGTATTGTTAAAATAAAATTTTATTCGCAAAATGATGACGTCGTCTGGATGAAAAGAAAACAAGAATATCCAGAGTTGGCAAAGGAAGTTTTAAAATTTTTAGTGCCATTCACCACTTCTTACCCATGGTGAACATAAAAACTAAAACAGGAAATAGGCTCCAATTAGAGAATGATTTGGTTATTTGCGTCTCAAAAATGGAACCACGTTTCGATAGCCTTATTAGTGAAATTGTAGTTTTTTCATAGTAGTGTAAGGACCTACAAACTCTTGTTTTGTTCTTTTACCTGCGACCCCCTGGGGGGGTCGTGATTCACAAATTGAAAAACTCTACTCTAGTTCTATCTAGAGTAGGTGAGACGGGTACACGACCTCTTACCCTTCTTTTCAGCATATGCCAACATACGAGTACATAAATACTCTCAACTGCATTCAACGAAAATTCATTATTCATTCTATTTTTAAATACACCGAGAAAACACAAAAATTGTTCATTCTACAGAATATAATGCAACGCTGTAATAAATAACTGTAAATCTGTTTTATGAAAAGTCAATTTTTTTTATTTTGTTTTATTTTTCATTTCCATGTTACAATTTTTACCTCCCGCCTACTTCTAGGTAAGGGAGGTATTGTTTTTGGTAAAAAAATAGGGTATTGAGTTTTCAATGAATAAGCACGTTTTAGGGTCCCTACAATACGATTTTACTATTTTCGCGATGATGTCTGTATATATGTATGTATGTATGTATGTGTGTGTGTGTAGTCTGTGGCAATTTTTTCGTCTCGCATAACTCAAATACTATAATACCAAAAAATACAATTTTGTGAATTATTGCTTCTTATATTTAAATGAAGAGGTGATTAGATTTTGGAAAAAATTGGTCAACCAGAAGTAGCAGTTTACTTGAAGCCTTTAAAAGTTTTTCGTGAAAAAACACGGTTAAATTTCTTTTTTCAACAATTTATGTTATTTTGAAAGTTGAAGAATATCTAATTTTACATGTGTTTCGATTATACTAATTTTATTAATTTCTTTTAGATTTAGAGATAATAAAATATAAAAAAATTAGATTTTACAAATCTTGCATTCCTAGTACACCATGAAAACATTTATAAATTTTCAATTTTTTACAAAATGTGACACATGTCATTGTGATTGTGAAGCTGTATTCTTAGTGAAATATGTCATAAAATTAAATAAATATACGAAAGAACATTAAAATTCTCAAATATAAAGAAAATAAACAAATAAGAAGGTATGTTTCCGTGTCATCAAATACTATTTTGTACCGTTTAAGAGTAGTATTGGGCGGGAGGTTATGTGCTGGCCACATCAGATTTTTCTAATATTAATTTTAATTTGTTTTATACTCGTATATCGTGAAATACTAATATTTAGGAAACTAAATGGGCTTTATTGCATACATTTTTTAATTCTGAACAACTTTTGTATTTGTACTTCTGCTGTAAAATAAAAAGGGAAAAATATACAGTATTGAAACCCCTATACGCCACATTTCAGTTCTACAACTTGCATAATAAAATTCAAAATAGACCTTATAGCAAATAACTAAATAATAATGCCTAACAATCAAATCCTTCTAAGTGAATCTAGCCCTACACACAGATAGAATCTAAAGTTAAAATGTTAGAATTTCGTTAATAATAGAAATTCAAAATATTCTACAATTGCTAAAACAACCGTGTGAAATTAAAATATCCATCAAGTACAAATAATTTAACAATGCTGTAATAAACCTAATAATACAACCCATCCCAGAAAATCTAACCCTACAAACAACTATCTAACCGGAACCTATCACTTACCGGTAATTAAGCTTCACAATCGATCAATCAATCTCGTTTCTAACACAGATTCCCAACATGTACACTCCCCCTTTTCGTAACCCAAACAGGAACCTCATATCCTTCTATTTTCCGCTCGACATCTGATTTTGCAGTTTGTACCTAACCCTCAAACAAATACTAACCAACTTTGTATTTTGTTTAGAATCCGGTGATATTTGGTGAAGTTCGGAAGGTGCTTGAAGTCAGTTCTGCGGGAGATGACGTGACGAGATGTTGGGGACCTCTACGAGGATGGCGACCCACCTAGTGCGAACGTTGTTGGCGTTGTGGATGGTAGTTGCGATTGTGAAAGGGCAGCGTATGGAATGTCCACCACAGGAGAAGATATTGCCTTGTAGGTGTCTTCTAAGAGGAGAGGAATTTCAAGTTTGGTGAGTTTTAATCTTGATTGTATTTCATTTTAAGACAAACGTTCTAACAAATTTAGTTGAACCAACTGTACTCTAGGAAGATAAGTGCACTTCACTCCATCACCATGATTTGTTTGAGACAAAATATCAGTGTTATATGAATGAAACTTATTATATATTCTACAAATTTTGTAACCAAAAAATCAAAATTGCATTATACATTG
This sequence comes from Poecilus cupreus, assembly GCA_963942605.1. Classification (NCBI taxonomy): domain Eukaryota; kingdom Metazoa; phylum Arthropoda; class Insecta; order Coleoptera; family Carabidae; genus Poecilus; species Poecilus cupreus. The sequence goes on along the minus strand of OZ012719.1, from coordinate 16,597,491 downwards.
ATTTCCATAACATTATAACTGATTTGAAGCAAATAATTTCAAAGGTACTAAAGTTTAGAAATGATTTTCACAAAATTAGATGTATTATTTCTATTAAAAAAAAAACATGAGAAAATTTAATTTTTACACTTTCCAATTAATAATACGAAATATGCGAAAAATAATACCTACGTTTTTGCATATTTTAATAATTTTATTTAAAAGTTTGCAAAATAATTCGAACTGTTTGAACTTGAAAAATAGTTATTTATGTATCTAGAACGAAAAGTGAACCTTTAAGGTACTAGCAAGTTGTTTACTTGCGAGGACTTTAAAGTCACTTTTCGTTCGAGGTACATACAAAATTTTATTTCATATCGGGTACTAAAGTTGTTAAATTATAGAATTTATTAACAGAAATTATCAAAAATTCGTAGAAATATGAGTTGATATAAGTAGGCTAAATAACAATTTCTATAGGAACAAGTATTTGTTTATAAATAAAGAATCAATTAAAAGTCAAATTTTACTTTAAAGTCCTAGGACTTTTTAATTTTTAAAGTTTCACTTTTCGTACGATAAATAGTCCGAAAAATGTAACATAAGTAACCATTATGAAATAAAATCTTTTTTGTTCAACCGGACGCGAAATAAGCATTTCGCAGCCGTATTACAGTCACCATAATTGAATTTCGCGGTTGTTGTTATGGTAACAGCCGCGAAATCCAAAATTATTATTTTTTATCCTATTTAGCATCCGGTGTTAATGGTAACGGTCGCGAAATAGAGCAAAATAGTTATTTGTTTAACTAGGTATCAAAAATATCAGATTTACAGCAGAGGCTGCCGTTTCATTGACGAGGCGAAGACCAGGCAATGAATGCTGCCGAAGCTATAAATCTGTGTTGGATGCCGATTTGAACACATAATTTTTTTGCCGACTTGGAATTAATGTTAATTCAGTGATTATTTTATATAGATATTTTGAAGGTTATTGCTGTCAAATTACGTTGCTATGCATGTGTTGTACGGTTGCTATGTATTTATTAACGGCAGGGCCGGCGAAGTAAATTTTGCTGAGGTATGGAGTAACATTGAAAAGTGTTGGGGGGGGGGGGTTATATATATACTCCGCGAATAATTATCCCCGATTTAGAAATATTTATATAAATATTAAAATTAATTAATATCCTATTTACTTATGTAGAGGGTTCAAATGAAAAGGGTGCTAAATCTTCAAACCTAATAACATTGAATACAATGATTTTTTTTTTACTTTTTGAGGTATGGAGTTCCATACCTAGACTTTTCTGAGGTATGGAGTGCTCCATATCATCCAGACAATGTTCGCCGGCCATGATTAACGGTTGCTATGCGTTTGTTGAGCGGTTGTAAGGTAAAATATTTTTACAGCCTAGATATAAAAGTGACACTTTACAGACTGTTAGCAGTCTGTGAAGTGTCATCTTTAATGGCAATCGGCAAAAAACAATTATTTTGACACTTGAGAATTAACATTATTTTTTCAAAACTAATTATTTTGTTTATCAAATGTCAATTCCATTTCCATTTCTATTTACAATAAAACTGTTTACAATTTGTAATTAATATTTTTTACGGTTGCACAAAAAATAGTATGTACACCTTGTCCGTGAAATCCTTTATCCCCCTCGGTACGCTAAAGAGTGATTTCGCGGCCTTGGTATACAAATAACTATTAAATTATTTAAAAATTCGGACTCCTACGTTATAAAAATACCATGAGTTTGTTTTGAAATGGAACAGGATTTTTTTATTTTAATTTGGCAACAAAGTAAATTAGAACGTCCATTTTAAAATAACATATTTGGTATAAATTTAACTGAATTATTATATTTAAAGATTATAAGAGACCCAGAAAAATTATAAATTTAAATTGAAAACGTCTGTAGAACTATTACAGTTGCCCAAATATCTAATGTGCAAAAGTTTTTTAACGTATTAGGTTGTAATTTATCCGTGAATGAAGGTATTTTTAAATAATTATTATTTATTAGTTCGCTAGTTTGATTATTTGTTTGTTATTTTATAACACGTCACACATGCAACATTATGAAATAAATCAAAAGCAAAATGTTGCTTTCCAGTTTTTTCCAGATTATGGTGCAGGTATAATAAAAAACAAGGTATAACAAATTTGTATAAATGCTTTTAAAGCAATAGCAACGTTAATTATTGGAATTACATTTAAAATGTCCATCCCTTGAATTTGTAGTAAATAAAATTATTTCAATCCAATGCAACTAACAAAAAAGAAATAAATAAATACTTGTTGACACATCGAGTTTTCAAGGTCAGCTCGATACATGAAAACAATTTAAAATCTATTCACTAAAAAACTCAATTAATTGAGTCATTTTGAAATTTATCTCATTAAAGTCTAACTCAAAACCCTTGCATGCAACACGACAAAAGTAATTGTACAATTAGTTTTGATAATTTTAGTAGTTACATTTTAAGTTTAATATTCGTTATGAAGTAAAATAAACGCACAAAAATACCAAGACTAGTAACACAAAGTTAATATTTTAGAACAATGATTATATGCAAAATCAATGTAATTTGTTATTTTTTACACATATACTATGTACCTATATACTGTAGTTTAAACCGTCAAATATAGGAATATTCATTTTTATGGTTACAAATTTGATAGCAATGTATTGGAGAGTTCTCTTTAAAATAAAACATAGTGAATAAATGTAACTGAATTATTATATTTTAATAGTATATTATGATACAAGTATATAAGTAAGCTTTGAAAGCACGAGTTTAAGAGCATGGCGCGATCGAAATGTTTAATTGTATTCAGTTTTCCAATTCAAAATTCGTACTATGTGTGACATATATCGGTAATTCGAAATTTGAAATTCGTTGAAATTCTAAATTCATTGAAATTCGAAATTTGAAATTCAAAGAAATACGAAATTCGAAATATTAATAATTCTAAATTCGAAAAAATTGTAATATAAGATATTATTGGTTTGTTTGAATGCCTTATAGAATTTATCCTTCAATTTAATATCTAAAATAATGGAAAGTTGAGTGAAATTCGTAAGGCGATATTTATAGCAGGGTGGCGAATATCTTTATTTAATAAAAGGCATAGATCACGGGTAACAGAACAGTTTATATTAGATAATACAACATCTAATAGCCTGTTTTCATAGTTGTATATAAAATTGTAATGCATTCAAGAAATTATAAAAATTAATAAACGAAGTAATAACATTATGAATGATTATAATAATCAGATAAATTAGAAATATTCAAATCTCCTAGGATAATAAAATCGCAGAACAATATATCAAGGATTGATTCAATATAAGTAGTTTTGCAGATCTACGGAGATAGGGGAAGGGGTGTAAACGACGACTAAGTAGATAGATTTGCCTGCAGTTAATTTAATTTGAACACAATGTCAGCAACACATGAAGGATTGAAGATTAAGATTAACCAAAGATGATGAAAATCTACTATGTACAGCACACAAAACTCCCCCACCACGTGTCTTGCAAACTCTAGAAAAATCACGACCACATCTAAAAATCTTGTAGTTGGAATTAAACATCTCGGCATCATAAACAGAACTTTGAAGCCATGTCTCTGTCAATACTATGACATCAAAATTAGAAGAACACAAATTATAAAAAAAAGTTATCCAACTTGGTATTCATACCATGAACATTTTGGTAATATATATTCATTTGCAAAGACACAACATATAAGATATATAGTCAGTATAAGATAGAACGAATTATTTAGATTTCAAATGGTTTGATTATAGTTAATTAGTAAACTACAGGTAAACGTATGAATTGTCGACAGCTGACAGAGTTCAATGATCTGTATGTAGTGTGAAATATAAATGATTACAAGTAGAAAAAAATACACAAAATATTAGAAAACTAAATATCTATTTCTAAAGAGATATAGAATATTTTTCATGCCTTGTTACACTGCAACTCCAGAAGCAGAACATAGGTATGTAGATAAGAAACTTAAATAAAAGTTATTTCTTTACAGAATTGTGATCAGATTTAGTCGTCCAAATTATTTATTTTCTCAACTAAATTAATCATTTTAACAAAAATATTTCCATCCATTGACCAGATATTTCTAAAGCCAAGTATTTTTGAGGCTTGGGTGAACAGCTCTAAAGGGATTTTTGTTAGATTTTCTTTAATTGAAATTTTGGTGCCTTTTAATAGTTTCCTGGCACGAATAACTTTATCGCGACTTTTATAAGAGGCAAAACTTCTCAATCACTGGCCGCGATTTACCACCTTTTTGCCTACTCGATGGCAACGATCAATGTGATCTGGCACGACATTGAGTTTAAGTTTATTTTGAATAATTTAGCATATCTTTGCTTTTGTCACTTTCAAATCTTCATTGTCACCGTCCTCCGGAATGCCAAAGAAACGAACAAAATTCCTCTAGATGATCCACCCTCTCTTCAAGTAACTTGTTTAGGGTGGATAGATTATGGATGGTAGCTTCATAGAACAGTTTCTGCTCTTCCAATTTGCTGTTGGAACTGTCGAGTACTTTATCAACCCATTGGTTGACAAACACATCGTTGCTAAGAAGTCCGTCTATCGCTTCTTTGACGATGGCACTGACATTACGTGTGGTAGACCCGTCATTGAAAAAAAAATACTTGTGACAATAAAATATCAAAAGTGCACAGCACAAAATAAAATACGAATTTGTGAAATAGCAGGCAAAACACTTCTAATCTCAACAACGCATGAAACAATAAAAAAGAAGTTATTACCCTAAAAAAAAACAATTACAAAGATTAATTTTTGAAATTTAAAACCCCAGACATTTTAGATTTATCAACTTAAATTGCTCAAATAAATATAGCATTACATCATTTGCGATATTTTTTACTCCACTAAATGTTCATATTCCAATAATTCAACTGAAATTAAAGATATATAATATAAATTAAAAATCTTAAGCTTTAGCCCCTAGACTTGGTTGCGATTTCAAGTCATTTTTTTACTCCAAATATTTCTATTTTAGGATAACCTAATTATTAAATATACAGGATTGTGCATCAAAAGACGCATAAAGATTTCAATGATATTTTGAAATATTCAAATATTGTATCCCCTAATTGTTTATCAACAAAACATTTAAATAGTTTTTTGTGCGTCTAATGGCATTCTAATTAATAATTTCCCTGAATCCGAAACAGGAAAAATTTTTTAAGGAAATATAAATTTTAATCAAAAAACTAGTACCATAGACTTAACAAAAAATATATTGATATTTGTTACTTCAAAATATAAAATAAAATATTTTTATATCTTTTGTGCATACTATATTGTTTCTTATGAAATGTAAAATATATTTCATTGGAAGTGTTTGTTTTTTGTAAATTCCGTGGTACTAGTGATTTGATAAAAAATAACATTTATTTAATTCATTTTCCTATTCCAGCTAAAGGAAAAATATGAGTTATAATGCTATCAGATGTATAAAAAAATTAGAACTGTTTTGCTGAGAAACAATTAGGCGAGCCAGTATTTGAATATTTCAAAATTAACATTGAAATATCTATGGTGCGTCTTTCAACGCACCATACCCTTTTCATGTAGCCATTTTAACTTTATCTCTGTCGTTCTTCCCCACTAATATCTCTGTGAGGAGTGACGGCTAGTGGCATGGCATGATGATATATTTGCTTCGAGATCTGCAAAAGCAGAGTACAATTCCCAATTTGGGTAAATGGCATGAGCAAATGCATAAGCACATATATCATCATTTAGTTTTTCTCAAAATTAGAAGCATGTACAAGAAAAGTGCAAATAACATTTTATATTCCAAATATTTTTGCTAATATCTTTCATTTGAAACTTTTTTCACAGCTGATCCTATTTTTGAAATAAATGGAATTTATTGTTTTGTGTGTCCAGTAAACTTCCTCTTCCGGTTTTCCAATTTCATTCAAAATCAACTCAGCTCTTCATTTTCTCATGAAACTTATAAATTCCAAGTTTCGTTTACATATCTTGTCTCGTTCATGAAATATTGCGCACACGGACATCCATCCATCCATCCATCCTCACACACAGACATCATTGAGAAATTAGTCTTAACGGATTCAGTGCACGTCAAAATATGTTTTTCCGCAAAAATCTCGTCAGTTTTTTTACCTCCCGCCTACCTCTAGGTAAGGGAGGTATTGTTTTTGGTCAAAAAATTGGGTAGTGAGTTTTAATGAATAAGCACGATTTAGGGTCCCTACAATACGATTTTACTATTTTTGCGATGATGTCTGTATGTATGTATGTGTGTGTGTAGTCTGTGGCAATTTTTTCGTCTCGCATAACTCAAATACCATAATACCAAAAAATACAATTTTGTGAATTATTGCTTCTTATATTTGAATGAAGAGCTGATTAGATTTTGGATGAAATTGGTCAACCGGAAGTAGCAGTTTACTTGAAGCCCTTAACAGTTTTTCGTGAAAAACACGGTTAAATTTCATTTTTCAACTATTTATGTTATTTTGAAAGTTGAAGAATATTTAATTATACATGTATTTTGATTACACTATTTTTATTAATTTTCATTAGATTTACAGATAATAAAATATAAAGAAATTAGATTTTACAAATCTTGCATTCCTAGTACACCATGGAAACATTTAAAAATTTTCAATTTTTTACGAAATGTGACACATGTCATTGTGTTTGTGAAGCTGTTTTCTTAGTGAATTATATGTCAAAAAATTAAATAAATATACGAAAGAAAATTAAAATTCTCAAATATAAATAGAAAATTAACAAATAAGAAGGTATGTTTCTGTATCAAGTACTATTTTGTATCGTTTAAGAGTAGTATTGGGCGGGAGGTTATGTGCTGGCCACATCAGATTTTTTTTTCGTGATTCCAATACTTCCTTATACTTTGTATAAGAAAGTAAAAATACTTCTGCTGAGGAGTTAAAAACTTTATTGATATTAAGCGATTAGTTACATCCAGTGGCGTCTTCTCCATGCAAGCAAGGCAAGCAGTGCTTGCCTTCATATTTTATAATTTTTAATATATTTTAACAATATATTTATTTATAATTATTTATTAAGAATTTTAGTATTTCGAAACTTAATAGCAAACAGAAATACACATATATGTTTAAGATTGCCTACCGCACCGCTAATGTAGTACGAGTAGATTCAATAACATACGAACTATTAGGATCTTACCCTGTTGTTCGAAACCTGCAAGCACAACTTCGAGTGCTTTCGCCGCCCATGCTTACAGCATACCGAACATTGTCGAACATGTAGCTCTCTATACTGGAAATAATGCGCCGTAAACGTTCAGTTGAAAGCAGTTTTTAAAATGCTTCTATGAAGATAATTTACTAGTATAAATTAAGAAAGGGCAGAAAAGAAGTAAATTTTATTTATAAGGTATATTGCTGCATTAAATTTGTTATAAATAAATTTTGAAAGTAAAAATAAACCATGTATTTTTATAGAATGAACGACAGATGAACGAAGTGATGGATCTGCTTCTCATATGAAGTTATTAACAACTATTATTAAAAATGTAATAAGATATTTACATTATTTTAAACAATTTTTTTTACTTCCATTTGTCATTGCTTGCCTTATTATAAAATCCACGAGACGCCACTGGTTACATCAACGCAATTTTACACAATCCTTCTTGAAAATAAACAGCAATGATTTTTCTTTAAAAAAAATCAAAATTTCCATTATCGACTTAGAATTAATCAAAGAATCGTTCTCCTTGAAACTTATCAATCACTATTTTTTCTGCAAGTACATAATTTAGGGTTTTATGGACAAGACAGTTAGGGGGCCGAGCAAGCGCAGGGAACGAGTCACATAAAAGGGCGAGTCAATAAAACACCAAATTACATTTAATATTTTGTTTGACTGCATTGCAGATTATTTTTATTTATCTTAGAATGACATTTATTTTTCACATATATTATGTTAATATGAAAAAGTTTATAGTTTCGAAGTATGCTTTTTTTCTATTGTTTGGTTACCAAGTTGTTTATTGTTTATTATTATTTATTCAGAAAAAAGTGCAAGCTGACATTTAATATCTCTAACCTGTTATGATGGAAGACATCTTTCAAATAGATATACGTCTCATACAAAAGATGATATGTTCAGCAGGCATTATGCCATGAAAATTTTCTTTTTAAGTGAGTTTAAAATGATATTTGATAGCTAATTCGCCTATTGCAAAATATGCGGATAGATGGTAATGCGGTAAAGCAGCAATGTGCAAGTGAACAGCCTTTTTTAAAGGAAATTTTAGGAAAAAGTACCGCATATTCTTTATGTCGATTCATCTATCTCTCTTACACTTACGTCATTGTGCGAAAGAGAAAACTTTTTAATGTCACTTGAAAAGAAAAACTTCATCGTCTAATGCACGCTTAAAGAAGAAAATAAAAACTACAGACGATACCAAACTGACCAACTTTAAAAGTGATTCCTTAGCTTTTGATGCTATTTAAAAGATTTCTTCCATAATAACAGCTCAGAATGAGTGAGATGTGAAATGTCAACTTGCACAATTTTTACAAAACGAACATGGTAGGTAAACTAACAATTGAAAAAAGAACTCTTCGACACTGTCAATTTTTTATTTTTGTAATAGGCCATTTTATTTTTATCATTATGCATACAGTCGAACATACAAAAATTATAAACGTCGCATAACAATCCACGCGCTTTATTAGTTTTCATTTTATTTATTTATTAGGCCTAACAAAATCGGCAGAAATAATACATAAGAGAAAATAAAATTTCAATGCTATTTTTATATCGCTAAATTTTTACCAATTCACTATAAATCAAAAGCCCTAAGGGCGGTTATTGAATTATAATTTACCTAATCTGTCTAAATGCTATACCACCCTAAAAATTGGTCGCTAAAGCATCAATGACCACGCACTTGTCACAAAAAATATCGTGAGCATAACGGGCTGTTACCGCCCTTTCCGCAAAATTTGCTATAATTCAACAAAAAGAAATGGAAATAAATTAGCTCGCAAATTTGTCATTTCATTACAATCTTCTACGTAATTTCTACAGAAAATAATAGAACACTGTAATAAATAAATCTAATTCTTTTTTACCTCCCGCCGACCTATAGGTAAGGGAGGTATTGTTTTTGGTCAAAAAATTGGGTAGTGAGTTTTCAATGAATAAATACGTTTTAGGGTCCCTACAATACAATTTTACTATTTTCGCCATGATGTCTGTATGTATGTATGTATATGTGTTTGTGTAGTCTGTGGCAATTTTTTCGTCTCGCATAACTCAAATACTATAATACCAAAAAATACAATTTAGTGAATTATTGCTGCTTATATTTAAATGAAGAACTGATTAGATTTTCGATAAAATTGGTCCACCGGAAGTAGCAGTTTACTGAAGCCCATAACAGTTTTTCGTGAAAAACACGGTTAAATTTCCTTTTTTAACAATTTATGTTTGTTTGAAAGTTGAAGAATATTTAATTTTACATGTGTTTTGATTACACTAATTTTATTAATTTTCATTAGAGATCTTTAAAATCCAATTTTGTCGTCTCGCATAACTCAAATATTATAATACCAAAAAATTCAATTTTGTGAATTTTTGCTTCTTATATTTAAATGAAGAGCTGATTAGATTTTGGATAAAATTAGTCTACCGGAAGTAATAGTTTACTTGAAGCCCTTAACAGTTTTAGTGAAAAACACGATTAAATTTTCTTTTTCAACAATTTGTGTTATTGTAAAAGTTGTAGAATATTTAATTTTACATGTTTTTTTATTACACTAATTATATTAATTTTCATTAGATTTAGAGATAATAAAATATAAAGAAATTAGATTTCACAAATCTTGCATTCCGAGTACACCATGGAAACATTAAAATTTTCAATTTTTTACGAAATGTGACACATGTCATTGTGAATGTGAAGCTGTTTTCTTAAAAAATATAATGTCAAAAAAATAAATAAATATACGTAAGAAAATTAAAATTCTCAAATATAAATAGAAAATAAACAAATAAGAAGGTATGGTTCTGCATCATCAAATACTATTTTGTATCGTTTAAGAGTTATATTGGGCGGGAGGTTATGTGTTGGCCACATCAGATATTTTGAAATATTAAAGATTTTCCGTTTTTGTTTAGTAATAATAATATAACATTTAGGTAACAAAATGGGCCTTATTAATTTTTACAATCTGATCTGATGTAGATAAAAATTTACAGCACTATTAAAATATGCACCACATTTCAATTCTGCACTTGATCTACAAGGCAACACAATATTAATAAGTATTAATAATTGAAATCAAATATATAAGAATACAGAAATATGCAAATTATGTATTAAGTTTCATATCACGCGTATTGAGCGACGCTTCCGATTTATAAACAATATTTATATTTAGTCGTAAAAACATAAATAGATATTAAAGCAGTACAGGTTGTTTCTGGGAAGTCCGGTACAAATATCTCGAATGTTTTGTTTCCCCGTAGCTCAGCAAACTGTCAGTCAGTGCACAGAACCTACACGCAATCGCACGCCGCGAGTCTTCACTCACTTTATCACAAAACACTTAATCTACAAATCTACTTTAATAATAATTATAAACATTTCGCAAGAATATTATCCCAGTAAACTACTTATCAAGTCATTATCTAGTATTTATATATCATTACGAAAAGTAATAACGAGTGCACCACCTTTCATTGTCCAGTGAACTAGCCGATAAGCAATATTAAAACGTAGTGAAACATGAGTGACAGTACAGTGATTGTTGACAATGGAAAAAACCACTCAACAATGGAAAAACAAAAACCGTCCAAGCGGAATTGTTTATCAGTTCTGCGCTCTAATTTGTTAACATTGCTAACAATACTAGGAGTAATAGCTGGCATAGCTTTAGGGTTCATATTACGGAGCACCAGAGATGAACCTTGGACCCAAAGAGACATCTCATACGTTAATTATTTGGGAGATGTTTTTCTTCGAATGTTAAAAGGATTGATATTACCTTTGATTATATCTTCGCTGATTTCTGCTATTGGGTCTCTCGATTTGTCGCTTTCAGGTAAAATTGGTGGAAGGGCTATTGCATATTATTTGGTGACTACGATATGTGCTGTGATTTTGGGAATAATTTTGGTGACTACAATTCAGCCTGGTGCAAATGGTAGTGCTGAAACAAATGGTAAATCTGATGTCAGAAATGTTACCACTGCTGATACTTTGCTGGACTTGGTCAGGTAAGATGTTATTTAATTTCTTTTGCTATTTTTAAACTTTATATTGTTTTATATTTCCCACGTAACTTCGCACATAGGTTTTTAAAATTGTGTTAATTATATTTAAGGCCATTGGAAGTATTTTTTGCATAATAAATAAACATTACAATAATAAAAGTTTCGAGTAAAGAAATTTTATTAACTTAATTAAAACAAGTTTAAATAAATAAATATTGGTCTTATTTTTACATTTGATTATTTTCCTTATATGCATCATGTAAATTATAATTTATTAAATACAATCTCATTTTTAAATTTTGTCACCTTGTTCTCTGTTTCCTTTTTCCGTAATATGGAGTAATAATATAGCAAAATACCTTGAATATTAAATTGAATTATATCTTTCTTCTTTCAGAAATATGTTTCCTCCAAATTTAATTCAAGCTTGCATTGAACAGGTAAAAAATACATTACTTTGCAGAGCGGTTTTTTGGCGATTTTTCCTCATGCATACTCGTATATTCAAATTTCATACCATGTTCTTTGTTGACATTGACATCATAAAGATATGAACCACTGAAATATAGTAATACTGGAACGCGCACTGCCATGCTCTCCCTGTATGGAAGAAGCGAGCCGAGAGAGATAGTTTGCGTCAGGTATCTCTATCATTATCTAACACATATGCGCTTGCGTAACTATAGTTACGTCACGTACACACTAATACAAAAGTTAGTCCCCGTTTTTCAAGAAACTGTATTTTTGACATTTCTCATAAATGGTTAAATAGAAATAAGTATTTTATTAATAATAATTAAAAAATTATGGTGACACATTGTAGGGCAAAGCTTTGCAAGGCTGTGTGGCAGCCAAATACGAAATTATCCTTTTTAGGTACGTAATTAATACTTTAACCTAAAACTTTTGACATTTGTTCAATCATTTCATTTAATGCAAAATTGTAGTGCATTTTACATTATAATCATTCAAATATATATTAATACATCAGTTTTGTAATGAGAAACAATGTCACTATTTTTTTCTCATTTGGATTTCAGTTTTCCTATAGATAATGAATGCTACAACACAAACTTTTTGAACGTACTGTACGACAAGGATAGAGATACCTGTGGGTCGCTTTCTCTCTCGGCTCGCATTTACAGCGCTAGTGCGCGTTCCAGTATTACTACATTTCAGTGGGGTTCATCCCAAAAAACTTTGTAGTTTCCAAACTATTAGAGGTGAAGCTATTTTATTTAATAAGAGTAAATATTCGTTTCACTCATAATCATACTTCCATATTTAGAGTTATTGCGAAATAATGCTGATAATATTATTGTAAGTATTGTTAATTTTGTATGTGAAATAAGATTCATGAAATTCAATCCCACTTGACTTGAGTTATGTACAGGAAAATCAGCGAATCAGAGGAGACACGTCATTGCTTAATGTAAAACTTTATAAAATGAAAGTAGCTAAAAAGAAAACAATATTTATATTAAAAGTTCATAAAAGTAAACAATATTTTAAATAAATATATCCACCCGTTATATTACTAAACTAAAACAAAATAAAATAGTATGCAGATGTATTTTAATTGCTGTATATTCATTTATCATTTTTTTTTTTATTCTAATGGTAACATTGCTTTTTTGTATTACATTACATTTATGTTAGTTTGTTAAATTATTGTCAGAGATTATTTATTTTCTTTAGGCTTATAGTATTTTTTTCATTCAAACAATTTGACTTTTTCAACAAAACATATTCGGTGCTATTCACAGGTCTATACTAAGGGCTACTAACTAGGGCATTTTAAAATTTGGCACTGTTACTTTGCAAAAGTTGTTGATTATCTTGGAGATCAACAATTTTTTCATATCAACAGTGTTAAATCTTAAAATGCCCTAGTTAGTAGCCCTTAGTATAGAGGTGTGAATAGCACCCATTGTGATTATTGAGTTTTCTACTTTCATTTAAGAAAATGCCGTAAGTTTTGTTAAAACAATTTCAGCAAATTGTGTTATTATTATATTATATTTTGAACAGGAGAAAGAGAATAATGAACCCCCTCATATCTGCCACAGCTGTACGTGAAGGAAATAAGATTTAAAATTTGTGTAGCTCAAAACTAATTATTACTATCTTAACCTAAAATTGTTTCTGTTTCATTTCGATTCAATGAACATAATATAAACATATTCGTATATGACTTCATGGATTTAGTTTTATTTCTTGGTGACGTAGGTACCTAGTGTAATTCGCTGATTTTACTGTACTGCATTCTCCACAGTTTGAACTATCTGTAGTACATGGTTGACTTGAAAATGTTTGAATATTTGTCGAATTTGACAACACTGGTGAAACAAACGCTCTGAAATTAGAATAGTTGACTAATACAACCATTTTTTCGAAGTTACAGAGTTATAACCGTGAGTTTAGCTGAGATGCAACAATTACTTTTCTGTCATTAATTTGTTATTGTGGATACCAGCTATATATATTACCGTCTTTCCCAGATAAAATGCATCGTAAATGTTAAATGAAGTTGTCATCATAAATTACTGGTTTATAAACATATTGTAAACATTTCTCAAACTATAACCTGTACCACGTAACCATTCGAATTGTTTATGTTTAGTAAACAGCTCTAAATTATATAGACAAGTTCATTTATTTAACATTGACAAAATATGTTGAATTTTATCTGACTGGGTGATATATAAACTGTTAATGACAGAAAAGTAGTATCGCATCTTAGCTTGAAACTCATGGTATATTTATAATAGTGTATCCATCGTTATACGATATGTAAATGGTTATAAGTTTAAAATTTTTATAAATTTAAAACTTTGCGAGTGGTATTTTCAATATTGAAACATTTTTTTCTAAATCAATTATATTTCTGATATTGAATTTACGATTAGAATATTTAACCCTTTGGCTATAATACTTATTTGTATAATTACTAATGAAACAATACTTATTTCACTGGAATCAAATGAGTGAAAAGAATATGCTCTCATACGTGTTGCACGGGTATTTTATATTTATTTTCTACAGAAATAAACATTAAACATTATTTTGACATAGATACCAAAACTTTATTGTTATTTAAAAAAAAAATATTAAACTCTAAAGAGATGTTATTTTTATCACGATATTTCACGTTTTGCCAGATTATTTTAAATATTGTCGAAAATAATTACAACGTTTATGTTATATTAAAATACCCATATATCTGCAGTGTACGTTTTTTTACCGGGAATTCCATTTTCGCGCAATGATATAAAATTTTATTTATTTTGGGAAGAATCAAAACAAACAAACTAGCAGTCAAATATTGATTTAAAAAAAATACTTTTTATTTGCTAGTCCGTTTGTTTTGATTCTTCTCATAATTCCGCATGAGTCAATCATCTCATCTTTTCATTTATATATTTTTTATCCAACACCTCTCAATAAATGCTCCATAACTATGGCGATTTTAAACAAGCAAAGTAACAGATTATCCACTAGTGGGTATAATTTTGAGGAAAGCCACTAGTGAGTATTTTTTTATTTATAAAAATAATAATAGCGCACAACACCTTGGTAACTACTTCGATTGACATTTTAATTTAAAATTTTAAAGCATATGTCACTGTCAAATAATATTTCTTTAATAAATTTTTCATTTATTAAGAAGTGTTGGATAAAACGTTATACTTCACACGTGGGCAAAGTGGAATTACCCACTTGTAAAGTAAATAACTATAATGGAATATATATTTTTGTGATTATTTATTAATAAAAATTTGAATAGTTTCTGTACGCATAATTTTAGGACAGTAATAAATAAGAACTGTCGATCTCGATGGCGTAGTGGAGTGGCTATGCCAATAGCCTAGCACGTCACCGGTAGTGGGTTCGAATCCCACTGAAGAGCATGGTCGTTTGTGGTATTTACATAAGTTCAAATAATCCATTCATGATGCGGTTTATGACCATAGCAGTAAGTTTGCTTCCCATTTCCGTAAAAAAACAATAGATCTTTAAAACATTTATATTATAGACATGTGGGTATTTTAATTTAAAATTAACTGTGTTGTAAAAAAATTCGATAATATTTAAAATAATCACATAAGATGAAAAATACAGACCGATGGACTACCCGGTATAACATTTATACTGTTATATAGTCGTAGGGTCTGTTGCTAACTTCATACCATATAATTTACCTTAATACCGGACTACCCGGTATAACATTTATACTGTTATATAGTCGTAGGGTCTGTTGCTAACTTCATACCATATAATTTACCTTAATAGCTAAAATATGTAGTTTTAAACAACATTGAATCGCCAAAAAACTGTTCTGATTTCTCTAATTTAAATTAATATTCAATTTAGTACTAGGTTGCTAATGTTGTTATATTTGTTTTTAGTACCGCACCGTATTAATTCCTAAAGTTAATGAAAGTAAGTAAAAACCCCAAATAAAAATTTCTAAATAATTATAAACAGTGTTGTGACTGATTTAGATTAAATGATCTAGATCAACTCGTAAGATCTTTGATCTGATCTAGATCGTTTTATATTTTCTGATCTTGATATTGATCTAGAGAAAAAAGAATAAGATCTATTATCTTAATAAAGATTAGATATTTTCCTCTAAAATTTGACTCTCAGTACTAAATTAAATTAATATAATTTAATTTAATAATTTATTTTATATAAGAAATTCAATTTTGGATAAAAAATATAAAATAACTTTTTTGATTTTATTTTGTAAAAAGTAACTTGTATTTTCTTTGTTGTTATTAAAATTGTGACCTTTCTATTTTCTTAAGAAGAATTTAAAAAATTGGAAAAAAATATTGATCATTTTTATTATCTAAAGAAAAAGATATTTTATTCCTGATCTGATCTGAAAAAATAGATCTGTTCATAAAAATTGATCTATAATCTGATCTAGATCATATAAGTTGAGAAGATCTTGATCATTTTCAAAATGATCTGTCACAACATTGATTACAAAACAAATAAAATTCTAGCTGACATAAACAAATGGCCCCTCTCATCAACCTACGACGCCGGTACCAACATCCTCGGCCTAGTTGTCTTCTCCACCTTCCTCGGCATCGCCTTAGGCAAGTTGGGCCCCAAAGGCGCAGCCCTCCTCGCCGTATTCCAGTCTCTAAGTGAAGCCATGATGTTGATCACCAACTGGGTGATCTGGGTGTCTCCTTTAGGTGTGATGTTTCTCATCAGTGCCAAGTTGTTAGAGATTGAAGATTTTGGGGAGATTATGGGACAACTAGGAATGTATTTCATGACGGTTTTGGTTGGATTATTATTACATGGGTTTATTATCTTGCCCTTGTTCTATTTGGTGATGACGAGAAAAAGCCCAGTGAGATATGTTTTGAATATGGGACAAGCGATTGTTACAGCCTTTGGGACTGCTTCCAGGTAAATGCTTTATATATTTTTAAATATAGGTCAGTGGTTCTTAACCGGGGAAAAATATACACACTGAAATGTAATAATACTGGAACGCCAACTGATGTTGAATATGCGAACCGTGAGAGGCGGCCAGTAGTTAGGCCACCAGTTCGTCTAGAAAGTTGACAAGAAATTAACATTCTATAATTTGGAAATAAACTGTTTAATAAAAAATTTTAATAATACATTAATAAAAATTTGTTCAATTAATTATTGTGTATGCGAAGTTAAATGAATTTCAAATAATTGAACAATACACTGTTAAATATTTTAGACAAGTCTGCAAACAAGTGTTAGAAAAAGAAGGGTAGCCCTGCAACATCTGTGTCTAAAGCTAGTTTTTCGCTTTCATAAAAGCCTACAAGTTAACGTTCCAGTATTACTATATATCATTTACTGTGGGTACATAATAAACTTACAAATATTATTTATTTTAAATTAAGCAAGTAAATATCAATAAATTTCATGGATATATTTATTATTAGAGTACTTCTACTTTTATAAATTTTTATAATTTATAAAAATGAATAAATAAATATGTCATCACGCCATTTGCTCGTTTTTGGTGAGGCACGCAGCTTTCGCAGATCATGTAAACTAATGTATTTTCACTCGTGAAATTCGGTTTCCAATTTGTCGACTGTGAAGATCGAAATGCGTTACTACGGCCTGTTTACTCCATTTATATATTTTGAATATGCACTGCAAAAAAATACTTGTGTAAAACCAAGTAAAAAGGTTGAGAATCACTGATTATAAGCTTCGTCCTAATTGTTTAAATTTTTATCACCACGCAGTACTTGACATAAGGTGGCTCAAATCGAATTTATTTACAAACAATACAAAATTAAATATTTAAATTTGTTTATTTAATTACACAATCGACCAAGTGCTTATATTAAAATTAAAAGTAAATGTTTTTCCTGATTTTTTTTTTTTTTAATGTTAACAATATTCATCTATGCATCTTAATTCATCTTAATTAATACAAAAAAATGTTATTTGACCGCTGTAGAAAATTCCCATTCTACGTTCGTATTTCAATATAATTAGATGCAAGAAATGCAGGAAATTTTAATTTTTGTTGCGGTTACAATATTCCTAGTGTATGCATTAATGATTATGAAATATAATTTATGTCTCTGTTTGATTTGTAAACGTGTTTGCGCAGCTGTTGAAAGATTTTGAAACATTTTAAATAATGATTAATTACTCTTGCGTCAGTAAAACACTTATGTTCTTCATTTTCCATTTTTTATCTTGAAAGTAACGTAATCTAATTTGTTGTCGTTATAGTAATAATAATACTGTTTTGTTTGATTATACTTACTTTTATTTTATAATGGAATTACAGGAATTTTATAGTAATCAAAACATTTAATTTTCCTAGAATTTTGCGTCTTACTACTACATTATTACACACTATATGAATCAGATAAATTGTTAATTGATAAAAATAGTAATTATAATTACAGTTTTTACACTATAATACTTATCAAATTAAATGCGATTAAATCGTAATTAACATGCCATATTTATTTAATATTTTTTTATTACTTAAACATTAATTTGAAACCCAGAAATCTTTCTGACTAATCACACACTATGAAGATGAACCCTACGATCATAATTTATTTTTAACAAAATATTATTATTAATATTATTTATAAAAATTATTGTCTTGTTTTAAAGTATTCTGAAGTATTTTAGAACATTCTAAAGCGACACGCTAAAACTACTCTTAAAATACCAAGCCATCAAGAAAATCCATCATAAAACAAATAAAATTATTAGTTTAAAATCATATTTAAAAAATCAAAATTTACCAATGGTTTTCGCAAAATACAGGTTTATTTAAATTAAAGGTACCTAAATCCTGTAAATTTTCAGTTAATTTGTATTTAACACTATGAAAATAGTTTGATAATCTCAGGCCTAAATAGCTTGAAACCGTGCAAAATATAGAAAAAATAACCAAATTTAATATAAATTAATTATTTACTAAGGGCCGGTATTTCCAACCTCAGATAAACTATAGAATAAATTATCAATGGAATAAACAAAAAATATTGCATCAAAAGATGACAGCTAGAATAATAATCATCATTTAAGCTAAGATTTTGATGCGATATTTTTTGTTTATTCTATTGATAAATTTATTATCTAGGTAACTGAGTTTGGAAATACCGGCCCTTAGATACATTGAAAAGCCTTATACCGGGAGTTTTTCTATCAGTATACATAGGGATAGTTACAGGTAAAGTGATTGACAGCAATGTATTAACGCGTTTTTTTAAGAGTAAACATAGGGTTAATTTACTTTGATTATTAATAATAGTTAATCATAATGAAACAAACAATGCAAGTTTAAACAAATAAGAAATTTGTTTTAATTGCTTTAGTACTTAATAAATCACATTAAATTGATAGGAAGTATTATTTTTAATTACTGTAAGTTATCCCTATGTTTACTCATTAAAAAAAACGCTTTAATACATTACTGTCAATCATTTTGACTATAACTATGGTAATGTCACGTACCTATGTATACTGATAAAAAAAAAACTCGCGGTAGGCCTTCAAGTAAACTATCACTTCCAGTTGATGGATTGCTATCAAAATCTTGAACATCGAAATTATGAATTTAAAAATTGAACCATTAACTTGCTTATCTATTAAAAACTCACTATCGATGTTTTTGTCTCGTCACAATACCTCCCCTACATATACAGGGTATAGAATAGAATTGAATTTGGAGCGTAGGAGTTTCAATGTTTTTTTTTTATATTGCTGTATAGTTTTACCTATATTTATATTACAGCAAAAGTGTAAATACAAAAGTTGCGCAGAATTTAAAAATGCATACCCATTTATCAATCAATCAAATTAATATTTATTAGGAAAATTGTAACATGGCCATGGAAAATTAAACAAAAACCTTAACATTTGATATTTCATGAAACAATTTTAGGGTCATTTACTTGCTTTTACACTTCTAATTTTAAATGCCCTAATTTATTCTTCCTTTTCGTGGACTGAAGGTCACTTTTAATCTCGAAGGGATTAAATTTCAAAATTTACCAAGGGATTAAATTGGCAAGTAACCACAGCAACAAGTAAAATATTTATTAAAATTATTTATATAAATGACATTTTTCCAACACCTACTTGTAAAGTGGTATTTTATCCACTGACTTTTCGATACTAAAACAATAAAACAAAAAGTATTACTTTATCCACTAGTGGATAAAGTAATACGTTGCTATAGTAATGACAAAATGTAGATGTGTATATTTTCTTCTTCTTTTAAGCAAAATTACATAGCAAAGTGTTGGTAAATGGTAACAAAATAAGATGAAACAAATATGTCAAATTTTTAGTTAAATGTCATTTTAATTTTATTCAAAAAGCATATTAAAGGAAGATGTTGGAAAAAATATTGTATGCATCACGTGAATAAAGACAAATTAATCACTCGCGAAAGTTAGATCACTCGTGAGCTAAACATTCCGCTTAAGGTTAAAATATGTCTGTATTGACTTAATATATAAATAACTATGTATTATTATTAATAGTTTTGTACTGTTGATAACTACAGCAATCTATAAAAATAGCATTGAAATCCCTAATACTTCACATTTAAATTCTACACCCGGTACATGTACAGAGTTTATTTTTAAACATTGTGTCCAAGAATAATGTTATTTCTAATTTGTTATTTAATTGTATTGTTTCTTCTAGTTCTGCAACATTGCCAGTAGCAATCAGTTGTTTAGAAAACAAAAATGAAGTAGATCCACGAGTAGCAAGATTTGTAATGCCAATTGGAGCCACAATTAACATGGATGGAACCGCTTTGTATGAAGCAGTAGCTGCATTATTTATTGCTCAAATCAGAAATGTCTCACTTAGTTTTGGAAACATTGTAGCTGTAAGGTAAGATACGAAATTATATGAACAGTTTGCGTACATCATTTAATTGTAATTACTTTATTATTTAGTTTTTGTGAGATACTATCCTCTGGAAGACGTTAAAACTTTTTTAAAAAATATATATTGTAGTCTATTCATGCTAAAGAAAAAATAATTCGTAAACAGAGCAATATTCCATTTCAGAATGAGACAGAGTAATAAATCAGTCTGTCAAAGACATTCCAATGGCGCGCCAAAATTGTTTACTCAGGGATAGTCGAATAGACTGAATTCGATAGAGATTTACCGCTAAATTACTTAAACATAAATATTAGGTTCATTAAGTTATTGAGGATATGGCAGCGAATCGCATAACTGATAAAAATTCAAAACTACTCGTTAGATTTATTACTTTTTCTCATTCTGAAATTGAGTATAAATGGGTTTTTTATTGGTCAGATTAGAAAATTATCTAGTCCGAAAACTCACAGTGTAAAATTCTTCTTCGATTGTCAGTTGATCGGCTTCAATAGTTAGTTCGTTAGTTAATTCAGTAGTGAGTTTTAAGAAAATTAAAATATGGAAGGCGAAGCCAATTTCTTCAAAAGTTTAACAAAACATTTTAAATTCTCGCACCACATCATACTTCCTTGCAGTGTAAGGCGTTATTCTGGTGGTGTTCTCTTCAATGCTTCTCTCCAAGCGTTGTGTTCTTCTATACTCCTCTTCTTCATTGCTGTGCTTACTTTGGTGTTCCATATTTTTATTGGTCTGTCTCTTCCTTATTTCTTTTTGTTATTCGTTGTTCTTCCATTCTGTAGATATGTCCTCTCCATCTCACCTATTTTTCTTCTATTATATCTCTTACTGTACACTTCATTTCTGATTCTGTTCAGTTTTGTTTTTCCTTCTATTTTCCTAAGGAATCTCTTCAATGTTTCTTATTTGGCTCTGATATTTCTCTGTGGTTGTCCACGATTCGCTTCCGTAAGTTAAAACAGGATCGCTACTTTCTTGAAAACTCCTACTTTAGGTACTTCTCTCTTGTTCAAGAACTTTTTCTTTTGAGAATTGAACAGTCTATCTCCTTTGCGTCAAATAATAAAAATATAAAATGTTATATATTACAGCCGACTTCTGTTGAGCTAAAATATCTTTTGCTAACATAAACGTACTATTTGATATGAAATAAGTGGCATAAGTAAGAAGTTGTAAGTCCCCACAAAACATTTCTCTAGGAAAAGTTCTTACAAAAATCTTTCCTACTTTGAATGTATTCAATGTTATTTTTTGCAACATATAATTTACTGACATTTTCCTGATCAACGGGAAAGAGTATAACTTATTTTGTTCTTTATTACAACTTGTAGCATCACAGCAACCGCAGCAAGTATTGGTGCAGCTGGAATTCCCCAGGCTGGTCTCGTAACAATGGTGATGGTCCTCGATACAGTGGGATTACCTGCTGAAGATGTTAGCATGATTATAGCCGTAGACTGGCTACTGTAAGATACAAATTTCATGAAAGAGACCGGTATTTCCACCATGAATAAATTATCTTGTTAAGAAACAAAAAAATAATATTCCAACATGTATTTTTGGATACAATTATTTATTTATTAATGTCGTAATAATTACCAATCATTTATTCAGAGGGGAAATACCGGTTCTAAATGTTACTTTCCTTATTGCTTATTTTACCTGTTTTGGTTTTTAGGGACCGATTCAGAACAACGATAAATGTTTTGGGAGACTCTTTAGGAGCTGGAATCGTAAATAAATTAAGTCAGGACGAATTATCTCGATTATCCGAAAAGAAAGAACATATTATTGTGGAGAATTCTGCGCTATAAGAATAGCAAATAACGTTGTTGTTTTATAACATTAATATTTTGTACAAATAAATTATATGTTGCTCACATATTTAAAAATCTGTCTTATTTGTATTTTGCTTTAAGTATGTAAATATAGACATGTAAAAGAGATTACTATTACTTTGTCCTCTGCTGTTATTATCTAGGTACTTTATTTTTATTGTATAAAAACGTAATTTTTATTATTAAATTAATACGTTGTGATGTCATGATATGTACCAAGACTTATATGTAAATGATTGTACCTAGAATTTACTTGAATTTAAAAAAATCACAATACATTATCAAACCACATACCACATTACAGATAATATTTCAAAGAGCAGATTGAATATTAAAAAATATATATTTCATTGAAACGCATCGGACTGTGGAGCATGAGATCCTCAGTTCGAATCCTACAGGCAATCATTTTAACTTTACCCCTGTAGTTCCCCCTCCACAAACATCTTTGGTGGCTGCGATTTGACGACTGGTAACCGCACCACAAGCAGTTAAATTTATCACTTAAAGAAATCTGGGAAAGCAGAGGGTCACATCCAAAATGAATATAATCGTATGGTGTGATGTTATTTATTTACTTATTCATGTAAATATAAATGGTATCAGCAAAATTGGTATAACAATTTTTTTTTGTAATCCATTTCATAATTACAATCTATCTTCACAAAAATATTCAGTAAGCTTTAGTAATAGAAGGTTAAATGACATGGAAAAATTACTACCCATTGACAGTATTTTACTTACATTTACATAATTATTGAACTTACAATTCGCTAATAATAGTTATTTACTTTACAAGTGGGCAAAGTAAGGAATTACCCACAAGATAAATTTTAGCACACGAAGCCGAAGGCTGAGTGTGATAATTTTATCGAGTGGGTAATTCCACTTTGCCCACGTGTGAAGTATAACGTTTTATCCAACACCTCTTAATAAATGAAAAATTTATTAAAGAAATATTATTTGACAGTGACATATGCTTTAAATTTTTAAATTAAAATGTCAATCGAAGTGGTTACCATGGTGTTGTGTGTTATTATTATTGTTATAAATAAAAAAATACTCACTAGTGGCTTTCCTCAAAATTATACCCACTAGTGGATAATCTGTTACTTTGCTTGTTTAAAATCGCCATAGTTATAGAGTATTTATTGAGAGGTGTTGGATAAAATAATATAACGAAAATAAAGTCAATATTTAATCCCAAGATAAACTAGATTTTTTTGCCGATTGACATTAAAGGTGACACTGCTAACAGTATGTAAAGTGTCACTTTTACTACCTAGGCTGAAAATAGTATATTGTATAACAAGCATAGAATGGTTACTCATTTCCTACGAGTATGGAAGTTTGTAACATGACCCGAAGGCGAATGTTGCAAATCATACGAGTATGAAATGGACATTCCATGCGAGTTGTACACTATACTATTTCTACGATAGGTATTGTTGAATAATTGATTTAATTTTAATAATATATTTGTTCCGCCATTCCAATATTTGAGAATTCTAAATAAGTAACCTAGCAATGGCACCTGTAATGAAAGTGACCCGTATTGCAAAACTCACAAAACAAATTCATTTCGCAAAAAGTGATACTTGCAATGTACCTCATATCCCTAGCAACATAAACATACAATGAACAAATAGATTTCTAAGTGGTCGCAGAAAAAATATTTTACATAGCAACCGCTCAACAAACGCATAGTAAAGTCAGCAAATGCATAGCAACCATTCAACAAACGCATGGCAACCTTATTTTGTCGGCGATAACCTTCAAAATATGTATTAAAAATAATCACTAAATTAATATTAATTTCAAATCGACAGAAAATAATGTTCAACACGGCACTAAACACAGATTTACAGCTTTGGCAGCGTTCATTGTGGAGACGAAGCCGAGATAATGAATGCTGCCTGGCAATGAAACGGCAGCCTCTGCTGTAAATCTGGTTGCCTAGTTAAACAAATAACTATTATATTGATCAGAAAAATCTAGATCTAGAGGGTTCTGACATTTTAAATGTTTAACAGCACCGCACTACACGAGTATCACGGCTAGTTGTGGCACATTAGTTTTTAAATATATATTGCACTCAGTCTGGGGATTTCTTCTTTAGCGGAAGGCATTTGAAGGTCTTGCAGAATAATCCAGTTTAGCGCAAACCATGAAACATTGACAATCATGCGAAGGATTTTTTATTGAAATCTTTCGATGTTGGATGTTGAACTCCATAATCCATTGCTGTATTTTCGTCTAAACTGATTTTATTGATAATATGAATATAAAGAGAAATAACTCTAAAGTTTTATCATTTTATTTAAATTTTGTATAAGTTTCATTTTTGACTTAGTTTATGTCTATAAGTAAAACTGCTATTGTTCCTTGAATATTACACTTTCATTTTATTGTCTTTAAACTTTTCAAAAACTACCATCAACCGTTTGATTAAATATTAACGACAATCGAAAAAATCCAGTAGTATAAAAATATTCATGAAAGCAGTTAATATTTATTTTATTTAGACTGAATATTCGTTGTTTGTCTGCAGGTGCTCTCACAGCGAACTTCCCCGAGTCCTCGAGGGACTGAAATCCTTGGGCAACTACCTTCACTACCCCATAGACGAGCTCATCCTTGAAAACAACAACATTCCATCTTTACCCGGCCGAGCCTTCATCCCTTTGAAAGTTATGCGTCTTATGTTACGCAACAATGGCTTGGAACGCGTTTCCAGTGACTGGCTCTCAGGATTAGAATCATCTTTAATGGAACTCTACATCGTTGAACCCTCCTTACGAAGCTTTCCAGAAGATTCTTTGGACCTAATTGTCTCTTTAGAAGCTGTCACGATACAAACACAACTACTGAAGAGGTTACCGAAGTTTTCTGGTCTTCCAAAGTTGAGACATTTGCAGATTGAATCATCTTCTTTGGTAGAATTGTCACCAAGACATTTTAGGTCATTACCGTCGTTGGAAAAATATCATATTGCAGGAAGTCCAAGGCTAATAAGACTAGAAAATGGGCTACTTCAAGATTTACCCCGATTAACTTTGGTTAATATTTCATATTGTGGAATATCTCTAATTCATCCCAGAGCGTTTACAAGATTGCCAGTGCTAAATGAATTGATTTTAATCGGAAATAAAATATCTGATGCTGGTATGGTAGGTCGAGGCACAAGAGATTTACCAGCATTGTCAGTTCTTCGACTTAACTACAATAACTTAGATAGGTTAGCAGAAGCTTCTTTTGTTGATTTGCCTTCTATTAAAAATCTATACCTAAGTAACAACAGAATTATTGAACTGGATCGAGGGGCATTTCACAGAGTCCCCATGCTGAGAACTTTAGATCTTAATCATAATATTATACGCAGAATACATCCTGAAACTTTTTACCAACACTCATCCAATGGTTTAGAACAAGTTTGGATGGTTGATAATGACATTAGTCATGTTTCGGAACTGAGATCATTGTTAGATGCTCTTCCTCGTCTGGTGTTTTTAGATATAAGTAACAACCATTTACAAGATATACCTTTTGGTGTGCTGAGAGGACATCCAACTTTGGAGCGATTACATTTAGACAATAATAAAATTCATATGGTTGAAAGAGAAGCATTTTCTGGAATGCCTGCTTTAAGAGAATTGAGACTAAGAAATAACTCTCTTTCTAATCTTCTTGGTGCTCCTCTTTGGAATTTGCCAGCTCTAAAGGGATTGGATTTGTCTCAAAATTATTATAGAAGAATTGAACCTCGTTTATTGAGTAATTTACCATCTTTAAGGCGAATCGATTTGAGTGAAAACTTATTAACTGTTGTTGATCCGGCTACATTTTTAGATACTCCAGTATTGGAACATGTGAATTTATCATATAATGCTTTAGCCTCTTTGCATCCTGCAACTTTTAGACATCTCATGAATTTATACGAATTAGACGTTAGTTACAATAAATTATTGGAATTTGTACCAGGTTTGCCAAGAGGAATTGAATATTTACATATGTCTAAAAATGAAATAACTGCTATTCCTACTCCGCCATCTCCTGATTTGGATCTTCCTGCTTTAAGAATGCTGGATATTTCTTCGAATGGTATTCAAAGAATTCCACCTGGTACTTTGAGATCTCTTCCACAGCTAAGGAAATTTTTGTTCAACAGAAATTTCTTGCAACAACTAGAAGATGGTGCACTAGAGGGCTTGTCACAGTTGGAATTATTAAGTTTCTCTGAAAATAAAGTAGTTATGATTCAACCAAACACTTTCAAAGATGTATCAGAACTACAAACACTAAATATTCGAGGAAATAAATTAGAAATATTACGACCAGAGCTTCTCAAAAACCTCCGAAAATTGCGTTCTTTGGATATTAGTCATAATCGACTTTCAGAAATTATGTTGGGAACTTTAGATAATTCTAGAGAGCTTGAATCTATGAATGCATCACATAATATTCTAACAGAATTATCTCCGACATTCAAAGGTTTAAAACATTTAAAAATCTTGGATTTAACCAATAACAGGCTCCGAAACCTACAACCAAGCACTTTAAGTAGCCTAACAGATCTTAAAGAATTACGTATGTCCCAAAATTTAATTCGAGAACTACGAAAAGGAGCTTTTGAAAATCTGCAACACTTAAAAGTTCTTTATTTGGATCACAATGAGCTTGAACTAGTAGATTCGAATGCTGTTCGAGCACTACCTTTACTATCTACGATAAAAATGAACAAAAATAGACTGAGAGAATTACCAGATGTAGCTTTCACTGATCTGCCGTCCTTACAAATCGCAGAACTTCAAGAAAACAGACTTAGACATATTTCCAGTAACGCATTTCATCGTGTTCCACATTTGCTGTTCCTCAATTTAAGTTACAATCAGTTACCTGGACTAGAAGAAGCTGGATTACGGACAGTGAGATCTCTAGAAGTTCTCGACGTTAGTAACAATAAACTATCTAGAGTTTCAAGTTCAAATTTGGAGAAAATGGAATGGCTTGTAGAATTAAAAATGGATAATAATGAAATATGTGGTGTACAAGGTTCAGCATTCAATGAGATGCCGAGATTGAGAGTACTTAGTTTAAGAAATAATAAAATGATGTCTCTGCCAGAACATGCTGTTCAGAAACTTAGAAGTAACATTGCTCTGCTAGATCTAGACGGTAAGTAGTTCAATAATTTAACTGCATGTTGTGTATAATAGTAAATATTTATTTGTTACCTTGCGGTGTTCAAATTTCTACATTATCTGTATTTATATTATCATTTATTTATATTACTAAGAAACTAATACAATGTACAAATATTTAATTTGTTTCGATGAAATCTCTTCATCCAACCTGTATTTGAGTTTTCTTCGTGTAGTATCTGTTGTGTAGATTTATCATTTCTTACAGTCTCTTCTTGTCTCAAAGTCTCTCCCACATATTCTGCATTGTCTGTCATCGTCTCTTGTCCAGTAATTATTTATTTTCTTTGTTGTCTATCCTAAATCTTGCAATTATTTTCAGATTTGTATTTTCTTTTCTCATATAGCGGTCTGCTACTAGTCAATAAGAATTTATATCCTGGGTTATAAGTTGATTTATACAAGTTGATGTAAAAATAGGGGTCATAAACTTAAGTACGTGGGGCGTGTACTATAATTCTATATAACATGAAGAATAATGTTCAAATAAATATGAGTCCGGAAACGCTTCCTTTCCGATTTATTACACTACTAAGGTAGTTAATTAATGCTAGTGTAAGTAGTAACAATCTGTTTATTCAATGAAAAGTAGATAAATTCGTATTAAAGTAACAAGAGTTATTCTGTCCAATCGGCTAATTCACTATCAATAAAACCGTTCATGATTCAAAATATATCAAAAGAGTTGCATACAGGTATGGCAATAACAACGTCAAAAGTGACAATGAGAATAATAAACAACTAAGAAATTCCAAATTAGTAAGCAAGCCAATATCATATTTTATCTTAAAGGCGATTATTGCGTGCGATAACTCGAAAAGGAGGCTTTTCCGAACCCATACTAATTTGAACTTTTTTTATGTTTTGTTTTATAGAACAGGCACCCAAATTTATTATCCCTTTTTTCATCATCCTGTATATCTTTTCTCTTTTTAACTTCTGTACATCTAGATCTCTCCGTATAATTTCGTCCACCATATTATGACCTAGATTTCTTCGTCTTTTTTAATCCGTCCTTTAATGCTGATTTCTTACATAAAATTATGTCCTTTTGAATTCTCATTGATTCTTTTCCTGCTTTATTTCTTCTTTTCTTTATATTTCTACTCAACAATCATATGCGAGGATTTTCCATGATCTTTTTAGTTTTTCTTCATACTTTAATGCTCTCATACCTCAGTCTTCATTTTACACCGTTTTGTTTTTTTTCCTCTAATAAATATATCTGTGTTTGTTTATCTAACCCGAGTATCCATCAAATATATTTTATATGATGTGTGTAATGAATTATATAATTTCCAGGCAATCCATTACTATGTTCTTGCAACATGTTGTGGTTGAGAGCATGGCTACAAGAAGCAGGAGTAGTCGGTCCTCGTTGTTCTGATGGATCCTTACTTCGTGAAATGCGTTTATCTCGCCAAGAGTGCATGTATGAACAACGTACACCTAATCCGGTAGCCCCTGGCTGTGAAGCCGAACTGTTGTCAGTGCCATCTTACAGCACATCGCAAGTCTTCTCCCAATGGATGGACCTCAAAGAACCAACAACTTCTGCAAGCAAACCGCTCAATATGAACATGGCACCATCACCAGAAGAATCTGAATATTTCTATGATGAATACGTGGATTATCCATATAACGAAACAACTGTTCCAGATCAAAACAACACTTTGAGTAACAATCTGCGCCCTAAACATGAGTTTACTACTTCTAGCAGCACGACTAAGAAAACGTCTTCTCATTATATTTCAGGAGATACGCCAGTTTTATATGCAGCAGTCAATAAAAATAAAACTAAAATTACAGAGATCCCTAAAGGATCAAGTCCATCTCCAAGTAGCAGTGGGTTCACATTTTTCGGAGTTCCTCTACCAGCTCTTAATTTGAATAACCTTTGGCCAGGCGGTGGGAATCGAGTATCGTCTGATAGAAAAGCTGATCCCGGGAAAAATGTTAAAAATAGAGAAACTTCAGGAAGAGGAGGGAATCTTTTTCCACCAACAGAACCAGAAATACAAACGGGAGGATTTATACCCATAATTCCTGGAACTTCCGGTGGTTTTCGACCAATACCAAACCCAGTAAATTACAATTATAGCATTGAACGTGTTCATGTAAACAATACATCAACTCGAAAACCAAATACTACAGTTGTTCCTTCATCAATGTTAGTAGATGTTACAGAAGACTTCCTTTCAAAAAGAGGACCAGCGGCAAACATGGGTCATCCTATACCAACACCTACCGAAGCTCCTGTTACCACTACTCCTAGCAACAAACCTTTGAACAGCAGCTCTCATACTAAAATTCCGGAAAAAGAGTTAAGTGATAATGAAAACCAATCATCAAAAACAGTAACTGTTTTCGAAACAAAATCATCTACAACTAGTTCAACAATTCCGACAACAAAAACAACTGCTTTACCAACTATTACAACTACAGCTAAACCACATACGAATTTAACAACAACCAATTACGTAGAAACAAAAAACCATACAAGCTTTGTAGCAGCAACAACTGCTCTGGAAATTGATACTTCATCAATAGATGGAGGTTTTGAAGATTTCTTTCAAGATGTTATTGAAGATGTATCATTTTCGCCAGTAACTACCATAACCCCTAATTCTAACAAAACCGAAATCTTTGTTAAGGAAGTTACTACGTCATCAAAACCGGAAACAAACATATTCCGCCCTGGAAATTATAGTAAAGATACTCCCTCAACTTTATCAACTTTTTTGATACCTGGAGGACAACAACCAGCTGTCAGGCCTCCAGTCGGAAGACCGACAATAACTAAAGTAGTGTCTCCTCATGTTTCTTCTACAGCTTCTCTACAATCAGTTCAAGAACCGAAAGAAGAAACTTTATCTACAACTTTAAATAATCACAGAGCTAAACAAGCTTTCTTAAATATTGATAATTCAGCAACTTCTCAAATTCCACCACATGATAGATCAATGAGTTGGTATTTTATGAATTATAATAAAACAAATCTACAGCCGTATGTTGATCCTGCTATTAGTAGTGTTCCGGGAAATAATCAGTGTAAAATAAGTGCCTCTGTTTGGTTAGTAGTTACTATTTCGGCAGTGAAATATATTTTACGATATACTGAATCGTAAATCTACTTTTATTGAGATTTATCTCTAACGGTAAAGAATCTTTTACGGGCTGAGCCCGGTAATAGTTATTTACATTACAAGCTGCGTTAGTAAACTTTTTTGATTGAGATAGTTCTGTAGCCAAAAAAAAAAAAAGCAGTGAGTATTTTATTAATTTTTTTCTATTACTGACCACAATTTAAATTTTAAAATTGGTTTTATTTAAATTTTGTAATCTATTTGACAGTACTGTTATCATAGAGTGCGTATACAAATACATTGGAACAAATAATAATGGGTGCTATTCACACTTCTATACTAAGGGCTACTAACTAGGGCATTTTAAGATTTAACACTGCTGCTATGAGAAAATTGTTGATCTCCAAGGTAATCAACAACTTTTGCAAAGTAACAGTGCTAAATTTTAAAATGCCCTAGTTAGTAGCCCTTAGTATAGATCTGCGAATAGCACCCAATATATTTGAGTTTTCTGTCAATTAAATAGTATTTTCTACAATTCGCATTGAAAATACATTGATGTATAATTATGAATGAATTGACTAGTGAAAGTAATTGTGAATATCATATGCGGTTCTCTTTTACTGGAAAAATCAAAAATACTTTAGAAACAGAATTTGATATGATTTTAAAGTTGTGTTCCGTCAAACACGTATTAAGAGGTCAGTGAGAATGTCATGTTGGCTAATTTTGTAGAGAGATACGAAGTTTTGAAATCTTTGAGTCTTTGAAGTATTATTCATTTCAGTTGATGGTTTTTTTTTCATATAAATCTGGGTATCTTTGCTTTTTTGTCCTAGGTATTGCAATAGTACATTATACATTAGTGGAGAGAAGTGTATGATATTTTCCCGCGGAGTAAATTAAAGCACGAGCCGTAGGCGAGGGCTACAATACGACAAGTGAAAAATACGTTTCTCTCCTGTGTTGTATATACTATTTTTTTCACGATCCCAATATTTATGATGTATTATTTTACGTATTTCAAAATTATTTGAATTGTAATATAATTTATAATAGTTACCGTTGATTTGTTTAAATTTGTTCATTTTTCGCATTATTTAAACATTTTCCCTCACGACGGGAGAGAAAGTGCTCAAATCTACCGTAGATATGAAATTGGCAGTTTCTGTCATGATTTTGATAACATAAGAAAACGAGTTTCTCTCCCGGTCGTGAAAAAAATTATTTATTTCATACTGTATCACATTTGCATGTTTACCGGACTAATTTCAGTCCGCTAAACGAGACTTTATCTAATTGTTATGTGTTGCTGAACTGTATAGTTGATAAGCAATATTTTAATAGGATTTGAAACACAATTTTCCGTATTTATTTTTGAAAAATGCCAGTCATGTTAACAAAATATAATTGATTACTATCATTATTATCTTTTATTACGACCAAGACAACCTAATTGTATTTAAAAAAGAAAGAAAGCAAACTTTCGTCCAACAATGCGACATAAGTATGAAATAAACCGTTGTTCATCATACGTCTGTTAATTATTATCATTACGAATTTCGAAAACTCAATTACCGGACATATTCCGTTAAATAACTATTTCATGCTTATCAACATTTAGCAACAAATTTCATATTTGCATTATATAAATGCTGCTATGGTAGCAAAGCTAACTTACGAAATCAGTAGTAGTGTTTCTTAAAACCATCTAGTAACACATTTATTGTGTATGATGTCAGACAATTTCAATCAAATAGTTTTAATGTATTGTGCTGTACGCTCAATGAAATATTTTAAAAATGATTTATGATTCAGTGTATTATAAAACATTGTACAATGCATGATAGTAAACCTCGCTCGTTGGGTACTGTTCACGCGACGCCAGTCAAGTTTTGTGTAACGGTCTTGCAGTGTAAGTTACTATTACTTGTGTAATATATATAGTTTATGTATATAGAAGACTGTTTAATATCTTTAATTTTGTACAAAAAATTTTATGTAGGTAAACATGTATGAATGTAAAATTTTATTTTTTAAATGGCACTTTAATCTTATTTTAAAAGTTATATAAGATAAACTTTATCATGCAAAGAACTATAATAGAAAATGTGTCTGTAGTGATTGGGTTGTTAAATTAAAACTAAAATATAATAAAGAAATTAGTTTATTGTAATATTAATGTATGTACTAAAATTAATAAAGCATAGGTTTATTAAGCTACACATATATGATAATCGCAAAAATATTACATAAAAAACCGAAAACTGAAACAGAAATGTTGAAATTTTTATATTGTAATAATTAATAGTAATATTAAATACAGCTTTATTTTACTTGTATAAAAAGGTACTGTGAATCTTCATTTTAAAATGTAGGTAATTTTGAGTAATGAAAAAAATAAATATATTTTCTTAACGATTCTTAAAATCATTTCTTCTTTTCATCTTTTGCTGATTTAGTGTCTTTACTTTTATCATCCTTTTCTTTGTTCTTGTCTTCCTTTTCTTTATCTTTCTTTTCTTTGTCATCTTTTTTTCCTTCTTCGGCATCTTTATTCGTTAACTTGTTATTAATTAAATTGTGTAAAGCGACTATTGAGCGAACCATGGCGGCTAAGTAGACGACCAGCATCTGATCATTTGTTTTCACATACAACGAATTTGTGAAGTTATCATGATTTATATCAGGCAACAAGTTAAATATATCTTGCAATTGATACACAATTTGATGATTAATTGGCAATTTGCTTTGCCCAACCTGAACTAAGTAGTCTCTAATTTCTTTTAATTGCAAATGAAGACCTTTTAAGCCCAACAATTGGTTTGTAATTCTTTGGGAGAGTGTACCTACAGTCGTATCTTTAATGTCTCTCAGCAGATGTTCAACGCCGACTTCTTCTGCTTCCTCGGCACCAATTTCACTAGGGACATGCTCGAAAGTCTTGGAAGTTGGAGAACCATCATCATGAACTTCTTCCACTGCTTGATATGCTTCTGTTGGAAGTCCTAAGTCTTTTGGTTTAGCATCAATTATGACGAGAACTGAATTGGGGCAGTATCTTCTAATTAGTTCATTGATGTCGATATCATTTTGGTGCAACTTTGGGCCAGTGTGATACCACCCAACAACTTTTTCGCGAGCGTTTACTTTTTTGAACATCCCGTACATGTTTTCCAAGTAATCGTGGTCCAGAAACCATACTGATTTGTCTTTATCATCTTCATCAAAAGGAACTGTATAAAATAAATGTGAAATTAGTTCATTACTCGGCAAAATTCAACACTTGGCAATACATCAACTTCATGAATGTAAAAGTATTGTAATAATATTATTTTAATAACTTTTGAAATATCTACAGTAATTTATTTAACGATATCTAGCATATTTAATATCAACATTTAAAATATATTACAATCATTTTTGACTAACCTGCAAAACTGTTCGAAACGTCAAGTACTCCTTTAGCTCTCCAACAACCCAAAAGAACTCCAACAACACGTTTTTGGTTACCAATTTTTCCCATTCGATTAAAATGGTCCACCACACTCAATAATACGAGCGGGTGAACAATAACTTTTGTCGTTGTTACTTCTTGACTCGGCATTTTTTGATGACTTTTCTGTTTTCGTTTGTCACTAGAAATGAAGTTACATGAAATTCAGTGCGGACATTTAGAGTTCGGTCTGTAGCAGATTCTAAAATTACAAAAATAACTTTTTTTTGACAACAAAAAATAATTTACCCAAAAATAATATTATTTTTATACTTATAAAGTCATATGCGTGTAAAGAAAAATATAGTTATTATTATAGACAAATGAAATGTTAAAATTACAGTAAATTTTTGAGCATGTTATATGAACTGGAACTACAATTTCACAATAACATAACCTAGAAGCACGTGTTTGTGACGTTTGACAACAAATCACATAAAATTTTATATTTTTAAATGTTAATGTATAAATACAACGATGCAAGTTTCCGAACCAAATAACATTAAAATTTATAATCTTAGTGCTGGTAAATCATTACCAGAAGTATGTATTATATACATTTTTTTACATACAGTACCTAATTTGTTTCTATTTCCAGTGGTTATCAGAAAGAAAACGAAGAGCTTTATTAAAGAAAAATGTAGACATTCGACGAAGGATCGAATTAATTCAAGATTTTGATATGCCTGGACTTAGTACAACAATAAAAGTATCACGGGATGGACAGTACGTACTAGCAACAGGAATATATAAACCTCGAGTAAAATGTTTTGATGTAAACAATTTATCTTTAAAGTTCGAAAGGTGTCTTGACTCTGAAATTGTTACTTTTGAAGTTTTAAGCGAAGATTATAGCAAAGTAAACACCCTAGCAATCACAGTTAGTAACTAATTAATCTTTTGCATCTTTCTTTTTTAGTTGGTGTTTTTACATTGCGACAGATACATTGAATTCCACGCAGCTCACGGAAGATATTACAGATTAAGAATACCAAGATTTGGTCGAGATATGAAATATCATTATCCAACTTGTGATTTATTTCTTGTTGGTGCATCTTCAGAAATATATCGTTTAAACTTAGAACGCGGCCAGTTTTTGTCTCCATATAC
The DNA here is from genome assembly GCA_963942605.1 of Poecilus cupreus. Classification (NCBI taxonomy): domain Eukaryota; kingdom Metazoa; phylum Arthropoda; class Insecta; order Coleoptera; family Carabidae; genus Poecilus; species Poecilus cupreus. Next base: position 16,562,031 of record OZ012719.1, on the reverse strand, counting down.
TAGTACGGCTTCGACTATTAATAAATGTGCTATAAATCCTGTTCATGGATTGCTAGTTTGTGGGACTCAAGAGGGCAGAGTAGAAGCCTGGGACCCCAGGAGTAAAAGTAGGGTTGCCAGTCTTGATTGCGCCTTTAGCTGTGTAAATGAAAATAAAGAGTAAGTTGTAGAATCTTCTTTCAAATTACAGTTATCTAAGGGTAATTCCACGCCAACTCAATAAGACACAGAAATATAGTAATACTGGAACGCTCATTGACGTTGAAAATGCGAGCCGAGAGAGACAGGCAATGTGCGGGTAACCTATCGTAGTAAGATTATAAGAAAATATAAAGAAATTAGCATACAGTGATTTAGAAATTGTTTAATATAATAATTAATGAATTAATTAATAGAAATGAGTTCAATTAACTATTATGTACGCAAATTTAAAGGAATTTTGAAATAAATGAACAATCACTGTTAGTTATTTATCAGTTTTTGACAAGACTAGGCAATATATTCTTCCATAGCAACCGCTCTAACAAAAAAATTTGGACAAAGAAGGATAGCCCACGGCGTCTATCTGTCTCAGGCTCGTTTTTCACTTTCATAAAAGCCTACAAGTGTGCATTCCAGTATTACTGTATTTCAGTGATTCGTAAATTATTGTATTTTTTTCCTTCATTTTGGGACATTTTTTCGGAATTGTCCGTAATTTCCGCATTTTTAAATCGAAATATTCATGCTTACCATACTGTTCATACTAAGAAATTGTCCAAGAAATCAAAATATCATGTCTAAATAATATGAATATATCATCACGCCTTTTACCCCATTATTGGTGTTGCACTCTATTTACGCGATATAGGTACGTGATATCTTTTTGCGTATGAAGTGCGGTTACCATCCGTCAAATCATACACCCCCTCCCTCTCCCCCGATTTTAGTGGTGGTGGCATCACAGGAGTGAATTTAAAATGGCAACTGTCGACGATGGGATTCACACAGAATCCTACAGTTCGATGTGTTAGCATGGAGCAATTTGCCCTATTTCAAATCGTCGAAATCAGTTTTGAAATGCGAGAAGAATGATATTTTCTTTCTTTTTTTAATTTGTTTCTGGAAACACACTTTTTTTTTAAATTAAAATTACTAGTGAATTGTATAGCACTTTAAATTAACTTTTAGACACTACGATTTGTTTTCGATATTTTATGTTGAAACGATTTAAAAGTTACATTCTCAAAAACACTATTTTCGTTATTTTGATGGTGTTTTTTATTTGGGGTTTCTTATTTTCAACAAAATACCCAAAACAAATCGCTGTGTCCTTTAAAAATCATGAAATTTGCCGTATTTTTCACTAGTTAAACTTAATTAATATTCGGATACCTTCGACAATTTCCGTCAGGAATCTGGAATAATATGGCAAACTTGATTATTTCGTTTATAAAAGTGTAAATTATGGACAATTCCGAAAAAATGTCCTAATATGACAAAAACTAGGAAAATACTCTAATTTATAAATCAGAGAGGTGCTATGTCGAGTTGACGTAGAATTATCCCTACAATAACTCCATTTTTGTATCAGGTTAGACGGCTTTCCATCAATATCAGCATTAAAGTTCCAAGGTGGTTTAACTTTAGGAGTGGGCACAGCAACAGGACAAGTGCTGCTCTACGACATCCGGTCAAATAAACCTTTCTACACCAAAGATCACATGTATGGTCTTCCCATAAAAGATGTCGAATTTCATTATCAGCAAGATTTAATCTATTCAATGGACTCATCAGTTGTTAAGATATGGGACAAAAATAATGTAAGTCAAATATATTTTTATTTAAATTAAAACCGGAATGAATCAGTGTAATCAAATAAGTTGATGAATGACAAAAAATATTTAATTTACATTTTATTTATCATTAAATGTTCACGCATTTATCATCTCGCGAAATATGGAGTTGATTAAATTAGATAAAACTAGTTCAGAATTATGTTATGTATTAATGAAATATGAGATTTAATCATAAAACGCACTTTTAAAGCGGTTCACCACTAGTCACTGAAATTACAAAATAGTGTATTAAAGAACAAGTGCGACAAAGTCTTATAAAATAAGTTTTATACAATTATTTAGGTACTTTCTTATACAAAGTATAAGGAAGTATTGGAATCATGAAAAAAAAAATCGTTGACGATTTTGCGGAAATACATATTTTGACGTCCACTGAATCTGTTAAGACCAATTTCTTAATGATGTCTGTGTGTGAGGATGGATGGATGGATGGATGTCCATATGCTCAATATCTCATGAACGAGATTTAATTAAAATTATCGCGTTTGCTGTGATGCGTTGTTATGGATGCAAATACCTACCGGACGTCGCGTCGTCAAGGTAGTTGCTATGTACTACCGGCCTAGTCCATTGAATTTTTACCAGCCTAGACGTTAAAATTATACCTACCGGGCTCGTTGCTAAGAAGGTAGATGGTTGTTTACAGTTTAGTATATAGAAAAATATTTAAAAAGCCATATTATTTGTATTATTAGTTAAAAAGTTTTAAAGACTAGATATTAATTGATATCAATTTTAAAATAAATTCATAGTTACAATGAAAAAAAAAACATGTTTAACGTATGTATATCAAATAATTGTCAAAATAGAGTCATTCGTGTTCAGTTGGTTTCATTTGTATAAGAAAGTAGTGTGATGCCCACACCAGATTTTTTATATTTTGCATCTTATTTTATTTTTGTTTAATTTTCCATAGCCGTATTACAATTTTCCTAATAAGTATTGATTTTAATTTGATTGATTTATCGTGAAATACTAATATTTAGGTAACGAAATTTACATTCTTACTGTAACTGAATAGGTAAACATTTACAGCAAAATGAAATAAATAGCATTGAAATCCCTATATTACACCCGCTATATGCGCAAGGTAGAAAAGCGATTTATTTTAAAATTGGGATTAATTTCCACTTCATGTCGAATAATGGTGTATTGTAAACATGCATTAAAAACACCTGCAAATTTTGTTATATTATGTGTACTATATACTATATTGACAAAGGTGCTCTTTGATATTTTCTAGAAACTTGCTGCCATTGCAAATCTTTTTTGTTATGCAACCTCGAAAAAAAAAACTACATATTGTTTTATTTCATCTTAAATGATCAACATCAATACTTATAAACTTGCATTATTTAGAACTAATTACTAATTATCTTTGTCTATTTCATAACTCTGTGCTTCAATAATTGTAAATTAATAAACTCTTCAGGGAAAATTATACACATCTATAGAAGCAACAGCAGATTTCAATAATCTATGTGTTGTTCCCAACACTGGAATGTTTTTCATTGCAAATGAAAACACAAAAATGTTAACATATTACATTCCAAGTTTGGGGCCTGCACCACGATGGGCCGGTTTCTTAGATTCTCTTACAGAAGAATTGGAAGAATCTAATACTGAGAATGTTTACGATGACTATAAATTCGTTACAAAACAAGAATTGGAAAATTTGGGATTGGAACATTTGCTTGGTACCAATTTACTACGAGCATACATGCATGGGTTAGTATTTTTATAGAAGCTCCGAAAAGAATTTAAAAACACTTATTTATTTTCTTTCTCTAAATAGTTATTTCATAGACATTCGATTATACAAAAAAGCAAAATCCGTTGCCGAACCATTTGCGTTTGAAGAATACCGCAAAAAGAAAATACGAGAGAAAATCGAAGAAGAACGAGTACAAAGAGTACAAGTTAATAAACTTCCCAAAGTCAACAAAGATTTGGCACTTAAACTTATGGACGATCAACTCAAAACAGACAAACGAAAACAACAACAAGCGTCAAATCTTCTTACTGACGACAGATTCAAAGTCATGTTTGAAAATCCTGATTTCCAAGTCAACAAGAACGCAGATGAGTATCGATTACTCAATCCAGTTCTTTCTCGATTAGATAAGGGTAGAAAGAAAGAACTGAAGAAGCAGTTGGCTCAGCAACAAGTAGAAGATGTAAGTAACAAACATCTGTAGATTAAATACAATTGTTTTCAAGTTCAGCATAGTAAAGTAAAATGAGATATAACATATCTTGTTTTATTTATAGTTAACAAGGTCGTAAACCTCTTCAAAGTACTTAACATCTTCCTGTATAATGTAATACTTGTTTTTAATTGCAACACATTGTTTTTTTACAAACAGGATGAAATGGAGGGTAAAAATAGTTCGGAAGAATCAAGTTCCGATGATGAGGATTCAAGCTCTGACGAAGACCAAGCATGGACGAAAGAAGTGAAGAAACAACATAGAATAATTAACAGAGAACACAGAATAAGAGATGAACAGGAAGCAGAAGAAGAAAAACAAAAAGAAACCGAAAAACAACTGAAAATTGTTGAGTTCCAGGATGGTGACGGCGTTAATTCTATTCGAGGATTAAAACGAAAAATTAACAAGTACGAATTACAACTAATTGTAATAACTATTTTATTAATGTTGATGCTCTTTCAGATCAAGCTTAGGGGAAAGATTACAAGATGAAGACACGTCGGTCCGATTATTAGGCAGTGTTGGTAACAGAGAAATGACGTTTACAACGCGAAAAAATAAAAGAGATCACATGATGGAAGAAAAGAACAAGAAGCACAGAGAAGAAAGGCGGAAAGTAATAAGACCAATCACCAGCATAAGGAGAGGTATGAAATCGTTCAGAGGAAAGAAATAATTCAATTGCAAAATTAATTATTTGATTATAGTGTATTTAAATATAAATATAACGTTTTATATTGTTAGCTGATTGGTATTTTTTTAATTCATCAAAATGTTTACACTGCTTTGCAAGTCAAAGGTTATCATTTAATTATTTACTCTGTGCGTTGATTTTTTCATTTTATTGTTGTCCATATGTCAATATGGCTCAGTTAAGGTGGAAACAAGTCAGTGAAATATGTAAGTAAAAACTCGCAAATATTTGCGCAAACGTGCAAGTGTTCATTTTGAAATTATACTTTTGACAACTAAAATCTTTTAATAATGTTACTTAGCAAAATGGATTTATCTGATGTCGACAAGAATACTTCATCAGACAACAGAAACGAAGATGATTTTAGAGAAGTATTACAAAGTAATTCGCTAAGCGATAGATATGGAGGTAATCGAAGTCCTTCACTTCGAAGTTTATCAGTGAGTACATTCCTTTTCCTTCTAGACATTTCATTCATAAATAGTGATCTTATCATATCAATCTGCACGCATTGTATTCTATTTATATATTATTATCTACATTTCCAAATCATCACATAAATCTATCTATCATTGTATATTTTTTAAATTTAGATTAGAGACATCGCAGACGCATCAGAACCCCATGGATTATTAAGCGTATCCGCTGTTCTACATTATTGTAAATGTAAAATTTTACGCCCTTATCTTCGTCTGTTGGGAATTATGGGTTTAAGACCTTTATCAATCGACTCGACAGAACATTCAAATTGTAGAGAAATAATTGGTCTGATATACACAATTCAAGTAGTTCTATTTGTAATGATTGGATATATGTTACAATATATGGCGTGTTTTAGAAGAGATAGAGGATTTTGTTATCATGTCAAGCATCTGTTATATCGTGTACAAGAAGTAGATGATGTTTACCAACAAATATGCCATGGTTCTTTTATTTTTAGCTTTCTTGTTCCAAGCATTTTGCATTTATTTGCATATTTATATGCTGTTTACTTGTTCAGAATATCAAACAATGAAAATTTGTCGAATTTAATGGAACGGGTAAGTATTTTTATATACTATTGATATCACTGATACTGGAACGCTATCTTGTAGGCTTTTATGAAAGCGGAAAATGAGCCTTAGGACAGATAGCTGTCGTAAGGCCACCCTTCTCTGTCTAACACTTGTTTGTAGAATGGTTGCTATGCAAAAACATGTACAGTGTTATCCAAAAGTGATCAAATTCAGTTTTATTTCAAAATCAGTGAATGTTAATTTCCAAGAAAGACAGTTGGCCCAATAACTGGCTGCCTCTCTCGGTTCGCATTTTTAACGTCAGTTCGGGTTCCAGTATTATTATATTTCAGTAGTTGATAACAATATTTTATGAATGGATTTTTAATAAGAAAACATTTAAAATGCAGTTATATATTTCAATACTTATTTATGAGCCGAAAGTGGTGTGCCAGGATAAGAATATTTGGAAGAGTTTGATTGTGATTTAGGGTTGGTGCTACCCTACTGTGTGGGATATAGCGTGATTTTATGTATGTAATATTTTATAATAAAATTGCCACGTACAAAATTAAATAAAAATTCCGTCCTAATCTAAACGATAGAAAAAGATTACATTAATTTTATAAAAAATGTGTCTAGAGCTATCTTATTAATACACTTTTTTCATTATGTACGAAATTGTTTTATCTTCTTTTGCGCGCTATTAAAATAATCATTAAAACTAGTTTTGCTTAGTATCTAAGACAATCCTTCTAAAAAAAAAACACGGATATATTGCATATTTTTTACGTTTGGTAAAAAATGTAACATTTTATTATCTGTTCTAATTCATTTAATTATATAAATCAATTCAGTAGTAATATATTAAGGAAACATTATTTTGCCAGAAAAAATTGTATTTCGAAAGATTGTTGCTTGATAACATTTCGAAACAAACGATATGATCATAATCATGTGCCAAAGGCGAGGGATTTTATCATTCCATTTGTCAAAGAACGTTACCTAAAAACAACAATCTTGAATACAAATTTTACTTGCAAAATAATGTTCGACTGCATTGTAATCACTTGTTTGTGATATTGTATAGCGGCCATAAAGTGGGTCTTTAAGGGCAAGTCCGATAAAGTAAAACAATAAATAATAAACAACTTGATAACCAAACTACAGAAAAAAGCACGCGAAATTATCAAAGTACATAAATAGGGTTATATTAACTCGCCCTTTTATGTGCCTCGTCCATAAAACCCTAAATTATATACTTGTTATTATATTATTAGACCATTTGCCAAATATGCTATCACAAAAAATATTTTTAACAAATTGTAAACAAAAATACAATAAGTAATCAATATTTTATCACACATCGTATTCATGGATATGTAACGGGGATTTTTCTAAAATTTTCCGCTGTAATACGTAGGTGATTGGACAAAAGTGACGAAATTGAAACAAATGATTGGTTTATTGGATATATGGAAAATAGTCATTATGTTACAATAATAATAAAATACAAATGTTACAGAAAAACATGCAAAATATTTACAAATTTTATTTTGTAGGTCTTTCTATCATCAACTAATCCATCAGATGGATCTGTGAGTCAAAAGAAATTAGTTCGACTATTATGGTTTTTTATAGCAATGAGCATAATATGGATTATAATGTCATTTGTTTTAGTAAATTTTATGTTAGCAGAAACCGATATAACTTTTAAATGGTTAAATCCGAAGTAAGTGGTTTGAAAATATTTAAATTATTGGCAAAATTAAACTACAATGTTTTTCAGCTCCACGATTATGTTTACGGTGCTAAAAATATTTCTCATTATTTGTACCTTATGGCATGATATGATCCAGGCAACAATTATCACAAGCTATTGTCTTCAGGCACAATTACTTGCTTCATATTTGCATTTTTTACGAGCTAAATTAATTTTACAGCCCGTTCGAAGTATAGAATGGATGAAAGTAATATCATACTTTAATTCTGAAGAAAATTATTTGACACATGTAATTTTTTTTAGGAATTACTTGAATTTAAAAATCTACTTAAGTATTTAAATAAAGATTTAGCGCCAGCAGTGTGCTTGTTCACTATTATCAACATTTCTTGGAGTGCGTCAGGAATTATATGGTTGCTGGATTACGACAATATTGATAAATCTACTTTGCCGATCGTTGGAATTAGCATTTTGAACGTTCTTTTATGGTTGCTTATTACCATTGCTCCATTTATACAGGTATGAATATTTTTACTATTTTCATGTTTTTGTACATTTATTGTGACGATGCCAAAACTTTGTTTATTCTGTATTTTTGTTGTGATCTTCGAACAAAGTTAATCTGTTTATTCGTAGTTGAAATATTAAAAATAAGATACGTATTGATAAATACATTTCTCAGTATAATATTTAATATTGAAAAATTCCATTTATACGCAGTTCAAATAATAGTTATTTACTTTACAAGTGGGCAAAGTAAGGAATTACCCACGAGAGAAACTTTAGCTCACGAAGCCGAAGGCTGAGTGAGATAATTTTATCGAGTGGGTAATTTCACTTTGCCCACGTGTGAAGTATAACGTTTTATCCAACACCTCTTAATAATTGAAAAATTTATTTAAGAAATATTTGACAGTGACATATATTTTAAATTTTAGAATTGAAATGTCAATCGAATAGTTACCAAGGTGTAGTGTATTATTATTATTGTTATAAATAAAAAAATACTCACTAGTGGCTTTCCTCAAAATTATACCCACTAGTGGATAATCTGTTACTTTGCTTGTTTAAAATCGCCATAGTTTTAGAGCATTTATTGGGAGGTGTTGGATAAAATAAATTATTTGATTTGAGGAATATATTGAAAGGTATACAAATTTAAATTTCTTCTTTAATTGTATTACCTCCTGTACATACAGACTGTTAAGAAAATAGAGGTCACGGATTTAATGGTGGATAATACATCTGAAAACAATAAAAAAAGTTCCATGTAAACATATATCCGGAAATGCCTAGTTACAGAGCTATAGCGATTTAATATTTTATTTATCATATACAACTCATACTTTTAACAATACAATAAAATCATAGTGGCTGTTTATAATGGTAAAAAAATTGTGTTTGCACAAACAATAACAATCATTATGACAAATAAGGAAAACAATTATTATCCATTGTAAACAGTCTGTCTGTCTGTGACGATTTTTTGTTTACGATATTTAGATTTTAGATGTTCATGTTACGAGCTGATTAGATTTTGATAACAACCATCATCCGGAAATGATAGGTTTTTTTGAACACAGTAAATATAATTGTGTTAAGGCTAACTTTGTTATATTCAAAGAGATGTCGAATAATATTGTCTACAATTTTTATTTGAAACTTTTTTCTATATTTGGTACTATATAGAAATTAAAATTTGCGGAAGTTTTTATATGTATTATGCAGACTGTATTGACAAGAAACTTGCTGTCAATGCTAATATTTTCGGTTTGCTTTTTGAAAAAAAAAATACAATTTACTTGAAGGTCCGTTAGGTTTTTCGATCATATCTCAGTAAATAATTGAGTTAGAGTAAATTTTGTTATATTTAAAAAGATGTAGAGTAATATTGCCTACAATTTTTACTTGAAACTTTTTTTCTCTATTTTGTACCGTTTAAAATAAAGAGGATATGTGATGAATACATTAGACTATTTTTATATATGGTAATAATTTTGGATTGGTTGACCCATGAGTAATTTTTAGTGAGTAAATAGTTTAGTAAATACTATATGAAAAAAGTTGGCAGTAGTTATGCAGAAAAATTGCGTGTATTAATGCCTCTTGTAGTACAAATAAACGTTCTAAATCTAGATTTGAAAAAAAGTGTAAAAAATACAAATAATATTTGAAACTAAAAATAACACTGCATCCTCTTGTCAACAACTAGTTGTGCCAAAAATACAGTTCAGTTCAAATATAGCTTTCATTTACTAATAATAAACTTAATTGTTACATATGTAAATTGTAGAACTTTGATTTTGTTTAGTCTTTGTACATTAATTAAAATTATTTACTCCGCGACATTAATATGTTTACTTTGCACTAAGTTATCGCATATTTTTTTATAATTATTAATTTGACCCATTTTTTAAGAAATTGTCTGTTATCGATGAATTTGCATTTTCACTGAACTTTTAATGCGTAGAGAGGATAGGTAAACAAAATCCAACTGTCTTATTTCATACTTTCCCACAAAATTTATTTAAAGTGCGACCGGTTTCAGCCTGAAATGACCATTTTTTTAATTTAACTAACTTTTTTAGGCGGCGCGTTTGACAAATGCTTGCCTGCTCATACAAAGTGTAGGACACGAAGTCAGGACTAGACCTTTTGCGCATCAGGATACACCTTCTGCAGAATTGGATTCGGTCCTTTTATACACTTCTAGTTTGAGATTAAGTGCAAATTTGTTTTTGGTTCCAATTACAGGGAAATATCTTTGTCTTGGAATTACTTTCTGTGTAGTTCTTATTCTTACCTTAGGGCAGTGTCATTTCTTGCAGCAATAATTTTGTGTCAGTTGAATATCTTATGTATATAATTTATTTTAAATGTATAGGAATAATTTAAACAAATATTTTATACGATGAAAATTATAATGATTAAATAGTTTTACATTCTTTTAAATAATACAGTGAAAATAAACAAATAATTTAACATTTATTAACGATGTAAAACCTAAGCACTACTACCCTACGTCTAATTCGAAAATAAATTTATAATAGTAATGCTTGTAACTATATATCGGTATTTGTTTATAATTCACTAGCATTTTGGATAACTTGAGAAGCTTAAATACATATCGTCATAGCATAACACATAGCTGGTATTGTTGGTAAATTATGGCAAGTGGTAAATATTGGTTTTCAAATTGGAGGCATTTTAGTAGCGTCTTTGGGTAGACAGGAGTTGTTTGAGGCTGAAAGATGAAACCGCTACACCAACACTCGCCAACAAAAATGCAGAGGAGAACACTAGGCGATCAGCATGCTTCCTGCCAACCGGCGTAGTCTACCGACAAATGATTTTGTAAATGAAAGAGTTCCAGAAATTACCTAGTAATTTGATAACTTACCTGTGCAATTGTAAGTCGCAGGGCTAAGTTAGTTGCTTGAGTCAGTTTCATCCTCCGTTTGTTATGATGACTGAAAAATATTTCAATTTTAATGATACAATCCTTGTACCATTATCACAGGCCGTAATATAACAAAATTAAGTTTTGAAATAACAACGTTTTTATTTGACTTATTGTATCACGAGTGTCGCGAATGAAGTATTGTGAGCGATTGAATGTCTGCGAGTGATTCGAGTGAAGTTCAGTTTACTATTAACTGACCCTGGCGCCACGGGAAGTATTTATCTGTCTCGTCTCGAGTCTATTTTAAACTTTTATATAACCTCAAGTAAAGGTTCACTTACAAATTAATATGAGGAAGACGTCATCAATATATGATTTACTGCGTTGAATTTTGTAGTAGAATAAACAGTGCAAAAAAAATAATTAGTATGTCGCGGAAAAGTCGTCTGTATTTATTTATGAACCGTAATTATTTATTTAAACACAACCAAGAACAAAATCGTACTTACTCTCATATGTATGGCTTATAAAGGCGGGTTCAATGTTGCTTTTTCACGGTCGTTGATCAATAAAGATATTTCAGGTATTGTGGAAGGAGTGAAAGGAAAAACCAAATGATTGCAAAATAACATGAAAACAAACTTGAATTTTTGAAATATATTTATTTAAAATATATATTTTTAATTTTATATAAATGTCAATTGTCATTCTATTTCCATAGGTTTTATAAATTTTCTTTTGTTCTTCTTTTTGTCTTGTGATTTTTTACCCATACTTTCTACTAAAGGATTATAATGCTTAGCCATATCATAATCTGATATTTCCGTTTCTTTTTCTACACATACACGACCTATGCGCTTTTGATATTCATCAGACATCAACCGTTCAATTTCAGGGTTCATACCTCCAAAGGAAAGACGACCTTCTATTAAGTCTTTACAGGTATTTATACTTGCTTCAACAACATCATATCTTCCTCCTTTCCGCATTTTATCAGTAATATCACATGAATACATTGCCTGGCCTTCTGCATCTTCCAGTTCTTTTTCAACTCGTTCTTTACTTTTTTTCATAAACTTCATATCCAGGATAGCCCTTGATAATTTTGCCTTGTTTTGATTCATTTTAAGTAGGTATTTACTAATTGAAACACAATAACAAAAAACTATAAATTCCAAATTCTGACAAACATCACATATATTTTGAAATAGCACGTGTAATAACAGTCTAGGATATAAATCAGGTAATATCAAACATAAAAATTACGTAAATGATGTAGTCTATAAATTACATTATATTACTTATATTCTTACAACAATTATAAGAAGCAAAAACACTAAATTTATGTCTTTATATGAAACAAATACAATAATATAAATAACATACAATTTTATATTGTTTAACTACGTTCTACAACATGTTGATGTACACTGATTAGTATGGGACGTTCACAATTCTTTAGATATTTGTCTCGGTTTTTTACTAGAGAAATTTGATTGGGTAGCAAGTTTTTGGTGTATTTGGAAGTATATAAAATAATAATCATGAGATCTACAGGAACGTAAGTAATAATATAAGTATAGAAATTTGAACTCGCAAATTGAGACTATTGGTTAGAATAATAACAAAACTCGGCCGGTTGATTTAAATTCAATTTAAATTTTCGCGCCATAACCGACTTCCCTTGAAGTAGTTCAATTTTCTTTCGTTAAAATGATCATAATTTCAACCTATCATACATATTTATAAAGCCAATGAGTTTATGTTTATAATAACCATGTTCTACAAAAATTGATTTGGTTTGTAGTTATTGAAAAAAATATATAAAAATAAGATGTGGTGGGAGAAACAGGAAGCTCCGCCTCTAGGCAGATCCATTTTATTTTCATCATGGAGTACGTTCCAATACCGACCACTTGATGTCAACAAAATCGCTAGCACTCCAAAATTCAAACCACTTTCAAACATTGGTTTAGTGTGAGACTTGTTAGGTTAAACATTTATTATGTGTTTCGCAGTGTTCCTGCATTAATTGTAACAAGTATTTTGACAATTCACAAGGTTAGTATTTTATTATTTGTTTTAAGCCAATATATTCTTTATTTTCTTGCATTAATATGTTGTTTTATATTTAGATTATAATGTCGAAATATCCTAGCGGAGGTACTTGGTGTGCTGCTGCTTCTTGTCGAAGTAATGCAAATGCAAATAAAGATTTGAGTTTCTTTAGATTTCCTAAAGAAGAAGAACGCTGCATGATTTGGGCAAAGAATTGTGGAAGAGAAGATTTACTAAAAATACCACCTGATCAATGCTACAAAAAATATCGCCTCTGTAGCAAACATTTCACGAATGAGATGTTCTGGAATGATACCCATAGCAAACTTTTGCCTGTGGCAATTCCAACTATTTATATTCCAAAATCGGAAAATATATACGTGCTAGGTAATAGTAATTTACATCTCAAGACCGTTATTCAGAACTTTACTTGCGAGCACGGTAACAGAGCAAACATGTAAAGTTCAGGTTACGATCGAATAAAACTATTCGATCGATTGTCTTTAAAACATATATGATAATACCCCGTAAGATTCTATACCATTAAAGACATCTCAATAATATTAAGTTTATGATTCAGTGTATCGCAAATATAAACCTATCATTTCATTCTTCGATTTCATTACAACGGTGTAGCATGCTTTCTATTTCGTGTCCTTTTTTATTACAAAAGAAGCAATGTACAGTTATAATACAACAATTTATTATAATATTCCTTCATAATGTAAATACTTAAGAGGCTGCATTGAAAATTTTATTCACTTTTCGTCTTGAAATCGTAATTTGATATTTATAAATATATATTTCAGATTACGTCGATAAGAGTAGTTCTTCAGAGAAAGCTATGGTTGCTGCTGATCCTTTAAATATCGCTGAGGACATTGCTGAACCTGCTGGTACTTCTGAAGAAAAAACGCCTAAATTTCATTCAACAACTTCAGCGGATTATTTTGTCATAGTAGGTAAGAAACAACTCATAAAAAATTTAATAACGGCTTTTAATAGTTATTTACGATACAAGTACGTAAAGCTAGTCTTTAGTCACGAATGGGTCAATTAAAACACGAGCGTGACTAAAGACGCTTTACGTATGTGTATCGTACAATATTTTATCTACGATATATAATGAAAAACCCCAATAAATATGAAAAAAAAAACTTTTATTTATGAATTAGGATCACAATATTAAATGAAAAGTTTGCTATGATAACAAAATTTGTGCAAATTTGGCGTATTTAAAAATTTTAATCACTCGTTGCTCGGCAACAAGTGACTAATGAGATTGTGTTACTAAACAACCGTTTTACAAACTCAAAACTAGCAACTAAACATCAATTTTACACTATCGTAGATAAATATAATTTAAACTTAAAAATAAAAATCTTATAATAGTACCTACTGCCTAAAATTATTTCTGATTTTATAGAATACAGAATAATCAAATTGTATCACTGCTTCGGCCCATATATTTTAAAATCACCCTGAATTGGCCAAATACAAAAGGAAAATGAATATTAATCTTTAACCGAGTTAATCTTTATTTAAAAAATTTGTTACTTTCAATATTCAAATCGACTGCAAGATTTTCGCGCAAATATATGTTTTAAGGTCCCTTCAACCTCTTTTGTCTGTCTGGATGAATGAATATGTGCCCGTTCTATAACTTCCGAACATGCGAAGAGCTGAGTTGTCGAATAAAGTATAAATTTACTTGACACACAAAACAATAAATTCAATTTATTTTGAAATAGGAATCAGCTGCGAAAGAATGTTTCTAATAAAAGAAGTTAGTGATATTATTCGGAAAATAAATTTTATTACTAATTTTCTTGTATCTGATCTATTATCCTTTTAATCCGATTAAAAACCACATTGCTGTTTGGGTCGCATCAGGTAAAATTTTATTTATCTTGACACAAGCTATACGTTAGTCTTTGGAAAAACCAATCATTCAATTGGTTATTAACAGTTTATTCTTTATATCTTTCATACGCTTTTTGCCATCATGAAATCGTAATTCGTTAATATTTATAAATATGTTTTTCAGATGACGCCAAGAAGAGTAATTCTTCTTCGGAGAAAGCTGTGGTTGCAGGTAATTTGAATATCGCTCAGGATAATGCTGAACCTACTGATACCTCTACAGAAACAACACCTCAAATTCCTGCAATAGCTTCGCCAAATTATTTTGCCATATTAGGTAAGAAATAACTTTTTTTTTTAAAAGAGTTACTACTACAAAGTTTAATAATATTATTCGGAAAATAATATGTTCCCAGATTTTCTGCTTCGGTTTTGAAATAAAGTAATTATATGTTTAAGGTCAAATATACGAGTCGAAAGAACGAATCCTTTATTAAAAAAAAAAACAGCAAATTCTATATTCTTTTACGTCAAAATTTCATCAATTTTTTCACACACACTTTTTGGTATATTTTTATTTGTTTCTCAAAAACTGTAAATTCAAATGAAAAATAATCTTAGTATGTTTTAGACGATCATATTTATAAATATACAAATTATTTGCATTGTAGTCATTCATGATGGGAATGTGTGGCATATATTTTACTACTTTAAAAATTATGTTCATGTATAACTTGGAAACAAAATTAGCTTTTTAAAATTTATTACAAAACTTTGGACTTTTATCTACAAACGTAGATATAAAACATTAATGTTTCATTTATTATAATGATGATATATTGTTTCAAAAAAGTCATGTTCAGGTTGCGCTATCTTCAGCCCGTACGGTTGACCTTAACAATACATTTTGAAAAATGACATGTAATAAATATTGATTAAACTCTATCGACTGTGTTATCAGAAAAAAGACTTGAACTCAAATGTCAAAAATTAATTTTGGTCGATCGTCAAATGTTTTTTTTTTTTGTATAAGTTAATGGATTCCAATAATGTTTGGTATCAAATGGTCCCAGGCAAGAAAGTTAATTTTAAATCTCACCACTTCGAAGGTTGCAATTATTTTACAAAGTAGGCAAATTTTCGGTACAGTTTTGTGACTTATAATTAGTCTATTACAAGAAGTAAAAAAAAACATTTAATTGAAAAATTGCAATATTTATAAAAAAAAATTACAATATTTTTTTCCTATTTCACGTACACAAAGTCAATTTTGTGACACTGTTTTTCTCAAAAACAATGCTATAAAATTGAATTTTGTACAACTGTTTTTGGGGAATTTATTTTTTGTAAAATTAACAGTCTGTCAAACTTGGGGCTGTCATTGCTCACGTAAAATTATTGAATCGGAGCCCCTGCGTTGGGGTTGCGGCCTGGGACCCGATAGGCCCCGCGGGCAAAGCCCCTTGGTGACCAGTGGTATATTAAACATGCCGTATAATTTTATTTTATTTTTATTGAACTTATGAACGTGAAATAGGAAAAGTAGAATGAACAACTCGTGTTACAATGTCTAATTGTAACATTAGTTGTTCAATATACTCTTGTTAAATAAGATTTTTAAATTAACAAATTTAGTTTGTATTTTGTATGACCACCTCTTACATTAATAACACTTTTTACTCTTCGTCTCATGCTTCAGTTATAATTTCTTCCCACTCTTGCATCACAACTTCAGTTCATCTAGGGGCGAATACATGACCTAGTACCTTTCTTTTCAGCATATCCCATACATACACACTGTCAATTGCATTCAAACAAAAGTTCTTACATCATTCTATTTAAAAATAAATCGAGAAAATAGTGGTGAAATAAGTGTTCTTTGTATATCTATTTATATTTTATGAATCAAGTTTTGTTATAAGAAAAAACATATAACAGAAACATAAATTCTACATTTATTATATGTGCATAAGAAAATCGTGTGATGTTCATATCAATTTTTATGTTTACAGTTCCTACACCGGCACCAGTCATTTCGTCAGCGGATACACCGAAAAAGAAATGTTCGCGGAAAAAAATACAACTTCCACATCAAAATCGACAGAAAACCTCAGAATCTTCAACAAAAGAAACAATGTCATACGAAGATTTTGTCGCTGCTTGTAACATTTACTTACCATCCAACACAAGTAGACTTTTAAAAGTGCAAGCTTTTTTGACTAAATTTAAATCCCACGGAACACGATACCCAGAACATTTTAAACAATTTGCGTTGCAAATTTATTTTCTAGGTCCAAAAGTTTATAAAATTTTGGGACAGTCATTATATTTGCCACCAAAAAAAATGCTTGAACGAATGACGCATCAGTGGAACGTACATGTAGGAATGAATGATTCAGTTTTCAGCATATTGAAACTAAAGATCAGTAATTTGTCTAATGCTAGCAAAGAGTGTATTCTGTGTATGGAAGAAATTAGTTTGAAGGCAAATTTGTTTTATAATATTACGCGAGACGAAATTATTGGATTCCATCATACAGATACAAAAATTGCCGAACCTGCTAATAATGCAATTGTTTTGATGGTGCGAGGAATACAGAATGAATGGAAACAACCACTGGGTTATTTTTTCTGTAAAACTTCTTGTGCTGCTGAAGAACTTCTACATATAATATTTTATTATTTAAAGAATTTATCTGATATAGGACTAAAAGTATTAGCACTGACGAGTGACCAAGGATCAAATTTTATGAAAGTTGCTAAACATTTGAATATAAATCCAGAAAAACCATATTTTATGATGAACGATAAAAAAATCATATTTCTTTACGACACTTTACATTTATTCAAATCATTAAGAGATAATCTATTTAAACATAAGTTATTAATAGGTAATCAGGAAATTAAAAAACATTATGTAGAAGAATTTTATAAAAAAGATAAAACGTTAAAAATAAGACTGGCTCCTAAGTTGACCGATGCACATCTAAATCCGACAAATTTTCAAAAAGTCCAATGTGTTACAGAAATATTTAGTAAAGCAGTAGCTGCTGGAATGTCGACTTATGTAGCATTGGGTGCACTACCTGCAGCTGCAACTGTAACCATCGAATTTATTGATTTAGCAAATAAATTATTCTATGTTTTAAATTCGTCGTCGCATAAAAATGAAAATAAATATAGTGACCCATTCAACGGCAATGCATTCCAAATAGAATTTTTAGAAAAGTCATACAAATATTTTAAAAATTTAAAAGTTGTGGATACCAATGGAAAAGATATTACATCTAGGACAAAATGTTTGAACGGAATACAAGTTACAATTAATGGATTGCTTTCTTTGTGGAAAATTGTTCAAGAAACTGGAGCTGTCCAGTTGTATACCAGCCGGCTGAACCAAATCGAGAACTTTTTTGGATCTATTAGACAACGAGGTAGAAAGCCCACTCCGATACAATTCTCCAGAGCGTTTAAAAAATTGTTTATTAAAAATTATTTAGGCAGTTCAGAAGGCCAAAACTGCTTAGACTTTGATACGTTCCTATCAAGATTTGCACCAGAAGGGGAACTAATAAAGACTAATGTAATTGATATTCCCAGCGTGGAGAATTCAGCAATTACAGTGGACGTTACGGACTACAGAGAAATGCAATTACCAGAGCAGAATTCTTTAGTTCATTTTTGTGGTTATCTAATTTGGAAGTGTCTCATAAAACACACTTGTCCGAAATGCAAAGAATATTCTCAAGCAAATGAAACTAAAAATATACAAACTTTTGAAAATCTGAAAATACCACATGATAATTTTATTTCCTATGTGCAAATAATGGAACATATTTTTATTTCAAATTTCAAAAAAATATGCTCGGAGAATATTGGGTTCCAACTAAAAAGCTTGTTAACATGTGTAGAGTGTCCTCATCCATGTCCACATTTTCCGAAAGAATATATGTTACATTTATTTATAAGGGTCAGATTATTTTATTCGTTAAAATTTATAAATAAAAAATTTTTAGGAGTTCCAAATTGTCAAAAAGTTATCAATGTTTTACATTTATGAATCTATTGTTATGGCATGTTGAAGCTGTGTTGAAATTATTTATAGATCATTTAGTAGTCCTTGTACCGTACAACATAAATAAATTTGGTAGATGTTAAATTAGTTATATGGTACTAGGACTACTAATCATTTGTTTATTATTATTTTTTGTAAATATCTATGCTATGTTTGCGCGCTATAATTTAATTACCTTTTATGAATCGGAATCATTTTTCTTGCTTAAGGAATAATCTTTTATTTTTCAGTTTTTTTTTGTATAACAAGACATTGCAAATTCTACCGTTAATAAGAAATGTATATGAAAAGAGTATGTCATGTTTTATAATTATTTTACTTTTGTTAAACAAAACATGTTTTAATTTTAATTCTTTTATGGTATTGATTTCAACTAAATATAATATTTTTAATTATAAAAAATATATTATAGTGTGATTAATGTAAATTCATAAATGTTTTATTATTTACTCATTTTAATAATATGTTTAAGCAAGGGCTATGTGTTGTACCGTTCAAATCTTATTCGTAATTTATAAATCCGAATTGCTCTGCTTGTCGATGGAATATTCTTTAATTTTTTGTCTTTGAATGGTATCATTACCATAGGTATTGGTTTGAAACATTTTTTGATATGGGTCGTACTTTTTAAAATAATCGCACATATCAAAAAAAGCTCTTATCCTGAATTGTAAGCCTTTAATCAATCGATACATATATATGATTGAGATGTTGGTATATGGCAAAATTTAACACCTTTTAAGAAACAATTTTATAGAGTTTATTACAATACTAGTGAGTTTACATTCCGATAACTTTTACTTGAACCATTTTGCAAATCGCAAAAATTCAGCTAACGCCATAGATCGCTGACATTCGGCAGCTGGGATTCTGGCTGGGATGTGTGGGCTGAAGATAGTACGTATATTTTAAATACTTCTACTCGCATACAGTTAAGAATTTATTTAAAATATATCAACATGTAGGTATCTCTTTGAGTGCAAGGGTAGCAGGGATTAAATAAAATCAAGTTTTTCTTCAAACGTCATAAAAGTACGTTCTTGTGTATTTGTATTCAACAAGCAGAAGTTCAATATTGTCGCCGCCGGCGTAAAAGTGTTTCCTTGGCAACACATTTACTCCGGCGACGGACAAAGTAAAATATCATGCAAAATAGTAAGGTTGTAATTCAATAATTTGACAGTTAAGAATAAAACAAAATAACATATTCTGTGGCAACTAGAAATACTGGATACGGTGGAATATTTGTTGAAGTTTTGAGCATTTTTTAATGTTTTAATGTCTATTTTCTATGTTTGAAGAAAAAATAGCATGTGTTATTCGGAATAAATGTGACTTTGTATGCTTCGCATGTAATTGTCCGACTCGCTTCGCTCGTCGTTCAAACTTACATGCTCAGCACCCAAAGTATCACATTTTTCCTAATAACACAATATACTATTTAATTGTTCTGTGTAGTCATATTAAAATCAATTTATTTTCTACATCAAAAGATATATTTAAAATTCATAATCTATGTCTATTAAAAATATATCAAAGATAGAGATTATAAATTTATTAACTTTTAAAACAAAATAAATAGTATATTGTGTTATTGGAAATAAATGTGATACTTTGTGTGTTGAGTATGAAAGTTTGAATGACAAGCAAAGCTAGTCGGACAATTACATGCGAAGCACTCTAAGTCATATTTACTCCGAATACCACATGCTATTTTTTCTTCAAACATAGAATATAGATTTACAAAAATGACTAACTTCTTATCCAGGATTTCTGGATGCCATAGAATTTGCTGTTGTTATTTTGGTTTATTTGATCCATTTTTAACTGTCAAATTATTGAATTACAACCTATTTTTCATATTTTATTTTGTCCGTCGCCGAAGTAGAATTGTTGCCAAGGAGACACTTTTACGCCGGCGACAACAATATTGAACTTCTGCTTGTTGAATAAAAATACATAACGAACTTTTATAACGTTTGAAAAAAATAATAATTGTCTTACATCGTAATTACTGGCAGCGGGCGTCGGTCCTGATGAATTTGTAGCTAGATAATTATTGAGCCCTCCAGAAGCAGATGTTTATTTGGTGATGTTGTCCAAGATGATGGTTTTTTAATCCTCCAGATGTTGATGCTGGTGATGTTATCCAAGATGATGCTTTTTTAATTCTCCAGGTGTAGATGTTGGTAATGTTGTCTGTGATTATGGTTTTTGATTTCTCCAGTTGTAGATGTTATGTTGGTGATGTTGTCCAAGATGATGGTGTTTTGAATTATCCAGGTGTAGATGTTGATGCTGTTGCAAGATAATTGTTTTTTAATCCTCCAGGTGTAGATGTTGATGTTGATGATGGTTTACATGCCCATAAATATAATTTCAAATGAATTGTGAATATGGCGGTCTCGAAATTTGGCACGTTTTTCTACTTTTGCAAAATATATTAAAATAAATTATTTATCTTAGAGCCTATATTTCCATCTACGAATAAAGTACCGAATAAATTATTCACCGAATAAATGAAAAATAGCGCATTGAAATCATAGCTCAAAAGATACTTATTGTTGCTGTCATTTTTTGATGCGTATTTTTTTATTTATTCGACGAATAACTTATCCGGAAGTTTATTCGTAGATGGAAATATCAGCCCTTGTTTTAAATACCCTAGCGTCATCTGTTGGATTTGTTAATTAACTTTTAACTATTATTTACTTATTACCATTGACATTTCATTGAAAATGGCTGTTGTGTATTAATTTCGTTACAATTTGATGACATTTTATGCGTTTTAGTTGTATTTAGCATTGAAAGTGTATGCTTTAATGTAGTATAAGGACCTCCAGAAGTAATTAGAAAATAGAGCAGGTATTCTAATATTCCTATGTATGGTAACTATTGTTTATAACTGTTTTCGTTGTGTCATTTTCTTTCTACTATATTAGTGTTTCAGAATAGTATAAAATATATATTAAACTACTTTTTTTTTTGCTTTTAGGCTTCTTTTATCACAGTAGTCGAGTAGTCAAATATATCAACACGTCATTCACTCAAATGATAATGTTGCTTGTTTACAACTAAAGATCTCAACCAACACCATATTCTATCATGATCTTTAGCAACTTGCTGCCAAATTAGATTCTGCGAGATGACGTGCAAGGATAATTTCATAACTAATATCCAGAGGAAACATCGCGTGATTGTTTGTCAAATAGCAAAAGGACTTAGGTAAATAAAACAAAATAAACATTTAACCTTTTTATCCATATAAACGGAAACTAATTTTCTGTTCTATTTTGTAGATTACAATTACTTTTGAGAAATGAAACCATCTACTAGAAAATCTTCTATGGCCGTAACCGTAGTCCTAGAACAATCGGAATGGTTCCCAGCTGAATATGTAAAAATTTGAAGATTGTTTTCAAACTTCTTCGTAGTTCAAAGTGTTGTAATTTATTTATTCCAAGATATATTAATAATAATTAATATTTATATTGTTTTAACCTATATATTTATTTATAAAAATGTTTATTAACATTTGATTTATACTTTTCAGGCTGCAATGCACGCTGGGTTCCTTGGAATTCTGCTGAGTTCTGGTGACACAATGAATCAGGCGATCAACCTCCAGGTAAACAGCTACAGCTTCTTCGTCAAGAATCAGCGTCTGCACATCTTACAAAATGTTTTTAATAACTCATAAAACTATTTTAGTTATCATATCAAAGATTGAAATTATAGAGTCTTTGAGAATTATGACATAATAATTGTTAGATTTATTAATATTTTGAAAAAAATACTTGACGTATTGATGATATAATAATGTACGATATGACGTCGCACTAAGTTTTTTTTATATTGAGGGTCAGACTGGCCAGGTCGGCAAGTCGGTAATTGCCGACGGGGCCAAATTGCAAACTGAAAACTGTGTTGTATTTTTACTAATTATTAAAAAAATAGTTTTTATATTTAATTAACAAACTCAGAAATAATTTCCTGGCCTCCGGACACCAGATAGCTTAACCTTTTATAAGTACCTACCTACCTAACGGTGGTCGGTCAGTGCATCAGCGGGAGTGGAGTCATTGGAGTGTGGGATGTGGATTAAATTGTTAAATATTATAAAAGTAAGTACATATGTGTAACAGCCAACAAACAAAATGCTGATCTGCTAGCCATCAGCGAACCTGGGCTACTCTACAATGACAGGACCTACCGGGACACAAAAAACGATACGAAAATCCAACAGGCTTTGATAGAAGTACTGACTATCAACAGTTGTTACTTCTCCACTAACAAGCCAATTGAAGAATATGATGAATTCATCATTAACTGACTGGGCACCTACTCTTGATTTCACAATCCTGAACACGGGATGTACTCCTACCTATAGAAGGGGCGTATCAGAGAGTGTGCTGGACCTTATAAGGGCCTCAACATCGGTTGCAAAGCTGATAACTAGGAGGTAATTGAAGAAGAAACGTTAAGAAAAAAAAGCAACTTTATGTTGTATAAATTAAGAGATGTACTGCAGGCTGGAAAGGGAGATACTTCCAAGGACGCGAAGCAATTAATATGAAAACTAGTACGAGTATGTGCTCCTTGCAATAAATAAAAAACAAGCGGCCTAACATTTGACGTTTAAATTATTAAATATCGTTGTTATAATGTATTCAATACAAGAAAAAGTAGAAATGATTAAATGGTTTTATTCCGGAAGTAGTGAACGCGAAGTAAGTGCCATGTTTGGTGTTAAATATCCGAAACGGCCAATTCGAGCAAGTACTATCCACAGGATAATTTTGAAGTTTGAGACTACAGGCACTGTAATAAATAGTTACAAGTGTAATAATGACGTTCAGAATTTAATTCAGAATGAGGAAAATGAGAACACCTTTAATGTTTTGATATACTTCATTCCCGAGTACTGCGAATTAAAAAAAAAAAACAAATACCAATCATTTAAGTACCATTTTCATCAAGAGTTCCGAGAACATGATTTGGCGAGAAGAAATACATTTTGCTTCCAAATGATGGAAAAATTAAATGAGGCGAGAGAATTTCAAAATTTAGAAGAATTAAAAAATTCTATTTAAGTTGAGTGTGCTAAAATATCACAAAGACGAGAATTTTACGACAGGTTGGGCCATTGTTATGGTAAATGGTGGTTTGTTTGAACATTTGCTATGATTTATTATAATTTTGTGTTTATATGTTGTTAAAATAAAATCCTGTTTCCCAATACTCTTTTTATGGTTTTTCAATTAATTTATAATAAGTTTAGGGTCGTTACTTAATATGAACCTAAATTATACTGTTGCCAAATGACATTGTTGTAATCAACTTTTAGTTTGTTTTAATTTCCGGAATAAATCCATTTAATCATTTCTTTTCGTTGAATTGAGTGGATACCCACGTTTTAAAAACTGTATTTAATAATTAGTTTAAACGTCAAAAACCAAGGGCAAATGTGCACGCGCTTGTTTTTTATTTATTGTTTAAATTGTTCCATGGCATCATTGATTTTAGTAAAAAAGCTAATTTTATTTTTTTCGATTTTGCCTCTTCCGGACAATGGAAATTTATAAATAATGGTATCAATAGAACCAGAATTTTTTTCTCTAAATAAAATCTCAATAAAGTTTTGCTCTAAAATAATTAGGGGAGCAAATAATTGCACACTAAGAATTTACCATTGTAATCCCTATGCTGCGTCGTCCAAGTCACCACCCTGTATACTTTACAAGTAAGGAAATACCCACGCAAGATTTTAGCACGCTAAACCGAAGGATGAGTGTGATAATTTTATCGAATGAGTAATTCCATTTTTCCTATGTGGGAGATATAACGTTTTATCCAACACCTCTTGATAAATGCAAAATTTATTAAAGTAATATTATTTGCAGTAACATATGCTTTAAATTTTCTAAATTAAAATGTCTACCGAAGTAGTTACCAAGATGTTGTATGTTATTATTGTTATAAATATAATTACTCACTAGTGACATTTCTCAAAATTATACTCACTAGCGGGGTAATCTGTTATTTTCCTTGTTTAAAATCGACATAGTTATAGAGCATTTATTGAGAGGTTTTGGATATTCATTTTAACATGATAGTTTCTAATGTGAATATTGTGTGTTTCTAGATACAGTAGCAGCAAGAAAGAAGCCGATTCCCTGCTGTAGATCTTTGAAAGAGTCGTTGGTCGTTGGAAACGGAAATCATTTTTTAATAGCACGTTTTTTACAAATATATTCAACAAATATTAAACTATTACATGTATGATTTTCCAGTTAATAGCGATAGGTACACAACGTCACGGAGCCTTGGTCACCTTCAACAATGTCTTCGGAGTCAATATCAGCTTTGAAGTAAATTATTTACAACGGAATCATAAGTAAATTAATTTTACAGTAATACAATTATATTAATTTATTATTTGTATGTTTATATAGGACCTCCTTGGATCCGGAATCATCTTCTACTGCTACATCATCATCGTGGAGCTGCAGGTATTCTGACCAGTTTCGCCGGACCTTGCATCATCGTGGACAACTGCACCAGAGTGCTCTGGGTGTTTACAGAAACTTCATCAGGATCGACGACCGCAAACAGGAGAAAAAAAAATAACTTTATAAAAATGCTGCTTTATTTTAAACATGTTAATATAAATAGTAACATTTGAACTACAAATATTATTGTTATTGTGGGATTATTCTGCATACTTCATCTTCGCGATATCATAATCCCACATGTAATAATATAAGTTCTATATTTTTATTTTATCTTATATTGTATTAGAACATTAAAATCGGAATTAGTAAATACGTGACAATAAAATTAAATTTATAGCAGACCAAAGCCTGTTTCATTAAGTATCATTAGTGTTCTAATTGGAATTGAGCATGCGTGACTATCTACGCTGTAAGTTTACTGCTGTTATTTTACATTGTAAGTATAGGCTTGATTTATGGAACGTACGTCGCAGCGTAGTAGACATGACGCAGCTGTTTACGTTTCTAGGTCAAGTTCATTCAGTCGGCCGCCATCATTCATCGTGCGTGTGTGCTAGAACACTCGCTCCGCGAATATTATCTACATGTCCACACTAGGTGGGCCATCATAAGTTAAATTCGGTGCTTTCATTTCGTGGGGGGTGAATATCGCGAATTTGGTCGAACGTCGAAGCGCTGTCCACCTGGACCAACGTAGTGCGGCCGATTTTTAAGCGCTTATTCGCGATGGAGAACCGGGTCTCGGGCCCCATTGGGGAAGCGAATCTGTGTTAGCGTGTAGGTCTTCACCTTTTGGGGGATCGGGGGGAGTCCCCACCAATTGTGGGCCCTGGAGTCCAGGGGAGGTCTGATCCCCTCGTCAACCTGACGGGTAGGCGTGAAACCTTCAGATTTCGCTCGCGTAACTAGGAGCTCCCGGAGTGGGTCGTCGACACGGCATATGTCGAACGTTTTTGCTAACTTGACAACAACAAACCGGTTGTTTGTCATTAGAGTCATTGCGCCTTAGTTTGTAAGTTAGCTACACTTAGACAACATTTAGGTAGGGCAAAAGGCAAGAAAGAAGTCAAGAAAGAAACCAACATTGAAGTCATCATTGAAGCCAACGATGTGGGGTGTGCTGTGGGATGAATGGTGTGCTGTGGAATGAATGATTACCATAACTTGTTATACTGAACTATTTTACTGCCTTGTATTTTGAGTTTATGTTTCAGATTTCATTAAACATCAACAAATATTTCCTCGTAACCATGCCATGTATGTTTTTTTCAGGTTCACAGTTATTTTTTATCTAATACATTGTTTTTATGTTCATAGCAACATCAATGTGAGTCACTCCGACCGACCATCTGGGCTGTCCTCCGCGCCTAGCTACACATTACGTGAAGCAGGTCAATGTTGCCCAGCTTTTGCTGAGGTAGTGTGATTATAAAGCGGAAATTATAATAATACTTTGTAATTTTTAACAGCACCTTTTCTACAAATATTTCTAACCATAACGTATGTTTTTTTCAGGTTCACAGTTAATCTTTTATCTAATACTTTATTTTTATGTTTATAGCGACACGTGAACAACGTCACCGGAACCTTAATCACCTTCAACAGTTTCTTTGGTACCGATATCAACCAATAAGTTCAACATTCTATTATCGTGGACAACATCGCCAGGGCCAACGTCTTCTCCTGGAACATTACGGACTTTTACTGCAGTCCCAGCTTACTGACATCGAACTCAAAGTCCGCAGCTAGCAACATCAACGTGAGTTAATTTATTTTTAGTCATTTTATAAATTATTAGATGAAAGATATTGAATACTTCATTTAAAATGTTTATAAACAATAATTTGATTGCTCCTAATTTTATTTTGTGTGTTTCTAGGCATAGCTGCAGCAGCGAGGATACCGCTCTCCTGTCCTAGATCTTTCGAAGGGTTTCCCTGGGACGATAGGATGAATACTCGGGGGATATGGTTCAGATTCTGCCCTTCAAGTCATCAGAAAACTGATCCAGGCTGTAAAATAAACATTTTATATTTATAAATATTTCAAATATTGTAATATTGAATTATTTAATGTGACAAACTGAAATATACTTTTGAAATATACACAATGAAAAACTGTATAAACATTGTTGTAAATGTAAAACAATGAATGATGAAATAAATAATTATTATCAAAGTGAAGTCTTTTACTTAAAATCCATTCCATGATCTAATAAATGAAAGGATAATAACTATAGGGGTTTGTATACATTGCGTAATTAAATGAAGCGGTGTAAATACTGCTCTAATTAAGTAACTACACATCCTATCGCAAAATGGTTTGTGAAATCGTATTCAGCACATTCTAAAAGGGGTATACAATTATTTCTAGCCCTTTAAAGTTAATATTAAGGGTGATTTTTAAGGGAAACTATGTTGAAAACTTTAAAGCGACATATCTCGAAAACGGTAAGAGATATCGCAAAAATAACAAAATTTCGCCGTCCCCTGTGATTTGACTCCTGAAAAACCACTATTTTTCTACAACATATGTGAGTATGAAGGGCGTAGGGCCAAGGGTTCCCGAAATCGCTAATTTGTCGTCTCAGTTTGAAAATATCAGCATTTTTTACTTCACTGATTTCTTCAGATTTCAAATGCGAGTTACGCAAGAAATACTAACCCTAGGCTATTTTAAATCACAGATTCGAAATCTATGGACCTTAATGAAGGGTGTAGCGCCCTTATCTCAATTTTTTTACCCCTAAATTTAATCGTAAAAACACCAAGACTATAGTCCAACTTTTTGTTGGCAAAAACCCAAAAAAATCGAGTTAAGGGTGGATTCCTATAGATTCAGCCCTAAAAACTCCAATGGCGGTCTCGAAAATTGGCGCTCGCCCTTAAATTTGGGGTAATTCATATCCAATTTTATGTGCTTTATGTAGCATGTATATAAGGTTCATTATTGCATGTCACATTTCCTCAGCGTACCGGCAATTTTATAAATTGTGAACCACAAGTCAGCAGTGATATAAATTATGAACCACAAGTCCGCAGTGGGTCATAACATATAAAAGTTAAATGCGAATTACGTAAGAAGTACTAACCCTAGGACATTTTAAATCACAGATTCGGAATCTACAGACCCTAATGAAGGGTGTAGCGCCCTTATCTCAATTTTTTTACCCCTAAATTTAATCGTAAAAACACCAAGACTATAGTCCAACTTTTTTTTGGCAAAAACCCAAAAAAATCGAGTTAAGGGTGGATTCCTATAGATTCAGCCCTAAAAACTCCAATGGCGGTCTCGAAAATTGGCGCTCACCCTTAAATCTTATGTAATTAAATAAAGCAATGTATTCAAACACCTCATATGAAATCTGCCACTGCTCTATTTAATTTTCAAAGGGCTGTATCTCTGATAGGGTAAGTTATATCGCGGATCTGAAAAAAACGCCCCGAGATACAGCACTGCTCTATCTGATCAGATAGAAAAAAAAACACCCCAAAAGTTGAAATGGGGCAGTTTTTTAATCTGCCAATGCTCTATTTAATCTTCAAAGGGCTGTATCTCTGATAGGGTAAGATTTATCACGAATCTGAAAAACCCGTTCCTAGATACAGCCCTGCTCTATCTGTTCTGCGAGAAAAAACACCCAAAAAGTTGAAAATAGGGTAGTTTTTTAAGGGTTGCTTTTGAAAACTTTAAACCCTTATATCTCGAAAACGGTAGGAGATATCGCAAAAATAACGAAATTTTAAGCAAACTTAGAAACCGTAGTGTAGAATAATCCCCTCTACAACATATCAGAAGGACAAGGGCGTAGGGCATACCCTTATCAATTAAATTTTTCTCTTCCAAATGTGAACAAATCGACGAATTTTAGCGCATTCACATCCGATAGTTATGCCATCTGTTAGCAAATTTACAAACTATTATGGCGTGATGTATTCAAAGACCTCATTTGAAATCTGCCACTGCTCTATTTAATTTTCAAAGGGCTGTATATCTGATAGGGTAAGTTATATTGCGGATCTGAAAAAAACGCCCCGAGATACAGCCCTGCTCTATCTGATTAGTGAGAAAAAACACCCAAAAAGTTGAAAATAGGGTAGTTTTTAAGGGTTGCTTTGCTCTACATAATGTTCAAAGGGCTGTATCTCTGAAACGGTACGAGATATCGCGAATCTGAAAAACCCTTCCCGAGACACAGCCCTACTCATTCTGATCAGCGAGAAAAAACACCCAAAAAGTTGAAAATAGGGTAGTTTTTTAAGGGTTGCTTTTGAAAACTTTAAACCCTTATATCTCGAAAACGGTAAGAGATATCACAAAAATAACGAAATTTTAAGCAAATTTAGAAACCCTAGTGTAAAATAATCCCCTCTACAATATATCAGAAGAACAAGGGCGTAGGGCATACCCTTATCAATTAAATTTTTCTTTTCAAATGTGAACAAATCGACAAATTTTAGTGTATTCACATTCGATAGTGCTGCCATCTCTTACTAAATTTGTGAACCATTATGAAGGACCGCATTTGTATTCAAAGGGCTGTATTTCTGAAACGGTAAGAGATATCGCTTCTCTTAGTTCACTGATTTGCTCAGAGATGGCAGTACACGGATCAAAATTGAAAAAATTTAAATTAAATTTGGAAAATATCTTAAACATTTCAGGTATAGGGATATGAAATTGACAAACATTAAGTACTTTTGAACATTATTTATTTATATTTTGTCAAAGAATACATAATATAGGTACACATATTAAAATAGTTTATATACATATTATTTAGAATGCAACAGTTCCATATTAAATTGTAAATACCGCGTTTTTCCTACACTTTCATGAATATAATTATTAAAGGGGTTACGGTAATAGATATTGCTGATTTACATTATTTACATGTTATCATATTTTAAAAGTTAAAATTACATCTGTCTGAGTAGAGGGGGATGGTTTTTATTGCAAAATTACACTGTAAGATACAAAATGTACAAAATAACTTAAAACTATTAAATTTATCTAATTCCTAAGGTTCTATATTTAAATAAAATACAAGAGTACATGTATATAATTCTTATTTTATTATTTGTTTGGAATAAATACAAAGTTCAGATCTCCTGGATTGACTTTGGAAGTAAGGGCCTGAAACTTCTCTGGCATTCGCCTGACATCCCAAGAAAACTTCCCCAAAACTTAAGACAGAGAAGTGTTCTCGTCATTAATGAATTAATTAAATCAACTTATATTTGTGTTGGGAACGGTGAACTATGTAGAAGACGTTCTTGAAGACTTTGAAACTGTATCTCCTAGCCGCAGGCTCTTGACTACAAGAAGTGAAGATTCTTCAGCTGCATCTCTCAGCCCCATACTCTTAACTGAAACAAACAAATAAGAAACAGCCTAATAAAATTAAACATTTTATAATTACAAGTGTGAAGTAGATAGTAAACACGTAGAAATCCAGCGAAGACGACTAAATCGGCTGCATTTTCATTTCTGGCTGAAGAAGCAAAACAAACACAAATGCAAACAAAACAAACGATATAAGCAAAGAATACCTATCTTAGGAAAGAAAAGAAACAAAATGCAAAAACAAATAGAAATTCTCCACAAGAAGCCATATTCCACGATGGAAGAACCATTTCCATCGACGGTAGGCTCTGCAACTTCATCCCTCGGGGGTTGACTCAGCTACTAGCTGCTGCATCCCTCGCCGGCAGGATTAGCTACTTTGACCATTTCCCACGGTGGCTGAATCTGCTATAACTCTAAAAATATGAAAATAACAAATTAGAAATAAATAAACAACAGAAATGATGAAAACAAAAATTTAAATAAATCTTCCTTCTAGTTCTAGTACTTTTTGTCTTCATTATTCTTGATTTCTGTAAACAGATGAAAATAAACACAAACAAATTAATAACATTGAAACAATTTAAATCTGGAAATAAAAGGAGTAATCTTCCTTTAATAACTGTTTTGATAAGAATATCCATAATTTGGAACATTTTTATATGTTTGCCAACTTCCTATTTACAATAAAACTGTTTAAAATTAATAAAATTTGTAATTGCGTATTAATTATGGTTCACAAATAATAGTGTGTACACCTTGTACGCGAAATCCTTTAGCGCCCTCGAGATTGTCCTGCCTAGTAATAAGTGATTTCGCGGCCTTGGTATACAAATAACTATTTTGCACATACAATTTATACGCATATTTAAGACCATAAAACAATATTAATATATTTGAACTTTATTTGAATACATGCACCCATTTTAAAACTGTTATTTCCTATATAATTTGTAATATTTACATTTTAAATTATTAGCCATGTAAAACAGATTTAAAAATAACGAAAACATTGCTTCTCCAGTTAAAACTACATTAAATAATCCGATAGGTATACAATGTAAGTTAACTTTTACACATATATCAAATGCTGTAAAAATAATAATTTTATTTTCTCTATAAATTATGTGGCACAGGAAGATGTAGTAATTACGAAGAGTGTTTTTAAAAGGAAAAACCAATTTTCGTCTTGATTATTAAACGTAATAGCTAGTTAGTATGTAATACATTTATAACACTTCCTATTATCAAAAATATTCTTGATAATTTAAAATCAATTTACCTTATGTCAAAGATATTTTCATTTATTGTTATTACAAACATTTATTAATGCTTTTCTCTATACACAATATTTTGTACTTTATTAAATAAAATACATCTATAAAATATTAAATATGGGTAAAAAACCGAAATTAACTGCTGAAGAGAAAAAACAATTAAAGCTGGAAAAGAAACTCGCTGCACAACGTGCCTTAGAAGAAAGTCGTCGGCAGAGTAAAAGAGTAAATACAGTAAAAATTTCATTTCTGTTTAGTAATCTACATATTTTCCCGCATAGGATTATTTAACGAGAGAATTAAAGTATGGAAAACTTAATCGAAAAACACTAGAAGAAAAATGGCACCAAATGCTATTTGCTGTTAAGCTACCGGTTTTGCAATTAGAGTTTCAGGTATTTTTATTTACATTTCTCATGAAAACGAAATTTCGACATTCATTTTCACAGATAGCAGTAAATAATGTTGAAAGGATTTTGGACATTAAAGATTTTCAAATAAGTTATCTAATGGATGAACTAGACGAAGCAGAAGAACAGTATAACATGAATTTAAGAGCTCATGTTGAAACCATGGATAAGATTTTCAGTAAAATGATCTATACTTTTATCTAACATTATTTAATCTTGATTATTTTAATAGGAATATATCAACTTAGACTAGATGATCTAAAATCTAAATATGATAACGAATATTCCAATTTAATACTACAGGCGAACAGTGAAACATCTCGATTGAAACAAAGATTAGAAACTGAAAGTTATCATTTAAATACAATGACTTTTCGCTTAGAGCAAGAAAAAAAAGATGTTGACAAGGAACTTAGAAGTCAATATCTTTCAAAGCTTAATGAAGAGACAAGCAAAGTACCATTTCAATTTATTTTAAAGGACTACTAATAAGTTATCTTATTTTAGAACATACATGAATTGGGAATAATGGCCCAAGGGCGTGAACGAACATTCGAAAACATGTGGAATTCATTTAAAGATACATTGCGTGATTATATAAGTAGCACAGCAGAAAGAAAAAAGGAATATGATACTTTATTCAATCACGACGTTTTCATGGCAAACTTAATAAGCGAGCAAACTACTCAGCTATATAATTTGCAAGTAATTATGAAATAAATTTAATAAACTAACAAGTATTAAGTTTACGGGCTAAATTTAACAAAAAAAAAGTTACTCAGTATTTTAAGGTTGCTTTAAGATATTTAAATAATCACTTTCAGAGAAAATTAGCCAAGTTGAAAGATAAACAAATAACTGCAAAGGAAGATTTGGACAAATATGTAGAATTCAAAACTAATGAACGAAATTTTTTTGCTGATATATATGAAATATTGCGAAAACAACTGGATATTGACTGGAAATATGATGACGATAAATTAACTAATCTCGTAATTAATAGTAATGACTGTATAAATGTAAAAATTAATATAGTTATACCAAGATAATTATTTTCATAAATAAATTAAAACAGATGTTGGAGAACACTGCAAGACATTGTGAATCCGTCATAAAATTGTATTCAATAACCCAAAAACGAGAAACTCAAAGAGAAAAATATTTGCCT
This sequence comes from Poecilus cupreus, assembly GCA_963942605.1. Classification (NCBI taxonomy): domain Eukaryota; kingdom Metazoa; phylum Arthropoda; class Insecta; order Coleoptera; family Carabidae; genus Poecilus; species Poecilus cupreus. Next base: position 16,528,453 of record OZ012719.1, on the reverse strand, counting down.
TTTCCAAAACAACTTCCCGCTATTCGTTATAGGCATGGGTTAGCGTCTGATTCTAATCTGGTAAGTATTTTGCAATATTAATACAGGACGCATCTACAATACTTTTGCAAATTCAGAAGTGCCTTGAAATGAAAGAAATGGACGGATTTTGGATGAAATGTGCTAAAGGCGATGCTTTACGGCAATGTATAAATGAAGAACGAGAATATTTAAAAAAAGAAAATGCTTACCTAAAACGATATATTTCAAAGTATTGTTCTGAAACTAGAAATGAGTGCTCCGAGATGAAGTCAAACACAAAACATAAGCAGAAGGGTTAAACTAGTTTAAATTAATAATAAACGTGTAAATTAAATATTAAACAATAAAAATTTATCATATTTATAGAATTATTTAATTCAATAGTTCCAATTTAAAGAATAATTCTTGAGAGTTGTAAACGACTGTATTAGATGATGATAGGTAGAATTAAACAGGAATGCGGTCAGAATAATTGTTAATTCTCAAAATCAACGTTTCGCTTCTTTTTCTTCCGGGCTGAGATAATAACACTCAACAATGTCAATCAATGTTTTCGTCAAATTATTGTTTTTATAATTTTTAAACACAGGTCCATGAATAAAATTGCAATTGAACATCAAACATAAAAAAGATACGAAATTAACAAATTTAAATAAAAAATCAAATTGTTATTCTCTCAGCTCTGAAAAAGCTGCAAATAATAAAAAAATTCACGAAACCTTGGCTTTAAAAGTTAAAATCATTTATTAATAAACAATAATAATCTGCCTGCATTAATGTTCTACCTATTATTAAAGAATAATGTTCAGTGAATTAACCAAATATACTTCTTAAAACATACAATTATTTACACGTAACAATTAAAGCAAATGATAAATAAATGCATATGAAATATTAAGAATTAAATTATATCTTCTACTTCCTCCTCAGAATCATATTCGTACTGCATTTCAGTATCGGCATCAGTTACTGTCAAGGTGACTTTACTGTAAAGAGTAGTTAAATTAACAACTGAGTACGCTGATTGCTTCAAAAAGTAATCGACGCTTTCTTTCAACTTTTGGTATCCATTTTCAAGATCAGCATCGACTGGTTCTAAAAAGTAAAAATTATAAATGAAGTCTTTATTTATCTAAATAAACTTATGAATATATACAGAGTGGAGACAAACTCAGCCTGTTATAGGCGTGTTTCATGATATATAATACTTATGCAATTTCCAACTTCCTTAATTATTTTAGCGAAAAGAAGTTTCAAATAAAAGTTAAGATTTAATATGTGCATCTGAATCAGTGAATAAATTACATTTTATTTAATTATCAATGGAATTTAAATGCGAGCAAATATTTAACGTTATTCGTAATCAAGCAAGCAAGTAAACAGTTTATTTAATTTTAGTATCAGAATAATTTTTTTTTAACAAACTTCAATTATAAGAAACAAAAATAAACCTAGTCTAGATCATATGCTCAAACATATCTCCATTGTTCGTCAAACAAAACCCAAGTATTTCGTAAAAATTTCTCCGCATATTTTAAAGATGAAGGGCTATATTATTATCAATAGTTACTCATTAAAAAAAAAAAACTTTCTTTTTAGCCTTTGTTAAATAAGCAAAATGAAATTTGTTCACTGATACAGGTTCAGATATAAAATCTTTTGAACTTTCATTTGAAACATTTTTCTTTAACACGTTGAGCCCCGCACTGTAAAATCATATTTCTCCCATGAAACCGGCATTTTTATATTACGTTTATAATTTATTAAATATTTTTTTAGTTTACAGTATAGTCTAGGATCTACATTTTAAAATTAAAAATTTTGTTTGTATTTTCTAAAAATCGTTTTAAATTTAGTTCTGTCAATCCTATCCGGTTCGCTTTATCCAGTATCTCTTTATGAGACCGGTGAATCAAGTACTATACATAAATTGTATTAAAATCATGCCCACAAGTGCACGCGCGGTCCCAAGGTAGGAAAAGCGGCGTGGCCACTGATTACGCGTTAAAATGATTAGAGAAGCAGAAAAAAGCATAGTACTATTTAACATGTAACGCCTATGTCCGGCTGAGTCAGTCACTACCCTCTATAAGTATATGAATATACTTACTTTTGTCTAATTTACTGATATCACAAAGATGTTTATAAAAACAGATTTGTTCATATAAATCCCCTTCTGAAAACTTCCTGTACATAAGTCCTGCATTACAAAGATTACAAATAGGATATTTGCCAACAATTTTCATTGGAACAATACTCGATTCATTTGGGCAACAAGGATCTTCGCAGATTAAAATTTTGTCGTAATATTTGGCCACATGATCTTTTATATTCAAGATTAATTTATTTTCTATTGAATATAAATATTCAACGGGTTTGACGTTGCATTGAGCATTAGTGCATTTTTCAAGCCATAATCGACTAGTTGATCCACTTGTAACGACTAAAGAAGTAATTGAATTAGGTTGTTTACATCCAAAGCAAACAAATGTAAAAGATTTTGCATGTCGATATTTTTTTGCTGGCGCGCTAATTATCACACTTTCGGCTTCAGCAGGTTTTGGCTTCGATTTTTTGAATGAAGTTGCATCAATTCCTAAATAGTTTGCAATTTGATAAGCATCCAAACCATCAATAGGTTCACAAAGACGTGAGACCACTGGATGAATTTGTTGAGCGAGGTAGTAATTTATATCAACTTTTAAGTTATTAGATCGTTTTAAAACATCCACATGATACGCTCGTTGAGTTGCTGATGAATTGGTGCCATCCTCACAAATAACATAAGGCACAGTATCTCCTTGGCCTAATGGTTTTCCACCTTTTTTATTGTAATTTAATGCAACCAAAACATGCGACAATGGGATTTTATCAGTGTATTGATTTGGATTTTTTGTCAACTGTTTTGTTATTACTAATAAAGGAATGGGCACTTTGCCTTCCTTAAGGTCATTCGCTACTTTGCCCAAAACCACTTGAATATTTTCAATGCGCTCATCTGCTGATTGGTCACTTAAAATATGGTTTAAAACCATTTTACCAACTTCTGAAGCTAACATTGACCAATCACGCCTGACGATGTCTAAACCTTTATGCTCTTGTTGTAAAACTAGTTCTCCTTTTTTATTTTTACTCATTGTTACTGCTGCATATTTCTTCTTTTTAAGTAAAAGCATGTACTTAAATACTCCATCTACATCCAGTTCTACTTGTTTGTACGACTTATTTACTGACTGTTTGATATTACTTCCTATTTTGAACACCTGGTCGTAGTCTACAATATTAGTATAAATCATAATACTGTCAGTATCTCCATAAATTACTTCATAGCCCATAGTTTGAACTAAATCTCTCGTATGCATCAAAATATCTCGCCCTTTCAATGTAATCAAAGAAGCTAAATGTTTCGCGTAAAATCTTGAATTTTGAAAACCCAAACAACCATACATACTGTTGGCTGTCAACTTCAAGGCAAGTTGTCGAATATTGTATTGCATTCGTAGATCGTTTGAAATATCAGAATTCGCCATTAATTTTTTAACTTCTCGTCTAGATTCAACAAGTTTTCTAATTTCCGTTGGCAGAATACCAGGTTCAGAACTTACACTGGATAGCATAGTTTCTGTGTCTAAATTTGCTTGCATTGTTGTAAAACAAATATTATATTCCTGGATGATACTGGGATACAAAGAATTGAAATCCATCAGTAAAATTAATTTATCGTAAAAGCCTACCTTTGGCTCAAGGACTAAACCTCCGGAATATGTTGGTTTTTTCCTAGAAGAATTTTGATTTTCATCGTTCTTCTTACCGGTAAATTTATCAGGACAAATGTAATTCTTTTCGGTAAAAGCATGAAGCAACAAGAATTCATTTCGTTGTGCTCTACCACCTTGAAGTGTTTTAGACATAACATTACCAGCGATATTAGTTATTTGCAAAGCTAAAGGCATTGCATTTAATTCATACATCATTTTAGTTATATATCCTGCGTCTTGCATTGTAAGTGAAACTAATTTTAATAAATATTCAGAGACAGAAAACATTTTCAAAACGTCGCCTGATTCTAGAGCAGGCCGTTCTCCTTCATTAAGTTTGAGAACTGTTTGACAAAGTGCATCCAAATCATAACTTCGAGATTTAATTAATTCTCGCGCGGACACTTTTAAATCACAAACTAATCGTCCAATCATTAAACTCTTGCTGTAAAATTTGGTTGGGACTCTTTTCCTTTTCAATTTACCGAAACGAGACCATTGAGTTGTTCTGGTTTTATCTATTCGGTCACATAAAACACTTATGTGAAAATCAATTAAATCGTGACCAACAACCAAGTCTGGATCTATGGTTGCAAAACGATTAAGAAACACGTTTAATAATCCCTTTTCTGAGTCACATTTTTCTATTTGTGTTCCTCTATATTTCTCAAGGGCTTCTTTTATATCCAACGGTAAGACTTGATTTGTTGGCTTTGAAAACACTGAATTTAAAGATTAAAAAAATTAAATATGCTTCGAAAAATATATTGAAATAACATTTTACTCACCACAAAAATGTTGTTGGAACAGCGGATTTGGTGGCTGCTTATCAATATGATACTTATTATGAACTAAACATCCAATCATGACGATTTCATTATTCTTAGGATCTGATCCAGCTACAGTACGAATATTAATGGTAGCTACTACCAAAGGTGGTGGCGATGTCTTTTTATCTTCCGGAATATAAACATCAGCAGGGTTGTTGCAATTTATTTCAAATTTACACCAACTTAAAGGATTTGCAACAGGTTTTGGATGCTTGATTTCTAACCAGCACGGACCTTTAATCTTTCGTTCAAGCAGGAAAATTTCAAGGAAACTTGTGTTTGTTCCAAATACGCGAGAAAATGTTTTTCCACTCAGATTATTGTCCAGAGCAACATTATTAGCCTAAACATATAACAAATATATTAATATTGCTTAATAGTAATTTACAATGCAAGACTGTTACTACAGAACTTTACTGGCGAGCAGGGTACCTAACAATCGAGTGAAGTGAGCTTGTTATCCGTGCGAGCATGTAAAGTTCGGGTTACGGTCGAGCATCGTACAATGTTTTATGATATACTGAATCGTAAATAATTTTTAAAATCTTACTTTTATACGAACATACAGCAAAATACATTAAACTATTCGATCGAAATAGTCTTTGAAAACATACACAATAAATATGTATGTTGCTATGGTTTTAATGTAACAGTCCGGTAATAAATGTATTTATTAACAAGTACATATTAGGGGTTTTATATTTGCCTGCAATCTAGATTATTTTTCTTTAGCTTAACTAAACTGTCCATAAAATACTTCATTTTATTTCAATGAAAACAGATCAATTTATCTATTTTACAAAATTCCTACATGATTATCGCACTTATGTTAATACACACAAATTCGATCTTCTGCCTCGTTGTGCAACTTTCACATACGTGCTAATATATCCACAAATTGCATAAATAACTATTATGGGCTCAGTCCGAAAGAAGATTCTTTAATAATATGTAGTAGGTGTACGATTCAGTATATCGCAAATATAAAAAATGTATGCTTACCGAATATCTAATTTCTAAATAATCAGATTGTAAAGGAACATCCGGATCGAACGCATATTTTTTGGTTACTTTCCGGGATCTGAATTGTCGTAAAGAAATTCCTTCTGCTACATCATTGTTAAATTCATGGTAAACATCGACCATTTTAACTGGTGTATCTAATTCTTCTTTAATATCTTCTAGATAATGCTACAACATAAAAAAAATGTAATAGTAATTAATTTATTTGCGAAATGTTACTTACGAAAGGTCTTGGAAGTAAATATATCTTCCTCTCTATATTTCTGATTGCGACGCAACAACTAGCATAAGATTTTTTTGACTCAACGTAAGTTTTTCCAAACAAAAATACTGTGCCAGGTTGCCTTGCACTATCTTCAAAGGCATCCCACCAATAAAATCTGAACACCTGTTCCCCATCATTATTTTTAATTAAAGGTAGTTGGCAATTATCATACGTAACATTATCGACTGAATTTTCATTTTTAGTATTCTCGAAATCAAACATTGGATCCCAATTATCAGCATCTAAAAATGCTTTATCTTCTTCAGTCAACTCTTCGTCTGATGATTTCTTAATTGTAATTCCTTCATCAGGAACTTGCATTTTTTCATCTTCCTGAACAGGTTCTTCTTGTTTAGTCTCCACTGTTAGAGACTTATCTGGCTCTGTAATAATTTCATCTTGAAAATCTTTCATGTCAAAATCTTCAACTTTCATGTCTTCCTCAGGTTCTTCGATCGTATTATTTTCTACTGGTATTTCTTTTAATACTTCAACTGGCTGCGGTTTTTCAATTTTTATTGTACTTGTTTTCATTTTCACTTTCATTGGTTTTGGAACAGCGAAGTTCTTCATGTAATCCTTTGCCGATTGTTCCTCAGGATTTCTCAACATAAATTCTTTGCGCTTTGAAACTGCTGCAGTTGAAGGATTATCATCCATTCCCGATAATACATCGGATAATATATCGTCTTGATCTAAATTAACGACCTAAATAAATGAAATATAAGGATTGTGTTGACAATTAACGCACAGTTAAATTAATACTTACTTCTTTCTTTTTCTCTGGCATACTTGATAACATAGATTGAATATTTCCCTTCCCAGCAGTTTTTGAAATATTTTTCTTTCTTTTTTTGCTCTCGGCATTTTTAGAGGCAGCTGCAACTGATGCCGAATCCAAATCATCATCAAATATGTCTCTACCGTCTTCTACGTATCCAGAACCATCTAACAAAAGAAAAACGAACAAATGACGGTTGAAAGAACATGTCAAAAACAAAAATATTATTTTTTGTTTTTGTACATTACCATCATCAACAATCCAGTCATCATCTTGTCTTTCCCAAACATTTTTTGAGTATTCCTTTTCATCAACGACTTCGTAAACATTGTCAATATCAGATACTTCATATTTATTTTTAGAACCTTTTCCCTTTAATTCTTTTAATCGCTCGAAAGCTGATTTATTATGTTTGGTCTTCTGTCGTTTTGCTCTTGGTTCATTTGATGCTGAAAATATTTAAATTACATAAATACACAGTTCTTTTTCGTAAAACAATTAAGTTTACAGCTATACTTACGCTCTGCACTATCCATAGTGTTCAATTATTTAATAATTACTTAAAAACTAGACAAAACACGTCAAATGACACAGTACATGCATGAAATAACAATAGAACTTTGGCGGGAAATAATTATAAACATAACCTGCAAAAGCGGGAAATTTTTACACTACACATCAAAGAGGCAAATTTGAAATGAATAAATATAAATTCTCAAGAAATATAAGTATAATAAAAAGTACATGAACAGCCTTTTAAATAGTGAAAAGCTTAAAATTACCATAAAGACATACGGGCTTATTCTCTAGAAAAGTATCTACCGTAACAACTTGCTAATTGAGACAAAAATAAATCGTTTTTTTGTCAGTTTTCCATTCACCATTAGCAAATTGCTACGATAACAACGTTGTTAGAGAATCGTGCCGAGTATTTATTAATAAATAAAACTCCTAATCGATGTTTAAGGTATAATTTTATTTAGTAGTAATTCTTTTTGCTCGCAACAGCAATAATACAATACTACTAGAACATACTTATAAATGCATTAAAAAGTATTTTTAATAAATACTCCATGACAAATTCACGAAGTAGCGGAGCATTTTGCCATCCCTTGTTAACTTGCACCGTACCACACTGTTTCACACGTTGGACGGACAACATAAAACAAAAGAATACACACAATCGATTCGAATAAAGCGAATCTAAACAATCGCCAATGTATAATAACAACATTCCTGGGGTCCGTAACGTGTTAAACAGTAAGGCCTCGAAGATCATTCGTAGAAACATATCTTTGTACAGTTGCAGTCACAGCTCCACAGGTATAATAATAAATTATTTCAGAGACGAGAGCATAAATTACATCACATCAGTGTTCCACTCATTTAATTTGTTCCTAGTTAAATATTAATTAATGACAATAATAATTACTATATAAATAAATTGATTATTGTTCCATACGCTAAGATTTATTCACATTTTACCTAATCGCAGCTAGGTCTTGGTTAACGACTGCAATGCTACAACAACAATCACATTACTCGCGTGTCATACCTTCGCATCGAACTACAATCTTGCTCAAGTGACATCATTTTAAATAACTATACGTACTATAAGATCGATATATCACAGTCGTTATTGAAATTAGAATACTCTTAGCAATCTTTGTAAAATAATAATAAAACCAGCTGTAACTGCAACCAGCTTGCGTTTTTTATTGAGCCTCTTACAATCACGGATTCGTTCCGGGTGCGACAGCAGAGCACTAGAACGTTTTATTTGTTAGGGCGACTCAATACGCCGGGTTGCACAACAGGTTGTGTACTCTTGTGTATGTACGATTTACGATACGGGACAGCAAAATCATGTAATGTTAACATCTGTGGGGTGGGTTGGTGGGTAGAGGTACAGTACACGCATAATGTACACGCGCACACGCACGTTCAACGTTGGCGTGGCGCGACACTGACTGACAGGAAGAAGAGTCCTAAACATTATCATGTATTATGTACGTTAGGTATGTATGTAGATATCTAAACAGTGGTAGGTGCCGCGACAGCTCGACACCCAGCCCTACGATGTTATAATTGTAAACATTGTAAACACTTGGATCTGAAAACGGCTTGTCACGCTCATTCACTGAACTGACATCGCACTACTAATATGAACAGACAAGAGCAAAACGTTACTGGAGGGGTTACACAAACAAAAAGTGATTCAATAAAAAAGACAAACAACTGAACCAGCACAAACGCCTCACACGCACATGTCTAATAAATAACGATATTACCTGTTACACACAAGTAACACTACAAATTGGTCAAGGATATTCAGTTCAATTTTCATTTGTTATGACTCTACACAAAAATATAAATTGCGCATTATAAAAAAAAAATACTAAAAATCATAAATAATAACAATGACGTAAAGGACGTGGCAACACTGCCACAGTGTTGCGAACTGCTTTGGGTTGGAGACAGAGAGGTGCTGTGCTGTTAACGGCGAGATCGGGCGACCTACCACCAGTCGTCCCGGGTTCCGCCGCCATTGTTGCCACTACCGTTCGAGTAGTTGCCACCGTAGTTGCCTCCTCTGTCGTTACCGTAGTAACCACCTGCGAACAAAACCAAACCTAAGCTACAATACCCATTCACCATACTACCTAGTACAACAGCCCTAACTTCGTTTAAAATACAAATCTACATTTCACGGTACATTTTCCAACACCACTAATGCCTATATGGCACTCTATTTGAAGAGCATCAGAGAGTATTGAAGAACTCTTCGATTGAAACAACAGAACGCACGCATCTTTCATGATTTTCTGTTTCATCAGCAAGTTAATTTGGTAATGCAAGAAAAATATTTCATATACCGTTATTTTTTAATTGATATTTCGCTAGTTTATTGTTATTTGGAGGTTGTGTTTTCAAAATATAGTTTTGTAAATGAAGGAAATACTTTATGACGAAATGAGTTCGAGCGAAGGGACGGGAGAACTGCAACAGTTCTTGATGGGTGTTACGTTCTTTTGGAAGAAAATAGAAAACAGCATAGAAAAGTTTGGTAGCAAAAATAAAAATATACTAAATAAAATTAAAATACTGGGTAAATTAGGCGATTTCTATACTAAATACAAAAAGAAAATGTACTAAATAAAACTCAAATACTGGTAAAATAAGCAAACATAAGAAAGTTGACACAAAGCAAAATCAAAATTAACATGAAATGAGACAAAAGATACGTGCGAAATAAGCCTTTATTTTACTTTGATGACGGGTGCGTTGTTTTCTTCGGTGTTCCTCGATTCTCTCTGTTGTTTTTCGAACCAGTGTGCCATAGATATAACAAATTTTTAACACAACATCAACAAAACAACAACAAAGATAATAAACAGTACTCAACTTTTCCGCATGTTTATAATAGACAGTCAAAAGATTTCAATTATAACATGTCCTAATACCGTGGACAAAGTAAATAATCTTCTTTATCTTGTATATTTGTAATCTAAATACAAACAATTCAATAAAAAATTTCTTTTTGTCCTTTAATACCGCTCTAATAAATAGTAAAATGTCTTTACACATACCTCCGCCACTGGAATATCCACCGCCGAAGTTACCCTGGCGTTGGCTACGTGGTCCACCGCCACTACCGCCTCCTGATTGTTGACGGTAATCTCTCGCGCCAAAGTTATTGCCGCCTCCGCCACCGTAGCGGCCCTTACCGCCGCGTCGCCCTGAGCTGGGCATACGCCCGTCGTTGGCAACGCTTTCGAGCCAGTTTGGATATTCCTGTTTGGCTTCGATTAATAAGTCCAACAGGGTAGTGGCTAAATTGCGGTTGCGGTCGTTGAAGAATGAGGTCGCCAAACCTGAAAGAAATATTAATATATTAGCAGATTAAATTACAAGATTTTAGTAGCACCCTTAAAACTGGCACAAATTAAATATACCGTGTGTTCCTAGTAAACGCTATCATACGCATTTAAGTTTTTTGTAAATAATAACTGTCCGGTTAACAACAATGTTACCATATTGTACAAACTAAAATATAATAATACTGAAACAGTGACATTCAAAATGCGAACTGAGAAAGATAGCTAGTTTTTGGGCCATTTGTCTTTATTGCACAATGTTTTTACATATCACCCGCATAACAAACGCATAGCAATCGCTCTGCAAACAAAAATAAGACAAAGAAGGGTGACCTTACTACATCTATCTATCTCAGGCGAAAAATTAGAATTTATTTTTTGTTATTTCGTTAAATTAAGCTATTTTAATGAAGTAATGCTATGTGCATTATACAGCATTTGTCTGGGATATACAATATAGTAAAATGATTCTTACCTAAGTTTCCCATACGACCAGTTCTACCAATACGATGCACATACTCTTCAACATCAGAGGGTAGATCAAAGTTGATAACATGTTTAACATGAGGGATATCAAGCCCTCTTGCAGCGACGGCCGTAGCCACCAAGATCGGCGTATTTCCCGATCGGAACTGCCTGAGAGCATCTTCTCTCTCTCGTTGCGTTCTGTCGCCATGGATGGAAGTAACTGGGTAGCCCTCGCAATGGAGGAACTCCTCCAAGGAATCAGCACCCTTTTTGGTCTCGACGAATACAAGGGTGAGACTCTCGGCTGAAGGAGTCGAAAGGTGAGCAGCGTTTAACAAGTCAAGGAGGAATGAACGTTTGTCGTGTTCCTCGACCCAGAATACCTTCTGGGTAATGTTTTCGGAAGTAGAGCCTACACGGCCGACTGCCAAAAATATGTAGTTGTCCAGGAAATCACGTGCTAACATCTAAAAGAAAATAAATTCCTTAAATGAAGGAAGCAAGCTGTAATTCATAGTTGTATAATTAAATTGTCGGTAAACAATTAACAAAATAACAAATTTCTATAGTCTGTTCGGAAATTAATTGAAGTAATAAAAAAATTTGCAAGAACAGTATTGGATTTTGCGGCAAATATATCCACCAACACAATGAGATACATCTTTACTTTACGCCGTTTGCTATATATTTGGATACTTACTTATGATGTTTTACACGATATAATTTATTGTATCAGACCTCGCTAGCAAAACATATTTCTTTATACATATATAAAATTCCGGTGTTCGTAATTCTCTTCCAAAACGGCTTGATAGAGGATGGAATTTCCTTTTTTGTACTTATAGTATGGTTTAATACATAAATCATCAGGAAAATGACAAAAAAAAATTTGGATCTCGACAACAGCGCCAGCTACCGGGTCCAACTGTAGCTAAGAACTATGCAGGTGACCCAAAAAGTGAAAAAAAAAATTCATCTAAGTCGTTTAAGGAAGAGAAGAATTACAAATACACGCCTACCAGAATTTTACATATAAAGATAAATTGCTCAAGTTTTCTTGTCAATTTATTGTAGTCTGTTACGGCTCTTTGTGTCAATTTTTTCTTCACCAATAAATTAGTCAATTTTTTGCGAGCTAGAATGGCTAGAACATTTTTCAACAATTTTTTAAGGAATTTTAAGGGATTTTAGTCACTACCAACTTTGAAATTTATGTTTATGTTAGTTTATATAATTTTACTACTGGTTCTATTGTTTTTAAGAATTTATTAAAAATATTTTCTTCCATACGAAGAAATTTTTTAAATTGATCCCAATTTTGTTTTCTTTCACAAATTTCGCAACTATTAAATGTAAAAAAAAAAACTATATTAAGAACATTAATTTGCTGTACAGCTAATATCGCGTTAGTACTACTTAAATTGTCGCAATAATTTGATGGAAAACTTGATGTATGTAAAACGAATAATATTTTTATTATTGACAAGAAAACTTGAGCAATTTATTGATCAATACATTGCATCATATAAAACAGGAATTACAATAGCAATACCGCAATGAACACTGAAATATAGTAGTAGTGGAACGCTAACTTGTAGGTGTTTATGTAAGCGATAAACGAGCCATAGACACAGCTCGTAGGGCCACCCTTCTTTGTCTAACACTTCTGCGTCTGCTGTGCATTGGCACATTTAATCATATATTATAAGTTATAGGATCTAAGATTGTCACCAAAATTGCATGTTGCAGTTTTTTCCAAAGCTAAATAATTTCTCCTAATGGTTTTATTTTGCAACATATTTTATTTGTCAAATATATTGGAAAAATGTTACTTCTCTGACTAATTTTCACTTTTATTGCATGTCCAGTATCTTATAGTTTCCCTTCAAAATTAGGATCGGGGTATATCACGCCACCCAGTACTTTAATAACTTTCAAAGTAGACTGCACAACAAAAACATGTGGCCTAACAACTATAGTGATATTCACCTAAGAATGGCATTCCAATGTGATGACGTCACACACTTCATTTATATGAGGTACTAATAAAAATTTAAATTTCGATTGACCGTACTGACATCTATTGGCAATGTAGTAGAAATAAGTATTTACAAATTTATTTCCTAGCGTCGTTCAAATTTCTACATTGCACAAATCCTCTAAGACAATAATAATAATAAGAATAACGAAGAATGTATAAGAAAATAGATAATAATAACAGTTACGTTAAATTGATAACATAACCTCACAATATTAAACTTACATCTGCAGAAGAAAATGGAATTAGTGGACCATCTATACGTTTTTCTTCATGAAAAAATGCCAAAGCATTCAAAATAATTTCTTTGCAACGGTTAGATAATGTTTTACCACTCATATTTATTCGTTAAATTTAACACAATCACTGAATGCGAATATAAACACAGTAAATATTGAACTGTCACCTATACGGTGTAAGTAGCGACGTATGTCAACACACGCTTCGTGACATTAGCAACACATCAGACAAAAGCATTGCTAATAACGCATGTGGATCACTTAATTCATACCCTTCTGTGACGTCATCAGAATGGAATTCGAAGAATGCCATTCTTAGGTGAATATCACTATAGCTATTTCTCTCTGCTCGCATTTTCAAGGCCAGTTGACGTTCCAGTAGTACTATATTTCAGTGGCAATAAATGTTTAGAAAATCGGCCCAATTCTCTAACTCAGTTTTTTAACCACTTGCTAATATATTAATCCAATGAAAATTCTTAACACACAAGAAAAAATCAAACTGTCACTTGTCACATTTGTTGCTATTTGTCAAAAATATTAGCAAATGGTTAAAAGTTAACAACTGAGTTAGTGAATTGGGCCCGGTCGATCTCTATCGAATTCTTTTCTAGTATACCTTAGCAAACAATTATTGATACGTCACTGAAATTACTAATGTACTATTCCAGGTCATTTCCGAACAGATTATAGTATTTATCGAAAGAACAATTTACCTGGATTGGTGACGGGAAGGTAGCACTGAACATGAGAGTTTGACGCTCTCCAGTACGGGGCATGGACTCCTTCTCCACGATTCTTCTGATCTGAGGTTCGAAACCCATATCAAGCATTCTATCTGCTTCATCGAGCACAAGGAATATGCAATGATCTAATCCAATTTTTCCACGGTCCATCATATCAAGTAAACGGCCTGGAGTCGCTACCAACAAATGGCAGCCTCGATCCAAGTCGCGCATTTGATCGCCAATGTTGGCACCGCCATATCTGCAAATGTAACATTATATTTAAAGCAGCACTGAAAATATTTATCTGAATACTATTTAGTGATGACAATGACAAAAATGATTTAAGAATAATAGAACGAAAAATAATAACAATATTAAGATCAATGAAAATATCATAAATAGAATGCAGAATAAGAATGAACAATGAAATAGAACAAGAGTTTGAAGGTGAAGACATAGTGAAAAAGATCAAGCAACAGAGTTAGATGGCTTGGATATATATGAAGAGCAGAAGAAACTGATGCAATTAAATCAGGAGAGAACATGGCTAAAGGAAGTTAAAGATTTAATATCAGCAGGAAAAGAACTGGCAAAGTAAAACAAAATTATGAAGATATGGAGAAACCAAACTACAAGGATTTAAAGGAAAAGAAACGGTAATTGGTCTACTCTAACAAAAGAATCTACAGAGCTTCATAATAAGCAGCGTTACTCCATAGGAGTGTTAATTATATACAGGGTGTAGAATTGATATCTGCATATAGGGATTTCAATGCTATTTTTTAATATATTGCTATAAGTTTGTAACTATTCACTTTACAGTAAAACTGTAAATACAAAAAGTTGTCCTGAATTTAAAAATGTAAATATGGCACATATGGTTAACAAAATATTAGTATTTCAGAATATATCAATCAAAAATCAATATTTATTAGAAAAAACACTGCCACGAAAAATTTAAGTAAAAACTAAAAATATTTGGCATTTCATAAAACAGTTTTAGATTTACTTATCTAACAGAAAGAAATGAAAAGAGAATCTTTTACGAAATTTCTACAGAAAATACTGTAGTAAATAAACCTAATCTGTTTTCTGAAATGTCAAATATTTTTCGTTTTTGTTTAATTTTTCATGTTGTATTCCAGTTTTTTTAATAAATATTAGTTTTAATTTGATCGACATATCGTGAAATACTAATATTTAGGTAACAAAATGGGTCTAATTGTGTGCATTTTTTAATTCTAAACAACTTTTGTATTTACACTTTTGCTGTAAGGTGAATAGATAAAAATTTACAGCAATTTTTAAAAATTGCATTGCAATCCCGATACGCCATATTTGAATTCTACACCTGGTATATACTATTAATGAAAATTAATACTATATCCGACTACCTGATGTTTCAGTGTTTCATTGTAATTTGAAAAATAACTACGATAATAATTTTAAAAGTACTCCTACGACATCCACACAATATCTCCGCTACATAAATCTTCCAACACTATCTAATTTGACACACATTTTTCATCTCTTTTCTACCGTGAATATATGAAAATATAATTTTCACAGAAGTCGTAATAATAAATAAGGAATTAAGATGTTAACCTTGCAGTAATCTGGTGGGGTCTGATAGGCCCAGAGATATGCTTATTACATTTTATCTTCTAGAACAATATATTAGAGCAGCTAGAATCAATAGTAGTCATACTCTCTGCTGTCAGTTCCATTCCTGCATGCTGTGTATATAAGTATACGCAAACAGAATTATAAGAATACATATTTAGACGTTATTTTTATTGTGAATTGCTCATATTATGTCCATAATAAAATTAATTCTATCAATATGAAAAGATTTAGACATTTCAGGCATTGCATTGCCTTTATTTTCATTCTGGAGCATTAGAACCATTGAGGTGCGAGCCCACAAGACTGATATATCATTCAAACCACCAGACTTCCGGAAGGATAAATATTGTTGTCAATGATAAAAAACATTTTGTTTCTCATAAAATCGAGATGATAAACTTACACAACGCAGGGGCGCAACCTAGAACGGTAGGCAAATTTTTTCGTCTCATCGTGGATCTGTGTGGCCAGTTCTCTGGTGGGTGCAAGCACTAGACCCATGGGGTACTGCTTGCGGCGATATGAGCGTCCGTTGTTGACGTGCACGGGTCCGCGCTCATACATCTGATTCATGATCGGCACGAGGAAGGCCGCTGTCTTCCCAGAGCCGGTCTGGGCGCAAGCCATCACATCTCTGCGCCCGATTATAATCGGAATTGCGTACTTCTGAACCGGAGTCGGTTTATCATATCTTGCTAAAGTTATGTTATTACGAATTATATCCGTCAGCTGTACTTCATCAAACTGAAATCACAAGAAATTTAATATTTTGTCACACATTCTACATAATACGCATAAAAATAACATATGGTTTACAATAACTATAACTATGAAATACTTGTAACCAAACCCTATTTATTGTATGCACAATCGTTTCATATAATTGCAATAGTAATTAATATTGTTGACATAATCGCATAATTAAGTGTGCCGCCAAATATCAATAAAAATAGTTTTGTTATGCGTAATACAAAACACTATTACTCATTTATATCGAAAGATGATGACTGATACCACGAGCTCTGTTTTTGAGTGGTTTAAGAGCAGTGTTTTAAGATCGGTTTTAGCGCTGTACAATGTTCTAAAATTATTTTATAATAAAATACTTTAAATAAAAGTGGTAGATAATACATTTCTCTGTAATTTATATTTGTAGCATTTTTTTATAAAATAATTTTAGAACATAGTACAGCGCAAATACTGAGCCTAAAACGTTGCTCTTAAAATACCCAAAACAGCTCATGGTACACCAGCCATTTTGTTTTAACACAATTTATTAAATTCATTTAATTAATTGACTAGCAGAGAAAACAATGCGCAAGAGAATAAAATAATTAGTTTAGCAATTTAAAAATAGCTACTTTCTAAAAAAGTTAACTCATGCAACATGTCTACAAATAAAAGTTATTACAATGCATTCCAAAGTATTGCGAAATAAGATGAAAACTTCGAATTTAATTAGAATGTGTAAAATTTAGCAATATACATGTTATTATATTCTAATATATTTTAGACAGTCTCAGGGCTCTATTCTATAACTAACCTGTTAAAAATTTTAAGCAATTAAAACATATGTGGCGAATGCAATTTTCAATTTTTATTCAGTGCCGTCTGTTATCATAGGTTAAAATTTTTAACAGGCGGTTAAAAATTAACAGGTAAGTTACAGAATAGCCCCCTCAATCAACTTACTTTGAACAATTAATACATAAAAGAGCAAAAACTTATATAATATAGAGATAAATTAAACGGAAACAATAATGTGAATTTATCTATCCTTAAATCAATTACTCATTACTGACATCATTCTAACATGGAGTTCCTGCTAAGATACGATATCGTCTTCTGGGCCGTTTCAACTTTTACTGATAAAAAAATCGCTCAAAAAAGAGTATTGAGATATATAAAGGGAACAAGTACAGACTCGTGCTGAAACATTTTTAGAAATTTAAATGTATTGGCTCTCCTGTTTTTTATTGATGATACGGTTGTATAAATATTTTGTAAATTCAACAAATTTTTCTTCTAATAATAAGTACCATCACGAGTACGATACCATAAAGAATGAATTTGGAATTCCACATTGCAGACTAAACTGTGCCAAGAACTCGCCGAGTATTATTAGTATAATAAAATGCTTATCGGTAACTACTTCTACAATTTGAACGAATATTTTTGTAGTGTGATATTAATTAATAGTATATATAATATATACTGAGTTTTCTTCCTGATATACAAAATGATTCATCAATCTGTTCTTTTACTTAACTTTTTTATTTTAAGTTGCAGAGTATAACTCTTTAAATAAAATCTGTTTTATATATCACTGTCCAACTTCTTATCATACACATTTGAATACAATATGCTCCATTTGAGACAACAATATGCAACTTATTGTTGAAATTATATTTTTACACTATCACACAATTTTTTTTTTTTTGTAGAGAATGAAATCAGAAAATATTTATACACTGTTCCATTAAAAAATACAAAGTTGCATGGTGTTGCGCTCAAATGGAGTACTCTGTATACAAAGTACATAAGTAGATAGACAATGATATATAACAAATAGATTTTATTTTATTTATTCTATAACTTAAAAGAAAAGTTACAAAAAATAATTGACAAACACCAGGTATTCTGTGAAATATACTGTGTGATGTTTCCAGAAAATTTATTGTGACGCTTTGCATAAAATGTAATTATTTTCAAAGGAAATAAATTAAAAATATTAAATTCTAATAGTTAAAGATTGAATAAATAGGGTTAAAGTCTGACTTACAGAGGAGATGTGTGGAGGTACTTGATCCCCAGTGGCCTCAACGGGAATGTCCTCATATTTGCTAAAATTGATGCCAGTGTTGCCGGCACCGAAGAGCTCCAGCTCCACCCGCTCGTCGCGGGGTGTTGGTGTGGCCCAGTCGGCCTCGCTTCCACGAGATCCTCCACGGTTGGAATCATTCCACCTGCCACCGCCGCCGCCGCCGCTGCCACCACCACTGCCGGTGTATGATTTCTCTGGCTCCTGCCAGCGGTCGTTCCGTGGTAGATCGCGTTCACGTTCCCCCCTATCGGGGTAGCGGCCGCCTCCGCGACCCCAGTCGCGGTCGCGCTCACCCCCGCGATCGGCCCCTCTCTCATCGGAGGGTTCGCCGTTATCGCGTTTGTTCCGTGTGTTGAAGTTGCTGTAATCAGCCTGACGATCGTTGCGAGCTTCACGACCACCACCACCACCTCCTCCTCCACGGCTGAAACCGCCACTTCTGCCGGAACCTCCTCTTGATTCTCCGCGATCTCTATCGCGGTCGTTGAAGCTACTGCTCTCTGTGGTACTGAGATTTGCTTTGTTACGTAAATGCGGTGGCACGTAACGCCCGCTAGCGCTACGCCCCTGCAAGTCCAGACCAGCAAACTGAAAATAATACACATACATTTAGTATAACCTCTATAGAATTATATTTATAATTATAAAATACGTGTTTTATGGATTGCAATCATTGTGTAGACATTCAAAATAAACGAATCGTAAAATTGCAAGCACATAAAATATTATAAACTACTGAAATTTTTTGGCTAAACTTGTGGAATAGAATTCTAGTAAAATATATGATTCATACTGTATTTTACATTTATATTACTCTTTCAATCAGGTGAATGACATGTGCCGCCATTATGATTGAAGTCTTGTACAAAAATATTAATTTTTAAGATACTACAATACATTGCACAGAAGTATTGAAAAAAATAAATTCATTTTAAATGTCAACATATTAAAATATGACAGCAGGCAGTTTTCTAGCAACAAAAATAATCGATCGATAGTGAATGCTTCAGAGATCTCCATTGAAGAAGTTTCCGGGGTCCACAAGTGTATAATTTAAACACGCGTTAAAATTAAAATACAGCTCACCTGCTGCTCTAGACCTGATCCATTGTGGTTGGGTACATTACTCATATTACTACACAGCAATACCGAATATTTGAACTTTTCACGTTAAAAAGTTCTTCAATCAAAAATTATACGCGTCCTATGTAATAGTACAAAGGGCATTGACTGACAATTTCAGGAGAAGAGCACCACAAGTTCAATATGGAGAACACTGTTGGTTGGTTTACACTTTACACTATAGAGGCGCTACTTTCAAATAATGTTGGCATTAATTTTTGAACAATGAATTAATTACATTAGCACAAAAATTTTATTTAACAAATTTGATTATTAATGTCACTTTCATTACTTCAAAATAAAAACAATGTAACAGAACTAGATACAAATGAATATCGCCGTAAAAATTAAAAATCACTAACAAATACACTTTTGCTAACAAAGCTGCCTACTTTACTACCAGGAATGACAAAAAATATATACCGGGAGTTTCAGATAACATGCAACATTTACTTTTCTGTCATAAATTTATTACTATGGGTACAATTTTATATATTACCGTACTGTTCCAGATAAAATTGTATTGGTCAGTTGGTACAATTATAAATCGGTAAATTACGATGACATTTTCACTTAACGTTGACAACCTATGTTGCATTTTATCTGGAATGGCGCGGTAATGTTATTACTGGTGTCCAATTCTCTAATGAAGTTGTTACGTAGCAACTTGCTAATCATGAAAAAATCTTTCAGCTGTCAATAATCGATTCATTTTTGTTACAATTTGCAAGTTATTATGATTGCAACTTTTAGAGAATAGGCCCAATTGACAGAGAAGTAAATGTTTAAAAAAATAAAAATAAAAAAGAATAAAGGGTAAACATTATAAATAGAAACTTTATTATAAATCACAGTAAACATTATATTTGCGAAGAAAATGTACATAACAGAAACTGTAGACATCCCCACAGAATATACCCCATTTTATAGCAAATAGAATGTAAACTGTCCACGTCGTCCAATTCAAATGTCTAATCTTCTTTCTTGCTGTCTGTCTTGCCACCACGGATACGACCTGTCCTACGGGCAGCGATAAGACCAACTTTGCGACCGGCAGATGTTCCTCGCTTGACAGTGGAAGCTTTACCAATATGCTGGTGATTACCACCACCGTGGGGATGCTCCACAGGGTTCATGGCAACACCACGTACCTTAGGCCAGCAGTTACGCTTAGCCTTGTATTTGTGGTATGCACGACCGGCCTTCAAGATGGGTTTGTCAATACGACCACCGCCAGCAACAATACCTATTGGCAAACAATTAAACAATTTTAGTCAAATTAAATACTCAATTATATGTCAGAATATAATGAGGTAGCATCAGAAAGAGCCTCTAGTTAAAAATCCGCAGAAACTTGTCAGACAAATCTAGAAATCATCATGATATACAATATTTACGATAAAAATAGTTAAGGTCAACCTTGCAATGTACTTCTTCACCTTCGATTTGGATGAAACTTCGTGAATTTGTGACATTTTAAATTAAATACTAAGTGGCGGTCGGATTCGGATGACCTTGAAAATGCAGTTTATTTGTCCAACATAAGTTCTATTGAAATAAATACTGATTCGTGTTTGTCGAGCGTAAGTTGTGAAGGCTTAGGATTTCTTTGTGAAAAGTGCGAGCGAAGCTAGCTTACCTACAGGTAAATTCCACATAAACATAACTTGTAGAACATTGTTTTAATACCGCAGAAAAAACATCACATGCGTGGAATTTACCTGTAGGTAAACTCGCTTCGTTCGCACTTTTCACAAAAAATTCTTAAGCCTACACAACTTACGCTCGATAAACTCGAATCACAGTACTCATTTTAAATAAAATTTAGCCGATCTCGCCAGTTTAATAGCTATGTCACTAACCTAGGACGCCAAGGGTCGTGGATTCAATTCCCATTGAAGAGTATAGTCGTTTGTGTCCACATAAATTCACAAATCATCCACTCATTATGCGGTACATAACCATTAAGTAGTTAGTCCGCTTAAAATCTTTATAAAAAAAAATTAAACTTATAAGCTCGCTCTCACGTTCCACGTTGAACAAATAAATTAAGAGCCATTAAACTATATTTTCAAAGTCATCCGAATCCGACTGCCACTTGTTATTATTTTTCCCTTTAATTTAAAGTAAAATAGGATACAAATCAAAAGAAATCATCCAAGTCAGAGGTGAAGTAGTATATCACAAGGTTGACCAAATAGTTACTTACCAACCATAGCTCTGTTGTTGGATGGAATGACTTTCTTGGCTCCTGATGGGAGCTTGACACGGGTCTTCTTGGTGTCGGGGTTGTGGGCAATAACGGTAGCATAGTTACCAGAAGCGCGGGCCAATCGGCCACGGTCACCAGTTTTCTCTTCCAAATTGCAAACAATAGTACCTTCGGGCATAGTACCAACCGGCATAACATTACCTGAAATATAATAAATAAGTCTAATAACGTGTACAATTTATATTAACATTTAACTGCTTACCGATCTGCAGGTTAGCTTTCTTTCCGCAGTACAAGAACTGTCCAGTGTACATTCCCTCGGGAGCAATGAATAATTCCTTACGAGTTTGGAACTTGTACGGATCTCTGAAGTTAACTACAGCCAAAGGTGCACCACGACCGGGATCGTGGATAATATCCTTAACGACACCCTTAAGATAACCATGTCGCTCAGCATAATCTAAGGACCTAAGTTTGGGTGCTCCCTTCCTCCTTTTCGTGTGGGACTTGAATACTGATCCCGCACCTTTACGCTGAGCACGAATAACACGTCCCATGTTGACGGACTAAAAGAAAAATAATGATGTTGGTCAAAATGTCACTCACAGAAACATGCAATCCATGTTGTATTTTCAAACACTTATTTTCTCTATTATTCACACTACACATGAAATACTTATAAATTACAACGCTAAAGACTTTTATTAATACTAAATAACTAAAAATACAAACAGATTAATTGTAATATAGAAAATAAATTAAGATTTCTTGTTGGTTATCACATATGAAACTTACCGAACGAACACAACAAACGTGAAAGAATCTCTTCTTCTTTTTAGGTTCTGTAATGTAGCGCTAATTGCGGCATCTTCTGGAACTAATAAGAATGGCGCCAAATGATTAAATACATTTTCAATGTGGAAAAATACTACATAATTAATACATTTAAATATATAAATTTCATATATTAATTTACATTACAAGTCTAACTCAGAACTTTACTAGTGAGCACGGTGCCTAACAAGCGAGTGAACGGGCTTGTAAAGTTCGAAGCATGTTGCTACTTTGATTTTTATTTTAATAAAACAGCAATTTAACTCTTTTATAAAATACCAAATATTCGTAAATAAAAATTTGGACGCAATACGTGAGATACTACATGATTATCGTACTTATATTATACACAAACTCAAACTCAGCCTAAAGCTTTGTTGTGGAACTTTCACTTGCCTTCGACAATCTTATCTATATCGTACTAATTGCGTAAATAACAATTAACTGGCTAAGTCGGTAAAAATATTCTTTACCGCTACAGACAGAACTCAATAATAATTTACATTGCAAGCCTGTTACTCAGAGCACGTAAAGTGCAAGTTTCGAGTTACGGTCGAGAATTGTACAATGTTTTACGATATAATGAATCGTAAATAATGTTTAAAATATTACATTTATTGGAGTTTGTACAGAATAAATTAAATTATTCGATAAAAAAAATGTATTTACGGACACAACCCGTTAAAAGATTGTATACTACTACAGATAAAGCTCAATAATAGTAGAATTACGATTCAGTATATTATAAACATATTTTGTCATTGTACCTATTAAGATTAACATAAAACTCGAAGTAACGTCATTATTTAATATTAAACAGAAAAATAGTAGCCATGGTATTACACTTATACCATAGGACATTAACATTAAAATTGTATGCAAATTTATATTAACCTTGGTTTGTTCAGAGTTTATGGAAAATTATTTAAATCAATATTAAAATATAAAAAATCTTTATTAGCACCGTACAACAAAATATAACAACAGTATAAAAATACATCCAAAAAACCTAAAAAGTCCCGTAAATAAAAATCTGAAATAACAAGTTATGAATTAAACTTTCAGTTTTTGTGGCCCCAGCATCTTCTTTCTTTGAGAAAACATATGAAGGTACATTTGAGGGAACACTGTAAAAATAAAACATGATGATGAATAAGAAATGACGAAAATAATAATTATAACACTTACATGGAATATATAGCAACATGATAAGAAGTAAGAAATGGCGGTAATGGAAAGAAAAGTTTAATATATTTGGTAATGCAACTGTCCACATATTAGTTTCCGCTACTTCATTCTGAGCACCATAGAAACACAGTAATTCGCCAGTTACGCCAATTGGATATAAAATTATAAATGTTGTATATCTAAAATGTACAATTAAAAATTAATAACTTCACTTTATCGCTTGATAACTCTAATGATACTAACCTTAACCAGACCAGAAAATATGGCATCATTTTTACAATATTTAATGCATAATACAAATATCTAATAATTTCAGTGATAGCCCAAGCTAAGAGGCAAAGAGGAAGTCCAGGAGCTGCTCTACCTCCTAGAGTAGGCATAAGAACTCCACAAACCACCATTACTCTAGAAAATACTTGAAAAGTAGTAATAACTGGATTTGATGGCACAAGTTTCGTTGCTGCATGGAAAATTTCTAATACTGCAGCATTTTGGAATATTATAACTGTCCATTTAACGGAATCGTAAAGAGATACATTCTCTGAAGTTTCGTTTGTGTAATAAGTAATAATTTGATATAAGAGATACGTCCATCTATAATATTGAATCAAAACATTACTATAATATCATAATATTTGTATTTTTGCTTACCCTAAAACTTGTAAAAAGTTGTACCCAAATAAATAGGTTTTAATTAGAAATGGTTGTTCTTTCTTAGCACTTGAACTTTTATTTTCCTTCTTTTGTGCCATTTTTATTCAATAATGACTCTGCAATTCATACAAAGTTTTCGATTAAAATGCTTAGGAAAACAATTAACCTGGCCTACTATTTACCTGGAATAGAATAACCAATAACGTACGTCATCGGTCACCCCACCGCTGAATGAAAGCGCAGAGTTCAAAAATATGGGATTGCTTTCCACGTCTTCTACAAAAATATGTCCACAACGAAAACCCCACGACCAATCGACCAATGCCAAGGGCAAATTATAAAGGCTCACTCACAATATACTTTGATTTGTAATCAAAAAGCCCGGGAAAAGATATTTGATTTTTTAATGAACTGTATGTTGACAAAGCGAATCTAGCACTAGGAAGTTAACTTTTACAAGACATAGTCCATTTAAATAGTAAAGGCTTGCTCATAATTACATGAGTACTGAAATAGCCCGAAAAATATGAGATTTTTTTAATAAAATAAAGTTGATAAAAGTCCGTTCACGGTAGCGAAAAAACTGGAACTAACTTAATGCAAGCATGTAATACGAAAAATTTTAATGTAAAATGACCTTTCGCACGCTTCTTTTGTGGTGATCTTGGAGGAAAGAAGATAAACGAGAGAGCGTTGTTATAACAACCACTGTTTTTTTCTTAATATATGTAACCATGGCTTGCATGCGTCTGCCCTCACCAGGTTACACTCCCCTTGCCAATAATACAAGCTTCTGCTTCATCTAGTTTCCTCCAAGGAAGTGGATATTGGCTCCTATTCCCACTTTGTCATTTCGAACAAAATTTAAAGTAGCGATGTGTGAGTATATGCGAAATGAAACTTAAAATTTTGCTCAAAAGGACGAGGTGGAAATGTGTTTTAGATATTTACTTCATAAAATCAACTCGGTTTTCAAAATAGTATTGTTTTTGAGGAACTTGCTTCGTCTTCAATATTTTAAATTTACAAAACTTACAATTGAACTATCTAAACCAAGTTGCCTGACAATCGTCGGAACCCTGTGCATAGACTTGAAATTTAATTCCAATACTTTCGCTAACGTGAATTTGAGTCGCCTGTTACATTCTGGTATCCTCGAAAAATATATTCATTATATCCTATTTCTTATTTCATAAAATTGATAAAAATACTAGAATATTTGCAACATCAAAAATTCTTTCGAATATTATTTTATTTAAAACTTTGGTTTAACTTTGTTAGCGATTTTTTATGTTATATGCTGAAAAGCGTAATACTCGGATGCCGAAATGAGATAACCATTGTTTGTATTGTATTTATTTCCAATTTCCATGGTTTGCAATTTGATTGTTTAAATACAAAGACTGTAATCCAATCAGAATTATTAAATTCAAAATGTAGAAATAATATACACCTCGCGTCAAAATTACTGGCTCACCTGAAATACATGTTGAAATAGATGTTTAATTTGGACACATTATGGAATGTGGTAACACATATTTGAATTAACCACTTGAATTGGGTAGGTATCATGCGGACGAATATTTTTTCGTTGACCATTCAAACGTTGAAAATGATGCGCACGAATCTGTAAAACTCAAATATTTTTACGTTGATTTTTCAAGTACCGACTTACGCATTTCTTGAATCTGCATTCCTTGATTATGCAAATCTTGAAAATTCAAAACGGCAACGCTGCCTTTAAATTTTTTCTGGGTTGTTCACCACAACTTTTATCTGGTAATACTTTAGTAACTTTTATGTTATTAGTATATTTAAAAAATTTTCACAATTTTAAACCATTTACCAATATGTTTTAAATAATATATTTATATTAAATTAATATAAATGTTAAACAGAAGAATTACAATTGAATTTATAATAGGCAGGGAAGAATTCAATTTAATTATTACAAATAAAATGAACTGGAATAAAATTCTATGGAAGATATAAATGATAGAAATGTTAAATTAAAAACTTATGTTAACATTTAATAATATTTATTTACATTAAAAACTGTTATTTAGATATGAAATACTTATATAACCTTACTTTATATTAAAACCAGAACCAGAAAATCTGTTGTATCGATGGATAAATATATGTAAGTATTAATATAAAAATGGTTTGGATGATTACAAGTTGATCTTGTTCAATTTCTTTTTCAGAGTAACAAATTGGATGGGAATATATTGTTCTTCAGCTGTTTCTTATCATAGCAAAGTTATATCTGACATTCAGTAGATGGATGCTGGACTTAGCTACTGAAACTCAACACACTAATAGTAATAAGCCGGTCATGACAATGTGATAATTACCTCTTTTGCTTCTATTTCATGTTGAGATATTTCCAAATAAAATAAAAGACTTGGATTATGTGCTGGAAAATATTTATTTAAAAACGTTTCAAATTATTGAACATGATTCTTCATTAGAAGAATAAACGTTTAGCATAAACAAGTAAATAGAAACATTAGCTATGTAAGCAACAAATTATGACTTACAAAACAGAGGAAACCATGTATTGTTCAACTCGAAGTCTTCATTCTGATTCACTGTATTGTTTTGCTTCTGCAGTTGGAAAATTTTTGTCTGAAAGTAGCATTACTTTAGTTGTTGTCTTTCCTCGAGATCGTTGTCTTCTGTAAATATATACTAATAGAATAGTGTCACTTTTCTTCGACTCTTAATTGTTGTAATGAATATACACCTGCAATCACAAGAAAAGTTGACAGAAACCGGAGTACGCATTAGTAGCCTTCGACGCTACAGAAATGTATGCTTACCACCCAGTTGCCATACAACAAAAATAAACGTCGATTTGACTTCCTATGGCAAAACTTTTCGTCTCTCCAGATTTATTGTCATTACAAGAACCATTTTTCTGTCATCTATTCTATAATTCTATAAAAATAAACTTCAGTATCCTAAATTCTTCCAAATGCCCCATCATCAGAGCATAACTAAAATAAAAGTAATGTTTTTACGATTAACTACGTACCAGTTACTGAAAATAACCCATTGGCACCGTTTTATTCACAGCATCATGCAATTTTAATTTTTCCAGATTTCAAAACCTGTATCTTTAGATATTTGGTTCCTGTGTGCATATGTCTCTCGGACCATAAGCCTTCGGAAAACAACCCGCCACTTAGGAGTATAATCATTCCTCTATCGCCGTTCATACAGCATAAATAATTATTATCTAATATAGATTTTGTAATTATTTACGTTATCCTTTTCATGACATTTTATCTTTATTCTTTTTATGGCCGGTTTACAATTATATCAGGCATGCTTTCCCATAGATAAAAAATATGAAATAAATGCATTTGAAACTAAACCACAACCACCAATTTGAAGCACAAAGTAATGACAAGAATGGAAGTACTTTAACCGTTAAAATTTAAAAAAAGAGGCTTTATTTATACGAGTTATTCTGCAGCCACTCTACAGCCAATTTTGACAAGCAAATCACGGTGCATATAACCTATAACCAAACTACATTTATTATAATTTATAAATAGAGGAAATATTATTTTGGAACATGTTATTTTGTAATAAAATATCGATTATTAATTAGTGTTATTCAAAGTAACTTGTTAACGAATATTGAAAATTTTAATATGGCGCCAAATTTAAAAATGTATGTCAGAACCGACTGTAATGTATGATATTTTTTTGGTACTTTCCATTAGTAGTATTGATGTGAATAAAATAATAATAGAATTATTAGTGGAAGCTATAGATATATTTC
The DNA here is from genome assembly GCA_963942605.1 of Poecilus cupreus. Lineage (NCBI taxonomy): Eukaryota > Metazoa > Arthropoda > Insecta > Coleoptera > Carabidae > Poecilus > Poecilus cupreus. Next base: position 16,500,168 of record OZ012719.1, on the reverse strand, counting down.
GTTAGCGACAAATAAAAATATTTAATACATTTGAGAGGATAATATGATGATGAACTTAATTAGATTAATTAGTAGGAAACAATGAATAGGTAGTATCTATTTCTCTTTCTTTCATTCTTTGTTTGTTCATTCATCTTTATTTATTAATTAGTTTATGATCTGCAATTGAAAATCTATATATTGTGTTGTTGATTAAATATAGGTACCTACATTATGAATGAAACTTATTACCTTATTTGTCTGTCTACCTTTCTTCCTATCGTTATGCATATTTATCTTGCTTCGGGATCTGCGATTGCAGATCCATCTTTCATTTTTGTCCAATCTAACCGAAAGATTTAGTAATTTTCCAAGTATGTAATTATAAGATTTATAATACATTATGTGTCCACGGAGACATTTAAGGAAAGAATGTAAATTTCTACTCTAAAATATACAGATAATTAAGAAACTGCTATAATTATATATTATATGTAATTGATGAACATCCTATCAACCATTTATTTTCCTGACGACGGGTAAACTTAAACCTAAATCTTTTGCTCCATTCTTCGAACACGTTATTTAGTTTTTGGCAGTTTGTGAGTAAATATAAAGGTATTTATTTAAAAATGTGTACTGTTATATTCGTACATTTTCCTTAGAATTTTGTTTAAGTTGAATCGAAACAATCTTTTTTCACAAATATAGTACAAGGTCTACACATTAACACAAAAAAAGTTTGCAGAAATTCTTTCGCGGATATAAGAAAAAAACCGCGACTTACGGTGCAAATATTTTGTTTTTTTTTATATATCATAAGAAATAATAAGAATTCGAGAAAATCGCAAGATATTAAAAATAAAGAGCAGAAAATTCTCTACAAAAAAGGTACTCAAAGTTTTTTTTTTTCATAGAAACAATAGTTTTTCTGTAAAACATCACGAATGAACAGCCCGGAAACGCGGAAACTCCAAATAGAGTTGGCGCCCACATTTTTAAAAATTATTACACGAAAAATAATTTTTGCAAAGTAAACCAAAGGGCATATGAAATGTAACTAAATATCCATTCATAATTCACTAAATTTATCCAGAAAATTTTATTTTTATTATCCAAAGCTAGTTATACAATAATTTACTTTCTGTTATTTTAAACCATTTTACATAAATGTCAAAATATAAACTAAAAAAACAATTTTCTGATTAAAAATCCTTCGAACATTATCAATTACTTAACTATATGTTTCAAATAGGAACAATGACAATTTTTAATACCCTACCTGGAAAAACTAAACAAACATTACATTTTGTTTAATTTTTTAATTCTTCAACAATATTGATTTTGCGGGATTCAACTTTGAATAAAATTAATAGGAATAATAGTATATTATTCAGTGAGCATGTAATGTATGCTCATGAGAATGAAGTTTGCATCATGAGCGAACGCGAGTGATGTGTAAATCATTCGAATGAGTAATAGCCATTACATGCGTGTAGAATACTATATTTTATCAACAACATTTCGTCAAATATTTGTTTTGAAATTATAAGATTATGAAGAATTTTTGCTCCGACAAATACAAAAAATTGTTTATCAACATACATAAATTGTAGCAACCATCGCTAGGCTACATACAGTTGTAAAAAATTTTGAAGTGATTTGGCATTTAGCAGAAAATCTTAAAATCAATTATTCAGCTACAGTTTAAGCTTAATAAGAAAATAAAAAATGCTACTAAAATATTTAAAAAAGTAAATAAACATGCAAAATTCTCTGAAAAAGTCAGAATTTGACCAAGAAAGTGTATTTTTTCCTATCAGAGAATTCCTAAACCATAGGGAATTTGAATTATTTGGATTAAAGTCGAAATTTGAAGTGACAAATAACCTATTACTGGTTATATTATTTCCTCTTTTGGACAGTAATTTTTTAAACTGCAAAGTTTCTACACTATATGATCATTTTAGACTCATTTTGTTCAATAGTTATATCACGAGTGCTAAGAATTTAAATCGATTAAATTTGACATGTCTAGCTTATGCAAAAAATTTTGCTTAAAAAGTGTTTGAGTACATAATAATTAAAAAAAAAACCCGAGACCGCAGGTCGAGGGATTTTATCTTAAATTATTATGTACGATAACACTTTTTTAAAAGCAAAATTTTTTAAATAAGCTAGACATCAAATTTAATCGATTCAATTCTTTAGCACGAGGGGTATATATCAAGATTATTTCATGAATTCATCGCATAAACATTAATACTTGCCGAAGAAATTGTACTAAAACGTTAATTTTGACACATTTTCACATAAATAAATTGGTACACACATAAACAAAAAGCACCATAAAATTATGTTGTTACTATAGCAAATTGATTGTTTTTCTTATTATTTGTCAAATAAATGTCAAAAATTTGTAAATAAAAATAGCTTGAATTGAATAATTCAGCATTTTTAAAGATATAGAATACCAGTAAAGGTAAAAAACATGTAAGTATCTTGCTTCTGCAACTAATTATCCAGCTAAATATGCCTTCAAAATGTTCAAAATTTGCATATAAAAGCTAGCTTCAATTTAATCGCGAATAAACAGCATGCTGCTGTTTATTTACTTATCTAAAATGCGGAACAATGGAAAATAAGACATTCTGATTGGTCGCTACGCTCGTGTTTTAATTGACCCATTCGTGACTAAAGACTAGCTTTACGTACTTGTATCGTAAATAACTATTATAATTTCAATTTTTCTATTCCTAAACATCTTACAATTCTAAGAATTTTTTCAAAATTTTCAAAAATGTTTTCAAATTTTCCAAATTTTAGGTGGGTAATTACCCAGGATATTTAGTGCGGCCCACACTACCCACGCCTTCCGCCGGCCTTGCAAGTATCTAAATATGCAATATACCCAATCAGTTTTAAACTCTGACGAAATAAAAGTGCATGAATGCTAAAGTTTGCTCTGATGATAGACGTTCTGGAAGGATCCAAGAGATAAAAGCTGGTGAAGCTTACGATTCATGAAAAAAAACTAGATGATTTATTAATTGTTGTATCGCTATGGATCATGTACCTACTTCGCATTCGGATAGTAAGAATACTTTCTGTAGCGTATCGTCGAAGATTACAAAATACTTGCTGTCGGTGCATATACATAAAAATAAAGAGGTGTGGAAAAGTCATAGCATAGTCTCGAGGAAATATTTTACACAAAAGTAGTGCTACTTTTAGACAAAAATTTTCCAACTGCAGAAGTAAAAAATACAGCAAATCAAAATGAAGGGACAGGACATGATTTTCTCGGTTTTATACTATAATTTGTTTGTTACTGTTTCTATTTAAATGTTTATGATTTTCATTTATTTTCCTGATGAAGAATTGTGTACAATAATTCGAAACGCAGTATATAAATAAATATTTTTATATTATACCTGCATCATAATCCGTGTTTAAAACACGCTGCAGCGTTCACAAACGCAAAATTAAAACACACCGTGCTTTAAAGGTTGTTAAGCAACAACAAAAATAATTACTAATAATATCTGTCAAAACTGTCAACAAATTGTATAAAAACGGATCTACATAGTAACGTAAGCGATAAATGCAAACCGATGTCTATGTAAACGATATACGTCAAACGTCACACGCACAAAATTTTGAAATGAATCAAAATCAAAATGTTGCTTTCCAGTTTTCTCCAGAATATGATGCAGGTATAATAAAAAATAGCGTATGACACACGTGTATAAGTGCTTTAAAACAATAAAGAAAAATGTTCAGAATTAAAACGGGATCATTTGAGTTCTAGTTGCTAATTTTTTTGTTATGTATGAGTTCTAGCCAAAGAAAATTCACGATTTAAGGTAATTATCAGAGTACCATGAGAAATAAAACAATAATTTATGTTTTTATTTCTGATATATTTCAAATACTTGCTTAATTTATAAGATTTCATTTTCACTTAGAAATGACGACGCCTAAAAAGTACAGTAGCACTGTTTAACTTATCTTAGTCCACGGGACACTTTTTCTTAAACATTTCGGAGGCAAAAAGGATAGGTACATGAAAAGTCATTTCATGTCAATTCTAAAGTTATTTTATTTATACAAAAAAAATAGTCAAAAATAATACATAACTAGAAATAATAAAAACACAGTCAGAATATTATCAAGGTATTTAATGGAAACATTGAGCAACAATTTCTTTTAATATTGATATTTGTTGTGAAAAGTCTAATTATATTTTCAAGAGTGGAATCTTTCAAGCCGTTTCTATATTTCGACTTTAAATACTTCCGAACATAGAAATTCCAGTTAATGCACTAGATGCAATATGTAAGTTGATGATTTACGATCATAATTCTTTTCTCATATGCATTCTATTATTTAATAACCAAAATGTTCCTAATTTTTTACAATGGTATATGAGCTATCATCATAAGTAATAGGTTTCAAATCAAAAATTTGAGATCGGCACAGCAGTAGTCATTGATTAACATTTAAAGGGGCCATACTACAAAAGAGTAGTAAGAGAACCACTACACAACTACATAACATCATCATATACGATAGAACTGATGTATTTTATAAAAATAGGCTTTACGTTTGTTGAAGGAAATGCTAGCCATAGTTATTACTATTAGTGTGTTGAGTTTCAGTAGCTAAGTCCAGCATCCATCTACTGAATGTCAGATACATGTCAGATATAACTTTGCTATGATAAGAAACAGCTGAAGAACAATATATTCCCATCCAATTTGTTACTCTGAAAAAGAAATTGAACAAGATCAACTTGTAATCATCCAAACCAGTTTTATATTAATACTTACATATATTTATCCATCGATACAATAGATTTTCTGGTTTTAATAAAAAGTAAGGTTATATAAGTATTTCATACAGTGATCTGAACCACAAGTGGTTCAGATCACTGATTTCATATCTAAATAACAGTTTTTAATGTAAACAAATATTATTAAATGTTAACATAAGTTTTTAATTTAACATTTCTATCATTTATATCTTCCACAGAATTTTATTCCAGTTCATTTTATTTGTAGTAATTAAATTGAATTCTTCCCTGCCTATTATAAATTCAATTGTATTTCTTCAATTCTTCTGTTTAACATTTAGGTAAAACCGTAGTTTACGGCCAAATATGACGTTAGCTACGGATTGCCAATGATATTTGGTGGATATGACAGTTTGGGGTGAACAACAAAAACTTAGTAAATTTGCATTCTGAAAATGCTGTTGAACAAATTCGTGTTTATTCAACCTCAAAACTAAAATAAATCTGAGTTTCTTCTTTTTTAAAATTGTTTTTCTTTAACTATGACCGGCTAAAGGAACTTAGATCTGCAGCTAACGTCATATTTGGCCGTAAACTACGGTTTAGCCAACATTTATATTAATTTAATATAAATATATTATTTAAAACATATTGGTAAATGATTTAAAATTGTGAAAAGTTTTTAAATATACTAATAACATAAAAGTTACTAAAATATTACCAGATAAAAGTTGTGGTGAACAACCCAGAATAAAGTTAAAGGCAATGTTGCCGTTTTGAATTTTCAAGATTTGCATAATCAAGAAATGCAGATTCAAGAAATGCGTAAGTCGGTACTTGAAAATTCAATGTAAACATATTTGAGTTTTAAAGATTCGTGCGCATCATTTTCAACGTTTGAATGGTCAACGAAAAAATATTCGTCCGCGTCATACTCTCCCGATAATTTATAATTTTTATCGACATCGGTAATATACTAACGTTGCTAGCATTGGCAACATCGCATTTGTTCTGACGTTTGTCATATTTTGAGGTTAATTGGTTTCATGTAAATGTTAAAATCTAATTATAAGAATTTTTATAGTGTTGAAAGCCATTAACAGGACATCCAGAACTACAAGACATAATGATAGATTTTATTTGTGCGAAGAAAGAAATGGTGACTCAAGATAAAGCAAATCCAAAAGATATCAGTACATATCAAAATAAATAATGCATGAGTATATTATTTGAGCTGTTAAAGGATGATACATTAATGCTCTGGTTTTTGTAAGACATCTAAATCACGTTTTTAATAAGCAAATGCATCGTTCTACTGCATTTCTGACAAGGCAGTGATATTCTGTATATCTAGCTCTTGGTGTACTAGCTACTGAATTTTCAACAGGAGTTAATAACCACGGCTCCAACGGATAGCCCGAATCTCCTAAGAGCCATGAATTACTCTCTCCATTTTCATATTTTGTAACTAAATGTTTTCTTATGACTGATGTCGCCCATATTGCAGAATCACGACATGAGCCAGGTAATCTGGCATTTGAAGAATAATTCTTAAATTTGAATCGCTCAAGAGTTGAACATTAATACTATAAAAACCTTTTCGTTTAAAGTAAACTGCCGGTGCATAATTTTCATCTGTAATAGGTGGTGCTCTTATTGCTACATGAGTTCCATCGATGCAACCGAAAGTCCCACCGACATTAAATTTTTGTGCAAATCTGTTATTGAAAAATCAAACTAAAGTAACTATTTTTTTTAATTACTGAAGAACAAATTCATGCTTGCTTGACAATAATAATTTCTTCATCAGTAATAGGAAATTTTACGTACTAACCAGTAAATAATTTACAAATATGTTAGTAGTTTTAGATACACAAGCACTAACTGAAGCTTGGAAGAGACCATTTTTTTCTGGTAACAACCATGTTCAAAAAAAATATAAAACAGCTAATACCTAAAATAAAATTGCATTGTTATATTAATTATTCTGAATAATTAGTCAATACTCAAAGCATGCCTTTAAATGTTTAGGTATTTTTATATTCCGTACACTATTGATCAGATGTGGAGATATTATTTCAATATTATCTCTTGTCATATCTTTATTAAAACGGAATAACTGTTGGAAATAACAATTTGATAAATCAGAAGGGTTACTTAAATCTCTAATCATTCTTCTTTCTAATCTCATTTCATTTCTAAAATAAGGAAAATTGTAAGATATTGTTATAGGTTATAATTTTTCTAGATATGCATTCATTCTTCGATTTCTTGCAATTCTTCATATCATGGCATATAATTAATCTGAATGCCATTTCTACAGTCTCACTTTTAATTTTAACGTTAATTTCGCAAAATTTGCCGTATAACATACATCGTTTATTATTAACAACAGGCCGTGCACTGTCTTTAAAAATTAGAAATTTACCGATGTAAATAAGCGATCATCGCTATTGTAAATTGTTACATGATAGCTAAATTTAAATGTTGTCGATAAAAAGGAGTAGCGACGTCTTTAAAAATTAGCGATGTGTTACATGATACAGCCGATTATTGGCTAACACCTTTTTTCCTTTCCACCGCAATGCATCATGCATCACACGTGCGTCGCCCTGGTAATCAGACTTGTCAAAAATCCATCAAAATTGCATCAAATGCATCGTTGACATAAGCGAAGAACTTTTCCATGTGTCCATCAAATCAAAACATACCATTTTACCCAACATACAAAACGGAAGTTCGTGGTCATGTAGTTGTTTGGTGGTTCGATAAAAATTTTTCACAATCTCGGTATAATTTCAAATTTTGTCCCAGCAGCAGCAACGCATGTACCATAATAAGTGTTTTGTTCGCTGCACGTTGTTATTACGACGACATACATGTGAGATAAAGCATAAGTATCTTTTTTCATTTTATAATTAATTAGATTCTTGCAGAATATAATTACGAACTACCTGTAGAAGTTATTTATACATTCGCCAAATGCATATTAGATGGAAATAATATTCATAAACAATTACGAAAAACCGGTGCTTTAAATGATATAAATTTAACAATACCTGAAGCCATAGAAGGTGTTGGACATGAGCTACGATTTATTGTTGAATGGGTAAAAATATTTAATAGCAATTTATATTTTTCAATAAACATTTTCTTAATGTATAGAAAACGAAACTTCATACAGATATAGAAACTTCACTTTATCCCAATATTAAACGAAATTTAATCGAATGGATGTGTACGCCAATGTATGAAGAACACCCTGATTTATACATTATTATCATCGCAGATTCAAGATCAGTTTTAATGGTGTATCAGGATTTCCTTGACTTAGTAGCAATTTTCCTTTTAGAACTTTTAAATAAAAAATAAATATCAAATTAATTTTTAGATCACACTTATTGATTCGCATCGACATTTACAACACGGCGCACTTTTGGCTCAAGTATCTCGAAATAGACTGAAGGCATTATGCTATTGGTTCAACTGTATGATTGCTGAATGTTTTGACTCTCACCCAGATTGCTATGAGTTATCATTCTTGTACTTTAAGGAGCCAACTAAATAAATTATAATTTTAGACAAGAAATTCTTGTATTTTCGGTAAATATGGAAAAGTTTATTCGTTTATAGTAATAATAAAAATTCTCATATAAAAATCCGTAGTTTTTTTTAAATATACATCCCAATAAAAATTTATTTACCTACATATTTAAAAATTGGCTATTAAATAAATATAATCAGTCAATACAATGTAAAATAACCATTTTTGTACATATTGCAATAAACTATAAAGTTTGATGAGGAAAAGTAAGGTAAGCAATAAAATTGGTATAAGATATATCTTCTTAATGATTATTATTAATGAAAACAAATAACATTCATACCTCGGAATTCACTAATATGCCTTTAAAATTAGTATTAATAATAAGAAAACACAGTACAACTACAGCTATACGTTTCCCAGCAATGTTCTACGAACAAAGATAAATTTGGAACTCTTATATGCAGCGGCAACTGTGTATTATATTATTAATAAACGCTTCACGTACCAACAACACATCTTTAAGCCAAGATATAATTTATATTAAAATACAAATACGTGTTTCTGAATTAATGTCAATATTCAAAAATTACTTTTACTAATATTCACCATTACCTATTTGATAGTAAGATTATTATTTACAATATGTACAAATTATTGTGAATATTTTCTGGAGTTAAATTTTTCAATCTCTTTAAAATATATTATTTTACATTAAATACGCAACAGTCAAAAAAATTCCTTTTAAATGATACACGTGTTTCTTATATACATATTCTAGTAGAGAGAATTAGTATTGTTCTAAGTTTAGCGGATCAACGGAGTTACTTGCGAGAAACTTGAAACAACTGTCTATAGCCAGCCTGCTAGTCAAGCTGGCTAGTGCTATGTGGCTGGTTCTCCTTGCCTTGAGTCAGAGCCCACTCTACAAAGTCATCGATTAACACTGGCCAGGCGCCTTCTTCATCGTAATTGCTCATATCATCAGCAATTTGCCCCGCGAAATCCAGCAATAAGTTCCATGTATCTTTCGGAATCGATCTTTTATGATGTTCCTTAAATGATTCCGAAATGAAGTGATATTATTGTACATGCAAGTATTCATACCTACCTGAAGAAACTTGCACCATAGATCTAAAAATTTAAATCTTCCTTGAAGAACAATATTCCAATATGCTATAGCCATATCTAAATCTAATCCTTTTTGACCTGGATTTTTGGCATAATTGAAGGTAAAATGATAGAAATCTTTAAATTTAAAACCATCTTTTAACTCTGATTCCAAACTAGATAATCGTGCTTTTAATTTTTCAACGCTATCACAGCTTAATTCTATCATACCAGATGTGAATTCTTCTTTGGTAAATTCACACTGAGTAGCAGCTTTGAATTTCCATGCAATTATTAAAACAAGTTTTGATTCAGGGCTAAGACCAAGATCATCAAGAAATTTCATGATGCCTTCTGCTGTAATTTTATCTGGCTCATTTGGATCGCGATATCGAACGTATACTGCTTCTAGCTTTTTCTTATCCACTGTGTTTCTGGGCTCCTTGTAGTATGCATCTGGATTTTGAAAGTAGTTGTCACTGGCAAGATCTAATTTCCAATCGTTTTGAGTAAGACAGAATATTGCAGTGTTCTCCCCAGTTTGGGTAAATGATATAAATTTCTTTACTTTTTCTCTTTGTGAAGACTTCAGTTTGTGCTAAAAATATTTGTAAATATTAAAAAGGTTATAATATTCTTTCATTTTGTTGGTCTATTTTTGACAGCAAAATTTACTTTCGTTAAGTCGAAACAAATACTAATGAGACAAAGTAGAACACAATGATGAATCATTTTCTTACCATCTTTAATGGACTTGTTTAGCACAAAAAAATTTGGTTTTAAAAAGGATCATTGGCATTAAAATCCTGAAATTATATCACAAAATTAAGAAATAACCTCCAATTTAGTGAATCAAGGATACCACAACTCAAACTCGAAACTTGACGTACAAGATTATTGGATTACGAATAGCACGGGTGCGGTGAAAGTAATTATAATTTTGCAGGAAATGTGTACATCGTGGAGAGTATGTCAAAATTAGGGAAAGTAAGCAATAGAGGATAAAAAGAGGAACGTATAATTTAAATCATGGCTGCAAATCGTTTGTGTACTGTAGTTCATATGGCGACAATTAGAAAAAAAATTAGTAATCATGTATGCATTTTCTTTCATCAAAAACATACTTATGCGACAAAAGAAGTAAGAGTACGATTTGCTCCTAGTCCAACGGGTATAAATTCAAATTAAACCAAAATAAAATAGCACATTACTTAGTATTTCAAATTGCAGGCTACTTACATTTGGGTGGATTAAGAACAGCTCTCTATAATTATTTGTTTGCCAAATCACAAAAAGGCAAATTTGTATTACGTATAGAAGATACAGATCAAACTCGTTTAATAAATGGAGCTGCAGATCAGCTACAAAAAGATTTAACTTGGGCTGGAATACAAATAGATGAAGGTCCAAACAACGGAGGAAGTTTAGGACCTTACATACAATCTCAACGATTAAATTTATATAAGTATGTGTATTATAATTGCTTTAGAATACTTAGAATATCGTTATTTACTTTAGAGAACAAGTGCAAGTTCTATTGAATAATCAATCCGCTTATTATTGCTTTTGTACTGATAAAAGATTAGATTTATTACGAAAAGAAGCACTTAGAATACGACAAGTACCAAAATATGATAATAGATGCAGGCATTTAAAAGCTGACGAAATTCATAAACGTTTATCTCGAGGAGATAAATATTGTATAAGATTTAAAGTGAGTAAATTAATTTTTGAAATGAAACTTTAGATAAAATTTTTAAAAGTTATTACCAGATTGTGAAACATTCGAAGACTTGATTTACGGCAATATTGCTTATGATGTTGCATTGAACGAAGGTGATCCGGTAATCATGAAAAGTGATGGGTACCCCACGTATCACTTCGCTAATGTTGTTGATGATCACTTTATGAATATTACTCACGTTCTGAGAGGTGTTGAATGGCAGATATCAACCACTAAACATATCTTGATGTATAGGTAAATATATTCTGGAATAAAAAATAACTGAAATAAATAAAAGAAAATAATATTTAAAGAGCATTTAACTGGGAACCACCAATTTATGGACACTTGCCGTTATTAATGAATGCCGATGGTACAAAGTTAAGTAAAAGGCAAGGAGACATACAAATATCAAATTATAGGGAAGAAGGCATTTATTCTCAGGCTCTTGTAAACTTTGTTATTAGTTGTGGAGGCGGATTTGAAAAAGAACTAGGAAAACCACAATGTTATTCGATGGAAGAGCTAATTGAACAGGTTCGTCGTTTGAAAACATTTATATGTAGCTTTTCAAAACAAAATGAAAAAATAAGGATTTGATTCACTATGTAATGAAAAAAGTCTTGAAATATGTGAATATTGTAGAAAATGACTCACAATACCTATTGTCGTTGAGTAGAATTCTTCAAACAGGTGTAGAAAATTCGCTATTGCAAATTCAAGAAAATCTGGTTAATATTGTCAATAACAACAAATATTGTGAGTTTATATTAATATTTTCTACGATTTTCACATCCTTCAACAAAATATTCACAAACTTTTTCACTCACAATTTTGATTTGCTTTGATGCTTTTGAATTCGAGACCGGAATATAACATAAAGAAAGTTAGGTACACAGAAAAAGTTATTTTATTTTGATTTGAAAAGCTTTACTTTAACTATGTAGTTCTTGTTTGATACTTATATATTTATTTATAAACAGTTTGATATAAATAGGGTTAACGCACATTCTACAAAATTGGCGCCCGAAAAACTGGAAGAATTTAACAGATTAGAGTTGATAAAACTTTTGGAAAATGAACAAAGTTGCAATAAAATAGTTGCGGAAGTTCAGAACATGTTAAAAGAGAAATTCCCAGAGAAGTACAATAATTCAATATTTTATTACAACGAAATTGTATTTAATAAAAATTTTAGGATTGCAGATAAAAGTTTACAACTAAATAATTCATATATAAAATCAATACTCCATTGGTCAACATGTAGAATAAATAGATTATCAGATTTAGTATCAAATGACTTATTGTTTTTATGGGTAATTCCACCATCTGTTACCTCAATAAATGACGAACAATTACAAATTATAAGAACGTTAAGTAATATTTTCTCAGATGAAAAAATAGAATTCCAAAAAGACAGTCTAAAAGAATATTTAAAGCAGTTTGCTGCTAATAACAACATAGGATTCAGTAAACTTATGAAAATTATGAGGAGCGTTTTAAGTGGCTTAAAGGTAAAAAGAATTCGTCAATAGTTTTGTAAAAAATTATAGTTTAAATAATATTCCAGGAGGGTCCAGGAGTTGCAGAAATGATTGAAATATTAGGAAAGGAAAACACAGTTCTTCGAATGACTGAATACATTCGCAAACATAATTCATAAGTTCAATAGTTTAATATCAGTAAACAGTACATGTTTGTTATGTAGTTTGATTGATTTGTTTCAGAATTAAGAGAATTATAGAAATAAATAATATTTTTTACAACTAAATGTAATTTGTTTGTTATTTTATCATCCTAGGTCCTTAATGTTGGACCCTTTATTTGGTTTAATATCACAACGAATTGTAAATGATAAAAATGAAAACTAATGTTCAGATTTACATGAATATTGCTGTTAGAAGACAACAATAGAATACAGATTCTTTTGTACAGAAATGACTGCTAGTTTCTTTTATAAATATCACAGTAAATTGTTTTACGATGCAGTCTTCAAAATACATTCAATAAAGTGCAGAGTACAGTGTAAATAATTCAAATTATTGATAAATACAATTAGACGCAAATAACAATAACAAGAAATAATCGTGGGGAAAATTTGAGTTAGGTAATTTACGTTAGAACGGAATTTTGGTCCTCAACTTTTTTCCGCGGTTTAATTCTTATGCCTATTTTATATATTTTAATGAATGAACACATTATATCTGTTTTTGCTACAAGAATAGTCTAAATCATCCTAATTACAAATAATTTTGGAAGTAAACTGAAAAATGGAATGCTTTAAATTGTAATTTTATGCAAATGATAATTTAAAATAAGTGGTTCGGTTCTAAGTGTTCATAATTTAAAATTGAATAAGAATGAAAAGTAGCTTACGTCGTAAGATGAAAATGATATAAAAATAATATTAGCATTTTTGCCGAATAAATAATATGTAAATATAAATAGTATTTAAAAGGCAAGCATAGTGTTTCGAACACGCTACATTTTGTAAAGTTAGTTACGCGATAGAATACATGCAGCAAAAAGGCAATATACAATGATTATCAGTAGTTATCGATTATACAATTGATTACTTCATTTATACTGCTAATAGTTATTATATAACACTCAAAGAAGCGAAAAGAAGAGAACAATATTGCTAGAGAGTCGAATTTCAATTGTATGTGCCCAGCCTTAACATTTTGATAATAATATTGGCTATAGGCACCATTATTTTAAGTTATATGATGTACATAGTATTTACAGTCTATGCCGAATAAGATTATTGATACGTTATTACTTATTTTACTTGTAAAGAAACGATGAATAATGTATTTTTCTGTAAAATACACAAAATAGAAAATTATTCTACTATTCAGGTTATTTGTTCATTGCTCTATCAATTTCTTGGTCAATAAGTTAAACAATGCAACAATCTTCTTCTTCGGCACGAATTATTACCTACACTTGCGTTACGAAATTTTATAGAAAACAAAACTGCCGAAAAACGGCGTAAGGTAAGTGTTAATATTTGTTTGTTTAAGGAACATTTACATATTCAAAAACTCTTTAACATTTTCAAAAATACTCTAACTACATCTTCTTAATATTATAATAGGTATTAAAAGGGCATATAGTGAAACACGGTAACAACATTTTGAACAGACTGATAACAATCGACAATCGATGATGAGTGAAAAGGAAGGAAGATTAGGTTTGGGTTTGATATTGCTAGGAAGATATAATTGCTTCAAATTTAGAATATTAGTTTTTTTTTTCTCAAAGTTAAGTAGGTATTTAATGCAGATATGACAATGCTGCATTTAAAGTTTTATCGTATGAACATGAATTTTTTTCTTCGAATGCAGCACAAAGTTCAAAAATTAAAATTGATTATGATCATCAAGAGCAGAAAAAGACTAGAATAAAAAAATACTTCATATGATTTTGTGACTACAAGAAAATTTCTTGAATCACATTTATTTATGTATTTAGAAGAATTTATGGTAAGTGATGCATAGTAATATTAGGAGGTAGGTATTATTATAAGTTAGAAATTGTGTTTTGTAGTCAAGTCATGAAGGAAGTGAGATTCAAGAAATTTTCTTGTCAAAAATTGCTAATTAGTGACGAAATGACAGAATATTTCGCTTTTATTTATTTAATCACAGTTACCAACGCTTAACGTAATTGTAAAAAAAAATTAAAAACCTTGTGTGAGATCTTTAATAGCTTGCAGAATCCTCTTAACATGGCCAACTTTGGTAACACCAAGATCTTTGAGATCTCTTCGAGCAAGTGTGAGTAATTCTCGACCTCGAATATCGTTCTTGATGAAGCTGTCGATATACTCTGACAACTGCAATGTTTCGAGCCACGATGCGACTTCCTGACAGCCCCAGGAAGCGACATCTCTTGCTTGTTTGTGGCTTGATTGCTGCTGAGATACGCCAGCTTTGCTCCGGAACTTTAACCAGAATAAACCTTTACGTTTGCGTTCGTACTAAAGAAAAGGTTTCGATTATATAATAATTTATTTTATAATGTTATACCATACTGCCATACTGGAATTTGGCATCATAAAATTTTGATTTCAAAAACCAAATGTGTAGAAAATTGTAGACTAATTGGATCACATTTAAAATAAATTATTGAAGGTTATACACTGCTAGCAAGAAAATATGTTAGATGCTTTGGCTCCATCTACTACTAAGTTTATTTGATAGTGATGTTGATGTTTTTCATTTGTATGTAAGTATGTGATATAATTTAAATATAATAATGGTGTAATAATTACAGTCTTACGTCCCACAATGTTTGAATTTTGCGTCAACATCACTAAGAGAATCTAGAAGGTACTAAACACACTGATTGAGCTATCTAAAGCATGCCAAATTTCAGTAAGGGAGTTACACACTTAATTCTCACCTGATCCTCCTGTACCGTCTGCAGATACACCAGACTACCATTCGTTGTTTCAAGTATGTAACATTTCCTTAATTCCATTTCTGTATTCGTTAGACTAGCGCTTAGTTTATTTTCCAAGTCTTCTCGTAATTTAAATTTGTGTCCTTTATCATGTAACAAACAACAACACTCTTCATATAATTGCTTTACTGCATGCACCAATTTTGTAAATTCTATTCTGAGCTTAGGTCCTTCAAGTATTTTGCCGTTTGGATGAATATTTTCTAAACAAGTATCAGTTGTAACAGCTAATGTATATAAGTCGGATTCTATAGTATGGCTTATAGCCATCAGTTTCACCCATTTTGCTAAAGATGTTGCACATTCGATAAAATTTAATAACAAGTAATTTTCTTCTTCTGAAAATAGGATTTCCGTTTCCATACTGTTCTTTCTTAAAGAGCTGAACGATGGTGACTTCTCTAAACTGCTTGGAATAGCAAGGCCTTGTCCGGAGAAAGAGTGCTGTCGAACTTTATCTATAACAGGTATTCCAAGAAGCGATTTATCTCCGCTAGGTATACTTTGTCTAGGTAGACTTAATCTAGCTTTATCTTGTATTGCTGAATGTCGAGGCTTGTCGTGGATTACCATTCGTTGCTTCTCCTCCCAACTTCTAAGAGATTCTTCCAGTGCTCTATTTCTGCACAACATTTGCATTCTATTTTTGTGAATTATTCTAATCATTCCTGGAGGCTGAATCCAGGCTTCTCCGTCTACTTGTATGGGAACACCTTCGTCACCTATAGGAACATTGAGAGTTATATTTTTGAGTACAGTGAAATATAGTAATACTGGAATGCTGACTTGTATGCTGTTATGAAAGCGAAAAACAAGCCTGAGAAAGATATATGTTGCAGGGCAACCCTTCTTTGTCTAACACTTGTTTGTAGAACTGTTGCTATATAAAAACATGTTGCACAGTTTTGTCTAAAAGTGATAAATAATATTTAACAGGCAGATTCATCAAAAGAATTAGCGCTAATCCTATTTTTATTATTAGTCGTAACTTCAGTTACCATCCTCAAAACATATTTATGTTAACTAAGGTTGTAGTTACGATAGGTTAACATAAAATTTGACACATTTTGTTAATTTAATTAATTTAGAAATAAAGTTACAGAGGTTGAAAAAAATGGAATTAGCGTTAATTCTTTTCATGAATCTGCCAGTAACAGTTTATTGTTCAGTTATTCTAAAATTCCACATAACTTATACATCATTGTAATCATTATAATTTATCACGATCTGATTAGGATTGATACTCACTCCCGTTACCATTCCAAGTTGGGATACAATTAACTTTGCAAAATGGCAACTACAAATCTATCGGGCACCGGTTAGTAGTTGTAACTAGGGCTTGCACCAGGTGGGCAACACATATGGCATTAGTGTAAAGTAAGTGGCTATTTAAAGTAAAAATTAAGATGTATGTTGTGGTTCGTCCTAGAGATATAAACGGAAAGAACATACAATTTAAATTTTTTTATCAACTTTCTAAACGAACTGTACAACAAAGACAGTTAGCCCAACGATTGGCTCGCATTTTTAACGTTAGTTGGCATTCCAGTATTGTTATATTTCAGTTTTGAGAAGGTATAATTTATGAGTAATATTACCTAAAATATTGATTTGTACAGTTTGGCACTGTGCAATGCGATGATGCTGTAAATTAATTAAACGCGATGCTGCCATTTGAACAGATCCGAACACAGCTACTACTTCTAGTATACGATCATCAAAAGATGGAGCTAAAAAAATATCATCTTCTTTTCGTCCTCCCCAAAAATTTGTCCCGCCCATAAAACTACAACAAGCTAAATATAATATTTATTCAATTATTTTCCACTTCAGCCCATACCTAGGAATATTTAAAATAACGATTCCCTGTAGAGATGGCAGTGGAATTCGTTGGCCGTCGCATTCTAACTGGACTCGTTGATCTAAATTTTTATAAGTTTTTTGTAACCATTGCTTACTTCCCAAAACTCCGTACCACATATAATTCTTTGCACGAGATCTACATTTTTCTGGATGTTCTTCACGTTTGTGATGGAAATCGAGTGAGATTTTTGCATCAATTCCAATCCCAAAATAATTATTCATTACGCAGCGTTCGAAGAATCCTTCTAGAAGAGTTTCGTCTGGATCCATGAGAGGACTAACTGCGGCACATAACGCATCCGCGTTGGCTAGTAGGCATTTACTTATTAGACCAGAACCGCCACTTACATCTACAAATTTTTCTAAGTTTAGAAATATGTACATAAAAAATGAAATCGAAAAATATGTAATGCTAATCAATGTAATTCATTACAATATTCTGTTGTGGCATTACATGACTTTCTTATACTTATAAATCTAAATTTGATTGTTTATATACTTAACAGATGTGTGATATATGGAAGAGATAACTCAGATATATGTTTGATTCATAAGATTTAATATTTAGCTAAGAAATCACTTTTGGCGACAAAGTCGAAAGAATTTTATGAAGATACATAAGCCTCATAAAAAAACTACAGAAAATACTATAATGGCGTACTTTAAAAGTGTTTACTTAACCTTTGAAGCTATTGAATGATTTCTATAAACTAAAGAAAAATAATCTGCAGTGCATTAAAACACAAAATATTGAAACACGTACATAATAGGGGTTTATTTATTTACTTACTCGGCCCCTAAATTGTCTCGTCCGTAAAACCATAAATTATATACTTGCTACAAAAATATGTTTATAATAAATTGTTTTCTGCATCAAGTAAATTTTCACTTTCCGTTTGGAAATTATAACCAAAATCAATCCAGTTCTTTGAATTGTCAAGAAATTTGTAGTTATGAAGATTTTCGTTATTCTATTTTTTCTCGTACGTGAATTATTGAATATACAGACACAAATCCATTCATCTATCCAGAAAGCAGTCGTTGAGAAAATAGTCAAATCGGATGCAGGGTACCTTAGAATGTGTATTTCCGCGAAAATCTCGTTATGGATTTTTTTAAACGTTCAAGAAAATAAAACTAGTATGTAGCATAAAACTAAATATTTATAATGTTTATAAAACATTAGTTCTGATAGAATACGAAAACAATTCAAAGTTAATTGGGATAAAAAATAAAACAGTTCACTTCTTACGCTTATTTGCATAGTATACTAAATAATAAACTTACGTGGCCATGATGGCAGTCGAACTAAAGGATTAATAATTGGCAGACTTTTATTGACTTCTTTCTCTTCCTTCCTATCTTTCTTTTCATTTTCAGCGTATAAACTACTTGCCGAAGCAGCTAGAGCTGCAGCTTCGCTAGGTTTTAATAAACTGCCACTTGATATTCTCCTCGTAGCAGCTGGGGAACAACTTAGAAATTGCATCTGTTCGTAATCTATTCCTACGAGATTGGAAGTCGAACTGTGATTACTTGTACGATCACTTCTAATTGACAGTCTGTCCAGTTTAGATTCATCTCTTAAGGATCTAGATAAATCATAATCAGAACCACTGTGCATGTCTTTAATCTCTTCTGAAAATACTTGACTTAATCTGTCAATTCTTTCTGATCGTAATACTTCACTTAAAACGGGAGAAGGAGGTTCAACAATTACACTAACTTGAGGAAATATGCATTCGGTTGGCGGTAATTTATCGTCTATCTTATTTAAACTAACATTTGAACCTTTAATACTGACATTTTCTAATCCCTCACTTAAAATACTTTGCCTGTTTACATTTGCTTCCGTTTTTGACAGTTTACTTGACGGCCGTGTTTTTTTAAAAGACATTCTTGCTATGTCGTTATCTTCAAACTTCGCTAAACTACAATATTTTTCTTCAAATCTGTTATCTTCCAGCATTAAATGTGTCATAAAAGCTCTATTTTCAAAACCGCATTGAGTGGATTCTAGTTTATCATGTTTTTTCTTTGAACTTTTTCGTCTTTTTTCGGAAGCTTCTTTCTTCATACTTTTTTTACGACTTGGAATCTTATCGTCATCTTTCATTTCCATAAATTCACTAGTGAATAACGTTGTATCATCGCTGTATGTGTTTTCGCCACTATCCTGATCACATCCTGTCATTGCAAGGACACTACTCATGTCGTCCATCAAGTCTCCTTGCAATGCATCGGAATTGGGAAAAGTATCGGTTTCAGGGGAATCAATGTGGTAAATATGACCATTAATATCTTCACCATCCGAATTTTTTCGTGGATCAAATGGCTTTTGATCTAAAATATCAGATGCTATACTAACTTCTTCATTGGATATCGCAGACAAAATACTGGAACATTCTTTATCGTCATAATCTTGTGGCATACTTGTATCCTGAAACAAACCATGTGCATCTTCATCCATACATTCTGGATCGCAAAACACACTCTCATCCTGCGTGACATCCAAAGAAGCTTCTGTATTATTTGTACTCACTATTCGTTGTTTCTCTGTTTCGCCGCTAATTTCTATTGGTTCGTTGGCTTGCTTCATTTGTTCGTTGGGATCGATGTTTGAGGGAACAACTGTTAACATGCTGGCTTCTTCTACGTCTTGCGTTTGTGACGAACGTCTGCTACCATGGATGTCTGCAAACATTGCCGGGACTGGGATATTTAAGGTTCTTTCTGAATCTTCACAAGTGGAATCTCTTCTTAAATCGGGAAGAGGGGAAATGGAGGTAAGACGAGTAACAGTTGGGGAAGGTGAAGGACAAGGAGAAGGTTCTCCACTAGAAGCTGAATCTATGGTGGGAAGAACCTTGTAATAAAATAAATTGCATTTTACATTTTATAAAACATAATAGAATATATGACATACCTTTAGAGTATCCATGTCTTTTATGTCGTTATCGGGCGAATCGTAATCAGCAGTGATGGAAATTTTTATAGTTGGAATAACGGTTGTAGATTGACAATTTTGTTCATCAACGGCTTGTTCGGCATGTTCTATTAAATTTCTAATTGCTCTCTTTAAACTATTTGCTCGTACCATTAGTGATTCTCTTTCAATTCTTCTTCTACGAATTTTAGATTTAAGATTAGTGAAATCCTTTTCAGACTTTTCTGATTTTTTCTTATCGAATGATGTCTCACTTTCTGTGTCATCTTTATTACTTGATTTGCTTTCGTCCTCATCCACTGTCTCATAACCAGCAGCTTCCATTTCTTCATTATTAAGAGTTTGAAGTAACATATTAAGCTTTTGATTTAAAATGTCACATTTTGAACTTAATAGCTCGTCGCCTCTTGCGAAAGAACTTTCAGAAACCTGTGCAGCGAAATCTTTGACAGTTTCGCATAGATGTTTAGCTGAACTTAATACAACGGTAGTTTCGTCAGACTGCAGAATGTTATGTATGTGAGAAACAAGAGAGTTTTCGTATTGTGTCATTGTACTATGCAGCTGACTTCCAGTTGGTAAAGGAGTTAATGAGAGTTTGGGAATGGCGATTGTGCGTTCGAATGTCATTATACTCCAACGGTCTAACATTTTTGTGCTAGCTTTTTCATACTTTTCTAAAAGTTGAGGTAGATGCGTGTCGTCGTCACAGGAGGAACCCCAACCCAGTACGCGTGCTAAGTCATTTCCGGTTCCCAGTGGAAGTACTGCTACCTGACATTGTTTCTGTAAAAAAAATTAGTTGAATATGAAATAGTAAAGATACAAGAAGAGACATACTAACATGCATGTCTAATTTGTCGATTTCAGATAGTACCCAACCTACGGAACCGTCTCCACTGCAGACTAATATACGAAACGGGTCGAAATGTCGAAATAGCCGCAGCCCTAACCGTGGTCCAGTTGATATCAAATCAAAAACTTGTGCGGGGTTCAGCAATTGTTTAAATCTTCTTAGAAATTTCACACCTTGGTTATCACCTACCAACAATAAATTTGGATGATTGTGTGACTTGTAGGTGGATGGAGATGTTATACCTGATTTAGAGTTAACGAACACAAGAAGTGGCGACGAGGCTTGAGGTCGAACGGCCTCCCACGCCTCGTCCTGCACGGAGTGGAGTGCTGTGGGGGGCACAACGGAGACACGCGCGGGGCCCAAAGGGCATGCGGGCGGAAGGCCCGGCCGGCACGCTGTGTGCACCGTCATGCGGCACCACAGGCATCGCCAGTCCTGTAACCTAACACCCACATAGGCCACATCAAATAGCGTCATGTGTTTAGTGGTATATGACTAGAGTCCTGCAGATTCGAGAATATCCGAATGCAGATCTCATGATAGATATAATAATACTGGAACGCCAAGTGAATGTTGAAAATGCGAGCCGAGAGGGACAGCCAGTCGTTGGGCCCATTGTCTTTGTTGTACAGTCCGTTTAGAAAGTTGATAAGAAAATATAAAGAATTTAACATTCAATGATCTTAAAAGGACATATTTAATATAAAAATTAAAAAAAAAAATTTGTGTAGCACTCGGGGACTGCCGCGGCAAAGCTATTGCATAGCATTTTTTTATCAACTTATGCAATTATAATTATTTATTTATTTTATTTATGCAGTATTTTTTTTCTTTGTTTTTTTCTTTGATATTAATTCAAGTTACACTTTTTGAGCGTGGTGACCGATAAGAAAACAAATGTTTTTCTTTTATTGAATAAATGAGAAGTTAATATTGTTTAAAATATTTTTATTATTTTATAATATATGTAGGTTATACAGGAATTTTTATCCTTGAAACTATAGGTTTATGGTAACTGAAATAAGAAACATAAGTTTGAGACTTGATATCCTCTAAATATCTGGAAAATACCGCGTCAATGGCATACGTCTAGTCGCACGCACACAAACACCGTGCCGAAGTCTGCCGAACTGAAACGACGTTAGACGATGCACGGCTTTTAACGCCGCACCGCTGTGCCGGTCGGAGTGGGGGGTGTCAGGTTTTTTTCGTTACGGAATTTCTTGATTCGGTCGCCGCGCTCAAAACCCGCGATAAAAGCTATGCAATAGCTTAATAGATTAATAAAAATGAGTACATTTCACTATTATATGTGAATTTAGATGAATTTTCAAATAATTGAACAATACAATGTTAAATATTATTTATCATTTTTGGACGATACTGTGCAACATGCTTTTACATAGCATCCGCTCAACAAACGTATAGCAACCGTTATACAAACAAATGCTAGACAAAGAATGGTGGCCATATGGGTATCTATCTGTCTAAAGATTCGTTTTTCGCTTTCCGTTCCAGTATTATTATTATATTTCAGTGCATACAATGTCCCAAATTGATTCGGTTACCATTAGGATCTCTGAAATTATAGGAGTAGCAATTTAGTTTTTAGTGCTTATTTAGATTCCGTTGAGAAACATCTAAGATTTAGAATAGTTTGAGTTATTTCAAAGTTGAAAAGATGGATTGCAATATATGGGGAGGGTGTGAGCGTGCCTAAAATTCAATGAGTGCTCTCCAATTAACAATCCTTCGAAACTTTTCTAATGTTCATATATATTTACATATTGAATTATTGTCCACCGCCGCTACTCCGCGAATAATTATTCCAGATTTAGAAATATTTGTATGAATATTAAAATTAATTAATATCCTATTTAATTATGTAGAGGGTTCAAATGAAAAGGGTGCTAAATCTTCAAACCTAATAACATTGAATTCAATTATTTTTTTTTACTTTTTGAGGGATGGAATTCCATACCTAGGCTTTTCCGAGGTATGGAGTGCTCCATGCACGCAGTATATATTTCACAAGCGAAAATGTATAACATTTCTATTATTACCGTTCGAAAGAACACAAAGCACAAATGGTAAAGAGTTTTTGCAAGGAATAAAACATAACGAACAAAAGTATACAATACAACGAAAACAAAACCCTACCTGAGAACTGAACCACAGTTTTTATCACAAACAGCACATTTTGCAGAGACCGGTAAATTTCCTTCCATCCACTGGTGAGGCATCGTGATATTCTAAACCAGAAAACAATCTCCATCAATACACAAACTAAAATAAACTTATTTAAAACACACTTACTCCTTCACTATCTTCGATGATGTCTTTCCCAACTGATGACAGCGTGGTCCACTTGCAGTTGTTGATGGCTTTGGCTGCGCATCGTTTGTGAACTTTGCACTTGCAAACCTCGCAGCTGAGGCCGTGACTCGTGACGCCTGAAAGTGCTTCCCGACACACGTTGCAGTAAGTTGGGCGGGCGTGAGACGTTGCATACCTGTCACAGAGGATTTTCAGCTTAAAATATTGTTTTAAGTGAAAGAGAATGATGGCGCTCTCAGCGAAAATGTTGAAAATTGTTAGACGTTATAGAACCACACAAGAATGTTTAGTTTGATTATAAAATCAACCAGATCAACTTAGATTTTGAGAATTTAATTTCTAAGTCTCTGAAACATTGGCTGATACTACGAGCTCTGTGTTTGGATGCATTTTGGATGTTTTAAGATAAGTGTTTGTATGTACATACATACCAGAGCTGGGAAAACTACTTCCAACAAGTAATTAAGTTACTACTACTAACTACTAGCCAAAAAAAGAATTAAATTCCTTAGTATTTAAATACGTTAGAAAGGAAAGTAGTTAAACTACAAACTATTTGCGGTAAAGTAATTGAAATCAATTACTTTTTAAAATACTTTATCAAAAAAAAGGGATTTAAATGCAGTGAATAATATTATTTTTTCACGACATGGTAGGAAACCCCACCGTTCTTCTCCCGAAATAGTGAGGAAAATGTGTTGTTCCTCTCTAGAGAGGAAAGTATAAAAGTGTTACCAATATGAATATTATTTACAAAAAATATATTACAAAAATTATAAATAAATTCCTAATTTGATTGAAAATCCTTATTTTAGTTATATACATAATTTAAATTATATTACAATTATGTCTTATATTTTTCTTTTTCTTATTAAATCACAATTTGACAACTTATTAAAGATATTTCAGATTGGTCCATTGGCAACACTGCTACACCGCCTTGTGTCTGATAACCTAACTTTTAACGTGTCAGTTTGTGATTTGTGTTCTCAAAGTGTATTTTAGGTCGTTCGAAATGCCTCATGAGCGCAGCGAGTGAGGCAAACTTCGAACTCGAGCGGGAAAAAGATGCGCTTTCCTCTCTAGTTTGACAAATAACTATTATTAGACTAAATTTGAACTAAAGATAACAGTTCATTTTATTTTAGAATAACTATTGTATAATAAAGAAATATTCAATTCAAATTTTTTTATTAAGATCTGTATGTATGATTTTTTTATAATTGACTCTATCTTGATCATCGATAATATTAATTAGTAAAACTATTAATATTCGGGAATATTAAAACTGATAATAATTGTTCTTTGGAACCTTAACAAAATTTTGAACTCAACATGTACAATGATTTAGAGTAATTAAATTTATAGTAATTCGTAGAGAAAATTACTACTTTTGCGGTTTTTACAGAGTGTGTTTTGATTGGATTCCACACTCGTTTAATCGGTTTGCAATTTTGCGGATTTAAAATTGAAATAATCTTTAATTGGCATTTTTCATTTTTTTTTATCGAGTTTCGGCAAATTTTCTTAATCCTTGTCACTGTCTCTTGGGAAACGAGTTGGGAAAGGTACATCTTGAGAACCAGGACTTCCTTCAATGAACAAATTTAAAATTTATATTTGTCATCTGCATAAATAAATAAAAAAAATGTAGTGAGAACACCATTTGTTTTAGAAGTACATCCAATTGGATTAGAATAAAAAATAACACAGTATAGGAAATTTAAATTTAGAATTATTTTGTGTGATATAGATAATAAAATAATTGATATGCAAGGAATGGAGAACACTTACCTCTTTCTCTTTAGACATAAAATTTTACACAATTCGTTGAGAAGCAACTACTCAGAAATTATTTTCCGTTGCAAATAAACAAGTTTAGATGTAAATCAATGTATTTAAAATAAGTAATTAAATTACTGTAAGTAGTTAAACTCCTCTGAGTAATTAGAAAAAGTATTTTCCGAAAATTTTCCAAAAATCCAGCGGATACCAATTACAAATATTTTTTTATAATATTATTCAAATACAATTACTGAATTACTTATGATTAAAAAGTAGTTAAATTAGTAATTTAACTACTGCCCAGCTCTGGTACATACATAGCTAAAACGAGGCTAAAACACTTCTTTAAAAATTTAAAAAAAAAATACCAGCCAGTCATTGTGATAATATTTTGTTTGAATGTGCACTAAAAACATTTTGTTATGTTACAATAATTTTACGATATACTGAATCGTAAACCTACAATTATTGAGCTCTTTCTCTAGTGGTAAAGAATCTTCTTACGAGCTGTTATCTTAAAACCATAGCATGATATATTTTTATTGTGTAGGTACATTTTTAAAGACAATTTCGATCGAATAGTTTAATATATTGTGCGGCACGACATTTGTATATTCGAGAAATGTATATTCGTGAAATTTTTATCAAGAAGTTTAATGCGTTCCCGCTGTATATCGTTGTTATATTCACTTATACAGATATACTTACAAGAATAGTATATTGAACAACTAGTGTTAGAATGATCTTTTTTGTAATACGAGTATACAATTAGGCATTGTAACACGAGTTGTTCATACTACTTTTCCTATTTCACGTTCATAAATTCAATAAAAATAAAATAAAATTGTACGGCATGTTTAATATACCACTCGTCAGCAAGGGGCTTTGCCCGCGGGGCCTATCGGGTCCCAGGCCACAACCCCGACGCAGGGGCTCCGATTCAATAATTTTACGTGATCAATGACAGCCCCAAGTTTGACAGATTGTTAATTTTACAAATAATAAATTCCCCTGTTACACAAAATTCAATTTTGTAGCATTGTTTTTGAGAAAAACAGTGTCACAAAATTGACTTTGTGTACGTGAAATAGGAAAATATATTATCAACATTTATCCATTTTTCCTTTATAAACAGTATCATAGCTCAGAAAATAAATAATGAAGTTTGACAGCTGTTACACCAAATACTAGTAAATAGTAATAAATAGTAAGAAGGAAATAATTAAATGGAATTAAACATGTACTTTTTGTACCCATTGCAACTCACTTCAGCTCAACTCAGTTATGCATTGGAGCTAAGTTTCAATTGGGCTAAAAAGAATACAGCTAATAAATGAAGTAATAATGTAAAATATGTTGAAAGCCATTTAGGCCATTGTTAACACTTAACAGGTTGATAGGTAACAATGCAGTTAACGCTTTATGCATGTAGCCTTTAATTAATAATGAAATTTACCAGTGGTGGTAACCGGAGAGGAAGTCAGGCTGGTCGGGCTCGTGGAAGCGTCGCTGAGAGGCAGCGCTCAGTGCGCCCAACCACTCCTCCATCTCTCGCCGGGATTCGCAACACAGCACTAGTGACCGGAATGGGGTGATTACCTGTAACAATTGCAAAACATCAAATACGGTCAAATAAGAACTTAAAAACAATGAAAGATATATGATTAGATCATCGTAAGCGAATCAGGGGCTCAAGTACTGTAGTACTTGATTCGCGACCAATGGGGTATTTCTGTCTAACTGAACTAGCATAAAATAATTTTAGAGTATAGTAGTTGATGTTAAAATATGTCTGAAAAATATAATAAATAACTTAAAAACATTACTTTTCATTCATAATTTTACATTATAAATCTGCATTTTTTCGCGACTTTAAAATGCGTGACGTAAACTTGCCTACTGGTGCTCATTTCAGACAGATTCAGATTTTCAAATGTCAAGTGTGCTGCCATCTTGTAATCATTTACCATAGTAGAATCAATTATAGGTAAATTTGACGAATCTGCTTGTTTGAACCTAGGTTCTATATTTCAAATCTTATCACACGCAATCAACACATAAATATATATACTATTTTCATTTTAAACTGGAGGGATCGGCATAAAACGATTAAATGCACCGCAATTACGTTTACAAAGGAACTCAAAATATGACCCGCTATAACTGATTTCACAAGGTTCGCACAGGGTTGTACGACCCTATTCGTCGGTACGTGTATAATAAATACAAAAACAAGAAAACTGCAATATTTAAATAATTATATTTCCTTATTCATACAATAAATGTCAAATTCAAATTAAAAAAGGTTTTATTCACATTTTAGTTATATACATAAAATATTTACAACAATATACAATTATTTTTGTGCCGTTATAGGGCTTGGCCCTCTTCAAATTTACAAAATTCGGCTGTTTTTTTATGGTTTGAAATTCACCGTACTCACTGGCGCACTTTCTGTACACGTTGATCACTATTTGTTGTGCATGTTCATGTAAATTAATTTTAGATAAATTTATTTCACTTTCTTCTTGATTTTGACCCGTAGTATCTTCTTCGGAATTGCACTCAGATAACACAATTTCATTTAAATATTGTTGTTACTCGTACCAGCAACTTCATTCTCACATATCCACGGCTGCCACATGTTTTTTTTCTTTTTTTTAATATATTTGTCCTTACTATCACGGGAGTAGAAGTACAAATAGCTGTATATAATTATTGGCCCCTTATATATGAGAAAATATGTTATTATAACGATATTTAATATTCTTATTGAACAATAAGTAACATAACTGCTAATTGGTTAATTTAATCCGGATTAGTAATTTTTAAATTTGCAATCATAGGAAAAAAGTAAGAGTAATTTTAAGCTGAATACGACCCTTGAAATTTTACCTGTTGTGACCATCGTGAAGCGATTTGCGGTAACCGCACTAATGGCTTTCATTGTAGTTATATGGGACAGGGACGTTTAATCGTTTTATGCCGATCCCTCCAGTTTAAAATGAAAATAGTATACTAACAAACAACAAATTGAAATGTAAACAAATTTCTTGGCAGCTTTGAACACGTGCATCGCTGCTCACTTGGCGATAGATGGCACTGATATCAGTCTACAAATGCCATAGGCAAAATGGCGTCACACGTTCCATATTTAAATTTTAATCATTTTTTATATATTTAAAATCTCACTTAATACTTGGAATTTTTCACTAAAATTTTGATTATATAATATAATAACATTTACTAAGGAAAAAAAAAATTGTCCCAAAAATTCAGGAATACCCCATTTAACCTTCTGGTACAGTCAATCTCAATAGTTGCTAGTGTAACAAAAGCGGCATCAGTCGTTCTTGTGCAGCCAGAACTACATTTAAGGTGAACAAGTGGTCAGCCTATAGCACCTGAGTGTGATTAACTTGATGTAATTAGTACGGACCTGTCTAAACTTGTATGTCGCATTGACGTCACGCCCAATCACGATGCGGTACCGTTTCTCGTAGATTTCCATAAATTCCACAATGTTCTGGAGATACATTTCAGTAGCATACATGCAACCAATTTTATTGTTTGCATCGCCTTTTATCAGAAAGAAAATTAGATAAAATTTTCTTGTTTTTTTTTGCGCTTTATTCGAATCAGCAATAAAAATCGGGGTTTCTATTTAAAATTTTAAAAACCTCTATTACCCGCACCGAACCCGTGTGGCGAGTAAAACGTTACATTAATATTTAACAACTAAATGAGAAGTTTATGTGACTATATAAAGAAAGAAAATCCTATAAAAAATGTATGTTTTTTGTTATTTTTTGCAAAGATTTAATGGCAATTGACTTCACTTCTAGCTTGATTAACAAGTTGATTTATTCCGCTTAGTTCTACCAAAGGGGATATAGATATCTTGTATCTAATCCTCTTTGGTTCTACTGATGATGAATTCTTGGTTCTTGAAAAGCGTATTTAGATTCTACTTACATTTTAACGGGTTAGAATTTATATTATTAAGTGATAATGACTATGTTTTGGCTGGATGATGAATGATAAATAAAACTCTTGGAATTAAGCCAAAGGTTTATTGTTAAAAAATTCCTCCACTACTACTAGTTTCGACGCCACATGCGTCTTCTTCAGGAGGTGATTTTTTTCAAAAACAATTACACAACACGTTAAAAGTAATAAATAAATAAATAGGGACAACAAATACAGATGAATCACTTCGCCAAAAATTAAAAAATAAATACATTATAAATAAATAAAACAAAGTCAGATAAAATAAAATATAAAAGTTACTTTTTCACCCAACGGAAAAAATTGACTTGATTGATTTATAATGTATTTATTTTTTTAGCTTTTGTCGAAGAGATTCATCTGAATTTGTTGTCCATATTTATTTATATATTTTGTAACTTGCAGAATAATTATTTTAATTAAATTTATTAGATTAAATAATTAAAAGAGCAATGCTAATCTCAAATAATAATATTCTAATTAAAAACAATTTCAAGATTACAGTCATATTTTATTAATTATTAAATTATAAATAATGTATTTACGCAGCAAACTGAAGCAATGATAAATGGAAGGTATGGAATTAAGTCATTTAAATTATAATTAATGAGGACAACACGTGGAGCGTAAAATTTCATCCGTTCATCGTTAATTATTAAAATAAATATCTCTATATCTCATCTCCTAAGCTACAGATTAATATGACATAAAATAATTACATACAAATTGAACTCTATTCACAGTTCTAAATACATCTAGGACATAAATGAATTATTATCAAAACCAATAGGGCAACTTTGGCAAAAAAAATAAGTTTAACTTGACAGCTCGCCAATATTTCCATATGCCAAATCTAAATACATTAAAGGCTCTAATAGCCCTGAATGTCGTTATCTGTTTGGGTCTTATACATGGTGAGTTTTTTAAAGCAACCAATGTTTTGCTGGCTAACTAATAACATTAGAGAAAATTAAATACACAGGCTATGCAGCAAGTTATTACTGTCATCAATATGTCAACAATGGGAATGATCGGCGGTCATGTAGTGAAACTGTGGCGCCACCACTGCAAACTTTTTTGCCGCGATTATGAAAATATCTTTGCACCTTCACACTTAGCTTAGCGCAAGCTAGCGTAAACTATTAACTTTAGAGAATCTGGGGCAAATTTTGACATTTGGTCGTTTGTGTTATCGTGCATTTGGTGTGTGCTTTTCATCGAATTAAAAATGCCGTTCTGTTGTATATGCAAAAATAAAATAAACCTAAAAAAGATGAAGTGAAAAAAAAAATTGTGGATTCAAGAATTAAACTTTCAATCCATTTTTTATACTTATTAATTTCCACAAATGATACATTTTTTTACATTTAACGAACAACACAGTCTTCGTATCCTATTTGTCACTTCGCACTTTTCGCAGTCATTTAAAATTTCTAATGATTCTGTCATGCGCAGTGCGAATAGCATAAAGCTGCAGAGGTGCTGCCATCTGCAATTAGCTTTGTCCGATCATTCCCATTGTTGGCGATGTAAAGCTATTATTGACAGGAGTATCAATAAAAAAACAATGACTGCTAGTAAGAACAACCGATTAAGAGTGATTAACAAGCAGTTGACTAACTTTATTTTACGCTGTCAAACGTTCCTAAATTATTTTAGAGATATAAGCTTCGAATAAAAGACATACAGAATTAAATATTCTACCACTTCTATTTAAAATATTTTTCTCAATAATCATGTAAGAAGGTTTGACAGCTGAAAAACACAGATAGTCAACTGCTAGTTAGTCGCCCTTAATCAGCGTTCTTACTAGCGATCAATAACTTGTTTTGTTCAATAGCCTACCTTAAGTTTTAACCATATTAAAAATGTTCTTTAAACTTTGTGACCTTAATTTAAATTTTAGGTAGAGGAACATGTTATATCGTTGAAAAGAGAATATTTCAGGATATTCATTCCAATAAAAAAGTACCTCTTTCCATATAAGAAAATATAACATTAATTCCTAACCGCCACATCATCCCCCTAATAATTTTATTTTACCAACCATATAATTATGCCCCCTTCCTTGCTGTATAAGCCTATGTATTTATATTTTCTCAAAAGTTATTAGGTAGCGACTTAGCCAGCAAAACTGATTGGTTGCATAAATATTCAGCCAGTATTTAATTTATTATACGATATGAAATATTGAAATTTGATTATAGAACAATCTAAAAATTTGAAAATATTTATATCTGTAACATTTTTCCTTGCATATGTAATATTTTTATTTAAAACTTTTTACTCAATTTGGTATCGTAAACCATTAAAGAAAAAACATCGGCAATTAAATATCTGTAAACATATGTTGACATATGAGTGCAGGGAAATATGATACAAGGCTGGTAATATTAATATTAAAAAGTAACGCTTTGACATAAAATTAAATTGTAAGAAAAGTAACTTCTGGTTTCAAAGCTATTAACTTTTTAAATAAAATTTTCTATTAGTTCAAGAAAAGTTTAAATTGAAACTTTATAGAAAGGTAAACAAGTCCCACTTGTTTACATTAATTTTATGATTAATTTCAAACTAATAATTAATACCACATTAAGTTATTTTTATTATAAATAGATTGAAAGTTGAGCTCTTTCAAACTAATCCCATTTAAATAGCATACTATGCCGTTTCAACATCATTATAATTTACAAATAACAAGAAAGACCATTATTTTGTTATTGTTATGAAAATGCAATTACAACAGGTTAAGTTTATTTTGATTGTCAGGCTATTACATACGTTCAACACATACATTACTAATAACTCATAAAAATCGTTAAACATTCTTTTAAACATAATTAATAGTTCTAAATATCTCTATTACTTACGCGTATTTTTCTACTTCAATGATAACAAGCATTAATTGTTTGGAGTAAAAATTTTCATGGAAAAAATAATAAATTAAACAAGATAAATCTTTCTCGTATGTTATATATACCGGGGGAGAATTGAAATGTGGAGTATACGGATTTCAATGCTATTTTTTTGATATTGCTGTTAATTTTTAACTACTCACTTTACAGCAAAAAGGCAAATACAAAAAATTTTATCTACGATCTTGTTAAAAGTGGCCCTTTTAACGGTTGCTTAGCGAGTTAAAAGTGTCACTTTCTGACACTAGTGTTAAAAGTAACATAGCAACGTGTTAAAAGTGATTTTTTAAAACTTTAACACGTTTCTAACGATTTGTATCAATAAATCAACAAATATAACCCTATATGTCCAAATTTTAATCCACATTCTTTAGTATTTTCTAATACAATAGGAAGATATAGATAAAATTTTGTATGATGTACATGTTGAAATTGATTTATTTCGTTTTTGGGGTTGTTTCATAGGTTTGTTCCAAGTGGTTATTTCTGACATGTTTGTGACAATTTCACTGCGCCTGCGATAAATGTAAACAAGTTAAGTTTAAAACGTAAACTTCATTTCCTTTTTTGCAGCGAAAAATATATGAATTTCTTTATTTGTATGTATATTTAAGGTTAGCTGTCAAAACAAAAAATAAGTATGCACATGCGCTTCACTCCATTCGCCATTCCAGTCTATGTTTCTAACTTAACTTGTTTACATTTATCGTAGGCGCAGTGAAATTATCACAAACATGTCACAAACTTGTCAGAAATAACCACTTGGAACAAACCTATTGTTGTACATGAACCGAACTAGTTTAATGATTAGTATAAATGTAAGTGCTAATTTAAATCTATAAGGTTACTTCTTACATAAAAAAGTGAATGACTAAAATTTTACAGCAATATCAAAAAAATATGTAGCATCGAAATCTCTACATTTCACATTTCAATTGTATAACCGGTATATATACTACGACTTTTTATACACATACATTTAAATTTTATTGTTTAAAAAATAAAGATGAAATATGTTTGACTTATGAAAAGACGTATTAGAGTAATTATATATATCGTACATTTAAATCACACTTGGGCGCTACGAACTAACCACAAGTACACCTTCAATGCAGTACTGGCTGCATAAGAAATTTTCTGATGCCGGTCTATTCACACTACTTCTGGTCTAGTAAAATTAAGTTAGAAAAAGGCAGTGCCGTCGAATAATTACAGGATAGCTGGAATAGTATATTCTGCAACAAGTAATGGAATGACACAGATTCCACACGAGCAAAAAGTTTGTAGTCCAAGCCGAAGGTTTGCAAGTGTGGGATATGCCATTCCGTTACATGTTGTAGACTATACTTTCTATAACAAGATTTTGGAAATTATACAAAAAATACAAATACAAAACTGTTAAAAACGTCAAATTGAAATAAATAGAAGTAAAACAAACAAACGTAACCATAGTAACTGAATCAAGACACTTCATATATCGCACTAATATGCGGCTCCAGATTCGTCGAATTTATTCCATACATATGGAATGATAGTTATTCCAATACAGTTTTTAGTTGTGGAATGTGTAGTTTCCAAAACAGTGTTATAGAAAGTTTTTATGTAAGAAAAAATCAAGTTTGCTGCAAATTCTGAGCGGAATTATGCCACATATCCCTTTTCCTAATTTTTAATAATTAATTTCTCGTAAACTATAAACTATAAAATTGTCAGTAATAATATAACAAGAGAGTGAGAATAAATTGAAAATAATTTGACAGATCTTTCGAAAACTTGTTGCCAGGCAATAGCCACGCAAGCCCGTAGGGCTTGAGTGGCTATTGCCAAATGGCGACAAGTTTGAGAAAGATACTGGAGAATTATTTTCTAATTTATCGAACTCTCGAGTTGTATTTAATTAGATTATTTTTTGATTTCATCATCAGGCACGTCACTAAATCTATCTTTTTTGCTCATTTTTACTTGTGTTGATGATATCTATCTGACATCTGACATCTGTCAACAAAAACAAAAAAGCTACAGAGAAAATTGCCGGGAATAATCACAAGAGCATTATTCTCAGTATAATAATGACAGGATTGGTTAAAACGCAGACACGTGACATACAATAAAGCATTTGATTGGTTTAAAGAAACGTCAAAAAATAATCATATATAAAAAATTCTGAATTAAATAACAAACCATAAACCCCATTGTACAAACACCCCCAAATGCACATATAATTTAATGCAAGTATTTGAGAATAATTTCTGTGCCGTTTTTCATTTCGCAAGACAACAGACTTCCTTTGTGTTTCAGCATACTAAAATATAAATTCCACGCTTCGTAGTCAAACTGAGCGAAGCAAAAGACGTCACGCAAAGAAACAGAACACCAGCTTGTCTCCTGACTCTAATATGTCTCGATGGTGGAGACACGAGCCGGTTGCAACAAAACGGCTCCATTGAGCATTCTCAGCGGATTCGACGGATTGTATTGCTGTCACGTTTGCACAGCGGAATTATTGAAATGCGACTGAGATGTCTACTGTAGTTTCCTCTGAGTTAACCGTTTGAGGTTATGTGCTATACAAAATGCACGAGAGTGTATTGAATCTAATTAGGTATTTATATGCAGCGTATATACAATAAGGATGATTTGAGTAAGTGGGTAGCATGTATGTAATTTATTAATGGGCTTTATTTTATTGCTTTGATGTTGCGCAGAAAGGCGAAAGGAATTATGGGATTTGTAATGGTTTCGTAATAAGGATTAAAGATATATGTCCTAAAATTAGGTACCCTCTATGAAAACATTATATAGAGTGTTCAAAAAGTTCCGGGACGTTGAAATATCTCGAGAAATACACATCGAATCAGGAAACAAAAAAACAAAACACACACTTGTTTAATATTTTTAAAAAACCTATCTTATGTCACCAAGCACGATCCCCCACCGACCGAGAAATTGAATTTCACGGCCGCGAAATCCAGAATGATTGTTTTGTACCCTATTTCGCGTCCGTTGGTAATGGTAACGGACGCGAAATAGGATAAAAAACAAACATTTTGATACTTGAGAATTGACATTATTTTTTCGAAACTAATTGTTTTGTTTATCAAATGTCAATCCCATAGCCACTTTCTATTTACAATAAAACTGTTTAAAATTTGTAATTACATATTTTTTACGGTTGCACAAAAAATAGTGTGTACACCTTGCCCGCAAATTCCTTTATCGCCCTCGAGATTGTCCTGCCTCGGCCGCAAGCGGTACGCTAAAGAGTGATTTCGCGGTCTTGGTATACAAATAACTATTAAATTATTTTAAAAATACTGATTTATACTTTACATTTTCCTAACAAGAAAACCTTTTTCGGTTAACGGTTAACAGTAATAAAAATGGATTTTGCTTTTGATTCCGGTTTCGTATCTGTTTGAAATTTAGGTTCAGGTTTCGGTTTCGGTCATGAACTTTACCGGTTTTTCCGATTAACGCTTCGGTTCCGGTTAACACCCCTGCTAATTATTGACTACTGTGATTCAAGTTTGTCGAGAGTTGTGTAGGTTTAGGATTTATTTGTGGAAAATGGGAGCGAGGCAAGCTTACGTACAGATAACTTCCACATAAACATAACTTATACATCAAAGTGAATGTTTTTTCAGCATTACTTAAACTGCAACTATAATGTAGAATATTTTTGTTTACATTGTTCAATACTTTGTTTTTTTTTTTTGTATAATCGTCATGTAATTAGAAATTAAAATAAAAGGATCACCGATTAGAATTTCTTCAAAAAAAACTCGTCAAAATTACTTAAAAAATCTTAAAATTTTGGGTTTCACCATTTTTTAAATTTTTATGAAACTTTATCTACACTTTTAAAAAGTCTTAATTGTTATTCATTAAGTTACAATGATTTTTTTCATTATATAGGTGTTGGTGGATCTCAAACAGTAGAGATTTAAATAATTTTTGTCACATAATTGTTCTATTTTATTGTAATAATAATAATAAAATAAGTAAAAAAAATATATGACTACAATTATTTACAATATGTACTGTCATATAAATGAAAAGTGCAGTAAAGCCATCGGTGTAATGTGTAAGCTCTTTCCACTAATTAACAGAAACTCTTAAACTAAACACATCCAACAAACTGTTGATCTACAAATTATACAGGGTGTCCCAGATTTAAACGGCCTAACTTAATCCATAGATTAAACACGTAAAAATAAGGTGACAAGTTCATTTGAGCAAATGTCCGTAAATGCTTCATTCCAGAGATATTCATGTTTTTCTTATTGAGTAGCGCTACTTTAGAAAATCAACATCATAATGAAATATCTAATATTATCGTATTGAGATGTTACATATTAAATTAAAAATAATTTGTCTATTACCTAATTTCAATACAAAATTTAGTTCGCTTGCACTGATGTCTGGGAAAAAATGAGGAACTATCAATGAATTTAAAGAAATTTATTGTTTAAAATAATAAAGTAATAACTTCATAAACTATTTTTTTTTATAATATTTGTTCAAAATGTTCACCTGCAACACGTAAACAAGCACTACAATGATCTGCCACTGTTTTGGTTGCTGCGTGACATTGCTCGGGAGATATGGTTTCGCAAAGTTGACTAATTTTTCTACGTAGTGAGTCTAAATTATTTATCGGTTCTTCATAGACTTTTTCTTTTATGGCACCTTATAAAAATTTCTTATATTCATTGATAGTTTCTCATTTTTTCCTTGACATCAGTGAAAGCAAACTAAATTTTGTATTAAAATTAGGTAATAACCAATGTATTATTAATTTAATTTAATTATTCTGTTTCACATCAATAAGATAATAGTGGATATTTCGTTATGAAGTTGATTTTTTAAAGTAGTGCTACTCAATAAAAAAAACATGAATATCTCTGGAATAAAGCATTTACGGACATTTGCTCAAATGAACTTGTCCCCCTATTTTTAGGTGTTTAATCTTAATTTTAAGTTAGGCCGTTTAAATCTGGGATACCCTGTATATAAGACCAATCTTAACCTATGCTTGCCCTGTATGGAGCTCAACAAGCAACACTAACTATAAAAAGTTACAAATAGTACAGAACAAGTGTCTTAGAATAATTACAAACTCTCCCAGATCAACAAAAATTAGCGAATTGCACAAAAAAGCAGACATAATACCAATTAAAGATTACATACACAAATTAACATCTAAATTCTTCAACAAATGTACCATGCACCCTAATAATCTAGTGTCTCAGATTGGCAATTACAACAGACACCCTTAACTACAGAAGGTATAAACACAGAAGAACGAAGCACATCCTGCTATAACAATAATTTCAGTTCCTGTCCCAAGTAATAATATAATGCTCTTGGTTTTTTGTTTTTATATTTATTTTTCCAAAAATCTGTAATAGATCATGTACTCACGTATGTCTTAAAATTGAATGTAAATGCTATGTCTAATGCTTGTGATTATAATATTCCTCATGATATTGGAACACAGATGTCAACAACTATGTATCAAATTAATTTTTAATAAAAAAAAACTCGTAATTTATTATAAAAAAAAAAAACAATATGTACTGTACTGTTTAAGATCCAGTAACACATCTACAATGACGTCACAACATTTTTAAAAAAATAATTGTGGTTTAATGAATAACAATTAAGACTTTTAAAAAGTGTAGGATAGTCTTCAATTTAGATAAAGTTTAATAAAAAAAAATTTTCAAAATGGTGAAAGACCCCATTATTATACTAGTACACTTATTTAAATAGTAAAACAAGCCACAAAGAATGTGTATACGTTACAATCGAGGAAAGTATGAACCACGTCTACGCAACAACGTATCTCAGCTGTATAGGGAAAATGGGACGATCTATGTCCGACTGCGCAACAAGGACCGCTAGAGAGAGAAAGTAGATCTAGTCTGGCCTTCCTTGCTTGTTTACATGTTTGACAGCTGTTTGAGTAGTGCTCTTTTACATTAAACGTGTTTATTGTAAAGATATATGTTATAATAATGTGTAGAAGATACTTTGTACCTAATTGTAAAAGTAGATATGATTCGAATAAAGAAAAGGTTTCCGTTTTTTTTCAGTGCCAAAACATGAGAATTTGTTAAATAAATGGCGAAAGGCTATACCGCGAAATGATCGTGTACTTAGGAGAAAAGACTTTGTGAAAAACATTTTTCCAGTGATGACATTGTAAAAGAATGGTCCTGTGGTAGTACAAATACTCTAATATCGCCTAGCAAAGATTAATTTTAAATGATTGTTGTTTTTGAAAAATTATAAAATGTTGTTTTGTAACAATCCTACTAACAATTAGTTAAGATCTGTTTGAAACACTAGTATGTATGATTTTATTGTTATGTTTTGATATTGAAATTATTTGTATTTTTCGTTTTATAATTTACAATAAGGTATTTGTAATAATAATAATTTTTTAAATTGTATAATTTGTAGAGCTACTCTGTAATTTGGAGTCTATCCGAGTTATAAAATCTTTGGGGGCTATGATTTGACGGCTGGTAACCGCACTTCACACGTAAAAATATATCACTTACCGAGATCAGTGTAAGCAGAGTGTCACACCCATAATTGGTAAAAGGCGTGACTATATTTATTTAATTTTTATTAAAATAATAAAATATTTTATTTATATATTTGAATTTTATCCTTCATGTTTCCATTAATGTACCTAATACTATTTGATAATATTAACATAATATAACGCCACTATAAAATAATGTTTAATTTAAAATATATAATTGTAAATAATTTCGTACATACAAATTCAAATTTGTAAGATGCAATATCCGTATAGATTAATTTTTTTATTGGTTTCATAATTAATTTTGGTTCTTAAATATAATGGCCGCTACCACGAGCTCTGTTTTTGGGTGTTTTAGCAGTGTTTTAGGCTTGGTTTTATCGCTGTACAATGTTTTAAAATTATTTTATAAAAAAATACTTCAAATAAAAGTGGTAAATAATACATTTCTCTGTAACTTCTATTTGAAGCATTTATAAAATAATTT
Organism: Poecilus cupreus; assembly: GCA_963942605.1. Taxonomy (NCBI): domain Eukaryota; kingdom Metazoa; phylum Arthropoda; class Insecta; order Coleoptera; family Carabidae; genus Poecilus; species Poecilus cupreus. Next base: position 16,460,790 of record OZ012719.1, on the reverse strand, counting down.
TAAAACATTGTACAGCGATAAAACCAAGTCTAAAACACTGCTCTTAAAACACCCAAAAGCAGAGCTCGTGATACCAGCCATATTTTTAAAAGCAAGTGTAGGAACATATATAATCTATATATACATTTTGATTCTCCTCATTACAAATGAAAATATATTACGATATTACTGAGTTAGTACCGTAAAAACTGTGCAATACACAGACTACATCTTTTTTCTCTGTCTCCGTGTTATCTCACTCCCACTAGGACAACTTTCGGCCCATCTCGTACGCATTCGTTTCCCCTCCTGTCTGTATTATACTTCGTGGTATGAACTGAGTTCATATTACATTTCAAGGATGTTTATATTTTTCAAACTACCGATAGAAACTGCTTTGAAATAATAACAAATAATTTGTAAAAAGTTTGCTGGTTATTACAATTTTTTAAAGTTCGCTTATGTATATCGGCTAACCAATATACTTAATATCTAAATGGACGAATGAAGTTAATTTCGTGGAGTGATTCCTAACCTAACTCAATATGTCAAACTTTTTAACTAAGTTACATAATCCATTTGATTACAGATAAATACTTTACTATTAGTTTCCAACATACCCAACAAACTCGATTGTGTGCCCAGACTTAAGATTACGTATTTTGCGGAAGGAACAATATAGTTATAAACGAAGCGTTGTGGATGGCCTGTAGTTTATCGGTAGTTAGAGTTCAGGAATTCCGAGGGTCAAAGTTCAATAATGTCGGCTTACCTGGAAACTATGGTTATGGTTCTTGGTGGAACACTCGGCCAGGCACAAATCGGTGAGTTCTATCTCATCGAATATCACAGCCTGGAATACAAAAAAATTATTAGGTTTTTCTTGTTTTCAGGACCATTAGAGTAATATTTTAAAATGTTGGATTAGGTTTTGTAAAAATTGTAACAAGGCGAACATTCAGAATACGATTTATTGTTTTACTGTCAAATAGTATATTACGCACCGTGAACTGTAAGTGATAGTCGAGAATGTAGTTTGGGATGTCGAGACCCGTAGGGTCGCATTTTTCACAAATATTTTGTATTATTTGGTCATTACATGTGAATATCATTGAATTCAGAAAAAAATACTGAATCGAATAAGCAATTAAAAAAAGTAGGTTGCCATTTAAAATAAGAAAGTTGCACCTCGTATTTTGAGAACCACTGGTCTAAAAAAATTATTTTTTCGCTCATTTTAATTGTCTTATAATATAGAAATTGTTTGCTAATTTAACCGACCTCGTAGATCTTATAGTTCTCGAAATAGCAATAGTGTACCACTTAAAATACATATATTTACTTACCGTCCACCATGAACGGTAAGTTTCACTTACCATCCACCGTGGACGGTAAGTAAATGATGTAACCATGAAAACCAATTGTGCAATAAAAGTTCCACTTACTGTGTTTAAATTTTGTTATTAATGGGTAACTTACAGAACAGGTATTGCAAAAACGATTTTAAATAACAAGTTTCAAACTGAGTTTGGATTTAAATGCATCGAAAATCGTCTTGACAAGAGTTCTTGAGTTAAATTTATTGCCACACAAGTGTGAAGAACTTAGCTGGATTTTTAGTTTTCATAAAAAGTCATTTGAGATTATCGCGGCAATAATTCCGAAATATCGGCTTATGTCATCTGGGGTTGACAGAACAGAGAAGTCTGGTCGAACCCTAGATTAGGTTTGTATTTTTTATGAAATTTTGTATATAATAGTTATTCACGTGTTGCATACAATATTTTTTCCAACACCTTCCTTTAATATGCTTCTTGAGTAAAACTAAAATAACTTTTAATTAAAAAATTGACATAAATATTTATGTTTCATTTGATTTTGTTACCAATGCTTACTTGTTTACTCATACTTATAAGTTGCTATGTAATTTTGCTTAAAATATAGAAAATATACACATCTACGCAACGCAAGTAATACTTTATCCATTCATACTATTAAAGTATTATTTTAGTATCAAGAATTCAGTGGATAAAATACCACTTTACAAGTAAGTGTTGGAAAATGACTTTTATAGTTTTACAAATATACGTTCTGAATGTTTTTTCAACTTATTAAGATAATTTTGTTTCTCCTTTGCTTACTAATGGGCGCGTTCAGTAGCACTCAGCAACTGAGTTGCTATGTTGCTAAACTCAACTGAACGATTTGGTCAGTTTATGATAACTGTCATCAGCTGAGTCAACAAATCAGCGCATTAAAACGCACTGATTTGTGTCAGCAAATGATGATTTCTAGTGGAATAGTAGGTTAGATATCAAAAATGGAACTGAATAATAGTTTACATGAATTTGAATGAAAATTATATAGATTGCATGCCAGACAAATAATAAATACGATATGTTTTTCAATATGTGAATAAATACTTTCATATTTTACTTTGTTTCTATTTATATACTAGATCCACAATTTACCAATACATATTTTTCTGACAATGAAGTTGTTTCGGGAAATACTCGTACAGTACGTTTGTCGTAAATTGTTTTTTAACATTAGTACTTATTAAATTAATTTCTCCTTGATAATTTGTAGATTTTAATTACACTCCTATAATCACGCCCGAAATACAAGTTCCATATGTATAAAAGGATGTACAACAAGGTGTTATTTTACATATTATATATAATTTACAAATAGAAAGTAATTTACCACCCTTACCACTACTATATGTATAATTTTGATAATTGACAGGTTAAATTTTCCATCATTAACTCAACAAGTCATTCAGCACTACGCTAAAATGCTTACTTGCTATTGCTGAGTTGCTTAATTAGTTGCTGAATGCAACTGAACGCGCCCATTGTCTGCTGTTTTTCCAGATATCTAATATATATATATATATATATATATATATATATATATATATTTTAGATATCTGGAAAAACAGCAGACAATATATATATATATATATATATATATATATATATATATATATATATATATATAGAAACCTTACCACAGTTTTCCAAAATTAACTCATTTGGTTAAATAGAAAGTAGAATTTGGAAAACTGTGGTAAGGTTTCTATAAAATGATTAATGGCAATACTCTAAGAAAAATGCAATAAAAACTAAACCGCAGTAAAAAGGAGTGCTTTGCAGAATGAATTCACTGAAGAAAATTTTAGATTGATGTCAGCTAATTACGTTTGTTAATTACGGAAAAAAGTAAAATTAGAACGAAAAACAGCGCATGTAATAAATGTCTATTTTTTGTAATATTTAAACCAAAGTTACTTTAATAAACTAACTAATAATTGCCAACAGCGAGATAGAGCAGTGGTAAGAGTGTTTATCGTGGGTTTGAATTCGGGTCAGGTCAGATTTGGATCGGTACTCATTCCCGTTTCCATTTCAAGTTGGGATAAAATTACCTTGGTAGCTACAAAGCTATCGGGCGCCGGCTAGTAGTTGAAACAAGGGCTTGCACCCGGTGGGCAACACACTTGGCATCAGTGTAAAGTAAATGGCAATTTAAAGCAAAAATTAAGATGCAGAATGTTGTGGTTCATCCTATATAAATCGTAAGGATTCACAACCCCGAAAGGACATACATACTAACTAATAATTATTAAAATTTTTATACATTACATAATAAATTATGATTTACAGCTTCAAAAGATAAACATATTTAATATCAGTTAGCGCTTAAAATATTCTTCGAAGTTTTTTTGACAGGTGTTCCTTGTGTCTCAATTTATTCCCACACATGTTTGTATTAGTTAGTTAATTTTTGTTCTCGATGAATCGAAAACATTTGAGATTAATAAGGCATATTCTAAATTTTCGTTTTGAATGCATAATCTGTGTTAACATTTTTAAGTAAGTATAAGTATATAAATGTTAAATTGTAATAAATTGTTTCAAATACAAATAGAAATGTTTTCCAAGATTGTTAAAATTTCATTATTTGTGTTATGCATCAAATCAAGTCCGTTAAAGTTTTCTATAAGAATTATTTTATTACATTGTTGTCCATAAAATTTCAAACCTGTAATATTCTTTTGAAAAGTATTTTTCATTTGTTTTTTATTAGTGCATAAAAAACAATGGAGAAAAAAATTTCAATTGAAAATATTTCTTCTATTTACGCTTATGTTTTTAAATAAACAAGGAAGAAACTATCAACTAATAAAAATAAAATTTTTAGCATTAAAATACACAAAAAAGTTGATACCATGTATAGCGTGTTCGAATTTGCCTGGCGATTGACTTGACTTGCTAATGGGATAAGCCAGCCCTAGCCAGCGGGGTGCAAGTTTGTCTGATGTTCAGGAGTGGATTATTATAATTTTTGGCTTAGATGCTTCAAATCTCAGAAATTTTTAATACGATTATCTTTTCAATTGTTATAATAAAAGAAGGTGTACCGGTTAAAAAACAAAGAAGTGATGCTGGAAAATCGAGAATTTTGAATGATTTTCAAAAAGATGTTATTCGTCGGAAAATATATTCGCTTTACAATGAAAATATATATCCTTCACTAAGATCATTGCATCAAAAATTAAAAGATGAATGTGATATTACTTGTGCAGTTAGTAGTCTTCGCAGTGTTCTCCTAAGCATGAAATTCAAGTTTAAAAAATTGATAAACGTCAAGTTTTGCTGGAAAGAATATGTCAATGGCGGCATCAATATTTGACAGATTTAAAAAAGTTTCATGAGGAAACGCTCAATTATATACCTAGATGAAACATGGTATGATACACACGACACTAAATCTAAAAGTTGGACTGATGGTAGTGAGAATTGTGTTGCGAATATTCCAGTTTCACGGGGTAAACGGATAATTATTCTTCACGCGGGGAGTGAGAAGGATGGGATGAATGGTGCTGAATTATTGTCGGGTCACAACATGGGAAACGCTTGTCTGGATTACCATGATAATATGACGTCTAATATTTTTGAGGAGTGGTTTGGCGGTCAATTATTACCAAATATTCCAGCAAATAGTGTAATAGTTATGGATAAGTCTAGTTACCATTCCAGGCAATTAATTAAAATACCCACTAAATCTAGTAATAAAACAGAAATTAAAGAATATTTGTATCATCATGATATATTTTTTGAAGAATCGTATCATATTTTGATATTACTTGTGTCTGTTTGTGTAAAACTCATTTGAAATTATTATCCAGTACAACCCTGTAAAGTAGTCCCTCAAAAATTTCTTTAATCTTCTTATGGAATACCTGCTGAGAAACACTAATGGAATCAATCGCCACGCAAATTTGTACAAGCTATATATTGTAGGTATAACAACGCATATTCAAGGAATTTCAATATGGAATCTATTACTATTTGAAAGTGCAGGAATCCCCAAGCCTGAGGACACAACGGAAAAATAAATTGAAGTTTACAAATGCACCTTCTAGGAAAATATGCTATTTCCGGAAATACCTTTTTTATATATTGATATTACTATAAAGATGTACCTGTAGAAATTTTTAACAATGATGTGAATTTTGTGCATATAAATATCTCGTAGTATTACACGAAAAATTAGGACTAAAAATATTGTAGCGTTTATTACTTCACAACTATTTAACTCTAAGCTATAATAAACATTAGTATTACACTTATTTCTACGCAGCATTATTAGTAAATTATTGTCGGCCTATCCACCCGTTCCATACGTCTGTTTTGCGTGCTTCTGGAACTCTTTTGATGTTACCAGAATACACCATATCTTGGCGACGTGTTGTTTTCGTTATAACATTGTGACAATCGGGCCTATTCACCAAAGGTTGCATCCGTAATGGGCCCATAAACCATAAACGAAATATGACAAATTTATATCAAAATCGTGTAACACTTACGGAGTAATTAGTAGTAAAGCATTTTTTTTCTTTTAAATATTTTGCAGTAAAGCGATTTAACGAATTGAACATATTTTGACGTCACAGGTACTTGCATTGATGCTATTGGCCAGAAATATGAAAATTGAAATCGCACGTCTGCCGCTGCGCCCAGCGCCTATTGTGGGCTAAAATAGAACTAGGAAATTTCATTAGTTTTGTTTGTTGGTATTTAAGATTTTATTTGTTGGGCTTCTATTACTTATAATTTAACTGTTTTATTGTGCTGTGTTGAAAAACTATTGAATAAAATTGTGTGTTGAGGTTAGGTTACATCACTACTATAGCGCCACTGTTCTCAAACTATCGTATGTTATTTACTTGAGTATCAAGTAAAATACTCTAAAGTTGCCAAAGGAATTATATCTTTATTTATATTAAGTTTAATTACTGTAAATTAAGACTTATAATATGTAAATATTATTTTACATTAAAATATATATATATAATACCTACTATCATGAAAAATCGTTGTTTTAGTGCCACTGGAGCAGTACCAGTGACCTCACACAAACTTTAAAAAATCATATCTCTGGTAATATATGGAATTTTCACATCGGGTTTTCACTGATCATTGTAGAATCTAATAAAGTTTCATAATTTTTTTTTATTTGGTTTATGGGCCTATTGTGACAAAAATGAATTGTTCTTTGCCAACTAATGTAATATTCTAGATTAAACAAAAAGGTTTGATGCGATTTTGTTACCATAAGCAAGTTGCTGTAGAATTGGGCCAAATAACTATATATTAAGGATACAATTAGTAATACACAGAATAATTCTGCTTATATTATAATGGGAAGTTGGTAGTTTTGAAATGTATATTTCTGTCAAAACATTAACAATAAAAATGCAGGGTATCACGGTATCAGCCAAAAACCTTGAAGTTACAGCAGTATGAAGTTTTAAAAAAATAATGCCCATTTATTGAGTACCTATAGTGTTCGCCAAAATAAATGGTTGCTTACCTGTTATACCCTCACAGTACGTATACTATTTTCATTTTAAACTGGAGGGATCGGCATAAAACGATTAAACGTCCCTGTCCCATATAACTACAATGAAAGCCATTAGTGCGGTTACCGCAAATCGCTTCACGATGGTCACAACAGGTAAAATTTCAAGGGTCGTATTCAGCTTAAAATTACTCTTACTTTTTTCCTATGATTGCAAATTTAAAAATTAATAATCCTAATTAAATTAACAATTAGCAGTTATGTTACTTATTGTTCAATAACAAAATTAAATATCGTTATAATAACATATTTTTCCTATATATATAAGGGGACAATACGTATATACAGCTATTTGTATTTCTACTCCCGTGATAGTAAGGACAAATATATTTAAAAAAGAAAAAATCATGTGACAGCCGTGGATATGTGAGAATGAAGTTGCTGGTACGAGTAACAACAATATTCGTGAATTGGATGAAATTGTGTACTACGGGTCAAAATCAAGAAGAAAGTGAAATAAATTTATCTAAAATTAATTTACATGAACATGCACAAGAAATAGTGATCAACGTATACAGAAAGTGCGTCAGTGAATACGGCGAATTTCAAACCATAAAAAAATAGCCAAATTTTGTAAATTTGAAGAGGGCCAAGACCTAAAACGGCACAAAAATAATTGTATATTGTTATAAATATTTTATGTTTATAACGAAAATGTGAATAAAACCTTTTTTAATTTGAATTTGACATTTATCGTATGAATAAGGAAATATACTTATTTAAATATTGCAGTTTTCTTGTTTTTGTATTTATTATACACGTACCGGCGAATAGGGTACAACCCTGTGCGAACCTTGTGAAATCAGTTATAACGGGTCATATTTTGAGTTCCTTTGTAAACGTAATTGCGGTGCATTTAATCGTTTTATGCCGATCCCTCCAGTTTAAAATGAAAATAGTATACATACCTAATAAGAGGATTATAACTATAGGGGTTGAAAGTACAGATACGTATTTAAAAGCAGTAAAAATTTGTAACAATATAAAATTTCTCAAAATATTATTTATATAGTACTACCAAACAACTAATTACGGTTTGTTTTTCTCGTAGATAAAATTATTCAAATTGCATTCTTAGAAAATTCAACGTAGTATATTTAGAAACAAAAGATTTTAAATAATCCCATTCTGGTTTAACAGGTAACCAGACTCCATACTGATTGTGGTAAGCCTGTCTATTATTATTATTGTTTATTTTGGCGAGTACTATAATGTTGAAATTACCTTAATAGTAAATAATTTACGGTTAGCATAATTTTAAATTGTGCATCCAACAAAAAATAATGGCAACAGATATAAATAGAAATATTTTTCATTAAATACAATTGTATCATAAAATAAACTCTAAATTCATGAAAACAATACTAAAAACACTTAATAACTAACTTTGACTTTTAAATGAATTGACATTTAAATAAATTACAACGGCAAGTTTTACAATAGTTGTATTTTGTTACTAACTGGATCTAAACAATATGGATAACAGTTTATGAAATATAAAAGAAAAAATAAATAGCTCCTGTAACTAATCATTCTACTGTTATTTATTTTTGTATTACAGAAACGAACAAATTCTCGCGGTGGCAAAAAAATTGAAACTTAATAACGAATAAAGTATATACAATCACGTTTGTGTAAACCAATAAATAAAGGATCAAAATAATATTCATTTTCTTAGAAGAAGAGAAGATGACATATCTCCCCCTTCTCCAATTTAGTACGATAACCAATCACCCTTCTCGGTTATCTATTTTTTTATTCCAGCCGATGTCCGCAACGTGTTTTCCCCGTAGGGAAAGTAAGTCAATTTCCTTCAGACATGTTTGCCAACCGTATGGCGCGAAGTTTTCCTACGTTAAATATTAAGTTGCCATTAAAGTGGGGTCCAATGTAAAGTAGGTTCGCTGACTCGGTCGTCGCTTGTTGACGTCTGGGTCCTGTCACAGCCACCTGGGACGCGATGGAAGGAAAATATGTACGGTTTTATCACGGATGAAATGATTTTCCTTTCCTGTGGTGGAATTGAAATGGTGAGTAAATAAATAAACATGGGGTTTGTCAATAGCTTTGGAAATGCAAGTTTACTTTGAGAAAATAAACAACCTGGCCTAAAAATAACGATTTTAGAGATAATTTGTCGACATTTTATTTTACGGTGATTGATAAAATTTTTGTTCTGAATATTGTATAAAAGATTTTATCACAATCGGTTTATTCGGTTTCTAGATGAAATCTCTAGTTTATATTGTACATTCCAGCTCAGAAGTTAGTTATGAAACACAAAAAATAAAATTATTGTCTTTGTAAATATTTTTGAAGCTTTTTTTTGCTATTTTATGAAAGAAAAATGAATTTCCTTTAATTTTAAAAAGAGTTGAATTTATATTAGCATATTTTGAAATTCAGATATACCTATGTGATACTAGCGGCCTTAATTTATTAAATACATTGAATACCTTCGTATTTTACCCATTTTACTATCTAGTACTCGTACGTAGTGTAAAGAACAAAAGAACTAAAGTGATCATAAAAAAAATCAATGACGAGATTTATATGGAAATGGGTATTTTGCAATCCATTGAATTCGTTTTGACCTGTATCTCAATAATGGCCGTATTTGGATGGATGGATGTGTGTCTGTATGTGTAATAACTTAATAACGAAACATCATGATTATTATATAAGGTTCATAACAATGAGCAGAAAAGAGTTGTTTTTGGTTAAAGTTGTAACATTGGAATTGGAAGTTTATTGGATAAAGAAAACTATAAATTCAATTCATTCCAAATATAAAAAAGCATAGAAAAGAGTTTGATATAAAAAATATTTGTAATTTTCTCGTATTTGTTTCCATTTTTCAGAAAACCTAAAATATATGTTTAATAATATACATATTTTTGAAAATGATATTGATTTCGCCCCATTTAATTGAATATTAAATTAACGGTCTCAAGAAGGTGTCCTAAACTTAAATGTCAAAAATTAAAGCTGGGCGATCATTATTTGTTTTTTGTATGATTGTTTTCGTTTATATTGGGCTTCCAAATTATCAAGAGATGGCGTTGATCACAATTCCCAAAAGGTACATGGTACATGTCAAATTAATTTTGTATGATATCTTATGATGGCGAATGCTTGCATTAGTATTGGTAGTTTGCTCTTATTGGCAGCAGAACTGTTGCCATACACACTGCAAATTTTCCTGTTTTTCTAGGTTTTTTTTTTTGGAGAAAATTTAATCTTAACCATAATCTATAAATACAATGAACCTTTCATTTTTACATCTTATTGAAATATACGGTGTAAACAAATGTTATAATTAGATTGAAATACTTTTAAACTAACTACTATTGTTATTAATTTAAAAAAAATAAAAATCAATTTCAAAATACAATCAAATTTATGTACCTTATGGTTAGTTTTGCTTTCTAACACTAGTTAGCGTATTTTAATTTTGAAAGCCCAAATTCAAATTTGAAGTTTTTTTTATAATAAGGAATAAGGCTTTAGGATCCATATCAAATAATAACGAGACAGGTATTAACGGACGTTTCGACTGCTGTGCACGCAGACATATTCTGCATATATTAAAGTTTATATTATATTTTTTATAAGTTGAGTCCTATAGGGTTTGGTATCAAATTGTAGGGCTCGTAGAAAAGAGTTAAACTATAATGGCTAAACTGAAATGACAAAAATTTAAATCAGTTGTATTTTATAATAGTTAATTAAATTCTGTTGGTGGGTTACACTACGCTAATGAGTTCCAACGAAACGCGTTCGTAGTTACTGATTGATTGGATTGGCCAGTTTCTGTGACTTAATAACCTAGTAATTATTCAGAGATTAATTTTTATGAAACATTGACTATTTATTGTCTTTAAATTTATATTTATTATTATTATTATTATTATTTATATATATATATATATATATATATATATTATTTGTTTCATATATAATTTTCGCTTTTTGAAATTTTGTTGAGTATAGTGTCAAATTATAGATCCCAGAAGGATGATAATAAATTGTTGAAGTAAATCAATATTAATATGTTATAATAATGTTCATATTAGATAGAAAACCAAGTTGCCTATGAATAAAAAATAATTGATGTAGTTGTCACATTTTTCTAATAAATATATAGTTGAATGAATAAATCGATATAAAACATAAATGTTTGATTTATTCCAACATGGTAGCAGAGCGTAGTTGGTAGTTCGCAGTTCTCCGCCTGTTGAAGCATAGTTGATTATATAGTTTACCTCGACGAATTTTTTGACGAATAGATGTCATATTGAGAAGAATATTTTAAAGCTATTATCGACTATTTGAGACGAATTGTAAAACAATGAACGACGAAAAGGTGCAAATTGAGAAGTTAACAGGAGAAGAGAACTGGTGGACATGGCGAATTATAATGAAAACTTTATTAGAATGTGACGGAGTTTGAAGTCGTTGATGGAGTATTTATCAAGCCTGAGCAAAATGTTACAGATGAATTTAATAGATGGACAAAATTAAATGCTAAAGCAAAGAAACGTCTTATTTTGTCACTTGATACGAAGCCTTTACTTCGTGTTGCTGGATGTCAAACTTCAAATGATGTGTGGAAGAAATTACATCAAATTTACGATTCTCAATCTGAAGAGAATATAGATTTATTACGACATAAATTTCATAACATCATGTGGGAATGGTCCGGTGGTGTGCAAGGTCATTTAGCTAAATTTGATGACATTCAAACAAAAATGGCCCTATTTAACAAACCTATTGAAGAAGGGGACTTATGCGCTCGATTATTGCAAACACTACCAAAAGAATTTGACTACATTTATGTCACATGGCATGACTTACTTCAAGAAGAGAAAACTTGGGCCAAATTACAAAAGAGATGTTTAAATTACGAATGCCGAATTTCAGGAAGAGAGGAAACTAATTTTGCTACTGCAATGATGTCAAAATTGAAGATAAATCCTTCAATGAAGAATGAGAAGCAAATGTATTATCACCAAAAGAACAATATGTCAAAAACAGTACATAAGGAAGGAATACGATGTTTCTCTTGCGGAAAGTTGGGACATGTTTCTAAGGATTGTAAAACTGGCTTAATTTGTTTTAGATGCAAAAAGAAGGGTCATCGATCAAAAGATTGTAAAGTTATTATGAAAAATAAAGATTTTGCAATGTTTACAGCGGAAATACCAAACACAAAAATGATTGACGAACAAGAGAATGTAATTGACGTAATGAAATTCAATTGCGACGAATGGTATGTTGACAGCGGTGCAACGCATCATGTTACAAATAGAAGAGACTGGTATGTTACTTATACACCTTTTACAATTCCGAAGAAGATGGATAGTGCTCGTGAAGGAGTACAAATTGAAGCACTAGGTACAGGTCGTATAAATGTTAAAACTTTTGATGGAACAGAATGGATTAACAGACATTTCGAAGATGTTTGGTTCTGTCCAGATGGTATTTGCAATTTATTTTCCGTTAAACGAGCTGGTCAAAAGGGAATTGACCAATATATACAGAATGAAGGAAAATATTGGATATTTCACAAAAATGGGAGTCAAATTGCAATTGCTACATCGATTGTTGAGAATGAACTTTATAGATTAGCAGTGAAAGTGGTACGACAAGAAAAGTCATGTGCTATTATCAAAAATGAAGATACTCTTCAACAATGGCAAGAGAAACTTGGCCATCAAAGTAAGCGCTATGTCCAGAAATTTTTGAAAAATAGAGGAGTCGAGGTGAAAATTGACAGTGAATTCTGTGAAGGATGTATCCTTGGCAAACATCAAAGAATGACTTTTGGCGAAAGAATCGAAAAATCCACTGAAGCGGGACAATTAATATTTGCCGACGTTTGTGGTCCAATGGAGCAAAATGATCTGAACGGGTACAGATACTTTTTAATTTTTAAAGATGATTTTTCTTGTTTTAGAACGACCTACCTTTTACGGAGGAAAGATGAAGTTAAAGAAAAATTACAGATTTTTACTCAAATGATAAAAACACAAACTCAAATAACCATAAAAGAATTACGCACCGATGGTGGAAAAGAGTTTGACAATGAAGATGTGCGAAAATATGCAGAAAAGATCGGATTAAAACACTCGATGACAGCACCATACACTCCACAACAGAACGGGGTTGCGGAGAGAGAAAATAGAATTCTTTGTGAAATGGCACGTTCTTGGCTTCAATCAGCACCACATCTTCCAAAATCCTTATGGGGTGAGGCCATTCTTGCAGCAACTTACACATTAAATAGAACTGCACCAACGAAAATTTATAATAAAACTCCAATTGAGTTATTTTTAAAGAAATCTAGTCGATTCGATAATTTGAAGATTTTTGGAACGAAATGTTTTTCATGGATACCTACACAAAAACGTAAGAAATTTGATGCTAAATCTACTAGAGGATACGTTGTTGGTTACGCAGATTGTGGTTATCGGATATATTTTCCCGAAAAGAAAACTGTTTATGTGTGCAGAGATGTAAAATTTAAGGAAGAAATTTTACAAAACCCGGTGAAGATAGATACTACAAAATTTATTGACGAGTTAGATGAGAATGAAGATGAAAAACATGTCGAAGAGAATGTAAATAATGATAAAACTACTGAATATGATAAACATGATGAAGAGATTGTAAACATTGAAGAAGAAAGGCCTGACGAAAACAATGAAGACGAAATACACGAAGAAGACATTACTGGTGAAGTAAGACCATATAATTTAAGAAATAGACGACAACCGCCAAGAATGATGATGATAAAAAAAGTACCAAGTAATTACAATGAAGCTATAAATTCTGAAGAAGCAGAAAATTGGAGAGCTGCGATGGATGATGAGATGAATTCTTTACAGAAGAATAAAACTTGGACATTAATCGACTTACCACCTGGCAAAAGAGTTGTAGATAATCGATGGGTTTTTGCTATAAAGACGAACTCCAACAACGAGATAATCCGATACAAGGCTCGATTAGTAGCAAGAGGATTCAGTCAACGTCCCGGAATAGCCTATAATGACACAAGGTATCATTATGTTCGTCTATTGGTAAACGAAAATAAAATGAAAGTGAAGTATATGCCGACATATGATCAAGCAGCTGACATTTTTAGGAAGGGCCTATCTTCAGAGAAAATGAAGACCAAGATTGGAATGATAGAGATGAAACCTAATCTAATTTAAACATTATTAAACTATTAACATTGCGGGAGAGTGTTGAAGTAAATCAATATTAATATGTTATAATAATGTTCATATTAGATAGAAAACCAAGTTGCCTATGAATAAAAAATAATTGATATAGTTGTCACATTTTTCTAATAAATATATAGTTGAATGAATAAGGCCCGGTTGTTCCACCTTCAGTTAGGAATTCGGTATAAATTTATTCGACTGGTAAACCTTGTTTTGGTTTTTCCATGTTCAGTTAAAAATTACCAATAGGATAAACATCTGTTAACAGTAGGATAGGTAACTGGCAGTCCAACTACCAGTTAGATGGTTTACCAGGGGGATATTGTACCGAATACAAACGATTTAACACACGAAGTGAACCGAACATATACATTTTGACACTTGTCAAATTAATTATTTTCATAACCTATTTCTAGGAATTTATTATTATTATTTATAAAAATGGATTTGTATGGCGGTGATGTATTCAAAGGTTTACTAGGAGAATAGTGTACCGATTGCGAACGATTTAGCACGTGAAGTTAATTGTAAGTTCACATAAATTTTGAAAATTGTCAACAATTATTTTCATAAACAATTTCCAGGAATTTATTACTATTTATAAATGAGTTTGAACATATGAAGCAAATAACGAAGTAAGCTAACATAGCACTCCCACAAATCTGGGGTATAGGGCAAAGCAGCACTGTCTGCGGTCAGTAGTTGATGAGTAACCGCTTTGCGAACCTACACCAGCTAACACTGCGTGCCGTTGTCACACCCCTGAAAACGAGGTACTCAGGCGGCCTATAACCTCAGCAGTTGAGACCGCTTAAATAAAAAAAATATAAGAATATTGCTATTCGATAAATTGATTACGAGCATTATGATGTATGGAGCGAGTCGAAATTTAGGGTGAGAGAACAAGATAAAATAGAAAGTATCCAATCATAATATGTTAGATGGATACTTGGGTTAGACAAATAAATACCGATATACTTATTAGAGGAAGAAACAAAACGGTACAAACTGAAGACTGAACAAGAGAGCAATGAAGTATGAAGATAAACTAAGGACACCATAGAAAATCCTAGCATAAGATTGTTGGGTACAAATATCAAGAAAAGAAGAAAGTTTGGATGAAGAGAATTCGTTGAAACAGACCAAATATTTTTACATTAGTATAGTATTAGTTTTTATTATAAATAAATGAAATACCACAATGATAATGTAGAAATTTGAATACCAAAAGGGATCAAATAAAACATATACTACTTTACTATTACGATGTATAAGAATAAATTTATGTGTCGGTAATGATGAAGAAATATTGGATTTTTTCTTTAATAATATAAATGTGCGTAAACAGTATACGGTACGTCCAAGGTGTAGTCATTCGGAAAAGTGGAACGATGAAGAATTTTTCACCAGATTTCATATATCAAAGAATACAGTATTGCATTTATTTGAAAACATTGAAGACAAGTTGTTATTTTTATTTAAACGGTAGTGTCCAAATATTCCGTTTTTAGGAATCAAAGTGTTGGCCACAACTTGAATTAAATTATGACCCTAACTGATTCGAAATTTTTTCTTTCTCTTTCCAAGAAATACAATCTGTCTCCTTTGGCTCTATTATATCTTTATATTCATAAAATCAAAACAAACATCAAACTATAACCTTCAACGTCATATGAAAAGTGGCAGCCAAGTTACCAATTTTATAAAATAAACACAAATTTTAATGTTTTATTCGGTAACTGCCAGTTAGCTATCTGGAAGATAAAATTTCGTGGAACAACCGAAAAACTTTAACCTCCTGACAAGTAGATAGAATAAATTTATCTCTCAGATAGTTAACTGAAATTTTATCAGAACTTGGAACAACTGGCCCTAAATCGATATAAAACATAAATGTTTGATTTATTACAACATAAATAAATAAATCTGATGTAACCAACACATAATCTTCCAACTAGATAACTTTTAAGCGATACAAAATATAGAAAACATTTTAAATAAAAATTGTAGCTAAATATTAATTTTCATCTTTCTTAGTATAACACAATTACTTTAACTCAATTATTTACTTAGATATTACCAAAAAACCTGAAAAGCTTTCAAGTAGCTACAAACAACCACTTTCTGCTGATGGATTGTTACCAAAATCTTATTAACTTTTAACTTAAACATCTAAACAATAAAACAACCCACTACTGAAAATTTTGACCCGTCGCAATACCTGCTTTACATTATGTTTAGTAATATTTCAATATCCATAGTTCTTATAAGAACAAACAAATAGCTGGAACATTATCTACTGTTGTCAAATATGTGATATGTGTTAAGTGCAATTATACGCCCTTGTCTGTTTGAAGTACAAACATTTTGCAATAGGTATGTGTATGACTAAAATTGGATTACCTTTTTGTATTTGACTCTTGATTCTAGATTACTTCGTATATTTATGTTTACTAATCAATGACGAAACAAAATGCAAATAAATAGTAAAATAAATTATAGTACTGTACATATTTATTTTTATTTATTAATAGTTTGAAGTTGAAACGAAGCGTCGTTCCGTTTGTGGCTTTCATGTTTAAAAATAAAGGACAGAGTGTATTTCAACGACATCCATGTATCTCGAGAATCTCATTCTAAAGTTTATTAACTTTCTGTGCCTCTGGTGACGCAGTATATTGTTCGGTTGAAATAATCCTCATAATCGTTAAAGAAAAGACCGCTTTGTATGTTTCTGTGCTGAAGAAAATTTAGCTTTTCTCTTAGAAAGAGCCTGGTCGACTGAAATAAATTCTCCAACATAAGTCGTCCTGGCAACGACTTTACGAATACGTAATAAGCTTCTGCGATTATTATACTTTATATAAAATACATGGATTTAACAAAGGGAGATCTGTTAGCGAGGGATTGTTTGAAATGTTTTAGATGGGATGGAATGACTCTAAGCTAACCTCTAACCTTTGGGTAAATGCTTTTTGCTAAATGCAACTTTATTCTATTTTATAGTTTCGAAACATGAAATCGTTGACTTTCACGGTTTGGGATTTTGAAGAATGCTCTTGTCTTCGAGCGTGGTTTACACGTCTGATTAACCACGGTTCTTTTTCTACTTTTTTCCTGGTTTACAGGTCTGGTAACAACTTTCTCTTCATTTGAAGAGTGCTCTTAGATTCTAGCGTTGTGTATATGTTTGATAATCTGAAGTGTCATCTTCCTTATTGTGAAGATTCATCTTGACATCCAGCAACTCAGCATTTATTATAGACCGGCAATTTGGCCTCATTTTATATTTATTTTGATATTTTTCTTGCCTTCTAGCGAGGTTTACACGTCGAACAATACTGACTCATTTCCTCTTCTGTTAAAGATTGTTCTTGGTTTCTAACGTATTTTACAGATTAACTAATCAGAACTCTTTTGCTTCTACATTCGAAGTATGGTTTACACGCCGGATAACTTGGAATTTCTGACTTCTTCTTTCGAAGGTTGCTCTTGCACTCAGAGTGGTTTACATGTCTAGAAACATTGACCTACTTTCTCTTATTTTAAATATTCCTGGTGATTTTTAAACGTGTGTTTTACACATTGACTACATGATTCTTCTGCTTCTTCTTTTGAATTTTGCATTTAGCGTATATTCCGTCTGGTAACACTGACCATCTTTTTTTCTATCTTGCTCTTTTCTTTTTTCGTAAATTGATATTGGTCTCGGGCGTGCTTTACACGTCGGATAACTTGAAATTTTTGGCTTCTTCTTTCGAAGGTTGCTCTTGTGATTTACAAGTCTGGAAACACTCACTTTCTCTTTTGTCGAAGATTGCTGTTGATTCTAGCGTGGTTTACACGTCGAATAACTTTGACTCTGTTTTCATCCCGATGTAGTTAGGGTTTGGGAAGACTCGTTATTTTTAGACTCGACGAGTCCGGATAGAGTAGAAAATTATTTTGGGGACCCAAGTCCGGTGTTGAATAAAATGTTTTCAAAATATATTTTTTATTAACAGAACTAATATAGGAAGGTAAATTAATGACAACTGTATATAAAAAGAGAATATGGCCACCGAAAGAAAAATAGCGACACTGATATAATTCCTACAGTATCACAAAATTTATATGAAAAATAAATTGTATCTATCAAATTAACAATAACAAATAAAATTACATTCAAATATGTTTATAAATTATGCAGTGGTATATTACTTTCAACTAAATTTCCTTGAAGCTAGTCTAGGTTCAGGTATTGGAACTCGAAAAGCCATAAACGCCTAGACGAAGCTATAATAACGAGTGAAACGTTGAGTTCTGTCTCAAATTTTGCCACTTTCTTAAAATCAAACTACGTAGGGCGGCGACTTCATATTTCGTAAATATTATTTTTAACCCTCATTGTATGAAATTATGAATAAAAGGTTGATGTATGTTGAAGGCACTGCGCAATTATGCTTGTTTCATTATTTACAAAGCAAACAAATTTTAGTCATGATTTTTTTCTGCACCGGAGTTTTTGCCCGGTGCATGTAAAGTGCATGCATGCTAATTTACATTTTGGTACATGAATATTTATGCACTGTTGACGCTTGTTGAATAGTGTTGAAATTATTCATACGTATAATGGAATTCAATAAAACTGCAAATTGTAACATAAAACCTGTGTGTTTCCTTTTATTTTCGCAATTTTTAAAGCTATGAAACTTGACGCAAATATTATTTTATAAATACGATTAAATTGCTGTTAATTATTATGTATTAAAACACTATTTTTTAGTATTTTCTAACTCTTTGCGTTACTGGATCCTCATTTCGATTCGCATAGCCCACAATAATAGTCACCAGTTTCAACTTCATTCCTGTGGTTCTTTCTCTATAATTATCTCTGATAATATATTTATTTATTTTCACTTTATTGTACATAAGCGATAGAAAATAATTGTATGTGTGTATGTTTTCAATAGCTCATAAACGAGAAAAGATATAATATATAAATTTTATTAATTATAAGTTTCAAGCCAGTGCGGGAAACTTAATTCATTTTGGCCATAATTGCAGAACTGGAAGTGGAAGTTTACTGAACGCACAAAACTATTATTTCAATAAGTTGAAAAACTTTCAGAACTAGTAAAAATATAAAAGACTTTCGAACAACTTTTGTATTGACACTTTTGCTGTCAAGTGAATAGGTAACAATTTACAGCAATATAAAAAAAATTCAAGTGAAATCCCTATGTTCCACATTTCAATTCTACACCCATAAAAATCTTGTGAACAAATTCTGCCCAGGCACACAGTGATTTTTGTTATGATCTCTGTGAGTAGGTACTAACAGTTTAAAAACATTTTATTCTGTTACTCGATCGGCCAGGTTTTTTGCAACCTGCTCTTATAATATTAGTAAATACTAAATAATATTTAGATAGAAAGGGTTAGATTTGTTGATATAGGGGCGGTATTTCCATCTACGAATACACTTCCGAATAAGTTATTCGTTGAATAAATTAAAAATACGCAATTTTCATTAAACCATATTTTACTTAAATATTTTAAAATAACTTGATATGGCTTCAAATAAACTAGTATTTCCGGTTATTGGATTACCACCAAAAAATTAATCAGCTCTTCCAAAGGGGATAAAATTGATATATATACATATTATCAAAATTTTCAGTTTAGTAGTTTTTGAGAAACATAGACTGGCAGACAGACTGACATACTGACAGACAGAGAGACAGACAGACAAACACACAGACATCATCGAGAAATTATTAAAATCGTATTCTAGGGACCCTAAAACGTGCTCATCCACTTAAAACTCACTACCCAATTTTTAGTATGATTCCTATACCTCCCTTACTGGTTGTGGCGGGAGGTAAAAAAGTTATACATACATTATCAGGTATACTTACAAATTTGTTCTTATGTAGGTGTACCTGATTAAGTATTTATTCTTTGTTTTTGTTGAATGTTGTTTTCTTTTGTAGTCAAACACTCAACACCCTGATGAAGACAATTATTTCAAAACACAGAGTTATATAAAGTTTTGTGGCGCACACCTAATATTATTATATTCGTTCTAAAATATTGATCGCTGCATTACAAAATCAGATACACTTGATACAGGATAATGTAATCACTTCGTTATTATTCTACAAGAATCCGGAGAACATCCTGGATGTCAACGTCATTTATGCAAAATCAAGAGCTCTCAAATTTCATCTCGCTTCCTACTTCAAATTTCTTTCCTTCCTCTGCGCTAAGCAAAGCTAGCATTGTCGATACAGCAGCCAAATATCTCCTCAACAGAGATAAATCGTAAACGCAGCACGAATTCAATTTAAACTTCTCCAAATTCGCGAACACTAGCGTGAAACAATAACAGTTCCGTCATTTCATGTTTTGGTGGATAATGGACAATCGCGTCGCGTTCGTTTTGTCTCGATTTGAAAATGCTGTTATTCGTTTTTTTGTTGTTTCGCAATTTCGTATTAGGGAAACAGTTGCTCGGTGAATCGTTAAAATGGACTCATCTTGAGCTCGACTCGCTGAAAAATTGTCTAATGCCTTTTGTCATCATCATCATCATATTTAGTTCAACAGCCCGATGTGGGCCCCGACTTTCTCAAGCTTTTCCTTCCATTCTTTCCGATCCTTGGCCAGCCTCTGCCAGTTCTTGGCGCCTATGCTGCTTGCGTCGTTGTCCACGCCGTCCTTCCATCTGAGTTTTGGTCTACCACGGCTCCTAGCGCCCCCTGGTCTTGTCGTCAGAATCTTTTTTGGTGGGTAGTTTTCCTTAGCTCTTGCGACGTGGCCTGCCCAGCGCAGTCTTCCTAATTTGATCACCGTTACGATATCTCTTCCTTTATTTGCTATTTCAGTATACTTATTGTATAGTTCAAAGTTATAGCGTCTGCGCCATATTCCGTCTTCACAAACCGCTCCAAAAATTTTTCTAAGAATTTTTCTTTCAAATATATGTAGTGCTGTTTCATCTGTTTTTGATAGCGCCCAAGTCTCTGATCCATAAGTTATGACTGGGAGTATCAGGGTTTTATAGATCAGTATTTTTGTTTTCCATGTTATATTAGGACTGCGTAGGTGTTTATTTAGACTATAATAACATTTATTCCCTAGTAAGATTCTTCTCTTGACTTCAGTTGTCGTATTATTTACGCTATTTATTTCTGAACCTAGGTAGATGAAGCTATCGACAGTTTCGAAAATATTGTTTTCGATCTGTACATGCTGCCCAATTGTTCTTGTTCGTTTTCCTACTTGTGTGGCCATGATCTTAGTCTTCTCTTCGTTTATTGTTAAGCCCATCTCTCTTGCTGAGTTTGTGAGATCAAGAAACGTTTTCTTACTTGTCGGGAGTGTCCGTGTGATTATATCTACGTCGTCTGCAAAAGCTAGTACTTGTGACGATTTGTAGAAGATTGTTCCCCTGTTTTCTAATCCTGCGTCTCGGATAGCTTTTTCCAGGGCAATGTTGAAGAGGAGGCACGCCAGCGCGTCTCCTTGCCGCAGACCTTTATCTGTTTGGAAGTCTTCTGATGTTGCATGCTGTATTTTGATTCTGTTGGAGACTTTCTTCATGGTCATTTTTACTAAGTTAATAATTTTTTCAGGTATTTTGAAGAGGTTCATAGCTTCATACAATTTTGTTCTTATAATACTATCATAGGCTGCCTTAAAATCTATGAACATGTGGTAGGTGTCTATGTTAAATTCATTGGCTCTTTCCAGTATCTGTCGTAGTACGAATATTTGGTCTGTTGTGGAGCGCCCTGGTCTGAATCCGCTTTGGTATTCTCCTAGTATTTTTTCAGTATAGGTACTTAAACGATCGTATAGGATATTTGACAGGATTTTATATATAGTATTGGTAAGCGTGATGCCCCGATAATTTTTACACTCCAATTGATCTCCTTTTTTGTGTAGCGGGCATATAAGTCCTTCTCCCCATTCATCGGGCATCTGTTCTTCCATCCAGACTTTTAATATGATCTTGTGAACTTTTTCAGCTAGTACCTCTCCACCGTGTTTAAATAATTCAGATGGGATGCCATCGCTGCCGGGGGATTTGTTGTTTTTCATTTTTTTGATGGCGTGTTGGACTTCTTCTACTGTTGGTGTTTCAATTGGTTCTTTATTTTGCATTTCCTGTGGTGCGTTCTCATCTGGTGTCGTAATTTCTGTGCATAATAGTTCTCTAAAATGCTCGACCCATCTTTGTAGAACGTCTTTTTCGTTACTTAGGATTTCTCCGTCTTTGTTTCTACACATATTTATGCGGGGTTTAAAGCTTTTACTTGAGTTGTTTATGCTCTGATAGAAATTTCTTGTTTCTTTTTGGTATCTGTGTATTTCTAGTTGTTCTAGGATTTTGTCTTCATGTAGTTTTTTCTTCTTTCTGTGCAAATGTTTCTCTTTTCTTCTAAGTATTCTATATTTTTCTTCTGCTGCGCGTGTTCTATGCTGCTGTTTGTATCTGTATGCTTCATTTTTCTCAGTTGTTATAGCGCGGCATTCATCATCGAACCAATCTTCCCGTTTCTGTGTTTTCGTAGTCCCTAATATATCGTTTGCAGCTGTTTTAATTGCCTCCTTACATAGGTTCCAGTCGGTCGTGGGTGTATCATTTTCTCCAACCACTATTAATTTCGACTCAAGACTGTTTTGGTATTTATGTACCATTTCGGGTTCCTTGAGTAGGTGCGTGTTGTATCTAGGTAGTTTTGATCCTTTTAGTTTCTTTATGTTTGATATTCTTGCTCTTATGCGTGCACCTAGTAAATAATGGTCCGAGTCAACGTTCGCTCCTCTATAGCTTCTAACGTCCAGTAGATTAGAAAAATGTCTACTGTCAATTAGTACGTGGTCAATTTGATTTTGTGTGGAACCGTCCGGTATTTTGTATCGATTTTGAATTACACGGGTTTCCTGGGACGGGGCCTGCTTTGTTGATCCCCGAAGAAATATTGGAGTCTGTGACAGTTCAGGCGTTCAGGATTCCCAAATTTTTACAAGAGAACGATTTTTTCAGTTGATAGATTAGTTTGTTCTTACAAATTTCAGGTTTGCTCTTTTCGACAATCGACTCGACAAGATTTCTGATTGTATCTTACGCACAACTGTAATAAATTTTAATAAATCAGATGTGGCCCTACAGCCCTAGTAATATCTAGTAAATTGTAGCTAATGTACAAGGGTCGTCCAAAAGGTAAGAAACCATTTGGTATAACTAAATAAAAACGAAAGATCAACACAAAACTTTTATTAGAGTGTTACAGTACATTACTATTCCCAGCAAACAGTTCTAACATTTATATACCTAATATGTAATATCGGAAATCTAAGTAGTATATCATTTCTATACGTACTAGCAACGTAATATACTTATACCAAATCGGACATCTCTTGAGACAACGTAAAATTATATTGTTGGTATGTCACATTGGTATTGCACATGGTACATACCTACAACATGTATATGTTATGTTACAGTACTTATAACATATCATATTCACAGTTAATTAGAAAGTTTTATACATTTTCTATAAAAATATAGCAAAGAAAATTTTAATATTTTATAGTGTACACTGAACAACATTTAATTTGAATCACACAAATACAAAATTTTGCTTGCCCAAGGAGATCTTACTAAAAAATGTTCAAAACAACTATTCCATTAGTATATTCAAAGTTTTTTTTATACCAATTAGGGCTGTTCGATATCTTGTTTTGAATATCGATATTCGATATTAGAAAAATATCGATAATATCGATATATCGATGTATCGATGTATCGATATATTGATATATCGAGATATTGATGTATCGATGTATCGATCTAATATAGTTAGATTTTATTGGTAATTAAACAATGATTCAGGATGTCGATCTGTACTATATAAATAGTAAACAATCTAATGCAGATAGATTTTATGGAAGGATTACAATGTTTCAGGATGTCGGCAATTCTATTGTGAAGAGAAGTAACGGGTGTTTCAAAGGCGAAAAATTTTAACATCTGGATCTGGGGTGTTTGTGTACTTGCTTTATGGTGCTGGGCGTCAGCATTATAAAACAAACGGGAATCTACTTAAAATATTTGAAATTGTACTATGCTATGACTGGAAGGTAGTTTTATGAAAACTTCTGCTGGAAATTTTACCTATACATCGTCCCAATTATTAATTCTCCCCTTAATCCCGACTCCAGAGTGAAAGTAAAAATAAATATCAGCATGCAATGCTATCAATAAATCGAGCACAACCCCTTTCATTAGATGGCATTATAGGTAAATTTTAGTTCTTTTTCACTAAATACATCGGTACATCAATACATCGATACATCGATATATCAATACATCGATATATCAATACATCGATATATTGATACATCGATACATCGATATAATATCGATACATCGATGTAAACGCACAGCCCTAATACCAATAGTTTTGTTGTATACCATTAATGTTACGATTACATACATGGGATAGTGTACACTGAACAACTTTGAAATATATGTATTTAAGGAAAAAGAAAAATTTAACTCTTTAGTCTTTTACACACTGTTCTTTATTTTACACAATTACGACCGAATTTAATGTATGTATTTAATTCGAACCACACAAATACAAAATTTTGCTTGCTCAAGGAGATCCTACTAAAAAATGTTCAAAACAACTATTCCATTCGTATATTCAAATTTTTTATACCAATAATTTTGTTGTATACCATTAATGTTACGATGTCTACATACATTTGTGTCCCTTTAATGGATGGTCTCGTGGAATCTATTTTAATTGTCGAACATGTTTCACGCATAATTATAAAACAATGAAATTTAATTTATATTTCTGAGAAAGTCCAGATTTGTTATGTTTGTGTCATAGAAAATAAATTGTTGAAATTGTATTTTGATTTGTCTGAATTTATGTTAAAGAAAGAATTTTGTTATAAATGGATGCGGTTGAAATTATAAAGTTTTATAATGTTTTAATGCTGTTTGCTTTGTTGTCCTTACATGCAAATACATATTCATATTGTGTTTATGATTAATTTTTAATTAAAATTTTCTTTTGATCAGCAAACTTCACAAAACGTTAAAACTCATACACGAACAAAAGACGAATATGTATGCAAAAATAAAAGACAAACTTGGATTTAATATGAAAGATAAACTTAAAAATGCCAGAGAAAGATTTTAATATTTTAGCGAGGAGAGTAAATTCTTTTTCATATAAAATGGAAAGACGCAAACAAAAAATAAAATGAAAATTTATTCATCTCTTCATACGCAGTTTTTTCAGCTAGAGACCGTTCAACATGACTGATATTCGCGATGGTTTTTGAGCAACGATTCATCCTTTCCGTTCAGGAGTTTTGATTTCACAAACTTTAATTATTAATTACAATCTTTAGTCTTAATAATATTTGGTAGTTCATTATTATAACAAACTGCAATTATAAAAAATCTGATGTGGCCAGCACATAACCTCCCGCCTAATACTACTCTTAAACGATACAAAATAGTATTTGATGATACAGAAACATTCCTTCTTATTTGTTTATTTTCTATTTATATTTGAGAATTTTAATTTTCTTTCGTATATTTATTTAATTTTTTGACATATATTTCACTAAAAAAACAGCTTCATAATCACAATGACATGTGTCACATTTCGTAAAAAATAGAAAATTTTTAAATGTTTCCATGGTGTACAAGGAGTGTAATATTTGTGAAATCTAATTTCTTTATATTTTATTATCTCTAAATCTAATGAAAATTAATAAAATTAGTGTAATCAAAATACATGTAAAATTAAATATTCTTCAACTTTCAAAATAACATAAATTGTTGAAAAAGGAAATTTAACCATGTTTTTCACGAAAAACTGTAAAGGGCTTCAAGTAAACTGCAACTTCCGAAAATAGTAAAATCGTATTGTAGGGACCTTAAAACGTGCTTATTCATTGAAAACTCACTACCCAATTTTTTGACCAAAAACAATACCTCCCTTACCTAGAGGTAGGCGGGAGGTAAAAAAAATCTGTTGTGCAAACATATATTTCTTATATTTATAACTCTATCAGTCCAATCCACCAACACCAATTTACTCTTGAGGGGAGGGGGGTTCTAGTCTCTTTGCTGTAAAGTAAATAGGTAAAAATTTACAGCAACATCAAAAAATTCCATTGAAATCCCTTTGTTCCACATTTCAATTCTACACCCATATAAACCTTGTTTACAACATCTACCCAGGCACACAGTGATTTTTGTTATGATCGCTGTGAGTATTAACAGTTTAAAAACATTTTATTCTGTTACTCGATCAACTATCAGACGGCCGTTGCTTGGTGATCCACATCACGGATTAAAAATAACAGTGAATTATGAATTTCTGGTTCTGTGATTGGTAGAGAAGAGTGAATTATGAATCATAATTATGGGTACTATATTCGGATTTTACAATTATAACCAAAGACAATTATTATGAAACGTATAATTTATTATGAGGTTTCGCTTGTCCATCTTTTCGCGTTTGTAAGTTATTGTACATAAGCACAAACATCCATCCATCAGACATATAATACATTGTTAACGATTCCTATACTTCCTCATACTACGTGTATTAGACGTTAAATAAGGTGAAAGAAAGCATTACTGGCATTTAGAAAATGAACTTTCGCCTTATTTTTAGGTGTTTTATACATGGATTATGTTTGGCGGGTGAAAATTGGAACATCCTGCATATGTCCTCATAACATTGTGGTGCAGGCTAATTTTATGATAATGTAATCCTAAATTCGAGGGCTTTGTCGTAGTGGAGTATGTCTTGTGCCTTGTGCTGGTTTCTAGGCCAGGGACGCGGGTGAATTTACAAAGAGGTGTGACGTGTTCGACCTAACGCTTTGTTCTCCATACGTGGTACGGATTCGTGTCAGGAACTTCAAACTTTCAGATACTACACGGTATACGCGATGACAACGTACGTGAACGTATAGCCTAGTCCTAGTGGTTCATTTTTGAACCGACATATTTTGTAATTTTCTCTAAATAACAGGGTTACTTATTTATGAATATACATATTGTAACGTTCGTGGGTTTAAACGTTTTTATTTAAACAATAATAGTAATATTATTAATAACAAGTAATGAATAATTATGATAATAAATAGTAAAAGTTAATTAACACTAGGTATATAACACTAAAATTACGAATACAAAGACTTATACACTAACACTTATCACTACTGTAATTAAACACTATTATTTATATAAACTAGCCGAGCGATATTTATTAACGACGATATATTTATGTTCACAAGTTCTTCATAGTAGCTGAGTCTGAGTCAACTAACTGACTAAATGGTCCCGGTGATTCCCTCTTTTATATACCACGTTCCTTGTTTCTAGAAGGCTCTGGAACAATCTCTATTGTGGAGTAAACGACTTGTCCGAACTTGCTAGCGTTGCGTCCGTTACACTATGTAGTGTTTGTAATAACAAAAATTACATAGACTTCAAAATAAATACAATCCTACATACAAAAATTTGCATTCTCGTAAAAACCCAGAAAAACACTTCAGAAAAATTACCAAATAAGTCGACCATCTTAAATAAACTGACAGCGCCTCTATAGGACATTTTCGTCGCTAATCTTTTTGGAAATATAAATTCTTCGCAGGCTTCAAATAAGTTATATTAATTAATTAAATTAATGTTTTCCTGGCAAAATTCTCATAAAAATGTCGTGATCAAAGTTAATATCCTTGCCCGAACGTTCCAGAACTATATTTCATCATTTTCAGGGTACCTGCTCCGCTTAAGTTCCGGGATATTACCGGAGCTAAGATCGGTGTGATGCCAGAGGTTAAAAGAAAGGAGAAGAGAGGTCAATGACGTGGACTGATTGCCTGATGCGATTATCACGTGAAATCATTGTAAGGTTCACTGGTGAAAACCGCACTTCGATATCTCTTTAAATTTTTACAGTCTCTTAAAGATAAAAAAAATTTTCGAATACAAATACAAATAATTGTGAAGGTTCAAAAATATGTGTCGTGTTAAATATTATAAAAGTAATATTTGTATTATTAGTTAGAAAGTTTTGAAGACTTTATTGAGAACAAAATTAAACAGGTTTAACATCTATATATCAAATAAATGTCAAAATAGTCATACGCAAGGAACAAGTAATACGTGTTCAGTTGGTTTTATTTGTATAAGAAAGTAGTATGGTGTCCACACCAGATTTTTTTTTTGTATTTCGTTCTGTAAATTCATATTTTTGTATCTTTAGTTAAATTCTTGTTTTTTAGTCATTTATTGTTTGAGTGTAAAGTCCTATTTGTCCCCATTATCTTTTGTTTGTTTCTTTGATTTCTGCTTCTCTACCTTCTTTGCTTGTTAGCATAATTCCTAAACATTAAAATTTATCTATTTGCTCATATTTGAAATCTCCTATTGGTATTTCTCTGTTTCCAATGGTTTTGCGGAGAAATCATTATTATTATCATCACGTCAATTACTTTTGTTTGGTGTGATACTCTGTTCTCGCAGATTTATGATAAACTTTTGCGCGTGAAGTGCGGATATCCTCCGTCCAGTTGCGGATTGTAAAAATGCGAGCGGAGGAGAAATCATAAGGGTAAAGTTAAAATAGTAATTGTCCACATTATCACGGACTTATTTACTCAGTATTAATTACAAAATAATTTAAATATGATTCTGCCACAAACAGATATTAATTTTTGGAATGAAACATGTGTTTTATCTGTATGTCCATAAATAGATTAACTAACCGCCGCCGCCGTAGTTATCATTATGAACATCAAACTTCGAAGCTGAAATTTTACTTCATTATCATAATTAATGAACACATTGGGAAACACAAACCTCAATTCGCATTAAACATTTGTTAATAAAATAAATGCAAATCCCTCTATTTTACTGACATATGAAATACATGCACTTGAATTTAACAATAAATAGGTCGATAAACCGATATAGACTCTGGGAATCAAGTATACCTCGCCCCAATCCCAAATTTTAGTGGTGAGAAACCACACAAATGTCGAACTGTCATTTTCATGATCCCAAATATTTCAGTGGTGTGCAGCCGGGAAGATGGCCGCTTAGTGTTCGCTGATAGGCTGATATCTTAGTAACCATAGAAAACAGAAAATAGTATGTCAGTGTCAATTGTATCTGTCAAATATCAAGCCACAGTATTTCTGTCATGTTAAGTTCATAAATTGAGTGCCAAATAGAGAGGTAAACTTATTTTTTGCCGATTGACATTAAAGATGACATTTCACGGACTGCTAACAGTCTGTAAAGTGTCACTATTATGCCTAGGCTGTAAAAATATTTTACATAACAACCGCTCTACAAACTCATAGCAACCGTCAATAAATTACATCGCAGCCGTTCAAGACACGCATGGCAACGTAATTCGACAGCGATAACCTTCAAAATATCTATATAAAATAATCAATAAATTAATATTAATTCCAAATCGACAAAAAAATTATGTTTTCAACTCGGCATGAAACACAGATTTACAGCTTCAGCAGCATTCATTGCCTCGGCTTCGCCTCGTCAATGAAACGGCAGCGTTTGCTGTAAATCTGGTATTTTGAGGCCTAGTTAAACAAATAACTATTGTACCATAAAAAATTGTAAGAACTTTTATAGTGCAGGTGAAATAATATTTTTTAAATTTTATCACCTTTGCAAGTGACAGCTATTCAAATTTACCGCCGTATCCCGCAGCTGTCAATATGGCCGATCAGCTCAAGGTCATCGGCCGATGCAACATAAGATCAAAGTGCCGACAGCGAGTGTAGCTACTGTGTGAATTCTTATACTGTGATATAGATATCTCGTGATACGTAATAAATTAATGTAGGTCAAAATCATCACTTTTATAATCGTTTTATGTATTTACTTACCGTTATACCGTTCTATATAAATGTAATAAATAACCGCAAATATCTATTACAATTTTATTCTAAAAGTTCAACGTATTTTAATTATACAATTATAAGTAAATAAAACAACATTCCCTTGAAGCTATTTTCAAATGTAATTTGTCATCAGATCTATACTAAAAAAATTTAAGGAGAAACTAGATAATGATATCACTACACTAATTTTTGTTGAAATGAAAATGCAATGTGTGTTGCATCGCCGCTATTTTTAAACGCGATTTATTGCAAAGAACCCAAATTGCTACCACTATATTAATTATATCATTGGATCACGAGAACACAAATTACATCTGTAAAGTCTGACAGTAAAGTGACAGATCGATATGGATTTTGTATGTAAACGTGATCATTTACCAATAGCAACAACATAGCGACCAAAAATGAACTACAATTTATTTTTAATAATTAAAAATTCCATTAAAGAAATAAAATTGACTTTAAAATTACCATTAATTGCATTAATATATGTATACTTTTTTTAATGATGGTATTTTTTTCGTCTTTTTTTTAAACATTAGCAATCTCAATCAACTCTACAAATTATTTTAAATATTTTTAGTATAATTGCAGCTACCTTTAGAAACCCGTGATCACATCAAATCGCGGTATTTAAAAGATGTGAGATTTCAAATGTGAAAAAATAAATAAATAAAATAAAATAACATTAAACATAATTTTTATTTTATGCAGCTGGCAGAATAATACCATTATATATATATATATATATATATATATATATATATCCTTATTTTCTCTAAATTCTACTATGGTCACCTACCTTTTATTTTTATTTATTATTTTATTTTTATTTATCGATTTATTTGTTATTGTCAAATTTTATTTGAATAAATTGACAACTGAATTGGCTTCCTACTGGATCAAATTATTATGAAAATACCTAAACGATTGGTTAATTTATGGGGTGATCAAAATGCTTAAAAATTGGGATTTGGAAGAAAAAGTTTTTTAAAAAAATTGTTGTTTTCGACGAATTCTATCAGTGGTTAATTTAATGTACTTATTTCTGTTATATCTGTATAATTTTTAATTTAGTTATTTACAAGCCGTCCGACCTGCTTCGCAGGTCTGGCACCTAGGCCCCGCGACACTGAAGAATATTACAACTAAAATAATAGAAAAATAAATTAACCGTTTTCTTAAATACCTCCCATTTGATACCAAACAATTATCTAAGAAAGCTCGTCTCTTCGTTCCTCGCTTCCATGTCAATACATTGGCGAGGAAAGGTCACTACGTTCCTCTCTTTCAAGCCACTAAATCGGCGAGGACAGATTCGTCATTACGTTTTTTTCCTTTCATGTCACTGTCTCTCAAGTTCCTGCTAATACATTTCATTTAATACACCACAAGTTAGATTTATAGCAATTTCCAGAAAAACAATTTCCGATCGTAATGATTTTTGTTAAAGAAGTTTCGCCACTAAGTTTTTCATCATTATGTTTTAATCTCCACAAGTAAAGTTTGTAGTAATTTCCTGAAAAACAAGTAATGATTTGAAATAAAAAAGGATCGTCACAACCTATTCCTAAAATATTTCCTTTGATTCGCCACAAGTCATATTTCTATGATTAAAAAAAAAAAAATGATGATCCTAATTGGTTTGTGATAAAAAAAACAACAAACCCAATATATTTCAATTAACTTTAAGAAGAAACAATTGACTATCTGCCGGTCGCAGTTTTCTACTACGGCGTATCTATGAAATTTTTGAAAAACAATTGCCAATCATAAGAATTTTGCACAAAAATGAATCGTCATTTCTCTATTCCCTGCCTCTGAATTTTTGCTTCTTATATTTAAATGAAGAGCTGAATAGATTTTGGATAAAATTGGTCAACTGGAAGTAACAGTTTACTTGAAGTTTTTAACAGTTTTTCGTGAAAAACTCGGTTAAAATTCCTTTTTCAACAATTTATGTTATTTTGAAAGTTGTACAATATTTAATTTTACATGTGTTTTAATTACACTAATTTTATTAATTTTCATTAGATTTAGAGATAATAAAATATAAAGAAATTAGATATCATAAATCTTGCATTCAATGTGCACCATGGAAACACTTAAAAATTTGCAATTTTTTACGAAATGTGATGTCATTTTGATTGTGAAGCTGTTTTCTTAGTGAAATATATGTCAAAAAAATTAAAAAATATACGAAATAAAATTATTTAAAAAAAATATAAATAGAAAATAAACAAGTAAGAAGGTATGTTTCTGTATCATCAAATACTGTTTTGTACCCTTTAAAAATTGTGTTGGGCGGGAGGTCATGTGCTGGCCTCATTAGATTTTTTAAAGTCAGACATGATACTGCTTTTCTGGAATTTTAAATCCAACACTGGACTGAGTATCTGGAAACAGATCCTTAGTTTCTATATAAAGAAACCACTAGGTACCATAAAGTAATTTAAACGTCAACTTTCATACTCTAGTTAAACTATACTCATAAACTTCTACAGTGTCTATATCTATACGTCGTTCATGCTTTTTCATCTACAATAACGTCTACAGCCAAAGCCAAACATCTATATTAACATTATTGTACAAACATAAATTGAAATTGTACTTTTGTTTCCGCCTATGAAGAATAAAAATGTTGACAGAAATAAATTTATATGTCGAGCAATCCAGTAAAAAACAATTCTTTGACGTCATAGGTATTTTTAACAAAAGTTATGAAACTTTTAACATCATAAAATTCTTCTTCCGTCCATGATGAACTCACATTTTATACGCATTTTACCCATTCCTGCTTATGACAGCTGTGTTTATAACATATGTCAGTGGGTACATATTTTTCCATTCGTAAAATAACGCTTTAAAAAATTCTAGTGAAAGGAGAGATCTAATATTGTAATCCATCTTTGGTTTCAATCAATTATAAAAGTAAATATTTGCCTCACTTTACATACTCATTACATTTACATAACAAAACACGCAAATAAACACAGCAACGTAACTTCAAACAAAAGAATAAAATGCAAATTTTACGCGTTGGGGCTGCTCGAATATGCCCTCGTAACAAATAAATTCCAGATGGTTTAAAGTTTCAACATCCCCGAATGCGAACATACAACCGCGAACATTCATACGTTGCACATTCTACGAGAGGTACGACATGTCTCTTCGTCTCTTAAGGTACGTTTCACGTTTGCAATTTTGTTACAAGTTACAAGGCTGGTTCTTGGTATAAAAATGAAATCGCTCGCACAATAAATTCAGGAAGATCGATGGCTAGCCCTGTTGGTGACAGGGCTGGCTTAAGGGTGAGAAATATCGTGGAGAGGATGACGCTCCCGAAGAATTTGAGACAGAGGAAGAATGTAACATTATCAACACGACATTTAAATAAAAAAATCTGGTGTGGTCCACTACTTTCTTATACATATAAAACCAACTGAAAATGTATGACTTGTTTCTTGCATATTCTGACAATTATATGAAATATAGATATTAAACCTGTTTTTTTTTTGTTCTCATTGTAACAATGATTTCATTGTAAATAGGTATTAATTAGTATCTAGTCTTTCTATCTAATAATACAATTAATGCTTTAATTTATTTCAAACGACACATATTTTTGACAGTTCACATTTATTTGACATATTTATAGACACTAATATAGATGTTAAAATTTTTTTAATTTTTGTTCCCAACTAAGATTATTGAAATATATTATTTAGATTTTCTCAAAATTGGAAGCATATGCAAGAAAAGAGCAAATAACATTTTATATTTACAATATGTTTGCTAACATCTTTTATTTGAAACTTTTTTCACATTTGATTCTATTTTTGAAAATAGTATATTCTACAAGTAATATTCCACGCAAGCAACAAGTTTGTATTAAGAGCCGAAGGCGAGGGCTACGGTTTGCGAGTGTGGGATATGCCATTCCGTTACATGTTGCAGACTATACTTTCTACAACAAGATTTTGGAAATTAAACAAAAAATACAAATAATACAAATATAAAACTGTTGAAAACGTCAAACTCAAAAAATTTAATTAAAACAAACAGACGTAACCATAGTAACTGAATCAAAATACTTCATATATTGCGGCTCTGATTCGTCGAAAATATTCCATACGCGGTGTATGGAATGTTAGTGATTCGATAACAATTTTTAGTTGTAGAATGCATAGTTCCAAAACAGTGTTATAGATATAGAGAAATGTATTTATGTCCAGTAAACAACCTCTTCCGGTTTTTCAATTTCATTCAAAATCAACTCAGTTCTGCATATTTTCATGAAACTTATAAATTCCCAGTTTCGTTTTCATATCATATCTTGTACATGAGATATTGCGCATACCGACATCCATCCATCCATTCTCACACACAGACATCATTGAGAAATTGGTCTTAACGGATTCAGTAGACGTCAAAATATGTATATCTGCAAAAATCTCGTCAGCGATTTTTTCATGATTCCAGTCTTATGCCGCCTGCCGTCTCATGAGTGGATGAATATGAATTATATGAACGACACAAACGACTGTGTCCCTCAGAGGGATTCGAACCCACAACCTCTAATGTGCAAGATGAGTAACACAGTCACTACACCACCGAGATCGGTGTTACACTACTTTTCTCATTCATGAGCTATTAAATTTTTGGACACATCCATCCATACAGATAGACGTCATTGGAAAAAATGGTTACATCGAATTCAACTGGCCTTAAAACATGTATTTTTGCGAAAATCTCGCCAACGGTTTTCTTCATGATTTTTACTTCCTTAATTCTACATATAAGAAAGTAAAAACTGAACATTTCTGTCATTATACAATTCAAGTTGTCGTATTGTTAGAGTCCTTTAATATTTAATTGTTAGAATTATTATTTTATCCAACACCTCTCAATAAATGCTCTATAACTATGGCGATTTTAAACAAGCAAAGTAACAGATTACCCACTTGTGGGTATAATTTTGAGGAAAGTCACTAGTGAGTATTTTTTTATTTAAAACAATAATAATAATACACAAAACACCTTGGTAACTACTTCCATTGACATTTTAATTTACAAATTTAAAGCATATGTCACTGTCAAATATTATTTCTTTAATAATTTTTTTTTTACCTCCCGCCTACCTCTAGGTAAGGGAGGTATTGTTTTTGGTCAGAAAATTGGGTAGTGAGTTTTCAATGAATAAGCACGTTTTAGGGTCCCTACAATACGATTTTACTATTTTCGCGATGATGTCTATATGTATGTATGTATGTATGTGTGTGTGTAGTCTGTGGCAATTTTTTCGTATCGCATAACTCAAATACTATAATACCAAAAAATACAATTTTTTGAATTATTGCTTCTTATATTTAAATGAAGAGCTGATTATATTTTGGATAAAATTGGTCGACCGGAAGTAGCAGTTTACTTGAAGTCCTTAACAGTTTTTCGTGAAAAACACGGTTAAATTTCCTTTTTCAACAATTTATGTTATTTTGAAAGTTGAAGAATATTTAATTCTACATTTGTTTTGATTACACTAATTTTAATAATTTTCATTAGATTTAGAGATAATAAAATATAAAGAAATTAGATTTCACAAATCTTGCATTCCTAGTACACCATGGAAAATTTTCTATTTTTTACGAAATGTGACACATGTCATTGTGATTGTGAAGCTGTTTTCTTAGTGAAATTTATGTCAAAAAATTAAATAAATATACGAAAGAAAATTAAAATTCTCAAATATAAATAGAAAATAAACAAATAAGAAGGTATGTTTCTGTATCATCAAATACTATTTTGTACCGTTTAAGAGTAGTATTGGGCGGGAGGTTATGTGCTGGCCACATCAGATTTTTTATTAAGAGGTGTTGGATAAAACGTTATACTTCACACGTGGGCAAAGTGGAATTACCCACTCGATAAAATTATTACACTCAGCCTTCGGCTTCGTGTGCTAAATATTTGATTTGGTTTGAAAACCTTATTGCATATTTCATTTTCCACGGCCCTTTTAATTTTACGTTTATCTCATGACAAGAAGATACTATATCAATAAATTTAGACACATTTGATGTAGTTATTCACTTTTAACATTTTTACATTTAGAATTTTGTTCTGAACTGTTGATTAGAACTGAAATTACTGTTCTATCGTCTAAAATTAAACACCCGACATGTGATGATATTTGTTATACTTTCTGTTCGATATTGTATAAAAATTTGAAGTAAATTTAATTGCAGTTATCAGAAAATGCATCAAGTAAATCAGAAATGATTCTAACTGTAATTTATATAACTTGTCATTTATTAAATCAGCCACAATTTGTGCACCAATTTTCAGAAGAAAATCCTTCGGCCCAGTTGCGGAAAACGATCCATTAATCATCATAGACATGCCCACACTTTCACAGAACCACTAACAGACAACAACAAATCTTCCAACTCCGAATCATCTGTCACCAATTCAAATCTAATCAAGCGCTAGAACTACCACAGCCCAAGGCCAGTTTCATTTATCACCAGTCCGTCGTAGTTCAATAGTGACAGCAAGGTTGAGTTCAAGAAGTATTCTTCACTTCTGCGGAATTTGATTTAAATTTGTTAGAAGCTGATAAATATCAAACGTTAAGAGTTTCCATGAGGATCGGGAATAGTATTGGATTCATCTGTCTTTTAGAAAAGTGTTGACTACAAATTCGAGACCGAAACAAGACTAGCGCCGAATCTAATTTCCTTTTTATTTTCTAAAGTTCTTGTCCATCTTTAGAAATTTATCCATTTCTAGATGAGACATTTTGCTTAGAGCAGATCTAGATATGAGATATTTTTGCATGTGAAGTGAGGCTAGAAACCGTCAAATTACGGCTCCAAAAATCTTAGTAGAAGAGAAGCCACATGGTTAATTTTGAGTGGAAAAATTATTAAATTTGGGGTCTCATAATCCACAGTTCAGTCTGGACCTAGGGCATCGAACTATGGGGGTCAGAAAGTATCTCCAACACATAAATCATCGAAAGATTTCAATCAAAAATCCTTCGTATGATTTGTCCCCAACTGAATTATTGCACAAGATCTACAAATGCCTTCCGTTAAAGAAGAAATCCCCAGACTGAGTGCAAGATACATTCAAAGACTAAAGTGTTACAAAAATAAACTAGCCGTGAATCTCGTGCAGTGCGGTTAACGTTTAAAACGTCACAACCCTCTACATTAAGTATTTTCATAATATCATCTAATTAGTTAATTGTAATTATAGTAACTATAGTAACTAAGTAAATGTAAGCAAAATACTGCCAAGGGGCAGTTAATTTCCCAAGTCATATTGGGTGCTATTCACAGGTCTATACTACGGGCTACTAACTAGGACATTTTAAAATTTGGTACTGTTACTTTGCAAAAGTTGTTGATTACCTTGGAGATCAACAATTTTTTCATAGCAACAGTTCAGTTTTCAATGTCAAAAATTACTTCTTTTACGCATTAATTTTTTTTTCGAATAGCACATGTTTGTAGATTAAAACGAAAATGTCAAAAAATATTTTTCTTTAACGTGTTATAATTCGTAAATGCAGACAGTAAAAGAAAAATGTTCCGAACAACAACTGTAAATAATAATATTTAAAATTTTTGTCATTAAACCATAAATTACTTAGATATATATAAAAAAACTTGATAGGGTAAACTACCACTTTCGGTTATTGGATTATCACCAAAAATATAATCAGCTCTTCTCAAGGGGATACAATTTATACCTATATACAAAATATCATGTAGCGGGAGGCAAAAATGAGCAAATGATTTGATTATGTATTTTTCTCCTTCAGAATGCTTCAATTTGATATCAAACTCGATAGAATTATAAATATTATAAAAACTGTATAATTTCCCTCTTTAATTCCCCACTAAATTTGATAGAATTCAATTAAGTATTGTGAATAAAAAAGAAATTACGATTATTTAAGATTAATTGTTGATATTTTAATTCAATTCAATTTCCTGATGCCCCTAATTTGATATCAAATATGGTTAGCATTCAAATAACTTATAAAAAACAATTAACAATCGTTCAAAATTAATCTTTGATAATAGATTCCAAGTCTATTTTGTATATGAGACTTTTAATTTCATACCTAACTAGATAGAGTTTATCAATATTTATTATGTCCTTTTTCAAATTATATTCTCTCTAGGTTTTCTCTAATTTGGAAGCTGATACAAGAAAATTGAACACATTATTCTCTTTTTTGAATTTATTTTTGGCAGCTGATTCAATATTAGAAATAAATTTTCAGGCAGATTCATAAAAGGGATTTAAATATTTTAAAAGATATTTCTCTATGTAAGTATATAATCTACAATTATTGTTATTATTCATTTTAGTAAATAACACTATTATTTGTTGTATATATTACAGCACTCATCTGTCAATTCAGGTTGATTTTTAGTGAAATGTACCTCAAAATCTCAACCATCATTTCACACCTCTAAAACACGCTTCATTTGAAACCCTTCAACCGATCAATACCAATACCACATCCACAGAATTTTATGAATCTATTCGAATCCGAGTCTGGCTCACATTCGCGGACTTTCACGTGGCCGCCGTGGTGGCTTTTCATTTCCGGTGTGGCGTCGCATGCATCCGTATCCGGTGTCCAGTCAACCACCGCGACTACGGAACGTGCGATCGTTGTGACATATTATACAATGAGGAAACGACGAAGCGAAGGTACGAGTAACTCGAGGACGCGATATGCTGAAAATATTACTTCGGCTTGCGAAGGTACATTTACGTGAATAACGTGCCTGGGAATATGAAGCGTAGGTTGATGAATGTAAATAAATTTAGAGGTTATGAATAGTGAAAGATGTCGTAAGTTATTTACGTTCTGGAAAATGTAGGTTATCAAATTGTTAAACGATCCTTATGAAACTACTGCTATCAGATTAGAATTCCAAACTTAAATATATATTGAAATTTCTGTTACCTAATGATAAAATTCTTGTATATTTGTCAGACTGATACACATTTGATTAAATAATTTTAAATTTACCATGCGGTTGAATGGGGTCGTTTACTAGAGTCATAAAATGACAAATACCCAGCAAACACAGCTGTAACATTGATGTACCTGGTATGTAATATCTGAAACCTAAGTAGTACATCATTTATATACGTACTACTAACGTAATACACATATACCATGTCGGACATCTCTTGAGAGAGCGTAAAATTATATTGTTGGTATGTCACATTGGTCTTGGACATGGTACATACCTACTACATGTATATGTTGTTACCGTACTTATAACATATTTACAGTTAATTAGAAAGTTTTATATATTTTATATAAAAATATAGCAAAGAAATTTTAAATATTTTATTGTGTACACTGAACAACTTTGAAATATATTTAATTTAATTTTGCTAATTTATATAAAGGAAATTGTTAATTTATGAATAAATAAATATTATCAAAGATATCTTGCTCAAAAATGTACAAAAACAACTATTCCATTCGTATATTCAAAGTTGTTTATACCAATAGTTTTGTTATGTACCATTAGCATTACGATGTCTACATAAATGGGATGTCATGTCTCATAGACCGTGTTGCAGACATAGGTCTATCCATGTTATGTATATAACGTACTCGCGACTTAACTGTGTTGGCTGGGTAAGTCATTAATATTATGATTAGACCCAAAAACATCGTACTAAATATAGTATAAATTTAAAAAATATTATTAATTATTAAGATATTTGAGTTTTAAAGACCTTTATAATGAAGTCAAAGTATTATGCCGCATATCTATTCTATTCCGAATTCTTTGTACTTCTCTTATTAATGAGTTGTCAGATTGTAGAAGTATCAAAATTGTTGGCAACTATTTTGAAGGTTTTTTGTTTTACTTTGAATTTGTAAGTACATTTTAAATACATACAAAATAACTAATAAATATTGCTTTATGTCCTGTTCACACGTTGCTACTTTGAAGACATTTACGTGCAACTGTTGCATGAGAAAGAAATACGGTCTGTGTCGCTTGTCAAATAATAGCGCCACTCATTTGTTGCATGGAAGTGTCCTAGAAAGAAGAAGTACATACGTGGATAGTTTCACATCGTTGTATTTGCAGAAAATCGTAGTTTTTGTTTTGATTCGTTGATTTAGCTATGTTTGTAGATTTTGATTAATTATTATAACGATTTATGGGCTTTGTTTGATTAACTTTTATGACGACTTGGTTTTGTTATTATTTATAAATATACAACGCGACGCGACGTGCTATGGATCTGATTTTAGCAAGACATATATTGAATAGAGATAAATAAGAATTTCGTAATAAAATGAAACAAAAATAACCATATTTTGATGCAACAAATTAGCTAATGTGTGAACGGCCAGGTAACAAATAATTTTCGAGTCTTCTAAAAATTCTTCAGTTGCACGCAAGGGTCTTCAAAGTAGCAACATGTGAACAGGACATTAGATCGACTCAACGAAATTAAAGATTTATTGAATGACATACGTTAGCAAAATTTATCAGTGGTTATCAAACATTTGAATAAAATAATCTTACAGTTTATTCATGTTTCTTTTTGAAATAAATAGAATTCATGTATATTTTAATTACTTACCACGAAAAGTTATTTTAATTGAAGAACAGAACATTTATGTGACTACAATTATTTACAACCTCTACTGTTTGAGATCCACCAATACCGTTACAATGACGTCACAACATTTTGAAAAAATCATTGTGGCTTAATGAATAACAATTAAGAATTGTAAAAAGTGTAAATAGTCTTCAATTTAGATAAAGTTTCATAATTTTTTTTTAATGGTGAACGACCCGATTTCTTGTATGTAAATGATTCGTTTATTTCTTCTATTTCGGTGTTATTGTAAGGCTACAACCGCAAAACAAACATGTTAAGATGATCTATAAGCGCACTGTTTGTGGCGTTTTTCATTTTCTAGTAGTGGTATGAATGCTTTCAAAACTGACAGAATGAATAATAAGTTATTGGTGTCGCATTATTACTTAAAATTATGAATTTTTAAAAAGAAAGAAATTTATTGCTGTGTCAGTCAACAATGAATTTTCTTCTGTGAATCGCTACTAACACAAGTGATAAAAACACCAAGTTATATTTCATACTTTATAAGCCACATTTAAAAAAAAATCAAATATAAAACTGCCCCAATGGAAAAAAATTGAATAAAAACACGTTTTAAAATCGATTTTTTATTTCCTTTTAAAAATCATGATTAGTTTTACTGTTTACAATAGCAAAATCTCATAAATTTTCTTTGAATAGACTCTTCAACCAATTTTTTTAATTTTATTTTTCGAAAATAAACGTTAATATTTGAATATCTTTCGTGTTTTCATTTATATTGTAATATAATTAAGCCTATAATTAATTATTAAAGATTCTGTATAAAACCGTGTGACGTCACAGTGACTGATGACAGAACAGCGCTGAAATAAATAACTATTATGAATTTTCGTTTTCTCAACTTGGCACAAAAGCAATACTTTATAGCCATAATTGTTATTTTAACGAAAATTTTAAGATTTCAACAAATAAAAACAATAAAGCTTGAATTACATTATATTTTTTTCGTCTAGATTTTCGTTCGAGTTTCATTCGAGAAATTCTTAGCAATTTCTAGTATAATGTAAATCAGAAATTTCTGTTCGATTTTCATACTAGATTCTAGTATAGAAATATAGGTACGCTTGCGCACTACTGTCAGAAATCTGGTACACCAACCTGTTTTGTCATAAAGTCGTTAGTTTTTAGTTTGGTATTTGATAGTTGTCCTTTTTTAAAAAATGTTTTTCTATGTTATCCATTGTTTAAATAATTTTAAGAACAATGTGTCAAAATACAGCAATTCAGTTTCAATTGTAAAGTTTGTCAACTTGGTCTCCTTCGGAAGGAGAAATCGAACCAAAAATCTAGTATGAATCTAGACGAAAAAAGTATAATGTAATTCAAGCTTTATACAACTGACAAAATACA
Organism: Poecilus cupreus; assembly: GCA_963942605.1. Taxonomy (NCBI): domain Eukaryota; kingdom Metazoa; phylum Arthropoda; class Insecta; order Coleoptera; family Carabidae; genus Poecilus; species Poecilus cupreus. Next base: position 16,418,635 of record OZ012719.1, on the reverse strand, counting down.
ACATTCAACACCAAGATGGCCAAGATTATGCGCGCGCAATCTCTATCTGTCACTTGTCGGTCTGACGTCACACGAAAAATGATGTACTTTTAATAAGTAATTACAGGCGTAATATTTACTTTTTAAATGAAGTGTTATATTTTTTGACATTGTTTTCAAGCCTATTATTGTAAATTTGTTCTAAATATGCTTAATTTTAAGGTGGTTGAAGAGCCTATTGGACCAATGGCATCGATGTGTAATAGAGTAAATACTATTTTATATTTGTACACAATATTCTAATCTGAATCTTATCCTGAAAGTTTGATCGTGAAGTATAGACAGTTTGTATTTATAATAAAAATAGGATTTATTTACTTACGAGTGGTGCGCAAATCAGTTGAATATAAACGATCAAGACATACCTGTAAAAAGAAAACCTATGTTAGAAAACCGGAGTAACATGTTTAATTCTATAGATTAAAAAGCAATTTATCCATGTTAAGCCTTTGAAGGTTAATGCAAGTAAATAAATGTGCGTCAATACATAATTAAACTACTATGATTATTATTATCACATTTAACTTTTAAATACACGTCAAAATATGATGAAGAGTATCATAGATTATCAGCTGTACAAATATCCCCGATAAATTCGACACTTCTGAGAGCAGTAGCTTAAAATACAAATTTACAACATGGAAACAGACATTACTCTCCGGTTTATCGCCTTTCCTGTTATATTTTTACCGCATAAGATTCATAGAATGATATTAAACGTCCGTCACACGGAAATAAGAAAATATTGCTCTATATTTCAGTTTCATCGATGTAGCTTTACGATATCCTGCTGCTATAAATATATGCTCAACGCACACTATGATTAATATCGGATTTACAGCTGGTCAAAGTGGCCGTGATCCATCACATTTAAAAATAACACCTTAAGGTCATTGAACCGTTCTGGAAAGAAGAGATACTGGAGAGAGTTTTTCTTTTCGCTTCGGAAACTATTGAAAGTTTTGTTCGGAAAAGATAAAACAGTGGTGTAATATCCAACTTGTCAAAACTCTTGATAGAAGATGATGTACTGATAGAGCAAGAGTCTGGCCCTAGCGGTTTAATTTATATTACTTTTTTGAGGTACAGATCTTAGGGTGAATAACCATTGATATCTTTTGTGTATGAGAATGATTGATAATATCTACTAACTTTCTGTTTTGTTTTGCTTGCCTTTGCTGTATTTATGTTTCATAAAAATGTATTACTAAAGAAAATACACAAAAGTTTTGCTCATATATGGTGAGCTTATGAACACTCAAAGGATTTTTATTACATAACGATTTATTATAGAGATGGGCGAATACCTCGAATAATGAAAGTATTCGAGATTCGAGATTTCGAATATTAACAAAAAAACAATAAATTCGATAATTGTGTAGTCAGTGCTGTGTTCAGCAGACAAGTATAGTTTTTATTTTTGTCCTTTTTTAGTTCTTACCTCGGTTATTTCTATAGTTTTTTTTTATAGTAAGAGAGAAAGGCTCCGTATGAAATAAGTATTATAGTTTAAATTACATTTTATTTATAAAAAATATTCGAAGTATTCGAGTATTCGAGATATTCAAATATTCGAGATCCAGTTAATATTCGAATTCGATATTCGAATTATAAAAAACTGATATTCGTCCATCTTTAATTGTTGATTGTTGTATATTTGTTATTGCTTCGGATTGTAAACATATTTTCATATTTAGCGATAACCATAGACATCGTGCGGTATACATTTATAGACGTTAGTTTCGCAGGTTCAATAATAACGGGGGGAGTTAAATTAAAAATTTCTTCGTACCATTTTCCATTTTTATTTCATAAAATCTTAAAGCTTGACATTTATAAAAAGTAATATCGTTTATTTTTCGTTTTGTAGCTAGTTACTAAGACTATCATGGGCATACTGAAGAAGTGAAATGAAGACATTTTTATTACTAAAATATAAATTATTTAGGAAATAACGTAGAAAAAGTATAGTTTACAACTCGTATGGAATGTCCATTTCATGCTTGTTGTTCAATATACTATTCCGCCATTAATGTATTACTATGGATACCAGATTATATATCACCGTACTGTTTCAGATAAAATGCAACATAGGTTGTCCATGTTAAATGAACTTGTCATCATAATTTAAAGATGAAGACTAATGAAAGGAAAATTTGAATGTTATTAGGTAGAATTTTGATAATAATTCGAGAAATGTTTATTTGTTTTCTAATTTATTTTATGAACTTTCTAGATGAAATCCTTCCACAGTTTCTAGAACTTTACAAAATTTAAGAGTGATATACGAGTATGTGTAGTTATAAATCATAAGAAAACGACAAATACATTTGTTATTATTCCCTCAAAAATGGAAAATAATGACATTGAAAGTGATTCATCCATGGAGTGAATCACGCCGAATATTATTAAAGCGGCTTAGAACACCTCTTTGGATTTATCACCCTAAAAATCTCAAAATGACATAAACTAATGAAATTCACCAGCGTTCATACACTCCATTAGTAAAATTCTGGAATAACAACTCAACCATGTCCAACAAAATCACCCACTATCTATAATTTCATGAGGAATCAAATAATTACACATCCCATAACTTTTAGTAATTGTTACAATAATACCATAACAATAAACTTTGTAAATGATGTAAATTAGAGGTGGGCAACCTTATGTATAACAGGGGCCACAATAAGATTTACGTTTCGTACGCGGGCCGTAGTAGTTGACACATTTTTGTTACTTATATTTTTTTCTGATAATATAAAAACAATAATAAAACAAAATTTATTAAGTTCTACATTTATTTCTGGGGGTAAATAGCTCCGTGGTAACGTGTCGGACTGTGGATCGTGAGATCCTCAGTTCGAATCCCACTGCCGACAGTTACAAATTTAAATTTACCCCTGTGGTTCCCCTTCCACTAACATCCTTGGGGGCTATGATTTGACGGCTGGTAACCGCACTTCATACGAAAAAATATATCACTTACCGAGATCTGCGTAAGCAGAGTGCCACACCCGTAATGGGTAAAAGGCGTGATGATATATTTATTTATTTATTTTTTTTTTATTTATTTCTCTTATCATTATAATGAATTATAAAGATATGAAATAATCACAAAACAATAAATATAAATTATGAAGACGAATTATATCGAAAATTAAACTGTAAATCTCACCTTCTAGGTACAAACCTAATTTAAAATTTTTGTTTTTGAAAATATTTATTTATTATTTCTTCTAAAAATCTCGCGGGCCGGATTGGAACATTACGCAGGCCGGACGTTACCCATCCCTGATTTAAAAGATGTTAAAAAATAAATTAATAAAGATAATTCATATGGTCGTAGGAAAAACAGAGCATAACTCGATGGAAAGTGTCTATAGCAGCGGTGGGCAACCTCCGGCCCGCGGGCCAACTCCGGCCCGCGTAAAGTACCAATCCGGCCCGCGAGATCTTTAGAAGAAATAAATATTTTTAAAAGCAAAATTTTTTTATAAGGTTAGTACCCAACATAAAGAAAAAGAAGATTAATTTTCGATATATATGATATATAACTTATAAAAAAAGTATAACTACTACGGCCCGCGTACGAAACGTGAATCTTATTCTGGCCCCTGTTATAAAAAAGGTTGCCCACCCCTGGTCTATAGAATGCTCGTGATCTTTCCATCCTCGGCTAAGACCCCGTTTGTCAAGATTCTCACTCGCACGATATCGTTCGCTTTCCACGCTTGTTCTGTAATATACTATAACACAAATTTACGTATTTCTTGTTATTAAATTTAATGTATATCATTAATCTATGAACTAAAAGTACATGTAAATTATATTTATATAATTTGCCCTGTTATTAGTTATTTACACTCTTGGGCAATATATTGCAAGAATACAGGATCCGGCAGAGAGATATGATGTTTTTGAAATGACTGTTACGCATTTAATTTCGAACCAATTTCAAAATTTATTATGTTGATTATTTTTTGACGTTTCTATAAACCAATGAAATGCTTTATTGTATGTCACGTGTCTGCATTTTAACCAATCCTGTCATTATTATACTGAGAATAAAGCTCTTGTGATTATTCCCGGCAATTTTCTCTGTAGCTTTTTTGTTTTTGTTGACAGATGTCAAAAGTCAAATAGATATCATCCACACAAGTATAAATAAGCAAAAAAGATAAATTTAGTGCCGTGCCTGATGATGAAATCAAAAAATAATCTAATTAAATATAACTCCCGAGTTCGATAAATTAGAAAATAATTCTCCAGTATCTTTCTCAAACTTGTCGCCATTTGGCAATAGACACTCAAGCCCGACGGGCTTTCGTTGCTATTGCCTGCCAACAAATTTTCGAAAGATCTGTCAAATTATTTTCAATTTATTTTCACTCTCTTGTTATATTATTACTGATACAATATTGGTACATTATCATTTGCAAAAAATACACAATTAGTTTCTAAAAACTAATTAATTTCGAAAAATCACATCAGTTAGGTAGCGTCCATTTTTGTTGAGGCATTCTTGTAGACGGGTGGGGAAATTGTTTATACTCCTTTCAAGTATGGCACGTGGAAAATCCTTTGAAGTTCTCGTGTTATGTTTTCGGTCCCTGTACAAATCTGATGCGCCACCATATAGCCAATATGGTCCGATTGCAAGAAGGACAGTTAACTCCGTTGTTAATGCAACAACGTAATAAACTATATGAAATCATTTTATAAATCCATTTCCTTGGTTACAGAAAAAATGTTGATCCAACATCCAAAAACAATAAAATCATATTCTAGGTACCCTAAAACATGCTTCTTTTGACAACTTACTATCGAAATGTTTGACCTGTCACAATACCTTCCTTACATTAATTGACGCATTAACTATATTTGACCAAGAAAGAGAATTGAATGAAGGAAATGTTGGAGCAATATGATAAATATATTGACCTCACACCCTATCTCGCTTAAATAATAAATATTGATGTCAGTAATCGACACGAATTCCTCAGAGAGGCGTTAAGAAGTTCAGGCAGTTCAGGCGTTAACTTATTATTGATGGCCATTACATTCCCAAGGGCAGTGTCCATGACAACCGTCGGAAACTCCGCAGACAACTGACAGGCGACAAGACAAGCGTTGTGAGCTACTCGCTGTAGTAACGTAATATCCACGCCAGCAGAATCGACAAATTAAAATGAAGCTAGAGTTGAAACCACTGCTTTTCACATAACTTGGTTGTTATGACGTGACAGCTTAGAAGTGTTGGAAACTAAGTTTGTTGTTGTTTGAAAATTGTAAATGGGTGGAAAGTTATTAGCGCGCGGTAACAATGTTTACAGACATTAAAAATTTAACAGATAAAATATAAATAAATAAATCATCACGTATTTTCTTTATTATTACACGTGACATTAGTGGTGTATATTTTGTGCGTGAAGTGCAGCTACCGGTCCTTAAATCGCGACTACAAAATGTTAGTGGAGGAGTCAAACGGGATGTTTTTATATAGTGGACATTTATCAGCTGTGGACATCAAATGAAAGAGCTCATCGATTTTTTTGAATAGCGGCTGTATATGTGGATGCTGGATGGATGGATGATGTATGCCCGCATATGCAATAATTTATAAACGAGAAAAGATTGAGTAACTACATATTGTAACGGACGCGGCAGCGACAAGTTGAAGCTTGCCGGCCTACGCCGCGTCGCCGAGTGAAAAATGCAACGCTAGCGGGTTCGGACAAGTCGTTTGCTCCACAATAGGGAATATTCCCGAATAAAAGAGCGAATTGCCGGCAGCCGTCAGTCAGTCACTTAGTTGACTCGGACTCAGTTAGTCGAGTTGAGGCATTCAGTCAGTTAGTTGACTCAGACTCAGTCAGTCAGTTGACTCCCGAGCTACTAAGAAGAATTTATGAACATAAATATATCTCTCGGTCTAAACATAAATATATCGTCTTAAATAAATATCGCTCGGCTAGTTTATATAAATAATAGTGTTTATTCATAGTAGTGATAAGTGTTAGTGTATAAGTTTTTTGTATTCGTTATTTTAGTGTTATATACCTAGTGTTAATTAACTTTTTACTCTTTATTATAATTATTTGTTATTAATAATATAACTTTTATTGTTTAAACAAAAACGTTTAAACTCACGAACGTTACAATATGATTGATGAAAATGTGGAGAGCTAATTATATTTTGGTCCTATTTTAAAACTGGACGTAGAATTTAATTCATAACACTATCTATTCAATTTGTTTCAAATATGGAACCAGCTAGAATAAAATTTCAAATGAAAAATGCTAACAATAATGAGAAATGAAAACACAGGAACGTAGTTAGTTGTAGCACAGGTAGTGTTTCATCAAAACAAGAAATCTTATCTTGGGCTTGATTTTCAAGACAAGAAATTTAACATTTCTTGCCTCGCTCATTTCTTGACAATGTATTTCTTGTCTTGATGTAAGAATTCTTCATATTTTTTAATTCTTGACATTTTATGGGAATCCCTTTTCTCTCTCGTTTTGTCCAATCCGAACGCTCAAGAGTGTTGCGTTGGCGCCTGCCCTTGCCCCTCCCTTTTAGATTTAGTTAAATGTTTCTTACGTAGATGTTTCGGCATAAATTAAGTTTTGAAATATATATGCGACAATATATTTAGAGAAAAAGGAAAAATATACATAAGTAATTTCAATTTATACATAAAAAATGACACATTTTATAAAGCATCAACTTAATATATTTGCGGCATAAAATTTATACAAATCTTGACTTCACATATTTATAAAATCTTGTGTTGCTTATTTACAAAATTTTGAGGTTCTTATTGAGGCCACCAGATGGTGTTAAAAACTGTTTACAAATGTGGTACGAACCTCAAAGTCATTTTATTGACAATATCATTTTTTATATTTTAATCATATCACACCAAGTACCAATTTATAGGTGTGTCAACATTCCGCGAGAAAAATTAGGTTTAAGATATATTTACGCATGAAGCGCAGTTACCAGGCGTAAAACCAGAACCCCCCACTATGTGAAGAGGAAGTAACATGAGCAATTCTATGGTGGTTATAATTTATTTATTGTTTTCTATAACTAGTTACTTATTTATTTGTTAAAAGTGGCATTTTATGAGTAAGTGGAAAAGTTTGTGCAACGAGACGAAGTCAAGTGGAACAACCCCACGAACCAAATAAATCACTTTTAGCACGTATATCATACAAAATTTTAACTACGATCTTCTGAGTGTACTAGTAAATACTAAAAAAAGTAGAATGATATTTTGACAGGTAAGGTTATATTTGTTGATTTATTGTTGTTGTTGTTTCTCAAAATAAGGATTTCATACTCCACAGTCTGTTGCGTTACTACGGAGCTATTTGCGCTTAACATGTATTTTAATTAAAAACATTTATTTAGTTCAAGGCCAGAAACTTAAATAACAAAATCCCATACGTGCAAAACCGCAATTTCATGTTACTTCCAACGTCGTAGCAAATGCATAATGGATGTTCTAGATTTTGTTGCATATAACGTTTATCCACCTGTAACAACTATAACGAGGGTGACATTTACAACAATAGACATAGGGTATAGTTCAGAAGATTGTCCTCGTTACTTGAACTCTTAAACGTGGCCTTTATTGATGCAGCCCGTATGGTAAGTACGAAAAAGAAAAAAGAATATTGTACAAGAATGATATTTATTCATGAATGCACTTTACCTCTAGCTTCCATTTCAAATCTCTCACGATTTTTAAAGCGGATACGAATCGGTATTTTTCAGATAGATTGTTCACGAATTCGATCTCTTCTTTCATCACAACATACGACACATTCAAATTAATGACATATATAGGTCTAAACAAAAATGACTGTCATATAGTAGTTTAAAGATTGAGTTTTTTCTTTTCTTATTCATCTATAATAAGAATTTAGAGGGTAATACGTAATACCCAAATTTTTATTAACGTAGTTAGCCGTCTCGGTGGCCGAGCGTGTTAAGGCAGCGGGTCTTAACAGCGCTCTAAGCGACCTTGCCGTTCGGTCACTGAGATTGTGGGTTCGATTCCCACCTGGGGCTTGGGTGTTTGTGTGTGTCTTTAAATACATTTGTACGTATAGTGTAATTATAAAATGTAATTTCCATATTTAATGTAATAAATAAATGGTACATATGAATGTGTTAGGGCTATAACTATAAAGTTGAAAAGCCGACAATACATTATTATTATTATTACTAACGTAGTTACATTCATAGGTGGAATGACTTTGCCTAATGTCAAACTGCTTGATTCGATTTACTTCAAAACAATCAGTTGAGCGAAAGAAATGAAAGTTTGGCCTAATGAAAAACAAAACCTCGAGTTGTATTCGATAAGACAATTTATTGAATGTAGTTAATTTATTTACTTGTTACTCACTTGTAAACACCACTTACCCAAGCCCTCTATTGCTTTTGAAAATGAATCTTTACAAGTTATTATTTGACAGCTACATTGTAAAAATTTTACAAGTTAGTAAACAAGGTAAACAATACACGTTACCCCAGAAATGCTTACGAGACTTATGCGAAATTATTTAAAATAACTTTTGACAGAACAGTTGTGTGTAACTGACAGGATTTGGTTATAATTTTAATACGATTTACAAATGAGTAACAAGTAAAATATTGTACAATACACGCAAGGTAACTATTTTACCTCTTCAAGGAGGTGACAAGCTCGCCTGATCGGCTCGCCGGACATTTCCTCCATTCAGCAGTAAAAACTGTTTTGCCTTACTTGTAATGTAAATAATTATAAACCTGTATTATTATAAGAGTTATAAAGGCAAATACAAATTTATCCACTTGCAAATAGTTCTCTTCCTTGTATATCCGACGTCAAACTAACAAAAGTTACGTTTCTATAGGATGTTTTTATATATGAGATGAATTATCGCGGAAATAAATGTATTGAAATCTTTTGATTTGGTTTTTACCGTTATCTCCTTTACGTTGGTGTGTGGAGATGAATGTCTATTTGCGCAATAACTCTTGAGTCTTCAATAAGGAAAAGTTTTGATCAAAATTACAAAATCAAATCCGTAACCCTCACCTTCGGCTACAAACTTTTTGCTCGCGTGGAATATGTGCCATTCCATTACTTGTTGTAGAATATACTATTACCGGTTCAGGAGATTAAACCTATGTTTACATGTGCAAAAGTATCCAAAGTAAGTATGTCATAACTCTATGCTGTACGGTAATATTACTATACTGACCTGTCAAAACAGTCAAGAAAATGGAAATAAAACACAATGATAATATAACGCTATTTATTAATACAGATGGAATTAAGCAGTTCAGAGCTTCACCTGCTGCGTTCCAAATATTTTCAGGCAATTCAGCATCGCCAATATCCAATTTTTATCTAGCCATTATGAACATATTTGACGTTTAAGTAAAAAATATGATGCAAAACAAATGTATTCATTGTGTTAAATAAAAACAAACAGACTTACTTGATTACCTTCTAAAATTATGACAGACGCTATTCATAAAAGAATTTCAAAAAATTATAATTATTAATTACATTAACGTCTTCATATTCTGAAACCGGTAAACTATTGAATAAACCACGGATGTTATGAGTCATAACAGGCCTTAGATGTCTTAAAATCCTCGCTCTACGAGCTCGGATTTTAAATTGACATCTTATGATACTTATAACATCGCAAGGAATATTAATAGCTATAAATTTATCTAGTCTGTAATAAATGTCATACCACCCTAAAATTAGGTGCACGTGTTATAAAAAGTAAATAAATATTCTCACGCCATTTACCCATTTTGTGTGTGGCACTCTGCTTTCTCATATCTAGGTAAGTGATATAGTTTATACATTCAAATAATGGTAGTTGGTACTCGTTATAAGAACAAACAAATAACCGAATCGTTTATTTTCTATTCTATACGATATGTCAGATATACGTCAAGCGTAATTATTAAAAAATGTATATAATAAGTACATAAAAGTACAAGAATTTAAAACTTCTACTCGATAGGTAATTTATCTTCTGCAACATTTGAAGGTTGATCGACATTTTGCACCGTCAATCTCAAACTTCCTTCCTGAACTAAACTAATGTGTTGTCACGAGAATGGTTGACGCTTTAAACGCTCGGCTATTTACACCCTACGAAGATTTATTTCTTGCTTGAAAGTTCTATTTTCCTCAACAATAGCGTCGTCTTACACCGTTTATCTCTGTCTATAGTTCTATAAATAAAATCATACGCACATAAATGTTTGTGTTCGCCGAGGGGACATATTTATTATTTGAACTAAATTTAATCTGATTTTTTGTAATAATAATATTAAAATAGGGCCAGTGTTATTCATTGCATCACAGATGTACAGGATGGTGACTGACTCAGCCGATCATAAGCGTTTTACATGTTAAATAATACTTCTGCAATTTCCTGTTTCCTTAACCATTTTAGAGAAAAGTGTTTCAAATAAAAGTTGGTGAAATTTAATATCCGCATCTGAATCAGTCAACAGATTTCATTTTACTTATTAAATAAAGGCAAAAAAAACATTTAGCACACATAAAACAAACCAGCTTTTTAATAAAATTTTATCACTTTTGATCAATCAAGAAACGCTTAAAGCGGCAAAAATTAGAAAAATGCCCGCTACGTATCCATGACTAAGATGTGTGATAAAATATTGAATACTTATTGTATTTTTGTTTACAATGTGTCAAAAAATGTTATTATTTTTTGTGATAGCTTACTTAGTAAATTGTCTAATAATATTTATACCGGGTGGTGCTCGGTAAGTGCGAACATAGGGATTTAACATGGGATATTAGTTTTATGCAATTTCCTGCTCTTCTGTACATTTTACAGAAAAAACTGTAGAGAGAAGATTTATTCAGAATTAAAAGATACCCACGAAACTGTTTTTACATGTTTTATTAAGTTTTTGGTTTAGCCGTAACATTAAAAATAAATTTCGAAATTTCTGTTACTTGGTCGCAATAGCCATGACTTTTGTTTTATTTTTATGACAAATGCGTTAAATGTCAATTTTTGATGTTTATAAACGTGAATCTAATAATTTAAATTAAATCAAAAAATTAAAATTTTTTATTCTTAGAACAAAGTTTTATTTTCATAATTAATAATAAATCAGTTTCAAGTTTATCAACAATTTAAATTTTTTTTTAAATTTTAAATTACAATATTTTAATGTGAAAGAAATGTATGAAATCAATACTAATAATAATATTAGAACACGTCATAACAAAGTAAATGAAGTAATAATAGTAACAATATTATTTAATATACCTACATACAAAAAAATAAAGAAATTACAATAAATGTTCAAACAAACCACTATTTTCAGCAAGACAATAACCAAGTCTATTGTAAACGAAGCTCTAACATTGGCTAATTGCCTGTCATTCTTCGAATATAGCTTGTCTTAGTAAATCTAAATTTTCGTAGTGTTTAGAGTAAATTTTACTTTTAAGATGCCCCCACAAAAAAAAATCGCAAGGAGCTAGGTCCGGAGATCTTGCAGGCCAATTTATTCCACCACCACGACCAATCCACCGATTAGGAAAAACCGAATCTAAATATTCCCGCACATTAATTCCATAATGAGCCGGGCACCCATCCTGCTGGAACCAAATATCCTCATCTACTGCAGCTGCCTCATCCAATGCAGGACCTATATGATTTTGCAGAAGTTCTAAATACATAGCAGAATTTAAATTTCCTATAATTTCAAATGGTATAATCCTGTTCCAACTCAAATATTAATTTTCCCAGGATATTGGGTACCTGTACACACAGTTAAATGATGATTTTCTGTGGCCCACGTACGAGTATTCTGAACATTTGGTTCATTATTTAAAGTAAATGTACATTCATCTGTAAAACAAATCGACGAAATAAAGTGCTGGTCCCGATTTGCCTTTTCTTGCATAATTTCACAAAATGTACTTCTAGTTTCAAAATCAGCCAAAAGAAGTTCTTGATGTGTTTGAAATTTGTAAGATTTATATCCATATGTTTTTAAAATTCTCAGAACTGTTGAATGATGCAAACCACACTCAGAAGCAATATGTCTTATGCTGTACCTTGAATTATGAGATATCATAGCCAATACCAATTCTTCATTCACTTCGTTATGACGTATTCTGTTATTATTATTGTTGCCTTCAATACCATCGGTCACAGCTACACTAGCTGTACTCTCAAATTTTGTAACCAGTTTTGAAATTGTTGATACACTTGGAATTGGTTTATCTTCATATTTAATTGAAAATAAATCCCGCACCCTCCTATAACTATTTCCTCCATAATAATTTTTAATAATGAAGACACGTTCTTCGTTTGAATAAACATTCATTTTATAGCTTACAAAAGATTTAATTTAATAAGATATATTCACGTTTATAAACATCAAAAATTGACATTTAACGCATTTGTCATAAAAATAAAACAAAAGTCATGGCTATTGCGACCAAGTAACAGAAATTTCGAAATTTATTTTTAATGTTACGGCTAAACCAAAAACTTAATAAAACATGTAAAAACAGTTTCGTGGGTAGTTTTTAATTCTGAATAAATCTTTCCTCTACAGTTTTTTCCGTAAAATGTACAGGAGAGCAGGAAATTGCATAAAACTAATATCCCATGTTAAATCCCTATGTTCGCACTTACCGAGCACCACCCGGTATACGATACAAGTACATAAAGCTAGTCTTTAGCCCCGGATAGGTCAATTAGAATACGAGCGTACCGAATGTTTTAAGACACTCATGCCCGGTTGCACCAACGTTAGTTATATTTTATACTTGGTTTAAATAAATAAAAGCATATCTAATTTTTGACAACAATGTCAATTACTCCATATGACATATAACTTCGATTTGCTTTTATTTAATTAAACCAAGTTTAAAATTTAACGTTGGTGCAACCGGGCATCAGGTGTCTAAAGATGCTACGTATGTGTATCGTACAATATTTTCCTCCTTAATAAATGCTCTATAACTATGGCGATTTTAAACAAGGAAAGTAACAGATTAGTCACTAGTGGGTATAATTTTGAGGAAAGTAATTGTGTAATTTTCTATTTATAACAATAATAATAACACACAACCCCTTGGTAACCACTTTGATTGACATTATAATTTAAAAAATTTAAAGCATATGTCACTGTCAAATAATATTTCTTTAATAAATTTTGCATTTGTTAAGAGATGTTGGATAAAACGTTATACTTCACAGGTGGGCAAAGTGGAATTACCCACTCGATAAAATTATCACTCAGCCATCGGCTTCGTGTGCTAAAATTTCTCTCGTACGTAATTCCTTACTTTGCTTACTTATAAAGTAAATAACTATTATCTAAGATATATAAAAAACCCAATAAATATTTTAAAAAATTCTTTTTTGCCGATTGGCATTAAAGGTGACATTTTACGGACTGTTAACAGTCTGTAAAGTGTCACTTTTAAGCCTAGGCTGTAAAAATATTTTACATAGCAACCGCTCAACAAATGCATAGTAACCGTTCAACAAACGAATGGCAACGTAATTTGACAGCGATAAGTTTCAAAATAAAATAATAACCACTAAATTATATTAATTCCAAATAGGCAAAAAAAATATTTGTTCAACTCGGCACCAAACACAGATTTATAGCTTCGGCAGCATTCATTGCTTCGGCTTCGCCTCGTCAATGAAACGGCAACCTATGCTGTAAATCTGGTATTTTGGTGCCTTGTTAAACAAATAACTATTATTTCTGAATTAGGATCACAATATTAAATGAGAAGTTTGCCATTATAACAACAAATTTGCAAATTTGGCGAATTTAAAAATTTTAATCACTCGTTCCTCGGCACCCCATGACTAATGAAATCTTGTTACTAAACAACCGTTTTACATACTTAAAACTAACAACTAAACATCAATTTTACACACTATCGTAGATAAAATATTTACTCAATATTGTTGTTTTAGGTATCCAAGCAACAGTCTTCCGAAATACAAATTTTTCCTATGGGCTTTCGAGACTATTTCCTGGCAACAAGTTTTAGGAAAATCAGTTAAATTATTTCCAATTTATTCTCACTCTGTTGTATATTATAATATTACATATTATTACTGAAAATATGTGCATTTATTATAAACGAATAACATGAGCAATCGATTATATAATTTTGTATATTACATTATGTGGTTTTGAAATGAAATTGTATCACTCCATTGTATGAGCTTTTTCGTTAAGCTAATAAATATTCATTAATTAAATATACGAGTATATGCTATTTATTTATTTATTTGTATAATGAGATTATTAAAGTAAAAAAGAGAAAAATTACGGAGAATTGCGAATGCTTGATTGCATCAACATACATTTGACGGTAAAAATTATACGAGAAGCAAAGTAGGACGAGTATTTTTGCATATGAAGTAAATATTGAAATACAGGAAATGAATTTATGAATTTCCGGAATTAGAGCTGGCGTAATTAAAGTTTTCAGAAATTTTATTCATATGCATGTCTATTTGTAATTAGCTGTATTATTTACCTTAAAATTTAACTGAAATATGACACATTTATCGTTTGATGAATATATTGTTCAATTCAATGAAATGAAATATTGTTCAATTTACAAAATTGATTAATTAATATTTCTCAGACCACTGGGGTGAATTTGACCGAAAAGTTGACAAATGTTCCAGGACTTCATAATTCATACATTGAATTTTATAATAGTTATTTATGTATCAAGGGCAAAAAAGTGCATATTATAGCTGAGTCTGCGTTTGCTTGCCGAGGCAAAGCCGAGGCATGCAAACAGGCGAGACTATGATATGCCTTTTTTGCCGAGGTGCATATTACATTTTTCCGTCGACCTCACTAATCCTCATAGATTTAGGAAATAAAATATTAACGCTTGCTTTAGAAGCGCAGGCAACAGCAGATACATTTTTGTCTGTTGTAATAGTTGATTGTGCATTTGTATTTCTATTTGAAACTACTTGGGTTTGGTATACTGTACCTTCAGAAGTACAACAATTTTTATTGTTTAAACTTTGTAATGATGAATCGGTTAATATACTTTTCGGAACATTAATCTTATTAGAAATGGAATCTTCAACATGGCCTTCGCCTACTGTTGAAGACTTCCATCCTCCATGTTTTTTTAGCGATAAAACATCTGCACCAGCATTTACTAAAAGTGTAGCAGACGTTCTACGGTAACAATTATAAAATCATAGTAGGCTTAGCGGACGAAAAAGATTTGCGGACGAAAAAGGTTTGCGGACGAAAAATAATAGCGTCCAAGAATGTGACATTTTTCGTTCGGAAATAAGTACGTAAAATTTCAATTTCACATAGGTCGACGGAAAATTAATTTCATTACGATATTCTTTATAAAACACTTTATTAGTTTACAACATATAAGTAAAAATAAAGTAATGAAGTAAAAGACTGTTGAATATAGTTCTGTATGTATAAATTTATTAAAATTTAACATTTCGAATTATTAAACATAATTCTTCGTCAGGAACAATAGAAACATAAAGCTTTTTCCGCTTATTAAAAGTAAAGTATATTATAACAAAACATAAGTATAAAAATGATAAAGTTACAGCTACATTCTAACACTAAACGAATTCTTTTAAACTTTCATATGGAAAACTAAAAATTTTAAATGTTATGTTGAAGTAATACAAGTTTTTGAATAAACGATATCATACGAGGTGTGGATAAAAAATAACAAGACTGCTATTCCTACAGACGAACTACACATGCGGCAAAATCTTATGACTGACTACTGATAGCGTGAACCCTTCTCTTTCAATTGCCAACCCTCCCGTGTCTGTGGACGTATTCTCCTTAGTTTGTATAAAATCTAATTGTTTGTTTTGTCGAAAAAAAGTGTTTTAATAGGTTTGTTCCAAGTGGTCATTTCTGACATGTTTGTGACAAATTTCAGTGCGCCTGCGAAAAATGTAAACAAGTTAACTTTGAAACATAAACTTCATTTCTTTTTGTGGCGAAAAATGTATGAATTTCTTTATTTATATTTATATTTAAGGTTAGCTGTCAAAACAAAAAATGAGCATGCACATACGCTTCATTCCATTCACCGTTCCAGTCTATGTTTCAAACTTAACTTGTTTACATTTTTCGCATGCTCACTGACATTTGTCACAAACATGTTACAAACATGTCCGAAATGACCACTTGGAACAAACCTAGTAATACTGTAGAGCAGAGGTGGGCAACCTCCGGCCCGCGGGCCAACTCTGGCCCGCGTAAAGTTCCAATCCGGCCCGCGAGATTTTTAGAAGAAATAATAAATAAATATTTTCAAAAACAAAACTTTTAAATTAGGCCAGTACCCAACATAAAGAAAAAGGGAAGATTTACTGTTTAATTTTCGATATAATTCGTCTAGTTTAAATTAAGAAATAAATGTAATAGTTAATTTTGTTTTATTATTGTTTTTTATATTTTCAGAAAAAAATTATAAGTAACAAAAATGCGTCAATTAACAAGTACGGCCCGCGTACGAAACGTATATCTTATTCTGGCACCTGCTATACAAAAGGTTGCCCACCCCTGCTGTAGAGTAAGGAAGATGCCTTGGTCGAAGGTTTAATAGCGTGTACAAAATTGGGATTTTCCTTGACCACTTTTGATCTATGTTCAACAATTTCAGTAAAATATATGAAAAATAGTTAAGTGAACCAACTATTCGTCGTAGGGGTGAACTATATTTAATGTTAGTAAGTAAAATACCAGTTTTAAGTAAAAGTCCGTTCGCATTAAAATTGATATCTTCATGTTAACTTGTTTTGTTATGGAAAATTAAAAAAAAACTCCTTTTTTTAATGTAAAGTAGAGCTGTGTTCATATTCGCCCACTTCGGGATGAAGTTGACTAATGATACCTATTTTTTTTTTAAATTTAATGGTGTAGAATAGTAACGAGACATAAAATTTTAAGTACTATTGCATACCCATGCTTTGGTCTAATTTAATTCTTCTAAATATTACGTTGTCTACTGAATTTTTAAAGCTAAACTTGAAAAATAAGCAACTTCCTCTCCATTCTACGGTATGTTATAAAATGTTTATAAATATTATTCACAAATGATATTTAAAATACAACTTTGAAACCTAAATCATCATTGTTTATATTGTATAAATAATAGAGTGAAAGCTAAAATAAATATTTGTTTCTGCAAATATTCCAGTCATGTAAATATAAATTCTACTTCCTCCATAACATTAAGAAATAATTCGTTTGAAATTTATTTGCAGGAAGGTAGCAAGTACATCACGAAGATCTTTATAACATCTCTGGAATCTTCGCTATCTTTGAATATCATTCATAAAGGCTCAAATGAATTTCTGTTTTCGTCCTCTGCAGATTATAATCCTTGGATATATTTGTGTTTGTGCACGCAACTCGAATTTAATCCGACTTGGTTCCAGCTTCAGCTGTATTACCGGATTTGATTAATTATTATCTGGATAATATTTGACAGTGGAATATTAATTAATGCCCACTTGTCACAATTCATTTTTCATTTTATTTATCATCTTTTGTTTGAGGCGTTTTATTTTCAAATGTAGATTGAGATCGAAAAATAAGTGAGATGTTCGGTTGAGATTTATGAACCTAACATACTCGAAGAATTCTTTTTATTTACATAAGATTTACCCAATTTATTATTAATAATTATTTCCAATTGAGAAAACACATCCTTCCCATAAGAGATTTGTACAATGCTTTTATTAATAAACAAAATTATTTTAAAAATTTAGATAGTTTTCAATTTAGATAAAGTATCATAATTTTTATTTTTTTCTAATAGTGGAGGACCCCTTTCAAGAAGTGAATAATATATCTCCGGATTAAGCAACTTTAATAGAGCGAAAGTAAAAATAATCATATTCAGTACTATTCTACATCTTTTTGACTATGACCAAATTTAGTCTAACTCAATTATTTATTGAGATATTCCGAAAAAATCTACCAATATCTAATCAGCTCGAAACTTAAGCATTAAAATCAAAATATAAAATTTATTCTAGGGACCCCAAAACATGCTTATCTGTTAAAAACTCACTACTGAAAAATTTGATCCATCACAATATATGTGCATATAACACTTTATTATTATGTATTTTAGCCGGTGACAGAAATGTGAAATCTCACATTCTTACGCGAGAAGTTAGCTATTTAAAATGTCCTTTTCAAATTTTAGCCAAAAGATGGCAGCACATTGGCATTGTAGAGCGCTAAAACAGAGCTTAAAACACTGCTCTTAAAACACCCAAAAACAGAACTCGTAGTACCAGCCAATGTCTGTAGATTTGAAAAATTCTAACGCACTACCATGAGTACGAAAGCCTCATTCACAGATCGAAACTAGTGTTAGTTTTATGTCATATTGTATTTGCAAGTAACATTCACAAATGACGTTTTGGCATCCATACAAATATGATATAAATAAATAATAAATAAAGTTGGATCGGCAATTTTTTTTCTGTTAAACTAACAAAACTATCAAAACAAACACCTAATATAGTTTTTCGATTTTTACATGTTACGATTTGGATTTTTAAAATTGAATTTCCAACTTCCCTTATTATAATAGTATCACTTTTTTTTGTTGCCTTATGCACGACTCTTGCCGCATCCCTTACAATGAAATTGTTTTTGGAAGATACATATCTACCTCCCTTAAACATACCCTAAGTGCGGGAGATAAAAAAGATTTTCATTTAAAATATGAAAGTTGTAACTCGTATATTGAGAACCACTGGAAGAAAAAAAAACACAATTTTTACATTATCATTGTCTTATAAAATAAAATTGTTGCTAATACAACCAACTTTGTATAGTTTTTATATCTAATACAATCTTTCCAATACTTGGATGGGGTTGAACAATTTTGCAATAAGTGTTCGAAGATTCTTCTGCATCACTATCAAATAGGAAATAAGTTTTATTCGGAAGTTAACCTACATTTGCAATACTGTGTATATTATCTGGGATTTTGTATATCCAGGTTGAAGTTATTTTCTGGTAGATTTGGAGCTTGTTCCAGTTACCTCTCTAACTATATGTAAATACGCCTTTTACGCCAAATTGCGTGCAGCGCCAACCAAGATTTACATTTTCATGATAAAGAAATACCTTTAATATTATGTAAAGCTCGTTTTATGCATAAAAAACATAAGGTGAATTTAAATTCTAATTTGTTCCTACCTTGCCTTTTCATTTACTTGAGTCCCAAGTAAAGTAATAGGTTCATAATTTTGCTGTATGGGGCTTATTATTAGACATGTATTTTGAGACAGTAAGGACTAAAAGAAAAAATCATCGTTGTTTTGCGATTTATAATGTAGTGTATATTTCAAACAATGCTTGTTATTATTTATTTGTTGAGAACACTTTATTTACATTTATTCATAAGTTCATAACGTGAAACTTTCATTTCATATTTGCGTAAAACTTTGGAATGTAGAGAACTTTAATTATTGTAAACTTTAAATTATATAATTGTTAAAGAAGAAGAAAATAAATAAGTTAATAGTATAAATTTGAATTAGACTAGCAATCCCATCTATTTGCACAAGTTTGTCTACTATATTTCACATTAGAAAACTGCATTGAGTAATGTAATAAACGGTATTTGCGTTTATTACGATTAAAGATTGCAAATGATATTAAGAGATTTCAAACTAAGTAAATGGTTCATTGTTAGTTGTTCGTGGAAAATTCCACTTATTTAGTATATCAGTCCAGTTCCCGCCTATTCAGCGGATGTAAATAAGTTGTAGGAAATATTTAACCAGTGTCTTATACGAGAGTAGTGCCCAGTTAGAGTTATTTTGAGTGCCACTGTCCCATCCCTCAAGTAATAAATTGTGAACTTTGGGCAGTGAGCAACCACTTGCATTTTGGCTTTTCTTGTGAAATGTTTAAAGAATTACTACACAGTTTAAGGGCTCCTCTCGATTGTATGTATAGTTTTTGTGAAGTTTATTTTGTGAGTTCTTGTAAGTAGATTTGAATTTTATGTATGAGTATTGTTAATAGCGAATGTTATCTCAGTTTAGATCTTTGAAAGTTATTGTAAAAGTTAGTGAGTAAGCGATCCTTTGGATTATATAGCGTCGAATTATTCAGCTCGTAAAAGTATTTGATTTATAGAATTTATTTTGCTTGTTCGTTAGTAAATATTATATAATTTTGTTATTGTTGAATACATGTTTGATTCCCGCCTACGCACATATTTCCCGCCATTTGATCAGAAGTCTTTTCTAAATATTCTTTGGAATCGAGTTTAAATATTCCGTGGTGGCCAGCGACTACGCTACCCTTGATTATACATTTAATCAAGTAAAACCCTTTCGTATGTCAGTTACCTCTTGGTACCAAGTGCGAGGTATCTGTTACAGTAAGATAGAAAGCTTTAAATTTTTTTATATTTCTTACAGTTATTATTCTAATTATTATATAACCAAAGTTTATCTGGTAAATATTTCAGCTATATTAATAATACCTACATTTTCTTTCTGATAGAGAATTCGTCACTTATTACAGCCATAGATAGTATTCTTTTATATGTCTTACAATGATTAATTTCTATAATATAATTTATGTTAGGATTTTAAAATATTTCGCTAGACGAGGTAGATTTATATCAACGTAACAAATTTTTTTCTCGCTAATCGTGGCTGTTGGAATTTCCGGGAATATTCCCGGGAAAAAACAAGTTCCCGACGGGATTTTTTCGGGCGGTACATCACTACTTATATCTGCTTCTAATCTTAAGAAAAATTATTTGAATATTAATATATTTCAATATAATAGTTGCTACGAAAACAAATAAATTGCTGAAACATCTATTCTACATGTCAATCATGTATCAAATGTCGGTAATTATTAAACATTCGAATTCAACCTCTTTAATTTTTAAATAAGAAATGAACCTGCCTGTCATCATTATATTTAGTTATCATGCTCTTCATTGTTTAAAAAAAATACTATCATATATTTATTTTTCAGTTGCAATTTGTATTTTTTTCGCAGGCAAAATAATGTTGAATTTCGAACAACAAGTGTATATAAACAAGTATGTTTTATAAACTTGATATGCCCTATATTCATTTGTAATATTATCAAGTTCACAAAACAATAAACAAAAATAATGGAAATTCTGTATCATACAACAGCACCATATCCAGTTTAAAACTGAAAATTCGGCTGAGAACTGCACAAAAAGTTATCCAAGGTCTGTTTTGCAGAAGTATACAATTTAATATCAATTTAAAATTCTGCTTAAAGGTGCGTCAGCAAAATTTCATTTCTAATTTACCCAATTATATTTTAAATTGATTACCAGTGCCCTACTGCCGACATACTTTCCCTGTAGGCAAAACAGCGTTGCTTCTAACAAGTATTCATTAGTTTGGCGCCCTAAATTTTGAAATGCCTGGGGCAGATGCCCCAATAGACCCTCCCTTACTTCGATGCTTCTAATTACTTTTTGGTAGAGACTCAATCGATTGAAAATAACATTTCGCTCACAGCAATTCTGATTAGGAACTAGATTTAAAAATTCAAAACATTCATGACGCTATTTTACACAATCTTGAAACAATAATTACGGGGTTTCTCAAAGCGATGGGGTATGTGAACAAATTATTATTATACTTTATTGTACCCATAAGAACATTAATAACAAGTATGTTTCATTCACAAGAATGATTTTTTCTTCAAACGTCATAAAAGTACGTTGTTATGTATTTGTATTCAACAAGCAGAAGTTCAATATTGTCGCCGCCGGCGTAAAAGTGTATCCTTGGCAACACATTTATGCCGGCGGGGGACAAAGTAAAATATTATGAAAAATAGTTAGGTTGTAATTCAATAATTTGACAGTTAAAAATGAAACAAATAAACAAAAATAACAAAACAGCATATTCTACGGCAACTTGAAATGCTAGATAATACAGAATATTTTTTGAAGTTTTGAGCATTTTATAATATTTATAATTTTATTTTCTATGTTTGAAGAAAAAATAGCATGTGTTATTCGGAGTAAATGTGTCTTTGGGTGCTTCGCATGTAATTGTTCAACTCGCTTCGCTCGTCGTTCAAACTTACATGCTCAGCCCCCAAAGTATCACATTTACTCCTAATGACACAATATACTATTATTCACATACATATGTCGTTACCATAGTTAAAATGTTTGACAGCTGTGTAATAAAGCGTTTATTTTATTGGGATCTGACATGTAGCAATATGCCATCTAGCGGATTATTTTCGAACACAAAGTAGGGTGAAGATTCCGTTGGAAATACATTACGTCAAATGGGAATAACGATTTTTGAGATAAAAAAATGATCGAAATTGTAGTTAAACAACGCAAAAAATCGAAAAATAAAGTGTACTGTGCAGTAAAAGGGTGTAATAATAAGTCCCGTAAAAATCTGGACGTTACATTCCATTATTTTCCGAAGCTGGACAAACGTTTTATTTATAAAGTAAACCAATATGAAGTGCGAAAAAACTAACAAAAGTAAACAACATGAATGCGTTTACAATAAATAATATACTCTGAATATTTTGTACCAGACGGTTATGTACACATCTAAGTAAAATTTTAGGTTATAATACGAATTTGCTCCGAAATCTTTTTACTTCGTATTTAATAAATAAATAAATAAATAAATATATCATCACGCCTTTTACCCATTAAGGGTGTGGCACTCTGCTTGCGCAGATCTCGGTAGGTGATATATTTTTGCGTATGAAATGCGGTTACCAGCCGTCAAGTCATAGCCCCCATAGTTGTTAGTGGAGGGGGAACCACAGGGGTAAATTTAAATTTGTAACTGTCGGCAGTGGGATTCGAACTGAGGATCTCACGATCCACAGTCCGACACGTTACCACGGAGCTATTTACCCCATAATTAATTTCATTAATTAATTAATTTAATTAAGTTCATAAATTAAATCAAATCTGTATTCAAATTTAATGTTCCTTATGTTTGTTCATTTTTAGTTATTTGTTTATTTAGTTGATTTAGATCAAGAAACGTACAACTAACCTATAATAGTACAACAACGTAGCAATGCAGTTTTTGCCTTTTTCACCCAAAACCAGCCATGCAGGAACATACAACACTCAACACTTGTTCATCTCCTGCAATTTTCCTATTAATTTGTTAGGGATCACCTCGTAAATTCGACGTTGACATACAGAAAGTCACTACACCCACAGCCACTGTCCCTTTCATTTAATTTTTTCCCGCATTTAATCAATTGTCAAGTATATAAATTGCGTTCAGCTTCTTTAAAATTTAGTTTGCAGGATCTGTTGTACCGCATTCGCAAATATTATTAATCGTGAGACTCATTTTTTATATTTTATACGCGAACATTACTAATGTCACATTCGAATCTTCAGCCTAATTGACGCCATCTTGGATAGGCCACACCCCCATGTCAGATCCCAATAAGTAAACATAGGGATAATTTACAATAACTCCTAACAATTTAATTTACTTTATTAAATACTAAAGTAATTAGTATAAATTTATATTTGTTTACACTTGTATTGTTTGATTTATTATGATTGACTATTCGTATAAATTATTAAAATGTTTATTTAAAACTTGAAACTGTAATTATGGTAATAACACATGTACAAATAAAAATAATTCCCGGTATATCTATAATAAACAAAAATAAAACTAAGTCTACTACAGTTTAATTTTTATTATGTCAATTCAAAATATCAAAATAATTTAATTATTATTCTTCTAAATGAATATAATATTGTATAAAACAAATAAATAAAATATATCATCACGCCTTTTATCCATTATGGGTGTGACACTCTTCTTACGCAGATCTCGGTAAGTGATATATTTTTGCGTATGAAGTGCGGTTACCAGCCGTCAAATCATAGCTGTTAGTGGAGGGAGAACCACAGGGATAAATTTAAATTGGCAACTGTCAGCTGTGGGATTTGAACTGAGGACCTCACGATCCACAGTCCGACGCGTTACCACGGAGCTATTTATATAATTTAAAATATAAATATGGTGAATTAAACAATTTTCCTTTGCATGATTTTAACTGAGCTAAAATAATATGATTCTGGGCTCGTAATTTAAGTTAAATCGATTGAATAAAATAATACAATAAGAGTAACTGAAGTTTTCGTGTTATTTTAACTACCTAGAATTTCTCTATTTGCAAGGGGATTCAAACTAAGGATTTCATGACATACCACGGATTTCCTTATATTACAAACCTGGATAAAAGACATATATTGCCTTAAAGATCTTTAGGTAAGCCACAAGTAATACTATTGTCTTTAGTAGAGCTAAACCAACAACAATAAGTAAACTAAACTATTGATCTAAGCTTCTAAGCCAATGTAATTTGAATCTCCTAACAACTGAATCCACGAACTACAAAAGCTAATCATTGGTGGAACAGTTCCAATACCCATACCAGTTAGTCCGAATCACAATTTACCAATAACCGCAGCCAAACATACTTCACATATCTAAAACAGTGCACCATGTTAATGCTTTCTGCCGTCATGTCACTTCCGATAATGAAACAGCAGCTTTCACAATGACGTGCTCCCAACCAGCTTTGTACCTCTCAATGATATGTGTTGTGGTCAGTGCTTTGTTTGGTGGAAAATATTACAGCACCCACGCCTGTTTGTAGGATTAAATATTTATATAAATTATTGCAGTATTCTTCAAAGAGATGCTCGTAGGCGGTATGAGGGGTTTGGAGGATTGTCCATACTAGAAATTATTACAAAGGCAACAACAAAACTTGAATGAATACACAGGAACAAAGAAATCTCCATTCAAATCCATGTAGTCGAATTTAGATTATACGAGTATACGAGTATATACATACAACTATACTGAAAAATAACTTTAAAAATTAAATTTATTTAAATTTCAATCCCATTTTTCTCAATATTTTTATTATGTAAGTGTATAAAACGAATACATGGATGAATTCAGAAAAAAATACTCTATCGAATGGGTCTAAAAAATAAACAGCGTCTCATTTGAAAAAAACACTTTGTGTTGTAGCTTGAGAACCACTGGCTTAAAAAATATTTTCTTCCATGACTGAATGTCCCCCTTCGTCCTGTATAAGGTTGGTTTATAGTATTTTCTTGTATCTTTAATAACATAGAAGTTATTCAAGGTAGCTCGTTTAGCTGTTACAACCTGTATATATATATATATATTATGAAAAATCCCAAACAATATATAAAATTTGATTCCAAATTCATCGTTAAAAAAACTGAATTTTTGATATTTTTGAACGTCTTTTTAAACTTTATTAAATAAGTAAAATATAATTTGTTCACTGATCCAGATACAGCTATTCTTCAACATTTATTTGAAACATTTTTCTCTAAAATGATAAGGGAAGCAGGAAATTGTATAAGTATTATTTAACAATCATGTAAAACTTTGTCGTACTGAGTCGTATTGTAGCCCTCGCCTACGGCTCGTGCTTTGATTTACTCCGCGGGAAAAACATATACTTCTATCCCTTAATGCATGATATACTATTTTGTATTGTAACGGACACGGCAACAAGATGAAACTTGTCGGCTTGAATAGACGCAGCACCAACCTGTTTGAACCAGTCCGCTCGCGCCACAATAGGGAATATTCCCGAAGCTTCTACAACCAAGGAAAGCGAAATATAAAAGAGCGAAACATCGGAAGGCAGTCATTTGACTCCGAAGCTACTATGAAGAATAGATGAACATAAATATATCGTCATAAATAAATATCGCTCGGCTAGTTTATATAAACAATAGTGTTTGTTTACATTAGTGACAAGTGTTATTGTATAAGTTTTGTATTCGTTATTTTCTGTCTTTAAATATAGTGTTTTTTTTTATGAATATTATAGATGAATTTGTGTTAGTTATTGATGAATGGGCGTGTACTGGAAGTAAAAAGTTAAGTTTCTGAAAATAATCATTTATTACCTCACCTACTAATTTACACAAACAAGGTACAATCTAAATATCGCAATCCGTAAACGTAAGTCCTTAAACTAGCCGGGTCGTCCTAATATGTGCTTAATTTCGCGCAAGCTGTAAAGAAAAGAGGAATATATATAAGTGAAACACACTCAGCGAGAAATCCAAGCTGAATCATAAATTGAATAGAAAAGTCGTATCAAAAATATCGAGTAATGATCAATCATTCACACTCCGCAATATCAGCAGCTCAAAAGTAGGATATTCATAAATATCACTCAAACACACGCCTCTCACTCCACTGTGTCCTAAGACAGCTTACGTGGCCCCGTAAGAGGAAGTAACCTCGCTCCACACTACTGTGGTATCGCGAGATTTGTCATCTTCAACCGAGTGATCTGCAAGGCACAGGGAGAAAGGGTTGAAAGCCGAGTCTGAAACCACGATCTCCGCCTGCTCACTCGAAGATGCAAGCGAAACGCTGGGCAACTCCTGAAACAAGGGCTAAAGATGGCAGGAGGGCACCGCTGGCACCGGACTAGTAACGGTACTTCGCTGGGCGCTACTCGGCTGGTCCCACCGCCGCAGCGGATTCTGGCGACCGCACCATTCCAAGGAATCACACATACCATTCAAGCACGCTCAATCAATACTGTTATGATCAATGAATGATTAGTCAAGGAAGACTCACCGTAAATGAATATAATTCCTCACCAACACAATACACAAAATAAACACAACTATCCACTCTGAAAGACAAAATCAAACTGAAAGAAATAATATTTAGGTAACCAGGGGATGAGGTTGTTACGTTACCATCGTAGGCTGCTTCGGTGAGCTAATTAAATAATAGAATAATTAGGATTACTTAACATTACCTGATTACCTAAAAAACAAAAAAAAAATACGTAACATGAAGATGGGAAGTGGACTAACTACTATGGTCATATGCCGCCTCATGATTGGATGATTATGAATGTGTGTAAACATCACAAACGACCATGCTCTTCTGTGGGATTCGAACCCACGACCTAAATATAGTGTTAATTAATTTACTATTTATTTTATTTATTAATTATTTGTTATTAATAATATTTTTTGTTTAAATAAAAACTTTTGAAACCGCCAAACGTTCCAGTATAAATATTATACTATAACAAACAAAGTGGCTTTTGTCATAGAATGTATATGTGAAACTAACGTCCTCCGAAACCACGCTTCTTTAAAACACTAAAATCGGTTTCCTGAGGTATATTAAAGTTTTAGCAGCACCTACTCGTAGAATAAATTGTAAGTTTCGTGCATTTCATGAAAAGATAACCTACACCAGCTCCAGTGCAAGAAAATGTGTTCTGCAGTGTTGCATGGCCAAATAAATAATGCAATTCTTATTCCCTGTTGCTCTTTTTATTTGACACGATCACGGAAACTTCTCGTATTTAAGTCAGCGCTCCTAACAAATAAATTTCACAGCTCACCAATTAAAGTGACTTGTGGATAGGAAACACGAACCACGAGTTGTTTTGTTTCAAGCGAGGGGTTCAGGGAATTGCAACCTTGACTTTTGAGCCACAGGTGACTTGATTGTGGTAGAAATAAACCACAAACTTTTGTTCTCCATGTTGTAAATAATAAAAAGTAACTTTATTGCGTACATTCCTTTGAGATTTTAATCAAAAAAGAAATATTCAAACATAGAACAATACGTTTTAAACTTTCAGGCATAGTTGTAAAGAACAAAGGTTACGGAATAATTTAAACAAATTTAAAAACAGCTTGTCGCATTATTATTTCAAGAAGTTGAATTGTTCCATTTCCAGAATGTTTACTCAAGAAATTCGCAATTTAGAATCATCTACCGCTGCTATTCATTACTATACATCTGGGTTTGTTTCGTAAATTTTATTTAATAAAACATAGCGAGGCACTGCAAAGCCGTGTTCAGCGTTGAAGTTCAGGTGAACGTTGAATAAATAGCGCCGACTTTAGATGAAATTCATCTACGTTTGTTTGAGTTTAAATTTTCATGAGAAGCTTTCTAATTTTACGAAATATTTCAAGAATTTTCTATTGTTCCGTTAATTTATATTTCTTTAGTAGGGATAAAATTACATAGAAGCTCAGCGTTAGCTAAATTTTGAAATAAATGTGTTACTTCAAAATTGGATGTAATAAATTAATATTTTAATAGCTGGCATATATCAAAAAGGCTTTGCGATAACAGAGATAAATGACGAAGCAAGGAATATTAAAACCGATAGAGAAAGTTTTATACTCGATAATAAATCATTGATAACTGGCAAAGAAGAATACGAATAAAACACGCTAAAGTACGACTCTCGTTAAAAAGTAATATTTAAAACATCTGTATATTGTTTACTCTTTTTATAACATTTATCCATCAATTCGATGTACAAGTAGAACAACGAGATATTAACGGATTTAATTCATAAACTCATTTTTCTCGTATATTAAAAACGAATTTCACAATTGTCATTTTATTTTGTGGTCAAACCTATTGCATAATAGTTATTTGTCAAACTAGAGAGGAAAGCGCTTCTTTTTCCCAATATAGCTCGAAGTTTGCCTCATGAGCGCAGCGAATGAGGCAATTCGAGCGAGAGTGGAATAAGGGCTTTCCTCTCGTGTTAGTCACAACATTATTTTCACATGTTTCTAAAAACGATTTGCTCGGACCTAAAATACACTTCGACAACACAACTGACAAGTTAAAAGATAGGTTATCAGACACAAGGCGGTGTAGCAGTGTTGCCAATAAACCAATCTTAAATATAAGTTAAAGATGACAAATTGTTATTTAATTTAGAAAAAATAAAATATAAGACATAATTGTAAGACAATTTTAAGTATGTATATCACTAAAATAAAGATTTTCAATAAAATTAGCCATTTATGTATAATTTTTACAATATATTTTTTGTAAATAACATTCATATTGGTCACGCTTCTATATATTTCCTCTCTAGAGAGGAAAAACACATTATTATATGAAATCATAAAAAAAATTCTATTTTGTACTTAATTTATGCTCGTTTGAAGTAGTTTCAAAATATAATAATATATCCATTATATGAGGGGTTATGATAGTCATTATTAAATAATGACCATAATCCCAAATATAATACTGTACTTTTTCTACTCCTGTAAATTCGGAAAAAACAACAACATACAAATACAGAATGACAACTGATTACACTATCAACTGTCAAACGGCCGTTGCTTGGTGATCCACATCACGGCTTTAAAATAAACAGGAATAATTGATTTCTGGTTTTGTGATTGATCGAGGAGAGTGAATTATGAATTCATATTTCATTGTCTTGTATTATATGACTACTAATAATTAATCGAAAAAATTTAAATAATGGGGATATATTTACACAGACAGCAGTAGAAAAAGAATTTTGTGACAGATAAAAATTCAATTGCTAATTTACTTTCTTATTCTTCTTACTAAGTATTTTTGCACTTCCGGAAATAAATTACCTAATTTATTCTTCCTTGCCGAGGACTGAAATATCACTTTTAATCACGGGGGATTAAATTTGAAATTAAAGTGAGAAGTAAACAAGTAATCACAGTAACAAGTAAAATATTTATTAAAATTCTTTAGAATTTTTTGGTTTGTAGTCGTTATTATTTTTTTAAATAAAGTAATTAATGGGCGCATTCAGCCGAACCTAGCGGCTAGCTAGCGTTTGCTAGTGATAGATTCTGGCAGATGAAAAGTAGTATGAACATAAACGGAATTTTGCTGGTACTGTCATCTTGTGTCAGTCAAGTTAGGTGGAATTAACCTCAAAATTCTAATAATAGACAAATCCAAAACAGTATTTTAAAATTGGTAAGTAATAAATGTCAAATACTTCATATATTTCACTATATTTTAAGTTGGATTGATTACATTACAAATGAATTATTATACATTCGACAGTTCTAGAAGGTTCGTTAGCAACATCTAGCGCAAATTTATTTCGCTAGGTCGCTAGTCTAGCTGCTGAAATCTAGCGGTTACTTAGCAATACGTTCAGCTGTGACCGCTAGGTTAGCGATCTAGCTGCTAGGTTCGGCTGAACGCGCCCAATGTCAATATTATTTCTAACCACGAACATTGCCGTCGGCATCGAATATTTTGCATTGTGCCCAAATGGTAGAAGCTTTCACAATTTTTGTTCGTTTATAAAAATACGCTACCAGTGTAGCAATACACACCACTCGTTTTTCATATATATATTTAAAAATTTGCTGGTAATAATTTCACTGTGGTTTCATCCGCCGCTTATTCAATTTCAGGTAGATTCAAATTATCCATAATGAATTGTCACTTAAAATATATGCAAAACTTTTCTTTACATTCAAGATCGGCTATAAACTATGACTATGGTTTCTGTTTTCAACTAGGGTCACGTATATTTACAATAAATTTATTGGGATCTAATCGTCTTAAAGCAATTTGTATTTTTTTTTATATTATTCGCGGAAAATTTTTGAATTGACCTTATACTTATTTCGGCCATTTTACATAAAGTTACTACATCTTAATCCTCTTTTATTTTTTTCTATTTAATACCGCATTTTTTGTAATATTTGCGATCTGTGAACTACACAACAGACCGCAAAAAAACGTTCTTGTTTGACGTTGCCCAACTTAATCCCACGACTACACACTACAATTTCTTCTTTCCTTTCTACGTCAATTCCTTTCTCTCTTCGTCGAGTCAATTTATTTAACACGTCAACAATGGTCAAAGCTCCTGAACTGACTCACTCTCACCTTTTCAACATTCTTCTCAATCTCATACTCATCAACATCATACACCAACATATTCTGTACACGATCACGTCTCGTACGCGTACCTCAATTCCACAGCAGTTATACGTCGTTCGTGTTTCATAATACTACTGTGTAACATGTAATATGGTAACTATTCTAGTTGATTAATTTCTGTTTTTAAAATGGCGGCGTACAACAAGCTCGTTTATTAAAAATTGTTCGTAGATTCCACATAGGTATGTAGATAATACGATTCATGTTTCTTCACAAAATTTCACACATTGTACTCCGAAACCAAATTCAAATTCGATGAAGTGTATACACATTTTCATTTCACAATTTAATCTTTGTTGCCTCTTTTATTATATTAACTTTTACAATAGTCACCAAAGCACAGTTCTGATTTTCTCATTCGAAATTATTCAGCATTGGTGTGAAAAATACTGAAATTGAATTAAATATACGAGGTGGGATCAAAACGTGTTATTTTAAAACGACAAGACATGCGTACTTGTAAGTTAATTGCTTTTAAAGTCTCCTTCGAAATCAAACACTTAGACCTGTATTCCGCAACATCCTAAAAACATACGTGATTTTAGATTTTCGGGAAGAGGAATTTGTTACAAGGAGCCAAGTGTCTGGAGAGTATGGTGGCTATTGGCTATATGGGACAAAGTATGATGTTTCGCAAGAAACTGCTGCAAAGGTTAAAACTGTAATTAGCACGAATCACAAATAAAATAATAAAATTCAGAATTAAAACATTAAATATATAAATAATAAGAACTATTTTTGGCTGGACGATGGATGTTAAATGAAACTCTTGGAAATAAGCCAATGGTTTATTAAAATATTACCTCAACCAGTTTCAACGCCACATACGTCTTCTTCGGGAGGTGATATTATCAAAACCTATTACACAATATGTTAAAAGCAATAAATAAATAAATAAATGAATATAGATAACAAACACAGATTAAAAAATTAAAACAATAAATACATTATAAATAAATAAAACATACTCAGATAAAATAATAATATTTACTTTACTAGAGGGCAAAGTAAGGAATTACCCACGAGAGAAATTTTAGCACACAAAGCCGAAGGCTGAGTGTAATAATTTTATCGAGAGGTGTTGTGTGTTATTATTAATGTTATAAATAAAAAAATACTCACTAGTGGCTTTTCTCAAAATTATACCCACTAGTAATCTGTTAGTTTCCTAGTTCAAAATCGCCATAGTTATAGAGCATTTATTGAGAGGTGTTGGGTAAAATATAAACACGTTACTTTTCTACTCAACAGAAAAAATTGATTCCTGCTTAATTTATCCATATTTATTTATTTATTGCTTTTAACCTCCCGAAGAAGACACATGTGGCGTCGAAACTGGTTGAGGTAATTTTTTAACAATAAATCACTAGCTGAATTCCAAGATTTTAATTTATCAGAGAAATCACAGTTTTCCAAAATATAGAAAGTGTGCGAAAGATTTAAACAGTATACAAATAATATTAATTATCAACAGAAATAAATGTAACCTGATCTACAAATTACGACTAGATGGTACCGGCATTTTTACGATGAATAGCGTTACTCAAAAGGAGAATTTAACAATACTCTATATTTATTCTTATTTATTCTTCGATATTTTTGCTCTGAAAATATAAATGGGGTTAAGAAGTAAACATGCATAATACCAAAACGCTGATGCAAAATAAATTTTCTGTCTTATCATTTGGCTTAATAAGACTTTTAGAATAAAGGAAAATTTTTGTACTCAATTTATTTGTATTTTCAATTCCGTTATTTATAATAATATGATAATATAATACGAACACTGTTTTCGAATCTGATGACAACAAAATATAGAAAATTGTTTCAAATAAAGATTGTAGGTAATATTATTCTACATCTTTTTGATTCCAATAAAATTTACTCTTTCTCATTATTAAGATATGTCCAGAAACCCCGATAGGCCTTCAAATAATCTACCATTTACTGTTGATGAATTGTTTCAAAATCTAATCAATTCTTCATACTCGGAATTATTCGTGCACGCAACAAATCGTTTGAGTTCGCCAAACCACCTCAACTGATACAAAACACTCTTTTCACAACATTCTTCTCACCATAAGCACTCTAACGTACTTCAAGCACACTCCTCTCAAATACCTCATTTCCACAACAGTTACACGTCGTTCATGCTTCTTCGTTCACATTCAACATTCAGAACTATACATCAATGTAGACATTAACATACACAGTCAACCTACATCTCTATATACATTCACGTTTCGTGAAAACCTACCCATAGTACCAATAGTCAAATTTCTATACAACTGCATATCACATTACTAGAGTTTCCAATCTTGTCAAACAATACAATATAGATCAACAAACCGATATGTGTTCCCGATAGGAACGTACGTTAATCCCGTTTATCCAAGTGCATAGCGAATGGCGGTATCGTCCAATTGCGCGAACGCATCGGGCTGTAGAACATAAGATATTAAATTCAATTCCCGTAGTTGAAAATGAACATTTAACTATATGCCCCTATGGTTCTACCTCTACTAACATATTTGAGTGAGTTAACAACTGGTAGCTGTATTTCACACGGGAACTGCAAAGAGTGATACACCCAAAATACATTGTGCAATAAGGTGATTAATCAGAATGAAACATATTGTTTTACTGTCAAGATGATTTCAAAGGATTAAGTTTTAAATTTGTTTGTTGTTGTTTGTACTTAAAGTATTGTTCTTAATTTGACTTGACAGGAGTTCTCCAGGTTCAATTCATTGTCAAACATGTTTTGGTTACTCTTATAGGCCGTGTTCTCACTAAAAGCAACTGGCAACGGAAACGCAACTTCAGTTGAGTTGCTATTGTGTTCTTACTGAAATCAACTGTATTGAAGTCTCTTGTTTCGGTAGTCGTGAACAAAATGTCGTCCTCGTCTAATAGCACATCAGTTCTTGGTAACTGTAGATCGCAACTGACGACGGCGACGCGGTGTGCAGCACTGCTGGCAACCAGCTGCATTGCAGTTGAGTCGCCTTTAGTATGTGGGAACACGTGTATTTAAAGGGGGATTTATAATGAAGTAAAGTAAGAAGTAAAGCAAGATGCAACGCCGGCGGTGACGCAGAAGTAAAGCAAGAAACTTCGGCAGGCTTTATAATAATAATAATAATAATAATAATAATAATTTATAATGAAGTATCAGTGGCTGCTTGCAGCCAATCACAATGCTAGTGTGTGTTGCTTCTTCAGCTGTTTGAATTTGACGTTCGTACAGTATAGAGAGAGCACTTGCTAGTGGAATGAAGAACAGAATCGGTTTTAAGTAGAATATTAAAGTTGAGGGTGGTAACAACAATGTACCCTTCAAAAGGAAGGGCTGAACAGGCCACGAAAGAGGCATGAAAAATTCCCAATTCCACATTCTGGGAATTAATGAATTTGCAGATGTTCGCACAGACGGTAATTAAGGTGAACCATACGGGCTGAAGATAGCGCAAGATGAACATGACTTTTTTGAAACAATATATCATTATTATAATAAATGAAACATATAATGTTTTATACCTACGTTTGTAGATAAAAGTCCAAAGTTTTGTAATAAATTTTAAAATTCCAATTTTGTTTACATATTATACATGAACATAATTTTCAAAATAGTCAAATATATGTCACACATTCCCATGAACGACTACAGTAATGCAAATAATGTGTATATTTATAAATATGATCGTCTATAACATACTAAAATTATTTTACATTTATATTTACAGTTTTTGAGAAACAAATAAAAATATACCAAAAAGTGTGTTTTTTGGTATATTCTTATTTGTTTCTCAAAAACTGTAAATTCAAATGTAAAATAATTTTAGTATGTTATAGACGATTATATTTATAAATATACGAATTATTTTCATTACTGTCGTCGTTCATGGGAATTAGAAATTCAGTATCAAAATTCTGAATTTTTGACCAACTAGACTTCAACGAATATTTTTTTATAGTTGAATGTTTCAGTTATCCTTTTCATTCACATATATAAACACTAGAATGTTCAAAGACCTTACTGTAATAATTGTTTTGTTTTTCGATAAGAAATTTGAATTTGCAAAACAAAATTCATGGGAGTGAACGAACCCAATGAAAATATGTTCTTCATCTGACATTGCAATGTACAAGTCACTGTAAAAAATCCATGATATTTTGACGAATGGAGGTTGTTGGACCATAAAGAACATGAAAATAAATAAAGAATACAGAATTTGCTGTTTTTTTAAAAAATAAAGGGTTCGTTCTTTCGACGCGTATGTTTGACCTTAACAGCTTGGGCGGGAGTCTGTCTAGCATTAATTGCATACAAAGACAATAAACCGATCGTACAGAAATGAAATATTTTAAGCGCCTTTATGAATACATGAAAATTAACTAAATTGTCAATAGTGCAAATTAACTAAAAATCAGCAAAAAATAAATGAATACAAGTTGTGGTTTGAAATCTGTTCCGATATCACAAACAAACATATCGGTAATACAGCTTTCTACACTGTAGTTTGAAAGAGTGCGTCCGGATTGGTCAAAGGTAGAAAAGTAACGCAAGAAGTTGGAAGTTGGCCAGCTTTTGCGTTGCGTTGCTTCTGCGTCTCTTCGTTACCTTTCGTTATAAAGCAGTATGTGCAGTCCCGTACATTTATCTTTTGCGTTACTTTATATCAACCGCGTTACTTCTTGCGTTACTTCATTATAAATAACGCTTTAGGCCGTGTTCTCACAAAAAGCAACTGGCAACGGCAACGCAACTTCATGCGACTGCAACTTCAGTTGAGTTGCTATTGTGTTCTTACTGAAATCAACTGTTTTGAAGTCTCTTGTTTCGGTAGTCCTGAACAAAATGTCGTCCTCGTCTGATAGCACATCAGGACCTCTATTCTGTAACTTAGAGCTAAGAGCTAGCCAGAGACAAGACAAAGGAGACGTATCCAGCTACAGCAAAATTGAAAAGGATAGAAGTTCTGCGCCTCTACCGTCGGGACCACAAACTAATAGCTTATATAGGCGGGAAAGTATGAAATTTCAAATTTGAACAGGAATAAAAATTAATTGAAAACAATAATTATGTATTAAGAAAAATGTTATATTTCAAATTAATGAAATACACATCAAATAACAGAAAATATATACATAATACATATATGTAAGATACATGTTCTGCGTCCATTCTTCATACAGACGGAATATTTGGTAGACGACAAAACGTCAAATGTTAGATCCTCCTCATTGAAACTCCTGCAGCCAGAAACAATACATTTGAAGCCACGCATGAAATAAAAATAATTTAATGACATTTATAATCATGTATAAAAACAAATTAGAAGAAATAAAGATGTAAAATGAGTTGCAAACTCCTTAAAGATTCAAATACAGTTTCAATTAATGAAAATATGTGAAATCGGCTTACCTTTCAAATAAGATGCACTAGTCAGAATAATCACACACAAAATCAACTAAATCAGAGTATTATCGATCCAAACGAAACGAAATCAGAGAGAAGTGAATGTTTCAAATTTCAAATGTCACTTGGAAACTTCAAAATAATACGAGTGTGCTGCCACGTAGCGTGAAGACCATGGAACTAATTTGACATTTCTATCACAAGTCGTGCATATAGCTGACAGGGCCCTGGAGCTAGCTCTATAACTATGACGTCATAGCAACAGTGACTGTTTCTATAATTTGAATAAGAACTATTTCTATAGTGTATAAGTTTTAAAAATTTAGGTTGGTAAGCAAATTTGATTCTTTTTATGTTTATTCTTACAAATTTTAATTTTTACAGATTTATTTATTGTTTTTCTTTGGTTTTATGCTCTATTATTAGTTTGAAGTTCAGTATTTTAATGCTTGTATATTTTATTTAGTTTTATACATTTCTACACTAATAAAAATTAAAATCAATAGATTGAACCATATAATTAATCAAACAAACATAAAAGAAAATATAATCTAACATCTAAATGTGACATTTGATATTGATATCTTCATATGAGATATTGTGCACGAAAAAATTGCCAAACACCCAAACGTAATTACAAAAATTGTGAAATTTAACCTATTCACTTTACAAAAGTGTAAATACAAAATTTGTTCCATTTTGTTACCTAAATATTAGTATTTTACGATTTATCAAATTAAAATTAATTTTCATTAGAAAAATTGTAACACGGCCATGAAAAATTAAACAAAAACAAAAAAATATTTGACATTTCAAATTTTAATTTGATATATTGATCGGGAAATATTAATATTTAGGTACAAATGGATCTTATCGCATGCATTTTAAAATTCTGAACAACTTTGTTTATACTTACATTTTTGCTGTAAAGTGAATACTTAAAAAGATACAGCAATATTTAAAACATATAAAAGTATTATAATAATTGTACGTAAATAAAAAGCAGAGTTGTATGTTGACGTGAAATTTAAGTATATTTTATACTTAAATTTCTCGTCAACATACAACTCTTTTTATTTATTTATTTATACTAAAATTTCTTATAAAAATGGCCAAAACTATTGCAATGGATTTACAGGGATATGTTAACAAGGACAGCAGGGGGGTGTTTTACTCGGCCTTCTCTTCTTTCTGCAAGTGCGCTTCCTGCTCGAGCTCCGCTTGCGCTTCTTAGGGCAGGGCTTCGACTTCCTTCGGCTGCGAGACCTCTTCGCGCAGCCGCGTTTGCGTTTGGGCACACTGCGCGCTATGCGGTAGTAAGGCGCTTACTGCTTCTCTGACATACAGTTCCAGAGCTGCGCCCCCTTCTTCGTAATTTCTGTAACAGTCTTGCCGCAGCACTTCTTCCGGTATGCTCTCAAGAAGTTCAGGAACGCATTTCTTGTCTTCTTGCCTTCCCGGAATTTCCTTAGCTTGCCCCCGCCGCATTTGCTTCTGCGACGACCCGACTCCCGCATGACTTCTTGCGTCGTTTTGGAGGGCAGCACGCTGCTTTCGCAATACTTGTAGATTGGGTTTCCGGAAGGTGCTCCATTGCTTAGATTTAAAACTCAATTACGAAACTAAAATTTTGCAAAGAAAAGTAAAATTTATTTTATAAAACTGGAAACCGTTGCACTAATTTCACGAAAACATGTCGAACTGTTTATAATAAATGATATTTCGTCAAGGTAACCGAATATTGTTTTCAAATTTTGTTTGTTTTAATTTCACCAACACATCGACGTAGTTCTTGATAACCATCACGCCCTTGATCACGTCATATAAATGATATATTATTGACAGTACAATTTCGACAAATAAGAAATAACAACCCTCAAAAATGATGTTAGTGAAGGAGGATTTTTATGTAGTAGTAGTAAGTAGTAAATATTTACTTATTTGTTCCCGTTTGGTGATCAAATTTCTATATTATCATGTGATAAAATTGTTTGATGCACTCTATTTATCCAATCTGTGTCTGAGTTTTCATCAAGTAATACCTGTCTGTTATATAGATTTGTCTTTTTTTAAATATTCTGTACAGTATCTTCTCAACTGATGTATTGTCTCAATGTCTCTCCCACACATTGTCAGTCATTGTCTCTTGTCCAGTCATTATTTTTTATCTTCGTTGTCTATTCTAAATCTAACATATTTTGTTTATTTTTCCTTTCTTTTATCATTATATAGTGGTCTGCTTAAAATCAATATTTATTTATATCCTGGATTATAAGTTGATTTAAATATCTTTTCTCTTCTTAACTGAGTCTATATGTATAGATTTAAATCTTTCCGTATAATTTCGTCCACCATAATCTGTTGTTAGTTGAATGTTCAATTCTTTCATAAAATTTTATCCTTTCTACCACAGAAATATAATAATAATACTGGAATGCCAACTGACGTTGAAAATGCAAGCCAAGTACAAATGATAATAAAATATAAGGAAATTTTGTGATTTCCTCGTTCATTTCTTGATAATTCTACTCAACAATCAAACACGAATCTTATTCATGGTGTCCTTCTTTTTTATGTAAGTAAGCAGAGTGCGTCACTCTTACAACTCTTTAAAATTACATATTTAATAAGTTATTTTGCATTCCCAAATCAAGATCGATCTCTCCCCTTCCAAATATTCTATTAATACCGATCCGTATTTCATGGTATCGGCCGAAGTCATAATATAGTGTCCGAATCTATTTACACTTGTATCTATCTCTGTGATGCTAAAAATCCTATATACTAATCAGGCTGAGTATTTTACTATTCTTTCATCTGCTTAGCAACCAATTTATAAAATTTGTACGCAGCTCTAGAGCCTAGATGATTTGATATATTCGAGTGAAACCTTTACAGACATTTAGAGTTTGATTGGGAGTACGTGCTTTTTGTGAATTCACATTTTTCTTA
This sequence comes from Poecilus cupreus, assembly GCA_963942605.1. NCBI lineage: Eukaryota > Metazoa > Arthropoda > Insecta > Coleoptera > Carabidae > Poecilus > Poecilus cupreus. The sequence goes on along the minus strand of OZ012719.1, from coordinate 16,379,274 downwards.
CACATGAGATATTAAATAAATAAGGCCACAAATTTGCACAATTTGTACGCAGCTCTAGAGCCTAGACGATTTGACGGATTCGACCGAAACCTATTTAGACAATTAGAGTTTGATTGGGAATACGTGCTTTCTATGAATTCACATTTTTCTTACTCATGATGTGCAAGATATTAAATAAATAAAGTCTAAATTTACAAAATCATACTATCCGTGGTCCTTTTTGTTCGATTTTAAATAAAAAGAATTGCGCCCGTTGCTATGAATGTGACATTTATGGATTTCATTGACAGTTCACTTAGAAATTTTAAATATAAATTACTTTAATTGTAAACAAGTTAGATAAGTTAAGTAATTTTATTTGTGTTTAGAATAAATGAACGTACATGTTTAATATTTGGTAAAATTTTAAAACGTTAATTTAAAAATAAGAAAAAAATTTTCAATAAAAATTTTCGCTTTGACTATACTTTATAACACATGCTCTTATTCGTCAACTTCGTTGCTTTTAAATGTTTTAGGCGGTAACGTATAAATAATAAAATTATTTGTCTAATATGAAAAGGTTGAAAATTATTTTCAAGATGGCTTTAAATATTTATAATCAAATTCAGAATTTTCGTTTTAATCTAAATTCATAGAACTGACTATAAGTTATTTTGAACGATCATCAATTGTTTTTTACATATGTTATTTAAATACAATCGTGTTTGGTATCAAATTACAGGTTTCACGGAGGAGATTTAAACTAAAGTGTTAGAAAGTTATTTTGGATGATCGTCAACTGTTTTTTATAAATTTTATATAAATACTACCGTATTTGGTATTTGGTATTACGCAGGAGATTTGAACTCAAGTATCAAAAAGTTGTTTTGGATGATTGTCAATTGTTTTTCATAAATACTATGTAAATCCTACCGTGTTTGGAATCAAATTAAAGGTCTCGCAGAGGACGTTTGTACTCAAGTATCAAAAAAGGTTTTGGGCGATTGTCAATTGTTTTGCACAAATATTATTTAAATCCTACCGTGTTTGGAATCAAATTGAAGGTCTCGCAGAGGACGTTTGTACTCAAGTATCAAAAAGAGGTTTCGGGCGATTGTCAAGTGTTTTGCACAAATATTATTTAAATCCTACCGTGTTTGGAATCAAATTAAAGGTCTCGCAGAGGACGTTTGTACTCAAGTATCAAAAAGAGGTTTCGGGCGATTGTCAATTGTTTTGCACAAATATTATTTAAATCCTACCGTGTTTGACATCAAATTAAAGGTCTCGTAGAGGAGGTTTGAACTTAAGTATCAAAAAGTTATTTTTGATATTGTCAATTGTTTTGTATAAATGTTATTTAAATCCTACTGTGTTTGGTATCAAATTAAAAGTCTCATGAAGCGGATTTAAACTCAAATATCAAAAAGTTACTTTGGACGATCGTAAATTGTTTTTATAAATGTTATTTAAATCCTTCCGAAATGAAATTAAAGTTCTCAAGGAAGAGATTTAATCTCAAGTGTCACAAAGTAGTATCATGGAAGCGAGGAACGAAGTGACGAGCTTACTTTGTCAATGCACTAACATGGAAGCGAGGAACGTGGTGACGAACTTGCTTCGCCAATTGTTTGGTTAAATGGACGTTATTTAAGACTACTCAATATATTTTGTTACATTTTCAGTTGTAATCGTCTTCAGTGACGCGGAGCCTAGGGGTCAGACCTGCGAAGCAGGTCGGACCGCTATGATGAACTAATACAAAAAATTGAAACACAAAATATCTAACAAGAAGTCATGTTCTCTACACCAAATGTCAAAATAGAGCTAGCTCTATGAAGTAGAAACACCTCCAGTAGTAGCTCTACAGATAAAGACAAACATGATTTCATATACCCCTGTTTCCAGTCATCTCCGCTAGACACCCCCACTGAATATAGAAACATTTCCGGTTTAGAGCTAGCTCTAAAGTTACAGAATAGGGGTTCAGTTCTTGGTAACTGTAGATCGCAACTGACGACGGCGACGCGGTGTGCAGCACTGCTGGCAACCGGTTGCATTCAGTTGAGTGGCCTTTAGTAGGTGGGAACAAGTGTATTTAAATATTAGCACTGAGTCCCGTTGCTGTTGCGTTGCAGTCGCCGATTGCTTTTGGTGTGAACAAACCCTTACGGAAACGATTATTTGCGACTAACGCGGCAAATATGTTAAAATATCATCTTAATGCATCATCCATGTTATAGCTATTAACATTCCTAGTGATGTTATGAGTATCATAACTGCCGCAGATGTCAGTTTGAAATCCGAGCTCGTAGAGCGAGGATTTTAAGACATCTAAGGCCTGTTATGACTCATAACATCCGTGGTTTGTTCAATAGTTTACCGGTTTTAGAATACGACGACGTTAGTGTCATTAATAAATATTATTTTATGAAATTCTTGTATGAATAACGTCTGTCATAATTTTAGAAGGTAAGCCTGATTGTTTTTATTTCACACCATGGTTACACTTGTTTTCTATCATATTTATAAATAATATTTTTACTTAAACGTCAATGTGTTCATAATGGCTAAATAAAAAGTGGATTTTGGCGATGCTGATTGCCTGAAAATATTTGAAACGCAGCAGGTAAAGCTCTGAAAACCTTAATTCCGTGTGTATTAATAAATAGCGTTATATTATCATTGTGTTTTATTTTCATTTTCTTGACTATTTTGACAGGTCAGTAAGGTAATATTACCCTACAGCATAGAGTTATGACATACTTACCCTGCCTACTTTTGTGCATGTAAACATAGGTTTAATCTCCTGAAACCGGTAAACATATTTATGTATCCGGGTTAGATATTGCCGATCCCTGGTTTAAGTAAAGTGTTTTGCGCAATTTTTTTTGGGTTAGTCCTTGAAAAGTTTCCTTACCTATCCATGTATGGGTATTTGCGTGACTAATCAAGAAACTGCACTTTTGCGAGTACGAACACTGAGCACTCGCAAAACAGTTTCTCTACGTGTGATACACATTATTTTTCGTGTCGATTTTATCATATATTTATTATTTGTTTGCTTTGTCTGCCGCCGAAGTAATAGTGTTACCCAGGAATCACTTTTACGCCGGCGGCGACAAATTGAACTTCTGATTGTTGAATACAAATAAATAACAACGTACTTTTATGACGTTTGAAGACAATAGTTATTTACTTTACACGTGGGCAAAGTAAGGAATTACCCAAAAGAAATTTTAGCACACGAAGTGGGTAATTCCACTTTGCCCACGTATGAAGTATAACGTTTTATCCAACATCTCTTAATAAATTCAAAATTTATAAAAGAAATATTATTTGACAGTGACATATGCTTTAAATTTTTAAATTAAAATGTTAATCGAAGTGGTTACCAATGTATGTGTGTTATTATTATTGTTTATCCAACACCTCTCAATAAATGCTCTATAACTATGGCGATTTTAAACAAGCAAAGTAACAGATTATCCACTAGTGGGTATAATTTTGAGGAAAGCCACTAGTGAGTATTTTTTTATTTATAAGAATAATAATAACACACAACACCTTGGTAACTACTTCGATTGACATTTTAATTAAAAAATTTAAAGCATATGTCACTGTCAAATAATATTTCTTTAATACATTTTTCATTTATTAAGAAGTGCTGGATAAAACGTTATACTTCACACGTGGGCAAAGTGGAACTACCCACTCGATAAAATTATCTCACTCAGCCTTCCGCTTCGTGAGCTAAAATTTCTCTCGTGGGTAATTCCTTACTTTGCCCACTTGTAAAGTAAATAACTATTTAAATAAAAAAGTACTCACTAGTGGCTTTTCTCAAAATTATACCCACTAGAGGGTAATCTCCTACTTTCCTTGTTTCATTGCCATAGTTATAGAGCATTTATTAAGAGATGTTGGATCAAAGTTATTTTCTTTGGTAACTGTTTTAAACATATTCATATGCTGTCGTCGATTATCATTGTTTGTTTTACCATTTAACATTCTTTTAAAGTTCTAATAAATATTACATTTTACATTAACATTGACGTAGTTTGAAGTGCACCATTAATATGTCCACCTCCCTTCGAATTATCATCACGGTTCGTCGGTTATCTCGTCTTTAGTAGGTTGTCTGATTAATTGTTTTAGTAAGTTAGAAAGCACCCCCATGCTACAATTGATTGATGAAACACATATTTGTTTTTACAAGAAATAATATTTAATTTCATAAATAACGAATCAAATTTTTTTGTAACACTTTTATGAAACAAAATGAATCTGCTCATTACGAACCAAGTATTTACTGGCGACACTATCGGCCTCTGAAGCTACAATACTGGATATCGCTTTGTCACCCTACACACAATGCGATCTTGGAACCCAACATGGGCTTGTCATTCAAAGACCGTTCTTATTTTATGCCGTACACTCTGCAGAATCCCGCACCAAGATCGATGTGAAAATAGGCCCTGCCGGAGGTATTGTGCGACGTTATCTACGCACGAGGGCCGACCGCCAGGGTATATTTGAAATTGAAGGAAGGACCGGGAAGAAAACAAAACTTTGAGATATAAAAGACCGAAAATCAAAATAGACGTTGAAATGAGGTTGTCATCAGTTAGTTTGTCGGGAGTTAATTAAGTTATAATTATATTAAGAGAATATAATTTCAGTTTCGATTACTCAAATACAAGTGTGGGTACAAGAAATGTGATCGTATCTGGAATACATTTGTGTATTAGAGTGAGATTGAGAAGAATGCTGTTAGAAAGTTGGTTGAGGTTGTTCGAACATATCGAGCGGATATCGAATGAAAGGTTGGTGGGGATTGACGTCGAGCGATTGCATGGGCGTGCGAGGAATAAATGGTTAGATATGATTGATGGCATTTACACAGTGTATGGGTTTTTTCAAAGCGGTCGCCCATCCAACTACTGACCGCGGGCTGTGCTGCTTAATTTGAGTTATCGAGGGAACCGGCTTCAACGCTACCTACCCTGGCCAATGCATTGATGGCGTATTGCGTGACAAATGATGTTGAATGTGAGAAATATTCGAGGTGTAATAAATGATTTATATTGACTATTATCTAATAGTTATTTGTATTAGTAGTCCAGAAAGAGATTTGCAAAATATGAGCACTCGCAAAACAATTTCTGAACGTGTGATACTCATTATTTTCCGATTCAATTTTGTCATAAATATATTAAGTGAAATTACTGCTTTATTTGTCAAATGATAGTTGATCAGATGATTTATTTGTTTTCTTTGAAAAAATCGATGACATATATTTAGTTGATATTTAATTATTGGTTGTACACTGCAACTGAAAATTTAATTATAATTACTTATATTTGAATCTACTATTAACAATTTATCTTAAAAATTGTAAAATTCTAAGGCTAAGAACAATATAAGAACTTAAATCTAACACATAAGCCTTAAAGAAATGAAGGAAAAAAATCTATATACGTATTTCGTGATCAGTAAAGACAAAAGGAATAAAATCAAGATTACACAACTTGTAAACTAAGCCAGTGGTTATGATTTATTCAACTTGAAAAATAGAAATACCTAATTTATACTAAAATTTCGTTTTTCACTTTCATAAAAGCTTACAAAGTTAGCGTTCCAGTATTACTATATTTCAAAACCTTTTGTATTTTGTACGATTCTCGTAATATTTTTGTAAATGTAACAATTTTGTTTGTTTATAAAGTGTGCAGCATTCTTATGACTTTGAAACAAATTTAATTTGATACATTCGATGTGATATATTCAATATTATCTTGTTATGAAAACTGATATTATTTATTATTTAATTTAAAACTAGGTATCAGATTACAAATATAATCAAGCAAAATTCAAATAAATATTAATATAAAATTACATAGAATGATAAAAAGCTTCTTTCGACGAAGCCAAACAAACAATTGCCAAGTTAAAAAAAAGTTATAAATAAATAATTTCTTTTAGAAAGGTACAGAATTTTGTTCTTTGTTATGTCAACAGCTTTCAATGGTTGACGTATGGGTTTAGATATTGACAATTTAATAAATCTCATTCTCATCTCATATCACGAACGAAATGCTCGAGAAACAGACATCAGAAAAGATTTTATATTTCGGCATCTTGAGTCTTCCTCTGACATTTATATTCCATAATTTACTCTTGGATTCATTTCCTTGTGTAAACCACGCTGACATTTAAGTATTTAATCAAGATATGGGAGCATAAAAAAGCGTGATTTGTCAAATATTGACACGGTACTTAGCAACTTAGAGAGTACAGATTAACTAGGTAAACCTAAAATATTGTTTCTGCTCCTGCATTGGAATAATATATTTTTGCATGCTTAATTATGCTAGATTGAGCTTTATTCTAAAATTATTTTTGGTGATATAGTTACCGGAGATTGGTATGATTGCCAAATCATTGATTGGTATGACTGCATTAAATATACAAAACATTTTGGTAGCGAACAATATTACTGTCACTAACCTAATTATTCTACCAAAAATTTCCTTTAATGGAAGTATATGAATTATGAAAAAGTCTATGACAAATTTTTCGCATTAACTCAATGACGTCTATTTGGATAAGTGAATGGATGTGTTCGTAAATTTAATTTAAAAAAGGTTCAAGTTAAAAATAATATACCGTGGGTTTCAGTCAAAATGCAATATATCTTCTTGCGGTTTTTAATCTTGTCTTTTTCTTATGATTCATATCTATACATCTATTTTCTTATATGTTGTAAATATTGTCGGAACTGTGAAAGGATTTGATATAGGGCGGTCAGGAAATATATTACCAAATGTATAACAAACATTTCTCAAACTAAAAGTATAATTAGAATTCTATCAAGTAACAATTCGAATTTAAACTTCTTTAAGTTTACTTTTCCTACGTGGTACACATACAATTTTTTTTCGATCGGTTTATATTCAATAATTAGTTATTTTATATTTCATTTATAAACGTCAGACAACCAACAAGACATAAAAATATTGCGTTGTTTTGATTATTTATTTTCACAAGCGTCAAATTTATGTAAAAAGTTAAATAGTACGGGAATACTTTGCCAGTGTACAGAATAGTATATTGTACAAGGAGCATGGAATGGTACTCATTTCCTACGAGTATGAAAGTTTGTAGCATGAGCCGAAGGCGAATGCTGCAAATCATACGAGTATGAAATGAACATTCCATGCGAGTTGTACACTATACTTTTTCTACGACCACGATATTCTTTCCTAATTAATTAAATTTTGATAATAAATTTGTCCCGCTTTTACTATTAGAATATTTAACAATTCGAAATATGTATCCTAGCAATGGCACCTGTACTTAAATGAGCTGACCTGTATCGATATACGCACAAAACAAATTCATTTCGCACGATGCTGGCAATGTACCTCATATCCCTAGCAACAACAAACATACAATGAGCAGATTTCTAAGTGGTCGTAGAAAAAGTATATTCCCGTACTGTTATGTATCGTAACATAGCAACGACACTAAAATACCGGATTAATGCATTTTGCGGTTCGAAAACACACCGGGGGCTCAATTCTCGAGCTTATACGAACAGATTCGAATACGAACGCGTTCGCATAAAAATTTCCGTGTAAGAACCAAAACACGTATTCTTGAGAGGTATACGTAAAGAAGTCATACGAATAATCTTATTCGAACATTCCGCACAGTGATACCAATTGTATAACTTAAAATAAGTTATGTAAAATGCGAATATCTTTTTATATCTAATAGCAAATATCTTTGTTTTGGTTTATAGAACATTATTTATAAGTAAAATAATTATTTACAAGTTTTACTAAAGTTTTAGTCACTTAAAAAAAGTCATGTGACAGTTAGAAAATATGTTGGTAATACTTAAAAATCATATGTCTTGTTTCGTTTTTGTTATTGTTTATGCCAGTAAAAATATGAATGGAAATATAAAGTGGTCAAAAAACATTTTATTAATAAATGATTGTTTTAATATAGTTTATGATGAAAACTCACCTTGATTTAATAAATGAAAGATTTTCAAAAGATTGTATAATTTATAACGCTCAAACATTATGGAAAGGTCTTGATAATACATTAAATGCTATTCCTAGAGCCCGCAAAGATTGGAAACTGTAGAAAAGTAAGTTTATAATTATTTTACGTATCGTAACTAAATATAACCATACAATCAAAAAGTTGTAAATTATGTGAAAACTGTGTTTTAATGTCATTATACCAGCTAAATTGATAGTTCATCTTCGCCGCTATTTCTGAAAGTTGTTTTAAAAATATCATACCTATTAGGTAGGAACATAATATATTTAAAATATTCACATAGATAGTTAAACAAGTGAAATTATACTAAATTATTATTTAATTTAAACAAATGCGTACCACTTTATATTGATTCACTGCGTAGTTAATATTATTTTGTTGATACATGTATATTATTCTTATACGAAAAAGCGATTCGAGTGAGTAACACCCACTCGAACAATGTCATTCGAACAGATTCGAATACGAACAGCATGTGATCACTCGAGAATACGAAATAGTCAAGGTCATTCGAAAATGTTACAAATCCGTATAAGAATACTGTTCGTATGAACTCGAGAATAGCACCCCGGAACTTTCTAACTGATAATACCTAACATTGTTTTTATAATATTTCATAAAACACATATTTTTGACACTTCACAATTATTTGAGACGTTTGACACATAGATGTTAAACATGTTTTAGTTTACCCACTGTAACTAAAATTATTGAAATATATTATGAAATATATAATTTAGTTTTTCTCAAAATTAGAAGCAAGTACAAGAAAAGTGCAAATAACATTTTATATTCCAAATATTTTTGGAAACATCTTTCATTTGAAACTTTTTTCACAGCTGATTGTTTTTGAAAAAAATGGAATTTATTGATTTGTGTGCCCAGTAAACTTCATCTTCAATTTCATTCAAAATTAACTCAGCTCTTTTCTTTTACATATCTTGTCTCGTTCATGAGATATTACGCACAAGGTCATCCATCCATCCATCCTCACAAACACAGACATCATTGAGAAATTGGTCTTAACGGATTCAGTGGTCGTCATATGTATTTCCGTAAAAAGCTTGTCAACGATTTTTTTCATAATTCCAATTGGGATCTGACATGGGGGCGTGGCCTGTCCAAGATGGCGTCAATTAGAGTGAAGATTCGAATGTGACATTTGTACTGTTTGCGTATAAAATATAAAAATGAGTCTCACGATTAATAATATTTGCCAATGCAGAATGCACTACAACAGATCCTGCAAACTAAATTTTAAAGAAGCTGAACGCATTTAATATACTTGACAATTGATTAAATGCGGGGAAAAATTAAATGAAAGTGACAGTGGCTGTGGGTGTAGTGGCTTTCTGTATGTGAACGTCGAATCCATAAAATTAACAGGAAAATTGCAGAAGATGAACAAGTGGAGTGTTGTTTATTTCTGCATGGCTGGTTTTGGGTGAAAAATGAAAAAAACTGCATTGCTACGTTGTTGTACTGTTATATGTTAGTTGTACGTTTCTTGGTCTAAATCAATTAAATAAACAAATAACTAAAAATGAACAAATATAAGAAACATTAACTTTGAATACAGATTTAATTTAATTTATGAACTTAATTAAATACAAAGTGAAAAGATTTCGGAGCAAATTCATATTATAACCTAAAAGTTTACTTACCTAGATTTACATAACCGTCTGGTACAAAATATTCAGAGCATATTATTTATTGTAAACGCAATCAGGTTGTTCACTTTTGTTAGTTTTTCCAAGATCTTTTCACATTCCAAATTGGTTAACTTTATAAATAAAACGTTGGTCCAGCTTCGGAAAATAATGGAATGTAACGTCCAGATTTTTACGGGAATTATTACACCCCTTACGACACAGTACACTTTATTTTTTGATTTTTCGCGGTGTTTAACTTCAATTTCGGTCATTTTTTTTATCTCAAACATCGTTATTCCCATTTGACGATGTATTTCTAACGGAATCTTCGATTTGTATTTGAAAATAATCCGCTAGATGGCATATCGCTACATGTCAGATCCCAATACTTTCTTATACTTTGTATAAGAAAGTAAAAAGGTTTTCTAATAAATGCTTTATAAATAACATTGTTTTTTTTTTCGAAATTTCCCACGCGCATATTTGATGTTTCGGACGTTGCTTAGGAGACCCGAAACAAGTTTAACGTATGAGCACCAAAAGTAAATTTTGTACCTACTTCAAAACATTTGATGGTAATGGAATTTAATACGCGCAGCGAGAAATGAAAGACAAGCGCGCAAATTAAAACAATATCAGGTTATTTTATCACTTTGCCTGCGCATCGTCTCTGCGGCACTATCGTAACATTCCAAGAAATTTATTGCCAGTTTCGGGGTGACATATATCACCCTTAAAGAGAATTAGTTACCTTGGAACTTAATTCGGTTAATCGCGCAATAATTGGAACAATAAGCGCCGGATCTTCACGAATTCTGGAACTGGAACTTGTTTGTGGTGGAAGACAATTACTAAGATTAACTTCTTGGTTTGAATTGGGTTTCTTACAAGTGCTGCTGTAAGTACTTTTATAGGTACGTTTATTGTTGTTTTAATGTAAATTTACATATTTGCGGTACAAAGTAATGGTGGGATAATGACGTAACATTTCTTTTTCGCGCCGCCGTCCGACATTGATACAATTACATATCTCTAAATCGGTCGGAAATCATGATTTTGTCGTATTAGTTCGACAAAAATTGCTAACTTTTTATGGTTATATGTTGGCATCACTTCACTAATTTTAGCTAACTTCTGACGCTAGAAATGTCAAAGTATTACATTGACATAAAAATATTATGGCAATATATCTACAATTGAGTATTTACAATACAAGAAAACAGAATATTTATGGATTTTAAACATAATTGTAAGTAATTATAATTGAGCCGATCTCGGTGGCGTAGTGGCTATGTCACTAGCCTAGCACGCCAGAGGTCGTGGGTTCGAATCCCACTGAAGAGCATGGTCGTTTGTGATGTTTACATAAATTCACAATCATCCAATCATGAGGCGGCATATGACCATAGTAGTTAGTCCGCCTCTCATCTTCGTAATAAAAAAAACTTATAATTGAATTTGCATTGTAAAATCCAAATAAAAATATGTAGATATTTTTGGTTATGATACTGGAAAATAAACATAATTGACATTCAAATATTGTGAAGTTAGCAACATAAAAAAATTCCCTGTCAGTAAGAAAATGAGTAATAAATTAAATTTATTTATTAAATTTACATAAATGTTGGCTCGAAAAATCTTGTGTATCCCTCGGTTGGAAACTATTTTGCGAGTGCTCGTATTTGTAGGACTCGCCTACGGCTCGTCCTATCAAAATAAACTCGCACTCTCAAAATAGCAGTTTCCAACCTTGTGATACAAATAACTATTTATTAAAAACTATCAAAGAGAACCTCCATTTTATATACATCTTTTACTTTCTTATATAAAGCTATAAGGAAGTATTAAGATTAAAAATCATCACATACAAATTGATTACATGATTTTCATCGATATATACGACTACGTTTACACGTACAGTTTATTTTTCTTATGGTGCGGTTCACGTCACTATCTTCTATCTCTATATCTTCTATATCAATAGTGGGAGAAAGTGAGAAAGAAGATAGTGACGTGAACCGCACCACAAGAAAAATAAACTGTAGGGCAAAAATGTACTTTGACTTTGAAAAGTCGACTTTTGCCACTGTGTAAACACTATATGGACTATCTGCTTTTCATCCTAAAGTCAAGTATAAAATAAATCAGACCTTGACTCATATAAGTTACTTTGAAAGATTCGTGAAAACGCATATCGACTTTATTTGACATTTGACATTAAATTCCTTTGTAATTTGAAATAATTTATATTGTATCCAAACTGCGATTGCATTTGCACTGTCACATAAAAAAAAAATCACATTAGTATTTAATATGTTTAATCTCAAATTACTGTCAATGGTTTTTCTATAAATAATCAAAAAACCATGAATTGTAATTTCGTACGCAGTTAAATAATAGTTATTTATGTAACAAGGCACTGAAGTTCAATTTTTTTTCACGAATATGGAATTTAGATAAATGAACCATGTGAGTGATAAAAAGGAACTTCAGTGCCGAGGTACATATTAAGTTTTATTTGAAATCTAAAATTCGAAAAAACTGTAAAAAAATTACAATATAGGTTAAGTGTATATATCTGTCAGTTGTCAATTGAAACTGACAGTCAGTGTTGCCAACCTCGAGAAGTGAAGTTATCGTAAATAACACTCAAAATTAGGTGATTTGCCCTCAATTTCGTCATCGGAATTAATTAGTTAATTCTTCTTGCAATTTTTGTTTCATGTTACGTCCAAATTTACTATAGTACGTCAATAAATCTGCCAAAATTATGCTAATTGTACAATAATTATTTAACGGTTGCCAATACTGGGATGCTCAAAATCGTCGTATAATGGGTTACTTTAGTGACGATTTCTGAGCTTTTAATAAAATATTTTTCTACTCCTGTATAAATAGCCCCATTATTTAAATTTTTTCGATAAATTATAGTACCCATAATTATTAATGATAGTGCATTATGATTCATAATTCATTCTTCTCGACCAATCACAGAGCCAGTAATCCATAATTCACTGTTATTTTAAACAAGTGATGTGGATCACCAAGCAATGGCCATCTGATAGTTGACATGTAGTTAGTTGACATTGTTTATTTTTATGTTGACGTTTTTCAACGTGTGTTTTCAACGAAATTCGAGCATTTTCAAAAGTGATTTCCGAATTTACAAGAGTAGATAAAGTATAGTATCATAATCCCTCATATACTTGTCTACAAATATTAACATAACCACACAAATTACTGGGTGTCAACAAGCGGATAAGTGAAAGACAAGTCAAAAATCTAAAGTAAAGTAGATTTGTTCTTAATGTGTAAACGTATAAGTAATTATAATTTTCAAAAGAAGCATTTTGAAAGTCAGTTTTGACAATTATTTCATTAATGCCTGTGCATACAGATGAACGGATGTATGTTTGTGTGTTCAATAACTCACGAACCCACGAACGAGGCATGATTGAGTAACTAAACTTCATAATAAGTTTTATGACAATGCGCAGAACTAAGTTGATTTTGATTGTAATTACAAAACCAGAAGCGAAAGCTTACTGTACACATAAAACAATAAATTCAATTTATATCATATATGGAATTTCATTTCGCTACAAAATTATTGGATTACTATTCTACTCAAACGCTGTTCCAAATTAAATAAACATATCGCAGCACCATTTATGGGGTAAATAAACCATGTGAGTGATAAAAAGGAACTTCAGTGCGGAGGTACATATTAAGTTGTATTTGAAAACCATAATTCGAAAAAACTGTAAAAAAATTTCAATATAGGTTAAGTTTATACATCTGTCGTTGTCAATTGAAACTGACAGTCAGTGTTGCCAACCTCGAGAAGTGAAGTTATCGTAACTAACACTCAAAATTAGGTGTTTTTCCTCAATTTCGTCATCGGAATTAATTAGTTAATTCTTCTTGCAATTTTTGTTTCATGTTACGTCCAAATTTACTATAGTACGTCAATATATCTGCCAAAATTATCCTAATTGTACAATAATTATTTAACAGTTGCCAAGACTGGGATGCTCAAAATTGTCGTATAATGGGTAACTTTAGTGACGATTTCTGAGCTTTTAATGACGATTTTTGAGTACTTTAGTGTCGATTTCAAATAAATGTATATTTTTTTCCGAAATCGTTAAATTATTAATTCAAAACATAAATAATACAATAATAGTATATTCTACAACAATTAATAGAATGGCACATATTCTACACGAGCAAAAAGTTTGTAGTCTGAGCCGAAGGCGAGGGCTACGGTTCGCGAGTATGGGAATTTCCATTACGTTACCTGTTGTAGACTATACTTTATGTAACGAGATTTTGGAAATTATACAAAAAATATAAATAGAAAATCTTTGAAAACGTTAAACTCAAATAAATAAAATTAAAACAAACTGAATCAAAATACTTTATATGTCGCGCTAATATGCGGCTCTGGTTCGACGAATTAATTCCATACGCTGCGTAGGGAATGATAGTTATTCCAATAGAATTTTTAGCTGTGGAATGCGTAGTTTCCAAAATAGTGTTATAGAAATAGCATTATCTATTTGTGAAACGTCAGCTAGCTGTTGAAACGGGGGTAGCTGTGATAACAAAAGTACTGTGTTAAATTTGGTTATAATTTTGATCATTTTTTTAGACAGCATGTGATCTGCATTAAATCCAAAAAATTATTTTCAAAGGCAAATAATAAATAAATTCACCAATTGGGATCTGACATGTAGCGATATGCCATCTGGCGGATTATTTTCGAACACAAAGTAGGGTGAAGATTCCGTTAGAAATACATTACGTCAAATGGGAATAACGATTTTTGAGATAAAAAATGACCGAAATTGTAGTTAAACACCGCGAAAAATCGAAAAATAAAGTGTACTGTGCAGTAAAAGGGTGTAATAATAAGTCACGTAAATATCTGGACGTTACTTTCCATTATTTTCCGAAGCTGGACAAACGTTTTATTTATAAAGTAAACCAATTAGGAGTGAGAAAAAACCTTGGAAAAAACTAACAAAAGTAAACAACCTGAATGCGTTTACAATAAATAATATGCTTTGAATATTTTGTACCAGACGGTTATGTACATAAATGTAAGTAAAATTTTAGGTCATAATACGAATTTGCTCCGAAATCTTTTCGCTTTGTATTTAACTAAGTTCATAAATTAAATCTGTAATCAAAGTTAATGTTCAATTTGTTCATTTTTAGATATTTGTTTATTTAGGTGATTTAGATCAAGAAACGTACAACTAACCTATAACAGTACAACAACGTAGCAATGCAGTTTTTGCATTTTTCACCCAAAATCAGTCATGCAGGATCAAACAACACTCATCACTTGTTCATCTCCTACAATTTTCCTATTAATTTGATGGGAATCACCTCGTAAAATCAACGTTCACACACAGAGAGCCACTACAGCCACAGCCACTGTCACTTTCATTTAATTTTTCCCGCATTTAATCAATTGTCAAGTACATAAAATGCGTTCAGCTTCTTTAAAATTTAGTTTGCAGGATCTGCTGTAGCGCATTCGCAAATATTATTAATCGTGAGACTCATTTTTTATATTTTATACGCAAACAGTACAAATGTCACATTCGAATCTTCACTCTAATTGACGCCATCTTGGACAGGCCACGCCTTTAGTATCGAATTCGGAAAAAAATATTTGTCACTCTGTTGTTAATTCATTTACAAAAATAATTTAATTTAAAAAAATATACGGAATATTTGGTGGAGTCGCCATGCCATTTCAATTTATAAATACGAGTTCAAAGGGAGAGATACTGTCCAAATTTTATCATCTAAAACTGTTTCAGCAATCTCAATTTAATCACAAATACACGCAGCGAAATATTTTATATACAGAAATAATCTGTTTTATAACGGTAATTACCTTTTCGTCGTATTTTGTCTGGTCGAGAACTTTTCGTACATCCCTTTTGCACTAATTAAGGTTCCAGGTTCATACCCCTGATAAAATTCATGTTAGAGGATCCTCATTAAACTAATTAGTAAACATGAGAGTGCGTCGCGTAGAATTTAATATATTGTAATACCCTGAACATTTAGAATAAAATTTTAGTCTTACCTTAAGAATTTTTAAATTTATTTCGTTCTATCGTCTTTAAAATTGGATGCTTACCTGAAAAAGAAGAAAAAGTATAAATGTAACTTGTTATTATTCTAATTTCATTCCTGAACATCAAAAGCTGACATTGTTGAATTTCGTCTTAAGTTAATATTTTATCTTGTCACGCTTATTGACTTTGCAAATTCCTTTGAATTCATAATGGACCTTTCAAAATACACTTAAAAGCTGTAAAGATTATATGAAATCGAATAGGTACCTTTCAGGAAGATGATATTATTTATCGATCATTAAAATTTAGTAAAATAAATTTGTTTATCCAACACCTCTCAATAAATGCTCTATAACTATGGCGATTTTAAACAAGCAAAGTAACAGATTATCAACTAGTGGGTATAATTTTGAGGAAAGCCACTAGTGAGTATTTTTTTATTTATAACAATAATTATAACACACAACACCTTGGTTACTGCTTCGATTGACATTTTAATTTAAAAATTTAAAGCATATGTCACTGTCAAATAATATTTCTTTAATAAATATTTCATTTATTAAGAAGTGTTGGATAAAACGTTATACTTCACACGTGGACAAAGTGGAATTACCCACTCGATAAAATTATCTCACTCAGCCTTCGGCTTCGTGAGCTAAAATTTCTCTCGTGGGTAATTCCTTACTTTGCCCACTTGTAAAGTAAATAACTATTATCCAACACCTCTCAATAAATGTTCTATAACTATGGCGATTTTAAACAAGCAAAGTAACAGATTATCCAGTAGTGGGTATAATTTTGAGGAAAGCCACTAGTGAGTATTTTTTTATTTATAACAATAATAATAACACACAACACCTTGGGTAACTACTTCGATTGACATTTTAATTTAAAAATTTAAAGAATATGTCACTGTCAAATAATATTTCTTTAATAATTTTTTCATTTATTAAGAAGTGTTGGATAAAACGTTATACTTCACACGTGGGCAAAGTGGAATTACCCACTCGATAAAATTATCTCACTCAGCCTTCCGCTTCGTGAGCTAAAATTTCTCTCGTGGGTAATTCCTTACTTTGCCCATTTGTAAAGTAAATAACTATTAGTTAAGTATTTTAATTTTTTTTAAGACCTAAAATTTTTTATTTTTACGAGGTTCTCAAGTCACATATTCTTTATGTATTACCACGCATAACTTTTTACAGAGTATTCCGATTTTGATGATTGTATGGGGTATGCCTCGAAGTTGGTCACAGGGTAGGAAAACAGGGGATGATTTATGTTTGCCCACTTTATTTTTATCTGTTAACCGATTCTACCACGCATAACATTGTACTGGATTATCTGATTTCGATAATTCTTTTTTGCCACCCCTAAAGGTAGAAAGACAGGAATCACACAAAAATAAAAAATGTAAACTTTTTAACAAAAAATTAAACCGACGAAAAATCAGCGGAAAAACTAAAAATAAAACAAACCTTTTTAATCTTAATAACTAAGTTCCTAAACTAACACAAATCACTAATTTTGAGTCGATGTTAGTTGATTGTTTGTTTGGGCCGACTTAAAATTAGTTACTTAGATTGGTTTAAGATCTTAGTTATTGAGACTAAAATGGTTTATTTTATTTTTGTTTTCAGTTTCTTCTTTCGTTTAATTTTTGTTAAAAAGTTTTTATTATAAGACTATAAACGCAATAAAAACACGTCGTTAAGAAGATCTAAAAGCGTACTGTTTGTGGCGCTTTTCATTTTTCAGTGCTGGTATGAATGCTTTCAAAACTGGCTAATAAATAACATATGACCTCATAATGGTAAGTTATTGGTGTCTAAAGATTAATTTTAAGTATGAATTTTTTCTGTTTTCTCAAGGTGATTGGATTTAAAAAAATAAATTTGTTTCTGTATCGGTCAACAGGCAGTTTTCATCTGTAAAGCGCTAGGAACACCACTGATAAAAAACACTAAAGGGTGATAGAAATCAGTCAGATATCTCGGAGTTAGTTCTCGAATCGAAAACTACAATCACGAACACTATGAACTCGATCGAAAAAATCGAATTGAAAACTATAATGAAAAAACGCGTTCTGTCTCATTTTTAATGCAAGTTGCTAACTTCATATACGTATTACCAAATTAAAATATTGACATTTGATGTTACAAAAACTGAAAAATTTCAAATCAAAGCTCAAAATAAAATAAAATAATTTTACCCATTATGGGTGTGGCATTCTTCTTACGCAGATCTCGATAAGTGATATATTTTTTGTATGAAGTGCGGTTACCAGCCGTCAAATAATAGCCCCCAAATATGTTAGTGGAGGGGGAACCACAGGGGTAAATTTAAATTGGCAACTGTCAGTTGTGGGATTCGAACTGAGGATCTGACAATCCACAATCCGACGCGTTACCACGAAGCTATTTACCCCATCAAAGCTGAAAATGACTAGGTATTTTTAAACAGTTTCTGAAACATGAAATATATTTTTTATTTATTTCACGTATAAACAATATTTAATTTACTTATGCCACAATAATTTCTTGAGTTTTATTTTATTAGATTTTAGTATTGGTAGAATTGACTGAAGCTAACTTCATAAATTCGACTAACCTGACATCTGTAGTTATAAAAGTTCACTGTTTATGATATAGAACTATATCCGAGATCTCGGACCTTGGAGAAAAGATTATAAAGGAGAGAGCGTTAGAAAGTGATAGTGAAACCGCTTCCCTGCAAACAGAACCGCTGTTATCGCGTTGTTATGGCAACCTGTTTTTTTTCGAACGTATGTACCGCGCAAATCCCCACTCCAACCAGAACTATGGCTTGCATGCGCCTGCCCTCACCAGGTTACAATCCCTTTGCCACTAATATAAGTTTATGCTCTCTCCTTTATCTTCTTTCCTCCAAGTATCGGACCGATTTCTATCATCGTGGACCCATGCCTTAAGTCATATTTTTGTCATACTGCATTTATCTAAATTCCTAAAAATCCGCAAAATTAATTGCATTTTATATAACGTGTACATTTCTAGTGCTACTGGTTTCAATTTTGCTATTAATAGTATTAGATATGTTTAATTAATATGTTCGTTATACAACATTAGGTGATTAACTGTATTAATTAATTATTGTTATTGCAAAAGTATTATTAACAGTGATATCGAACTGCGCACTTCCAGGAAAATGGAATTAATTTGTGAAAATTTCAATTTGATCCGTGAAAGCATTTAAACAATTGTTTATTTACACGAAACATAAATAGAACAATAACTGTTAATAAAATACAATGGGGCAACAAATATATTTGGCTAACAATTCCTATATTATATTCACCGAAACCTTCGTTGTATTTTAAGCATATTTGCAGCGTGAAAATATTGCACAATTAAGTGAAATATGTGCTGTATTTTACGAAAACGTGCTCTTCTGTAGAAACATCTCCGTGGCAACTCAAAACCTTGGAAAGCATATAATCCTTGCTGTAGATTTATTTAGCAAAATCATTTCTAACCTATTTTTGCGCCTAAATTTAAAAGCAAGTATTTGTTTGTCTTATATGAAAACTTTTCACATGTTCAATAGACGTATGGCGTTATGTTAAATATCGAAATTGAATTTCAATAAATTATAACCTTAATTTGCAATAATGAATAATTTAATATGTATACAATGCAGAAACATTTTTGAATGTATGTCAGCTGTCAGCTTATAAAATAAAATTGTACGTTTATTTATTTACCAAATGAAAATTTACATATTGGAAATTCTGTATTCAGGCTTCAATAAATTATGAATCTGTTGATTTTCCAATTTGCAGAAACAATTAATTATACTTTTTACCGATTGATATTAAATTTTTTTGACAGCTAACAGTCCTTACATTACCACTTTTACTAGTTATTTGTATACCAAGACCGCGAAATCAGATTAATTTATTTTGATACCGCAATTTAATGAAATTATTAATAATAATTCCTAATTTTCCACCTACTGTTTTTATTGCTAATGAAGTATAGTGCTTGCAATTTGTTTTAAATACTTTAATCTGTCACTGTCATCATGAATACATTAAATGTCGAGAACCGTGTAAGTATTATTAGAATGTATTATGTGGGGCGCAATGCAAGACAAATATCTGAATACATCACAGGAATGAACGCTGAATGGTTTCCATCGCCAGAAATTGACAGTGACAGATTAAAATATTTAAAACAAATTGCAAGCACTATACGTCAGTAGCAATAAAAAGAGTAGGCCAAAATTAGGAATTCGAATTACTATTATTAATTTCATTAAATTGCGGTATCAAAATAAATCAATCTGTATTAAATAAGATGTAGGGATATTGGCAGTTTGTGATATAAAATTTCGAAGCATAATTTTTTGCCGGACACTTTTTATTTACAAAAAACTGATTTTACATGTTAACTGCCTATGCCAACATTTACGTGGGACACACGGTACATGTTCGGCGATGGTACCAAAACAAATTATACCGTTTATTATATGTATAATGTATATGCCTCTTTAAAATAATAAACAAATAATTTGGACTAAAATAAAATTTATGGCCGTAAGAAATAAAAAATTCAAGTTGAGTTACGGTTCTCAGGTGAACAGATCCTTGAAACAAAACGGAAAAGCGGAAAAGAATGGTCATTATTTTTTCACGGATATAATTGGTCGGAAGACAAACGGACCGGTCCGATGCTTTCCTATCGAAATGAATATTTCACGAGGGTTTTCCCTCGTTTTCCCACGCCGTAAAAAACTAATAACCTCTAATGTTAATGTCAAAATGTTATATATACGTGGCCCGAGTTTTTTAACCTAATTGATGTAAAGTGCAGATAATAACTGATGTTATAAAGATTACAGGTGATTCATATTTAGGGTGATTTAGTTTTCAGAGAAAATATAAATTAATAATAAATAAGACAGGTAAAACTAATAATAAGCTGTTCTTACACATATAAAACTGTATTAAAATGTTTAAGAAAACACTTAATATATGTAATTGTAAATTGAAATAATATTTTAACCTCTCGCCACATTCTGCAAAGGAAGTAATACATACACATAGGTAGTTATCATATTCTGATTCTGGAGAATTATTTTCAGTAATAATATAACAAGAGAGTGAGAATAAATAATAATAATAATAATATTTATTTATTTAGCTGAAATGCTAGTACAAACTCTCAAAATACACATTCATAAATAATATAATAAAATTACATTAAGCATAATAATTACACCATTTATACAATAATATTATAATATTGTTTTAAATTAATTTTAAATTGCCTTAGTGTTTCTAAACTCTTAACATTGTCTGGTAAAGTATTATACAAATTTAAACCCTTATGAAAAATATTATTAAAACTAGATTTTTTATTCTTTCTAGTTACATAGAACAATTTAGTTTGTCTCGTTCTATAAGAGTGAATCTCTTCAACAAACTTAATTTTTTCTTTTAAGTATCCCAGTAACATTCCTTTTACTATCTTAAAAATAAATACAATTGAGTTATATTCACACAGCTGTTGTATATTAAGCCATCCCAATGTTTCTAACATATCTTTGATACGAGTATATCTGGAACATTTTAAGATTATTCTCATAGCCCTATTTTGTAAAACTTGAAGTTTTCCTAGGTCACCCTGTGTACATAAATATAAAATAGTACTACAAAAAGTAAAATGCGGCATTATAATAGTGTTGTAAATTAATTTTAGGGTCCAAGACGATACGTATTGGCTTAATCTTCTTAAAAAATTAAGCTTTTTAGCTACTTTTTTACAAATGTAATCTACATATAAATTAAATTTAAGTTTTCTGTCTATTACTACTCCAAGATATTTCATAGATTCTACTACATCTAAGTTATTATTTGCTATTTCTACTTTACAATCATCACAGTTAACAATATTCAAATAATTTTTCTCGTTTGTAAGGAACATAGTTTTACATTTGGTATGATTTAGTTTTAATTTATTGACATTCATCCACTTCTCTATCTTTTGCAGTTCTATATTAATTTCTTTAACTATATTAATATTATCATAACCACTATTATATATTATATTATATACTAATGTACAAAATAAATAATAAGGGACCAAGTACACTGCCCTGAGGAACACCTAAATCATTATGTAACATTTCAGATTTTTATTTCCTATCTTAACAATTTGTACTCGATTACTTAAATAGCTACTAAACCAATTTAAGACAACATCTTTAAATCCAAATCTGCGTAGCTTACTGATTAATATGTCTCGATCGAGAGTCTCGAAAGCCCTTTTTAAATCTAGGAATTTCCATTCGTTTAATACAAAATTGATTGCTGACTCACAAGAGTGATTTTCCCTAAATCCAGATTGTTGTTTAATGAGAATGTTGTTATCTGTTATGTAAGACATTATTTGTTTATGAACTATTATTTCTAAAAGTTTATCACATACTGGTAATAAATTAATTGGTCGAAATTATCAATATTCACTGTATTTACAACCTTTTGAATTGGTTTTATTACGGACAATTTTAATTTATCTGGAAAGATTCCCGTTTCAAGTGAACAATTAATTACATTTAGCAAGGGATGAGCAATGATATGAAAGAACTGCTTAACAAAATTTATATTAATGTCATCTGAACTAGCTTTACATTTCTGTGAAAAAACTATTTTCCTAAGTTCATTTATTGTCACGACCTGAAATTTATTTAATTGACACTCTAAGTTGCTAGGTAGATATTGCAAAACATGTGTCGAATCATTCAGCGGTATAGAGTCACTAACATCTTTAATACTTTCTATGAAATACGTGTTAAAAGTATTTGCAATAACCTGTGGATCCCTAAAAATTACATTATTAGACTTAATTTCAACTACTTCAGATTGTTGGTTACTATTAATTAAAGTTTTTAATGTTTTCCACATAACTTGTTAATTATTTTTGCATTCATTAATTTTTTTATTATAATATTCTTGTTTTTTAGTTTTTAAAGCACTAGTAACATCATTACGTTTACGTTTATAATTTTCCCAGTCATTTTCTGTTCCCGTAAGTTTAAATTTACTATACGCACAATCTCTTAAGTTTATCAGATCTTGAAGAACGTTATCAAACCAAGGACTATTCTTTTTAAGACCACCGTTTACGTTTACAAATTTTGTAGTAGAACTTTTTGCAATACAATCACTAATGTTTTTTTCAAAAGTGTTATATATTCCATTTACATCACTTAAATTATAATTCCAGTCATATTCAATTAATTTATATTCACAAATATCAAAATTTAATTTTTTAAACACTTTTTTATTAGTTTCTATAGAATTATATTTTATATCATTTAAACATATTATGTTATGATCTGTTATTTTTGGACTGGAGAGTACTTTTATGTGAAAATTAAAATTATTTGATAGCATTAAATCGATAATTGTCTTATGCCCGATTTCTTCACTTCTCATTTAAACCCAGATTTTCTAAACTTCGGTTAACGTTAATCGGAGTTTAATGATTTGTCGGTTTTCTTCATGTGCATTCATAGTTACTAAATCTACGGTTAGAAATACTACAAGATAAATATGGCATCGCCGCAAAATTGATTGTTGGCTAATGTCATTTCTGAGTTTGACACATGTTTATGTATTATTACATGTATTTTCAGAAGAATGCTAGTATTATAATATATTTTTACATGTCGAATGCAAGGGAAGCGTAAATATATAATAATACATATATACATACGTACATATTTTTAGTTTCCAGTGAAATGGAAAACAAATCAGTTAAAGAAAGAGCTGCAAACTTCACCAAAACATAATTTAATTTTCTTGTAGACATAGCGTTGAAATATAAGCATATTAAAAAAATAAAAATTAAAAATAAAAACAGATGGTAAAGAGAAAAATATAACATGGAATATAATAGCTGATCAATTCAATGGGTCTAGTGATAACTTTGCCCGATCTGTCAAAACAATTCATACCAAATAAGATGCTTTTAAAAAAGACATTAAAAAAAATGTTCTCAATTAAGAAACGAACAGATTAAAACAGGCGGTGGTGTCAAAAATAATTGTTCTTCAATTTTGGCGAATGTATGGTGCAGGAATATTTTCAGCCAATTCGTTGATCTCATCACTGTCGTCATCCAAAAAGACATAAACGTCCATTAATGTATCCATATTTTAATTTATCACGCCAAATTCATTAACACTTCTTTTATAAACATGTACATGCACACTACTGTAGATAATCGGTCAAGAATGACCGCATAACTATAATCGACGTTTAAATCCTAACCGGAGTTTAGTGACAGTGAAGAAAACCGATTTTAAGTGTAACCTTGGTTTAAACTACGTATAACTATAATCGTGGTATAACCCAACGTGAAGAAATCGGGCATTAGTGTTCAAAGTTACTCGTGTATAATCATTTATTAGCTGTTTAAATCCATTAAGCTGAGCAATTTGTTTAAGCTGTAATGTGTAGAAATTATTATTATCGAGCCAGTTTATATTGAAATCGCCTATCACTATTTGATTATCTATAGTCACTTTGTTCACTTAAGAAATCCTTTATGAATTCTAAGAATTCACTGCGACTGCTACTGGGTGAGTGGTAAATAGTTGTGACACAATATTTAGTTCTCTTAAATTGAAAATAATTTGACAGATCTTTCGAATACTTGTTGCCTACGGGCTTTCGTGGCTATTGCCAAATGGCGACAAGTTTGAGAAAGATACTGGAGAATTATTTTCTAATTTATTGAACTCTCGAGTTGTATTTAATTAGATTATTTTTTGATTTAATCATTAGGCGCGCCACTAAATCTATCTTTTTTGCTCATTTTTACTTGTGTTGATAACTATCTGACATCTGTCAATAAAAACAAAAAAGCTACAGAGAATATTTCCGGGAATATTCACAAGAGCATTATTCTCAGTATAATAATGACCTGATTGGATAAAACACCGACACGTGACATACAATGAAGCATTTCATTGGTTTAAAAAAACGTCAAAAAATAATCTACTTTATTGAATTCTCGAGTTATATTTAATTAGATTATTTTTTTATTTCATCATCAGGCACGTCAGTAAATCTGTTTTGCTCATTTTATACATGTGTTGATCTGATATTTGTCAACAAAAACAAAAAAGCTACAGAAACTATTCCCTGGAATAATCACTAGAGCTTTATTCTCAGTATAGGGTGGTTAAAACGTTACATAAAATGAAACATTTCATTGGTTTTAAGAAACGTCAAAAAACAATCATTATAATATTATGTATCCACTACATTCACTGTTTTATTTACATAGATGTGATTTAACATTGATAGCAGAGAGCAGGCAGACATCAATGTAAAAATAGTAAAATCGTATACGGATACCTAAACTTGCTTATCTGTTAAAAATTCACTACAGAAGAGTTTGACCTGTCGTAATACCTCCCTTAAATCCCGAATCCCAAAATCCCGAATCCCAAAATCCCGTATCCCAAAATCCCGATATCCAGAAAATCCCGAATGTCTAAAATCCCGAATACCAAAATCTCGAATACTAAAATCCCGGATGCCCAAAATCTCGAATTAGATACTAAGAAATAATTTACTGAATCTTCTGATTATTCTCACTTTTCGTACGATATCATATTTCTACTTAGTTTTATTAATTTTAATTTTTCATGTCATCTGAAAAAATAATAATTTTTATATATTTACTTGACTTTAATTCTAAAGCTGGTTAATTTTTTGTTTCATTTTTATTTTTTGTATTATTTAGAACATAAAAGTGAGTAAGAAATACTTATTCAATTATTAGCAGTTAGTAATCTTCCTATTTCTCTCCTCCATTAATTCATTACAATAAAATTTGTTCACTGATTCAGATGGAGATATTATCTTATATACCTACATGTAACATTATTTGCTCCGTCAAAACATGTCCATTATTTATTGTGTAATTCTGAAAATTTTATTTAAAATCGCACAAGTAGACACAATTATACATGAACGCCATTCGTTATGTATTTGACTGAGTTTAACACGGTTTCCTGCAGGGACGCATTATAGTTTATTGACCTGTATTAGCAAAACATTTCGGATGGTATCATGTAGTCCCACTTGGTACCAACTACAAATGTGAATTAAAAATGTAGACCAAACCATAGAAATAATAAAATGTATGGAAGGAGTATAGAAAAAGATAGACTGTAACCAGTACAGTGCGATAAAGATAGAGAGATAAAAGTGACGTGATGGGTGGCAAGATGACAAGAACTTGGTTTAACGTTTGACGTGTGAGTAGAATACTGTTTTGATAGACTTATGTGCGCGCTTTTGTCCCTCATTTAGAATTTTGTCAATTATTTGTCTTATTTAAATATATCAAATATGGTAAAATCCTGTTGTGCTTATAATTGTAAAAAAAAAACAAGCTACAAAAGACGGTGTTCCATTTGACAGGTAAATATGTCAGTTTAGGTTAGAACGCTGTATATATACATATTTATTGCAGGTTTCCGAAAAATGTGGATTTAAGCAAGAAATGGATATTAGCTATAAAACGAGAACATTTTCAACCTAATGAAACTATAGTGATATTCACCTAAGAATGGCATTCTTCGAATTCCATTCTGATGACGTCACAGAAGGGTATGAATTAAGTGATCCACATGCGTTATTAGCAATGCTTTTGTCTGATGTGTTGCTAATGTCACGAAGCGTGTGTTGACATACGTCGCTACTTACACCGTATAGGTGACAGTTCAATATTTACTGTGTTTATATTCGCATTCAGTGATTGTGTTAAATTTAACGAATAAATATGAGTGGTAAAACATTATCTAACCGTTGCAAAGAAATTATTTTGAATGCTTTGGCATTTTTTCATGAAGAAAAACGTATAGATGGTCCTCTAATTCCATTTTCTTCTGCAGATGTAAGTTTAATATTGTGAGGTTATGTTATCAATTTAACGTAACTGTTATTATTATCTATTTTCTTATACATTCTTCGTTATTCTTATTATTATTATTGTCTTAGAGGATTTGTGCAATGTAGAAATTTGAACGACGCTAGGAAATAAATTTGTAAATACTTATTTCTACTACATTGCCAATAGATGTCAGTACGGTCAATCGAAATTTAAATTTTTATTAGTACCTCATATAAATGAAGTGTGTGACGTCATCACATTGGAATGCCATTCTTAGGTGAATATCACTATACATGAATTTGTGGGAAACATTTTCTTGATTTTTACATATAGTAGTTATGTGCCAATATAAGAGAGAGATAGTGATATCTAAAATTGTGCAGTGGGAGAAGAACAGCACATGCGTACCACGTGCTAGGTGGCATGAAAATGTGCTGTTCTTCTCCCACTGCATCATTTTAGGTATGACTATCTTTCTCTTATGTTGGTTACAGATTTCTGTATTAAAAGCATAGCCAACGCTCCATCCATATATATTATTAAATCTATGGACCACACATAACTTATGAATTACTGTATTCGAGTTTCTGTACTAATGCATCTACTTATTATTAAATATTAATATATACATTAGCTGAATAAAGACAACCTATATATAAATTATTATTTTTATTTAAGTTAATATTAGGATATACTAGACTTCTTCAGAGAACTATTGGAATTCGTCTACGTAAATTGCCTTTAAAATTATACATTTTACGTAGGACGAATATAATAATAGGTTCTAGAATATCTCGATAATAAATATTTGATTATAATAGCTAGATAACAAAGTTTTCAATATTACTGAATAACAACTGCTGTGGTATTCAGATATAATGGATATTAATTTGAGATTTTGTTTGATTATATAAATCAGGTCATGAGGATAAAAAGTATCCTTTAGCTATTAATTATTTATTCCCTTTCATCTTTCAAATTTACTATCCAACTCTATCAAAAGCATCTGCTTTCAAGGCGCTCATAATATCGAAGAAATGGATATCTATATTTATACGTGCATATAGGCCGTATGTTAATTAAAAATAATTCAAAGCTACAACTACCATTCGTCAAGTGCTGAACTCTATAATTTATAAAAATATAGTAGATGTCGTTTCGTACGCAGTCGGTTTAAATTTAAATTTTTAATGGGAATCTGAGTTTTTAATGCTTTTATGTTGGTAATATTTTATAGGAGTAGAAATGAAACATTATTAGTATAAAATATTCTGTATATAACCCCAAGTTAAAGAGCAGAATAAAAAATGTTTCGTTATAAATTTTGGATGTGGTTCCCTATACTCTGATTGATAAAAAAATCGGTCCTATCTTATTTCAATACTATATTCCTATAAAAATAACCACGGGACTTTCTTACATTTATAAACCTAAATTTAGTGTTTCATCAAGACAAGAAATCTTGTCTTGATGATCACTTCTTGTCTTGGTCTTGATTTTCAAGACAAGACATTAAATATTTCTTGTCTTGCTCATTTCTTGAAAATGCATTTCTTGTCTTGAATCAAGAATTCTTGATATTTCTTGATTCTTGATATATTAGGGGAATCCCCTTTCTCTATCGTTTTGTCCAATCAGAACGCTCAAGAGTGTAGCGTTGGCGTCTGCCCTTGCCCCTCTCTTTTAATTTTAGTTAAAAGTTTTTTACGTAGATGTTTCGGCATAAATTAAATTTTGAAATATATATGGATTTCGACCATATATTTAGAGGAAAAGGAAAATTATATATAAATAATAAATAAATAAATAAGTATATCATCACGTCTTTATCTAATAATGGGTGTGGCACTCTGCTTACGCAGATCTCGGTGATATATTTTTTCGTATGAAGTGAGGTTACCAGCCGTCAAATCATAGCCCGCAAAGACGTTAGTGGAGGGGAACCACAGAGGTAAATTTAAATTGGTAACTGTCGGCAGTGGGATTCGAACTGGGGATTTCACGATCCACAGTCCGATACGTTACCACGGAGCTATTTACTCCATTTGTTATATTTGCGACATAAAATTTATATATAAATCTTGACTTCACATATTTAAACAGTGTTGAGATGTGGATTGAACCTCAAAGTCACTTTATTGACAAATGAGTATCAAATTTTTATATTTTAATCATACATGCGGAACAGAAAAATTTCTTGTCAAGAAATCAAGATTTCTTGATGATACTTTCTTGTCTTGTCTTGAGAAATATAAAATTCTTCTTGTCTTGGTCTTGTCTTGGTCTTGTCTTGATCTTGTCTTGATTTCAAGACCAGATCAAGAGTCTTGTGAAACACTACCTAAATTTGATTATTTATAAACTACACAAGCAAAAGTTTGCTTTGATTCCATTATTTGATTATTCTAATAGCATCAACTAAACTATATGACTATTACAATACTATACTAATAAATATTTCGGCAAAATCAAGAAAATCATGTTCCCTCATCAATATATTACTATTGAATATATAATTTAGATTTCATCTAAACGAAAACAGATACAAAAAAATCTATGATTATTTAAATATAAATAAACATACAGATATTGTGAAAATTCAGGGGACATTAAAAACATTATATATGTATATATAGGTATTTAGAATAATCAGGCATTTAGCTAAATGCCGGCAATTAGATGAATTTTACGAGAAATTTACTTCATTCTTCTAATTGACTGGCGGAATCAGGCAACTAGACGAAAAATCGCGTATTTCTCTATTTGCCGGGCGCGGTTTAGGCACTTACATTATTATTTAGGAAACTTAATAAATTTAACACTGACCATATTATTCTTTATAGTAATAACGGGAGTCACTATTGCACAAACCATACACACACTTTATTTTGGATATTTAGCATCATTTCAAGAACTGTCATTTTGACAGAGTTTTGTTTGTATTTCGTCCACATGAATTTCTTCGTGGCTCAATGAAAACATCAATAGATGCATGAAAATTTGCTTCTGTATAACCCTCTATTGATTATGACCAAAATTAACTTAGTTCTTCGCACTGTCAAGAAACTTAAATTTATGAAGTTTTCTTGCTTTATCTTTTCTTTCGTTAGTTATTGTACATAAGGACAAACATCAATCTATTTATCCACACAGACATTGAGAGAATAATAAAAATGTGGGACCTCAAATAAGTATTTCCAGGAAAATATTGCCAACGATTTGTTTCATGATTCCTATACTTTCTAAAGTAATAAAATATAGTTCATATGAGCTGAATTCTTCTGAAGAATATTGCCCCAGTAAACTTTTTCACAAGTTGCATGACATACTGTGGAGTTCAATGTATACGCGATCAATAGCTTAGCACAAATGCAGCAGTTATAGTTAATTATGTATCGGTACATTGACATGCTGCAGTTCCCTCAAACCAACCGCATCCACATAATTCAATCATGTAACAGATAATTCAACTTGGACGCGTTTGTGTAGTTCGTTTGACTACTACTGTCATTGCGCATTTATATGCTGCAGTGATGAAACCGAGGATGAAACTATTGAATGTATTCAGAAGGTATTAGGTAAGTATGCATACAAAGCTATGTTAGCTATAGTAAATAATTGAATATGAAGTTGCGATGTATTGTAGTTACTATAGGGAAATTAACCGGGATACGTCACGTTTATCAAGCCAGAGGAATTTGGGACAAATATTAACGACTGGTCCTGCTTAGGACAAGCTATAGGCTAACGACGCGATGTACCCAATTGTATCATTCTAGTCAATAGGACAATACATTTGTTCGCAGTTTACTAAAAAAATATGTGTGTCACAAAATAGTTTTGAATTTAAATATTAACTTCAGTTGTAATTTTAGATGTCATAACCACCATATTTTTCATACATCCAGCAAACAATGAAAAAGTATATTTTTAACTATTAAAAATAGTTATTTGTTTAACTAGGCATCAAAATAACAGATTTACAGCAGAGGCTGCCGTTTGAATGAATGCTGCCGAAGCTATAAATCTGTGTTTGATGCCGAGTTGAACACATAATTTTTTTGCCGATTTGAAATTAATATTAATTTAGTGATTATTTTATATAGATATTTTGAAAGTTATCGCTGTCAAATTTCGTTGCCATGCATTTGTTGAACGGTTGATAAGTATTTATTGACGGTTGCTACGCGTTTGTTGAGCGTTTGTTATGTAAAATATTTTTCTGTCGACCTTTGCGAAAAATGAAATTTTACGTACTTATTTCCGAACGAAAAATGTCACATTCTTGGACGCTATTATTTTTCGTCCGCAAACTTTTTTCGTCCGCAAACCTTTTTCGTCCGCAAACGTTTTTCATCCACTGAGCCTACTATGATTATATAATTGTTATCGTAGAACGTCTGCTACACTAAATGCTGGTGCAGATGTTTTATCGCTAAAAAAGCATGGAGGATGGAAGTCTTCCACAGTAGCCGAAGGCCATTTTGAAGATTCCATTTCTAATAAGATTAATGTTTCGAAAAGTATATTGACCGGTTTATCATTACAAAGTTTAAACAATAAAAATTGTTGTACTTCTGAAGGTACAGTATACCAAACCCAAGTAGTTTCAAATAGAAATACAAATGCACAATCTACTATTACAACAGGCAAAAATGTATCTGCTGTTGCCTGCGCTTCTAAAGCAGGCGTTAATATTTTATTTCCTAAATCTACGAGTATTAGTGAGGTCGACGGAAAAATGTAATATGCACCTCGGCAAAAAAGGCATATCATAGCATCGCCTGTTTGCATGCCTCGGCTTTGCCTCAGCAATATGCACATTTTTGTCCTTGATACATAAATAACTATTTATAGCCTAGGCATAAAAATGACACTTTACAGACTGTTAACTGTCCGTGAAGTGTCATCTTTAATGTCAATCGGCAAAAACTTTATCCATCACCGACTTATATGGTTATTTGAAATATGTATTGTCCTGCATTACATCACGCAGTGAGAGAATAATAGAAAAGTCTCGGAGAAATTAATTACTGATTAAATTCACTAAATTCTTTGTTATAAATATCTCTGTACTTCTTTGGAATTAAATTCAGACATACTTCTTGTGATATTTAGAGGTATTTCCACATTTTCATCTATTTTTTACCTTTTCTCGTATTTACAGTTTACAATCATTCCATGGCTATTTTGTAATTTCTATATTTTATAAATAACATATGAAATGTTGTCTGTTTCAAACGAAAATATACAAGCTATTTAAGGCGTTTTAAGAGTGGTGTTGATAAAACGTTGTATTGCACTCGTTTGGAATGCTCAACAGTCACGAAAGAAAAAGTTTACCCACGAACCCGAAGTGTGAGTGGCTAATTTTCTTACGATCCACAGTCCATTACGTTACCACGGAGCTAGTTACCAGACTTACAATTAAACTATGAAGTATTATTTACAGTTTACAATTTGCCCTTTCTCAATGATTAAAGCACTACGTACTCAATATTTAATATTAAATGAAAATGTACTGCTTTAAGTAAGTCCCAGCGGTAGCAGCCACAACAATCAACATGGAATGTGTCTGCGAATCTGGAGCAACAGGGCACAGAATGGTTCACGGCAAAGGGAGCCAGAGAGTGGCCGAGTCATTGTGAGAGTAATCAGCAACTGCCTCGTTCTTGTTCTCCTTCTCGAATAGAAAGCAGGAAAAGCAGTTGGAGTTGACGCTGACGAATAGACGAATTCCAAGGGAGAGTTGATGATCTGTTTTAGTGTTTTACACCGCGAAGGTTCGGTCTAGTGGATCAATAACTCCTGAATCCATTAAGAACTACCATCAAAGTAATGATGGAAATATCGGGGCTGTGAGGTAATAATTTTTGCAGTGTCATTGATTTCCCAGTTATTCCAATGAATACTGCATTGAAATTTATTTATTTTGGTAGCTGTTTAAAAAGTATGGTGTGGTTCCACTTGACTTTCTTATACAAATAAATATATCATAAGCCCAGAAATACAAAATGGATGTATAACTTGATAACATCAATTACTCCATCAGAAAAATTAAATTTAGTACCAAACTTGAAAGAATTATATTAACTAGATATTATAAAAACAATTCATGATTGGAAAATTAACTTTTTGATATTTTAGTGCAGCTCTCCTCTCAGACTACTAAAACTACAGGGTTTTTTTGTACTTATGGATCAAACTTCAAGGGTATATAATGTTACTGTAAAAGCCCGAGTTACGGTAAATCCTAAGATTTTCCAGTAAAACCTAAGATTTACCAACTTCTAATGGTAACAATCCAACAGTTCTGTGATCATCGTGCATTTTAAATTTTTACCTCCCGCCTACCTCTAGGTAAGGGAGGTATTGTTTTTGGTCAAAAAAGTGGGTAGTGAGTTTTCAATGAATAAGCACGTTTTAGGGTCCCTACAATACGATTTTACTCTTTTCGCGATGATGTCTGTATGTATGTATGTGTGTGTGTAGTCTGTGGCAATTTTTTCGTCTCGCATAACTCAAATACTATAATACTAAAAAATACAATTGTGTGAATTGTTGCTTCTTATATTTAAATGAAGAGCTGATTAGATTTTGGATAAAATTGGTCAACCGGAAGTGGCAGTTTACTTGAAAAACACAATTTAATTTAATTTTTCAACAATTTATGTTATTTAATTTTACATGTGTTTTGATTACACTCATTTTATTAATTTTCATTAGATTTAGAGATAATAAAATATAAAGAAATTAGATTTCACAAAAATCTTGCATTCCTAGTACACCATGGAAACATTTAAAAATTTTCAATTTTTTACGAAATGTGACACATATTGTGATTGTGAAGCTGTTTTCATAGTGAAATATATGTCAAAAAATTAAATAAATATACGAAAGAAAATTAAAATTCTCAAATATAAATAAAATAAACAAATAAGAAGGTATGTTTCTATATCATCAAATACTATTTTGTACCGTTTAAGAGTAGTATTGGGCGGGAGGTTATGTGCTGGGAACATCAGATTTTTTAAATATTGAGATTACATCAAACACGGTAAATAACCCAACCTAATATTTAAAAAAAACTTAAATTTATCTCCTAACCCTTAAAGTAGTTAAGAATTCAAAATACGTATTTCGACAACTAAGTTGTCATCATCAGTAGAACAAAAAGAGGGATACAACCAAGATTACACAATTTGTAAACCAAGCCAGTGGTCAAGATTGAATCCGACTTGGGTTCCATACTAACAGTAAATTGTTTGACCTATTGGAGAATTAGTTTTTAAGTTGACTCAAACATTAAGCTATTAGATATTTTCTTGATCATTATTGGTTAGTTTAACATGGTCGATTGCTTAGTTTTAGTATAAATAGGTATATTTGGTTTATCAAGTTGGATTCAATCTTGACCACTGGCTTGGTTCATAAGGTGTGTAATCTTGATTGTATCCCTCTTTTTGTTCTACTGATGACAACTTAGTTGTCGAAATACATATTTGGATTTCTATATTAGATTTCTTTACAACTTTAAGGCTTAGGGGATAAATTTAAGTTTTTTATTTTATTCTTAGCCTTAGATGTTCACAATTTATTTTAACCTAACCTAACCTGTCAAAACCCATAAATTGGGTAATCGAAGGATTTTACCAGTAAATTATTACATTTACCAACTCACGTCGGTTAATCCTAAGATTTACAGGTAAAACCTAAAATTAACCAATATACGGGCTTTACAGTAACAGTAACGGAACAAAAATAATTTTTCATAAATTCGCAAAATTAAGGGTGGTTTACTTAAAATAAAAAACATGCTGAGGGCCACAGGTTTCATTACAGTGAAAGAAACAATAATTGAATTCAATTTACTATCAAAATTGCATTACGTAATATAACAACATAAATGGATAATAATTGTTTTGAATTAATTTGGAATAATGTTTTCATGTTTTGAATCAGTGAATTATAAATTAATTAATATGTGGAGCCCATACCCTCGTAAATAGTATCAATAAAAAAACAGGAATTCCATTACAAATATTGTTCAAAATTATTTCCTGAAGCCTGACGAAATGAATTATGTTGCTTTATTACTTCGGCTGTATTTGCAATTCTCTGCCGCGGTTCTTCAACAGTTTCAGGTACATTTTGCTTGTCGTACACTAGCGATAACTTAACTTGTTTACATTTTTCGCAGGCGCACTGAAATTTGTCACAAACATGTCACAAACTTGTCAGAAATGACCACTTGGAACAAACCTGATATATTTATTTATTTATTTGATCCACGTTACCCTTATTTTGTCAACACATAGTATTGACTACATTTTTATTGTTTTCATATTTAATCTGAAACAGGTCGTACTTTGCTTTCGAAACGTCATTTAATATATATTTTAATATATATTATACAGAATTAAACCCAGTTATTGTTATTTATATTTAATAGTATTTAAGTTTATAAATAGTATTCAACTCTAAAATAAACTTTTGATATACTTCTGGATTGGGATCAACCCGAGTCTTTTGAGGGCTACATACTGCTCAGATATCCAGTGAAAGAATATACCAGAAAAGTTATAGTTGATTTACATGTGATTTGGGACATGACATACTTTTGTAAACAGTACACCGACACAAACAAATTTCTAGTTTTCAATGACGTTTGCTTATTTTTGAGATCATGCTTTTATCATCCTTAGAAGGATGACACACTAGGATATATCTTTGTTCTACTTAAGACAAAGTTACATTCGTATATACTGTGAGATTCAGCGAAAGATTGTCAAAGAGTTTATTGTAGGAAAACAGATTTTTGTATTAATAACTATTCTACCATGATGTATTACATCTATTCCTACATCTCATATAATGCGAAATTTAAGAAAATTAACAATAGTCATTTTATTATCACTAGTCCAGAAATTGCAATTTTGCGAGTGTTTGAATATCTTGACAGGCCCAGCCAAATGCGAGCCTTGCAAATTACGAGCATTCGTAATACATTTATTAAATGAAATTACTAATTTATTTATCATATATGAAAATTAAATAATATGAAAATTTTATATTGGTAACATCAGATCATTCGTAAATAATGGTACGACTGATTTATAAATATAAAAATTAATTTGTTATATTTGAAAACTTTTATGACATATATTTAGTTGATATTTATTTCTTGGTTGTGCACTGCAACTGAAAATTTAATTAAAATTACATACCTTTGAACTTACAATTAACAATTTAGCTCTAAAATAGATGGATATCTCTAACCTCCAAGCACGCAAACACTGAACGAAACCAAAGCACAAAATTGATGCCAACCCTAATCTTACAAAAGTCCCTAGTCATTGCCGGCCTAGGCCGGCAACCAAGCAGTTTCTAGATTTTGAGATGCGTAAAACTAATTCTAGAATTTCCTCCTGTTGTTTTTATTCTAATTTCAATTCCGATTGTGGTGGTTTTTAGTTTCTTATAAGTGTATTACATGTTTGCATTTTGTGGATGTGATTTATTTGATGGATCTGCTGCATTTTTATGTACCGATATATAATTAATTATATAACTGTTGTACTTGTGTTATTGATCGCTTATAAATTGAACTCGTCAATGTATCAAGCAACTTGTAAAAAAGTTTACTGGAGCAATATACTTCAGTAGAGTTCAGCACATACCCTGAACTATAGTTTATTACTTCAAGATACGTAGTATAAATAATTATAGTAATAATGAAACTAATAAGTGGCGATAGTTTCAAAGTCGCACAATTTAATCATTCTCTCAGTGACGTCTGTGTGAATGGATGAATGTGTGTCATGTTTAATAACTTACGAACAAAAAAAGATAAAGCAGCGAACCTTCATAATTATAAATTTCATGATAATGCGAAGCTCTGAGTTGGTCATAATTTCAAAACCGGAAATGGTAGCTTAGTTAACACACAAAACAATAAATTAAAATAAAAAGCTGGGGAGGCCAAAATAATGTCTTTTCCTTAATAACCTTTTGGTATAAATTCAATAACAAAAAGTTACAGCAAATTACAAGTTGAATCAACTAATAAACAGGAGTTACAAACTACAGCGGTTAATTATTATATTTTAAATTGAAATTAGAAATACTTTAAAGTTAGTTGAACAATGTTTGGTTAAAACAAATAATAGCAATAGGTATATTATCATAAAAGTTATTGAAATTTTTCTTTTATTGCTCAAATATT
This sequence comes from Poecilus cupreus, assembly GCA_963942605.1. Lineage (NCBI taxonomy): Eukaryota > Metazoa > Arthropoda > Insecta > Coleoptera > Carabidae > Poecilus > Poecilus cupreus. The sequence continues at coordinate 16,342,280 of OZ012719.1, read as the reverse complement.
GCTGTCCAAATGGTTGAGAGCCACTTAAAAACACAACTAGAAAATAAGTTGCCATTTAAATTCACTTTAATGTCAAAAATGGTTAATATTTTCAGTAACGAGGAATATGTAGACATGATTATACATTATGGAATAACTTTAATTAATTATAAAATTTTCTACAACTCACCGCTTCTACCATTATTTTTGTTGGGTGCATAATTTTAAATTAACAATTATTTACTTTACAAGAGGGCAAAGTAAGGAATTATATAATTCCACTTTGCCCACGTGTGAAGTAGGTATAACGATTTATCCAACATCTCTTAATAAATGCAAAATTTATCAAAGAAATATTATTTGACAGTGACATATGCATTCAATTTTCTAAATTAAAATGTCAATCGAAGTAATTACCAAGGTGGTGTGTGTTATTATTATTGTTATAAATAAAAAATTACTCACTAGTGGCTTTTCTCAAAATTATACCCAGTAGAGGGTAATCTGTTACTTTCAAATCGTCATAGTCATAAAGCATTTATTAAGAGGTGTTGGTTAAAATAAAAAATTGTCAGATTTTATAGAAATATATTTCTATGGCATCGAAATTCTTCGAACTTTAATTTTGTCATCTATGTATTTAGGAAATAGTTTAATCAACAATTTTACAACGAGCATGGAATGAAATTTCCTACGAGTATGAAAGTTTGTAGCATGAGCCGAAGGCGAATGCTGCAAATCATACGAGTACGAAATGGACATTCCATGCGAGTTGTACACTATACTTTTTCTACGACCACGATATTATTTCCAAATTAATTTAATTTTAATAATAAATTTGTTCCGCTTTCACCATTCCAATATTTGACAATTCTAAATAAGTATCCTAGCAATAGCACCTGTACTTAAATGGAATGACCTGTATTGAAATACTCACAAAACAAATTCATTTCGCATGATGCTTGCAATGTACCTCATATCCGTATCAACTACAAACATACAATGAGCAGATTTCTCAGTGGTCGTAGAAAAAATAAGTTACCGTTGAAATTAATTTAAATGTCATTTCTTTAAAGGCCAAAGTGCAAAATGGTTAATATTTTCAGTAACGAGGAATATGTAGACATGATTATGGATTATGAAATAAATTTTATTAATTACAAATACTCGTATTTCTAAAATTCATCGCTTTTGCCATTATTTTTTGTTGGGTACATAATTTTAAATTAAAATAAAAAATTGTCAGATTTGAAAGAAATAAATTTCCATGACAAAGAGAAAATAATTATTATTCGAATTTTTATTTGCTGTAACTTTTTTGGTTATTGAGTTTTTGTCAAATGTGTATTTAGGAAAAAGCATGACTATCAATCTTTTCCGTATGTTACGAATCATCCTGAATGTTGTTCCCTTAAAGTGAGCCCAATGCGAATGGTACGAAATAGGATTCATAAATTCTGCCGCCGCCTCCCTTGATGAGGTTCGAGCGTAAAATCGTAATGGGGTCGTAGCCACCTCAGCTCCGGCGTCCAGAGATGTGGTATGAATTTATTATCATTGGAAATGGATGGCAGATGCTAGGTAAGTGCTTTTTACGGTTCTTCGTTTATTTTTTAATTGTTGTTCCTGTTGCAAGTGCAGGGATCAGCAAAAATAATACAATGAATAATTTATATGATGTTTTAACTGCTCTGCGCGTTTGAGTTTGTCTGTTTTTACTATATTTCCTAGGAGGATTACACAATTATTTATTTATAAGTAAGATAGACCTTAAAACTTTATTATAGGCACGACCAGACTTTAAAACGTTATAAGTTTATTAAATATACGAGGTCGTTACCTCCTTTTACAATTCTTTCCACTTTTTTTTTAATCGGTCTCAACTGTAAGGTTATATGCCGTCTCGGTATCTCGTTTTCGGTGGTGTGACAACAGCGCGTAATATTCGTTTTCGCAAAGCGGTCACCCATTCAACTACTAATCACGGGCAGTATTGCTTAATTTGCGTTATTGAATGAAATTTAATAGAAAGAAATGGTAAGATATGAAATTCGCGATTATATTATTACAATCTTTTACGAAATTTCCTTATTGCATGCATTCTTATATTCTGAACAAGTTTTGTATTTACACTTTTACTGTAAAGTGAATAGGTAAAAATTTACAGCAACATTACAAATACCATTGAAATCTCTATACTCCACATTTCAATTCTACATACGTTATGTTTAGGAGGAAATAATAAACAAAAGCACAGTAATTCAATTCACTTCCATCAATTTATAATAGAATGTTTGTAGCATTGAATTCCGACAAATCTAAATGCAATTTCAACAATTTTTTGTCTATGACCCGAACACAAAAAACGATTTCGCCAAGGGAACTCCACCATAATGTTCAATGCGTCGAAATAATAATAACAATGTACTGTCGGCTTTCAACTATTACCGTTACAGTCGCAATACATTTATATGTACCCTTTATTTCATAAGACGCACACAAACACCCAAACCCCAAGTGGGAATCGAACCCACAATCTCAGAGACCGAGCGACAAGGTCGCTGCCTTAACACGCTCGTCCACCAAAACGGCGTCAAAATATAACACGTAAGACTGAAATTGAAAGATATTTTTCTTTCATTATTTATCAAGGATTCCATCTTGACCACTGGCTTGGTTAACTAGTTGCGTAATCTTGATTGATCTTTCTTATTTCCACTGGTGAGAAAACTTCGTTCTCGAAATACGCCTATAGATTTTCAGTTTATATTTAAGGCTTATTATGGGTTTGATAATATATTTCCTACGACCACTTATGCTCATTGTATGTTTGTTGTTGCTAGGGATATGAGGTATGTACATTGCAAGCATCGTGCGAAATGAATTTGTTTTGCGATTATTTTAATACAGCTCAGTTCATTTCAGTAAAGGTGCCATTGCTAGGATACGTATTTAGAATTGTCAAATATTGTAATGATGAAAACGGGACAAATTTATTATTAAAATTAAATTAAATAGGATATAATATCGTGGTCATAGAAAAAGTATAGTTTACAACTCGCACGGAATGTCCGTTTCATACTCGTATGATTTGCAGCATGAGCCGAAGGAAATGAGTACCATTCCATGCTCGTTGTATGTACAACATACTATATTCCCATGCATCATAGAGAGTAAACAGGGGTTGTAGTTAAAGGTTTTCATCATTTATTTCATATTATTAGTTTGAATAATTGATTTAAATGTGAGGTTTATCTTAAGAGATAAGATTTAAAAGAATAGCCTTTTTTCGATTCACACTAGTATACATATTTCGACAAGGACGCCGGGACAAAATACTAAACCTGTAAATTGCGCCGCGGACTGATAAAGTTTAGGATCTCCTGTATTATGATGTAATAAATATAACTTTAAAAGCTTTCAATTTTAGTTTTAAATTATTTCACTTTCATTTAACACATATTTGGCATAACGAATAGATGCTTCAGTTATTTGTTATTGTTATTATGCAAAAAAAAATTATGAATAATTAAATATTTAAACCTATAATTATTGGAAGCAAATAAGAGAAAATTTCAAATAATTTTTATTTCTTCTTTGGAATATTACTGTAAAGTAAAAAACCCGCTAGTTAAACTATAATAAATATTCGTGAATTTGTAATTAATGGCAACGGAACTTAATTAAGTTGAGCATGCGGGTTTCAGAAAAGGTCTATTATATCGCAGCAAAATAGGCGGAAGAATAAAATTAAAACTGGAATTTATTAATCAAGGTGCTATGTCTCCGGGCAGAAAATATCTCAATTGATTGGAAATTTTACAACGCGCAATTAAATTTTATATTTAAAGCCCATTTGACACATTCAGCAATTATCAGTATATCTACAACTGAATTCAATTCAGCTGTAAATTATTTTTAACATGTTCTAATTATGCAGGGTATTTGCTTAAAATTTTAATGAAATCTATACTCCATTGACTTTTCCGCTAAAATTTGAAACTAACTAGGAAACAGAGTTGGTTGCATGGGATAATTTTAAGCCGATCGGTTTGGTTAGTCGATTTATCAAATATCTAGTTCAATACTGAAGATAAAATATGGAATAAAATTTAAAATGCACAGTATTTAAAAATATAATTTTTTTTATTTTTCCTTTAAATAAATAAAATAAATAAATATATCATCACGCCTTTTACCCATTATGGGTGTGGCACTCTGCTTACGCAGATCTCGGTAAGTGATATTTTTTGCGTATGAAGTGCGGTTACCAGCCGTCAAATCATAGCCACCAAAGATGTTAGTGGAGGGTGAACTACAGGGGTAAATTTAAATTGGCAACTGTCAGCTGTGGGATTCGAACTGAGGATCTCACCCATTAAATGGAACCGTTCATAATAAGACAATTTGAAATATTTCGTTATATGTTAAAACTATAAATTGTTGTGCATTAAAACCGTATTTTCTCGCGAACTATAGGAAAAATGAATAAGCAGAAGGCGCACCTCATCAAATGATATTACTAAAATAATGACGTCACTAGCAATACGTTTATATGGAATACTAATTATTGCAAAAATGTAAACGCAATGCGTGTTGCATTACACGTGCTGCTATTTTTAGACGTGATTTGTTGCAATGAACATAAATTGCTACCAGTATATATTATTAAACACAGGACCAGGAGGAACACAAATTAAAACTGAACAAAGTAAAATCTGACAGAAGTGACAGATCGATATGGATTTTGCATGTAAACGTGATTATTTCACAGTAGTAACAACAACGTATGGAGCAAATGTGAACTACAATTATTCTTAATAATTTTAATTTCCATAATAGAAAAACATTGGCTGGTACCACGAGCTCTGTTTTTGGGTGTTTTAAGAGCAGTGTTTTAGGCTCGGTTTTAGCGTTATGCAATGTTCTGAAATTATTTTATAAAACATTGTTTCAAATAGAAGTTACAGAGAAATGTATTATCTACCACTTTTATTTGAAGTATTTTCTTATAAAATAATTTGAGAACATTGTACAGCGCTAAAACTGAGCTTAAAGCATTGTTCTTAAAACATCCACAAACAGAGCTCGTAGTACCTGCCATAGACTTTTAAATCACTACAAATTGCGTTAATATATACATAATAATCCTGAATCAATTTTACTAGTTGTACTTAGTTTATTTCATTTTTAAAATTTTATTTCAAGTGAATGACGTTCGTCTTCTGTTTGCACAAAAAAAGTACTATTCAGTAAGTTAAGGAAATAATAGTTATTTACTTTACAAGTGGGCAAAGTTTGCCCACGTGTGAAGTATAACGTTTTATCCAACACTTCTTAATAAATGAAAAATTTATTAAAGAAATATTATTTGACAGTTACATATGCTTTAAATTTTTAAATTCAAATGTCAATCGAAGTAGTTACCAAGGTGTTGTGTGTTATTATTATTGTTATAAATAAAAAAAATACTCACTAGTGGCTTTCATCAAAATTATACCCAATAGTGGATAATCTGTTACTTTGCTTGTTTAAAATCGCCATAGTTATAGAGCATTTATTGAGAGGTGTTGGATAAAATGCATTTTCTGAAAATGGGGTCTGTCACCATTTTTTAATATTTTTTTTATAAAACTTTATTTAAATTGAAGACTATCTACACTTTTAAAAAGTCTTAATTGTTATTCATTAAGCCACAATGATTTTTTTTAAATGTTGTGACGTCATTATAGAAGTGTTGGTGGATCTAAAACAGTAGAGATTTAAATAATTTTTGTTACATAAATGTTCTATTTTATTGTAATAATAATAATAAAATTAGTAATAAAATATGACTACAATTATTTACAATCTGCACTGTTTAAGATCCAGCACTACCTTTACAATGACGCCACAACATTTAAAAAAAATCATTGTGGCTTAATTAATAACAATTAAGACTTTATAAGTGTAGATAGTCTTCAATTTAGATAAAGTTTCATAAAAAAATAATAATAAAAATGGTGAAAGATCCCATTTACCAAATTTTTTTGTAAATATTTCTAATTGCTTACTAAATAATTGTGTTCAGCTTTTTAATTGTTATGACATTTTAAGAAAATATATATTATATAGTTAGCTTACCGAATATTTCGATAAAATCTAAGGTATTTTTTTTCTGTGTAATCATTTTTCTATATCTCGGTATCTATGGTATTATCAAATAGACTGTAGGTATATTGTTACATAATTTTTTTGTGCTTCTATACAGCATGGTAGTGTTGAAAACAATTTTGCACTAATTATTTTAATGAAAAATAGTGAAACAATTTTAGTTACTTTTAATTTAGGTAATATGAGTTAGAATTCGAAACACTAACAATATGAGGTTAAATCAAACTATATCTCCAAAATGTACTATCCCCATATAAATATAAACAAATACCTTGAAATATTCTTATAAATAATATGACTGTAAAACAAATAACCACCAGTTTGCTAATTACAAGGTTAAATATAAATTAATATGCACCAAAATCTGCATGTAAATACATGTGTAATGTAAGCTTTACATGCATAAAATAATAAATTCTAAATACTAGGTCTACAACTACTAAAATTACAACAATTATTATATTACTAAACAGTGAATTACAAACTAAAAATAGGTATTGGAGAGTGAAATATCCATTCCAGCATACTTTGAATACTCAGAGTGAGTATTAAAATAGAATCACTTGAAGAAAAAATTTAGGGAGATGTATAAACTTCGAATGACGTGTAATCGACAGTTTTACGGTTAAACTTTCTCTTTCGGTTTGCGGAACTTGAACTGTGATGAAATATTCATAATTCGTTGTATAAAATATTTTTGAAATATTAAATGAGTACTAAGCTTTGTCAAAAGTACGACATAAATAAAATTATAATATTACAGCTTGTAATTTGTTTCATGTATAAACGATACACTTCTACAACGCAGAAAAAATATATTTTATTCATGTTGAAAAAAAATTTAATTAAATTATTTAATTGCACCACAATTACAATTTTATATAAAATTGTTGCAACATTATAGGTGGCAAATTATATTCGTATACAGAATGAAATATTATAGTTGTGCAATTGTAATAACCAACTTTGTGGTGCAAAATAAAAAAGTTATCTGAACTGTTCAACACATAACCTTTCACAAATTTCTAATTTTTAAACGATACAAAATATAGAAAAGTTTCTAATAAATATTGTAGCCATATATACTAAAAATGAAATCAAATCTAACCTCAAAGCCTTAAAGTAATAAGAATATACCTATATACGTATAAAAAACTTAAATTTATCCCCTAAGTTTTAAAGTTATAAAGAAATCTAATAAAGAATTCTAAATACATATTTCGAAAACTAAGTTGTCATCATCAGTAGAACAAAAAGAGGGATACAATCAAGATTACACAACTTGTGATCCAAGCCAGTGGTCAAGATTGAATTCAACTTGAAAAACTAAAAATATCTGTTTATACTAAAACGAAGCAATCAACCGTGTCCAATTAACCATTAATGATCAAGAAAATATCTAATAGCTTAATGCTTGAGTCAACTTAAAACTAATTCTCTAATAGGTCAAACAATTTACTATTAGGTATGGGACCCAGGTTAGAATTATCAGCCGATGTTTATTTTTACATATATTAATACTTTCAAACGAGTCTAACTCTCTTTTGTTTCAGATAGTTTATAAAAGTTTTAAGTTTTTCGAGTTAAAAAATAAATATGGAAAATATGTTCCGCAACACTCGATTTCTCCGGGTTGCCCTATTTAACGTAGTTTATGTGTTCTTTAAATCTAGTTGACATGTGTCGTTAATTAAATTATCATCATCAGTTGATGCGAGGGGGAAAAATTTAGATTACAGAACTAAGTGAGTTGTTAAGATAAAATCCAACTTAAAAAATAAATAGACGTCTTTAAAAGTAGTGTTCTTGGTTTTATCCCTCTTGCATCTACTGATGATGTATTTATTGTAGCCAATATTATTCCACATTTCTTAAATATTTTAATAGATATTTATGTATCAAGGCACCGAAGTATTACTTTTTATCACGAATATGGAATTTATATGCCGAGGTACGCGGGACCGAGGAACATAAACCATATAAGTGATAAAAAGGAACTTTAATGCCACGGTACATATTAAATTTTATTTGAAATGTAAAACTAGAACCAACTTGAAAAAATGGTACAGGTTTAGTTTACATATATCTCAGTTCTCAGTTAAGTCAAACATTAGAACTTACACTCAGTGGTGCCAATCTCGGACAGTGAAGTTATCGAAAAGAACATTAAAAATTGTTTGTTTCTTCTCAACTTCTTTATCGGAATTAATTAGTTCGATCTTCTAGCACATATTTTTTTCATTTTACGTACAAATTTACTAACGTACATCGTTCACCTGACGAAATTATCTTACTTGTACAATAAATTATTGTACAACGTAGTATTGGCAAACTGCGTTGCTCAAAGTCGTAGTATAATGGATTACTTTAATAGCTATTTCAGAGCTCTTAATGACGATTTAGGTAGGTGTTCTTTAGTGTCGATTTCAAATAATAGTTATTTATGTATCAAGGCACTGAAGTTCAATTTTTTATCATGAATGTGGAATTTAGTTGCCGAGGCTCGTAGGGCCGAGGAAAATAAACCATGTGGGTGATAAAAATGAACTTCAGTGCCGAGGTACATATTAAGTTTTATTTAAAATCTAAAATTCGAAAAAACTGTAAAAAGAATTACAATATAGGTTAAGTTTATACATCTGTCAGTTGTCAATTGAAACTGACAGTCAGTGTTGCAAACCTCGAGAAGTGAAGTTATCGTAAATAACACTCAAAATTATGTGTTTTCTCCTCAATTTCGTCATCGGAATTAATTAGTTAATTCTTCTTGTAAATTTTGTTTCATGTTACATCCAAATTTACTATAGTACGTCAATATATCTGCCAAAATTATCCTAATTGTACAATAATTATTTAACGGTTGCCAACATTGGGTTACTCAAAATCGTCGACTTTAGTGACGATTTCTGAGCTTTTAATGACGATTTTTGAGCAATTTAGTGCCGATTTCAAATAAAATATATTATGCAGTGAATTAAGAGATATGAAGTGCTATTCACCTACTCTTCATTTAAAATTTTCTTGACTTTAAAGGCAAGAAGTAGGTCATGGTTTGTTATGTTTTTGTTTTTATTTTTAATTGTTAAGAGTTTACTTGTTTTACGTAATTATGTATTTTTGTTATTCAGATTTCTAAATTTTTAAAATAAACATCGTTTCATTAAATTCCAATTGATTGTTTAATTAAATTTTAATTTTACATTCGTTATACAATTTAACTGACTTAAATAAGTATTATTTTTTAATCTAATTAGCTTGTAATTTGAACATTTAAATTTTAAATATAAAATACCTAAATGACCTATGGGTTGTAAATTATTGTATTGTTGCTAATACTATTTCATATCATTTTGTATAAAACAAAATTTAACATTATTATATGTTTAAAAAATCCTTATAATCGTTAAAGTAAACTAATATTATGCAGCGCGTAGCTTCAACGAATGATTCCGAGTGTGAAGAATAAACGAGCATGTATAAATCGCACTATGAATGTGGACGAGGCGAAAGTGGTGTATCAGGATAGGAATGTTTGGAGGAGATTGATTGTTGGTTGACTGTGTTTCTGGGTTCGTGCTACCCCACTAAGTGGAACATAGCGTGACCTTATGTATGTATGTATGCGTAGCTTGAATATCAAAATTTTAAATATGTTTAATCAGTTGAAAACTTACTACCGAAAGTAGGAGGTAGAAATGAAGAATGTTAATTTAGATCCATTATAGCACAAAAGTTGTCAAAATAACTGATTATTTACCTATACATCAATTTATACAGATTACGAATAATAATGGCAATAACAAATGTTTTAGCGGTAAATACGATAGATAACATTATCAGCGAAACCATTACTAAAATAAAATTCAACTTAAAAAAATATACTGCACGTGTCTCTTATAAAAGCACTCACAATATTAAACAAAATATACGACAGTATTGAATAAAAACACTATTTTCAAATAAATTTCATTTCTATTAAAGGTTTAAGCGTGCATTACACGATGAAGTTTTCTTTTTAAGGGACATTAAAAAGTTTTCTCTCTTGCACAATGAGATGTAAGAGAGATAGATGAATCGACAAAAAGAATACGCGGTACATTTTCTTGAAATTTACTACAAAACATTGGTCGTTCACTTGCACATTGCTGCTTTATCACTTTACCATCTATCCATGTATTGCAATAGGTGAATTAGCTGTCAAATGTCATTTTAAATCGCTTGAAAAGAAAAACTTCATCGTACAATGCTTGCTTTGTTCGTGTTTAGACTCTATCAGCTATTAAATTAGCACAATAACTAAGGAATAAATTGTATTTACAATTATAATTAATCCTACATTGCAAGAAAGTTGGAAATATTAGAAATTTTACTTCAAAATAGGAATAAATTATAATAAAATAAAGTCAGTAAAATTATAAAATACTTTTGGATTAAGTTCTGTAAAAATAATTCATTTAAATACAACGTTTTATTTATATTATACATAATTCTTCATCAGGAAAACATTTTACTCATTTGTTTTTTGAAAAAGAGATGTAAAATAAATAAATGTTGTATTTAAATAAAATATTTTAATGTTTTTATACCTCTGCACGAAACTTTAATGATATGTATATAATTTGATATTCAGATTATACAACAAAAAGATTTTTTCTTCAAACGTCATAAAAGTACGTTGTTATGTATTTGTATTCAACAAGCAGAAGTTCAATATTGTCGCCGCCGGCGTAAAAGTGTATCCTTGGCAACACATTTACGCCGGCGGCGGACAAAGTAAAATATTATGAAAAGTAGTTAGGTTGTAATTCAATAATTTGACAGTTAAAAATGAAACAGAACAGCATATTCTACGGCAACTTGAAATGCTAGATAAGACAGAATATTTTTTGAAGTTTTGAGCATTTTATAATATTTATAATTTTATTTTCTATGTTTGAAGAAAAAATAGCATGTGTTATTCGGAGTAAATGTGTCTTTGGGTGCTTCGCATGTAATTATTCGACTCGCTTCGCTCGTCGTTCAAACTTACATGCTCAGCACCCAAAGTATCACATTTACGCCTAATGACACAATATACTATTATTTTGAAATTCGCAAAAATTAAGGTATTTCATTCCTAGCGAACATTTTAGTGCCACTGGTTAAATAGTACTTTCAACTATTTATAATTATGATACTAATGAAATAAAAGTATAAACACCTGATGCAATACCTTATTTTTATATTAAACCAGTGACACTAAATATGTTTTCTGGGAATGAAATACCTTAATTTTTGCGAATTTCAAGAAAGTTCTTTTTGTTCTATAATCAGTATATCAAATTATATATTATGTCATTAATGTTTCGTCCATAGGTAAAGAAATACTCTATATTTTCTCAAAACACTAGGTGCACAAAATTTATTGATAAATTTACTTTATTAGGGTGAAGAGTTTTTCGCGCAGTAATAACGTTCCTTTTATTATTTAAACTTTATATCTGTATACAATCTGTAATATTTATTTGACATATATATTTTTTCATCAACATTCAAATCACTATGGGTATTGTTTATATAAAAATAGTAAGTGTACGTTGTATATTTATTTGGTTTTCAATATTTATAAATAACTATTTAGTTTGAAATTCAATTTATACGTTTGACAACCCTATGCTGTCAATTGTAATTAAAAAATAAATTATTTGTTAAAATAAGTTTATTTATAATTTTGATATTAAGTGTTATTTTTCAAAATTCACTGACTTTTGAAACGTCATACATTTTACAACTGATTAGGAAATGAAAAGTATTTCATAACTGGTTATGACAAGTTCATATCAACTACAAAAACTAGTACACTACACAAGTGAAATAAGTATACCTATTTAAATCTCAATATTTAGGTATTGTACAAAATATGTATACGAGTATACTTTCATAGGTTTAAAGTTTTAAAGAACTGTTTTTATCAAATTGTCTGTAACAAGTTGGGAATTGTTATTTTGTGTAACTTGTGTTATATTGCGAGATCGCAAAAATACCACTCGTTACAAAAAATGTGACATTTCCTAACTCTATGCAAAAATAGTTATTACAGAACTTAATCTAAAAGTAATTTATAACAAAATATATTTAATTAAAACTCGAGATACACACAATCTCATAAAATATTATAAAAAAAATTGTGAAACAACTCAAATAATTATTTAAATTGTTAAAATAAGTTTTGAAAGTTTGTTCCTCAAACATTTAAAAATCCCGAATCAATAAATTCAAAATATTTCATACAAAACCCTAACCCTCTAACAATTATAAAAAAATCAACTCACCTGGCTTTGCAACAAAGAACCAAAAGTCAAAACACGATCCCAAAAACAAAACAAAACAACAGAGTGCAAGTTTAGCGCGACTGATCTAATTGGCACGTGCAGTCATTCGTTCGCTTTTCACCTCTTCCTGGCGTCGGAACGTCTGCTTTGGCGGACATCGACGCGTCAACTGCCGGCGTCGGGGCGCCCGAGTGCGGTCAACGTCGCTTAGAGCTTGCGCACGAAGGACGAAGACGGAATCGCCAGGAGAAAAGGAGGGAAAAGGATATCCGCAGGTGAAATGTATACGGGTTCGTTGTAATTTTTGTTGAATATTAACTAGGTTTTATGGAGAATTTATTCAGCATTTTTCTTTTGCAGATGGATGAAATATGGTGACGAGATTTCATGCGAATAAATTGAATTTATTGTGTTACAAGAATTTGATTTTAAGATGAGACAAGAAATCTAATATACGGTAAAAGAAAAGGTTGTGCGTAGATATAAATAGTTTCATTTTTAGGAATTTGCAATTTCCTTTTTCCATGGAAATCAGAGATAGGAAGCACTTTACTTCTATTAATAATAATGGGGTCTGTGACCATCGTCGAATTTTGAGAAACGTATAATAAATAATAAATTGCAAATAATCTTATAATTTTATGATATTTTCAGTAATAATATAATATGCCTGGCAACAAGGTTTCAAAATATCTCTCAAATTATTTTCTAACTTATCGAACTCTCGAGTTGTATTTAGTAAGAACGCTGATTAAGGGCGACTAACTAGCAGTTGACTATCTGTGTTTTTCAGGTGTCAAACCTTCTTACATGATTATTGAGAAAAAATATTGTAAATAGAAGTGGTAGAATATTTAATTCTGTATGTCTTTTATTCGAAGCTTATATCTCTAAAATAATTTAGGAACACTAGACAGCGTAAAATAAAGTTAGTCAACTGCTTGTTAATCACTCTTAATCGGTTGTTTTTACTAGCAGTCATAATTTTTTTTATTTCATCATCAGGCACGGCACTAAATCTATCTTTTATGCTCATTTTTTTTCTTGTGTTGATGATAACGATCTGACAACTGACATTTGTCCACAAAAACAAAAAGACTACAGAGATTATTCCCGGAAATAATCACTAGAGCTTTAATCTCAGTATAATAATGACAGGACTTCAGTGCCTTGATACATAAATAACTATTATTACATTACTGTCAATCACTTTAACTGTAACTAAGGTAATAACTCATAGACTATGTTTACATATAGGTAAATAGAAAACTCCAGGTTTAAAATTACAACAGACGGCATTTGTATTTATGTACCTCTATAATATGTCAATCTTTCTCCTACCAAAATAACATCACGTATTCCTTCTCATAATATTAAATATTTAATTTTTCGTTCCTATAAATAATTCAATTATTTTAAAATACAGGTTACCTATTGTATTTTCTTATTTAGAATTATATAAATAGTATATTGTGTCATTAGGAGTAAATGTGATACTTTGGGTGCTGAGCATGTAAGTTTGAACGACGAGCGAAGCGAGTCGAACAATTACATGCGAAGCACCCAAAGACACATTTACTCCGCATAACACATGCTATTTTTTCTTCAAACATAGAAAATAAAATTATAAATATTATAAAATGCTCAAAACTTCAAAAAATATTCTGTCTTATCTAGCATTTCAAGTTGCCGTAGAATATGCTGTTCTGTTATTTTTGTTTATTTGTTTCATTTTTAACTGTCAAATTATTGAATTACAACCTAACTATTTTTCATAATATTTTACTTTGTCCGCCGCCGGCGTAAATGTGTTGCCAAGGATACACTTTTACGCCGGCGGCGACAATATTGAACTTCTGCTTGTTGAATACAAATACATAACAACGTACTTTTATGACGTTTGAAGAAAAAAAATTAAAAGTTTGTTACGAACCCTATCTATGCTTGTTTGGAAGTAAAACAACTCGAAATATTCAACATCAGACAAAATCGCTGCGGTCGGTGTCGCAAATTTTTCATGTCATTGCACTTTTAAGTTGCTGCCAAGCAACCACGATCTCATAAATAAAAGTTTGTCGGAAAAAAACATAAACCTCTTGTGGTATTACCTTCGATAATATTGTCTAATTTATGATAACAATTTATTAATATCACAAAAATTCTTTATACCACTTCGTTCGTCGAGGATCGATGTATAATTTATTTTATAACCAAAAGACCGTAAAGGATTAGATAAATTTGATGTTACTGATGTTAAGGTTGATATACAGGGTGTTATGGAATGCTTTGGCCAAACTTTAAGGTTAACATCTTAATGAAAAATGGAGTTAAAAAGGCCTAATCCATTATTCTCTCCTGTTAATTTCCTTAAAAATAAATGTTTTAAATGTACCCCCGATTTTGAGAACTGCTGTCCTATAATGTATGCCTAGTAAAAAAATTAAGCTACGTTACTTAACAACATTTAAAGGGCGCATAAACCATAAACGAAATATGACATATGTATATCAAAATCGTGTAACACTTACGGAATAATTAGTAGTAATAGTATATTACGTACCGTGAACTGTAAGTGATAGTTTTTAGGTCGAGAATGTAGTTTAGGATGTCGAGACCCGTAGGGTCGAGATTTCCTAAACATTCGAGACCTAAAAAATCACTTACAGTTCGAGGTTAGTAAGATATTTTTTGCAATACCTGCGTAAATATAAGAAAAGGAAAAATAGGTATCAAAATTAACAGCTGACAGATTGAGGTTAAAAATAAAATTTGAATGATTTATATTTACTTACCGTCCACCGTGAACGGTAAGTTTCATTTACCATCCACCGTGGACGGTAAGTAAATGATGTAACCATGGAAACCAATTGTGCAATAAAAGTTCCACTTACTGTGTATCAATTTTGTTATTAATGGGTAACTTACAGTACAGATATTGCAAAAAGTATTTTTTTTACTTTTAAATATTTTGCAGTAAAGCGATATAACAAATTGAACATATTTTGACGTCACGGGTACTTGCATTGATGCTATTGACCAGAAATATGAAAATTGCAAATCGCGCGTCTGCCGCTGCGCCCAACGCCTATTGTGGGCTAAAATAGAACTACGAAATGTCATTTTATTTGTTTTGTTTGATGGTATTTAAGATTATATTTGTTGGGCTTCTATTAATTGTTTCATAATTTGAAAATCTATTGAATAAAATTGTATGTTGAGGTTAGGTTACATCACTACGAGCGCCACTGTTCTCATACTTTCGTATGTTGTTTACTCGAATATCAGGTAAAATACTCTAAAGTTGCCAATGGAATTATATCTTTATTTATATTAAGTTTAATTGTGGCTAATTAAGACTATTCTGCAATTGCAAATTGAGGCATATTTTCAAATATAATCATTCAACTTTACACAATTAAGTTTTCAGAATGGCCGAATGTCAAACTGTGAAAATACAGATTATACGTAGTTGCTAGGAAATATTTATTTAGTATTAAAGTACAGCTTGTACAATGAAAAAAATAGTATATTCTACAACAAGTAATGGAATGGCACATATTCCACACGATCAAAAAGTTTGGCGAGGGCTAAGGTTTGCGAGTGTGGGATATGCTATTCCGTTACCTGTTGTAGACTATACTTTCTATAACAAGATTTTGGAAATTATACAAAAAATACAAATACAAAACTGTTGAAAACGACAAACTCAAATAATAGTAGTTATTTATGTATTGTAACAGGTACCTCGCACTTGGTACCAAGAGGTAACTGACATACGAAAGGGTTTTACTTGATTAAATGAATAACCAAGGGTAGCGTAGTCGCTGGCCACCACGGAATATTTTAACTCGATTCCGAAGAGTATTTAGAAAAAGACTTCTGATCAATTGGCGGGAAACATGCGCGCAGGCGGGAATCAAACACGTATTCAACAATAACAAAATTATATAATATTTAATAACGAACAAGCAAAAGAAATTATATAAATCAAATACTTTTACGAGCTGAATAATTCGATGCTATATAAACCAAAGTATCACTTACTCACTAACTTTTACAATAACTTTCAAAGATCGAAACTGATATAACATTCGCAATTAACAATACTCATACATAAAACTCAAATCTACTTACATGAACTCACAAAATAAACTTCACAAAAACTATGTATACAATCGAGAGAGGAGCCCTTAAACTGTGTAGTAATTCTTTCAACATTTCACAAGAAAAGCCAAAATGCAAGTGTCTGCTCACTGCCCAAGGTTCGCAATTTATTACTTAAGGGATGGGACAGTGGCACTCAAAATAACTCTAACTGGGCACTACTCTCGCATAAGACTCTGGTTAAATATTTTCTACAACATATTGACTTCCGCTGCTTAGGCGGGAATTGAACTGCAATACTAAAGAAGTGGAATTTTCCACGAACAACTAACAATGAACCATTTACTTAGTTTGAAATCTCTAAATATCGCTTGCAATCTTTAATCGTAATAAACGCAAATACCGTTTATTACATCCCTTTCCCCTTAAAATAAATTATATTTCTAAAGGAAATATAATTTAATCCAATCAAATATAAGCTAATTGCTTCTCAATACATCATGAATATAAAATAAAATCACTACTGAAAACTGAAATGCTTCTAACTAGAATAATCAACCAATATCCAATAACAATCTTATTGGAATCTTCCTCTAGCAGTCCAACTCCTCGATTCGACAAAGTCTGGCCCCAGGGTTCCTTGCATCTCGGTGACGCCTCGATACGTTGCACATCAGCACATCCGTTAACTCTGGGTATCCACAAACTGGCCATCGTCGAAGGAGTGGTCCATGTGTACTACAAAATTTCATTCGGCAGAAATATGTCCCAACATATCATACTACTCACTAATTTACACATTTAATTGTCTACCAGAAATCTATCTAAGTAACTTTCCATTCCTTACTCTTGAATCTGTTATGCATAACTCATTCGAACAAATGATACTCTAACTCTTTTTGCCTATCCCCTTACTTGAACAAATCTTTTAACAATTTAATTTAACCTACTTCTATAATTCTTGATATCAATTAATTACCATGCATCATTGCTCTTTACAAACTACTGTTTCTGTTACCATAATATTTCAGAATTTCCTACCTACTAGACTTGTACTGCCTGTCATTACAACTCGGAGTATTTCTTTCGCGCCTAAACTGACCCCATTTGGCGCATTCCTTGTCTGCTGTATGCCTCTCGTTTCCTGAAGTCTGCTACAATAGAGTCGAGGACATCTGCTGACCTTCGGACTGGACTTCCTTTTCTCGTGGGTGGTGTATACCTGCTAGCTTTGTCTTCAACCCTGGTTTGCTCGAACATCTTATGGTTCTGTTTCCCGCTTCTTTTCTTGTACTTGACTTGCTTCCAATTTTGGCCTTCGACTTCGTTGCAATAGTTAACAGCTCTATCTGTCTCAACACAAAAATCTTTGTAATTCACATACTCATGACACATACCTACCGTTTTGTCAGTGTTTTCCGAATCCTTATGCACTGCAAGTGCCTGGTAAGGAACAGCCGATTTCACACTAGAAATCTCACACTGGTCTTCGCTTTCATCTCTACGGACAACTCGCAACTCGTCCTTGGTTTTACAACCTCGACTGACCGTTGAAGGAAGCTCAACCCCTGTGGTGAGCTCTTCGCGTTCAACGCCAGCAACATCATGACGCGGTTTTTTATTCCGGTCAACGACAGCTCTCAAATAATTCGCATCGCTCTCTCTAGCACACTGCTTTAGGGTCTCTCGATTGCATTCATTCCCTACTTCGCTAAAATTTTCAATTTTGTCTCGATCACTACCAAAATTATGAACTAAATTTTCACAAAATCGCGCAATATGTCCATAACGTTGACATTCAAAACATATTAAATTCATATTTTTTGTATTATTCTTTGCTCTATTTTGATTTATATTACTATCTCGATCTGAATAACTAATACTTTCTTCATTTGCGTTACTAACTCTATCTTCGCACATTCGAGCTATATGCCCCATTTTATAACATTTAAAACACATTCTATTTCTGAATCTATTCTTCCAACGATCGCAATTATACTCAACTTTACAGAAATCTATTCTTTCCTCTTGAAATCTATCAATCGAAATCTCATTCCCTGAATTTTTTGAACTCATAATTTTCTTACAAAATCTCGCGATATGTCCTACGTCATGACAATTAAAGCACATTTTATTCCTATACCTGTCTTTATTACTACTTGCCGCCTCACTAAAATACCCTCTTTGCTCTTTAGTACCGTCCTTAAAACTATGTTTCACTTTTTCTTTTCTGCTATTTAAACTACCTGCGTTAGAATACGTGCCTCCCTCTGGGTTTGTAACTGACTCAAAATTATTATTTTTCATCGATAAATTATCTACCTGTACTAGCTGAATTAATTTTTCTACTGCCTCGATTAGTTTTGTTTCTTTACTATCTACTTTATTTACAATCTCTCTATTATTTTCTAATACATTATGAACCATTTCAATTCGTTTCGCGATTTCTAAAGCTTTTTTAAGTGTCTCTGGTTGGGCCATTAATATATCGTGCTGAAACTTGGGTAAAATGCCCATCATAAATTGAGTAAACATGCGTTTTTCTACATATTTATTATTAAATTCTTGCTCTACAGCATCATCGCTCTCATCTACCAATTGATTCCCAATAACTCGTAACCGTGATTCATATTCAATAACTTTTTCATCTTTTCTCTGATAACAATTTCTAAATTCATTTTCTACTGATAAAAAGAATGGCTTTGGTGCATACATTTCTCTAAGAACTTTCTTAAAATCTGACCAATTTTGTGTATTACTAATTTCACGATTCGTTCTAACAAATTGACTTGCTTCTCCACCCATATGAATTTTCGCAAACGTAACTCTATTCTCATCGCGCATTCCTATTAACGAACATACACATTCTACTTTATCAATAAATTCTACAATATTATCTTCCTGTTTGCCATAAAAATTAGGGATTCTCGAACTTATATTGGACAATGTGCTCCTACTTGACAATTCACTAATTACTTGCATTAATTGATCGTTTGTCGCCATTTTACTGTAACTTACTTATACTGCTATCAAAGATGTAACAAAACTATATTCAAATTTCTAAAGGCTTACTGGCTTGATAGGTTCGACCACCGCTGACATCAAAGATGTAACAAATACTAATTATAAAAATTATCTCTGTTTACTAAGGTACACTGATTTGAGGGGTCCGTTTTTCGCGCTACCAAAGATGTAGCAATACTAATTACAATAAATATCTTTCTTTAATAAGGCACACTGGTTTGAGGGGTCCGTTTTTCGCTGCCACCAAAGATGTAACAGGTACCTCGCACTTGGTACCAAGAGGTAACTGACATACGAAAGGGTTTTACTTGATTAAATGAATAACCAAGGGTAGCGTAGTCGCTGGCCACCACGGAATATTTTAACTCGATTCCGAAGAGTATTTAGAAAAAGACTTCTGATCAATTGGCGGGAAACATGCGCGCAGGCGGGAATCAAACACGTATTCAACAATAACAAAATTATATAATATTTAATAACGAACAAGCAAAAGAAATTATATAAATCAAATACTTTTACGAGCTGAATAATTCGATGCTATATAAACCAAAGTATCACTTACTCACTAACTTTTACAATAACTTTCAAAGATCGAAACTGATATAACATTCGCAATTAACAATACTCATACATAAAACTCAAATCTACTTACATGAACTCACAAAATAAACTTCACAAAAACTATGTATACAATCGAGAGAGGAGCCCTTAAACTGTGTAGTAATTCTTTCAACATTTCACAAGAAAAGCCAAAATGCAAGTGTCTGCTCACTGCCCAAGGTTCGCAATTTATTACTTAAGGGATGGGACAGTGGCACTCAAAATAACTCTAACTGGGCACTACTCTCGCATAAGACTCTGGTTAAATATTTTCTACAACATATTGACTTCCGCTGCTTAGGCGGGAATTGAACTGCAATACTAAAGAAGTGGAATTTTCCACGAACAACTAACAATGAACCATTTACTTAGTTTGAAATCTCTAAATATCGCTTGCAATCTTTAATCGTAATAAACGCAAATACCGTTTATTACAGTATCAAGGCTCTGAAGTTTAATATTTTTATTATGAATATGGAATTTATTTGCCGAGGACTCCCGGAAGGCCGAGGAAAATAAACCATGTGAGTTTGGTTTTGCTTATAAAATACGTCAAGATGTTTTTGGAAGGGGTTCCACAACGAAGTTAAAATGGCAACTGTCGACTGTGGGATTCGAACTGGGGATTTCACCAAATTCCACATATTATTACAACCATTTTTATTTGATTCCATATTCCAAATAAATAGAATTTATTGTTTTGTGTCGAAGAAACTTTAAATTCCGGTTATTCAATTAAGACCAAAATCTTTTCTCTTTCGTGCGTTCTTATACATTTGAACACACAGCGATCCATCCATCCATCCACACAGACGTCATTGAAAAAAAAGTTAAAACAAATTCAGGAAATCCCAAAATATGTATTAGTATGTTATGTAATATTCTTTCAAATCCTACTTCAATAACTGTCTATTAATATTATGCACGAACGAAATATTAAATTCAATAACTAACATTATATAACCTAATCAAGTGTGTCCACGTGTCCAGTGCATGCATATGTGATTTAAAAATAATTAATTTGTATGACTAAAATATACCCCATTTGATATTTATACACTGGAGCTGAGTGAATCATAATAGAATTGTACGTAAATGAATTACCGCATCATTTAGCTACAGAATTGATTCAAGCTAATTACCTATTCTGTCTAAATTTACACACACTGAACTTTTGCATCGAGCTATTGAAATCTGCGGGCGACAAAAATAAATAGACGAATTAATAAATTCATTTTAATATTATAAAAGGTTGGTAGGTACTACTAATAAAAGATTTATGCCCAGTTGTACCCCGTTCACTTAAACGTTAAGAGTTCCTTCAAATTCTAAGTAATCCTTAAATATAAAATATTCGTTGAACCAACCAAATTTCAGCAGTTAAATTGACTTAAGAAATCCTTAAATTAAGTGTCCGACATTGGCCACTTAAAGTCTACTTAAGAAAGGAACAGTCAAATATTTGTATTTATGGTTGGGAAAAATGTTAAATTATTATGATATTGATTACGACAATGACAATATGGATGATTTGGAAGATATTCAATTTATAAATAATCGTCCGAGAATAATATATTAACGGTATTTGGGGCTTTGGCACTAAATTGATTGGTGATAATTTCCTATACTTCTTCTTTCTTTTTATTTATCATTGCATTTATCGTTTTATTTTCAATAATATTCTTATAGTCTGCAACGAGTTGTAACAGAAATACCTTCTCGTCCGTTATGAAATTTGCGTATCTTTTTCTCTTCTTTTCATTTTTCAGTTCTATTTTAATACTCGATTCATTTCATCACTAAATAATATTATTACAAAGTTTCTTACCTTACTTGGCAATCCTTCTCGATATATTAATGAATGACATTGTCATGGATTATCATAGCATTGGAAACACAGACATGAAAGTTTGAAATGTCACAAACAATAACAAATCTTCTTGGCTTTTCGTATTAAACTTTCTAGATTCTAACATTATAAAATGAAAATTTCGTTAACACTAGAATGCCCGGAAGATCAAAATGACCGTTTTTACAATTTAAAATGTTCTTAGTCACAGACATTCTGGATATCCTATAATGTTAAGTTACCAAAGATTTTTTTCGTTTTGAAATTCATTTTTATATCTCTAGTTTTAGATATAGAATGTAGAACTAAGTAATGCTTAAATTCAACGTGAGCAACAAACTTAAGATATAAGGATTCCTTAGTAGTAAGTAATACTTAGTAAAGTTTAATTTTAAGGAAGGGCGGTGCAATTGGGCATTAAATATTTAATAATAAATAAATACATATAATACCAAGTCAATTACCGACTTTTAGCATAGTACTCTGCTTTTACAGATCTCGACACTACATTTTACAACTAATGCCCAGTTGCACAGCCCTTCCTTAAATTTAAACTTTACTAAGCATTACTTATTACTAAGGAATCCTTATATTTTAAGTTTGTTGTTCACGTTGAATTTAGGCATTGCTTAGCTAGTCATTGCTTAGTTCTACATTCTGTATCTAAAACAGAATTTCAAAAACGAAGAAGAATATCTGTTAACTTAACATTAGAATGCTCAGAATATCTGTGAATAAGAACATTTTAAATTATATAAACGGTCATTTTGTCCTGTCTGGGCATTCTAATGTTATCGAAATTTTCATTTTCTAAAGTTAGAATCTCTAGTAAGTTTAATACGAAATGTCAAGATTTGTTTACTGTTTATGACATTTCAAACATTCAGAAAATTCATTAATTTATCGAGAAGGATTAAAGCTGTATTCACATACAACTTATTGCGGTTTAATCCGTGAGCCAGCTGTAAAATAGCGACTCATTTGACCAAAATATTCTGTAAGTTTTATGGAATCTACCCATTTAGGTACATCGAAAAATGCAAGTCTGCCATGCAGATCTGGGTGGAGTTCAAAATGGCGTCCATTAAAAAAGGAAAGTAAAGGAAGGAATATTGAATCATGTGACCACAATTTTCTTTTTTATCCCATGATACTAGACGCAAATACAAATCAAAAGACACCAGTCTGCCACTCGTATGTGGCCGGGTTGCCTCAGCAGACGAATTTCAAAATTTAAAATTTGTTGCTCGAAATTTGACTTAAATGACCAAAATTTTCTTTTTTATTTCATGATACCAGAAGAAACGACACCAGTCTGCCACTCGTACATGGTCGAGTAGTCCTGGCAGACGAAATTCAAAATTTAAAATTTATGGCCCGAAATTTCACTCAAATGACCAAAATTTTCTTTTTATCCGATACTAGACGAAAATACAAGACAAAAGACACCAGTCTGCCGAGGCAACCCGATCACGTACGAGTGGCGGACTAGTGTCTTTTAATTTGTATTTTCGTCTAGTATCATAGGTTAAAAAGAACATTTTGGTCATTTGAGTCAAATCTCGAGCAATAAATTTTAAATTTATAAAATTCGTCTGCTGAGGCAACCCGGCCACATACGAGTGGCAGACTGGTGTCTTTTGATTTGTATTTTCGTCTAGTATTTTGAGATTAAAAAGAAAATTTTGGTCACATTATTCAAAATTCCATCTTTTACTCTCCTTTTTTAATGGATGCCATTTTTAATACCACCCAGATCTAAATGGCAGACGTGCGTTTTTCGATGTACCTAAACGGGTAGATTCCATAGAACATACTGAAACTTTTGGTCAAATGCCTTGCAGTGGTCTTGCTGTTGCGTTGCTAGCGTATGATGTTTGACAAGCGCTTCAGCGTATAGGCATTCACAATGACTTGTTGCTGTTGTAGTGCTATTGCCTTGCGTTGCACGAGTTTGTAAACTCCAAACTCAAGCAAGGCAACGGAAGCAACAGCCAATCAGACTCCACTATGGAAAAGGATAGGTATATATGACAAGTTGACACTTAACCTAAAATATTTTCTAATATTGTGACATTTGTATTATGTAGGTGTATGTATATATATATATTAGCAGAAAATAATTTTGTAAGTATTTGTATTATAGTTGTACGTAGCCATTATTAAATTAATTATTACAAGTTTCTAGTAAACTGACAGCCCATCAGCGCCGGTAACTAACAAAACTGTATTATTGGTAACAAAGAAGTTAAGTCCTATGTGAACGGTGTACATACAATACAAATGCAACAAAACAGCAAGGCAAGACAATCGAAGCAAGGCAACAGCAATAAGTTGTATGTGAATACAGCTTTACTAAGTAAATTAATTTTGTAATAATAACATTTAGTATTTTTTGTTAATCGAAAAAAGCACATCCGACAAATTGTGAAAATGATTAGCTCGTTCATATATTATTCTCGGACGATTATTTATAAACCTAATATCTTCCAAATCATCCATATCGTCATCGTCGTAATTAATATCATAGTTATTTTACATTCTTCCTCACCACAAATAAAAATACTTGACAGTTTCTTTGTTAAGTAGACGTTAAGTGGCCAATGTCGGACACTTAATTTAAGGATTCCTTAAGTACCTGGTACCTGGATAAAGAATAATATCAAAAGCACCTATTACTTCATATGTAATTCAGATAAATGGTAGTTATTTGAACTAGAGGAAATTACACAATAATTTAAGATCCAGTATACTTATTCTTAAGGATGTGAGACAGAGGTTGTACCATTGTTATCTCTGAAACCAGATATAGGGCAAGTAACAACTTCAAAATAGTATCTCGTTACTATTCTTGACGTAGTTTCTCTTTGATTCAAACTTTAAAGAAACTTGGTCGTTTCGCTGACACGATGAATTAAATTTAAAGTACACAGAGATGAAAATGCATTTAAATAGAACATAATGAAGACTTTGAATATTAAATAGTTTTAATTTATTGTTTTGTTGTTGCATTGCAATTACTTTACTTTAAATGAGAAAGATGTATTTAAAGAAACAAGTACACAATTTTGAATTAATAATTTATAAAAATATTTTGAAATTTGACCTTTGGCAAAAATGGAAGATCGATACTCAGTATGGTATGATAGGACGTGAAATATGTTAAATAATTACTGAAATAAATTGGACATGTGGTTATTCTCACGTATATGAATATTTCTATCTAAATTTAAAACTGTCAAAAATGATTAAAGTACCACAAATGAAATTCGCAAATTAGTTTTTATAATGCGATTGTTTTCGAATAGAATTTAATGTTATTGAAACGTCAAACATTTATATTACATACAAGTCAGAGAGTAAAGCTATATTTTTAGAAGGTTTGAAAAGAATAAATTGTGCCCATCACATAATCTCCCGACTAAAATACTTCGAAAATAATAGGTATTTTTTTAACGATACAAATTACAAAAAATATACATATATACGAGACATACCATCACTATTGCCCGGGTGACATCAATTCTAGCTACACCACTGACATTGTGACGAGACAAATAACAACCAGATTTAAAGGATATATAAACTATGTACATTTTTCTGTAATAGTCATTAAAAATAATAAGTAACCATGAACCGTTAGACGTGTTTGAGAGTATTAACGTATTTAAACATAAACTTGGATAGATAAACTCTGATCTGAGTCCCACGCCTAATAGTAAATTGTTTGATTAATTAGGGAATAAATTATTAGGTTTACTCAAGCGTTAAGGTTTTTAAATATTTTTGGCCAGTTTGTATTTTTAATCTGGATTTAATCTTGGTTTACAAGTAGTATAATCTTTACTTTAAACCTCTTGTATCTACTGATGATGATAATATAGTTGTCGAAATACGTTGTTAGATATTTTTAAATTACTTTTTTCGCGATCGCCCAGAAAATAAGATGTTTCTGATTGTTTTTTTGACCGGAAATTCCTTCTTTACCGAGCTAGCTCGGAAAATTGACTATGAGATATCGGCAAGCAATGTTTCCATAGTGATCAGTTTTTATTTATTTATTTTTCATGCATGTGTCAAATATTGCAATAAGGTGTAAGAATTATTATGTCTTGTTTTTCAGGATCGAGTAAAAAAATGTGTACCCAATATGACCTGAAAGTGTCTTCACTGGGCTCGCTCTGAAATATTCTTGCTCACCCAGTAAAGTATCCCTTAAAGGTCTTGTTACGTAAATTACTATTATGGCTTAGGAGTGAGATTTAATTATTTATTTATTCTGAGCCTTATAATTTTACAGTTTATTTTATTTATGATCTAATAAAATAAAGAATATAATGAAGACACAATACCCCAACAGCAAACACTATTGAAAAACTAAAGAAAAATTTACTGAATTCACTATTTCATCTTCGTTATCCAAACTAGACTATTGCGTTGTTTCTATACAGATTTAGATAGCTTTAAAACATATAGCTCAGAGCACCACAAGCTTTACATAGACAAGCTGTTTGAATATACTTTGCTGCTTTGTAAAATGCTCTGAAAAGATCACGTTATGTTTGAAATGACAAATGATCTCTGATAAAAACAAAAGACTATAAAAGGAGACAGCGTTAGGAGACATGAATATTCTAAAACATTTGTGAAAAACTGTTCGTTCACATTCGCGCTATTTTTATCTCCATTTATATTTGTTGCAAATGGAAAAATATTTGAATATTTAATGATACTCGCGAGCTTTTATTACATTTTAAAGTTATAAAAAAACTTTTCGACATGTTAAACTAATATTTGTGTATTTATAATATAAATATTAGATTCTACGAATATTAACAATTGCTAAATTACTTTTATAACATTTGATACAGAAATAGCATCACTAATATTGGAACAAAAATTAATTACACATGGGAAAATAATAATACTGAAATGTAACATAAAAACTCAATATCTATGTCAAAATAAATCAGGAATTTATAAAATTCCTCGCTGCGCTTAAAATTAAAAGTTATAATCTGTAAATTAAAGCACGCCAGAAATGCTGTCACGTGACAAATTTACGTCATTCAAAAGGATAAACGAAATATTGAAAAGATAATTAAAATTCGCTATTTATAGTTTTGAAATACCAAAAATTTTAAATCTGTATTACTAAATCGTTGTTTCACAGCAACCTTATTAAAATAATTATTTTTAACGATCCAAAATATAAAAATCTGGTGTGTCCACCACACTACTTTCTTATACATATAAAACCAACTGAACACGTATGACTTGTTCCTTGCGTGTAACTTTATTTTGATAATTATTATGGATGATAAATTCCCACGACTAGTTTTTAACCAATCATAATGCAAAACACTTGAAAATTCAACCAATAGGAACAGTTTTATACTGATAAAACCCCGTTGCCCGGGTAACGGGAGTTTTAACAGAGTTTTACCGCGAAAATTTTTTGGTAAAAGAAATATCCAATAGAATCCCTGCATTTATGATCATGTGTGCAAAAGTAACCAATCAGGTCACAATTACACTGATAATTTCCCGGGGAAATTATCACCTGTTGCTAAGTAACAGTCGTTGACAGCTGGTTGACAGTTAATTCAATATTTAATTTGTTTATTTCAAAATGTTATTTTCACGGTTAGAAAATGAAAATAATAATAATAATCGCAAAAAATTTTCTCATCGAATATCCCTCGACCATTGATAAATACTTATAATTTGATCACAACTACCTCAAGAACGTTGCTTGAAGGTAACAGCCCGGCCGGTTACCAAGCAACGTTCTTTCGGTAACTGTGATAAAATTATTTCGAATTATCAATGGCCTAGGGATATTATAGCTGATAAAACCCCGTTGCCAGGGTTACAGCGATAAAACTCCCGCTACCAAGGAAACAAATAATTGTTACTGTCAATCACTGTCAGTGTGACAGTTAATTAATATTTCAAGTAACATTTTGTTTTGTCTTTGGAATTTATCTTATCAAATACCACGCGACCTCTCTGATTTACTCATATAAATTTTTATTTTTAAGCACTCATTTTCTTTGCTTTTAAGCAAAACCACTCAAGCAAACTGACATTAAGTAAAACCCCTCCTCCTTCGGAGTCGGGATTTACCATGCAGTTTGCTTTCGTGATTGCTGATAAGCAAAAAAAATTCGTGCAAAAATAAACATTTATCGATAAAATCAGAAGGTCTTGTGATATTACCCTTGATTATTTCACTCATTACAAATTTGACCAATCAGAATGTCTCATTTTCCATTGTTGTGTATTTTAGATAAGTGAATAAACAGCACCTTGCTGTTTATTCGCGATTAAATTGAAGCTAGCTTTTATATGCAAATTTTGAATATTTTAAAGGAATATTTAGCTGGATAATTAGTTGCAGAAGCAAGATACATACATGTTATTTACCTTTTCTGGTATTCTATATCTTCAAACATGCTGAATTATTCAATTCAAGCTATTTTAATTTACAAATTTTTGACATTTATTTGACAAGTATAAAGAAAAACAATCAGTTTGCTTTAGTTACTCTCTGCTCTATAACAACACAATTTTATGGTGTTTTTTGTGAGTGAGTGTACCGGTTTATTTATGTGAAAATGTGTCAAAATCAACATTATAGTACAATTTCTTCGGCAAGTATTAAAGTTTTATGCTATAAATTCATGAAATAATCTTGGCATATACCCCTCGTGCTAAAGAATTGAATCGATTATATTTGATAGTTATATCACGAGTGCTAAGAATTTAATCGGTTAAATTTGACATGTCTAGCTTATTTATAAAATTTTGCTTTTAAAATAGTATATTGAACAACTCGTGTTACAATGCCTAATTGTAATACTAGTATTTTGCGTAACTCGCCTGCGGCTCGTTTACGCAAACTATACTCGTATTACAATTAGGCATTGTAACACGAGTTGTTCATACTACTTTTCCTATTTCACGTTCATAAATTCAATAAAAATATAATAAAATTGTACGGCATGTTTAATATACCACTGGTCACCAAGGGGCTTTGCCCGCGGGGCCTATCGGGTCCCAGGCCGCAACCCCGACGCAGGGGCTCCGATTTAATAATTTTACGTGAGCAATAACAGCCCCAAGTTTGACAGACTGTTAATTTTACAAATAATAAATTCCCCAAAAACAGTTGCACAAAATTTAATTTTGTAGCATTGTTTTTGAGAAAAACAGTGTCACAAAATTGACTATGTGTACGTGAAATAGGAAAAAGTGTTATCGTACATAAAAATTTAAGATAAAATCCCTCGACCTGCGGTCTCGAGATTTTTCAAATTATTATGTACTCAAACACTTTTTAAGCAAAATTTTATGCATAAGCTAGACATGTCAAAGTTAACCTATTAAATTCTTAGCACTCGTGATATAACTATTGATAAATCTGCTTAATTTTTTTCTTCTCGTAAGTATAATTTTATTAATTAATTAATATGTAGTCTTTAAAACTTTCCAACTGCTAATACAAACATTGCTTTTATAATATTTCACGTGACACATATGTTTGACACTTTACAATTATTTGACACGTTTGACACATAGATGTTAAAAATGTTTTAGTTTTATTCCCATTGTAACTAAGATTATTGAAATATATTATGAAATATATAATATAGTTTTTCTCAAAATTAGAAGCGTATACAAAAAAAGTGCAAATAACGTTTTATATTCCAAATATTTTTGCAAACATCTTTCATTTGAAACTTTTTTCACAGCTGATTCTATTTAAAAAAAAATGGAATTTATTGTTTTGTGTGTCCAGTAAACTTCCTCTTCCGGTTTTTCAATTTCATTCAAAATCAACCCAGCTCTTCATATTTTCATGAAACTATTAAATTCCAAGTTTGTCTCGTGCATGAGATATTGCGCACACGGACATCCATCCATCCATCCATCCTCACACACAGACATCATTGAGAAATTGGTCCTAACGAATTCAGTGGACGTCAAAATATGTATTTCCGCAAAAATCTCCTCAACGATTTTTTTCATGATTACAATACTTCCTTATACTTTGAATAAGAAAGTGAAAAAGTTGCTGTATATTTTACTTACTTATTGCAGTATTAAGGAATATACCAACGCGGAAATACATGTTTTGAGGTCTACTGACTGAATCCATTTCCTCAATAATGTCTGTATATATGGATGGATGTGTGTCCATAATGAATATCAAGTTTTCACGATAATATGAACAACTGAGTTAATTTTGGTAATAATACCAGGTTATGTGAATTATTTGCATCATTGAGAGTACCTCAAGGCTCAATATTAGGCATATTAATAATTCCAAATATCACTTTTCCGACTTTTTTGCTGTAGCACGGCGGGCGAAGACTGATACTTAGGGTTGACAAAATAAAACACAACACTTTTAAAGGTGATAAAAAATGGTATTTAATGAAATGATAAAACGGTGAATTTAACAATTTACAAACAAATACAAATATTAACAACGACGACAACGTATGAATATGCTTAAAAGTTGCAGTTACCAAAACATATTTATTAACAAATTTACTTTAAATTTCTACATTTTCGTAGAGCACTGCAGACGTAAAAAGACGTCTGCTCTGTTCAAAATCTAACAACTAACTCTCCTCTTGTGCTAGCTCAAACATATGCATCTACCCCATAAGCAGGTACGCGGGGCAGGGAAGAAAACGTTTCCCACAGAACTAGCACAAAAATTCCTTAAAAACTAAAACCTAATCTAGGGTTACCAGACCTCTCCATAAACCTGTCAACCCCGGATGGCGTCTCAAGCCGATATTTCAGAATATTTGCCGCGATAAACTCAAATGGCTATTTCTGATAATTGAAAATTCTAACACACATGTGTGGTAATAAATTAAACTCAAGAACTCCTGTCAAGGCGATTTTCGATGCGTTCAAGTCCCAACGCAGTTTGAAACTTGATATTTTAAAATCGTTTTGACAGTAAAAACAATAAATCGAATTCTGAATGTTCGCCTTGTTACATTGCCAGTCATAGTTGTTGGGAATGGGTAGAATATAGGGGGTTGGGTATTTTTGTTCGTTTGGGCTAAAATCGATTTAGTTTTGTTTGTCTGACCCAAAGATATAAAAAAAATGTAAACAGTTAAATTGAAAAATTTTGACTAAAACGTTCGAAGCCCACAGCTTGTCAAGGTGTGATTAAAATGTTATCTAGCGCCATAAAATCCAGTACATTACATGCTACTTTAATACCAGGAGTATAAAAATATTTTAATTACATATCCTTCCTACAAGTGAGCCACAATTTAAATCCATCTTCCGCATCTTGTTACTTTCTTAATTATCACCACGACATTACCGGGAGATCAACTTAATTTTCTCATCAGAATTCGATGAACTTCTTAATAGGTCTTCAAACAAGAGGAGGAGCCCTAAGCCTGCAAGTCAAGAACCAAGACTCAAGAGGAATCTCACTGCATTCGCGCGTCGTATCTTTGATTAAAGAACACATTAGGAAATTTAATGACACCCCTCTCCACGCCAGCCAAACGAAATCAATAACAGGGGGCAGACTGCGGTCCCCCACCCCCAAGGGAATTTAATCATAATGGCGGCTTGATCACTTCTATAGGTTAAAGGTTACCGGTACAATTAAATGAATAGTTGACGCGACTGGGAGCAGGTACGGAAGTTGTGCTTTTCTTTGTTGATGCGATTACAAATACCTTGGGATTTGGACACGTGCGGTGTGTAATTATATTGTAACGATAGTTTGATGTAATGGGAATATTGTTGAAGGGGGAATGGGACGGGATTCTAGCATGCCAGGAGTATTCAAACTGTTATTTAGGTTTAGATAGCAATCAATCAAAGTGCAATAAAGAATATATACAGGCTAATTTATAGCGAGTGTAAATAGGTTAGGAACACATTACTTTAATAAAATATACGAAATTTATTTAGTAAAGTTCAGCAATAATTGTTGTTCTTTCAGATAACCATGATACAAATACAAAGAGTAGACAAAAATTACAATAAATTGGACTAAATTAATTAGGAAAATATCAGGTATGTTTACCACGCGACTTTCTTTACATACCGGGACTTCTTTTTATCAGTATACAAAGGGATGCGTCATTACCATAGTTACAGTTAAAGTGATTGACAGTAATGTATTTATGCGTTTTTTTAGGGATAATTACATTGATTATTAATAATGGTTAATCATAAAGAAACAAAAAATGCAAGTTTAAACAAATAAGAAGTTTATAATAATTGCTTTAGTACTTAATAAATTACATTAAATTGATAGGAATTATTATTTTTAAGTGCTGTAAGTTATCCCTATGTTACTCATAAAAAAAAAATTAATACTTTGCTGTTAATCATTTTGACTGTAACTATAGTATGACACATCCCTATGTATGCTGATAAAAAAAAACTCCTGGTACAGTGCAATTCAGCCTAGATGTAATATTTACTAATCTGTCATTAATGTGTCACTATGGATACCAGCTATACCGGATGTCTACTTTCTTATAGGACATAAAAAATAATGTTATCATTTACATAATGCGATAGATCATTCCCAATGAATTTTAGAATGAATGCGTAAATGGGTCATTCTTTCTATAATCGGACAAAAAAATGGCAACCATCTTCAAATTCGCTGAAACTTTTTTTAATGGATTATAAACCTTAGAAAGCACGGTAGAAAGTGTTAGTTAGGCCCAACTCGAATTATTTAATTTTATTTCGTATTATATCGTTTTTCGTGGAAAATGATCATTTTGTGGAATTAATTAAAAAATAACGTTGTAACTTATTATTAAAAATATATATCTGCATTTATCTGATAGTTTGTACTCCGCTATACTCTAAAGTATCGTTTGAGTCCACTTATGTACGTGTTCAAGCCTATTTTTCGTTCTAAAATGTCACAAATACATTTTTTTTTGAAATTGAAATTCCCAAAAAACGTATTTTTTAAAAATTCTGAAATATTTGGCAAAATAAGGTCAAAACATGGAATAAGTAAATGCAAGAACAATTGAGATGGCTATTTTGGTTATTTGGATGTTATAGCGTTTCAAAGTCGAAATTTCATTTTTACGATTTTACGAATAATTATATTATAAATACAAATTATTTAAACTTTTTTTATAAACAGAATTAAATTTAATTTGAATGTTCATCCTTGAGATATTGTAATAGATATATGTTTCATAAATTCTAATATTATCATTTGTCGGTAATGATGAAAAAATTTTAATATCGGTATCTAAATCTAACGTTTTATTTAAACCGGTGCATTGTTTACAAAGTGACACGAGTTCCGCATGGTGTCAGTTAAGATGGCTGAGAAAAGTTGTTCTCTTAACAATTTTAAGATCAAGTGTTCGCAAGAGAACATCTACAAAACATTTGACGTTTTTTCCGCACGAGACTTGCATCTTATTTACATCAGAACGGGAGTTGAAATCATGAATTCCTGTTTTTATCTGGTTATGAAGCAGCTGAAAAATATTGTTGTGATCCATTCCAAAGACATAGATCATAAAGTGAAAATGGAAAAAAGGTTCTCATCTGCGATTCCTATAAAAGGAATCAGAAGTTGCCATGCTTGTATACCGCAGGATGGAGGATTTGCTTCTTTTAAAAAGCACTAATTTTCGGTAGACGAATTTGAAGTTAACGTTTTGGAGAGTTACAATCATCGCATTGAACAAGAAAACATTGAAAAAGAAACAACAACACCAAAAGAGGAATAATTATTTTCTAATCATTAATAATTTAATTACATGGTAAATATTTCATTTCAAATTGACGTAAGAAGTAAAACATTACCTTCAGTTGCGGGTTGAAGTGTTCAATTTATTGTCCTGTACCGTTTTACCAATTAATAAAATGAATCAAGAATGAAAGATATATTGAAAAATATTATCAAAATATTCCGAATATTAACATTTTGAGAAATAAATAAATATTTCTTAAATAAATAGTGACTGAATCTTTTATTTTTATAGCATGAGTATTCGTAAAATCGTAAAAATGAAATTTCGACTTTGAAACGCTATAACATCCAAATAACCAAAATAGCCATCTCAATTGTTCTTGCATTTACTTATTCCATGTTTTGACCTTATTTTGCCAAAATTTCAGAATTTTTAAAAAATACGTTTTTTGGGAATTTCAATTTAAAAAAAAAATGTATTTGTGACATTTTAGAACGTAAAATAGGCTTTAACACGTACATAAGTGGACTCAAACGATACTTTAGAGTATAGCGGAGTACAAACTATCAGATAAATGCAGATATATATTTTTAATAATAAGTTACAACGTTATTTTTTAATTAATTCCACAAAATGATCATTTTCCACGAAAAAACGATATAATACGAAATAAAATTAAATAATTCGAGTTGGGCCTAACTAACACTTTCTACCGTGCTTTCTAAGGTTTATAACCCATTAAAAAAAGTTTCAGCGAATTTGAAGATGGTTGCCAATTTTTTGTCCGATTATAGAAAGAATGACCCAAATACAAAAATGTTCAAAAACAAAACTGCATCAAATGTAATCATGACATTAATTTAAAAAGAGTAGAAATATTAAATTTATAAGACGTTGACATACTTGCGTATGAATAAAAAAGAATTAGATTTTCTACGAACATAGTCTCCTTGAAAAAGATATACATGCACAAGATATACTATTTCGAAAAGCAACCGGCACTACAATACTACAAATAAAATTAATTCATCCATTTTCCCAATTCACGCCTCGCGCAAATTTAAGACTGGTTTATGTAAAATGTAACCTTATGAATTTGCATTAGCACTTGCATTATACTTATCAATTAACTTAGTCCGGTTAGGATAAGCCAATAAGAGCAGGCCGGTAAAAACATTAACTACTAAATAGATACGTCAGCGTCAAAATAAATACAAATTGATTGATATAATACAGACGTAGAAAATGGATAGTGACACAGATGAAGTTATGTTATGTAAAAACATATTTTACAAAAGTGATATATAATATTGTAACGGACGCGGCAACGACAAGTTGAAGCTTGTCGGCTTACGCCGCCGAGTAAATGACGCAACGCCGGCTTGTTCGAACTAGTCCGCTCGCTCCACAATAGAGAATATTCCAGGCACTTCTAAAAACAAGGAACGTGATATATAAAAGAGCGAATCACCGGCAGGCGTCAGTCAGTCAGTTAGTTGACTCAGACTCAGTCAGTCAATTGACTCAGTTAGTTGAATTGACTCAGTTGACTCCCGAGCTACTAGGAAGAACTTGTGAACATAAATATATCGTTTATATTAATAATAGTGTTTGTTTATAGTAGTGATAAGGGTTAGTGAATAAGTTTTTGTATTCGTTATTTTAGTCTTTAAATATAGTGTTAATTAACTTTTACTCTTTATTATATTAATTATTCATTATTTGTTACTAATAATATTTCTTTTTGTTTAAATAAAAAAGTTTTATAACCCACGAACGTTACAATATTTATTTAGTGTATTGTACAATTATTTGAAAATTCCTTTAAATTCACACATAATATTTTATTTAAATTAAACATTTTATTTCAAAATCATTGAATGTTAATTTTTTTATAATTTCTAAGCGGAAAGCACAACAAAGTCAGTTGGACCAATGACTGATTGTCTCTCTTGGGTCACATTTTCAACGTCAGTTGGCGTTCCAGTGTAATTATATTTCAGTGGTTTCTACCAACAAGCTTTAAAAGTTTGTTGAGATAGTGCACTATTTTGCTAGAACATACGCTGTCGGATCTGAAGGAGTTTATTCTCCATAACTCCTCATGAAGCCTGTTATCAGTTTGTGCATTGAATCATGTTGTTTTATTTTGTTTATCACCGGTAATTTGATATAAAACTCACAAACATTGTAGTTGCGCAGCTAGACCTATATTTATATTACATTTTACACTCAAAATACCTCCCAACAAACAAAGTTAAATTAGTAACTACAGCCCTACAAAAATGTGGTATGCTCACCACTGAATGTAAATTTGAATTATAATGTAAAATAATTATACTTGACACAGTTTATCATACAAGGTGAATCAAAACGTACGGAAGGGATTAAAGTGTAGCTAGAGGGGCCAAAAACCATATCTTTTCTTTAATAATATTTTAAGAAATACTCAATAACCAGATAATTGCATTCAAATCAATTAATAAGCTTTATTGATTGAAGATACTTTAGCTAATTGAAGTGTTTAGTTAAAAAAATAATCGTAATATAAAAGTTATAGCTCTTTAGATCTTCATTTCCTTTCCTTTTTATCCGTGTAATTAGGTTTATCCAACACCTCTCAATAAATGCTCTATAACTATGGCGATTTTAAACAAGCAAAGTAACAGATTACCCACTAGTGGGTATAATTTTGAGGAAAGTCACTAGTAAGTATTTTTTTTATTTACAACAATAATTATGGGCGCGTTCAGTAGCACTCAGCAACTGAGTTGCTATGTTACTAAACTCAACTGAACGATTTGCTGAGTTTATGATTACTGTCATCAGCTGAGTCAACAATTCAGTGCATTTAAAACGTGCTGATTTGTGTCAGCACGTGATGATTTCAAGTAGGTTAGATGACAAAAATGAAATTGAATAATACTTTACATGAATTTGAATGTAAATTATATAGATTGCATGCCAATTAAGGAATAGAAAATGATATGTTTTATAATAATAAATAATATGAATGAATATGTTCATATTTTACTTTGTTTCTATTTATATACTAGATCCACAATTTGCCAATACATATTTTACTGACAATGAAGTTGTTTCAGGAAAGACTCGTATACTAAATTGGAAAGTGTGTAGCAAATTGTTTTTTGAACATTAGTACTTATTTTAATCACACTCTTGTAATCACGCCAGAAATACAAGTCCCATATGTACAAAAGGACGTACAACAAAGTGTTACTTTACATATTATATATAATTTACAATTATGTTTAAATCTTCCTTGATTTCTAATCCTCAAACCAAAAAGAAATATAGAAAATATAAATGAAATATAAAGTAAATTACCATCCTTATCACTGTATGTCTAATATTGACAGTTGACAGGTTAAATTTTCCATCACTAACTCAACATGTCGTTCAACTCTATGCTAAAATGCTTACTTGCTATTGCTGAGTTGCTTACTTAGTTGCTGAATGCAACTGAACGCGCCCATAACACATAACACCTAGGTAACTACTTCAATTGACATTTTAATTTAAGAATTTTAAGCATATGTCACTGTCAAATATCGATAAAACTATCAGACTCAGCCTTCGGCTTCGTGTGCTAAAATTTCTCTCGTGGGTTATTCCTTACTTTGCCCACTTGTAAAGTAAATAACTATTCTCCACATCTTCCTGTGTTTTTTTACAAGTTTTTAATTCCTGCTGTACATCCTTTAGCCATGTTCATAAGGGTCTGCCTCGTCTTCTTCTTCTTCCTGACCTCAATTCTACTTCTAATTTAATTGCATCCTTTTCTTCTGTTCTCCATATTAGTCCAAGCCATCTGACTCTCCGTTGTTTAATCTTTTGCACTATGTCTTCTCCTTCCAACTCGTGTTCTACTTTTTAGTTCACTCTTATTCTGTATTTATTTTCTGATATTTTTACTGGTATATTTGCATGAATATTGTACTTATTATTTTTGTAATATTATTCTTAAATCTTCTTCATTTTTACTTTCTTATACAAAGTATAAGGAAGTATTGGAATCATGAAAAAAATCGCTGACGAGATTTTTGCGGAAATATATATTTTGACTGAATCCGTTAAGACCAATTTCTCAATGATGTCTGTGTGTGAGGATGGATGGATGGATGTCCGTGTGCGCAATATCAGGGTATGTAAACGAAACTTGAAATTTATAAGTTTCACGAAAAAATTAAAAGCTGAGTTGATTTTGAATGAAATTGAAAAACTGGAAGAGGAAGTTCACTGAACACACAAAACAAAAAATACCATTTTTTCAAAAATAGAATCAGCTGTGAGAAAAAGTTTTAAATGAAAGATGTTAGCAAAAATATTTGGAATATAAAATGTTACTTGCACTTTTCTTGTACATGCAGCTAATTTTGAGAAAAACTAAATTATGTATTTAAGAATATATTTCAATAATCTTAGTTACAATGGGAACAAAAACAAAAACATTTTTAATTTTTAACAAATAATTGTGAAGTGTCAAAAATATTTGTCTTTTGAAATATTATAAAAGTTATATTTATATTATTAGTTAGAAAGTTTTGAAGACTAGAAATGAATTGATTTCTATTTTAAAACAAATTCATAGTTACATACAATGAGAACAAAAAATTAAATAGGTTTAACATTTATATATCAAATAATTGTCAAAATAAAGTCATACGCAAGGAGCAAGTCATATACGTGTTCAGTTGGTTTTATTGTATAAGAAAGTAATGTGGTGCCCACACCTGATTTTTTTGTCATTGTTTTAGTCTTAGCAGTGTACATTGCTATTGATCTCATTATAAATAAATAAATATATAAACGCCTTTTACCCATTATGGGTGTAGCACTCTGCTTATGCAGACCTCGGTAAGTGATATATTTTTGCGTATGAAATGCGGTTACCAGCCATCAAGTTGTTAGTGGACGGGGAACCACAGGGGTAAATTTAAATTGGCAACTGTCGGCAGTGGGATTCGAACTGAGGATCTCACGATCCACAGTCTAATACGTTACCACGAAGCTTTACCCCATCTCATTATCGTTCGGTAAATTATCATTTTTGCATCTTTACTTAAAATATTGTCCACGTTGTTGGGAGCCACTAAATTATAAAAAACAACTAAAAACAAGTTACCCTTGAAATTTATTTAAATGTTAATTAATTTTTGCTTTTTGTTTTCATGTATTTAGAGTTTGTTTAATAAATTTTTTTTAAATGATTAATTCAACCTATATTTCAGAAAATTTTTAAAATCATTTTCAACGTTCATAATGCACTCGGAAATCTTTTTTTTTTTTATAATAATAAAGTTTGACTCGAAACAATTTAAACTTTTACAAGTAGTTACCGCCTTTCGTTATGTACTTTAGCTGCGTATTTCTATAAAACTTATAATTGTGAAGTTTCGTTAATGTATCGTTTCATTTTCATTAATTATTTTACATCTATAGCAGACGTCATTGGAAAATAGTCAAAACGGATTCAATGCACTTCAAAACACAGAATTTCCGCGAAAATGTCGTCATCGTCTTTTTATGATACCTGTACTTCCTTATACTATATACACATACAATATACATATAAAAAGTAAAAGAGAGTTTAAATATTTTATCCGACACGGTATCTCCCTTACAGGTATTTGTTGTGAGATAAAAATAAATAGAGTAACAAATAAAACTACAATATTCCTACCTTACATGTATTGTAGTTGTTGTATGCTCGCAGTAGCAGGTACAAAGTTCACTCACATTGCTAACATTGTGTTCACTGCACTTTATGTTTAATAAATATAAAAAATGTAAACAAATAAACGTGAATGCTTATAAAATAAACGTTGCTTTAATATATGAACCTACTCGTGAACCAAGTACTGCATTTATTTAACTGAAATTCACTACACTGTACCCGATTTTATTAAAAATACACAGCAATAAAGTCAAGCGTTCGTTTAGTTGAATGTCAAAACATATACAAGCGCCTGTCTGCAACAGTGCATGAGTCTAGCGCAGAAATGTTTGTCATAACAAGTCAAAGCAAATTTTATGCTTGCGCAGGTTTGTAAAAAGTACATTTATATTATATATGATCACACGAATTCGAAAAACTTATGCATGAGCCGCGTATTATCGACTGTGTGCAAATCGAATTATGTATGTACTATATTTTATACAACCATTATGTCCACAATTTGATTATATAACGAGAACCATATTAAATACATAAACACATTACTTCAAGCTTCAGTGTTACCACTATTGTGAAACACTAAGGCCCGGTATTATAAACGAATGTTAAAATTTAATAGCGTATTTTGTAAATTAAGTAACCTACTATTTGCAAAAAGTGTATTATAAAGGTAATATAAATTTAGTCTCCTACTAAATCAGCTTATTAAATAAGCAGGACAGTTTTGGTGGTATTAAATTTAGTTAGTAGACTATTAAAAGTATATTTCAATGTTATTTTATATTTTTGTTCTATAAATAATTAATGGATAATAATAAATAAAAACAAAACTTGTTAAATATTAAAGATATTTAAATCTTAAAAAAAATTGTCAATATTTACATAGGCATTTCGAATATGATGTCAGAACATCGATTAATAGCGTTTCAACAATTGATAGGTTTTCATCTGTTTATTTCTTTTTATATTATTTCATCCAGTTCTACCTAAATAAAAATATATTCTATTTTTTACGTGGCCCATATTAAATAATATCCTTTGTCCTTCCTGAACTGTACATTGAATTAAATTAGACACATATGGTTATATCTGCCAATACTTTTGTCTTAGTCTGCATATCCACTGCGTCTGTTTCTTTGTTTTTCAATTATGTGCCCGGATTGAGACATAATTTCTAGTAATTTAAATTTTTATTTTTCACTGTAATTTTTACCTCATTAAAATTATTCCATTTTTCTGAATATGTATTTGATGAATATAATTCTGATAGCAGTAACTGATGATGATATCAAATTTCATATTTCATACACTCATTGATCATTCAATAATGCAATGGTTTTAATAAATATTTGTATTATTTTTTTTTCAAATTGTTCCATTTAGTTGATTTCGTCATGTTTTATGTAAGTTTTAATTAGTAAATAATAATTTTCACTTCTGCCATCTACATGGAATATATGTATACTTCTAATAGAGATTCTAACTTACCAACTAAATTTAATATGATTTGGTAACTTTTCTAGGGAGACTCGATTAACTAATAAGTAGGTAATCAAATAAAATTTTGGTTTATAATACCCACACAAATATTAAGTAGCATATTAAATTTAGTAGCATAATGGCTAACCGGCTATTTAACCAGCGTTTATAATACCGGGCCTTAGCCAGTTAACGTCAGAATTGAAAGTAATTATACTAACCGAGAAAAACAAAAACTATGTCTTCAGCATAACAAAAAAATTTACAGAATATTTTATGTGTCGTGGTACTGCTATTTATGCAATACTAATTATTTTCTCTCCTATACGCTGCGAACATAATAGCGATAAATCAAATTCCCTAACAGTGTAATAGGACGATTTTTAGACACGTTGCTATGCATAAACAGGAGCTCATCCAGTATAATTGAAATATGGCGTATAGAGGTTTCAATGCTATATTTTTTTACTTACAGCAAAAGTATACACAAGCTGTTCAGAATTTAAAAATGTATGCACTATTGCCCATTTGATTACCTAAATATTAGTATTTCACGAAGAACATATCAATCAAATTAAAATTAATCTTTATTAGAGAAGCCTGTAATACAGCCCGGGAAAATTAAACAAAAAATGAAGATATTTGATATTTTATAAAGCAGATTTAGATTTGTTTATTATATTGCTCATCAGATTATTATAAATTGAAATAAATAATTTAATATACAATAGCAATTTTCACAATATTCGTGTAGAGTGACGCTATAGTATTAAAAAAAAATTATCAGGACATCGCCCTGGCTCGCTAACAAATGAAGTAAGAGTAAAAAAGGGCATTAATCCTTCTGCGCTGTCATCGAAAATCGTTTATGTTTTGTTCATAAATTCCTTTCAAAATAAATGGGCACAAGATTACTCTAAAAGCTAACTATAGTAATACATCATCCTCATGCTATTTAAACACATTTTGAGTGTGACGTTCTGCATTCACAGGTCTTGATAAATGCCTTTACCAGCCGTCAAATCACGAGCCCTAATGACGTTAGTGGAGGGGTAAAGATATAAGTAGCAACAGTTTTCTCACCTGTAAGAATCGAAATGACGATTTCATGTTCCACAGTTTGTTAAAAAAATAGTTATAATAGCACATTAAAAATCAAGTTTCATAAGTAAATCTGTTAACGCAAGAGTTCAAGTTTTACTGCAGGCGAGTGCGATAATAGTATATTATGATACAAGTGTATAAGAATGCTTTTAAAGCACGTACGACGAGTTTAAGAGCACAACGCGAAGCGGAGTGCTTTAAAAGCACTTATATATGTCGTATATATCTAATGTAAATACCTATGCGAAAAGTTACATATGTAACATGTATGAAAGTATATTTTTACAATCTTTTACGTAGCATTAAGAAGTATAGAAATCATGAAAAAAAATGATGACCAAATAGTTTTCATTACTTGTACAAATAACTTTTAGTACTCACTTTTCAATGCTCGCTCGCAAACTATTTAAATGAAATTAACTACATCCGTAGTTTTATTTATTATTTATTAAAAAGAAAACACAGTTGATTAAAAGAATATGTTTAAATTTCTTTTAGACAACGATATAGAATAGTCAATTGTATCTGGTTAATTTGTCATATTATCTCGTGTTGTATCGTGTTCCCCTGACAGCGGAATTCAATTCCCTTGGTTCATGTGCATTTATCCCATGACTAACAAAGAGTCAACTTTATTCGATTATTCTTAGAACAAAAATAAATACAAACACCTCTATCTGAATGAAATTCAGTACTCAGAAACAGTTACGATGTTACGTAGTTCGGCCGGTAAAATATCATTGTTTCGCGTACATTCGAGGAATCTGTTTCATCGAGCCGCTGTTTCCGTGGAATTCACCGCCTCGCCCGGAGCGCCGATAAATGAGAATTCCGGACCCGGGCCGGAACAATGGCGGCGTGACGTCACCATACGTCACTGTACACTGTGTCACGTCACGTTGACACGGTGTTTTTAGAGATAGACAGCCTGTCACCTACAGAATAGTTGGAACGAAACAATAGTTTGTTGTTTACTATTAACTGCTGTTTTAGTTCAAATGAAATGAATAATTGAAATTGTA
The DNA here is from genome assembly GCA_963942605.1 of Poecilus cupreus. Classification (NCBI taxonomy): domain Eukaryota; kingdom Metazoa; phylum Arthropoda; class Insecta; order Coleoptera; family Carabidae; genus Poecilus; species Poecilus cupreus. The sequence continues at coordinate 16,299,219 of OZ012719.1, read as the reverse complement.
TGTAGGTACACTAGCTTAGGTATTTTATGAAATGTCAAATATTTTCCGTTTTTGTTTAATCATCCATTATATTCTAATAAATATTAATTTCAATTTGATTGCTATATCGTGAAATTCTAATATTCAGGTAATAAATTGCATGCTTGTTTTTTAATTTTGAACTGAATAGTTAAAAAATTAGCATAGAAATCCCTATACGTCACATTTCGATTCTACACTATTTACCTATCTACGAGCCCAGAATCATATTATTTGGCCCAGTAAAATTCATAAAAAAGGAAATTTGTTTAATTCACCTTATTTATATCATAAATTCTATAATTTTTACATTCCGCACATACATATATGGAATAGAGGTATTGTTTATGCTACGAATTAATTAGATTTTGGGAACAATTCATCAACACTAAGTGGTTGATTATTTCAAGGCTTACCAGGGTTTTTGGGCTTATCTTAATAAGTAAATGAGATAGGAATAGAATTGGAATCAAATAGATGTAGAATAATATTACTTACAATTTTTATTTGAAACAATTTTTTGTATTTTGTTGTCATCAGATTTAAAAACAGTGTTTGTGGCATCAGTCAATACCTTTGGGACAAATTGTAAATTTGATATTATTTCAGTTGTTATTATTGCTTAAAATATTCTTTAAAATAACAGAATTTATGATATAAATAAATTTAGTACAATAAATTTTCCCTTTGTTCGATCAGAACTATTTTTTTAAAGCTATTCTAAAAGTCTTAACTGGGCCAACTAATATGATTTTGGGCTCGTATATACAGGCTGTTCCATTTAATAATTTCCATAAAATAATTTAAAAATTTTAACTATACTAATTTTTTGGCTACTGTATTTTACACAAAAATAATGTACTTTGGCAGTGAAATACTTTTTTCATTTTATTTTTTCCATTTCATAGTTTCCACTTCATTTTTACCACTGACCATTTTTTCTACTAACCATTTTTTCCTATTCAGTTTTGTTTTATTATTAATTACAATAATTAATTAATTAAATTTATCACAATACATTTAAAATTGGATATTGTGGCCAATGGCACGGATATCATCCAAGTAATTTGGCCCTCCTCTTTTATAAACATTTTTCATTAAAAATTAATAGGTACTGTGATTCGAGTTTGTCGAGAGTGAGTTGTGTTGGCTTAGGGTTTGTTTGTGAAAAGTGCAAGCGAAACGAGTATACCTACAAATAATTACCATTAAATATGAATACTGTGTCAGTTTAATATTCATATTTTCGAATTTGTTTAAACGAATGTCCAAGATCAATAAAAAGAAAACTTTTGGAATAAAAAAAAAAATTAGTGGAAAAAAGAACTACAGCAAAAAGTTGTCAGTGAAAAAAAAACTGCAGAAAAATCCAGTGAATAAGTGGAAGCAAAAAATATCGTAAAATCATGCACTTTTACAATTCTTAACCTAATATTCGATTAAAATAAAATACAGTTTCAGTACAAAATTGAAATATTTCAAAAATTCTTTTATTTTCTACCCACATATTCAGATCTAGGGGGAGGGGCTCCTGCCTTTATACGGAGGGGGCGGACTGCTCCCCCTGATCCCGACTTCCGACGCCCCTGACCAACGACATGGCTACGAGCGTTTATTCCGGTTCACTCGATAACGCAAGTTAAGCAAGACTGCCCGCGGTTAGTAGTTGGATGGGTGACCGCTTTGCGAAAACCCATACCAAACGAACACTGTGTGTCGTTGTCACACCACCGAAAACGAGGAACCGAGCCGGCATATAACCTCAGTAAAAAAAAAAGGTTCGATATTTTTTGTTGAATTCAATGATATATCACACTTATTAGTCCTACATAATAAAAATGTTGAGAAAAATGCAAATAATTATTATTTCAATTTAATGATACAAATGAGAGTGCTGTGGCAGAGGAATAAATGGATCGAAGTGATTAATGATTTAATGTGTGAACGAATAATTCAGAATGCTTGCATAAAAAGATTGATTGCTGGTAGAATATTTTTACATACATGCATGAAGTTTTCAAACTGTATTATTGTAGAATGCTTCAACTATAAATATTATTAAAATCGACGTATATTTTGATGGATTTTACGTTATTTAATTATTTTTAGAACGTAAGAAAAATAAACAACTTCTTGACGTAATTAGTGAATTTTGCAACCATCATTCAACAATACAGATGAAGTTGTAAATATAAATATATAATATTTCATTATAAATATTTATAAACTTGCACGTGTACTTACTAGAAACATAAAAGCATGTGTGCTCGAATCGTAAATATTTTGGGAAAAATTCTCGAATGTAAAAACAGAGAATGAAAACAAAATAAAAAAGAAAAGAAGAGGAACATTGATGTGTACTTTATATACAGCAGTAAAAGCTATAAGTAAATCTGAAGGTACTAAAATTTGTATTACCTAAAGTTAAAGAATAATATTTATGCTCTTCGATAAAACAATAAATATTATTTTTTTAACTTGAAAAATCTTTTAGAACTTTTAGATTCAGTTCTGTAATAGTTATTTAACTAATTCCGTTTTGTAAAGTTGAGTTTTACTAACCTTATGACGTTATGAAATGTCACTTTTTACATAATTGCTATGAGTTTAGTAAAAATCTTTACGTAACTGAGTTACGTAAAGAATATTATACAACCGATATTCAATTAAATCAAATGCAGATGCCAACTTTAATAATAAATAAAATAATTTATTGTTTGACAAATATTGACCATAAATAATTTGGAAGATAGAGGAATTAAATTACGGAATTAGATAAAATCTTGTACGTAATACGTTATGAAAAGCGATATTGTTTAAATCGCGTAATTTGCAAAACTCGCTACGCTCGTTAAACAATATCACTCTTTTCATAACTGATTACGTAAATAACTATTACATAACCGTCAGGAGAGTGGTACATTACTGCCAAGGAGCCATATTGAAAAACGAGGCACTTTGTGCTGAGTATTTTACGGCTCAGATTCAAGTAAAGACATTTTACTGAAGGTGTTATGTTTTTGTATTAATATTTTTCTGAAACAAGGAAAAAAATTAAATTTTAAAATTAAATCTGATTTTCTATATGTATCTAATTACCGCGTTACTCTCGTTTAAACGTTTTCGTGAGTAGGCATGGAAATAATACTTTCGCTCCTCATTTTAGGAGAGAAAATAGTACTTTCGCTCTGGTTTCAGAAAAAATATTTTTTTGCCGATTGACACTAAAGGTGGCACTTTATGGACTTCTAACAGTCTGTGTTCAACTCGGCACCAAACACAGATTTATAGCTTCGGCAGCATTCATTGCCTCGGCTTCGCCTCATCAATGAAACGGCAGCCTCTGCTGTAAATCTTGTATTTTGATGCCTAGTTAAACAAATAACTATTACTTAAGTACAAAGTTTCGAATTATTCTACAAATTCTTCAACAGGAAAACAAACGAATAAGTTATTAATAAATAAATTTATAATAATGAATTATGTATATACATTTGTTTTCCTGATGAATAATTATGCAGAACTTTGTTATTGTTTTTATTGGATGTAGGCTTAGGTAAAATTTAAACAATAAATTGATTGATGTTATTTATTGAAGCGGACGACGTTTCGGCACATTGTATGTGGCCATTTTCAACTCTTAGTTTATGTAAAAGTTAACTTATTACATGATGTTAAAATTAATCTAGCAATGAACTAAAAAGTCATTCCATATGACTTGTAGAGTCAATAACGACTACATCCAATAAAAACAACAACAAATTATCATTAACGGCTTAAAAACAATTATGCAGAACGTTGTACTTAAAAAATAGATAGTTTTATGGACGAGACATTAGGGCGAGTCAATTAAATCCTATTATGTACGTAATACATACAATATTGTATTATCGACTACATTGCTGATTATTAGAATAACAAATATATTGGACACATGACGTTTAATCAATGTGACGAAAACAACTACCAAAAAAGTAAAAGAGCAACTTCATGAATATATTTCTACATGTTCTGCAAAAAGTTAAGACAGCTTGTCTGTCAAAAGCCAAGTTTTCTAGTTCTAGCGAAACGAGCAACATTTAAAATTCAACATTTGAATATTTTATCACAAATTCAAAACCCCTATACTATTAAATAATACAGTATCGAATGAAATTTTAACGCCCTTCGCCCTAAAATAAAGATTATGTTAGCTATGCGTTGACGATAGATATTTACTTATTCAGTTAGGTGATTTGGGGGTTTGGATCTTATTCAGGTGAATTATTTAACTGGCAAAGACGCGGGAATTGTTTTATGTTATGTGGGTTTCAATTGAGTATTCGGTAGTTGTATTAAGGGGTGATCCTTATCTATCAGCCGTCTTTGTTCTTATATAAAAATACCGCCCCTGTTTTATTATATCAAGTATTTGAAATAGTACTAAATAATTGTAGCAGTACTGTGTTGTACACTTAGATGGTTGTATCCTACGAGGCGCGACAATATAATACATAATTTTGGGCTTTGTTGTGATTACAGACAATCTGTGTAAAAAGTGGAAGTGTTGGAAAGAAATAAAATGAATAATATTGTAACGAACGCGGCAGCGACAAGTTGAAGCTTGCCGGCGTACGCCGCCACGCCGCGCGGCAGAGTGAATGACGCAACGCATGCTGGTTCGAACAAGTCGTTTGCTTCACAATAGGGAATATTCCAGAACCTTCCAGAAACAAGGAACGCCATATATAAAAGGAATCGCCGGCAGCCGTCAGGCAGTCTTTCAGTTGACTCCCGAGCAGTCAGTGAGACTCAGTCAGTCTTTTAGATGACTCCCGAGTCAGTCAGTCTTTTAGATGACTCCCGAGCAGGCAGTCTTTTAGATGACTCCCGAGCAGTGAGTCTTTTAGATGACTCCCGAGCAGTCAGTCGTTTAATTGACTCGGACTCAGTTAGTCGAGTTGAGTCAGTGAGTCAGTTAGTTTACTCAGAGTCAGTAAGTCAGATGATATAGTCGACTCCGAAGTTCTGAGGAAGAACTTGTGAATATAAATATACCGCTCGGTGTGAAAATAAATATATCGTCGTAAATAAATATCGCTCGGCTAGTTAATATAAATAATAGTGTTTAATTATAGTAGTGATAAGTGTTAGTGTATAAGTTTTTGTATTTGTTATTTTAGTGTTATGTACCTAGTGTTAATTAAACTTTTACTATTTATTATTATAATTATTCATCATTTTTTATTAATAATAGTTTTATTGTTTAAATTAAAACCTTTTGACACCAACGAACGTTACAATATAATAGTATACACTATACACTATACAGGATGTTTCCTGAATTTTTCTTACTCGATTAGCTCCTTTATTATTAAAAAATTCAACAAAATGGTAAGGAGAGAAATTTCAGCGGCAGAAAAGTTCTGCAAAACTAGATTTAAAATGGCGAAAAAGCGGTTTTAAAAATTTTTGAATAGGGGATGTACGAGTATATTGAGATAATTATATTTGAATAGTCTACATTATTATAAACAATTAATTTCAAATAAAGTTTAGCGATATTATCTTAAATGACGGAGTTATGTTTTTTTTACGAAAATTGCTGTAAGCTATGATAACTGAATAATATTATGCTTAAATATGAAAATAAGTTAATAGTATATTGTACAACGAGCATGGAATGGTACTCATTTCCTACGAGTATGAAAGTTTGTGTTTGCGAATGCTGCAAATCATACGAGTATGAAATGGACATTCCATGCGAGTTGTGCACTATACTTTTTCTACGACCACGATATTATTTCAAAATTAATTTAACTTTAATAATAAATTTGTCCCGCTTTCACCATTCCAATATTTGACAATTCTAAATAAATATCCTAGCAATGGCACCTGTACTTAAATGAACTTATCTGTATTGAAATACTCACAAAACAAATTCATTTCGCACGATGCTTGCAATGTACCTCATATCCCTAGCAACAACAAACATACAATGAGCAGATTTCTCAGTGGTCGTAGAAAAAAAAAATTACATTATTATCAAATTTAAGTTTTTACTTTTAACTTTTTTAGATATTAATCAGTTGTTATCATAGCTTACTGAAATTATTGTGTTTTACATTAAAATAATATAACATTAATTTTCGTAAAAAAAATCATAACTCCGTCATTTTCCATTACATTTCACAAAAAATACAAATATAAAACAGTTGAAAACGTCAAACTCAAAAAATTTAATTAAAACAAACACGTAACCATAGTAACTCAATCAAGATACTTCATATAACGCGCTAATATGCGGCTCTGATTCGTCGAAATTATTCCATACGCGGCGTATGGAATGATAGTTGTTCCAATACAGTTTTTAGTTGTAGAATGTGTAGTTTCCAAAACAGTGTTATAGAAAATTATTATTGTTAATATTTTTATTTTTAATGATTCAGAAATGAGTAAATTCATGCTTTTAAAAATAAAACATATACAACACAAAATACTTTTAAAATTATGTATAGGGTTTAATTAAATTTTCAACAAAAAGTTTTGTGTATTCAAACTGAACATTGATTTATTTACGTTACATAACAGCTACTGTGTATGAACAACAATAGATATTGTATCGTTACAAAATAACATAAAGATTAAATTTTATTTTCATTCCTGGTTACCGATATCGCGTGCTTGAATGACACTAGAGTTCAGAGTTCATCCTGTTTTACTTTTATGGCATAAATGCTACAATCCTATTCCATTAAAAGTTATTTCTTAGTAATTTCATCGTCATATCTATTTTTGTAACTAGGTAAAGAGGTTTTACTGGCGATAACTTTCAGGAAAACACTTTCTTAGTTTTATATTTAAACCTATTTCATCCAACAATATTTATTTGATACAAAGTTTTTAATATACTTCGACAAACTGACATACGTCAGTGATGTGTACAGTTTAGAACATGACGGTAAATTCTTCAGATATCCATTTTGGTGGTCAATAATTTTCTTTTTCCCCTTTTTTAATATTCCAAACTTCAGAGTAAGGAATGACGTATTTCCCAACCTCTAAAAGGTTTGGAATTGACATATTACTGTAGTGATTGTGAATAATTTTTTTTTCTACTCCTGTATAAATATATCCCCATTATTTAAATTTTTTCGATGAATTATAGTACCCATAATTCACGATAGTGAATTAGGATTCATAATTCACTGTTCTCGACCAATCACAGAGTCAGAAATCTAGGTAACGGTTGTCTCACAATTGACATGTAGTCAGTTGTCATTATGTATTTTTATGTTGACGTTTTTCAACGAATTTCGATCATTATTATTCGGGATTATAGTCCTTATTAATTCGAATGATTTGCATCACTCGCCTACGGCTTTTGACGCAAACTACATCTTCGTGAATAATGACTATCATAACCCCTCATATAATAATACACTACTATTTATCACTATAGTAATATGTCAGTACCAAACCTTATACAGGCAGATTCAGAAAAGGAATTAGCGTTAACTCCATTTTTTTCATCATCTGTAACGTCGTTTCTAAATTAATTATATTATCAAAACGAGTCAAATTTTATATTAACCAATCTTAATTCTAAGCCTAGAGGCTTCGCCTCTCAGTCATATAATAAGCCCTCGGCTGGAAACAAATATTTCCCACCTCACAGGTAACATACTATTGGGCTTCCAAATTATCAAGAGATGGCGTTGATCACAATTCCCAAAGGTACATGTCAAATTCATTTTGTATGATATCTTATTATGGCGAATGCTTGCATTAGTATTGGTAGTTTGCTTTTATTGGCAGCAGAACTGTTGCCATCCACACTGCAAATTTTCCTGTTTTTATAGTTTTTTTTGGAGAAAATTGAATCTCAACCTATAATCTACAAATACAATGAACCTTTTATTTTCACGTATTATTTAAATAATACGGCTTAAACATATGTTATACTTACATTGGAATACTCTTAAAATAACCACTATTCTTATTAATTTTTAAAAAATAACAATTAATTTCAAAATACAATGAAATTTATGTGCCTTATGGTTAATTTTGCTTTCTACCACTAGTTAGCGTATTTTAATTTTGGAAGCCCAATATTATTGTTCTCCACATTTTACTAACGTTCAAAAATTTGCTGTTTTTGGTCGGGCCGCTAAATTCATCCTTTCTTAAATTAGGTTAAAAATTCTATCAGCATGAATCACGTCACAAGTAAATAATGAAATGCAGAATAGAACATTAAAATAAATCATAGTTCACTAAAAACTCAATGTGTCAAGAAGTTTTAAACTATATCTAGCATAATAACAATAAATAGCATAAATAGCATCGTGGTAACCCATCGGACGGTAAGATCATCAGTTTGATCTACAAAAAATTACCGAATAAGTAGGTTCGAAAACAAACTACTATAATCTATTCCACGAGACTTTTCTTTAAAACTACACAAATCCACGTGGTTTCCTGTACTGTTATTGGTCATCGAACACGTGCTAAATACTATGTGAAATACAAACTTGTATACACTGTTAAATTGTCACACTACACTTTACTGTTTTGAGTTATTTGTAGGTATAGCATTGCTACTGTATTTTTATTTTATCTTGTTGCTTTTCTACATTGTGTATATTAGAAATATTTATGTTTATACTTATAATTTTTATAAATCTTTATATTTTTATAAGGATGTGCAATAAACCAAAACAGCCGAGCAATTTATTCGTTCCTTTTTTAATATCTTTGTACGAACTGGTGGTGGAATTACAGTTGTGTATATAAAATAGTTCAAAATTTCCAGCGTATACCGCCGAATTCTTGTAATGGTACACTGTATTTTTTCAACCAATCACAGAACTATATTTGTCCCTTTAATGAAAGGTCTCTTGGAATAGACTATAGGTGGCTAAGAGTACAGTTTCATAGGACAAAAAGCCAACTATTTAGTATCTCGAGGAGAATTACTAACCCAACCTTAAAGATTTCCCACTTTAGATTTTCCACTTTCCAGTCGCTGAGCACAATCAATGGACAATCCACTTTCTGTACAATAGATTTTCATTAGAATCTGAAGAGCATGTTTTCAGCAGCAAGCAAACAAAGCATTCCATTAGAAGAATCAAGCTCAATACGGACCATTACCCCTAATCGCGGTGGTGGCGGTGGTAGAAACCGGAAGTAAAAAGGCGAAACAAACAAAACCAGGTTAAGGGAGCGCGATTACCAGCAGCGCTGTGAGTGGACGCCTGCGGACCGACACGTCGCAACCTGCAAGCCCGCTGAGTATTGTTGGGTGCCAGCTGCGGAGAACTGCAACAGAGCTTCATGCTGCTAATTTAATTATAACTTATAAGCAAATAATAAATGAATTATAAGGAATTCAAATTTTAAAAACAGTTTTATTAAAAAGCTCAAGAGATCCTGAATTTACAGTAAACAATTCGGAGACAAATTTTCTCCGTACACTGTGTTCCATTTTAACAAACTTCCTTAGGTTATATTTGTGGCGCTTTTATATAACAATCTGCTGTAACTATAGGCAGAGAGCTGTACACAGGAAAAAAATAGTACATTATACATTAAGGGAGAGAAGTGTATGATTTCTTCCCGCGGAGTAAATTGAAGCACAAGCCGTAGGTGAGGTCTGCAATACGACAAGGGAAAAAAACACTTCTCTTCTTCGGAGAATATACAATTTTTTTCACCACCCCAGTATTTATGATCGTTTTTATGTATTTCAAAATAATTTGAATTGTAATAAATTTATGATAGTTACTTTGATTTGCTTAATTGTGTTATTGGAGCATTTGCCCTCACGGCGGGAGAGAAATTGGCTGTTTCTGTCATGATTTTGGTATCATATCTTCAAAATAAACCATATGAGTGATAAAAAGAAATTTCAGTGCCGCGGTACACATCAAGTTTTGTTTGAAATCTAAAATTAGAAAAAAATTTAAAAAATAATATTATAGGTTAAGTTTACATATCTGTCAGTTGTCAGTTATGTGAAACATTACAAGTTATCGTAAATAACACTAAAATTGTATGTTTTCTTCCCAACTTCTTCATCGGAATTAATTAGTTCGATGCTCTGATATATTGTATCATTTTACGTATTAATTTACTTTCGTACGCCGTACATCTGCCAAAATATATCCTACTTATACATTAATTATTCTACGGTTGCCAACACTGTGTTGTTGAAAATCGTAGTATAATGCCGATTTTAAATAAACTGAATTTTTAATATTTTTATATATATATTATTCTCCTTTAATAGGTAAAATGAATTTTGTTCACTGATTCAGACGCGAGTATTAAATCTCTTCAATTTTTATTTCAAATATTTTTCTCTAAAATTATTAAGGAAGTATGAAATTGCACAAGAATTATTTAACATGTAAAACGCTTATGCGCTCTTTGTACATATAAATTTATATGTCATTGATTAATAATTACACTTACACACGTTTGAAATATAGTAAAGAATCTATAATATAGATCTTTCAGTCAATTGTTCGTTCTCATAGTAACTATGATTGCAAATATTATTTTTAGTCCCTATTAAAAGTTTGTTTCACATTTAATTCCATATTTGACATATATTAAATTATTATGAAATAAAAAGACATTTACACGAAATAAATTTTGAAGAAACTAAAATTATAGAAATTACCAAATGTACCAATGGTAGACTCACAAGAGAAGCTATTGAAATTTACATGCAGAAGATTACAGTGAATCAGAATGAATTTACTTGTTTATGTTTCTTTTGTTTCCTGACGAATAATTATGTGCAATAATTCGAAACGTTGAATTTTAATAAATTTAAATCTACAGAACTACATGCAAAAGTCTTTTTATTTCATTATTATGAGTTCTGAAAGCTTTTCCCACTTATTGAATTATTGTATTATGTGTCCGATATAATCTTCCATCAAAATTTAATCAGCTCTGTACATTGTTATGAAAATTGTAGCTAAGAATTTTCGTTACTCGTCGATGAAATATTACATAGAGACAAAAGCCTAAATAAATTCAGGGAAAATTATAAACGTATTCAGGGAATTTCAAAACACGTATTTCATATGATGGGCGCGTTCAGCCGAACCTAGCGGCTAGCTAACGTTTGCTAGTGATAGATTCTAGCAGATGAAGTGTTATGAACATGAACGGAATTTTTCTGGTACTGTCGTCTTGTGTCAGTCAAGTTAGGTGGAATTAACATCAAATTTTGTTAATATTGTTGACATTACAAATGAATTTTTGTACATTTGACAGTTTTAGAAGGTTCGCTAGCTCATCTAGCGCAAATTTATTTCAGTAGGTCGCTAGTCTAGCTGCTAAAATCTAACGGTTACTTAGCAATACGTTTAGCTGTGACCGCTAGGCTAGCGATCTTAAAATACGCTAACTAGTGGTACAAAGTTAAACTAACCATAAGCTACATATATTTCATTGTATTTTGAAATAAATTGTTATTTTTTAAAAATTAATAACAATAGTAGTTATTTTAACAGTATTCCAATGTAAGTATAACATTTGTTTAAGCCGAATTATTTAAATAAGATGTAAAAATGAAAGGTTCATTGTATTTATAGATTATAGGTTAAGATTGAATTTTCTCCTAAAAAACCTATAAAAACAGGAAAATTTGCAGTGTATGGCAACAGTTCTGCTGCCAATAAAAGCAAACTACCAATACTAATGTAAGCATTTGCCATCATAAGATATCATACAAAATGAATTTGTCATGTACCTTTTGGGATTTGTGACCAACGTCATCTCTTGATAATTTGGACGCCCAATACTATGTACAAGAAAGTAAAAATAGCAACAGCACATCCAAAACGAAGTGTACTAATGGTAGTCTTAAATGATGCAAACCACACATTCAGGTGCTGTCAGTGATAATGCATGACGCTAATTTGGAACTGGGGTACTCTGACTTGGGTACTTGAAATGTTGAAGCAGTAACCCGGAACTTGGAACTTGAGTTCTACATCGAATCGTTCATCATTGAGCGTAAAGTTCAGTGAAACATGAGGAATGTCTGCTCCTTGTTGCTGGTACTTTGTGTAATGGAAGATAAATGAATTATTAGTTGTTTGGTGCTCGAAACAATACTTCATTTTAAATGGAGGGTCGTTAAGGAATGTTAAAGGGGTGAAATATGCGGTTGTTTTAAAATTAAGAAAGTAATTGATATTCTTTAATCCTTATTATTAAAATCCACATAGGCCTTATTTTAAAATAACCAAAGCGAATTCAGTGGATCTCGAAACATCAGTTTGACATTATCGGATATACAGAATGTGTCAGCCAAACGAGCTACCTCATATAACTTCTGTATTATTAAAGATACAATAAAATAACTATTAGACAATCTTATAGATAGAGAGCTAAGAAAGATAGTTATTTGTTTAACTAGGCATCAAAATACCAGATTTACAACAGAGGCTGCCGTTTCATTGGCGAGGCGTATATACTGCCCGAAAATCGTAAAACCCATCTAGATCTAAATTAGTAAATATACAATATCGTATATAACTTTACAAACAGATGATATTTGTATCTATCTCTTTCTTTAAAAATATGTCTATCTTTCTTCTAACAAAATTACGTCATGTGTCCTTTCTGATAATTTCTAACATTTAATTTTCACGGCCTGATTTGGATCGGTACTCACTCCCGACACCATTAACAGTTAGGATACAATTAACTTGGCAACCACGAAGCTATCGGGTACCGGCTGGTGGTTGTAACAAGGGCTTGCACCAGGTGGGCAACACACATGGCGTCTACGTAACAAAAAACGTGGCAATGCAATAAAATTTAGTATATGACAATGTGTCTGTTCATCTTAGGACTGAGGACTGAGGATTAAAGTTCCCAAATATATATATATATATACATACATTTAATTTCTCGTAATCAATTTAAAAAATACAGGTTCGGAATCATTTTAAAAAATATAAAAATTTGGTCAATCTAATTTTTTTCATTATTACTGTACTTATACTATGTATAAGAAGGTAAAAACGCATTTTTGTCATAATATACAACATTGAAATATACATTTGAATCTGCATTCATTTCAAGAAATTTAAGAGTAACTTTTGACCTATAGGCAACAACCCACGTAATAACGTCAATTACATGTATTTCGGAAAAAACATTTGAATTCTGATTTGAAACAACATGTCTATTGACAAACAAAACAAAACCGACTGAAAACATTTTTTATTTCAAACTTTCCATTTTTTTATTACAGAAATTTACAATCCTGTGATTTCTGTACCAATATATTTAAAAAAATTGTCAGTAATAATATAACAAGAGAGTGAGAATAAATTGATTATTTTTTGACGTTTCTTTAAAGCAATGAAATGCTTTATTGTATGTCACGTGTCTGCGTTTTAAACAATCCTGTCATTATTATACTGAGAATAATGCTCTTGTGATTATTCCCGGCAATTTTCTCTGTAGCTTTTTTGTTTTTGTTGACAGATGTCAGATGTCAGATAGTTATCATTAACACAAGGTAAAATGAGTCAAAAAGATAGATTTTGTGACGTGCCTGATGATGAAATAAAAAAATAATCACGAAAATATTCCTATTTCTAATGACTTTATTATAAAACTTTATTATAAAAAGTATAGTATTTCCAACATCCCTTCACATAATATTAATTTCAGAAATAATGGAACATGATTGAATTTTAGTTTTAAAATAATAAATTTAGTCACTTGGTTATCAATGTTCTCAATATTTTTTGCCCGATATGACAGCTCTAGACATCAGTGATATACATAACCTACAAACATTAATTGGCACAACATAAATAAGAAAGTAAATATGTTTATTATACTTAAATTTAGGTGAATTTAGTAAATATTAAAAATACTTTGTATACGTATACAAGCCCAGAATCATATCATTTGGCCCAGTTAAAATCATACAAAGGATAATTGTTTAATTCACCATATTTATATCTTAAATTGTACCATTTTTACCTCTAGCACATACATATGCACTTCAATAAGATAATATTGAATATTTCATTATGAAGTTGATTTTTTAAAGTAGCGCTACTCAATAAGAGAAACATGAATATCTCTGGAATAAAACAAATGAACTTGTTACCTTATTTTTAGGTGTTTAATCTATGGATCAACTAAGGCCGTTTAAATCTGGGACATTCTGTATGTAAGGGAGCTACTATGTTTATGTTTCGTATTGATTAGATTTTTGAAATAATTCATCAACAGTAAGTGCAGATTATTTGAACGCCTATCAGGGTTTTTGGGCATATTTCAGTAAATGGAAATTAAAAAGATGTAGAATAATATTACTTACAATCTTTAGTTGAAACATTTTTCTGTATTTTGTTGTCATCATATTCAAAAACAATGTTCCTGATGGTACCAGCCAACATATTTGGACCAAATGAAATCTTTATGTTAGTGTTAAGTTTCGGTACATCGGTTTTCATGTTTATGTTATTGTGGCCTTCTTTCATATGTAACAATTATAAAGTAAATATGTTGTGTACATTTTTTTCTTTTGCATGAGGTCGAAACGTTAAGTTAATAATAATTTATTGAAAAGGATTGATACGTAACTATTATTCATTCCTTCAAAAATTCTCCAATCCGAAAAATTTATATTTCATCCTAAATACTATGACGTTTGTTTTTACGGTTTTTTTTTATACTTTTCGTTGTCTTTCCAAACAAACAAACACAAAAACCGTAGTAAATTCACTTCCGCCTCACCAAACATACGTAAATAAAGATCTTACTATGCGTTCTCCATCTCTTACGTTCCGGGTTGCGGCGTCACGCACTCAGCAACCCAAAACTCCGCAGAACGCGTGCGCAGGATTCCAGCTTCAGCTCCGGTTTTCCAGTGAACGTGTGACGTATCCCAGCTCCGGGACTTCGAACACGAGTAATGAGTAATCGCGTCGCGTCGCATTACGTTGTGTTACGTCGCTACGTCGTGGGCGGTGTGTACGCTCTACGAACTACGCTAGGCGTAAGCGTACGCTACGGAGTTACGTAATCGACGCGGTGCGATTGTAGTTCCGGAACACTTCCGATAATGCGTATTACAATAATTAAAATAAGTAACTAGGTTTCTAGCGGCCGGGATGTGAACTAGTTTGACTGTTCTTTATATCTATCATACATTTGTCAATGTCAAACATTTATATTATATATCTATTAATTGGTCAATTTAATATATATTTTTACTTTCTATACGTTTTAAGGTCCCCTAAATCCTAAATGAATGGATGGACATTAGACATGTATCCGAATGTTCAATAACTCATGAACGAAAGAGCTGGCATACAAAACAATAAATTCAATTTAATTTTAATTGAATAAATAATGTTAATATATTTTTGTATTAAACCTTGAAAACAACATATAGGTATATACAAAAAAACACTTGCTTCCCCCGAGGATTCTGCAGTAAAATCATCGTGAAAATAACAAAATTTTGTTGTCAAATTGTGATTTAATAAGAAAAAGAAAAATATAAGACATAATTGAAAGATAATTTCAAGTATGTATATCACTAAAATAAGGATCTTCAATAAAATTAGGAATTTATTTATAATTTTTACAATATTTCTTTTGTAAATATCATTCACATTGGTAACAGTTCTATATTATTCTCTGTAGAGAGGAACAACACATTTTCCTCACTATTTCGGGAGAAGAAAAGTGGGGTTTCCTGGCGTTTGTGAAAAAAATAGCAAGGGAAGATCTATAAAATGTTCAAGGGCGGGGCTATTTTGTATTTTTTTTTTTTTTAAGGATAACAGTAAATAATTATTAAGAAGTTTTAAGCCTATCAAAACATTATTATAAATAGAGCCAACTCAAAAATAATACATTACTACTTTATTACATTTTTACAATTCACACAACAATATTATTGCAATTTATTACAAAAATAAGCCCAAGGAAGGGGCAATTGCCCCCTACTTGTTCAATAGTTTGTAATTATGTTTTTGCAATACCTGTACTATAAGTTACCCATTAATAACAAAATTTAAACACAGTAAGTGGAACTTTTATTGCACAATTGGTTTTCATGGTTACATCATTTACTTACCGTCCACGGTGGATGGTAAGTGAAACTTACAGTTCATGGTGGATGGTAAGTAAATATATATCATTAAAATTTTATTTTTAACCTCAATCTGACAGCTGTTAATTTTGATACCTATTTTTCCTTTTCTTATATTTACTGTAAGTGATTTTTTACGTCTCGAATGTTTAGGAAATCTCGACGGGTCTCGACATCCCAAACTACATTCTCGACCTAAAAACTATCACTTACAGTTCACGATACGTAATATACTATTAAATTCCATGGCTATCACTATAAATGAGCTCTTTTACAAAATTTTAAACCTAATTTTATATGTTACAAAAGGTTTAAATAAAATTTGATACAGAATTCAATGATCTACAAGATTTTTGAAGCATCTTGCTCTAAATTTAATACTACACATTCATATTTCTATATGTAAGCAATAGCAACGTATTTCCTATATTTCATAAATCATTTCACACCCAGTATGTTACCAGTAATCATTAACTTACTTATATACGAATGAAAAAGAATAAATAAATAGTTTCTTTATTATTATTACACTTTTAGAAGTAATTCGCTAACAATATAAAAGCATTACAACACATGAACAGCATGAACCTCCCCAGGCATGTAGAAGTTGTTTACTTCAAAGCATCTCGCGATCTTACTAATAATTAAAACAGATAATTTTCATGTTTACCTTTATTAAACAACAACATACATAACACACATATGTACTGTATGTAGGTATTACGAGTATATCGCAAACTAGCACAAAGCTCTAGTACGGAATACAATGCAGGACGGAGATATTAATAGTCTAAGCTTGAGGATTACAGATAATCATTGTTCAAGGTATGATACGGATATGAAAGCCGGAGTCGGGGCTGGAGCCTGGAATCCCCGGACTCAGACAGTACGCAGTGATTGTCAAACGTGCAGAATTTGTCAAAACGTTATCGGGTTATTTTTAAAACAATATTTGCGATAAACCAAATTTAACTAAATCATATTTTCCGACAATTTGATGCGGGTACTACCAGATTTTTAACATGTAGAATTTGATAAATTTTGAAATATTATTTAAAGCATGTTTTGTGGAAATCTATAAGCAGAAGAATACAGTTAATTAGATAGACCTGGCTTCAGTGCTGGATTATAGCATAAACTAATAATAATTTTTTTTCTGGGTTAAAAATAACGAATTGAAGAAACTACTGGAATATCTGTTTACGTTTGCTTAACTGCTGGTCGTTTATAACACTTTTCAATATTCATTTATAAATGTTAAATATTTTTATATTTAATATTCATTTATTTATTTTCTTGGTAACAACCTTCTACAATTATAAATGATTTACAAACGAGAATAATATATTTTGTAAATAAAGACTAATTTTCTTGACTGTTAATATTTACTTGTTTATGTTGTATACCCATTTTCCTGATCAAGAATTACGTGCAGTAATTCGAAAAATTGAATTTTAATAAAATTTCCAGAACTTTAAACCAAATATCTTCACATATATTACTATGCGTTCTAAAAGCTTTTTCAACTTATGTATTATAGTAGTTCTTAAAAGTGGAAGCAGATGCAAGATAAATAATTTATTTCAGACTTTTTTTCGTACCTAATTCCATATACGAAATAAATTGAATTTATTGTTTTGTATGACAAGTACACTTTCACTACTCATAGAACAGGTAATTATGAAGTTTCTTTAGTCTCTTTTCTTATTCATGAATTATTGAATATTTGGACATATCTACGTCCATCCATCCACACAGATGTTATTGAGAAAATGGTCAAATTGGATTCAGATTACTTCAAAATATGTATTTCCGTCAATATTGTTATCGATTATTTTTCATGATTCCTGTATTTCCTTATAGTTATTAAATCTAGGAAGATAAAAAACACAATCCTCATTAAATCTTTCTTCTAATTCATTACATTGATGTGTGTAGATCATTATTTCAATACCAATTGGGGAAAACATTTGTTTTTCACGACATGCTAGGAAACCACACCGTTCTTCTCCCGAAATAGTGAGGAAAATGTGTTGTTTCTCTCTAGAGAGGAAAATAAAGAAGTGTTACCAATATGAATGTTATTTACAAAAAATATATTATAAAAATTATAAATAAATTCCTAATTTTATTGAAAATCCTTATTTTAGTGATATACATACTTTAAATTATCTTACGATTATGTCTTATATTTTTCTTTTTCTTATTAAATCACAATTTGACAACTTATTAAAGATATTTAAAATTGGTTCATAGGTAACAATGCTACACCGCCTTGTAACTTAACTTTTAACGTGTCAGTCTGTCAGTTGTGTTCTCAAAGTGCAAAGGTCCAAGCAAATCGTTTTTAGAAACATGTCGTGAAAAAAATGTGTCTAACACGAGAGGAAAGCTCTTCGAAGTCAAGGGGGAAAAAGAAGCGCTTTCCTCTCTAGTTTGACAAATAACTATTATTTGAATTTCATGAAAGAAAATCTATGTTTCTTAGGATTGGCGGAATAATATCTGTGGCATTCGGTTTTCGCAGATCTCGGTAAGCGATATATTTTTATGCATGAAATGTGGTTAGCATCCGTTAAGTCACGGACCCCAAAATTGTTATTAGAGGGGAAACAATAGGGGTATGAAAGGGGTTGTGACCAAATTTGGATAGATGGCACTAGATAAAAAATAATATATTCGTATTTTTATAACTTTACAAATGATTTATAATTTACGAGAAACTAATTATTAATTATATTTGAGTAATATGTAGGTTAACATTGGCCTAAAGATACCATAGGCTCCTTGATTGGCTCCACCAAAACTACGTCACTACGTCAAAGCGCGATTCGCATTATTTAAATTTCAAATTGAAAAAACTTCAAGATTAATGTAGTTTCTATTATTATTATGAGGTAACATAATGGTTATTAATTGTAACGTTCGAAGTGTAGCTAACATGATTTTTATAGAAAATTTTGCCCTTCGTTTCACATATTCTTATATTCTAATAGAGATCCATTTTCAAAAATTTGAAAAGCCCATTTCCTGGGTCTATATGAGTTGTATATTAAAATAAGATGTATATCATCTATTTAAGAGTTTGAGAACCACTTCGGTACACAGTATTCAATAGAGCGCAGACCCTGTCGCTTGTCGTGCAAGAACAGCGTATTAATAGAACCGATATTGATACTGAATTACACAGTAATAATGTGGCTACTAATCTGTTTAAATCTCTACATTCTACAATAGCATTGTTAAATTATTAAATGTAATATTGTATTCAATTCCAGTCGCAATATTCTCTCAACATTTTAATTGTATTGTTATCTATTAGGTTGCGAAACTGACATGCATACAACCAAGTATATAGATGGTGCAATTAGTTAGTAATTATTATATGATTATATCCTATTGATCCCTTTCGCATCCCTTTAGCATTCTCAGAATTGTTATTGTCTAGAGATTTTTGATGATGTATGCTCCCGTAAGAATGCTGAATTTAGATATTTGTCTCACCCTCTCACCTAACTAAAGCTGAGACATAAATGGAGAAGGAAGTCTTTTACTACTCGCGACTCAATTAAGACCTAAGGTCGTATCCGTCTTCGGTTCAGTTAAAACCTAATTTAATACAATTCATTTTCGGCTATAAATCATAATAATACTGCACAAAGTTTGCTATAATAGAGTAAATAAAACTATAATAAACGTACCACGTTCTTTACTTGGTACTGGGTTTGGCCCTCATAATCTTAATAGAAGTTTACTACTTCAGAGGGTGAATATATAGTTGTGCCATCTAAAATTCGTTAGTGGCAAATTTGACAGCACTTTCAAAAATTCTCACTGCATTTTGAAGTGTTAATTTCAACACGCACCCTTAAATTCTCGTCAAAAAAGTAAGTAAAAATATAAAATAGTTATTGTTGTTGCCAATCTACCATTTTACAACATACCGAATTATGTTACTGTGTAGAAATTTAATTGTTCATAACAGTTAGACAAGAAATAATATTTTAGGATATACGAGTACGTTCAAATATTTTTTTGTGCAACCGGAAGTGAAATAAGCATTTCGCAACCGCAATACAGACCGCGAAATAGGGTAAAAACAATCATATTGACATTTGAGAATTGACATTATTTCTTTAAAACTAATTGTTCTGTTTATCAAATGTCAATCCCATAGCCACTTTCTATTTATAATAAACCTATTTAAAATTTGCAATTACATATTTTTTACGGTTACACAAAAAATCGTGTGTACACCTTGTCCGCGAAATCCTTTATCGCCCTCGAGATTGTCCTGCCTTGGCAGCAAACGACCTCGGCGACAATTTTTCTCTTGGTACGCTAAAGAGTGATTTCGCGGCCTTGGTATACAAATAACTATTGTAGCATTTTTATGGAAGGACAAAAAAGTACATATTTCCCGTATAGCCGAATCTGAGTTTACTGAGGGAGGTGTACTCAAGGCATGCAAACAGGTAAGGCTATAGCATGCATTCTTTTTTGTAGAGGTGTATATTATTAGCAATAATTATAGTATAAAAACTTATTTAGTTCAGTAAAATTCAGCTTAAAATATATTAATCAGAGCTATGTAAAGTTAGCCAGATCAATGAAAATTATACAATTAAATAAAATAAGTTCATAGTAACCGCGGTTTCCTTTATCAATTATAGTGACTACTAAATAAATAATTATTCATACTAAAAAAAATAAGATTTTTTAGTTGGCATTTAATATTTATTATTTATCATTCTAATAGTAAACAAAAGTTCAATTAACAAGTTATTAAATCAGAATACGATTTATTGTTATACTATCAAGACGATTTCAAAAGATGTAAGATGATTTATTAGGGTTAAATTCATTGGCACACCACATTTATTTAGGTTACTTTTCTTATTTATATTTATTCTCAAATTTCGTTTTGGGGATTCATCTGTCTTGACATATTTAATGTATTCGAGATAGGCTTTTCCAATTTCCTTGTGTAGTAAACAATCTTTGGATTGGCCCTTGAAGAGTTTCCCACACCTGCACCTATGTACATACATAGGTTCAGGTTCGGTGCGTTTGGCCAACTCAAAAATTAGTGGTTGTTTATATGAATATGAATTTGTTTATTTCTCGTATTATACTACTTCGAGCGAAATGGAATTTATCAATTAATATTCATAATTCATCATTCACAGGTGTTCCCAGCGGCGTTCTGTTTAACACATATTAAATTACCACTTTTCTTCGCTTATAAAAAGTTATATTTATTCTTTTCTGCTACGTTTGAACGATTAAACGATATATGTACATGAACATTGTACACTCTCAGGCCTTGGGCATAGTTGGTTGCGTTGAAATGAACAATCCTCGCAGCATTCTGCTCATTACTTGCACACATTCCGCATCACGCACAGATGATTCCATTGCTCTGTGCGCGGCGTAGGATTCGCCCCGCTGGGTGCGTGTGTAGTGGCACGGTCCGCTGGGCCGGGGGCCAGCCCAGCCGCTGCCGCAATCAATGCGAGCGCGAGATCCGCGACCCAGACACACCTCACACACCTGCCCCAGCCCCCTGGATAATTGAACGGTTTTTACGGCCGTTGTTTACCGAAACGGGAGACCTGTTGCCCGACGAATATACTAACTTTCAAGATTGTGGAGTTTTGCAAAGTGCTGACATTATTATCTTTGAAAATGTATTGGAAATACATGACTTTCTTATACTTATAAATATAGAGCGGATTATATGCAAAGTGCATATATTTTAATTTTTGCACATCTTTAAATAAATCAATTTTCTGGACGAATTACATTGATTAGAGTTAATTAATGCTAATTACTAATTGCATATATTGCATATTTGGGCATTCTTATGCATATTTTTACAAAATTTGCATATAATTGCATATTTCAATATTTTTAAGACCTTATCTAGTGATAAACAATCTGAAATTTCTGATAATGCACATTGATAATTCCCAAATATTGGAGATGGCCGCAGTAAATAGAAAAATGCAACGGAAAAAGCAATAAACAATACAATAAGCAAATACACAAACCAATAAACTCTTATATTTCTAGGGAAATCCCTGTAACGGTAACGGTAGGTATTCATTGTATACACGAATGCTGATAAAAGTGTGTACAATGAATATAAGACCGAGAATTCTCAGCTGGATATATCTTTTACTTATGTTTCACCTTTTTTTTTGGAAAATTTTAAATAATTTGTTATTGTAATTATGTAAATATGTCATAATCTTATAATATCAAGTTTCTAGATTTATTTTATATGTATATTAGTAGTATATTTGTGAATCACGATTAAGACTGTATTGTGCAATAAAATTCATAATGCATTCAGTTAATAATTTAAGATTTTTTAGCATATATTGTCATATTTGTGCATATATAGTGCATATTTTCCAAAAAATCAATGCATATATAGTGCATATTACTCAAAAAATCAGTACATATATAATATGCGCATATAATTCAGTTTTTTTCGTGCATATAATTCGCTCCCTACTTATAAATATAAATGTAATTGTTTAATGAATACACTTGCACACAGAATAGATGTTTTTAGATTTTTGACATGAAATGACTGCGCGCATTTTGATGCGAGGAATCTCGTTCTCACACGCAACACCAAGAGAACCGATAAAACCAAATCAATTTGAAAACCAAATTCATTGTTACGTATATTAAAAAAACCAGGGCTGCAAATTGGATCCGGATTTGATATGTATCCGAATACCCGGATTACAGCTATCCGAATCTCTACCGTTCTTAAAACCGGATTTCTAATATCCAGATATCCGATTCTGTATCCGAATCTGGTTTTTACTAATATTCATATTACCAAAATCGTCAATTAATTGACTAAATGGTATTATAAGTATTATGTTATACATGTATATCAAAAAAGTAATTTCGTTTTCTTATTCATTTTGTTATAAAACATTTGTTATTAATTATATTTACTTCAATATAGTAAATTGATTTTGAATATAAATATGTATGTACACTAATAAAATAACGTCGATATTCAATAGAATATTATTATTTGTATAAAAAGAGTTTTCGAATATCTTCCATTGCCACGCCCTTCAAAAATATTTAAAAATCTAGATCCGGATCTTACAATAATCCGGATATCCAAATCTGAGTTCCGAATACTCGGATATCTCGGATATTCGTATTTTCGAATACTCGGATAACTGGCCCTAAAAAAACCTGTCAACTAATTCTGTAAATAATAATCAAACTAAAGCAACAATCGAGAAACTAGAATCAAACACTCATGACAGAAGGCAATTTAAGCACATATTCGTTCGTCAAAATTTGTAACTCGTGCTTGAATTAGTTTCCTATACCATTCTACCACAAGTGACAAGTTAATTTGGTATTATAATTGATTTGTTTTTGTCGGGTCTTTGGTGTTGCGTGTGTTTGAATGAAGCTCTTGCTCACATAAAATGCGTGCAAGAATATGGACATTCTAATATCAAAAATCGAGAATATACTATTCGATTACTTGCTTGTTTTCGTAGCAACTAAAATTATTTGAATATAAATATACATTAAGAAAATTCGAAATGTCTCAAAAATATAGTGTACAGTACATGTCTCAAAAAATATATAATGTACCGTGATCTACTGCAAGCTGCGGACCAAATCAAAAAATGGATAAATTAGTCGATTATATACTTATTCCCTTGAGAATGCATCAATTTGATACCAAACTTAAAAGAATCTAATAATTATTATGAATACAATTTTGGCGATCGCTAAAAAATAAATAAGTTTTGATATTTTAGTAAAGCTCTCCTCTGTGAGACCTTTAATTTGACACCTAAGTCGACAAAATTTTATTACTTATTATAAAAAAAAGTTGACTGTTATTCAAACTAATTTTTTATATTTTAGATACACTCTTCTCTTCTTAAGCATACCTTTAATTTGATTCTAAACCAGGTAGGATTCAAACACTTTTTATCAAAAGAAAAAGCAATTAAAATTCGTCAAAAATTATTTTTGATAATTCAGGTCAAGTCTCTTTCCTTATGCCAGGTTGCACCAACGTTAGTTAAATTTTAAACTTGGTTTTAATAAATAAAACCATATCTAATTTTTGACATCAATGTCAATTATTCCATATGGCATATAACTTCGATTTACTTTTATTTATTTAAACCAAGTTTAAAATTTAACTAACGTTGGTGCAACCGGCCATTAGAAATTTAATTTTATATAGTCAATATTTTTTAAATGGCATTTTTCAAATATATAATATTTAACATATAATTAGACTCCAAATTGAAAGCAGATAATTAGAGCCCTGCAGAAACGCGAATATCTACGGATAATCTGTTGATATCTGCCAATTTCTGCGAATTCGAAAAAAAAATCAAATTATGCATAAAACTTAGGGATGCGGATCGGTTTATGATATGGTAAGCTGCAGACGCGGATCGGTTGCTGACTTATAGTTTCGAATGCAATTGCAGATATACAATTTTGACAATGCAACTTATATTTTTTTTATTTTATGAGCCGATATTTCCATCTACGAATAAAGTACCGAATAAATTATTCGCCGAATAACTTATTCGGAAGTTTATTCGTAGATGGAAAGACCGGCCCTAAATATATTATTATAGAGGATGTCTAATTTTTTTTGAGCTGTAGGAAATACACTGCTCAAAAAAAAAAGCGAGCCACTTGGCCGAACCAAGAAAATGACTGTTTTTAAAATGTGGGGCATTTCTTTCAGAGACATGTTAACCAAAATCTGGAAATCCCCTCTGGAGATACATTCCTCCTCAACGTTCTCCAAAAATCCCGAAGAGATTCGCTCCGACCCCCTAAAAACAGGGGTTCCTTTGAAACGCAATCACTCACTCAATTCTTCACCGATGACGACGAAATTTTCAGCTCTGAAAAGGAAATTGGCAGGGCTTTGTGACAATCGAGTCGAACAACCCCCTTAAGAGAGCTACAAGCCTTCAAACTTTGAGATCTTTCATTGCTCAGACATGACATCACATAAGGCGATTTTTCAGGGGGTCGGGGGGAGCGAATCTCTTCGGGATTGAGGAGGAATGAATCGCCAGAGGGAATGTCCAGATTTTAGTTAACATGTCCCTGAAAGAAATGCTCCACATTTTAAAAACAGTCATTTTCTTGGTTCGGCCAAGTGGCTCGATTTTTTTTTTTTTTTTTTGAGTAATGTATAATGTTATTTATTTTTTATCTTAGCTATTAATTTTAGAGCAAAAGTATAAATTGATTAAATGTTCAGAATGAAAAACTACACCAAATAAGCCTAAAAAAATTCATCAAATTCGGTCAAGCCGTTTAGGAAGAGAAGAATTACGACCATACGCACCCCGGAATTTTAAATATAAAGACAAGATTCATTTATGTAAATATACGGACCCAGAATGTTCAGGCGACACTAGCGACTTTCGAAGCCACATCGCCATGGGACGCACTTCGGTTTGTCGACCCGAAAAATACTACATATTCCATGTACTGTTGTCCTCAATATAGCACCCTAGGGTGTATCTTGAATCCGTGTCGCGTGTCCTCAGCAGAGTCGGTTGTTAGCATTTGTCCCAAACCCCTCTGGCCGGGTAAGCCTAGCGTACCCAGGAGTCAGCTTCACTTTAGAGAACAGCTCTGCCAGACTGTCAAGTCAAATAACGATATCTTGCATAAGCTGGGGTTTTTTAACAAAGTAAAATTTCATTCGATTCAATTTGGAAATATGGTTTTTCAAACTTCTTGTTAAAATTGTAACGTAACAGAACTGCAGCGCAATATTGACTTCCGATTGAAGTACAAGCTTCATGCGCCGCTGAAACAACGGTTTTCTTTTTGTTAAAATCGTTCGATGCTCGAAAATGCCACGTGCACTTGTCCTACATATTGGAATAACCGAGTATTGCTCTGTGCTCCAACTACGGAGGTAGAAACATTTGCTAGAAATATACAGCGTGTAACGGAAATAAGTACATAAAATTTAACTAGAGATAGAACTCGTCGACAGCAACAATATTTCTTACTAAATCTTGCATTCTAAGGTAAGCTAATAGATGTAACAAGGACTTGCACCGGGTGGACGTTAGTGTAAAGTACGTGGTAATTTAAAGTAAAAATTAAGATGTCGTGTATTGTGGTTTATCTTATGCCAGGTTTCACCAACGTTAGTAAAAATTTAAATAAAAGCAAATCGAACTTATATGTCATATGGAGTAATTGACATTGATGTCAAAAATTTGATTGTTTTTATTTATTTTATTAATTTAACTAACGTTGGTGCAATCGGGCATTAGGGATATAAACCATAAGGTTTCACAATCCCGAAAGGACATAGATACATATTTCTTAATAAATCTTCTAAATTATAAAAAAGTTGTAAATCCAGTGAAGATGAGAAGTAGTAATATCCAGGAAGGAATAAATAAATGATCCCGTCTTAATCTTCACACTCTTATTTTATTGCATTTATTCACATAAAATAATTGCTACAGGTTTCGACAACTTAAGGGTGCGTTTTGAAAGTAATACCCTCTAAAGTGTCAATTGTTGGAAGTATGATTAAATTTACCACTAATGAATTTTAGATAGCAACACTTCATATGCAGCCCATATTAGTAAACTTCTAGATTATAGATGCGCTCTAGTAGAAAATTTGAAAATATTTAGTAGGTATTTACTCGTTCTTTTTACTTTCTTATACAACGTATAAGGAAGTATTGGAATCACGAAAAAAATCGTTGACGAGATTTTTGCGGAAATACATAGTTTGACGTCTGCTGAATCCGTTAAGAGCAATTTCTCAATGATGTCTGTGTGTGAGGATGAATGGATGGATGGATGTCCGTGTGCGCAATATCTCATGAACGAGACAAGATATGTAAACTAAATTTGGAATTTATAAGTTTCATGAAGAAATGAAGAGCTGAGTTGATTTTGAATGAAATTGAAAAACCGGAAGAGGAAGTTTACTGGACACACAAAACAATAAATTCCATTTATTTCAAAAATAGAATTAGTTGTGAGAAAATGTTTCAAATGAAAGATGTTAGCAAAAATATTTGGAATATAAAATGTTATTTGCATATTTTTTTTGTACAAGCTTCAAATTTTGAGAAAAACTAAATGTTTTCGACGAGTTGTATCACTGGTTTTAATTTAATGTACATATTTCTGTTACAGCCTGTATATACGAGCCCAGAATCATATCATTTGGCCCAATTAAGACTTTTAGAATAACTAAAAAAAATGTTTTGATCGTACAGAGGGAAAATTGTACTCAATTTATTTTTATCTTGAATTCTATTATTTTAAAGAATATTTTAAGGAAAAATAACAACTAAAACAGTAACAGATTAACAAGCATCACCACTCAGTTGGCCCAAAGGTATTGGTACCATGAATATTGTTCTTGAATATGATGACAACAAAATATAGAAAAATGTGACAAAAAAGATTGTAGATAATATTATTTTACATTGTTTTCATTCCAATGAAATTTACTCTTTCTCATTTATTTACTAAGATATGCTCAAAAACCCTGATAGGCTTTCAAATAAACTACCTTGTATTTTTGATGAATTGTTTCCAAAATCTTATCAATTTGTAACATAAACATTACATATTTACATATATGTATGTCCGGGAGGTAAAAATGATAGAATTTAAGATATAAATATGGTGAATTAATTAATTTTCCTTTGTATAATTTTAACTAGGCCAAATGATATGATTCTGGGCTCGTAAATAAAACAATAACGAGAAACTTATACCGTTGAAGACGTCATATTTTAACTGAAATGCACACATCGACGATCTTCCGTTTTACAAATACATGAGAGATGCACGATTACTCGAAGAATTTGCAAACTTCTGTTATTGCTTCTTCGTGCTTCATTTTAAATTGGAGAAGTTTACAATTTATTCCAGTGACGAAATGCTTAATTCAATTTCTTGCGAAACAAGATTGTAAGTATGTTACTGACTAAATTTAAGCCGTCAAGCTCAGGATCGGTGTTGATTTTAGGTTTCGTCTTTTTAGTAAGCGGTTAAATCCAATCATGTAGTTTGTTTGAAATACCTAACTTCGTTTCTATGCGTAGGATGAAAAACACTTTAAGTAAAGCGATGGCGCGATTGTATTCTTTAGAGGCTAATTCGTTTGGTTATAATGTTTTATTATTTAATTATCTTTTAATGGCACACGGTTTTATTTTAAAGTCGAGACGATAAACACGAGGCGTTAATTCTCAAAGGTACGATATACTAGTTGTAGCATTTACAGTTTATTTGAAACAAGATGTGCAATAGAATCCATTTACTAATTATTCTCACTCGCTCTGTACGCCAAGAATTCCCAGAACACGGCATCAACTACTATACAAATAGTAATATAAAATTATATTTACAAATACAAAAAACAAAAGTGATATCTATGGAACAGCCAGCGCTTGTACTTGACAAGAATTTACGTAGATAAAAATTAATTGTAAAAATCTAATGTTTGTTTGGTCTATAAATTGGGCAAGTCTTCTTATCAATTTATTGTGGTGTGTAATACGAATTAGAACTTGTTCTATTTTTCGATCATTTTTTAGGGAATTCTAGAGAATTTTAGTTATTGTCAACCAGTCAAACTTTTTAATGCTTAGGTTAATAGTCATTTTTATGGGTCAAGGTTATACCAAAAATATTAGTAGCATAAGTAACAACTGATAATCATGTTGGTACTACTGAAATTGTCGCAATAAATTGACGGAAAACGTAACGAGTATAAAACAAACGACAATATTTTTGTTCTTTGCAATATATTAACAAGAAAGCTTGGCCTATTTAGTGATCAAAAAATTAAATCTTATCTCTATGCTGTAAAGTAATTAGAATGTCTAAATAAATATTTCGATAACTATGTTATCATCAATAGATGCAAGAGGGATAAAATAAAGATAACACAACTTGTAAACCAAGTCAGTGGTCAAGATTGAATCCTTCATTTAATCTCATCATCGATTTTTACCTCCCGCGTATATATGTAAAAGGAGGTATTGTGACAGATCAGAATTTTCGATAGTAAATTTTTAACGGACAAGCATGTTTAGGGTTCCTAGAATACGATTTCACTATCTTCACAATGACGATCTGTCTATGTATGACAATTATTTCACCCACGACAATTCAAAAGCTATCAATGTCAAATTTCAAATTTAGTTTTTAAATGTACGTGTTATGAAATGATTAGATTGTGGGAGCAATTCATCAACCGGAAGTGGTAGTTTATTGAAAGGCATATCATGTTTTTTGGCAATATGTCAATAAATAAATGAATTCGAGTAAATTATGTTATATTCAAAAAAATGTAGAAAACTTGATACAATTTTATTTGAAACTTTTTTTCTATATTTTGTATGTTTAGAAATTAAAATTTTCGGGAGGTTATGTCGTGGCCACATCAGGTTTAAATGACAATCTAATTTTCTAATTTCATATTTAGAACTTGGAAGTTCAATACGAGCTGATTAGATTTTGGTAGCAATCCATCAACCGGAAGTGACAGTTTACTTGAAGGTCTAACGTATTTTGAGCATCTCAGTAAATAATTGAGTTAGAGTACGTTTTGTTATAATAAGAAAGATGTAAAAGCAAAATAATATTAGCTACAATTTTTATTTCAAACTTATTTCTATTGTGTATCGTTCAAAAATTTTGTTTCGCCACGTCGGGAGATTATTTGCTTACTACGTATAAGGAAGGAAAAAAGTTGAGTCATACAGTAGATTAAAGGAATCATCAAATACAAGTTTGATAAAATTAACTAATTAAGCATTAAGGATATACAAAACGGTCTAAATACTGTAATCGTATTCGGTATTCCGTTTGGTTGCAAAAAGCCAAGAATCTATTATATTACTTTACAACTAAGCCACGGGTTAACGGGTACCTCAAGAGTTGTGTTCAACTTGCAGCGAAAGTTGAGGTTGACTGCTTTTTAACTTTGATTGACGCAGTTGGTAAGAAACCTGCAACTTTGGTTGTATTAACCGAAGTTGTAGGTGGCTATCAAACACAGTTAACTAATGTAATTTCGGCTTAAAAGTTCTTGAATTTAAATCTCGTTGACTCCAACTTACAACTTGCTCACGGTACCTATTACATATTTTTCTTTATTCCATTCAGTCGTGGATGTACACTTGTTCAGTATTCAATTCCGGGGTTGTCACTAAAATAGCAACAGGACTTTTCTACTACAGAAAAATGCAATCCGTATTGTAACTTAATGCAAACAATTATTTATTTGTATACAAAATTTTTTAACCTTTTATGGCCAAGTTATATTAGAAACTATTTGTTATATAGGAAATAACCTGAAAGATTTTAAAACAACTCCAGATATATATTCGTTAATGCGAGACGAAAATTATAACTATTTGCCCATAAAACTATACAATGTATGGTACGAATGCATTGGGATATAGAGAATGGTTGGTTAATAGCACTGATTTCTCTATAACACTAGATTAGGCATAGGCCATATTCTGCCATCTGAGAGCGTTTCCAATTGAAAGGGTGAAATTGAGGTTTGGTGACACTTGTAAAGTAAAAAATGCAATCTGAAGTACTGCCTTCACTCTCTCTACACTGTGCTCGCCACTACCTCTCTTTAGATTATACCACGAATTAAGGTCATACCAATAGACAAGAGATATAGATTTTTAAATATTGAAGTATCACAAAACCTCAATTTTGACTATCATGGCAGCGTTCAATTGGAAACGCACCGTAGCGGCTTATGCCCAATCTAGTGTTATAGAAATCAGTGGTTAAAACAGAAGAAAGTTATCTCTTTAGTAGGGCAGTTTGAACATGTATTTGTTTTTTCAATTGAATGCACAGGTCACTAAATATTGACTAAAATGTAAATTTAGTGATGTTCCTTTTTTGCCGAAAACTTCGTTATATGACATAATACGAGATTTTGATTTGCACTTGCTTAGAACACTTTTTAATGATGAATTTACAGAAGTACTTTTATTTATATCTAAACATTTACGACTTATTGGTATCAATTTTTATGTTTCATTAGGGGGTTATAGTAAGCCATGAAATTTTTAATAGATATTTTATTTGTTTTACAACAATATAAAACAGTAATAATACATTTTTATAATTAATGAAAAATTAACAAAATTTGTTCTTTATTTTAAAAATAAAAAAAAATGAATCGTAGGCTGCACTAGCGCGTATATTAATATAACGACACTGTCCCGGCCTAATGATATTTTAATATGAAATTTCACATACATGCGACAATATTCCACCACACACGTCATAGTATATTACAATACGAGTGAAGAAACTAAGAATTTCGCTCACGCATGTGTCAGTTTTGAACACGGGGCGTGAGTCGAGTGGGCAAAAACACATAAGTGAGCGAATTCGTTTCTTCCCGAGCTTTTTATTCAATCCTGCTATTGTAAGTACGCGCTTCCATCCTTGTGGTTCATATACTCAATGTTACGAATCATTCAATTTAGTAATGACAGATGAGTGGGCGAAAGTTCTTTCGCTGTCATTATCCACCCGTTGCCATAGGAATGAGTTGAGTGGACAAAACAGAAGGTATCGAGCTCTATATCCAAGTAAGAAATAACAAGTTTCATTAGCAGAATTGAACAAATAATAATTTATCTTTGTGCCTATACGTAATAATTTTGTACTGATTTTGGCAAAATAAGCTATTACTATAACTAATATTACTAAACCCAGGACGGTTGGATACTATTATAACTTTTTTGGATATATTATTTGTGCAATTTAGAAAATAAATAAAAGTCGTATGAAAAGTATTAAATAATTATTCGGATTAGTGGGTCAAATCCCACAGAAGCATATATGGTAGACAAGTGTATAATATAAAGAACGTCGAATTCAGTTCGTGCTCTACAAGCTGCTGCTGAAGGGAAGCAAAACAGACGACACCATGTAGAGGTAACATTAAGGTATACACATTAATTTCCATATGAGTTTGAGTTCAATCAACAGTTCTGAGACTACTAGGAGTTACATTAGTTCATATTCACAGTACCTGTAATGTCAACAAGATTAGGGAGCTAAAGGAAACTTATGTCTAGATGCTTACAGCTTAGTACATAATGTGAAAGCATGTGTGACTTTGACAAGAGTGACAAGTACTCTCTAAACCGTAACTAAAGATGGAATGTAGCTGAAGAACTTTAATTTGAAACAAGCAGAGATGTTCTCATTTATAGGAACTTTCGAAGATGAGGTATAATAGCATAAAACACTTTGTGTACTCATACATGAAAATATGTTGTTTCGCGTCGCCAATACTTCACTTTAAGGCCAACCATAAGGTCTGAAGAAGCGAAACATGAACATGAATTTTTTGAAACAATATATCATTATTATAATAACATAATTTTCAAAGTAGTAAAATATATGCCACATATTTCCATGAACGATTACAGTAATGCAAATAATTTGTATATTTATAAATATGATCGTCTATAACATACTAAGATTATTTTTCATTTGAATTTACAGGTTTTGAGAAACAAATAAAAATATACCAAAAAGTGTGTTATTTGGTATATTTTTATTTGTTTCTCAAAAGCTGTAAATTCAATTGAAAATAAACTTAGTATGTTATAGATGGTCATATTTATAAATATACGAATTATTTTCATTACTGTAGTCGTTCATGGGAATGAGAAATACAGTATTAAAATTCTGAATTTTTGACTTCAACGAATATTTTTTTATAGTTTAATGTTTTAGCTATCCTTTTCATCCACATAATATATAAATACTAGAATGTTCAAAGACCTTACCGTAATAATTGTTTTGTTTTTCGATAAGAATAATTGTAAGAAATAATTTAATCAAATTTGAATTTGCAAAACGAAATTCATGGGAGTGAACGAACCCAACGAAAATATGTACTTCATCTGACATTGCAATGTACAAGTCTCTGTAAAAAATCCATGAAATTTTGACGGATGGAGGTTGTTGGACCATAAAGAACATGAAAATAAAGGAAGAATACAGAATTTGCTGTTTTAAAAAAAAAAAAGGATTCGTTGTTTCGACGCATATGTTTGATCTTCAAATCTTAGTTCAAAATTCTAAGCTAGTGATTAGTCTAGGCGGAGCCTCATTTACACCAAACAAATCCTTAGACAAAACATCTCCAAAGTCATATTAGCTTTCGGTGAGTTATTTTTGAGGTTAGTTTTACAAAATGTTACAAAGATGATAATTATAATTAAATATTATTAAATAAATTAAATGCAAGAAAAATGGGATAAATAGCTCTATGGTGCACGGTAGATCGTGAGATCCTCAGTTCGAATCCCATAGCCCATAGTTACCCTATGATTTCCTTTCCACTAACAACTTTGGGGATCATAACTTCACGGCTGATAATTGCACTTCATGCGCAAAAATATAGCACTTCGTTTCTTTGAATGAGCAGAGTTAATTATTTGTTATATACTTCTTGTAGAAACCTCTTGCGTGAACATGGTTTCCGGACTTGGTGCGTAATACTTATTTTTGTAACAAGTGCGGGAAACTAGTGATTCTGAAACAAGTACAAGTTCTCCGGAACGAGCGCAATGAGTTTCACATTTTTTTATGCAACCATTAACATACAAAAATTGCAAAATGTTTTCTAAATTTTTGACACGTCATATTACAATTTATGTCAAGTTATAGGTAATAATATAACAAGAGAGTGAGAATATATTGAAAATAATTTGACAGATCCCTACGGGCTTTCGTGGTTATTGCCTGGCAACAAGTTTGAGAAAGATAATGGAAAATTATTTTCTAATTTATCTAACTCTCGAGTTATATTTAATTAGATTATTTTTTGATTTCATCATCAGGCACGACACTAAATCTATCTTTTTTGCTCATTTTTTACTTGTGTTGATAACTATCTGACAACTGACATTTTTCAACAAAAACAAAAAAAGCTACAGAGATTATTCCCGGGAATAATCACTAGAGCTTTATTCTCAGTAATAATATAACAAGAGAGTGAGAATAAATTGAAAATAATTTGACAGATCTTTCCATTTGGCAATAGCCACTCAAGCCCTACGGGCTTTCGTTGCTATTGCCTGGCAACAAGTTTGAGAAAGATACTGGAGAATTATTTTCTAATTTATCGAACTCTCGAGTTATATTTAATTAGATTATTTTTTGATTCCATCAGGCACATCACTAAATCTATCTTTTTTGCTCATTTTTACTTGTGTTGATGATAACTATCTGACATCTGTCAACAAAAACAAAAAAGCTACAGAGAATATTGCCGGGAATAATCACAAGAGCATTATTCTCAGTATAATAATGACAGGATTGGTTAAAACGCACACACGTGACATACAATAAAGCATTTCATTGGTTTAGAGAAACTTCAAAAAATAATCATTATAATAATGACAGGATTGGTTAAAACACAGACACGTGACATACAAAGAAGCATTTCATTGGTTTAAAGAAACGTCAACAAATAATCACGAATTGTGAGGGTAAAATTTTCGATTTTCGAGGACGATATCATTTTGTAATATTTAGTATTTGGATGTTCACCAGCTGATTAGATTTTATTAGTAATCCATCAACCGAAAATGGTAGTTTACTTGAAGGCTAAACAGGTTGTTTTAAGCATATCTCAGTTAATAGTTAATTTAGGATAAATTTCATTGTATTCAAAAAGATGTAGAACGATACTGACTACAATTTTTATTTAAAACTTTTCTTTATATTTCATACTATTTAAAAGTTAAATTTGCTGTAGGCCACATCAGATAATTTTAATTTTTAGGGACTAATTCGTTTTCTTATAACGTTTTATTATTGAATTATCTTTTAATGGCACATTACTGTATTTTTAAGTCGGTACTAAAAGATGTGCGATAAGCCCAAGGTATTTTAATCTCAAAGGTATACTCCTAAAAGTTAAACATTCGCAGTTTATTTGAAACAAGATTTTGTATGAAATTGTGAAATATTTAATTTAAACATACGTGACTATAATATATAAAAATAAAATAAGAGTATATAAGCTGTTACAAAAACATGCATGACGGGAATTAAACAAACCAAAAACCATTACTGTAGGAAAATATTTTAAATGTACGGTGTTCTATAATTAAAGATTTATTAATATTATTATTGATATTTTTGTATAAAACATATATTTATATACAACTATTCTTTAAATCTTTCATTTCATCCGAGTTCGTAACTAATGAATTTATTGGGATCAGTCAATGAAATGTACAGATCAGAAAAGATG
Organism: Poecilus cupreus; assembly: GCA_963942605.1. NCBI lineage: Eukaryota > Metazoa > Arthropoda > Insecta > Coleoptera > Carabidae > Poecilus > Poecilus cupreus. The sequence continues at coordinate 16,263,694 of OZ012719.1, read as the reverse complement.
TATTAGTTTTAGTTTGACACTATTGGGCTTCCAAAAGTAAAATACGCTAACTAGTGGTAGAAAGTTAAACTAACCATAAGGTACATAAATTTCATTGTATTTGGTATTAAATGTAATTTTTTTTAATTAATAACAATAGTAGTTATTTTACGAGTATTCCAATGTACATATAATCTTTGTTTAAGCCTTATTATATAAATAAGATGTAAAAATGAAAGGTTCATTGTATTTGTAGATTATAGGTTAAGATTGAATTTTCTTCAAAAAAAAAAACCTATAAAAACAGGAAAATTTGTATTGTGTATGGCAACAGTTCTGCTGCCAATAAAAGCAAACCACCAATACTAATGCAAGCATTCGCCATCATAAGATATCATACAAAATGAATTTGACATGTACCTTTTGGGAATTGTGATCAATACCATCTCTTGATAATTTGCCCAATTTTTGGCCCAAAAACAATACCTCCCTTATTTAGAGGTAGGCGGCAGATAAATAATAAAATTTGTAATAAATTATATAAAATAGTACAAAAAAATTATTACTGGTGCAATGTAGTGCGAAATGAGTGCATTTTAATAGATTTAACAAAATATATTTAATTACAGCAAATGAACCAAAAAACAACCGGTTATTTAAACCGTTTAACTTTGTTCATTATTTGGCTATAAATCCCTGTACTGCGTAGTGTCTAGTTTCTAATTACTACTATGTACCGTTGACCTTGTTTTCCGGATTAATTAACCGATTTATTTTATAAAGCCGGTTAACTTAACCGTTTTGAAAACCGGTTTTGTAGACATTATCTGATTTTTGATCGAAAACATCTTACGGTTAATCGTTTTTGAGTTATGAGAAAAAACCCTTCGAGCTAAGTGCCCTGTTAGCATTTCTGATTGCAATAGAAAAAAGAGGTGCATAACTAGATATTATTGCAGTTCCATAACAAAATTGGGCAAATTATTTTTTAAAAATTAATAACAATAGTAGTTATTTTAAGAGTATTCCAATGTAAGTATTACATTTGCTTAAGCCTTATTATATAAATAAGATGTAAAAATGAAAGGTTCATTGTATTTGTAGATTATAGGTTAAGATTGAATTTTCTTCAAAAAAAAAACCTATAAAAACAGGAAAATTTGTATTGTGTATGGCAACAGTTCTGCTGCCAATAAAAGCAAACTACCAATACTAATGCAAGCATTCGCCATCATAAGATATCATACAAATTGAATTTGACATGTACCTTTTGGGAATTGTGATCAATGCCATCTCTTGATAATTTGGAAGTCCAATAGTAGGGAGAAAAAGATGTAAGTACAAATATTACGAGATCTGTTCAGAAAATAACCGGAAATTTCGGATTACGGCTCAACGAAGATAATTAGTGATATGCGGTTGGCAGCATTGAATTGCGCATAACCTCCTCTGTAACCACATGTTCTTGTATTGTTATTATCTCGTTTAGTTTTCATGATATTGTTATTTTAGTGCAACGTGATTAAGTGTTAGTAGCAATTTTTTGCGATTTTTTGGAGCAACGATACAACATTAAATTTACGTGATACTTGGGAAGATTTCACAGAAACGCAAAAAGAGACCAGAGTTGTGGCGAGACAACTCATGGTTCTTGCATCACGCCAATGGGTCCGCCTACTCAGCTTTGTCAATTCGTCAGATGACTGTCCTCTCTTAGCCGCCTTACTCACCAGGGCCAGACCTGACAGATTTTTTCTTATTTCCGAAATTAATATCAGTGCTGAAAGGATGACGTTTTTAGATAGTTGATGACGTCAAAGCAAATGCGTCACAGACCTTAAAGGCTATTTCAAATGAACTATCCAGAACTGATTCCCAAAACGAAAACACCATTTTGAAAAATGTGTAAATAGAAAAGGGGAGTACTTTGAAGGGGACAAGGAACAATAATCTATAAAATTAATAACATAGTTGTGTTATCTTCTGAACAGAGCCCGTACAATTTTTGTAAACATGTTTATTATATTAATTAACTTATTTTTATTGTAATTAACGTATGTTCCTTAAATTAAATACAATAGTTACATCGTTTTATGTGTAATCGAACATTTAAATAATTCGACTTTTAACTTTTGCCACTGAATGTACTGTAACAAGGCGAACATTCAGAATACGATTTATTGTTTTTACTGTCAAAACGATTTTAAAATATCAAGTTTCAAACTGAACGCATCGAAAATCGTCTTGACAGGAGTTCTTGCTTTCTTGAGGTTAATTTATTGCTACACATGTGTGTTAGAATTTTAGTTATCATAAATAGTCATTTAAGTTTATCGCGCCAAATATTCTGAAATATCGGCTTGAGATATCATCTGGTGTTGACAGATTTACGAAGAGGTCTGGTAACCCTAGATTAGGTTTTAGTTTTTACGTAATTTTTGTGCTAGTTCTGTGGGAAACGTTTTCCCCTCTCCCTGTACGTACCCGCTTATGGGGTGGATGCGTGTGTTTAGCTAGCACAAGAAGAGAATTAGTTTTTGGTTCTTAAACAGAGCAGACGTCTTTTTACGTCTGCAGTGCTCTACAAGATGTAGAATTTACATAATTTTGTTTGTTAAATAAGTTTTGGTAATTGTAACTAAGTTAACATATTCATTCGTTGTCGTCGTCTGTAATATTTGTAATTTTTTCTATTCTATTCAATTCACCGTTTTAACATCTATTAAATATCATTTTGATCATTTTAAAAGTGTTTGTGTTTTATTTTGTAAACCCTAAGTTTCAGTCAGCCCGCCGTGTTCCAGTACATGCGATACTATTGGCATCTGAAGCCACATCCCATCAAGGCCTTATTATTTAATTTTTTCCTTATTGATAACTAAACAAATTATGAAGATAAAATTAGATTTAATATTAAAGTGCATAACGTACAAATAATTCGATAGGAATAGATTTAATACATGGGCACCTAATTAAATTTCATATTGTATATCATTCTATGACGCTATTACTCGTACAAAATTGCATTATAATATTATCGAGGTGCACTATAAAATAACTTTTTGTTCGTCATTACTCATGAGTTAATGAATTAATTTTATAGAACGAGGTTTACGGGTAATTAATTTTCATAATGAAATATTTCGTCCAATATTGCTAATATTTAACAACATTAACGGGCTAATTTCGATAAATATTTGTAATTTGTAAATATGTAAAATAGATCAACTGCACAGTATTGGAATAGTATTGAGTTTCATTTGTTTCACTTTAATAATATTGGCATTTCATTAATTTAAGTGTATCGGAGTTGATGTATATTTCGCAATTGATTAATGTACATAGCAAATATACAATTAATAAAATTAATGTCAAACAAGTAATTACAACCGTTAAATTAATTTTAAAACAAACAAAAAAACATGGTTTATTTTGTACGCAACACGCAGTAGAAAAAAAATCGGGAACATAAAATTTAAAATTCTTCTTTTCTTTTCTTATGGAGTTTACATTCATGGCAATCATGTTGTAACCATTTGGGAACATTATACCGGGTGTCTGTCTTAAAGGTGTACATAGGAGATTAACATGGGAAATCAGTTTTTTGCGTGCTGTTGCTCGGTGTTCTATCGGACAACAATGATTGTAGTACCAATCGAAAGATATCATTTTTCTGAATCAAACGATGTAAAATACACTACTATTTAGTAGTAATTTGGTTCCGTAAATTAATTTTTAAATTTTGAGAATTCTCCGGTTTATTCAATTTTTCTCGTAAATAAATAGTCACCTATGACTGTTTTGTTTTGATTTCTGTCAAGCTATTTATTTGACGTTTCTGACTTTTGGACTTGTTTAAGACAATTTGTAAAAATATGGCTAGTTATACTACTGAAGAGCGTATTTTTATAGTAAAACTATTTTTTGGAGGAAATAGTTAGCGCAGAGTGCGAGATCTATTTTCTATTAAGTTTATGAATCGAAATCAAAACAAAACAGTCATAGGTAACTACATTTATTTTCGATAAAAACTGAATAAATCGAAGGATTTTCAAAATTTAAAAATTAATTTACGGAACCAAATTACTACTAAATTGTAATGTATTTTACATCATTTGATTCAGAAAAATGATATCTTTCGATTGGTACTACAATCATTGTTGTCCTGTAGAACACCGAGCAACAGCACGCAAAAAACTGATTTCCCATGTTAATCTCCTATGTACACCTTTAAGACAGACACACGGTATATACTTTGTCAATTGCCAATTAGGTCATTCCTCCCAATGTGACTAACATAAAAAAAACATTGAATTGGAAAAAGGATAATTACAGAAAGTGAGATAGAAAATGTAAAATTTGAAGGAAGCAGCTTATTACCTGCTGATATATTACAGCTAAAAACACCTTTACAAAATTGACAGATTAAAATATTTAAAACAAATTGCAAGCACTATACGTCAGTAGAAATAAAAAGAGTAGGCGAAATTAGGAATTATTATGATTAATTTCATTAAATCGCGGTGCCAAAATAAATTAATCTGTATTAAATAAGATGCAGGGATATTGGAAGTATTGTGATATAAAATTTGGATACATAATTTTTGCCGGACACTTTTTATTTACAAAAAAAACTGATTTTACATGTTAACTGCATTTGCCAATATTTACGTGGGACACACGGTATATACGTATTTCTAAAACAAGTTATTATTATTAGTAGAAGCAAAAGGGATAAAATCAAGATTACACAACTTTTAAAACAAATCAAGATTGAATTAAAATACCTAATTTATACTACAAGGAAGCAAGCAACCATGTCAAACTAACCAAAATAATCAAGAAAATAACTAAAAACTTGACGCTTGAGTCAACCTGACAACTAATTCCCTAATAAATATGAAACTATCTAAAGCGTCTAAATGCTTATTGTTACTTGGGTACTGATTTTAATAGTTATTTGAATTCATATTATGGATTTTATGGAAAATGTATTCCGCAACACTCGATTTTTTCGGGTCACCGTATTTAACATAGTTTATATGTTCTTTAATCTTGTTAATTTATCTTTTAGTCTGTCCAATGTAAACAATCATTACATATTTCACACAAATAATAAATTCTCGTTTCTCATTTTAACTTCAAATTGTTTCATGATTATTACACTTTCATTTTATTGTCCTTAAACTTTTCACAGACTATCATCAACCGTTTTATCAAGATTTAACGACAATCGTAAAAAGAAAAGGCAACTGTAGCAACTGTTAGAAATAATGGTTTTTATTGATACTATGTATCATTTCTGTCCGCTACGTAGCAGATATGAAAACATTTCTGATTGGCTTAAAATAAGTCCTTTCGCTTCCCAAAATAGAAACAGAAAAGCTGTTGCAAAAATATGTATTCTTGTATTTCCTTATACTACGTGCACTCATGACAAAGAAAATATTTTCTTACCTCTTGACACAAAAACTTCAACGTTTTGATCACTACGGTTAAGGAGAATTGTTGATGAATAAACATACCTGGAAAAAGATAAATAAATTAATGAAAGTATATTAAATACAAGAACAATTTTGTAATATTACTTAGTAATTATTATATTCTATAAGAAATAAACTAAATTATTAAAAAATTACTGAATGAAGTCTTTGTAATATTCTAAGATAGCTTTAAAAATTTGAAGGAAATAATTTTGAACGTAATTATTCTTCACGTAATTTCTCATTTTCCTTGAAACGCCGAGTAATTTTAAAGGTTTGACTGAAAATAATTTCTTTTCTGATGTATTTAACTTTTATAATTAAACTTTCACGTTTCACTTGGCAGTATGATTAGCCAAGTTTGTAGATTAAATTTGTAACGTTTTTATCCGGTTTTTGTAAACTTCTATGTTAAATTGACACTTGAAAACATTATTTCATAAAAAGATGATATAGGACCAAAGCAAAGAGGAAGTTTACCCACTTGCTACTTATATTGAAACAAAGCATTAAAATTACATAAAATCATAATTATATTACGTTAAAAATATCCTGTCTGAAGTACAGAAATATACTTTTTATCAAAATAAAATTAGCTACAAAAACCTCAATAACATTTTATAAACTAAAAATAAAAAAAAAACAATTGTTTCTCAGTACATTTACTTTTGTATTTAGCTTACTGTAATAAATACTACAAATTTATAAATTATAAATTTCCCCATAATCCTTTTTGTGAATCTACTTGAAAGACTTTTAAATTGGCTTACAGTCTGCTAAATGACACTTTCACTCCCTATTATTGCTATGGTGATTGTGAAACAACAAATTTGACATTTCCATATTTCATGAACATAACCGTAATTACCTCGATTTCTATGATACCAAAATCGTGATAGAAACATCCAATTTCTTATCAGCGGGAGATTTGTGCACTTTCCCTACCGTCTCAAATAATAGCATTTGTTGTAAAAAGTGAACAAAATAAAACAAATGAAAGGTAACTATAATAAATGATATTACAACTCAAATATTTGTAAATATATAGTAACCATTACGAGTATAACTATAAGTCGTGAAATATAATATATTATTATATGAGGGAATATGAAAGTCATTATTCAAGAAGATGATGCAAATCATCCGAGTGAAACTTTTTCTACTTCTGTAAATTCGGGAATCACTTTTAAAATGATTGAAATTCCTTGAAAATACACGTTGAATAACGTAACATAAAAATACACAACGACAACTAACTACATGTCAACTGTCAAACGGCCGTTGCTAGGTGATCCACATCACGTCTTTAAAATAACAGTGGATTTCTGGCTCTGTGATTGGCCGAGACGAGTGAATTATGAATCATAATCTATAATTCATCGAAAAAATTGAAATAATGGGGATATATTTATACAGGAGTAGAAAATAGTATATTCTACAACAAGTAATGGAATGGCACATATTCCACGCGAGTAAAAAGTTTGTAGCCCGAGCCAAAGGCGAGGGCTACGGTTTGCGAGCGTGGGATATGCCATTCCGTTACATGTTGTAGACTATACTTTCTATAAAAAGGTTTTGAAAATTATACAAAAATACAAATATAAAACTGTTGAAAACGTCAAACTCAAATAAATCAAATTAAAACAAACAGACGTAACCATAGTAACTGAATCAAGATACTTCATATGTCGCGCTAATAAGCGGTTCTGATTCGTCGAAAATATTCCATACGCAGCGTATGGAATGTTAGTGATTCCATAACAATTTTTAGTAGTGGAATGCTCAGTTTCCAAAACAGTGTTATAGAAAAATATTATATACACCGCATGAGAGAAGTGTTTTATTTTTCTCGTCGAATGTAGCCATCGCCTACGGGTCGTTCTTCAACTTTACTCCTCGGGAAAATATCATACACTTCTCTTCCTTAATGTATAATATATTATTAGCTTTACGTAGCAACCACTCAATAAACGTATAGCAACCTTTCAACAAGTTCATAACAACATAATTTGATGGCGATAACTTACAAAATATGTATTAATAGTATATTACATAACGAGAGAAGTAAGAAGCAATACGTAATGAACATTACATAACACTTGAATGAACATTACGTAATACTATTCGTAACAACGCACTTACATTGATTGTAGTTTGTTCTGTAATGACATACTTTCAGTAGTGGTCATAGAAAAAAATATTTACTAAATTACTATTAATGACAAATCGTAAAAAAATATAAAATATTCAACACGGCTCCAAACGAAATTATTTTATTTTTAAAAATAAATAAAAAATCCACTTAGCTTTAATGACTATGTTTTTACTTTCAAAATAAAATAATATTAAAGGAATGTCAGTTTTTTTTTTTTTTGCAGCCCTTACCTAAATAAAGTCACGAGCCACCACTGACTAAAATTAATTCTCAATAGTCATAGTAAAACTACTATTACATTGTGTAATTTTATTAAAAATTTAAAAGCTAAATAAGGAAGCGACCTATTTTTATTATTATCAATAACACTGAAAAAACTTTTAGATTCCACATGTAATCCTAAACCCTAAACGACCTTTTTCTGTATCTTACCCCACAAAATCTTCAACTTCTAGTGGCTTGTTTTGTACATCAAGAAGTTGCTTTTTGCCGTAGAACTCCAGTAAAGCTTCACAAAACATCCATCCCTGAAGGTGTAAATCGTTTTATCTCCCTTGTGAACCTTATTCTTTGCTGGGGTTCGTGCCTGGAGCCGGGCTACGAGCCCGGAGACTCCGGTAAAAACTAAACCTGACCGGAAAGGGAAGCTATTAGCCGACCGAGCTAATGTAGCTCAAACCGCACCTTTCTCAACCCTTGCAGGGAAGCCACGGACTAAGTAGGGATATCGCAAGGGGGTGAAATTAATTTATCACGACGCCTTTTGCAAAAAAAATTGGTGGGGTACCACACGACTTTCTTGTATGTATAAATCTTAATTTGATTACACTTGGCACATATTAGACATAAAGAATAAACTTTCAGAACTTGTAGTAAATAAATAAACTATTTTTGGTTTAGTTGTGTAATATCTTTTATCCAACACCTCTCAATAAATGCTCTATAACTATGGCGATTTTAAACAAGCAAAGTAACAGATTATCCACTAGTGGGTATAATTTTGAGGAAAGCCACTAGTGGGTATTTTTTTATTTATAACAATAATAATAACACAGAACACCTTGGTAAGTACTTCGTTTGACATTTTAATTTAAAAATTTAAAGCATATGTCACAATCAAATAATATTTCTTTAATAAATTTTGCATTTATTAAGAGGTGTTGGATAAAACGTTATACTTCACATGTGGGCAAAGTGGAATTACCTACTCGATAAAATTATCTCACTCAGCCTTCGGCTTCGTGAGCTAAAATTTCTCTCGTGGGTAATTCCTTACTTTGCCCACTTGTAAAGTAAATAACTATTATTTGAAATCGGCACTAAAGTGCTCAAAAATCGTCACTAAAGTAACCCATTATACGACGATTTTGAGCAACCCAGTGTTGGAAACCGTTAAATAATTATTGTACAATTAGGATAATTTTAGCAGATATATTGAAGTACTATAGTAAAGGACGTAACATCAAACAAATTTGCAAGAAGAATTAACTAATTAATTCCGATGACGAAATTGAGGACAAAACACATAATTATGAGTGTTATTTACGATAACTTCACTTCTCGAGGTGGGCAACACTGACTGTCAGTTTCAATTGACAAATGACAGAAGTATAAACTTAACCTATATTGTATTTTTTTTACAGTTTTTTCGAATTTTAGATTTCAAATAATACTTAATATGTACCTCGGTTTTTTTTTTTTTATTATTTTTCTAGCCCCTACGGGCCTCGGCAACTAAATTTCATATTCGTGATAAAACATTGAATTTCAGTGCCTTGATACATAAATAACTATTATTTGAAATCGGCACTAAAGTGTTCAAATATCGTCATTAAAAGCTCAGAAATCGTCACTAAAGTGACCCATTATACGAAGACTTTGAGCAACGCAGTGTTGGCAACCGTTAAATAATTATTGTACAAGTAGGATATTTTTGACAGATATATGACGTATTGTAATACATTTATACGTAAAATGAAACAATATGTGCAAGAAAAATTAACTAATTAATTCCGATGAGGAAATTGAGGACAAAACACATAATTTTGAGTGTTATTTACAACTTTAATGTTCGAGGTTGGTAACACTGATTGTCAATTCCAATTGACAACAGACCGATGTATAAAACTTAACCTATATAATAATTTTATTACAATTTTTTCTAATTTTAGATTTAAAATAAAATTTAATATGTACCGCGCCACTGAAGTTCTTTTTTATCACTCACATGGTTTATTAGTCGAGGTGATCGGACGTGTTACGAACACCAGTGCTGTGAAGTGCGATTATATATTACCAACCAACCAGTTAAATAATAATAATTATTAAACAACTAACACAAGTGTAAAACCACATAAAAATATTAAAAAAAAAGAAGAAATTGAATATATATACAATTTAAAATGCCAGAAAAAAGTGGTGGTTCAACCAACCCTCTAACCCCAGCAGCTATAACAACATGTGTTTCCATAACAACAACAAGTACAACGACTATCTTCACTTCACCAATTACTACACCAACCCAATTCGAGCCTTCACTGAATACCCTAACAGCAATCACAGCCCAAGGATCTTGGACTCCTAGTGATGGTTACATCCAAACACAAGGTATGAATAATCCATATTATATCCCAAGCACCCCCGTACAATTTATTACTGATACTACTCCGGGAGCAGCCCCACAAATAAACCTACCAAGTAAGCCAAATTTTTCCTGGCAAAACGCCACAAGGAAAAGAGGAAGAACCGAAAAAACAACGTTAGAAAACACAACAAAAAAACCAAATTATGATAATCAAATTAATGCAATACAAACTTCAAACAAATACTACATTCTTAGTAACGACTCAGACTCAGACATGGATCAAGATCCAGAGTTAACTAATCAAACAACAGTAAATCAAAATAAAAAATCTGAAGTTGAGTTCAAACCACCTCCGATATACATACAAGATGTAGAAAATTATCCAGCAATGATCTCAAGCCTGAAAACAGCCATTGCAGAAAGAGACTTCATCTGTAAAACATTATCCAATAATGTCGTAAAAGTTAACACTACAACGCCAACAGCATACAGGAAACTAGCTGAATTACTGAGGAATAATAACATTGCATTCCATACATACCAACCAAGGCAGGAACGAGCCTACAGAGTCGTTATTAAGAACCTCCACCACTCAATACTACCTGGTGATCTACAGGAAGAACTGGAAAACAAAGGATTCCTAATACGTAATGTTATTAATATACGTAGCTGGAAAACGAAACAACCACTACCAATGTTTTTTGTAGACCAGGAACCAAACGAAAACAACAAAGATATATATGAAATACAGCACCTCTTAGGTTCAAAAATAACAGTGGAAGAACCACGCAAAAGAAAAGAAATACCTCAATGCATGAGGTGTCAAGAATATGGGCATACGAAGTCGTATTGCACTAAGCCATTTAATTGCGTGAAATGCGCAGGAAATCATCCAACGGCAAATTGCAAACAATCAAGAACTACCACTCCTAAATGCGTACTGTGCGGTGGAGCTCATCCCGCCAACTATAAGGGCTGTACAGTTTATCGAGAACTACAGAAATCAAGAGCAAAAGCTAATCCAAACACTTTAAGCAAAAAACAAAATACAACAGAAAATTTGCATTTCAAAGTTAACAATAACGAATTTCCCAACCTTAGCCAAACCAACCAACCAACCAAACAAACAGTAAACAACCACACTCACACACAATACTCTTAGGTAACAAGAAACGAGAGAATGAACTCCAATAATCAAAACACCAACAACGCCACCTTGGAAAATCTTCTAAATAAGTTCGAGTTATTAATACAGCAAATGATGAATCAAAACGCGATGATCCTAAATTTGCTTACCACGCTAATAAATAAAAATAATAATGACCAGTAATTTTATACGAATTGCATTATGGAACGCCAACGGCCTAAAGCAGCACAAGCAAGAAGTTGAAATTTTCCTAAATGAGCACAAAATTGATATATTATTAATCTCAGAAACACATTTCACTGAAAGAAATTACTTCAAAATCAACAAATACAAAGTTTACAACACTAACCATCCTGATGGAACAGCTCATGGTGGTACAGCTGTCATCATCAGCGAAAAAATACAGCACTACGAAATAGAAAAAATCGAAAAGAACTACATGCAAGCAACAAATGTTAAGATCAAAGAAGCAAATGGAACCTTAGCAATAGCTGCAATATACTGCCCACCAAGACACGCAATTAAACAAATAGAATTTGAAGAAGCTTTTGAAATCCTAGGAAATAGGTTCCTTGCTGCAGGAGATTTCAACGCCAAACATCCCAGATGGGGATCCAGGCTAATAAATCCTAAAGGCAGACAACTCCAAGCCGCAATACTCAATAAGGGATACGAACATGCAAGTACAGGCAAACCTACTTACTGGCCAACCGACCCAGCAAAAATTCCTGATGCCTTAGATTTTTTTGTCACTTGTGGAATATCTGCCAATTATATAAAAATTGATGAATGTTTCGATATTATGTCAGATCACTCTGCTGTTATAGCCACACTAAATTCAACAATAATTAATAAGGAAAATAAACCTTCCCTTACAAACAAACAAACTAACTGGTCTGCATTCCAGAAATATTTGAATGACAACACAGATACTAACGTGACACTAAAAACGGAAGATGAGATAGATGATGCAGTGGATATTTTAACAAAAAACATACAACAAGCTGCGTGGATGTCAACACCTAAACCAAAAATTAATAATGACTCGGCTTTAAACTATCCCAAATACATCAAAGATAAAATAGCAGAAAAAAGAAGAGTCAGAAAAAGGTGGCACTTAAACAGAATACCCAGTGATAAAACACTGCTAAACAAACTGAGCAAAGAAGTTAAATCATTGATATATGAAATAAAAAATGAAACATTCCAAAATTTCATCAGTACCCTTTCTCCAAATAAACAAAACGACTACACACTATGGAAAGTTACAAAAAATCTAAAAAGACCTCAAAAAACTTCTCCTCCAATCCGAAAACCAGACCATACCTGGGCTAGGTCGGGCAAAGACAAAGCTGAAACATTTGCGGAATATCTGGCAAATACCTTTACTCCCAACCCGCCACAAGTTACGGACGAAGATGAAAATATAATACTTGCACAACTAGATACACCCTTGCAGCTATCCTTACCTATTAAAAAGTTTAAAACTCACGAAATCATAAACGAAATAAAATTCCTAAATAACAAAAAAGCTCCTGGTCATGACCTTATTACACCAGTAATACTAAAAAATTTACCTGAGAAAACATATACCACAATAACACACATATTTAATGCAATAATCAGAATCCAATACTTCCCGTTAATGTGGAAACTCTCCCATATAATATTAATACTAAAACCAGGCAAACCAGAACATGAACCTACTTCATATAGACCAATTTCCCTACTCCCATGCCTCTCTAAGGTACTCGAAAAACTAATCCTCAAAAGATTAAAAATTGAAATAGAAGATAATAACTTAATCCCCGAACACCAATTTGGTTTTAGAAACCAACATTCGACTGTGGAACAAGTACATAGAGTTACTAAAGAGATCGAAAGAGCACTAGAAGAAAAGAAGTTCTGTTCGGCCGCATTTCTGGATATCAGCCAGGCTTTCGACAAAGTCTGGCACCCCGGTTTATTACATAAAATTAAAGAAAAATGACCACATCAATACTATTTATTAATCAAATCTTACCTTTCAGATAGGAACTTTCAAGTAGTAAATGAAAATAATTACTCACAAATACACCCCATCAAAGCTAGCGTGCCTCAAGGTAGTGTATTAGGCCCTTTGCTATATCTCCTATTCACGGCAGACCTACCATGTGATGATATAACAACCATTGCAACTTTTGCTGACGACACGGCCATATTGGCAACAGATGAAGATCCGAACGAAGCCTCCAGACTATTGCAAGAGTCACTAAATCAAATCGAAGAATGGGCAAAAACCTGGAGAATAAGAATTAATGAAGAAAAATCCGCACATGTAACCTTTACAATGAAGAGAGACACATGCCCGGAAGTGCACTTAAATAACAAACCTCTCCCACAAAAGACCAGGGTAAAGTACTTAGGAATGAACCTAGAGAGACGACTGACGTGGATGTTCCATCTACAATCAAAAAGGAAGGAAGCTGACATTAAAATAAAGAAACTTAACTGGTTAATAGGACGAAAATCGAAGCTATCTCTCTTTAATAAAATTCTGTTGTACAAAACAATTATTGTACCTATCTGGTCCTACGGTATACAACTGTGGGGCTGTGCAAAAAAATCGAATACTACCAAAATTCAAAGATTGCAAAATAAAACTCTAAGAACCATCGCAAATGCACCCTGGTACGTTAGCAATAAAACACTACATAACGATTTAAATATAAAAACTGTAGAAGCGCAAATAAAGATATATACAGAAAAATATGAAAAAAGACTCAACTATCACCCCAATAACCTAGCACTAAACCTACTGAACAATGCAGATGACGTAAGAAGATTAAACAGAAGAAAACCTCTGGACTGATGAAGGAAACTGCAAATAAATCGAACTAGGAGGAATCATCACTGGATGAAGACCTCAACACATGAAATATTGACTGTTTTGTACAATATATTATATTATATATATACATGCATTATAACAAATTTGCTGGTTAGCCCTGATGGCTAGTTGTAAATCAAAGTATCAAATAAAAAAAAAAACATGGTTTATTTTCCATATTCGTGATAAAAAGTTAAACTTCAGTGCCTTGATACATAAATAACTATTATTAAAGTATAACGTTTCAAATTACTATACGAAATTCTTCGTCAGGAAAACAAGTCCTTTTCAGGTCTAGTAACTTTTACTTGTTTTCCTGGCGAAAAATTTTATTATAAGCATTTATATCTGATGACATTATATCATATTGTTTATTTTGTTTTATCTTACTAACAAAGTTTTTCCATTCCTTTCTATTTGCTTTCTTCTTGGTTTCTTAACTGCTAATTTGACTCCTGATAAGTATTTTCACTATAATATTTTCCCATGTCTTTCTTGGTCTTCCTTTTTTGTTTTCTCGTTCTTTTCTGGATTTGCACGCTTTAGTTTGCTTGTCTTCATTTAATCAATCATTTTTAGTAAGTGACCGTACCTTATATAATAATTGTTTCTTTTCTATAACTTTTATATTTCACTTCGGCCGCCTGAATTTTATTCTTGTTCTCCAAAGCATTAGCCTTATATTGTAAAAATAGCAATAATTAACTTCCTTATAGTGATAGCAATTTAGATATTTACAATAACAATATTTTTATTTATATTAGTAATATTGTAATTGTAAATATCTAAATTGCTGTCACTATACGTAAGACAAATTATTTCTATTGTAACAATCCATTTTTTTTTTTCGTGTAACGATCGTTAAAAAATAATTTATAACATTTTAGTAAAATTCTCCTCTAACAAGATACTTTTAATTTAACACCAAACTATAACAAGAAAATTATAATTTTGATGTTCATCACTCTATCTTTTCTTGAACACACATCTATCCATACATACGTTAATGAAAAAAATGATCAAAACAGATTCAAGTGTGACAACCGTTCAAAAGAAATTTGTGACATATTACCTAATTCAACCTGTTTTCCTAAGATGTTTAAGTTTTAAAACATGTATTTTCGCAAGGATCTTGCCATTGATTTTTTATTATTGTAAATAATATTTCGTCGAACGCCTTAACAACTGTAAGCTCTCGGCTTTCCGATTTCGCATAACAGATGATTTTGTTTGGTGGTATACGAGTACAAGGTAGATAATGGTATCAGGATAATAATTTACCGCAAGCAATTAAGTTGGGTTGTTGATTTTCAATTTTGATCTAAATGGGTTGCTGTTGTACGGATGTAATATGACACATAATATACTCTAGAGGTTATTGTTCAATTCTGCGTAATAATCTGCCTTCCAAATATTCAAAACTTACTTCTGAAATTGCTTATGGTTATGACTGTTACTATTAATACGTAGAACGCGGAAAAGATATGAAAAATATGAACTAACATTTCTGCGAAACCCTTTAATTATTCAAATGAATGAAATTTAATATGTATTGCATTTATAAGTAACGAGTTATTTGTTTTATAATCATACATATGTTATTATTAAAATATAATATAACGATATTTTCTCGCTTCAGTCTTCTATACACCGAAAAAAAAAAATGATTGTTACAATAGCAAAAATGTATCTTAGGTATAGTGACAGAAATTTAGATATTTACAATATTTATATTTGTAATATGATATTATTTTCGATTGCTGCTACAACAATCTAAATAATATCATATTACTATTATAAATATTGTTGTCTTGCTGTCACTATACGTAAGACAAATTTTTGCTAGTGTAACAATCCATTTTTAAGCTATTGCATAGCTTTTATCGCGGGCTTTGAGCGCGGCTACCGAATCAAGAAATTCCGTAACGAAAAAAACTTGACACCCCCCACTCCGACCAGCACAGCGGTGCGGCGTTAAAAACCATGCATCGTTTAAAGTCGTTTCAGTTCGGCAGACTTCGGCACGGTGTTTGTTTGCGTGCGACTAGACGTATGCGTGTAGACTAGCTGCTAACTGCTCATAACTGATTCTATCTCTTTTAGACACAATGCTAAAATTTGTTTTCTTATCGGTCACCACGCTCAAAAAGTGTAACTTGAATTAATATCAAAGAAAAAAAAAAATACTGCATAAATAAAATAAATAAATAATTATAACTGCATAAGTTGATAAAAAATGCTATGCAATAGCTTTACTGCGGCAGTCCCCGAGTGCCACACATATTTTTTTTTTGTGTAATTATCAAAATTCCATGCTAATGTAGAAAATGTTACATTGTACAGATTAGCAGAACGATAATATCAGAACATAAACGGGCCATTCGTCTTAACCAGTGAATCAGAATGAAGGCTAGGAGTGAACAAAACATATGACATCCTCTGTTTTATAAATCATAATTTGTTGTTACTGAATTTGTTTACTTGTTAATGTTGTGCACTCGTTTTCCTGACTAAGAATTGCATATAGTAATTCTAAACTTTGATTTTTAATAATAAACTGTTGTAGGCACCACAATACCTCCCGCCATAGATTTCATATCAAACAATGAAGTAACATGGACCGCCAATATCAAGCAATGCTCATCTCTTCAAAAAATTTAGTTTTCATTTATGACACATCAAAAAATTACATTTTTCAATCTTTTTTTTTATCAAACACATTTAAATGAAAATGTCAAAATATAATTTTTCTTTAACGTGTTGTAATTTGTAAATGGTGTCCGTAAAAGAAACATATAACAACAAACAGCAACTGTCAGATAATATTTGAAATAGGTACTTAAATATTTTAACATAAATTGGTAGGGCTTCAAGTAACTATCACCAAAAACTAATCATCTCTTCCTAAGGGAATACAAATATAATACATAAGATTCCAGAAACTTTAATTCGCCAGTTTTTCAGAAACCATAACTCTAGAGATCCACACAGATTGGCAGACAGACAGAAATACAAACACAGACACCATCGCGACACTATTAAAATTGTATTCTACAGACCCCAAAACGTGCTCATCCACTGAAAACTCACTACCGAATATTTAGCATGATCACAAGTATGTGACGGGAGGTAAAAAAGTATACTTTTATAACTTTAATACCTTTTTTGCAATACCTGTACTGTAAGTTACCCATTAATAACAAAATTTAAACACAGTAAGTGGAACTTTTATTGCACAATGGGTTTTCATGGTTACATCATTTACTTACCGTCCACGGTGGATGGTAAGTGAAGCTTACCGTGCAAGGTGGACGGTAAGTAAATATATATCATTCAAATTTTATTTCTAACCTCAATCTGTCATCTGTTAATTTTGATACCTATTTTTTCCTTTTCTTATATTTACGCAGGCATTGCAAAAAATATCTTACTAACCTCGAACTGTAAGTGATTTATTAGGTCTCGAATGTTTAGGAAATCTCGACCCTACGGGTCTCGACATCCCAAACTACATTCTCGACCTAAAAACTATCACTTACAGTTCACGGTACGTAATATACTATTAAAATTGAATTTAATCTTGGTGTGTAAGTTGTGTAATCTTAATTTTATCCCTTTTGCATCTACTGATGATAAATAGTTCTCGAAATACGTATTTAAATTTAGATATTTTTTTTTATTACTTTGATGTTTAGGGGTTAGATTTTATTTTTACATATTACATCTCCACTATATGATTGATTAACAAACCTAAGATTTTGAAGAAAATCTAGAACAGTTAATCCTGATATATGAGTAGATTAAATGAATATTGCTATCCAAAGGTCTTCTTTATCATAATGTTCCTTTTACCTAATAAAATATCAGATTTTTGGGACATTTTATAGGTGTTAACTTATATTTAATGTTTCTCTGATAAATATTCTACGCTCTAAACGTATTCGGGAAACTCTACATTCCTCGTCGAAAGGTTGAGCCGTTGAGTGTCTATCTGACCAAGCTGTCATCTTCCGTTCTCTGGAGGGCTATTATCTGCAGCCGAGTTCTTGTCAATGGTTCTATAGACGCTCCGGTCCGTTCCATTGACTGTATGGAGAGCCAGACCCGGCCTAAGATGCAGTTGAGATATTCGAGAGCTTCTTGCCGATCAAAAGTTTCTTGTTTAAGACGAAGTAGCTTGAAATTTAATACTGAGGTGATAGTGGATGGCGGCGTGATGTAAACTTATACGTATTTGCTTATAGTTATAAATATAATATTTCTTGCAAATTAGACCAAACAAAGGGACTTTTTTAAAGCAACCAATCAATTTTGCTGGCTAACTAATAACTTTAAAGAAAAAATAAATACACAGGTTTATACAGCACGAAGAGGAACATAATTGTATAGTTGGCAAAATAAAATTATTAGGGGGATGTGGCAGGGGGAATGAAAGTTATATTTTCTTTTCCCGAAATATTCCTTTTTCAACGATGTAACATGTTCCTACATCTAAAATTGAAATTAAGGTCAATAAAAGAAAGTACACTTACAAGATAGGTACTCAAAGCTTATGTGTGACCATAACTAATTATCTAAACTTTCACACATGCTTTATGTATCAAATGAGTATGACACTTTATATACTCTTACGCACTTATAATGAGAAAAATGATGCAACTTTATTAATCATTATGAAATAAGGGAGGTGTACCCTTATACAACGTGGTGTCTCGGACGACGCAGCATAGAGATTTCAATGGTAAATTCTTAGTGTGCAATTATTTGCTACGCTAATTATTTTAGCGCAAAAGTTAATGTAGATTTTATCTAGAGAAAAAAATTCTGAATCTATTGATACCATTGTTTATAAATTTCCATTATCCGGAAGAGAAAAAATCGTTTAAATTTATTATTAAATACCGTTGCTATAATGTACTCAATACAAGAAAAAATAGATATGATTAAATGGTTTTGTGCCGGAAAACACATAGCTGATTACAACAATATGTAATTTGGCAAATGAGATAATAGGGTAAATGTTAGCGTGCTTGTTTTTCACCTCCCGCCACATCCTGTAAGGGAGGTATAAGAATCATGCTAAAAATTGTGTAGTGAGTTTTCAGTGGATGAGTACGTTTTAGAGTCCCTAGAATACGATTTTAATAGTTTTGTGATGATGTCTGTATCTGTCTGTCTGTCTGCCTGTCTGTCTGTCTGTTTGTCTGTCTGTCTGACTGACTGTCTGTCTGTCAGTCTGTCAGTCTGTCAGTCTGTCAGTCTGTCAGTCTGTCAGTCTGTCAGTCTGTCAGTCTGTCAGTCTGTCAGTCTGTCAGTCTGTCAGTCTGTCAGTCTGTCAGTCTGTCAGTCTGTCAGTCTGTCAGTCTGTCAGTCTGTCAGTCTGTCAGTCTGTCAGTCTGTCAGTCTGTCAGTCTGTCAGTCTGTCAGTCTGTCAGTCTGTCAGTCTGTCAGTCTGTCAGTCTGTCAGTCTGTCAGTCTGTCAGTCTGTCAGTCTGTCAGTCTGTCAGTCTGTCAGTCTGTCAGTCTGTCAGTCTGTCAGTCTGTCAGTCTGTCAGTCTGTCAGTCTGTCTGTCAGTCTGTCTGTCTGTCAGTCTGTCTGTCTGTCAGTCAGTCGGTGTGGATCTCTGGAGTTACGATTTCTCAAAAACTAACTGAAATTTTGACTTTCGAAGAGCTGATTAGTTTTTAGTAAAGACTGACCGAAGTTTCGGTTTCGTTTTCGGCCAGTTTCGGCCAAAAGTGCTGGTTTCGGTTTCGGCTGTAGTTTCCGTTTGGCCGAATCTTCGGCTTACCCGAAACTAGCGTTCATGTCATATCGTGCAGTGTCGTATTGTGATACATAACTAAAATATTTAGTTAAAAAAATTGATATAAATTGCAGTATTATTGGTTTCTTTCTTAATAATTTTGTACCTGTTTACATTACATTCCAAAAATGAAGTGATTTCCTAATAAATGGAAGTCTTTTATTTGATTTTATCGGATAATCTGTTAATGTTATCAATAGATCCAGATGTATTTTTTTGGATTAAATCTAATTAAACTTTTGCTCTAAAATAATTAGAGGAGCAAATAATTGCTCTAAGGATTTACCATTGACATCCCTATGCTGCGTCGTCCGAGGCACCACCCTGTATACTTGTATTTTATCCATTCAAAGTAATAGAATTAAAATTTATATTTTAAATTTATGCATTGATTGTGCGCTCTTTTCTCATGCGATTTTCAAATAGTCACAGTTATTCAGAACTATGTCCTAGCCAGTTATATGTATATAGATCAATGCTCTTAAAGACTTAAATCACTTTATCGAGGTATATAATATAAAGTTTAAATTGTACATTAAATCAAAAATATTACAATACACATAAGCAATATTCTAGGATATTATTAACGTTCTAAATATTTTTTATAGCCCTCTTAGCAACTTTATGAAATTGAACTGGATTCGTTCATTTTTCATATTGCTATAATAGGAGTAAAGTAGAATTTAACGTAAGAATCTTTTTAGCCCAAAATGTACATTTCTTTCCTAGAAGAAAATTCTCTCTATCGGGCCTGGCGTTGTCATTCCCATTCCTTCAAAACGAATATTAGAAGAATCCAAGGTATTTTGAACATTTCACCATCTCACGCATTGTGTAGGTAGGATTGAATAGAAGAACCAAGATAACCGAGAATGTTCCATAAAAATAAACTGTAGAATGAAAACTGGCACAATGCAATTTGCATTACAAATAAAAAATGCATTCATAAATTGTTCCACGACTGAAATGTGGCATATTGCGCAGCGAATAAAATGCTTTTACATTACGAAGGCATTTCACATTTCAATTTAATCATATTTGAATACCTGTCTACTTTATCTGATTATAAATAGTCTTAACTATGAACTACATCTACAATATTAATATTTTAAAACAACTATAAAACGTATACTCATTCAGTAATGGAACTATTTTTATTCAAAAAAATAAACGATTTAGATAAAATATGTGGGTATTCCCCTTTAATTAATATTCTACTGCATCTCTAGATATTTTATCTACATAAGTGCAGTTTCCAGCCAGAGCCATCAACCTGATAATACCCACAAATAAAAAAAATACAACATCATGCCATCTACTTATATTTCAGTGTACGATGCTCGGCTTGGAGCAGATCTCAGTATATGATATGCTCCTAAAGATGGAATCACAAGGAAAATTGTTATAAGGTAAAAATTTATTCGAGAATTTGTTTGACTGTAGTACTCAAACTGAAGATCTTATGGTTTACAGTCCGAAGAGTAACCATCAAGCTTGTTCTATTAACTATCTCATAAACGTTTAAAAAATTGGTATGGCTACCACACAACATTCATATTCATTCGAAGATTTAATTAAACTAATTAGAATTACCTACAATGTTTTACGTTACTATATTTACATTTTCTTCATTACAAAAGGAAACGGCGCAAGTTAAGGTCAACCATAGCTCTGAAAATAGCGCAACATGAACATGACTTTTTTGAAACAATATATCATTATTATAATAAATGAAACATATAATGTTTTATATCTACATTTGTAGATAAAAGTCTAAAGTTTTGTAATAAATTTTAGAAAGCTGATTTTGTTTTCAAATTATACATGAACATAATTTTCAAAGTGTAAAATTTATTTCACAAATTCCAATGAACGACTACAGTAATGCAAGTAATTTGCATATTTATAAATATTATCCTCTATAACATACTAAGATTATTTTCCATTTGAATTTACAGTTTTTGAGAAACAAATAAAAATATGCCAAAAAGTGTGTTTTTTTGGTATATTTTTATTTGTTTCTCAAAAACTGTAAATTCATATTGAAAATAAACTTAGTATGTTATAGATCAGGGGTGGGCAACCTCCGGCCCGCGTAAAGTTCCAATCCGGCCCGCGAGATCTTTAGAAGAAATAATAAATAAATATTTTCAAAAACAAAAATTTTAAATTAGGTTAATACCCAACATAAAGAAAAAGGGGAGATTTACAGTTAAATTTTCGATATAATTTGTCTAGTTTAAATTAAGAAATAAATGTAGTACTTAGTTAATTTTGTTTTATTATTGTTTTTTATATTTTCAGAAAAAAATTGTAAGTAACAAAAATGTGTCAATTAACAACTACGGCCCGCGTACGAAACGTAAATCTTATTCTGGCCCCTGTTATAAAAAAGGTTGCCCACCCCTGTTATAGATGACCATATTAAATATACGAATTATTTTCATTACTGTAGTCGTTCATGGGAATGAGAAATACAGTATCAAAGTTCTGTATTTTTGACCAACTAGACTTCAACTAATATTTTTTTATAGTTTAATGTTATAGCAGGGCCGAATTCGTGCTATTATATCGGCCCGGTACAAATGAAAGACCGGCCCAACTATATGTATATTTTTACCCAATTCAGCTACATTGCTGAATATTAGTCAAATACAAATTATTATTATTGTTAAAATGAATTATAGAATTCCAGAAAAAATACACTCCCACAATTTCAATATTATTCCTATGTCATGCGCTGCAATATGTAAGTTCAGTTTTGGTAAGAAATAAAAAATACGAATACTCTTCAATTTTGTAACAAACTACAGTTTCAGGATTATGTGTACATTAGGGTGGATCAAAAAAAGGCTAATAAGATTTCTGTACCTGCCATACCATTTTGATGTCTTGTGGTCAAGCGCAGAGTCCTCAAAAATGACCATTTTTGTATTTTTTTTTTTAATTTTTTCATTTGCCTAAAGAGTAGTTATGCTTAAATAATATTTTAATGACATGTGTAGCGCCTTTTTAAGTTACTTTTATCGACTATCAAGCTTATTAGAATGTACCATTGCGATTGTTCAAGATATAGAGCTCCGAAAACGGCTAAAATTCACGTTTTTGCGACTTTGTATTACTTTTACGCTAACTTTTAGCCGTTTTTAAATTAAATAAAACATATTTCAAGTCTGTTTTGGTTATGGGATGCCGATTTCTGAAAGTGACTTATAATTACAAGAAGTCGGCAACCCATAACAAAAAATCTGTTGTGGGCAGCACAATACCTCCCGCCATAGATTTCTTATCGAACAATGCAGGAGCTCATCCCTTCAAAAAACACAGGTTAGCAGGTTTAAACGAAAGAATCAAAATATATATATTTTTTTAATGTGTTGTAATTCGTAAATGGTGACAGTGAGGTAAAAATGTTTCAAACAAAAATTGTAGATAGTAATATTTGAAACATTATTTGGAAAAATAGCCATTTTTCGATCCACTCTAGCGTACATGCATCAAATTTGGTATATTTGCAAATGAGGGTTGTCCACAGGCCGCTTACTTATTTTTGTATTAAAGTTTTTTCAAAAATAGATAAATTTTGCAACAAAAAAACATTTTCCTATGGACAAAAAATTAATCATTGGGAGTCAGCGCACTTTTTTCGTCCTTTATGAACATAATAGTTTTAAAAATGTATAAAATATTAACTAACATATAGTCAAGACAAAAAAAGACAAGACTAAGAGTAGTTTTGAGGCTTCCGGCAACTAGTATTGGATAAAATTAAGTAAGTTAGTTGCATATAATATGTATGCGGTATAAGATTGTTACAAACAATGCGTAGCTCATAACAAAATAATAAAAAGAACACATATGTACACCATTTTGAGTTATTATACAAGCCATTATCTTAAACTGATTTTTATTCGGCCTTTGAACTTCGGCCACCGATCGGCCGGCCCGAGGTTGGTCTCAGGAGAACCGGCCCACCGGGCAAATGCTTGGATGCCCGGTGGGCGTATCCGGGCCTGTGTTATAGCTATCCTTTTCATCCACATATATAAATACTAGAATGATCAAAGACTTCACAGTAATAATTATTTTGTTTTTCGATAGGAAAAATTTTAAGAAATAATTTATTCTAATTTGAATTTACAAAATAAAGTTCATGGGAGTGAACGAACCCAGCCTGTGAAATGTACTTCATCTGACATTGCAATGTACAAGTCACTGTAAAAAAATCCATGAAATTTTGACGGATGGAGGTTGTTGGACTGGACCATAAAGAACATAAAAATAAATGAAGAATACAGAATTTGCTGTTTAAAAAAAAAAAGGATTCGTATGTTTGACCTTAAGCAATGCTGCCCGCGGTTAGTAGTTGGATGGGTGACTGCCTAGCTAAAAACCATACCAGCGAATACTACATGCCGTTGTCACAGCACCGAAAACGAGGTTCCGAGGCGGCATATAACCTCAGCAGTTGAGACCGCTTAATAATAATAATAAAAATGTTTAGAAATATGACAAATTTTAATTTTTGACTTTCACGTAAGTAATGTATGTTGTTGTTTTTTGTTTTTGTAAATATTGTTTCAAAAAAATCTTTTGTAGCTCCTGATGAAGACTCATGTGCGGTAGAACTGATAGAGGATGAGATATTTTTTTTTATAATACTGACTGCAATCCAGATATTATTTTATTAATAAATATAACAAGAGAGTGAGAATAAATTGAAAATAATTTGACAGATCTTTCGCAAACTTGTTGCCAGGCAATAGCCACGAAAGCCCGTAGCGAAATAGAGTAAAAGACAATCATTTTGACACTTAAGAATTTACATTATTTTTTCAAAACTAATTGTTTTGTTTCTCAAATGTCAATCCCAAAGCCAATTTCTATGTACAATAAAAAAGTTTAAAATTTGTAATTAATATGTTTTATGGTTGCACAATTATTCCGCGGCCTTGGTATACAAATAGAAATAACTATAAAAACAAATATTTATTCCATTATTGTTCAATAATCTGGATTTTATTTTATTGTTGTTATACATTTTTAAATCTATTGAGAATAGGAAAAAAATATTCATATACCGTGTGTCCCATGTAAATGTTGGCATATGCAGTTAACATGTAAAACCAGTTTTTTTTGTAAATAAAAAGTGTCCGGCAAAAAATTATGCATCCAAATTTTATATCACAAACTGCTAATGTCCCTACATCTTATTTATTTATTATTATTTTATTTTGATACCGCAATTTAATGTAATTAATTGCTACTGACGTATAGTGCTTGCAATTTGTTTTAAATATTTTAATCTGCCACTGTTATCAAGAATACATTAAATGTAGAAAACCGTGTAAGTATTATTAGAATGTATTATGTGGGGCGTAGTGCAAAATAAATATCTGAATACTTCAGGAATGAACGCCGAATGGTTTCCATCGCCAGAAATTGACAGTGACAGATTAAAATAGTTAAAACAAATTGCAGGCACTATACGTCAGTAGCAATGAAAAGAGTAGGTGGAAAATTAGGAATTATTATTATTAATTTCATTAAATTGTGATATCAAAATAAAGTAATCTGTATTAAATAAGATGTAGGGATATTGGCAGTATTAAGATATAAAATTTGGATGCATAATTTTTTGCCGGACACTTTATTTACAAAAAACTGGTTTTACATGTTAACTGCCTATGCCAATATTTACGTGAGACACACGGTATAATAATATAAACTATAAAGAACTTGACTCATATTCTCATTACCTGCGCTCTTATTAGTAGTAGTAAACCCGCTAAATTTAAACCATAGTCCTAATTACCAATACCCTAGAATTTCATTAGCCCCAAATTGAATTATATTGATACCAATCACGGCAATTACCAATCAATCTAATAAGCCGCCTTTGCTCCGACCGCCACTTGCAAGTATACATTTCTATCTCCCCGTTCCATGACTTCACGGCTAAGTGGATGCATGAACAAGTCTACTAAACTAAGTACTAAGCTATTCAGAGCATGGTGTCTACTCTACGTCTAGGTTCTTCATTCTTCGAGTTTAATCGCATTTATTAATTAGGCTCGCCGTCCTAACGCAATTATCTCCGAAAAGTTTAACCACCCACGTTACATCATCAAGCCGAGGGATGCATACAGGAAAATGTCAAGAGGTCAGCTGAATTATTAGTGCCTCAAACTCAAACTCAAACGTACAACAGAATTTATAAGTACATATTTTTTATTGCATATGTCTATTTTAAGGTAAAATATTAATGAGTAATTTTCATTCATTAATTTACGATCATGGAACTGAGCTGGTGTATGAGCTGTTTTCGCGCCGCCGTCCGACATTGTTACAATTACATATCTCTAAAGCGGTCGTAAATCATGTTTTTGTCGTACTAGTTCCACAAAAATTGCTAACTTTTTATGGTTATATGTTGGCATCACTTCACTAATATAAGCTAACTTCTGACGCTAGAAATGTCAAAGTATTACATTGACATAACGTAATTATAACTGAATTTGCAATGTAAAATCCAAATAAAAATATGTAGATATTTTTGGTTGAAATTGGAAACTAAATATAATTGACATTCAAATATTGTGAAGTTAGCAACATAAAAAAATTTCCTATCATTAAGAAAATGAGTAATAAATTAAATTTACATAAATGTTGGCGCGAAAAATCTTGTGTATCCCTCAGTTGGAAACTATTTTGCGAGTGCTCGTATTTGCAGGACTCGCCTACGGCTCGTCCTATCAAAATAAACTCGCACTCTCAAAATAGCAGATTCCAACCTTATGATACAAATAACTATTAAACAGTACGAAGTAAAGAACAACAATGCACTGATTACAACAATGTATTGATCACAACAATGTACTGATTACAATAATAAATATTAGGTTTGTTCCAAGTGGTTATTTCTCACAAGTTTGTGACATGTTTGTGACAATTTCACTGCGCCTGCGATAAATGTAAACAAGTTAAGTTTGAAACACAAGCTCCATTTCTTTTTTGTAGCGAAAAATGCATGAATTTCTTTATTTATATTTAAGTTTAGCTGTCAAAACAAAAAATGAGCATGCATATGCACTTCACTCCATTCTCCGTTCCAGTCTATGTTTCAATCTTAACTTGTATACATTTATCGCAGACGCAATGAAATTGTCACAAACATGTCACAAACTTATCAGAAATAGCCACTTGGAACAAACCTAATGATGTGTCCAATGCATAACCTCCCGCTTAAATAATTTTCAAACGCTACAAAATAGAAAATCAAGTTTCCAATAAAAAATTGTAGCTAATATTATTTAACTTCTTTTTTATCATAACAAAATTCACTATAAATATGCTCAAAATACCTTACAGGCCTTCAAGTGACCTACCACTTTTGATGGCCAGACACCAACATCTAATCAGTTCTTAATTTCAACATCTAAGGTGTAAATACAAAATTTTGAAATAATATTGCCCAAGCACCTCCTTGGGCTTTTTCTTTTTTTCGTTTTATTTTTATTTGACTTCGATAACCCTTATAAAAATAAAATAGCTCAAAAACTTTGTAATACTTTGACACTACTATGAAAAGCTACAATTTTCCAGTTTTTCTGACTGTTTAAAATTTAGAAACTATAAGAAAATAATACAAAATCAATTTTACTGTTAAATTCTTTGTTGTTGTTTATTCGTGTTTAGTTTTATTTGATATATTCCCGTTAATAATAAATTATCACCTATTCCTTTAACATGGATTCAACAACTTCAAAGAAAAGCAAACATTTTTGTCTATTTAGTTCTTATTTTTTTATAGTAATTTTTGTAATTATATTATCAACAATAATGGTAGCTGGTACCACAAGCTCTCTTTTTTGTTTAAAGAGAAAAACACCAAAAGAGAGCTTGTGGTTTATTTTTTATTTCAAATCTACCTGAGCCCGCGCGGTTTTTACGTAAGTAATTCCCTCCGCATCCGCCTAAGCGCTGTTGTTGGGATGTATTTATACACAGAGTGCGCTTTCTATGCTCTATTCAGTCTAGTCTTTCTGCCAGCTCAGCTGATCGAAGTCACGTGTGTGCCCGGTACCAGTGTTTTGAATTTGTGTACTACAATATAACCTACAAAAAATTAACCAATAATGGATACAATGGTATCCAAGCATCTAGTTCAACAAACACAATTTGCTACTTCGATACAAACTACCAAACTTGTGGCTAATGCAATCAATGTGATTCCACACCCGGTAAACCCACAGATTGTCAATCATACTACACTCAGCAATCAGAACACAAATATCAAAACCAACGCATCTGCAACACCCGAAGTTTCTGCTGATCACTCTCACCCAACTCAAGTAGGAAAGCATTATTTTAATAGACAGTAATATGTATTTTATTGAATTCGTTTGCAGATTATGACAATAGCTCGACTGAACGAACTAGTACGAGAAATCGATTCCACAGTACAACTAGATGAAGAAGTCGAAGAAGCTCTGATGGATATGGCAGACGCATTTATAGATCAGGTTATTAATGGGGCTTGTCAACTAGCTAAGCATCGCCACTTGCCAATAATAGAAATGAAAGATATCCAGCTTTATCTAGAGCAAGCATTCAATTTGTGGATTCCTGGCTTTGGTACCAATGAGTTGAGACCGTACAAACGTGCCCCACTGGCAGAAGCCCATAAGCAACGTTTAGCGTTAATTAGAAGAGCAATGAAAAAGTATTAAAGTAATTATTGTATTTTTATTAAACAATATCATATGCGTTCATTTCCATACACTCATATAAAAAATCTGTGATTCATTTTTACACTGTCACCACTTGCAAATTGAAATGAATATTTAAGAAAAAAAGTACAGTTACGATTATGTAAAACTTATCTACAATTCATTTTTCCTATCTATATCAATTAATTCTACTTCAAATGTTAACACTGCATCTGGAGGAATTACTGGCGGAAAACCACTACTTCCATATCCAAGCGAGGGAGGAATAACTAATTTTCGTTTCTCACCTACGCACATTCTAAAAAACAAATGTAATTGTAATAAAAAATCTTACGTTGAGAAAAAGTTTTATTAACCCTAAAAGTCCTTGATCCCATCCTTTGATAACTTGCCCCGAACCTAACGTGAATGTAAAAGGTTGTCCATTTTTATAACTACTATCAAACTCTGTTCCATCTTCTAACGTGCCCTAAAATTGTAAATAAACATACACCCACATAATTAGCAATAAAATTATTTACATACCCTGTAATGCATATGAAGAAAATCCCCCTTTTTCGACTTAAAGGTACAGTTTTCAACCCTTTTTTTGATACCAATTTGTAATTTATTTTTCACGGATTCACAATACACATGCGCCTGTATTAATATTAAACAGTAACAAACACATATTTGTATGTTTATATTCATATTTGAGGTTATGTGTGTTTATTACTTCAAATTACACAATGGGTTTGCCAGTTTGCTTTATATTTATTGCTAATCTTCCTTTTACAAGGAAATTGAAGAAAATATAATAAGATAGAATTCAGCAGTAGTTCTCATTTGTTCTATTTGTTACAAATAATATAAACAACCATTATTATTTGTTTACAGAGTAACTACGGAAATTGCCGCCTGGGGAGCTGCAGTCGGATTTTAAATATACAAAATAATTGTTCACAAAATTGTAAAAATATTCAGATACGCAATATTTATTCAATCAATTTAGTGCAAATTTATCTATTTCATACCGAAATAAATATTTAAATGACAAGTTAGTTTATTCATTCACCGCTTAGTAGCGGTGCAACTTGGCACTCTGCGAAGAACTGGGTAAAGTATATTTACTTGAGTTTTGCTTTTATTCAAACATGACAACAAATAAACTAATTTTATATAATATAATTCTGATACGAAATGTACCTACAACACACCAATCGTTATGTTTTCGGAAGGCCGGAGGTTATTCAAATCATGATATAGATATCACAAAAGTTTACACACTCAATTATTAATAAGATAAATAAAAAAAACTGATGGCTCTTCCTGTAAACTACCACTTCCGGTTAATAGATTGCTACCAATATCTAATTATCTCATAATTTAAATTAGGTATTCATTCGAAATATAAAATTTCAAGATGATAGCATTAGATTTTAAGTTATTCACGAAAAATTCGTCACATACAGACGGCATCGTGAAAATAGTGAAATCGTATTCTATAGACTCCAAAACGTCCTTATCTGTTGAAAACTCACTACTGATAATTTTGACCCCTCAGAAAACCTCCCTTACATATTTATAAGTGCGGGAGTTAATAAGTAATAAGATTTTTGGGATATAAAAAAGGATTTAAAATTGAGTTTAAATTTGTTTTAACGATAATTTGTTTTATGCAACTGCTCATGGTTTATTTTTGTTTGCAAAATATTAAAATTTTACTGTAAAATCTTGGCAAACCAAATATCATAAATAATACTGTATAATTATAGGTTGTTAGAAAGTTACAATGAAATGTTGCAGTGGCATTATTTTTGCTTCACACACCTCTTGTATTGAGCGAAAATACAACTTATTTTCTTTCAAGCTTATTCTATAGGACGAATTCCTTATTTTCCTTGTCTTATGCATTAAAACACAATCCTTTGTTATTATAATGAAGAAAAACTTCTCGTGCAGACACATTCCTTGTAGAAACTGATCAGTTTCTTTTAAAATTACAAATAGCTTTTCTCTTGTCTGTATTTTGTCTTGTCATAATTAGATTTCTGCTTAAGAGCCTGAAATAGCATCCATTAGAGATAGATAATTGTACAAGGACCAAAAAGCAAAGGTAGATTGTAGATTTTCAAGGGCATGAATTATTAGTTTATTGCTTGTAATTACGATAAAGTGCTTTGAATTTTAAAACCTGGCGAATAAGATGAAAGTTGGGTATTAATAGAAAAGCGAAAGACATTATTAATAAATAAATATTATTTATAGTATGTATTTAAAAATAACTAATGTTGAATTGTAGCAAAAAGGTTTAGGTTTTATCCATCCACAAAAACGTGGTTGCTTGGTAACAAATCACATAAAAAATCATTGCGATTATGTCTAGTATCAAATTTAAGTACCAAGTTATTGTATGATTGATGAAACATAAAACATCGACTATAATTTGATATAATTTTCTGAAAGTAAATTAAAGTTTTTCTATTTCAAAATAGATTTTTCCTTGAATATCCAAAGTCAAACTGACAAAAGTGACTTTTCTATAGAGAATTTTTATATACCGTGTGTCCCACGTAAATGTTGGCATAGGCAGTTAACATGTAAAATCAGTTTTTTTATAAATAAAAAGAGTCCGGCAAAAATTATGCATCCAAATTTTTCACGTAGAAAACACGAAAAAGTTTAACTTTGACATATAACAACAATTGTTTCTGCCATTTGCATCATTAAATTGAAATAATTTTTATTTGCATTTTTCTCAACATTTTTATTATGTAGGACTAATAAATGTGTTATATCGTTGCATTCAGAAAAAAATAAGCTAATAAAAAAGGTAGGTTCTTATTTAAAATAAAAAAGTTGAGTCCCATATTTTGAGAACCACTGGTTAATAAAAAATTTTGTTGTGTTCATTTTAATAGTCATATAATTTAGAAATTGTTTGCTAGTTTAACGAACTTCATATCTCTTATATTTCTCGAGATAGCAATAGTGTAGCACTTAAATGGAACACTCTGTATATGTATATATGACAAAAGAATGACATATAATTTCAAAATGGTATGTTTTTCGTGCTGAAATATTACTTTTAGTTATAATTCTTTTATTCTTTATTGTTTCTCTAGAATCTAGATGATGGTACTATATAAAACTATAAATATTAATTGTCACACAATTTTAAATACCAATTATGTACTTGGGTGTGCGAAATTAACACGCATTCCTGTCGGGGACGCATATCGATTTTTCGACCTATAAACAAGTCAGTCAATGTAACACTAGGTTATAAATCCCATTAAAAATAATTGAATACACTTTATAGGTCCGCATAAAAACTTCTCGAAGTAACATTTTTAAAATCACACTTAAACTAACTCCCAAGTTGAAAACAAATTGACAGCAAAGTTGCACAGTATATCACATCTTGTTAGAAAACAAGTTTCTATCAGTCAGTCCAACTATTTCTCCTAGCGAAGCTATTCACAAAGAGGTCAAAGTTTAAAAAGTTGTACAAACAGGGACGCGTCTGCGAGAGTTTAGGACCGAGGAGGATAATAATCCTGCTAGTCCGTAGATCCCGCGAGGATGACAAGGATGTTCGCTAACTTTTTTGTTGCTAATAACCCACTGACCTGTTTAGGCGCCCAAAGAAGACTTTTAAATATAAAACCTTGCTTTTAAGCAGTAAATATTTTAAAATTTTAAACAGTATAAATTTCCGGGAAAGCATATAATTTTGTTCAGCAGAAGTTTTTAAAGCTAAAAATTACTGACCGTTGCGTCTGCTATTTGTAATTATAACTCTACATCTGAAATTTGTTCTATGCTTCTCGATAAAAAAAAAACACTTTTTTTTCATTGTTTTGTTTAAATTTTGTAGAAGTTTAATTCATCACTTTAGTTTATGTTTATTAATTAAAATGATATTGGTCTTCGATTATTACACTTTCATTTTATTATCTTTCAATTTTTCGTGCTCTACCATGAACCGAATTTAACGGGAATCCTAACAAAAATTTCCCATTTTTTAGTCCAGCAGTCCAAGTTCTGTTTTTATAAAACTAGTACAACACAAAATGGGTGTTCCGCGTTTTTTTTTTTTAAATAAATTATATCATAGGTAGGTAATATACCGATAGCCAAGAATTTATAGATAAAATTTCGAATAGTCGTTACGTAGAAACGAATAGCCTAGTGTCCAAGGAGCACCAGGAGATTCCACTCACATGTAAAAAAAAATGGTACCGTCGTTGCTATGGTAATTATAACTGCGGCCACAACCGTTAGATGGCACCACATATAATATTTATACATATTTTTTAAATATTTATAATTATTTTATTCAAGACAATAAAAATCAAAGTCACATATGTCAAAAATAAAATATATTTTGAAAGAATTAAGAAATAAATACAACGTACAAATATCGAATGTATATTCGCTGATCCATTTCCATGATACATTTTATATCAGTGAATTTAACAATCTCATTCTATCCACTATTCATCTAACATTGATATTTTCCATCATACACCCAGACCATGCTAACTTCGCAGAGAAAGGCATATATTTCTTACCGCATCTTTAAAAAATATTGAAAATATATATATATATATATATATATATATATATATATATATATATATATATATATATATATATATATATAGTCAAATACCACCTTACCGTTAGGTGTATATAAATAATAATTATATTCTATCGGATTGTGCATTGGAAATAGCGACAAATTTACCTATGGTCAAATTTAGTTTAAGTCTAGAATTCCATCACGCAATAATGCTCTATGAATCTTTCAATTTATTATTTAAAGGAAAATGATTGGTGGAAAATAAGATCTTCGTTTCGTATTTAATACATTAATGAAATTCGTATATGCGTACTTCCCAGTTGATGGAAATCCACTGAAAATTAATATTCAATGATAATTACATAAATATCAATATTTGTAATTTAAGTACTTACAATATCGTACCATTGTACATCAATGAAATATTACTTCACATAACGATAAAATTCTAATTTTAAGAACTTTTCAATATAAACTTGTGTTTTTGGAAAAATTGTGACAGATGTGACAGATTTTGATAATTGTATAAATAAATCGTAGCCTACGTTAATATTCTATAAGCAAATATAAGTGCGGCCAGATCCGGCAGATGGCTCGCGCAGCGCGAACCTAATTTTCCTATGCAAGTGAAATCTCCTGGTGCTCCTTGCTAGTGTCAAAAATGACAACTTTTCTACACAGGAATTTTGAGGAATTTTTGCCAAATAAATTCATGGCTCGAGTTATATTCGAGTGATTATTTCTTGAATTTAAATAAAAATAAACAAACTAATTGTTTAAATGTTAAATATTTCAATACCATAAAACCTAGGATATAGTGTTGAGATTTTATCAAAATTTTATAGCTGTATAATCGTCCTCTTGGTGCAAATGAAACATGATTAGTATATAATGTAATGAAGGAAATAATCGGATTTAAAGCCATGTACAGAGAAATACAAAACATCTCGGCCCCAAAAAGTTTTGTCTACATAACCCTAAATTATTCAAGTTGCAAGTTAAATGCTTACAACTGAGTCTGTGACGTAGGTAATAGTATATTGTACAACGAGCATGGAAAGGTACTCATTTCCTACGAGTCTGAAAGTTTGTAGCATGAGCCGAAGGCGAATGCTGCAAATCATACGAGTACGAAATGGACATTCCATGCAAGTTGTACACTATACTTTTTCTACGACCACGATATTATTTCCAAATTAATTTAATTTTAATAATAAATTTGTCCCGCTTTCATCATTCCAATATTTGACAATTCTAAATAAGTATCAGAAATGGCACCCGTACATAAATGAGCTGACCTGTATTGAAATACTCCGTAATAATATAACAAGAGGGTGAGAATAAATTGAAAATAATTTGACAGATCTTTCAAAAACTTGTTGCCAGGCAATAGCCACGAAAGCCCGTAGGGCTTGAGTGGCTATTGCCAAATGGCGACAAGTTTGAGAAAGATACCGGAGAATTATTTTCTAATTTATCGAACTCTCGAGTTATATTTAATTGGATTATTTTTTTATTTCATCATCAGGCACGCCACTAAATCTATCTTTTTTGCTCTTTTTTACTTGTGTCGATGATAACTATCTGACATGTGACATCTGTCAACAAAAACAAAAAAGCTACAGAGAAAATTGCCGGGAATAATCACAAGAGCATTATTCTCAGTATAATAATGACAGGATTGGTTAAAACGCAGACACGTGACATACAATAAAGCATTTCATTGGTTTAAAGAAACGTCAAAAAATAATCACAAAACAAATTAATTTCGCACGATGCTTGCAATGTACCTCATATCCCTAGCAACAACAAATATACAATGAGCAGATTTCTAAGTGGTCGTAGAAAAATATACTAATACAATCACTTTAGTTGTCAACCAGTGTGGGTGTGGCTCATGTATAATTTGAGTCATATAAAATGTTTATTTTTTATTTATAAAAATATATAAATGTAGTTTAAATAGTTGAAAATTTACATAAATAATACATATTTCAATAGAATAATTAATAAAATTCTATGAGCCGATCTCACTAGCCCAGCACGCCAGAGGTCGTGGGTTCGAATTTTACTGAAGAGCATGGTCGTTTGTGATGTTTATACAAATTCACAATCATCCACTCATGAGGTGGCATATAACCATAGAAGTTAGTCCGCTTCCCATCTTCATAAAAAAAAAACTCTATGATTATTTAAGTTGCAGTTACGAATGTAATATTTCAATAATAACAACAAAATTTAAAATTTGTATTTTGCAAGGATTTTGAATAGGATCATGTATGAGGGAGAGAGGAAAAAAGGCAATGCATTGACGCAGATTAGATAAGAACACTGAAGGCTCAAAAAGTAATGGTGGGTGATTTGCTGTTCCTAGTTCTTCAAAAATTTAATTTAATTTCGTCTAACACATTTTTTCAGCGTCTAACACCCGTTTTATTTATAAAAACCAAGCTTCGATCGATCTTGTTTCTTTAAATTTACTTTCTCTTCACACACGTGTCTGTATACGAAGAAATTTAGAAGATATTAAAAACTAAAAAAATTAATAACTTTCTTAAAGTTTGATTCTACCGTTATGTGCAAATATATCACTTTCCTAGATTTGATTATATATTTATATATTCTAAGTAAGGTAAGTAATGATTAATTTTACTACGGGTAACTAATAAACTGTTCCTGTTACCGTAATGGAAATTTAAAAATATATTTCATATGATTTCGCCATAACAGAAATATAATATATTTGTTTATTTTTATTACATCATGTCAAAGAATATAAAAAGTACTTGAACAAAAATACACTTTACTTGATTTTCACAATTTTCAGATACAACATATAACTGCATCTACAATTATTGTACGTAAGTGAATTTACGAGTAGACAGTTCTTAGAAAGAATTGTAAAATTGCCCGTATCTTACAAAAAAACTTTGATAACAAGACTATAGCGAACCTGGTAGTGCACTTGACGTTATACTCTACAATAAAAAACAAAAGATGCGCATTTCTCCCTAGAAAGGTACCAGTTAGTCACTTACAACCCCCACCCCCATTCCTGCTACTACAAGCGTCTCTACCGTCGACCAATTGACCCACTTGCCACGTGTGCACAATCGTGACGTCACAGCTAGTTAATGGACCCATCAACATTTTATTTCTTTGCAATTTTTTATGTTTTTTACTGTTTAGTGCCATTAGAATTGTTGGCAATTGATTGCTATACGTTAAGGGATTAAATTGAGGTGAAAATTACGGAATTTTCCAGAGAATTACAGTTTGGCATTTTATTTTCTTTGCAAATAAAATAAATATAACAACAGAAATAGCTTTGCGCCTTTAATAGCTCTGTGCACCAACGTGAGTAAAATTTTAAGTTGAACGTAAACCGACAAAATCGAATCGAATGCGACCTGAGCAGTAATGCCCAGATTTACAATGAATAAACTTATACGTAGCAATGAAATCCCTATATTTCACATTTCAATACTACATCCGGTATATTGGCAACACAGTTACAAACAATATTATTTTGTTAATTGTTTCATATTTCATCCACAAATATCATTAGTTATCACAGATAATTTGAATTTTATATGTAGTAGAATGTTCGTTTTATTTCTGATAAAAATGATATAACAGGGGACGTAGAGTTCAAGAAGTTTGGATGCGTCATCGAACTTGTGTACAGCATTTAACATTCATTTTATTTTGCAAAATATTTTAATATCAGAAGTGAGAAATTTTATAATCTCTACGAGGTATTTACCAGTCACAGGTAAACACTGGATAAATATACCTGTCCTTCATTTCGTATAGTTTATCTTTTATATTCGGCCAGCGAGAACGTATGTCGATTTTTCATGCATCTCTGGTACCTGTGCAGGGGTTAAAGGATATAACTTCTGAATAATTCTGTACATATTTTAGTATGTAATCAAGGTTCCATACAAATCATAT
Organism: Poecilus cupreus; assembly: GCA_963942605.1. Lineage (NCBI taxonomy): Eukaryota > Metazoa > Arthropoda > Insecta > Coleoptera > Carabidae > Poecilus > Poecilus cupreus. The sequence continues at coordinate 16,226,414 of OZ012719.1, read as the reverse complement.
AATAAATAAATTAATTAAAAAGACTATTTAATTATTGTTTGTATAAAAAATCTGATGTGCCCATCACATAACCTCCAGCAAATTCAAAATTTATTCTAATTCAGAAGGCGTTCAAGTAAACTACCATTTCCGACTGAAAGTATGTTACCAAAATGTAATTAGGTGGCGACTTAAACATCCAAATTCTAAATATGAAAGTTGGAGATAATAATCGTCATTATATTTTGAGTTATCTTGAACAATAAAAATCTTCACACACAGATGTCATTATGTAAATAGTAAAATCGTATTCTAGGGGCATTAAAAAGTGCTTATTTATTCGAAACTCACTGTCGAAACTTTTGATCCATCACAATACCTACTGTATGTACGTGTATATGTGCGAAAGATTATAGCGCAGTATATATTACATACCACTGAGATTGAAAATGTTTCATTGCAGCCAGTCAAAGGCTAAGATAACTAAACCAAAAAGGAAACCTTTGGTTAGCTATATCTTGAGGCTATTTTGGAACTTTCCACTGATGTTTGTATACTATTATATTCCCAATAAAAAGTTATTAAATAAAACATAGAAAATATTACAATAATTTTGAACGTTTGCTTTTTCAGGAAAAATATTTTTGTTTACAAGGTGGTGAATTTTACATTTGATTTGTAAACCATTTGAGAGTGCCATTTTTTTCGATCCTTGATTATTACATACATACATAAGGTTACGCTATGTTCCACTTAGTGGGGTAACACGAACCCAAAAACACAGTCAACCAACAATCAATCTCCTCCAAACATTCCTATCCTGACACACCACTTTCGCCTCGTCCACATTCATAGTGCGATTCATACATGCTCGTTTATTCTTCACACTCAGAATCATTCGTTCACGCAACAAACCATCAATCATACCCAACCAGTTATTCCTCGCACGCCCATACAGTCGTTCACCTTCAATCTCACCCACTTATATTAGTTTCACCAACCTTATTATTTTAAAGGCCAAAATTAAGGTAGACCGAAATGACTGACTAAGGGGCGTATTCAGTAAATGTTAACTTTTAACGGTCCGTTAATAGCTATTAACATTCCTAGTGATGTTATGAGTATCGTAACTGCCGCAGATGTCAGTTGAAATCCGAGCTCGTAGAGCGAGGATTTTAAGACATCTAAGGCCTGTTATGACTCATAACATCCGTGGTTTGTTCAATAGTTTACCGGTTTCAGAATATGAAGACGTTAATGTCATTAATAAATATTATTTATTAAAATTCTTTTATGAAAAACGTCTGTCATAATTTTGGAAAATGATCAAGTAAGTCTGTTTGTTTTTATTTAACACCATGGTTACACTACTTTTGTATCATATTAAAAATTATTTTTTTTACTTAAACGTCAAATGTGTTCTTCATGGCTAGATAAAAAGTGGATTTTGGCGATGCTAAATTGCCTGAAAATATTTGGAACGCAGCAGGTGAATCTCTGAACAGCTTAATTCCGTGTGTATTAATAAATAGCGTTATATTATCATTGTGTTTTATTTTCATTTTTTTGACTGTTTTGACAGGTCAGTAAGGTAATATTACCCTACAGAATAGAGTTATGACATACTTACCCTGCTTACTTTTGTGCGTGTAAACATAGGTTTAATCTCCTGAAACCGGTAAAAATTTTAACCAATGATAACAGACGGAACTGAATAAAAATTGAATATTTCATTTGAGGTGTATATTTTTATTGGTTACAATTTTTAACGGGTCGTTAAAAATTAACAGGTAAGTTACAGAATATGCTCATATGAAAGTAAATTAATAGATTGTATTCCACCCGAATTACAGGAAGTATTCAGTTTACAGCTAAAGTTGTTCAGAATTTAAACATGCACGCAATAAGGCCTATAAAAAATAAATCTAAATCTGTTTTATTAAATCTCAAATATTTTTCGTTTTTCTCTAATTATCCATGGCCGTGTTACAATTTTAATTTTTACCTCCCGCCTACCTCTAGGTAAGGGAGGTATTGTTTTTGGTCAAAAAATAGGTTAAGCACGTTTTAGGGTCCCTACAATACGATTTTACTATTTTCGCGATGATGTCTGTATGTATGTATGTATGTGTGTGCGTGTGTGTGTGTGTGTGTGTGTGTGTAGTCTGTGGCAATTTTTTCGTCTCGAATAACTCAAATACTATAATACCAAAAAATACAATTTTATGAATTATTGCTTCTTATATTTAAATGAAGAGCTGGTTAGATTTTGGATAAAATTCGTCAACCGAAAGTAGCAGTTTACTTGAAGCCCTTACAGTTTTTCGTGAAAAACACGGTAAAATTTCCTTTTTCAACAATTTATGTTATTTTGAAAGTTGAAGAATATTTAATTTTACATGTGTTTTAATTACACTAATTTTATAAATTTTCATTAGATTTAGAGATAATAAAATATAAAGAAATTAGATTTCACAAATCTTGCTTTCCTAGTACACCATGAAAACATTTAAAATTTGTCAATTTTTTATGAAATGTGACGCATGTCATTGTTATTGTGAAGCTATTTTCTTAGTGAAATATATGTCAGAAAATAAATAAATATACGAAAGAAAATTAAAATTCTCAAATATAAATAGAAAATAAACAAATAAGAAGGTATGTTTCTGTATCACCAAATACTATTGTATCGTTTAAGAGTAGTATTGGGCGGGAGGTTATGTGCTGGTCATATCAGATTTTTTTGATATATCGCGAAATATAAAATAAAATAAATATATCATCACGCCTTTTACCCAATTGTGGGTGTGGCACTCTGCTTACGCAGATCTCGGTAAGTGATATATTTTTGCATATGAAGTGCGGTTACCAGCCGTCAAATCATAGCCCCCAAAGATGTTAGTGGAGGGGGAACTACAGGGGTAACTCACGATCCACAGTCCGACGCGTTACCACGGAGCTATTTACCCCATACATATATTTTGATATTTAGGATTTTATTCCCAGCAAACACAGTTATGTCGCGAGTACGTTATATATATATATATATATATATATATATATATATATATATATATATATATATATATACATAACATGGATAGACCTACGTCCGCAACACAGTCTATGAGACATGACATCCCATGTACGTAGACATCGTAACGTTAATGGTACATAACAAAACTATTGGTATAAACAACTTTGAATATACGAATGTAATAGTTTTTTTGGAAATTTTTGAGTAAGATCTCTTTGAAAATGTTTATTTATTTATAAATTAACAATTTCCTTCACATAATTTACGGTACGGAAATATATAACCACTTATCAAAATTAAATTAAATATATTTCAAAGTTGTTCAGTGTACACTATAAAATATTTAAAATTTCTTAGCTATATTTTTATATAAAATATATAAAACTTTCGAATTAACTGTGAATGTATTATAAGTTCGATAGCATAACATATACATGTTGTAGGTATGTACCATGTCCAAGACCAATGTGGCATACCAACAATATAATTTTACGCTTTCTCAAGAGATGTCCGACATGGTATATGTATATTACGTTATTAGTACGTATATAAATGATATACTACTTAAATTTCAGATATTACATACCAGGTACATCAATGTTACAGCTGTGTTTACTGGGTTGCATGCATTTTTAAATAAGAACAACTTTTGTATTTACACGTTTGTTGTAAAGTGAAAAGATAAAAAGATACTATAAAGATAATATAAAAAATAGCATTGAAATCCCTATACGCTACGTTTCAATTCTACACCCTGCATATTGAACATGTGTCATGTGTAATTATTAAACAATCAAATACAGATTTATATTTTTATATGTATACATCTTTTCATAAACAAATAAATTCAACAAGTAGTACACTTCTACGAAAAAAGCTACACATAAAATATTAATAACGTTTTTCCTAAAATACGAAATCTCTTTTAATGTAACAAAAAATTCCAACTAACTCCAACAACAAAAAGTGTTATTACAAGCAAACTTTACTTCAGTATTCAACAGATTAATGTTCCACTGTTACAATAATTCTATAAAATCTCTTACGACGAAATAAAATTTTAAACTGCACTTACACAACCCGGAGAGAGTACTCGTATATAGCATTTTCATGTTAGCATTTTATGTCAGAATCTAGGATTATAAAAAAGAGGTAAAACGTACAAGGATTCATATAAAAATATGTCATGACCTATTCCAAGAGCAGTCCAGGACTTGATATAGGTCAGAAAATAAATATATTGCGGTTGTATTCGGACACCGGCCATTAACCCTGCATTCCATTCCTGACATTCTGCATGGACTGTTAAGACATTCTTCGCGAATATGCTGAATATTAAAATGCCTTCTCCGACGAATTTCATAATAGGTTGTGGTGTTAGGTAATGCGTCTAGACTACATGGCCAAGGCTAACTTTTAGGGCGGGAATTCGTCATCACATGACTCATGTAAATCTGATTTTGAATATTTAATAATTACATTTCACAAGTTTTGAAATGTGGATGTTTCAGTTATTTGTTTGTTCCTATGGGATCTGACATGTAGCGATATGCCATCTAGCGGATATTTTCGAACACAAAGTAGGGTAAAGATTCCGTTAGAAATACATTACGTCAAATAGGGATAACGATTTTTGAGATAAAAAATGACCGACATTGTTGTTAAACACCACGAAAAATCGAAAAATAAAGTCTACTGTGCAGTAAAAGGGTGTAATAATAAGCCCCGTAAAAATCTGGACGTTACATTCCATTATTTTCCGAAGCTGGACAAACTTTGTATTTATAAAGTAACCCAATTTGGAGTGCGAAAAAACCTTGGAAAAAACTAACATAAGTAAACAGCATGAATACGTTTACAATAAATAATATGCTCTGTATATTTTGTACCAGACGGTTATATACATCTAAGTAAGTAAACTTTTAGGTTATAATACGAATTTGCTCCGAAATCTTTTCACTTTGTATTTAACTAAGTTCATAAATTAAATTAAATCTGCATTCAACGTTAATGTTTCTTATATTTATTCATTTTTAGTTATCTGTTTATTTAGTTGATTTAGATAAAGAAACGTACAACTAACCTATAACAGTACAACAACGTAGCAATGCAGTTTTTGCATTTTTCACCCAAAACCAGCCATGCAGGAACAAACAACACTCATCACTTGTTCTACTTCTGCAATTTTCCTATTAATAATAAGTACTAATGTCACACTCATCATCTTCTGCAATTTTCCTATTAATTCGTAAATTCGACGTTGATATACAAAAAGCCACTACACCCACAGCCACTGTCACTTTCATTTAATTTTTTCCCACATTTAATCAATTGTCAAGTATATAAAATGCGTTCAGCTTCTTTAAAATTTAGTTTACAGGATCTGTTGTGAATCTTGAATAGGCCACGCCCCCATGTCAGATTCCAATATTAAAGTGTAAATTTAGTGAACTTTTCCAAAATGTGTCCGCCATTTTAAATTTTACAGTTTTGACAACAAATTCGTAATCAACGACCCCAAAAATATAAAAATCTCCATCGCATTTCCGTTACGTGCGTTTCCAGAGTTACTGCCCGTACGCACTTCCTGAACTAAGGCACTAGAATATTATGAGTATTCTCATCCGCCATTTTGGGTCCAAGTGTCATAAATAAAACAAATTATTGGAATCCAGTTACTTTAATTCTCTTATGTCAAATTTGAAGTTGATATTGATTAATAATTGTGATCTATCATTCTCTTAATTATTATATTCCATATTTAACAGGTAAGTGTACAGAATACTTTCTAATATATTACCGTATGATTTGTGTAGTTGGATTTTACAGAATTTCAAGAAATATGTTTTCAAATTTGACAGATACACATTTAAAATGTTTTTTTTTTAAGTAACTGGATTCCAATAACTTGTTTTATTTATGACATCTGGACCCAAAATGGCGGACGAGAATACCTACATTCTTCTAGAGCTCTACCTGAACCCGACATAGTTCTCGAAATAGCAATGGTGCCACCATAGACAAATATATAAAATACTATTTACTATCCTTGTCTATGGGTGGCACACTTAAAATGAACATCCTGTATATGTATAACCTATTTTCCAAATTGCCACCATTTTTGTGTGTTCTAATAATTAGTTAATCCGTTATAAGTTTTTGTACAAATTTTCAAGCAAAAAAAAAAATATAATAAATAACTAATATTGGGGATCGATATTCGATATACGGGTACCAGCTGTAAAACAACTACCCCCAACATTCACACCCACAGTTGAGCAAGAATCACATGAGTTCAATAAAAATTAACCACTGTCTGCTATGGGAATCGAACTGTGAGTCTCATGATTCATAGTGCGATACATTACTGCGGAGCTATACTCGTAGACCAAGGCAATATACTCGTATAAATATTTTTTCAATCAATTAACCAAAATATTTATATAACAAGATAGTTCTGTTTCTAATTTCAAATTGAAAGTCGAAAGACTATTTATATTTCATTCTTAGTTTAAGTAGGTGCTTGTAGAAATTATTTATACAGCTTTTATGTTGTTTATACTGGAAGAATAAACGATGTTTTATTCATCGTAAATTTTATTTTAGTTCTAGTTTAATTGTTACATGTAAATCTCAACAAAACCGAAGCTATACTTGATTTCGTTAATTTAAAACTTTCAAAACATATTTCTGTTTTTTATAGAGGACATAGGTATTTTAGAATAAAAAAGTAAATAACAAAATGTTAAGAGTAGTGATAACTGTTTTACTGCTTCAAGGAGGTGACAAGCTCGCCGGTCATTTCCTCCATTCAGCAGTAAAAACTGTTTTACCTTGCTTGTAATATAAATAACAATTACGATATTGCTGTAAATTTTTACCTATTCACTTTACAGCAAAAGTGTACATTCTAAAATTGTTCAGAATTTAAAAATGCATGCATTAAGGGCTATTTGATTACCTAAATATTAGTATTTGACGATATATCAATCAAATTAAAATCAATATTTATTAGGAAAATTGTAACACGGTCCTGGAAACAATAGTTATTTGTGTATCAAATGCGAATAGAGCATTGTTTGTTGCACGCGGCGAGAAATTGTTGATCGAGGCGAAGCCGAGATCAACAACTCGACAAGTGCACCGAACAAGCTCTATCCGACGAGATACACACAATATTTTTTCTACAATCGTTGAACAATGTCAAGCTGTAGAAAAAAATTAATTTTCAAAATTATCTTTGGTCACGCCTATAACAATTCAGTAATGTTGTAGTTACCCATGTCACCGTAATCATGACAACGTTTATGAACAAAATAAACATTTTCAAAGAAATCATAATTTGACACATGGAGTACATTTGAAATATGGAGTACATTTGACATAAAGTCTGCAGAGTGAATACGTTTATGGTGATTAAGTTGAAGTGTATGTATATGCCAACTGTATTTGCAATAGCAAGGTTAGTACCAGAAAAATCCAATGCATCATTTACTTCTTTTACCTAATTTATTTTTGTTTTGTTTTTGTCGCGATAGTGCGACAATATGTCACTTTGTCGCCCTAGAGCGACAATTTTGAACATTTCCTAACCAAAAATGGAATAACAATGTCGATATTGTGCAACGATTGTAGAAAAAAATATTTGACATTTCATAAAACAATTTCAGGGTTATTTATTTATTTAACAGAAAATGGAAAGAAATGAATTCTCAAATTCCCCATTATAGCATTACAATCTTCTACAAAATTTTTATAGAATATATTTCTGTAAATAGCTAAAAATAATAAATTTTATTTTACGTCTATCTCATGACGGAAATGAATTATATCAATTAGGCTCATTTTATATAGTTTTTTTTTTATCTGAACATCTTTATATGTACACTTTTGTTATAAAATTTATATGGAACAAACTAACGCTTAATGAAAACTTTAACATTGTATTTCCTATATCCTGTAAATAAGTAATCACCCAGTACATAGAACTGTCATATACAGGCTAGAGATTATATTTATAAATACACACAATAACTTGAAAATTGTATAGTTAAAAGATGAGTCAGCTTTATTAATTAACAATTAGTTATTCAAAAGCTGTAAACTTTCCCGGTAAACAATAAAATTATACAATAAAATCAGGTACGCGAATTAATTAACAAATTTATAATTTCCAACATATCTATAAAGTAATACCTATTGAAACGTCGTAAACACTCTTGAAACTTCTCACACACAGCGTTCCAAAGTGTGCGTCGGCTCCTAGAAACTAATTAAAAAAGTTTAACCATGTAACCACCGCATTTGCAGCACACAAAAACGCGGACGAGGCAATTTTCGCAGCGGCGACCGTAGGAGGTCCACAAGAGCAATTATTACTTTAGATTTCGGTTTAATTGATTCTGATAATTACGTGAGCTTTAATGTAATGAAATAATTTCATTTTAATGGTTTTAATCCCACTGGGCGCATTACACGAATGATACGAAGGTTGCTGACCTCCACACAAAAAATATATTGCGTCGAAATTGAATAATTTAAATACATATTTACATTTGAAAGTTAACCTACGACGATAATTTCTTTCATACGAAATATTGAAACTTATTATTTTTTTGTTTACGATTTTCAGAATATGTATTTATAGTCTATTTCACAAGACCATTCATTAAAGGGACAAATATAGTTCTGTAATTGGTTCAAAAAATACAGTGTACCATTACAAGAATTCGGCTGTATACGCTCTGAATTTGAAACTAATTTATATGCACAACTGTAATTGCACCACCAGTTCGTAAACAGTTATTAAGAAAGGAAAGAAAAAATTGCTCAGCTGTTTTGGTTTATTGCACATCCTTATAAAAATATACAGAATTAAAAAAAATAATATAAATTTAAGCATAAATATTTCCAAAATACACAATTTAAAAGCAACAAGATAAAATAAAAATGCAGTGGACAATGTTATACATACATATTGTGTCCCACGTGAAAGTGCCCGGTAAAAAATTATGCATCCAAATTTTATATCACAATACTGCCAATATCCCTACATCTTATTTAATACATATTAATTAATTTTGATACCGTAATTCAATGAAATTAATAATAATAATTCCTAATTTTCCGCCTACTCTTTTTATTGCTACTGACGTATAGTGCTTGCAATTTGTTTTAAATATTTTAATCTGTCACTGTCATCATGAATATATTAAATGTTGAGAACCGTGTAAATATTATAAGAATGTATTATTGGGGGCGTAGTGCAAGACAAATATCTGAATATTTCACAGGAATGGTTTCCATCGCCAGAAATTGACAGTGACAGATTAAAATATTTCAAACAAATTGCAAGCACTATACGTCAGTAGCAATAAAAAAGTAGGCGGAAAATTAGGAATTATTATTATTAATTTCATTAAATTACGGTACCAAAATTAATTAATATGTATTAAATCGGATGTAGGGATATTGGCAGTATTGTGATATAAAATTTGGATGCATAATTTTTTGCCGGACACTTTTTATTTACAAAAAACTGACTTTACATGTTAACTGCCTATGCCAACATTTACGTGGGACACGGTATAACACAACAGAGTAAAGTGTAGTGTGACATTTTAACAGTGTATACCTGTTTGTATTTCGTATAGTGTAAAGGTCTCGTAGAATAGACTATAGATTTGGGATGTTAAAGTTACGTGCTTCTTTATGTTTTAGTTTTCTTGAAGCTCTATATAGAAATATTCAGTAGTTATATCATATCCCAAGTGCATGACAAATATTCTGATTGTATTTGCCATGCACGAGGAATATATTGAACAATTAATATTTATTTTAATCTGTCACATAAACGTCAGACTAATTGCTATTAGGTACTTGAGTCATCAGCGTTTTTAAACTAATTCTTTTGAAGAAATTGATGAAAAAATTGAAGATATTATCCCTTTTGTCCTTTTAAAACGAAGAAATTACACTATTCGTCATTGTGTTTACAATTATTATAAATATTCGGGTATCGCACTTGTGCAAATATCCGAGTGGTGTTACCCTTGATTATTTCACTCATTACAAATTTGACCAATCAGAATGTCTCATATTCCATTGTTGTGCATTTTAGAGAAGCGATTAAACAGCACCATGCTGTTAAGCGATTAAACAGCACCATGCTGTTTAATCGCGATTAAATTGTAGCTAGCTTTTATATGTAAATTTGGAACATTTTAAAGGCATATTTAGCCAGATAACTATTTGCAGAAGTAAGGTACTTACAAGTTTTTTTATATATTCAAACATGCTGAATTATTCAATTCAAGCTGTTTTTATTTTAAGAATTTTGACTTTTTTGACAAGTAAAAAGAAAAACAAACAATTTGCTATAGTTACAATATAACAACAAAACTTTTTGGTGCTTTTTATTTATATAGGGTTTTCCAGAAAGGGCGGGTCGATTTTCAAATGGAATAAAACAAGCTGTGTGTGAGGTATTAACGAAATTCTTTTTTTATTTGAAAGGCCCATGTATGCCATTTTGTATGGAATATAACAGTGTTCAAATTTCCGCCGCGGTTCCTCACGGTGGCACGGATCCGAGTGGTATCGGTCGACTGCGATTTATTGGCATTGACTTGTGATTTCAGGAAACACCACAAGAAAAAGTCTGCAGGGGTCAAATCGTATGATCTTGGTGGCCAATTAACTTCAGCTCTGTGAGAGATAACCAAACCCTCAAATCGTTTATTCAGATTGTCCATCGTGGCCTCAGCTGTGTGGCACGTAGGTTCGTCCTGCTGGAACCGCATGTCGTCTGTGTCCATATCGTTCAATTTGGGCCAAAATAAATCGGTTATCGTCGTTCTGTAGAGTTCGCCGTTGACGGTGATGGTCTCAGGAACATCGTTTTCTGTAAAGTACGGACCAATGACGCCGCCGGCCTAAAATCCGCACCAAACAGTAACTTTTTGTGGATGCATTGCCACTTGGTAAACCTTATGTGGGATGTCGTCGTCCCATATATGACAATTTTGCTTGTTAACATAGCCATTCATCAAAAAATGCGCCTCAACGCTGAATATGTTTCTTCCGCCAAAATTGGTGTCCTCTTCTAAACGCTCCGAAGCCCAGTTTGGACGTGCTGCTCAGTCGTGTAACTTGCCATGGTGATTTGGCATCAGTGACAGAATGATATACAACAGATTAAATAGACGCCACCAAAACAACATGGCAACCACAGGCTGCCAACATCGACTCGCCCAAATTGGAAAACCCTATATGTGTACCGATTTATTTATGTAAAAATGAGTCAAAATCAATGTTTTAGTACAACTTCTTCGGTAAATATTAAAGTTTATGCTATGAATTCATGAAATAATCTTAACATATACCCCTCGTACTAAAAAATTGAAACGATTAAATTGATGTCTAGCTTATTTATAAAATTTTGCATTTAAAAAAGTGTTATCGTACATAATAATTTAAAATAAAATTCCTCGACATGCGGTTTCGGGATTTTTTCAAATTATATTCAGATGATTTTCGAAGCTCGAGTTATATACGAGTATATACGAATTAACCTAATATTTTAAACAAATTATTTATTTATGTCAAAAATATTAATTGTTCATTTATATTTATGGATTATATGATTCATTTGTTTACGACAGAAACACAATTTAGCAACGCAAATAACCGATATTACACAGCGTAACTAAGACAAATTGAGCTATCTGATTGGTCTATTTTCCTATGAGTTGTATAATAGTCATGGATATGATTACATATGATATGATTCATTTGTTTTCGACCGAAACATCACGTAGTGTTTCGCGAAACAACAACAAGAAAAATTGAGCTATCTATTGGTCTATTTTCCTATGAGTTTATGTAGGTATAGTCAAAAAAACTCATTCGCAAAGTTTTAAAGGGAAATTTCTCAACAATTTTGTTTATTATTATATGTAGATATGATTATAAAGCTTTGATTCTCGAATATATTAGCACTTATAAAAAAATATATATAAACAGTAAGATTGAAATTTCTTTGCTGCATTTGACAAGATACAAAATACGTTGGAAACTTTAAAACTAATTTGCATGGGTTTCAATTTCAAATAATTTTGTATTTGAACAAAATTCTATTTAGGAACATCTCGTTTATTCTATATAAACGGCCTGTAGCTAATCGAAAATTTCATCAAAGGATTCAAATTGCGCAAGGCTTTATTCAATTTAATATAAAATAAAGCATATTATAGTCTCTTGCGAAATATACATGATTTCAACCAAGCTTTTGTAAATGAAACGGTAAGCAAATAACTCATGTATTATTAATGAAAGTAGAAAATCTAGAGTCGACATAAAGACTGGGAGAATAGTAAGTTTTAATTTGTATACACACTTTTCTTTAAACTATTAGTATTTATCGATGGTTTTTGCAGATTTTGATACATGAAAATATATAATAGTTAGAAGTAACATTATTTTTCCGAAATCGATACTAGAGTACAGGATATTACTACGCGAAATTAGCCAAATCAAAATAGTAGCTAAAGTAAAACTTTTCACACCCTTATAATAAGGGTGTGCCTTATATCAAAATTTTACTTCACAGACTCTTATGTCAAACTTGAATTACAAACCTAAAATAACAAACAAATTATTCTGTAATACTATTGGTGAATTTATTTATTATTTACCTTTGATAATAATTCATCGGATTTAATGCAGATCACATGCAGAACACATCTAAGAATTAGACTTGCAACGAATAGTGTATTCGGCCGGCCATAGGCCGAATACCGAATATTCGGCGGATTCCTTGGCCGAATAGCCGAATATTCGGCGAATAGTATTCGGCTGGTTTTTTCTGTTTATTACTCAGTATTTTTAGTTATTATTGACAAATATCTTGTGTTAAATTAACAATTTTAACAAATATGACAATTTGTTAAATTAAAATTTTGTCATTTCTGAATTATTAACAACAAAAATTTTTGTTTTTATTTATTTGCTACATTTTTAATATTTAATAAATAGTCTCGTCAATAATAAAAAATAAATTTAGCTAATTTATCAAATTGAAATTGTTGTTCGTAACAACTTAATTTGTTATAATAACTATGATTTATTGTTCAGCTTCTATATAATTACTAAAATATTTTGTCAAAAGTACATAAAAATAAATGTTAATAATTACTATATTCACAAATATATTTTGTTAAGAAACACACAAAAATAATTTGTTAACTGCTAACAAATTTGAAACTTGTTAAATTAACATAAATTAACGGTGGATCGTCTGGGACTAAATATTTTCATAAAATTTAAAATTTTGTCAATTTTGACTATAAATTTTTTACTGTATACCTATGTATCTTTATTTATTACCTATGTCCTCTATGTATGGGGAATATTTAAATTAAATAAATATTTTAACTAATAGAAATGCGGCAAATTAAATTTTCAGTTTCTATTCAGTACCGTCTGTTATCATTGGTTAAAATTTTTAACAGGCCGTTAAAAATTAACAGGTAAATTACAGAATGTGTTTTATATTTATTATTTTATTTCAAGCAAAAATTACCGAATGAAATACCCTAAATTTCCACTTTTCTCTACTTTTTAAACTATTCGGTATAATAATGCTTAACTATTCGGTATTCGGCCGCATAGTAAAAATGTGGCCGAATAGGCCGAATACCGAATAGTTGCCGAATATTCGTTGCAAGCCTACTAAGAATATATAGAAAATAATGAAATTTATACTTAAATACTTTTGTTGTCACAGCCATTCTCGTCTCTAATAGTGCTGTTAATGAATTTCGAATTTTCGAATTTCGAATTCTAAAAATTACGTATTTCTTCAAATTTCGAATTTCAACGAATTTCAAATTTAACGAATTTAAATTTCGAATTTTTTATATAGAAGTCATAAATAGTTGGAATTTTAGAATTGGAAAATTGAATACAATTTCATTAAAGTTGAGTAAAAATAAAAATCGGTAGATGGCGCATCTCTCGAACGAGTTTTAATTGAATTTTATAATTTCAGCACTTGTTAGTTTATTAATCTAAATATTAATAAGTAATATTATTTGCAATTTTGTGTATAATGTTTGTTAGTTTGGTCAGTATTGCAAGATATTTTTATTTTTGCCTATATCGCAAAAAACGAAATGCTGTAGCTACAACCCATAGTACATGTATGTTGTTTACTGAATTACAAGCAGAATTTTAAGCAATATTTTTTTAAGCTTATTTGTCTTAAGTAATTCGGGAAGCAATGCGCACGAAAAAACTGTTTTCCCATGTTAAACGCCCCGCTTTTCGAGTTACAGTCTGTATATAAAAATTAGAAATCGAACTTCGAATTTCAGTGCAAATTCGGAACTTCGAATTTCAGTACAAATTCGAAATTCGAACATCGAATTTAAGACCAAATTCGAATTTCGAATTTATTTTCAAATGAATTTTCGAATTCATTTATTTCGAAAATCAACAGCACTAGTCTCTACAGCTAGCTGACGTTTTACAAATACATAATGCTATTTATTTATGTTTTTAATTAAAAATTTAACGATTTCGGAAAAAATATAATGTATACCTCTAGACTCAAGTATTTTTTATTACGAATATGGAATTTATTATCCAAGCCAATAGCCCAGGAGAATAAACCATATGAGTAAATTATACTTTAGTGTCTTGATAAACAAATAACTATTTATGAACTAAATTTTATTATTTTTAATATGGATTTGCTCTAGAGAATGCCAGGAGAAAGCCAGTGTTTTTAGTATATTTTACCGCACGAGTGCGCGAATTGAAAGTTTCTGGTTGTCAATAGCGTGCGTCAAATGTTGGTTCCAAAGTTATAAGTACAAAAAATGCTTTCATTGTGTTATACGAGCCCAGAATCATATTATTTGGCCCAGTTAAAGTCATAAAAAGGAAATTTGTTAATTCGCCTTATTTATATCTTAAATTCTATAATTTTTATATTCCGCACATACATATGTGTAACAGAGGTATTGTTTATGCTACGAATTAATTAGATTTTTTTAACAATTCTTCAACAGTAACTTGTTGATTATTTCAAGGCCTATCAGGGTTTTTGGGCTTATCTTAATAAATAAATGAGATAGAGAAAATTTCATTGAAATCAAAAAGATGTAGAATAATATTACTTACAATTTTTATTTGAAACAATTTTCTGTATTTTGTTGTCATCAGATTTAAAAACAATGTTTGTGATACCAGCCAATACCTTTGGGACAAATTGTAAATTTGATATTATTTCAGTTGTTATTATTGCTTAAAATATTCTTTAATGTAACAGAATTTATGTTATAAATAAATTTAATACAATAAATTTTCCCTCTGTTCGATCAGAACCATTTTTTTAAAGCTATTCTAAAAGTCTTAACTAGGCCAACTAATATGATGTAGTTTTTTCGCATATTAATATTAGATATATGCAACGGTAATCAACATTATTATTAACATAAACATTAGGATAAGCATTTCTTTTAATTTACTAATGTTAAATGGTAAAAAATTTATACTCTTATAAAAATGAAACGTTAATTGTTAATACACGAATACATAAATATCATATGAACAACCCATTAATAACAAAATTTAAACACAGTAAGTGGAACTTTTATTGCACAATTGGTTTTCATGCTTGCGTCATTTACTTACCGTCCACGGTGGATGGTAAGTGAAACTTACCGTTCATGCTGGATGGTAAGTAAATATATATCATTCAAATTTTATTTTTAACCCCAATCTGACAGCTGTTAATTTTGATACCTATTTTTCCTTTTCTTATATTTACGCAGGTATTGCAAAAAAAATTTTACAAACCTCGAACTGTAAGTGATTTTGTAGGTCTCGAATGTTTAGGAAATCTCGACCCTACGGGTCTCGACATCCCAAACTACATTCTCGACCTAAAAACTATCACTTACAGTTCACGGTAATATACTATTACAGAATAGTTACTTATTTAACAAGACTCCAAAATGCCAGATTTAGTGTAGAGGCTGCCGTTTCATTGACGAGACGAAGTCGAGGCAAGAATTGTGTCGAAGCTGTAAATCTGTGTTTGGTGCCGTGTTGAACACATCAATGTTTTGCCAATTTGGAATTCATATTAATTTATGTTGCTATGCATTTTTTGAGTGGTTGCTACGTAAAATATATTTATTTATCCAACACAAACTCATAATAAGGTTGTAACTATGGTTATTTGAAATAAATAATGTCAAACATTCTTCACTCAGTAAAAGAATAATAGAGGAATTACGGAGAAAATAATTACTGATTAAATTCACTA
Organism: Poecilus cupreus; assembly: GCA_963942605.1. Classification (NCBI taxonomy): domain Eukaryota; kingdom Metazoa; phylum Arthropoda; class Insecta; order Coleoptera; family Carabidae; genus Poecilus; species Poecilus cupreus. The sequence goes on along the minus strand of OZ012719.1, from coordinate 16,210,062 downwards.
AATTTTTTGTTATAAATGTCTCTGGACTTCTTCCGAATTAAATTCAGACATGCTTCTTGGTTCTTGTGCTTCTAATCAAATATTAAGAGGTATTTCCACATTTTCATCTATTTTTTACCTTTTTTCGTGTTTACAATTTACAAGGACAAATCACAAACAACCATTTCATGGCTACTTTATAATTTCTATATTTTATAAATAGCATATCAAATGTCTTGTCAGTGTCAGACAAAAACGAAAATATACAAACGATTTAAGACGTTTTAAGAGTGGTAATAAAACGTTGTATTGAACTCGGGTGAAATGCATAATAGTCACTCAAGAAAAGTAACTTTTTCTTTCGTGAGTAATATGTTACATTCCACACTAGTACAACAAATTACTATTATTTAATATTTTCCTAAAATTAAATTTTGTTGTATTGATGAAAAGCTCCATTTCAATCTCCATATTTATAACGGAAGGAGGGAAAATGTGGCAGGCTGATTTTTAATAATATATGTACAAATAATGTACTTACCACTATTTTTATTTTAAGATGTAATATTTATATAATGTCAAATGTTATATTGTTGTATGTTAAATTGCAGCTGTGAGCTGGTAATGGCTAAATAAACGTCGAAATCGATAGTCAACAAGATAATTTAAAAAAGTTAAAGTGACATTTTACCGACTATAAACAAGCTGCCGTAGTCGAAGTGAAGTCAAGACAATGAAGCTGTAAATCTGTGTTTTGCTGCCGTGTAGAACACATATTTATTTTGTCAATTTTAGAAATAATATTAATTTAGTAATTTTTTTAAATATATATTTTGAAAGTTATCGTCATCAAATTGTGTTGCTATGCGTTTGTTGAACAGTTGATTTTTTGAGCGGTTGCTAGGTAATATACTTTTTCTGAAACCGGAGCAAAAGTACTATTTTCACGGCTAAAATACGGAGCGAAAGTTTTATTTACCTGACTAGTCATGAAAACGTTTAAACGTACTGTTACCTTAGAAGCGTATTCACAAATACGTTGTTACCTTCGAAACGAGAGAAATGCGCTACTAAATACATATAGAAAATCAGATATAATTTTCAAATTTAAATTAATTTTTATTATTGTTAATGGTTTCAGAAAAAAATAATACATAACTCGTGTCTGTAAATGTCTGTACTTGACTTGTGCCGTAAAGATTTCGACACAAAGTACCTCGTATTTCAGTATGGTTCCTCGACAGTAATGTACCATTTTCCAGACTCTTATGTAAATAACTATTTCCTGTGTAGGCAGCAAAAGTAACAGTTTCCAAACTGTTAACTGTCAAAAAATTGCACTTTTAATGTAAATTGGCAAAAAAAACTACATTTCTCACTGCTGTCATATTCAATGTCTAATATATAAGAAATAAAAGTCGTACCTTGGTATCTTTGGCGTAGTATAGCTTGCGTCCCTTCAACTTGAAATATCTTCGGCGCCATCTCTGGAACGACCATGTCTGCTTCAGCAAGAATCCTTCCTTTATTGAGGCCTGAAACAGAACAAATACAAATGTAGCAAAGCATGTAAGTAGATTAAACCATCTGACGCCATTGCTAGATTCCATGCTTAGTTTCAAGACCAAAGCCAAACAAATCAACAAAACTAAACTAAAATTGGATCGGGAAATAAAAAGTACGTAAAAATGTACTATGCATGGAAATTTATGTTACAGAGTTAGGTTTTATTACAGAGCAAATTAAATAAATACTAGGAAAGCTGGAATAAGTACAGAACTATGATTAAATTAATTCTGTAGCTACTTTTCAGTATCAAACGTTCCAAGATAAATGCTTCAGTTAAAAGTGATGGGTAATTTAATTAACTGCAACTTATATTGAACTATATATCCTGAAAATAAACAAATACTACTCCAAGGTTAAGGTCAAACATACGCGTCGAAGAACGAATCCTTTATTTTTTTTAAACAGCAACCTCCATCCATCAAAATTTCATGGATTTTTTACAGTGACTTGTACAGCATTGTTCAGAAATTATGCCCCATAACCCCTCCACAGATACCGAAACCGAATGAAAAATCGACTTACGTTGTCGCTGGTCGAATGAGAAAGATAAACGATACGAAATGAAGGACAGATATATGTATAATCCTTGCAATGTCACATGAAATACATATTTTCGTTGGGTTCGTTCACTCGCAAGAATTTTGTTTTGCAAATTCAAATTTGAATAAATTATTTCTTATCGAAAAACAAAACAATTATAACAGTAAGGTCTATGAACATTCTAGTATTTATATATGTGGTTGAAAAAGATACCTAAAACATTAAACTATAAAAAAATATTCGTTGAATTCTAGTTGGTCAAACATTCAGAACTTTGATACTGTGTCTCTCATTCCCATGAACGACTACAGTAATGAAAATAATTCGTATATTTATAAATATGATCGTCTATAACATACTATAAGTTTATTTTCAATTTGAATTTACAGTTTTTGAGAAACAAATAAAAATATACCAAAAAACACACTTTTTGGTATATTTTTATTTGTTTCTCAAAAACTGTAAATTCAAATGAAAATTAATCTTAGTATGTTATTATAGACGATCATATTTATAAATATAGAAATTATTTGCATTACTGTAGTTGTTCATGGGAATGAGTGGCAATATATTTGACTACTTTGAAAATTATGTTCATGTAAAATTTGTAAACAAAACTAGCTTTTTAAAATTTATGGCAAAACTTTTGACTTTTATCTACAAATGTAGATATAAAACATTATATGTTTCATTTATTATAATAATGATATATTGGTTCAAAAAATTATGTTCATGTTGCGCTATCTTCAGCCCGTATGGTTGACCTTAATATAAAATAAACTTTGTCTGAAAAAAAATTCGATAATATTAATAATAATCGCACAAAATAAAAAATACAGAACGATGGATTATCCTGTATATGACTTATTTGCCATTTAGTTAAGGACCCTATTGTTCTAAATTCAGTACAGTTAATAGTTTAGATTTATTCCTTGTTTGCTTTAATACATTTCTGTCAAATTACCATGGATTATTGGATATGATATGACAAATTCATTCCTCACATGTAATATTGAAACATTCCAATACATACTCACATGTATAAGAAAGTCGTGTATTGAACACCATAGTTTAAATTTGTTTTAATTACTTTACCCATCAAACGTTAATGAGTATAAAATGAAAACTAACATCAAAGGCATAAAAAATTTACAGTTTAAACAATAATTGTTACTGCAAATTTGCAGCTCAGTGAAGTCACTGAAATTTTTTATTTGATATTCATTAAATCGACATGCATACAGTGCTTATTCCTATCGCAAAACTGTTTTATCTCTTTTCGTGAAAAAAGAGAAAAATTCGTATATATTGATTTTGTACGTTCGCAAACATATTTCCCCAGTGTACTGTATTTAATATTTGATAAAATGAACAGCATCACGAAAACGAGATATTATATTACTTAATATTCTACAGGAAGAACTCGAGAACGGTATCTTAATTGAATTATAAATAAAATTGATTTACGGGTATATCGAAAAATCTTTAATAACCTGGATTGAATAATCGGATTGCTGAAGCTGCTGTTATTATAATAAATAGTTTATATTCATGAAACAATATTGATCTTGAAATTAGGGTTATTTATATTTTTATTAAAACGATACTGCATCTTTTCAACGAATGCGAAGTGCGAAGAATAGACTAAATACTACCAGTCGATGATCTACATGTCTTTGTCGTATAGTCCGCTTAGAAGGTTTATAAGAAAATAAGAGAAGTTTAATTTCAAAACGTAATTATTCCACATTTTACTTAAAATAAAGCATAAAGCATAGGTGTCACATATACATAAAATTATTTCGAAGACAAAGATGCTTGAATAATTTTTCAAATGTTATTTTTCCAATATAATTTGGTTACTTAAATATGATCTTTGTTTTAAAACAGTATTATTTCCTGAACGCACTGAAATAAAAACCGAGTGTCAGATTAAAATATTTAAAACAAATTGCAAGCACTATACGTCAGTAACAATAAAAAGAGTAGGCGGAAAATTAGGAATTATTAATATTAATTTCTTTAAATTGCGGTATCAAAATAAAGTAATCTGTGTTAAATAAGATGTATGGATATTGGCAGTATTGTGATATAAAATTTGGATGCATAATTTTTTGCCGGACACTTTTTATTTACAAAAACCTGATTTTACATGTTAACTGCCTATGCCAACATTTACGTGGGACACACGGTATGTAAAGCCCCTTAATCCGTTTTAACTTTTTTCACAATTATGTTTGTGTGGGTTGATGGATGTGTGTCCGAAAACACAAAAAAATATAGACTAATGAAACTTAATTATTATGTTTCATGACAATAAGGAGAAATTAGTTGATTTTGGTTTTAATAGCAATAATACCGGGAGTGAAAGTTTACTACACACAAAAAACAATAAATTCATTTTTTTTAAATATAGAAACAGCAATAAAAAAGTTTCAAAAATGAAAGATGTTAGCAATAATATTAGAAATAAAAATGATATTTCGAAATTTTCTTGTATTTGCTTAATAAATAAATAAATATATCATCACGCCTTTTACCCATTATGGGTGTGGCACTCTGCTTACGCAGATCTCGGTAAGTGATATTTTGCGTATGAAATGCGGTTACCGGCCGTCAAGTCAAAGCCCCCAAAGTTGTTAGTGGAGGGGAACCACAGGGATAAATTTAAATTGGCAACTGTCGGCAGTGGGATTCGAACTGAGGATCTCAAGATCCACAGTCCGACGCGTTACCACGGAGCTATTTACCCCATTGTATTTGATTCCAATTTTAAATTATACATAATTAAATCATAGTTCGAAAAAGTTGAGAAAGCTTACTGAACTTATAGTAACAAATAAAAAGCTATTTGGTTTAAGTGATATAAACATAAATAAGTAATTAGAAAGCGTAGTAACTAAGTAACAACAAATTATGATTTATAAAACAGAAGAAGCCTTGTCTTGTTCAACTTGTTGCCTTTATTTTCAGTGTTTCCTTCTGCTTCCTCTGTTTTATAAATCATAATTTTCTGTATACTTAGTTATTATTTCTACGTACATACTTGTTTATGTTGTTCACTTGTTTTCTTGACGACAGATTACGTGTAGTAATTGGAAACGATGAACTTCATTAAAATTTAACCGAACTTAAACAAAAAATATTTTTTCTTCAAACATCATAAAAGTACGTTTTTATGTATTTGTATTCAACAATCAGAAGTTCTATTCTTTTGAAAATAATTCATATATTTATAAATATGATCATCTATAACATACTAAGTTTATTTTCAATTTGAAAAAAAATTGTAAATTCAAATGAAAAATAATCTTAGTTATGTTATAGATGATCATATTTATAAATATACAAATTATTTGCATCATTGTAGTCGTTCATGGGAATGTGTGGCATATATTTTACTACTTTGAAAATTATGTTCATATATAATTTGTAAACTAAATTAGCTTTCTAAATTTTATTACAAAACTTTGAACTAGTATCTACAAATGCAGATATAAAATATTATATGTTTCATTTATTATAATAACGATATATTGTTTCAAAAAAGTCATGTTCATGTTGCGCTATCTTCAGCCCGTATGGTTGACCTTAACTACAAGTTAAGTTGTAACTACAGATTGAAAAATGTAAATTTGACATAATCACTGATATATCCATAGTTACTGCTAACCAGAACCTTAACCAGCGATAGAAAAACCGGCCCTAAGAAATCAGCTTTACAATCACAATGACATGTGTCCCATTTCCTAAAAACGCACTAGTGCGGTAATGGAACTCATTACCGATCTAAAATGAGTGAGACATGTAGGATATATCACACGATCATAGATAATAATAGATAATTTTCTGAAAGTTTACCAATTTTTTTGGTAAATACTTCTAATCGCTTAGTAAATAATCGTGTTTAATTTCAAAATTTTTATTAAATTTTCAGAAAATGTATCATATTTCCTTAGCTTATCGAATAGTTCGGTATATTCTGCGGTAAATTTTATTTCGTATATCTATATATTACTTTTCGAAATCTGAGAAATCAAGGTATTGCGCTCACAATGAGTATATGACATTTTGTAAAAATATAATCAGTCTAGATTTGATTGTACAAAAAAAAATTCTCGATTAAAATTGGTATATATTTCATGTTTATACATTTTTGTTTTCATTTAATGTTTGTAGTTCCTGAGATTACCAACATTTGGCATTAATCAAGGCGCTAGTACGCCGAAAAACAAAACCAAATATTTTTTATGTAACAAAATAAATTGTTGAAAAACTGGAAAACAAATGATACCGCAGATACAAAAGAATCTAATTTAATTTGACGAGCAAAGAGAAAAAATCTTTTATGGATGCGCAAAAACATTATGCGAATTTGATTAATGTTCCAGTCATCCTGAGTTTGAAAAATGTTCTTTCTCGTGTCATGTAACCATGTATATGCGAGGCGATCGAGAATAAGTGGCCCATTGTTACAGAAGAATGGGCGACTATTTCACAGAAATGGATCCATTCGACAACAATAGAAGTTATGTCACTGAAGAATTGACGCTATTTTAAAACCGCGCGGTATCGACAAGAAATTTTAAAGAGATGCGCGCCAAATTGTCATTAGTTGATATTAGCGTAACGCAGAACATAACGATATAGGCCGATGTCAACTGCCCTAGATATTTCGTCTAATAATAAAAAATAAATGGGTCAAGTCAATACACGCATTTTTCGTAAAATTTGGAACATATTGCATAAATACACAAGGCTCAACTTCACGCTCAGGGCATATTTATGATAGCAAGGATGATATTTCATGTCCCTTGGGTAATATATTTGAAACAGAATACGAAACAACATTATGAGGTCAAAAATATTAATAAATATTTGTATAAAACAACTAGAAGTATTTGTAAACAATATACTGATGAAAATATTGAATAAAGCGCCACGCCTACTAGATTAGAGGATCAAAATAAACAAAAACATGCAGGCCATCTCTTTCTAAGCGGCATATAACCGGAAATAAAATTAGAATTTTCAATGACATACCGAACATTTTATTTCACGATTCGTAGACAAGCGTCTATGGAATGATTTCGCCGGTTCGGTCTCTCCCTCGCTCTCTGACGACTCGTCTCCAACGGGAATATTTCCACCTGATTCTTTCACTCTCTCACTACCCGACGCCATACTACAGTACCTACACACTTTTCTTACCCTTCTTCCATTTCTGATTACGAGTGCGGCGCCACGACGCCTGTCAAAAAGAAAAACTAGCCTGCGGCAGTGCTGCCATGTGCGTTGTAAAAAACAATAAAAAAAAACAGTCAAATTATTTTTATTATAAACAAATTTAACTATTTTACTGTATAGTAATTCTTTGATATCTTTCAACGAAAAGTTGTGGTGAGCGAGCGATACTATTTTTCCTTAGATTGGCAATCCTGAGAAAACATACTACAAACTTCAAGTAGAGGTCAAGAACATTTATGCCGCAAACCATGGTTGAAAATATGTCGGTTATTTTGTTTTGATGAGCGTCTTTTGTTATGATTTTGTTAAATCGGGTTATATTTAATGTTTAGACTTAAAAAACAATTGCAGCGATGAGTTTTTCAAGTGACGAAGTTAACTTCTTAGTTTATAGATATCTACAGGAATCAGGTACGCATAGGTTATAAACAATGATGCTATTGATAATACAAGGAAAACTACTCAAATATTTATATTTATACTGCCTTTAAATTAATATTCTTAAGTACCTTTATGACTTTCAAGCATAATTTTCCTTGTTTGTACTTATATATTTGATTAATGTTAGTAGTACGTAGTTATATTAAATATTACTATATTTTAGGTTTTCAACACTCTGCCTATACTTTTGGCATTGAATCACATATATCCCAATCGAATATAAACGGTGCTCTGGTTCCACCTGCAGCATTACTAAGTATTCTTCAAAAAGGCTTACAATACACAGAAGCAGAAATCAGTATTGGTGAAGATGGCACCGAACAAAGACTGGTCGAAAGTCTCAGTTTAATAGACGCTGTAATGCCCGATGTAGTCGCCAGCAGACAAAACCAACAGAATCAACAAAAGCAAGCAATCAAATCCGAAAGCCAAGACACAAATGGCGAGGAAGCAGTGGTTTCTACTCAAAATGAGACCATGGATGTTGATGGTAGCATCGAAATTCCTCCTTACAAAGCTACTATCTTACGCGGCCATGAATCCGAAGTATTTATTTGTGCATGGAATCCAACAACTGATTTGTTAGCGAGTGGTTCTGGGGATAGTACAGCGAGAATATGGGACATGTCTGATTTTAAAACTAGTCCGAACCAACTAGTATTAAGACATTGTATCCAAAAAGGCGGCACTGAAGTCCCGAGCAATAAAGACGTCACGTCACTTGACTGGAATGTAAGTATTTTTATAAATGTTTATATAATTTTACCGCGAAATGACTCATGCTTAATAAATATACGATATCTGGGTATAGTTCTGTATAATTTTATAAAACTACGTTTCGGCTGGAAAGTACTGCCTTCTTCAAGTAAATACTAAAAGTAATAAATAAATATGTAGTCGAAACTACATGTTGACAAAATAAGGGTAACATAGTTGAAAGTTATACAAATAAATATAAAATTAAGGAAGCTTAACAGATAACCACGACTTATTAAGCTGAAAGTCTGTATTTAAATTAAGGGTATTTGAAGATTTCTTGATTTGCTAGAATCTTCGTGTTTTCAAAACCAATTCCACGTAATTCTTGAATAGCATGTTCAGCAACTGGTAAAACTGTAACAAGAAAAGTATCACAAACAACATATTAGATTAAATCAACCTGATAAATCTGCAGTTGCTGAACATACTACTCAAGAACTATATGGAATTGATTTTGAAAATAAGAAGATTCTAGCAAGAGAAATAATTGAATGAAAAGACTAATTAGAGAAGCTATTGATATCAAGAAACTTTCAAATAATCTTAATTTAAATATAGGCTTTGAGCTTAATAAGTCGTGATTAACTGTTGTTCTTCCTTAATTTTGTTTATTTGTATAACTTTGATCTTGTTACCCTAATTTTGTCAACAAGTAGTCTTGACTACATATTTATTATTTATTGTTTTTATGTATTCACATGAAGAAGGCAGCACTTTGCTGCCGCAACATCGTTGTTTTATAAAATTATACAGAACTATACCCATATATTGTATATTTATTTATATTATGAGTTCTGAAAGCTTCTTTCAATATTTATAACTCATGTTTGTTATTGTTTTTCAGTGCGATGGAAGTCTTCTAGCGACAGGCAGTTACGATGGCTACGCTAGAATTTGGACAACAGATGGCCGCTTAGCGAATACTCTAGGACAACATAAAGGTCCTATTTTTGCTTTAAAGTGGAATAAGCTTGGAAATTATATTTTATCAGCCGGCGTGGATAAAACAACGATTATTTGGGATGCAGCAAGCGGCGAATGTACGCAACAGTTTAATTTTCACTCTGCTCCAGCCCTAGACGTTGACTGGCAAACCAATGCAGCTTTTGCCAGTTGTTCAACAGATCAGTGCATTCATGTTTGTCAGCTTAGTGTTGATAAGCCAATCAAATCCTTCCAGGGGCACACTGTAAGTATTTTATACTTTAATTAAATTGCTTTCATCAAGTAAATCTCACGCCCTAACTTTCATGTTATAATGCAATGTTTCAAATCGAATTTTAAATTAATATATTAAAGTTTATTATAAAATTAGTCCTTTTAATATACATACATATTTTATATTTTGCGTCTTTTATATACTGAAATATTTATAAAAACTGCTATATCGAACTGAGTTAATTTAGGGAAATTAGTGTAATATTGCAGTTGGTTCATTCCAATTCAAATTTATGAATAAGAGAAAAATTTAAGAAAATGCACCAACGCAAGTTTTCTTTCTTTTCTTAAAAACAATTAGGTCATCCTTAGTCTGGATAAAAATTAAAAAAAAAACAATGATTGCTATCAATTTTATTTTCTTGACATTTCTAACATTTTTCAAATATAAATATTGTACAAGAATTTTATACTAGTATGAAAATTTGTAGCATAAGCCGAAGATGAATGCTGCAAATCTTTCGAAGTATATAAATTGTTTATGGATGGACGAAACGTTTAAAAAACATCGTTCTTAACAGAATTGTTAGATATGAAAAAGTGTTTACAATGTACTATATATCCGTAAAAATTACAAAGATACAAGCAAATATTTTAATGGTCGTAGAAAAATATAATTTCTACATTCGCTTTCAGACTGAGATGTTTTAAAGCAGTAATCTAATTCCTTTTCTAGAACGAAGTAAACGCAATCAAATGGGATCCACAAGGCCTGCTCCTGGCGTCCTGCTCCGACGACATGACCCTAAAAATCTGGTCCATGAAGCAAGACACCTGCGTGCACGACCTCCAAGCGCACTCGAAAGAAATCTACACCATCAAATGGTCTCCTACAGGCCCAGGCACACAAAACCCCAACATGAACCTAATTCTCGCGTCTGCAAGTTTTGATTCCACCGTCCGACTTTGGGACGTGGAGCGAGGTGCTTGCATTCACACTCTTACAAAACATACTGAACCAGTCTATTCAGTTGCCTTCAGCCCTGATGGGAAGTTCCTGGCCAGTGGGAGCTTCGACAAATGCGTGCATATTTGGTCGACCCAAAGTGGACAGCTGGTGCATAGTTACAAAGGTACTGGAGGGATCTTTGAAGTTTGTTGGAACTCTAGAGGGGATAAAGTTGGGGCTAGCGCGTCGGATGGAAGTGTATTTGTTTTAGATTTACGTAAACCATAAACTGTATCTTGCAAAATTAAATTTTTATTTACTGTATTATACAAAGTTTTGTTTATATGAGCAACACGATCATATTTTAGTATTGAATTTTTAAACATAAACGTAACATTTTTTTATAGACACATAGAAACTATACGCGCAATAGAATTCAGTTTCAAACTAAATAAAACTCGGGATTGAACTGTAGTGAATAGTGTAAAAATTAATATCTAGTTAGTATAATTTTATTTTAGTGGCATTCCAGAATCTGGGCAGTATTTTATTGAGTACATGTAAATATTGAGTATTATGTTATAAATTGAATACATAAACTATGACCGTGCTCATTGAAATTTGAACAATACTGGAATATTTCGATTTTTTAATGCTTTAAGTGATGAAAATGTTATGAATGAATGTTGATTAAAAGTTTGCTTTTGGGTTTGGTAATAATAGAAATTTAAATATAGGTTTAAATGTATAAGTAATAAAATACATTTTGTCAAAATAATTAAGTGTGCTAGTGTAAAATATTCCCATATATTCCAAAAATATTCATTCGTAGAACCATCGATCTTTTATTATTATTAATATAGAAGATCGATGGTAGAACTTATAATTTTATAAATATGGAAATGTATATTTTAGAAATAAATTTTTATTTTCTACACATTACATTAGTCTTCTTTTATAAGCATATAATTGTTCATGATCATAATAAGCATGAATTAAATCATACATGTGCTTAAAAAAGAATAATAAATTATCATATTGGCCTCTGTAAGAATCATCACTGTCTATTCTAACACATTGGTTTAAGTAATTATTAGAAAAACAATTTTGAAGTCCATTATAATTTTTATTAATACCCCACGCACTTATATGAATTTCGATTAAAAACTGATGAATAGCTTCAATCGTAGCGAGGTACCATCGAGGACTGCCTTTTTGGTGCCGCCAAAATTGCGATATTCGATTATGAATCACAACGCAGGGTAATTTCTTAACTCGATCATCTTTATAAATTCCTCTACTTTGATTCCATGTACTATCTATGAATACTGCTCGTTTTATAGGTAAACCATCAGAATATAATGAAAGAAATGACAAATTTTCAACTATTTGTATACTTTCATCTATTTCTTTCATTAGTGTACCTCTTTGGTGCCCTTTATCCACGTCTACAGGCTTATTTTTCATTTCATTATTAAGTACTTGCTGTATACTTCTTGCATCGGCGCTGGGAAATATTAATACTACTTGTTCGATTTCATCATAATCAGGTATATTAGGGTAAGTATAAATTTTTACATCATCTGGCGCTAAAATTGCGGCATGGCATGCTGTACTTTTTCCGTCAATTTCATTTTTATGTTTTATTATATCTATTTTTATTGGCAGCTGCAAACAAAAACAAAAGAATATTATACCCTCTTGTACCATCACATCATGTAATTTTACCTTTATTCTTGGTAATTTGCCAGACAGTTCTTCAATAGGAACATAACACGTATAACAAAAAAACTTTCTTGATTTACCGCATTTTGGACATGGATTTCTACCGTTTAACCTATCTAATATACTTGTATCACTTATAACCATATCCTCAAACGGATTTGAATCAATTGAAGCCTGTCTGGCTTCTAAACTTTTCGGATGTGCCATACTTCATATATTTCAAATTATTAAACTTTAAATCAAATTTACATTTGACAAGTGACAATCGGGGCATGTGCTACTTCTTTGTTTCGTACATGCTGCGCCATCTATTGATCCCAGTATACATTCACAGCATGTTGGGCGCCAATATACAACTGGACTTGAAGTATTATTATTATATTTATAACTTTTACATGAATACTAAATTATAAACAATATTAACTATTGGGAAACTCAAAATTTAGATATGAATCTGTGTAACCTATGCAAAACTAACTATACTCTCGCGACCAACTAAAAGCAATCGTAATAATAAACAAACAGACTAACAGTCTCCACAATCCAGCAAACAATACCGCAATATATTCACACTTGTATGTGTATGAGTGTACATTATTCACAGTGTTTATTAACGGCGATTGCTTTCTCTTTCTGTTAGCGCTATGCTCTACTAATCTCGTAGCGGTAGCTGAGCTACCGAAGCTGCTGGTCGCGGTTCAATACGCGGACGGCATGAACGATACTCACGGTACTTTGTCAATGCGTTTCCCGCTGTTTTGTTTTGTTTCTTGTAATGTTGAATTCAGTAGCGAGCGATTGTTTTTAGTAGAGATAATGGCTGAGCATTTTTAAGATTAGAAATGTACCATGATTGGACTTTGTTGAAAAATTGCAGGGTATTCTAAATTGAAATATAGCTCATATTAGTATTTACAAAGTTCTGCTATAGCTGTAATAGAAATTATATATACTCGAAGTAGCAATTTTGATATATGTATACGTAGAATATATTAAATTTTTCCACAGAAAGCTTCTTTTCTTTTCAATCTTGATATAATCTTAAGGGAATTTTTAAAAGTTTTAAAACTATTGCGACACCGACACTATTACAATTCTAGTAATATTATTATCCTAAATTTGTTTTATCAAGCAACTAGAAACATTCAAAAATAGTTTAATTTTTAAATTGAACTTGAAAAAACTAATAATATATTCGGTTCGCATAAAAATTATCCATTTGTAAGTGTGGTACTCTGCTCACAGCAGATCTCGGTATTTTTGTGCCTGACCAGACGTCAAATCATGACGAAGAAGACACAGAGTTACTATTATATTTTCTAAATTCTAATGGATTCAAATTATAAAAACATAATATATCATCACGCCATTTAGCAACAATGGTACCAAGAACCCTGTTTTTTATGTTTTAAGGGAAGTATTTTAAGCCTCGGTTTTAACGCTGTACAATGATCTAAAATTATTTTATTAAAAAAATACTTTAAATTAAAGTGGTAAATAATATATTTTTCTGTAACTTCTATTCGAAGCATTTATTTATAAAATAATTTTGGAACATTATACAGCGCTAAAACCGAGACTAAAACATTTCTTTTAAAATAGCCAAAAACAGAGCTCGTGGTACCAGTCAAAGAGTCATATGGCTTGGAGATACATGGAAAGCAGAAAAAAGAATGCAATTTAATCAGTAATAGAATGAAGATAGGATGAAAAGAAGAAGACCCAGATCAACATGGTTAATGGCAGTAAAAGAAGATTTAAAATCAGCAGGAATTAAATACTAACAAATAAAACGAAAGATAGGAAGATGTGGAGAAATCTAGCTACAAGAATTTAAATTAAATGAAACGGAGATTGATTCATTCCAGATATATTATTTGTTATATCAAAAAATAATAATAATAAAAACCTTATTTTTTCATCTTAACATAATGCATTTAAATATGAAGTATTATAAAGGATCTACAGTACATTTAAATATTATTACATATTTACAGGTTACAAATGGTTAAAGTTTTGATTTACTCTTTGGTTAAATTTTATTTTGATGCAACATTTACTTTTCTGTCATTAATGTATTACTATGGATATTAGCTAAATACATTTGGCCCAATTCTCTAACGAAGTTGTTACGTAGCAACTTGCTAATCATGACAAAATTGCATCAAAACTTATTAGCTGTCATAAAACGATTCATTTTTTCACTATTAGCAAGTTGTTACGGCAACAACTTTTTAGAGAATTGGTCCGATTATCATACTGTTCCAGATAAAATGCAACATAGGTTATCAATGTTAAAAGAACTTGTCATTGTAATTTGTTAATTTATAAAAATATCGTAAACATTTCTGAAACTATGACCTTAATTGTATCAATTAACCATTCGAATTTTTTCTTCATCAGTAAACATCTTCAAATTATGATGTCAATTCTTTTTCATAATTCTTTTATTTTAAGTTATAAAGTACAGTAAAACTAAAATAAAATTTATTGCATATATCATTCGACTTACTATAAACATTTGTACTCTAGGTGCTCCATTTAGACGCAATAAAATGCAACTCTATATTTTTTTCCGGGCACTCTATATATATATACTGATTTTGATAGTAAATGAGATTCTCTTCTAAAAAGTATAATGCGATAAAGTATCTAAAATTATAAATTATCAAGTTATTCAAGTTAATAAAAAATTGTAGTTTATAGTAAAAAAATATAATTTAAACCAGAAGTTCCATATTATTATGCTCAAATGGAGAAGCCTATGTAAAATGTGTGAGGTAAATACTAAGTAGATAGAATCACTGGTATATAAACTGGTATCCTTAGTAATAAATTAATGACAGACAAGTAAATGTTGCATCTTAGCTGAATTTCACGGTATTTATGTATTTACATCTGTAAGAATGAATGTATGCTAACCAAGTATTGATGTCATAATGATTAACAACCTTACAAGACGGCAACCAAATCAACACGAATGCATATCCAATGGATTAATTTTAAAGCCATCTCACCATCTGGTTGAGCATGATTTTCATAACCACCAAGTATATTTACAAATCTATGACAGACACTTTTCCTAGTTAGCAGATGTCGCCGTTGAAATGTCATTAGCGTCATCGAACTGTAACATTCAGTACAGAAGCGTTCTTCACTGCAGATTAGAGCATGGATATATTAGCCATACGCGTGTCGTACCTGCATGTCCGGTTGACACACTTCCGGTCATCTTGATTCCGGTCAGGTTAAGCGTGACCCAGTGGTACCACCGTTTGCACTTGATCAGTAGTCCTCAAAATTAGGACGCGAGCACTCAAAAAGTGGGCCAACATTTTGGTTTGTTTTTGTTGTTTCGTTCACATAAAAACTGAATAAACAAAAAAGTAAGAAAACGGGTTCGTGTGAACTGTCGTCTTACTGGTTTCATTTTTACTTTCATGCACTGAATAACATTTCGACGGTTCGCGCTACGCCGAAAACACTCATTCTTTACCAAAATTTTGTTCTCATTTGAATGAAGAATGAACATCTGGTTTCTTGTTTTTCCATAAATTTAACTTTATGCATTTCTAGGTAGATGTACTTTTTATTTTCGTTTAAAATTATTATGCTATGCATTTATTTAAACGTACCTACTTTTCTCTTAGTATGGACCAGTAATTTTATTGCCATATTATTCTTTGCCATTTCTTTTGAAAAGCGGCAAAGAAAGAATGGCAAAAAATAATTTATATTGCACAATTTGACCCAATTTAACAACCTGACACCTAAATTTTTGAAATGTGATTACCGGACATCAAAGATGTTGTTTATGGAAAGGTGTTTTTTTATTTAAGCATTATTTCAATTTAGTAACTCTTTTATGATTTGCACTAATTTAAATATTTCTTATTATATAATTTGACTGTTTATTTACTAGTTTATGGTTCTAGTCTTTTATTCATTTTGGGTGTGGCATTCTGCTTTCACAGATCTCGGTAAGTGATATATTTTTGCACGTTAAGATAGAAACTCAGATTCAGTCTTTGCTTAGACCATAATATTTTTAAAAGAATATATCAGGTGATTCATCGGTCTGTATATTTTTTTTTTACTCGATTATTTTAAATATTACCGAATAATTTTTCAAATAAAATTTATTTTAAATTATTATTTCCATATATCTACAATATAACATTTTTAAAGGGTATTTCATTTTTGCACAATGATATGCAATCCATAAATTTTTGCTAAATTTTAAAATTAATTTCTCCGGAAACAACAACGGTTTGAATTAGTTGCAAAATAGCATATGATACGAGCCAACTTAAATATAAATTCCATTGAATCCATTGTATTTCTAAATTTATTTGCCTAATTTTATATTGTAACATCAATATTACAATACTCAAAAGCGTCTCGTAATGAGTTCTATTACGATACAAGTGTTAAAATACAAATTTAATTATTTTTTTCTTGACCGGGAAAGAAACTCGGTTTCTATGATACCAAAATCATGACAGAAACAGCCAATTTTATTTCTACAGGAGATTTTTGCACTTTCTCTCCCGTCTTTAAATTAAACAAATCAAAGGTAACTATCATAAATTATATTACAATTCAAATAATTTTGAAATACATAAAAAAAAAACATCATAAATATAAAGGAATGTTTGGAGGCGATTGATTGTTGGTTGACTATGTTTCTGGGTTCGTGCTACCCCACTAAGTGGGACATAGCGTGATGTTATGTATGTATTTATGTATAAATATTTAGGTCGTGAAAAAATAGTATATAGGTACACTGCAGAAGAGAAGTGTATTTTCCCCCTTGTCGTATTGTAGCCCTCGCCTACGGCTCCTGCTTCAATTTATTCCACGGGAAAAAATCATACACTTCTCTCCCTCAATGTATAATATACTATTTTATAAATATCTCATCATATCTCATTTTCGATTTTGAAGGAGTTAGTATGGAAATACACAATATCTGATAATAAACTATTTACAATTTCACTAATTTTTATTTTTTGGCAGTTTGTGCAAACAGCGTAATTTTTTTTTTGCGTACTACTACAAATTAACAATAAAACTTGGATTTTAATGAAAATTAAATCAATTCACAAACGCCTCAAAAGAACAATATAAAAAAATTCAAATTAAAAAATCAATTTTACTTGTTACTCACTTGTAAACACCATTTACCCAAGCCCTCTATTGCTTTTGAAAATGCATCTTTGCAAGTTACTAATTGACAGCTGCATAGTAAAAATTTTACAATTTAGTAAACAAGGTAAACAATGCACGTTGCCACAGTAATGCTTACAAGGCTTATACGAAAACATTTAAAATAATTTTTGACAGAACAGTTGTGTGTAATTGACAGGACTTGGTTATAATTTTTTAATTTTTATTTTGATTTACAAAAGAGTAACAAGTAAAATGTTTATACAATACACGCAAGGTAACTGTTTAACTGCTTCAAGGAGGTGACAGGCTCGCCTGTCATTTCCTCCATTCAGCAGTAAAAACTGTTTTACCTTGCTTGTAATGTAAATAACTATTACGATACTATTTATCACATTATGAATTTAGGTAAAACATTACAATACTTATATCGTAAATAACTATTTTCTAACGTGCAAATATCCTTGTTTTTATTTTGAACATTGCTCTTCAATCTTCAGGTGCTAAATGGCACTCTTTAAATATCGCGAATATTAAGATATATTTTCAGTATAGATGTCATAATTAGTAAAATACATTATGAATGCCAACAGTATGCATTGTGAGATACTTCAGGTTAAACTACTTGCAGCAGATACTGTAAAAGATATTTTCGTGAACCGCTCTGTATACAATGCAGAGTGGGTCAAGAATACTAAATGTCAGAAATAATTGACAAGATAAAGGAACTTGGTTCCAGACAAGGTTGACCAAAGTGCCCACTTGAGCCATATTTTTTATTTGCTTCTTAACATTCTAGATCTACCAGACACAATCGGACTTCTTATTTAAAATTCTTATTTCTGTTTGACCTTAATCGATAAACGCTTAACTCTATCCACACTACGGTGACTCTTCTAACAAAAAACACTTTTACAAAGCTTCTTTCATGCGTTGGTATTAGATGACGATCATCTGGTATTTTTATTTTGTTTTAAAGAAAGTGACCAACGAGTTCAGGAATTATGCTTGATAATAACCTTGAGTTTCCGGCTATTAATTATTATGCAGGCTGGAATGATAACGTAGATTATTATATTCAAAACTTTCATGATCGAAATCTAACCCAACATGAATGTTACATCTATGTAGGTAGGTATTTTGTAAAATAAAACAGAACAAATTGAAAACATAACAAAAGGTGACATTTCACAGGACAGCACATGTGACATTGGTGGAATTTATTTTTAAGTTGCTTTGCTTACATTTTATAATGGTCCATCTAATGTATAGGAAACTTAACAACTCAAAATGTTGCACTTCTCTTTGGAGGAATTTGTTTAGGAATTTGTCATGGTAGAATATTTAGTTAGGTATGTATAGCAATCATGAAAAATTCGACTGCTAGATTTTCGCAGAAATACAAGTTTTGAAAGTCTTCCGATTTCGATTTGACTATTTTCTCTATGACGTCTGTGTGGATGGATGCATTACTTACAAACTTCATAATTATATATTTTATGACAAAGTGAAGAGTTAATTTTGGTCATAATTGCGAAACAGGAAGTAGAAATTTACTTGACACACAAAAAATATTTAATTCAATTTATATATTTAGAATAGTAGATGCATCATGAAAAAAAATCAATGGCAAGATGTTCACGGTAATGCATGTATTGAAATCCCCTGATTCTGATTTGATCACATTCTCAACGACATCTGTGTGAATGTATGGATGTGTGCCCGTATGTTCTATAATTCACGAACGAGAAAAGATAAGTGACAACACTACATAATTATTTATAAGTTTCAAGATAATGCGCAGAACTGAGTTTATTTTGGTTATAATTATAAATACAAGTTTACTTGATAAACAAAACATTAAATCTAATGTATTTCAAATACCTATGAAAATCAGCGCCGACAATAGTTTCAAATAATAGTTATTTGTTTAACTAGGCATCAAAATAACAGATTTACAGCAGAGACTGCAGAAGTTATAACTCTGTGTTTGATGCCGAGTTAAACACATAATTTTTTTGCCGATTTGGAATTAATGTTAATTTAGTGATTATTTTATATAGATATTTTGAAGGTTATTGCTATCAAATTACGATGCCATGCATGTGTTGAACGGTTGCTATGTATTTATTGGCGGTTGCTATGCGTTTGTTGAACGGTTGTTATGTAAAATATTTTTACAGCCTAGGCATAAAACTGACACTTTACAGATTGTTAGCATTCGTTAAGTGTCATCTTTATATAATGTCAATCGGCAAAAAAGATGTTAGTATTCATTTTTGAGAAAAGCTTTAGGTACATTTTGAAAATGATAATACATATTAATTAAACTCTAGAACCATATCGACTTATTAAATTAACGATCTCAGGGAGAAGACTTAAACGTAATTGTCAAAAATTTATTATAAACATGGATTTTTTTTTCATGGTTGCTGTACTACCTTATACTACATATATAACATAAAAGAAAATGAAAATATAGTAAAGTACAAATTAATAGTTATTTATGTATCAAGACACTGAAGTTCAATTTTTTATCACAAATATGGAATTTAGTTGCCGAGGCCCGTAGGGCCGAGGAAAATAAACCATATGAGTGATAAAAAGGAACTTCAGTGTCGAGGTACATATTAAGTTTTATTTAAAATTCAAAAAAACTGTAAAAAAAGTACAATATAGGTTAAGTTCATACATCTGTCAGTTGTCAATTGAAACTGACAGTCAGTGTTGCCAACCTCGAGACGTGAATTTATCGTAAATAACACTCAAAATTAGGTGTTTTGTCTTCAATTTCGTCATCGGAATTAATTAGTTCTTCTTGCAAACTTTGTTTCATGTTACGTCCAAATTTACTATAGTAGTACGTTAATATATCTGCCAAAATTATCCTAATTGTACAATAATTATTTAACGGTTGCCAACACTGGGTTGCTCAAAATCGTCGTATAATGGGTTACTTTAGTGACGATTTCTGAGCTTTTAATGACGATTTTTGAACACTTTAGTGCCGATTTCAAATAAAAAATTTAATGTACGTGTTTTCTATTTATATGTAATCCTACAATTCCAGAATTTCTGCTTAATTCTTTTAATACCTATGTATTTTTGAGTGTATTACACTTGTACATAAACACACTAATCCACTACTTCTAATTAACTGTTTCCTCAGAATGAATCCGCGCGTTGATGTTAATACTTATCTACCAGCAACTTATAATAATAAAGTAGGTTATTTCAATAATGATCTATGAAAATTTATTAGCAGTAACAACAATAATCAACAGTTGTAGTCAACAATTTGATCTGAAATCAACCGGTGAACAGCAATTACAAGCATAAATATGCTACTCACTGATTCCATCGTTCGATTTTCCTGTACATGCAACATTAAACATTTCCTGCCGTTCTGCCTGCACCGCGTGTGACTTAACCTCAAATTTGCAACATTTCTACACGTAGAGATCTAACTAGATCACTGATACATATTATGTCTTCATCATTCCATCTCAGCCACATATCAGCTACGTTAAACTAGTTTTTACTTTATTCTACTGCATGTTTAATTCTTCTACATCATTTATATCTACATTTACAGATTATCAGTGAACTAACAATGCAAAAACTTACAGGAGACGTATTTCTTGGGTCCATTTTACTCAGATATGGGTAAAGTCACTCACTCATAGCACTAAAACACTCATATCACGTACACTTATCATAGGAAACTGAAGCCAAATACAAAATTGCATTTGTACTTTTCGTTCGTTCAGGTTTGTTACAAACAAGTTCATTTTGGCACGGAATGGCACTGCTACGCTTGAGATTAATTAAGAATATAAAATTAATACTATAGGTACAGTCACAGCAATAAATTTATTTAGAAATGTTTTTATGTTGAATATTAATTAAGATAATAGCAAAATTATTTAAAATAGCAAAAATTTTTAACGGAACATCCTAAAAGATGGAATCAATAAAATGTAGGTTTTAGAGATATTTGCATAAAAATCCTTAAAATCCAGTACATAACCTCTCGCCTAAACAATTTAATTAAAATAATAATAGTTTTTAAACGGCATGGAATATAAAAAAAAGTTACAAACAAAAATTGTGGCTTTAACCCTCTATTGCATGAATTAATATTATTTTTAAATAAGGGCTCAAAACATTATTTTTTACAAAAGAAATATTCATATATTTAAAATAAGTGTGTTACATAAATTTATTTCCAAAAATAAAAAAAATATTTTTAAATTTTGTTCACTATTGGGAACATTATGAACAAATTCAACTTACAATAGAACTTTGGTCTATTGGGTCGTCTTCGCGTACTATACAAAATTGTTTGATAAACAACATCTTCTAGGGAAACATCAGATAAAAAAAAATTTTTGGAAATTTTGTGCAGGTGTATTTAGCTGTAATATATCAACAGGTAATAAGCTGCTTCCTTCAAATATTACATTTTATATCTCAGTTTCTGTAATTATCCTTTTTCCAGTTAAAATTTTTTTATGTTGGTCAAACTGGGAGGAATGACCTAATTGGCAATTGACAAAGTGTATATAATATTCCCAAATATTACAACATGATTGCCATGAATGTAAACTGCATAAGAAAAGAAAAATTTTAAATTTTATGTTCCCGTTCGGGAACAGTATGCAATAGAGGGTTAATATTATTTTAGTTAACCTTGTTTTCATACATAGTAAGATTTAAAATAAATAAATTATTTACTGATATATGTTTAAAAAAACCTTAAGACTAAATTATTTACCCATCCCAATACCTGCCTTATATAGGGTGTAGAATTAAAATATGGCGTACAGAGATTTCAATGCTATTTTGTTTGTAGTACTATATCGTTTTATCTATTCACTTTATAGAAAAATTGTAAATAAAATAGTTGTTTATAATGAAAAAATAAATGCAATAAAGCCAATTTGGTTACCTATATATTAGTATTTCACGATATATTAATAAAATTATAATTATTTTGTTAATGTTTAATAACGCTTGAATCCTTGGCAAACGAAACAAGTATATTACTTCTTCGCCCCCAAGGGGGTTGTTGTAATATTATTATCGTAATTATTGCACTCACTATGCCACTAGGTAGGGATTAAGCCTGAAAGTTATGACGTCTACGCTTACAGATCAAACTAGATCAGTGATCTATATTACATCTTCATCTTCGTCATACATCAACGAATTTCTAATCAGCCGCCATATTTACATATGATATCGCGCGCACAGGCATACAAACAAGAGGTGTGCGTGTCGATGTGTGCGTGTGTTTGTGCGTAGCTACATCATCTGCTGTGCGCGACATCTGTGTTGCGAGCTGTGACCTGCTGACCCACTCCCCTAGTTACGGACAGTGGCGTACGTCAAGCGGGCGTACGAAGCGAGTGGTATTAGTAGTTGCTGAGATTACGAATTAATATTTGATAGTGAATAGACTGAGATAGTAGAATTCGTGCAAATGTAAATTGATGTACTTAGTTGAAGACTAATATAATTCAGCTTATATTGGTATACTCCTGAGTTATTTATATTTAATTGAAACATGCATACGTCGTTACAGTTTAAACATAAATTATTCTAATAATTAGATCTGGTCAAATTTCGCAACAAAATTATTGGATTCTTATGAAAATTTCTGAGTGTGGCACTCTGCTTAGTTTGATCGCTATATATGATATTTAATTTTATATTTTTTATTAGTAGTATATGGAAGTATGGAAACAACTTCTAAAATCTAAACGGTACAATTAAGAGTGTAAAGTTTCGTATAAAGATTGTAGTAAATACTATTCTATCTTTTATATAACAAGATGTGTTCTACTCATTATTTGAACACAAAGACTCACTCTCTTCTAACAAAGATTTTCACAATTTTAACACTAGGAGGAAAAATGAACCTAGAGTTCCTTTCAGTAGACTGAATATTAGCAAAATGTCGCCAAATGCAATTGGAGTCAAAAGCTACAATAATTTACCATCTGACCTAAAAAAATGTACAAATCTAAACATTTTCAAAAGTAAATTAAAACAATTTCTTTTAAAAAATAGCTTTTATGATCTGGATGAATATTTTAAATACAACTTATAAATTATATGTTTTTTACCTACATATTTAGAAATTTGTATTCTTGTTGACGTTCCTATAAAATGTATTATTTTCACTTGGAATAAAAAACTATTATTATTATTATTATTTACTGACATATGCCCAAAAAACCTGAAAGGCCTTCAAGTGAACTACCACTTCCGGTTGACGGATTGGTCTAATCAGCTAATACCAAAACATGTATAATATAAATATGAAGTTTGACATTGATAGCTTCATTAACACTTCATTCACACACACAGTTGTCATCGTGAAAATAGTGAAATCGTATTTTTGCAGGTACTGAGGTACCCCAAAACATGCTTATCTCTTGAAAATTCACTACCGAAAATTTTTACCGTCACAATATCTCCTATACATTATATGTGCGGGAGGTAAAAATCGATGTCAAGATTTTTGCGGAAATATATGAAGAGGATAATATAAATATATGTGTTACTATTAGGTTTGCAACGAATATTCGGCAACTATTCGGTATTCGGCCTATTCGGCCACATTTTTAATATTCGGCCGAATACCGAATAGTAAAGCATTATTCGGCCGTATGCCGAATAGTTTAGAATGTTGAGAAAGGGGAAATTTTGGGTATTTCATTCGGTAATTTTTGTCTGAAATAAAATAATAAAAATAAAACACATACTTACAGTGAGATAATATGTGTATAGTATTGTAGTAGCGGTTAGGAAGAGACCTAAGGACGAATGCTTTTACAGATCGCACGAAGAATTGGTGCCAAACCAGCCGAATACTATTCGCCAAATATTCGGCTATTCGGCCAAGGAATCCGCTGAATATTCGTTGTAAGTCTAGTTACTATATGCATTAAATTGATCTGAATGAATAATAGATAGGTACTATAATATATTAACGATAGTAAAAATTTCCATTTATTTTGTCTGTTTCCTTCGTTTCATTCTTGATGCAAAAATGTATATATAAAACAATACAATACATTCAATCCAAATAATGTTACATATGTGTAAACATATAATTTTATATTAATACCAAACTTGCGTCAAAGTTTTTTAATTTGCTGAAAATTTTAAAAACTGGAATAATTTCGTTTTGAAATTAAGCTCCTTATATGTTTTGGATTCCCTGAATTCATTTTGTCAATGACATCTGTGGGAAGTATGGATGGATGTGCGTCCGTAGATTCCATAAATAACAAATGAGAAAAGAAATTTCATAATTACAAGTTTTGACAATGATTTGATTTTGGCTTTAATTTCAAATTCGGAAGTTGAATAAAGTAATAAGTTTTATTAATTTCAAATATGAAACAAGATGTAAAAAACTTTCAAATAATATTATTTTTCTGCATCTCATTTTGAGCAAAAATTATTTTATTTTAAAATAGATTTCAATATTCCTAGATGATATAAGAACAAATAACTGAAACATTTATTCTACACGTCAAAAATCAAGTATAATAACGTCCTATGGTGCCCATACCAGATTTCAAAAAATAGTTTTTTGTGCAACCAGACGCGAAATTAGCATTTCGCAGCCGCAATACAAATCGCGAAATTGAATTTCACAGCTGTTGTTATGGTAACAGCCGCGAAATCCAAAATGATTGTTTTTTACTCTATTTCGCGGCCATTTGTTAATGGTAAGATGCGAAATAGGGTAAAAAACCATTATTTTGACATTATTTTTTCAAAACTAATTGTTTTGCTTATCAAATTTCAATCCCACAGCCACTTTCTATTTACAAAAAAACTGTTTAAATTTTATAATTAATTTTTTTTACGGTTGCACAAAAAATAGTGTGTACACCTTGTCCGCCAAATCCTTTATCGCCCTCGAGATTGTCCTGCCTCGGCAGCAAACGGCCTCGGCGATAATTTTTCTCTCGGTACGCTAAAAACTGATTTTGCGACCTTGGTACACAAATAACTATTAAACAACTACATGAAAACCAGAATTATATTAAAATGTCTAAAATTTGTTACTGAATTTATTAATCAATCAAATTCAGATTTATATGTGTAAGAAGATGTGTGGTGATCACATTAGATGTTTCCATTTGATCAAAATTTGCCAGATTATTTCTGGTCTGCTGGCATCGAACGATTTATAAAAGTAAAATAATTCTTTTTCGTACTCACAATTTCAGAAACTTTTGATGCACGCTATTGCGACAACCAGAAACCTTCAATGGGGTCTTTCACCATTTTTTTTAATGAAACTTTATCTATATTGAAGCCTATCTACACTTTTAAAAAGTCTTAATTGTTATTCGTTAAGCCACAATGATTTTTAAAAAAATGTTGTGACGTCATAGTAGAGGTGTTGTTGGAGCTAAAACAGTACAGATTGTAAATAATTGTAGACATATATTTTTTTACTTATTTTATTATTATTATTACAATAAAATAGAACATTTATGTAACAAAAATTATTTAAATCTCTACTGTTTTAAACCCAGCAACACCTCTACTATGACGTCACAACATTTAAAAAAAAATCATTGTGGCTTAATGAATAACAGTTAAGTGTGTAGATAGTCTTCAATATAGATAAAGTTTCATAAAAAAAAATTTTAAAAAATGGTGAAAGAACCCATTCGCACAATTGTGATATATACAAAAGCACTGGCTTTCCCACAATATTTTGATTAAATTTTAAATAAATAAAGTAATTATATCTTCAGGCCTTTTACCCTTTCTGAATGAAGGACTCTGCTTATCTAGATGTCCGTATTAATATATTTTTGTGCATGAAATACGATAACTAGCCATCAAGTCGTTAGTGGAGAGGGAACCATAAGAATAAAGTTAAAATGATAAATGGAATTTGAAGTGAGCATCTCACGATCCACAGTCCGATGCGTAACCGCGGAGCTATTTACTCCATATTAAATTTTAATGGGGTCTTTCACCATTAAAAAAAAATTATGAAACTATCTAATTTGAAGACTATCTACACTTTTAAAAAGTCTTAATTGTTATTCATTAATCCACAATGATTTTTTTTAAATGTTGTGACGTCATTATAGAGGTGTTGCTGGATCTCAAACAGTGGATATTTAAATAATTTTTGTCACATAAATGTTCTATTTTAATGTAATAATAGTAATAAAATAAGTAAAAAAATGTATGACTACAAATATTTACAATCTGTACTGTTTAAGATCCAGCACCTCTACAATTACGTCATAACATTTTTTAAAAATCATTGTGGCTTAATGAATAACAATTAAGACTTTTTAAAAGTGTAGATAGGCTTCAAATTACATAAAGTTTCATAAGAAAAAATAAAAAAAAATGGTGAAAGACCCTATTCCGTTAAAAATAATTTTGATCGTTACAAAAAGCATTCTAGCAACCTCTTGCGGGAAGACATCATCTAGTTCTAGTAGAATGTCTTCTGGCACTTAGTATGTAATTAACTATTAATTGGTACTGAATCGTATAAAATAATCCTAGAACTCCACAAAAATGCATTGGATTTTGTAGGTTTCGCGTCCTCAAAATTAGGTAACTCCGCGAATTCCAATCTCCGCCACTGAGTGGGTACGACTTCGTCTCGCGATAATCATCGCGGCTGCCGGGGTCCGAAGGTCACGCGCACGGAAGAAACGAAGAAAGCCCAAGCACGGCATCTCGGCAGTACGCAGCTTCGGCATCTCCGCGTGTTATGGCGTGCTCACCTCATGCCATGTTGCGAATCCACGACTATTGTTCTCGATATCAGATGCGCTACATCGCTCAACCGGCCGCAGATTAGATCAGTGGAGATGTGCAGCATTTGGAGCAGTATAGGAAATTGGAATGAGCAGACGACTTCTTGTTAGCGGGAGGCAATTATCGAATAGTTATTTATCGTGTAATGAAATGTAATACCTTTCTAGAGGTATTAGGATCAAAGTGGAAATGTAGAATCTGTTACCTATTCTCTTTAATTGTACGTCAGATAAGAACCCACAAAACCAAATAAAAAATCAGGTGTGTGCACTACATGACTTATACATATAATAGTTCTTTATGTATCCAGGCACTGAAGTTTAACTTTTTATCAGGAATATGGAATTTAGTTGCCGAGGCCCGTAGGGCCGAGGAAAATTAACCATGTGAGTGATAAAAAGGAACTTCAGTGCCGAGGTACATATTAAATTTTATTTGAAATATAAATTAGAAAAAAAACCGTAAAAAAATATTATATAGGTTAAGTTTATACATCTGTCAGTTGTCAATTGAAACTGACAGTCAAGGTTACCAAACTCGAACAGTGAAGTTATCGTAAATAACACTCAAAATTATGTGTGTTCTCCTCAATTTCGTCATCGGAATTAATTAGATAATTCTTCTTGCACATTTTGTTTCATGTTACGTCTGAATTTACTATAGTACGTCAATGTACCTGCCAAAATTATCCTACTTGTACATACAATAATTTATTTAACGGTTGCCAACACTGGGTTGCTCAAAATCGTCGTATAATGGGTTACTTTAATGACGATTTCTGAGCTTTTAATGACAATTTTTGAGCACTTTATTTCCAATTTCAAATAATAGTTATTTGTTTAACTAGGCACCAAAATACCAGATTTACAGCAGAAGCTGCCGTTTCATTGACGAGGCAAAATTTTGTTACTGTGTCTTCTCACATTCATGAATTATTTATAGAACACATGGACACAAATTCATCCATATACAGATTCATACACACGTTATTGAGAAAATGGTCAAAACGGTATCATGGGATCTCAGAACATGCATATATTTCCGTGAAAATCTGGCCATCGATATTTTTCATGATCGTTATACTTCCTTATTCTACGTGTAAGAGAGCAAACATTACAAAAATATTTTTCTAAATTTCCTTCTATTATGAGCATAAACTTCCAACTAAGAAATCTTTGTCAAAAAACCTAAACGACAGTTTTGTAAAAAAAAATTCTTCAAATCAAGTTCAAAATCATATTGCGGTTCATATTCATGTAACGTTAATGGTTAAACTGAACTATATAATTTCAACCCACTGATTTCTATATATAACACTAGATTGGGCATAGGCCATATTCTGTCATCTGAGAGCGTTCCCAATTGAACGGGTGAAATTGAGGATTTATGACACTTTTGTAATAGGCAATCTGAAGCTCTACCTTTACTCTCTCTACACCACGCTCGCCACCACCTCTCTTTAGGTCATACCACAAACTATGGTCATACCCATAGACAAGAGAGACATATTTATAAATATTGAAGTATCACAAAACCACAATTTTTACCATTATGGCGACGTTCAATGGCGGGTTATATAGAAACAAATTTTCGTGCTGCCATCTATTGATGTTTTCATTGAACTACGATGAAATTCACGTGGGCGAAACACAAACAAAACGTTGTCAAAATGACAGTTCTTAAAAAGATGCTAAATATGAAAAATAAAATGTGTGAATGGTTTGTGCAATAGTGAATTCCTTTATTACTATAAATAATATATGGCCAGTGTTAAATTTATTAAGTTTCCTAAAAACACCATATCAAATTATCAAACGTCAAAACATGGATGTTTATGTTATGAACTTCCATCTGAACTTATACCTCATGTTTCTCTTGCTTGCCTGTGACGGTGTGATGTCAAAATCATAACCCTCCATTGGGAACGCTCGTATTGATAAGTATCACTAAGATCGCAGCGCCGCGGCGGTTGTTTTGAAACTATCGGAGACGAGATAAATTTTTGTATACAGATATGAACATATAGGTTTTATGATGTTAATTAATACAATATCAAAGAAAATTCTCTATATTACTGTGATTTTTAGGTATTATACACAACAGTGTTTATACTTTACTGCAAGATTAAAGCATATATATATATATATATATATATATATATATATATATATATATATATATATATAACTCATGTTTACAAGTAAAAAATGATCGTAGTTTTAAAATTAAAACAACTTGATTACAATAGTTTACGTATGGCATCAAGTATTTTATCTCGTCTCCGGTAGTTACATTTTTCGCCGCCAGATAGTGTCGCTTAGTGATACTTGTCAGGTAGGCACCGTAGCGGCTTATGCCCAATCTAGTATTACATAAAAATCAGTGTTTCAACCCCAAATGAATCCAGAAGTCTGAAGTATTAATTATCAGTAATAAGTAATTGCATCAGGAGTAGAAAGTTTTATTTGCAGTATACTTATAGATATATAATAAACATGTGAGTCATACTACAAGAGCTGGAGAAGAAAGATTCTGTTGTTGCGCAACGTTGTGCAGTGAAGAACGAAGAACCCATGAAACTAGAATCTAGGCGGCGCTGGTGGCGGCCATTTCTCCGCCGTCATCGCCATCGCCCCGGGTATCGCGATTATAGCGAACAATATAACAAATTCATGAGACATGGACGTGGGACTTCATTGCTTTACAGTTACTACTACCGGGTCACTAAGATAAATTTATTGGTTTTATTCGCAGAATCTGTCTCATAACATTACCGTAAACTTATTTTTGTTACTCTGATTTATAAAAATAAGTCCCTTTATTGTGAAATTAACAGATCATAAATATATATTCTCTAACTAAATTATAGTTGATTTCGTAATGCACGCTCTGACCCTGTTTTCGACAAATCATACAAAAATATTTTTCTATTTTGCGTCTATAACTAAGCTAGTACACCACCCAAAAGAGTTCATTCAAATGCTGTAATAGTGCCTTATATTTGTTTTAAGGTTGATGACTGTTGAAACATCATAAATTCAAAAAATATCAAATTAATGTCAAACTTTGCTTAATAAACAAACAAACAATTGTAAGAATTTTATTTTTGTATAAATCGTCACTCATCTTAATTTTCAGTAAGTTGACAATTTCAATTTCAAACAACTAATTTTCAAACTTCACATCAGTATTACCAACTAATACAAATTTCCTATATTTATTAATAATTTTTTTTATTTCAAAAGAGCATAAAATAGAAAATATTTATAAAACGACAGCTGCGTATTAATTTTTCAAGAAATATGTGTGGACACCACACGACTTTCTTATACATATAGATACAGGGTATATCTGGGAAAACGGACCCGTCCTTAACTTTTTAATTATAAGGAATAGACAAATTTTCTTCATATAGAAGTTTTATTATATTGAATATACTATTTGATGACTGGTACAAATTTTTTTTATAAAGTCAGGTTTACATGATAGGACTATAAACTTTTATTTTTCAAATGGGAACATAAAATTGTTTTACTAAAATAAAAAACGCCATTTTTCTCTTTTCAACAATGTATTACTTGTCATAAATTAATATGAAAAAATTCGAGATAAATAAGATAATTGAGAAATATCAGAAATTATTTTTATTCAAATATTCTAGGAGGCTATGCAAAATTAAACAAAATGTAACCAGGTAAATCAACTTAAAATAATGACAATAAAGCAGATGTTTATTAGTTACCTGTTTTACGTGCATTTTAAAGTAATTTTTGAAATATTTTCGCACAGATTTAGATATATTTATTACAGTGTTGTATTATTTTCTGTGGAATAGGCCTAATTGCTTACATTTTTAAATCCTGAGCTATTGTATTCAATTCTACATCTGGTATAGAATAGATACAGAAACGACATTGAGTATAAAAGTATGAAATGAGTAATCCATGATAATATAAATTCCCCTTCAAAAGGCTTCAATACTCGAAAGAATTCTAGTAACTATTATAAAAACAATTGAAGATCGCTCAAAAGAAAATTTTGTTATTTCATTGCAGTTCTCCTCTGTAAGACCTTTAATTTTACACCAAATTCGGTAAGATCTATTTCTTTATTGTAAAGAATAATTGCCAATCGTTCAAAATTTTTTGACATTTTAATTTACCTCTCCTGCCCAAAAACCTTTATTTTGGTACCAAAATCGGTAGAATTAAATTAATAATTTAATAAACAGTTCGCCCAAAATTAATTTTTGACAATTAAGTTCAAGCCTTCGTCCTGAGACCTTTAATTTGATACCAAACTCGATAGGGTTTATTCAGTATTTATAAAATTCAAAAAGCTTTCAGAACTCAGTAAAAAAGTTCTAATGCAAGTATTTATTAAAATTGGACGTTGGACATTTCGAAATACTACAGAACTTAAAACCAAAGATCCTTTCATTTTCATTGAAGGCATTATTAGACATAGTAACAGTAAACAGGCACGAGATAATTACTAATAACATTTTATATTTCAAGTACTACTAACATCTTTAATTTGAGACCTTTTTCTCACCTAATTTACAACATTTTAGAATTTTTCTTATCAAATACAACTTGAGGTTTTGTTTTTCATAGAGTCATACTCATACAACTTTGATACTCAAAATGATTTGAACAATTTAACAGACAAAATGTTCATTGTCAGTCGTAAATTTTTACCAAGCAATCGCATTCCTGGAAAAATGTATTATTAAATTTAAGAATCATGACTAATAAATGATTGTATGCATAGGTCTTGCAAATAGTGATCGTATTGCTGATGTAGATTCTATTCTCGTTCTCAAACTATAAATTATAGAATCTAGCGTGTAATGGTTTTATTGTGTATCAGTGTTCATGGTGGCTTTATCATGGCCAACCTGGTTTTATTATCTGTATCTGCAGAGTGTTGTGTTCGTTCACCTCGCACTCTCGAAGCCTCATGTCACTTGATCCGCCCGTGTGTACTACTAAAAGTATTTTACTTCGGATGCAGATTATTTGGTTTGTGTTTCCTTGTTCGAAGATATTTTATCCGACATTTAGCAGTAGAAATTCTTTACTTTCTCTGTGAGCTTTCAAGAAATCCAACGGAGGATGATTCTAAGAAAAACGCTAATTTAATCTGGATGAACATTTGAACTAACACATCAATATACTGCTGAAACATTCAGCTATTTAATGCAATATTGCACCTTGTACATACATACAGTATAAATATTCGGCTGCAATATACAGGCTGTGTGGATGGATGGGTGTCCGCGTGTTCAGTAACTCACGAACGAGGAAAAGTAGAGTAACAAAACTGAGTTTGTTGGGCATAATTACAAAACCGGAAGGGGAAGTTACTCTACACTCAAAGCAATAAATTCAATTAATTTCAAAGATAGGATCAGCAGAAAAATTGTAAAATGAAATTAACTCATATTAGATAACAATGATATTTAATACAAATAATAATATTTGCAATTTTCGTGTATTTGCTTCTAATTTTGAGAATAACTGAATTATATTTAGGTCATTAATTGTAAAACCGGAAGAGGAAGTTTACTGGATATATAAAGTAATAAATGCAATTTATTTGGAATATAGAATTACCTGTAACAAATTCCAATTTTCTGGTATCTGCTTACAATTTTTAGAAAAAATTAATTATATGTTTAATAATATTTTTCAAAACCATAGTTTGCTATGAGAACATACAAACAACTGAATCGTCTATTTTATACCGTGAGTTTCATCTAAGATACTACAATTACTTATCTGTCATTAATGTTTTTCTTTGAATTTCAGCTGTATACATTACCGTACTGTTTCAGATAAAATGCAACATAGATTGTCACTGTTAAATGAATTTGTTATCATACTTTAAAGATTTATACTAATGAAGAAAAAATTCGTAAGGTTACTTGATACAATAAATCTGGTTATAGTTAAATTTTAAACTTGGTTTAAATAAATAAAAGCAAATCGAAGTTATATGTCATATGGAGTAATTGACATTGATGTCAAAAATTAGATACGCTTTTATTTCTTTAAACCAAGTTGGTGCAACCGGGCATTAGTATATTGGGAATGACATTTACCGTGTTACCATTATTTTGGTTAATTGTTTTATTTAAATTAAATATTATATTATTTAAAGCAAGCGTCACGGCTTACTATTCTTTTTACAATTAAAGATAATTAATATGCTCGCCATTTTCGTATGTTCCATTTGAAATATCAAAGTTGATATTAATTACTAGTAAACCGGAAATGATATCATGAATGTACTTCCGCTATTAATTATCTTATATGTTAGCTTATAAATTTGAAAATAACACCCTATATAATATGGTATAATAAACCTAAAAAAATTATTATACGTTTTTTTTCTAAAATTTTGCCCATTAAGTCTTTTCCTGTTCCTTGGTCATTTGGTAAGTGAACCAACTTGGTTTAAATAAATAAAAGCGCATCTAATTTTTGTCATCAATGTCAATTACTCCATATAACATATAACTTCGATTTGCTTTTATTTATTTATAGTGATATTTGTTAATATTCCTGAACGTCCTAGAGTCGTAGACTAATCCTTCCACAATTTCGGCACTATTTACAAAATTTGAAAAAGATGGATATGGATACAGGGTGGTCCATTGGTCTGTATTTTTTTAATTTATGCAATTATTATAAATATTACCGATTTTTTTTAAGGCAAAGTTTATTTTACATTGAATGCCCATGTATCTGCAATAAAAATTTATTAAAGAAATATTATTTGACAGTGACATATGCTTTAAATTTTCTAAATTAAAATGTCAATCGAAGTAGTTACCAAGGTGTTGTGTTATTATTATTGTTCTAAATAAAAAATTACTCACTAGTGACTTTTCTCAAAATTATACCCACTAGTGGGTAATCTGTTACTTTCCTTGTTTAAAATCGCCATAGTAATAGAGCATTTATTGAGAGGTGTTGGATAAACATATTATGGTGCTCACACTAGATTTTTTAATGTTTGTGACAATTTCTATCATCTTAATTTTGTTTCTTAAATAAATAAATATATCGTCACCGGTCACGCCATTTACCTTTATTAAGGTACATTAAAAGAAGATGGATTCTAAGTCTACCCTGAGTCATGAGCAGCTACTGGTAATTTACATTCCTTTCTTACAATTCTTCCTAAATTTCAGGCCACAATCCTTTGTATAAATCAAACTCAAGCTTCTACAAAATTCCTTCAACTTTTTCTCTCATTTCTTATGCACGTGAAGCTTTCAACGCACGCCACCTACCATGCTGGGCGCTGCGTCTCTCCGCATGAGTTCCATGTCAATATTTGCATCAGGGGACCACGGCAATTCGTTCCATGGTTTCAGGATACGCCCAATCGAACCGTGAACAAGCACACATAAATATTTTTTGGTTGTCGCCGTTGTTCGGTGTTGCTTATGGCTTGACCGATTTCAAAGCAGTTTGTCAACTGTCACTGAGTTTTTGTTTCTGTTTTTCTGTCTAACTTTCAAGAACTTTGACTAGAAGGCGGATTATAATAGCATTGTACCTTTGTAGTGAATGTTATGTTTATATATGCGTATATTTTGTTGATAGTTTTTGTTGTTTTATGTAATTGAACTGTAAATTGAATGAAAGTATATTTAAATTTTCAGTTTTTGTTTGCACAATTTGGTTTTTAATTATAGTAATAATATGTTTGAAGTGATTAGAAAAAATTATTATACAATTATTTCTTCCAAATATAGCTAAACTAAATTAAGCAGAAGAAAAGGTTTGAATGGGGTCATACACTTAAAAAAAAGTTGTGTTTTTTCACAAAAATTTAGATCATTTTAGTCACATATTATTCAATATTTCTTATAATTTTTCAACTTTTCATTCATAATTTCCTTTCTGAAGTTTCGCGGTTGCAAAATCGTGATGTCATCTTGTAATAGAATGTACAGCATGGCAAGGCAAAAGAGGTGCTGATAATAAATAAAAACTTGATTTTCAGGGTTGTAATAATTACTTATTATTATTAAAATGAATACTCCGATAAATTTAATTAGATATTCGTTAATTATAACGTTTTTAGTCAAAGAGTTTGAGACGTGTTAAAATAAAAATGCTTTGTTGTACTATATCTTGTCGCTTGTCGGTAATGTCGGTAGTCTCATTATCACACTTGTCATCTCAAGTCATATGTTGCAGTTAACAACGATTTTCAAATTAAACTTATGTTTAGTATATTTGTTACATTATTTTGCCCAGGTAATGTGAATGAACTATATTTGTAAAAACCTCTCAGTAAATAACAATGACTCATAACAGTCAATTTGACAGTTGGTGTAGTTCCTCGCTCTCCGCAAGAGCGTGTTTCGTAGAATTTCAAGATGACGCAGGTGCTGACGTCACAAGCGAAAATTTTTAAATAGGATGCCAATTTTAAAAAATCGTATCTTAATAACTAAATGCCTTTTAATATTAAAATTAGTATCTATTTTATAATTTTACTCAAACTTACAGAAAAAAAAAATGAAAAAAGGTTTATGGCCCCACCTGAGATAACAATATTTAAGTCGTTGAAAATTGAAAAAGTTGTTAATAAATTTCTATGAAACCTCAGACTCCATTTAAAATATATGAAAATCTATACCCTTCTAGAGGCACCTGTTAAATTATCCGATTCTGCTAAAAATTTAACCCTGTCACTTTTTGAGTATTTTGATGGACATTTTGGGTTCATAACGAAGAAATTCCAACTTTGTCAAAAAAACGACCACCCTAATATACAGTGTAACAAGAGAAAATTTAGAATTTTATTCACTACTACTACTATAAAATGACTTGTAAGTAAAAAGATAAGAAACCTCTCACAAAACGTAATAATAAATTATGATTAATTAAAGTTTCAAAGGAGTTTTGACAGCAAAAATTATAAACTAATTTTGAATTAACCATCTTGTTAGTATTAAAAACGCAATGTTTTATTAATGTCTGAATTTCGGTAATTGTTAATTGTTGTTCTTGTCACGAAGAAGACAGAATAAGGTTGAAGAGTGCTTACATTTAAATCTGAAATAGTTTGGAATTTAGCTCTTTCAATAGTCATATGGTTTATTAACCTACAAAACAGAAACGCTGACTTAATTTAGTTGTAATTAATTTTTATTTAATATGTTAAAGTGCGAATTAAACGGTAATTAAATAGTGAAACTTCATTAAATCAACACATGACAATAATACTGTAAAATATTTACGGTATTCGAATAATATGAATGCTAATCATTTCTGTGAAGCAACGAATGGTATTAATTATTAAACGGAGTTAAATTTGGAGTTGATATTTATTGATTATTCTATATTATAAATAAAGAAGAAAGAAAATAAAGAAATACATCATCAGGCTATTTAGCCATTTCTAGGTGTGGTACTCTGCTCATAGCAGATCTCGGTATATATGTCGTGGCCAGATCTTAAAATTGATCACTTCATGATATGGCCAACCATTTCATGAAATGGTTGTATTTCATGAAATGGCCGATTAAAACTGACCATATTGTTTAAACGTCAACGTTTAATGATATTTCAATCCACGTTTGGCCATATCATGATATGGTTGTACTTCATGAAATGGCCAATTCAAACTGACCATATCGTTTAAACGTCAACGTTTAATGATATGTCATTCCACGTTTGGCCATATCATTAATGTAGGGTTTCCATGATATCAGAGGTTTAATAAAAAAGTACAAATAAAAAAATTAAAAATTACAAAAGTATGAAATTAAATTAATTTTAGGCATTCAGTCATTTGTTGACGCATGACAAACTTTGGTGGCACTTTGAGGTACAAAGTGATTTATTTATAACCTAAAAATAAACATACGTTTAAAAGTTACTGGTATTCGTATAATGT
This sequence comes from Poecilus cupreus, assembly GCA_963942605.1. Taxonomy (NCBI): domain Eukaryota; kingdom Metazoa; phylum Arthropoda; class Insecta; order Coleoptera; family Carabidae; genus Poecilus; species Poecilus cupreus. The sequence continues at coordinate 16,172,774 of OZ012719.1, read as the reverse complement.
GAGTAATCTTGGTCAATAGTTAAATAGATTTAATTTTAAAAGGTACCGCTAAATAATACTATTTGAGTTTGAAATCTACTAACCTGTGAAATACGCTCCGAACTCCAAGGTTTTTTAACGTTCCGCTCATTTTTTGAGTGATTTTCATAAAATTCATTCAGCTTTGTGTTATAATGGCATTTCTCTTCACTTTTAGATTCTATTAGCACGTTATTATTTACGTTTTTAACGCAATAATTGGCCGCCGACATGATGAATCACGAAAACACACCGCTATCAGCGCCTCTAACGGTAGACAATGCAACTATTTTACGATATGATCACTAATGTTTGGCCATATCATGAAATAACCTTGCGTTTAGTTGTCCATATCGTCAAACGCTGATTATTCATTGATCTGGCCAGACCATTTCATGATGTGGTCAGCGGAAATTTTTCATTTCATGAAATACAACCATTTCATGAAATGGTTGGCCATATCATGAAGTGATCAATTTTAAGATCTGGCCACGACATATACATACATTTATGCGGCAAAAGTGCTTACTAGTCATCACATTTCGGTCCCTGAAGATGTGAGTTTACTAAAATTTTCAAAAAGCACTAAAAAATGGATAAATGGATAAATGGAGTGGTGATATATATTTATTTTCTTATATGTAGTATAAGACAGTATATATACAAATCACAAAAATATCGATGACGATGAAATACACGTTTTGAGGTCACCTGAATCCGTTTCGACAATAACCTCTGAAATCTGTGTGGTTGGTTGGATGCATAGATGGATAGATGGATAAATAGATAGATTTATAGATTTATAGATTTATAGATTTATAGATTTATAGATTTATAGATTTATAGATTTATAGATTTATAGATTTATAGATTTATAGATTTATAGATTTATAGATTTATAGATTTATAGATTTATAGATTTATAGATTTATAGATTTATAGATTTATAGATTTATAGATTTATAGATTTATAGATTTATAGATTTATAGATTTATAGATTTATAGATTTATAGATTTATAGATTTATAGATTTATAGATTTATAGATTTATAGATTTATAGATTTATAGATTTATAGATTTATAGATTTATAGATTTATAGATTTATAGATTTATAGATTTATAGATTTATAGATTTAGAGATTTATAGATTTATAGATTTATAGATTTATAGATTTATAGATTTATAGATTTATAGATTTATAGATTTATAGATTTATAGATTTATAGATTTATAGATTTATAGATTTATAGATTTATAGATTTATAGATTTATAGATTTATAGATTTATAGATTTATAGATTTATAGATTTATAGATTTATAGATTTATAGATTTATAGATTTATAGATTTATAGATTTATAGATTTATAGATTTATAGATTTATAGATTTATAGATTTATAGATTTATAGATTTATAGATTTATAGATTTATAGATTTATAGATTTATAGATTTATAGATTTATAGATTTATAGATTTATAGATTTATAGATTTATAGATTTATAGATTTATAGATTTATAGATTTATAGATTTATAGATTTATAGATTTATAGATTTATAGATTTATAGATTTATAGATTTATAGATTTATAGATTTATAGATTTATAGATTTATAGATTTATAGATTTATAGATTTATAGATTTATAGATTTATAGATTTATAGATTTATAGATTTATAGATTTATAGATTTATAGATTTATAGATTTATAGATTTATAGATTTATAGATTTATAGATTTATAGATTTATAGATTTATAGATTTATAGATTTATAGATTTATAGATTTATAGATTTATAGATTTATAGATTTATAGATTTATAGATTTATAGATTTATAGATTTATAGATTTATAGATTTATAGATTTATAGATTTATAGATTTATAGATTTATAGATTTATAGATTTATAGATTTATAGATTTATAGATTTATAGATTTATAGATTTATAGATTTATAGATTTATAGATTTATAGATTTATAGATTTATAGATTTATAGATTTATAGATTTATAGATTTATAGATTTATAGATTTATAGATTTATAGATTTATAGATTTATAGATTTATAGATTTATAGATTTATAGATTTATAGATTTATAGATTTATAGATTTATAGATTTATAGATTTATAGATTTATAGATTTATAGATTTATAGATTTATAGATTTATAGATTTATAGATTTATAGATTTATAGATTTATAGATTTATAGATTTATAGATTTATAGATTTATAGATTTATAGATTTATAGATTTATAGATTTATAGATTTATAGATTTATAGATTTATAGATTTATAGATTTATAGATTTATAGATTTATAGATTTATAGATTTATAGAAATGGGTAGATGGGTAGATAAAACGGCAGCCTCTGCTGTAAATCTGGTATTTTGGTACATATTAGTTAAAAAAAATAACTGTTGTATTTGTATTTTCATTTTTAACTTGTTTATACTTAACATAAGAAGACGAGATTTTCATGGAAATACGTCCGTATATTTAATTATTTACGAACGAGGAAAATTAGCGTAGCGAAACATTTCATAAATATCATAACAATGCCAACTCAGTTTATTTTGCTCATAATGGCAGAACCGAAATTAAAAATATACAGAGTACGTAAAACAATAAATTGAATTTATTTAAAATATATAAATAGCTACAAAAAGCTAAAATGTAAGTTGTTAGCAATAAAATTTTGCACAAAATTATTTTAAATCTCTTGTATTTGTTTCATTTTGAGAAAAACTGAATTTTTTGCGCAGTAATATATTTTTAAATCATGAAAACAAATAACTGAAACATCACTGTTCTATATGTTGAACATGAGTGCAATTATTAATGTCTATTTCATATTTATATACTTTACCTACACATACGAGTATAATAAATTCGTGTGTTGACAATATCAGATTTTGTCGTTTTCAGTTTTTAAATTGTATGTATTTCAGTATTATAGCTGTAGAATATGTATATATTTAGCAAGTACTTCTGCACTATATGTAAAATACATTGTAATTAAAATTCTTGTAAAAATATCTGTTTCTAACAGAATCTCTTTCGACATGTAAGAAACATCACATTGTAGTATTGTTGTTATTACTTCTAACTCGCGTACATATAATCAACCATAACTCAAGCCTGCCATAAAACGTCGACATTTATTGAAAACATCCGTCATTCTGACCCAAATCCACGTTTAGGTCGCTCGGCACCGATTTGTCGAAATCCAGGCATCCAACAGTCGAACATCAGTCATCTGCTGGGTCTCATTTAACAAAAGTAAAAGCAACAAGACTCATAAAACACGTAGCGAAGAAAGAAGCGGCGGAAGATGATCGGAAATTTCTCATTTCCCTCTCCCTGACCTTGGAGGATTCCGCCAATAATGGAAAAAGGGCAAGTGTCATGCAGAGTGAGTGGGGCAGTCAAGCAGTACTGGACAGAGGAGACGATGCTGATGTGCTACTTTTTATGCCCGTGCGGATTCGACACATGCAAACTTCAAATACTTCTAATCAACTGTGCTCAAATGTGGCCTTCCTAGTACATGAGCTGCTTTCTTTCGGCCGAAGAAAATCGGTTTGTGTACGTTCTTTCGATTTTCGATCATATAGTCCCACTACAAAATTCTGGATTGCAATCTGAAAAGTCGAATCGCTTCAAAACAGCGGTCACGTCGATCGGATTGCAAGGGACTAGTAAGCGTCAGTTAACATTTAATCATACATCTAAATCTAGCTAATCAGTATTTTTATGAGTAAAATTTAAATTATAGAATCACAAACAAAATGTAAATACAAAAATTCATTCTAAATTCAATCACTTGGGCCGTAATACAAACGCATCTGTTCCATCAGATCGGATTGTATTGCTTGCCGAAAGAAAACACCTTGTTCAAATCAAAAGTGTAGGGATGCCGAGACTGAAGGATTCCAATATAAAACCTGTAATACACGAGTCATTCAGGCTTATTCACGTGTACATATCATTTGCATTATCCTCTTAATTACAAAATGATATTTATTCAAAAGTAATATATTAAGAGAACATTATTTTGTTATTCAATTTGTCAGGAAATATTATAATAGCAACACACTTGAGTACAAATTCTACCTGCAAAATAATGAAATATATTTTATTAGGCTGTTTCCCAAATAAGTTAACACAAAAAATAATAGCAATTTTTGGCATTTGTTTAAATTTTGCCGCTGAAATACGTACGCATAAATAGTGACAAAATTAAAAGATTAAAACATTGGACTGCAGATTACGCGAGATCCTCAGCTCGAATTTCACACCCTCTCACTAACATCTTTGGGAGCCTTGACTTAACGACTGGTAACTAAGATTACTTCCCTTATTTCCACCATGTACAGTATATATTGATATTTCTTTTAGTTGTTAACATATATGTATAATAGTTTACATTGATTTTTTTTAATTAATCCAGGGGTTGAAATCCAAGAGTTTCTTTTGTCATCCATTATGCAGCCAAAAAAATCCTTATTATGGGATTAATATTTAATTATATATCTAAATCTAGCTACTCAGTAGTTTTAATAATTAAGCAACGTTTTGTTGTTAAAATATCAAATATAAATAAAATTGGATAATTAATTAAGTAGCCCATAAGACTTTCCGATACAAGTGCTTACCACGCCGACGGTCAAATTGCGTACTATGGGCATTGAAGCGGACATAACATCCAGGATACGATGATAGTAAAGCCTCCTCCATGATGTACAATTTAAGCATTTTTAAACATATATCTCAGAATTGAAATATTAGAATATAATTTTTCAGTAATAATTACGGTGTTCTAAAACAACTATGATATAAAAAATAAATGAATAAATATATCATCATGACATTTGCCAATTAAAAAGGAAGAGAAATTAAAGAAAAGATAATAGCAACAAATAGGGGTTATCACACAAACAAAAAATTACTAAAATAAAACAAAATTTTTACCTAAATACTCAAAAAAATCTGATGTGGCCAGCACATAACCTCCCGCCCAATACTACTCTTAAACGGTACAAAATAGTATTTGATGATACAGAAACATACCTTCTTATTTGTTTATTTTCTATTTATATTTGAGAATTTTAATTTTCTTTCGTATATTTATTTAATTTTTTGACATATATTTCACTAAGAAAACAGCTTCACAATCACAATGACATGTGTCACATTTCGTAAAAATTTGAAAATTTTCATGGTGTACTAGGAATGCAAGATTTGTGAAATCTAATTTCTTTATATTTTATTATCTCTAAATCTAATAAAAATTATTAAAATTAGTGTAATCAAAACAAATGTAGAATTAAATATTCTTCAACTTTCAAAATAACATAAATTGTTGAAAAAGGAAATTTAACCGTGTTTTTCACGAAAAACTGTTAAGGGCTTCAAGTAAACTGCTACTTCCGGTCGACCAATTTTATCCAAAATCTAATCAGCTCTTCATTTAAATATAAGAAGCAATAATTCAAAAAATTGTATTTTTTGGTATTATAGTATTTGAGTTATGCGAGACGAAAAAATTGCCACAGACTACACACACACATACATACATACATACATACATACATACATACATACATACATACATACATACATACATACAGACATCATCGCGAAAATAGTAAAATCGTATTGTAGGGACCCTAAAATGTGCTTATTCATTGAAACTCACTACCCAATTTTCTGACCAAAAACAATACCTCCCTTACCTAGAGGTAGGCGGGAGGTAAAAACGGTTTACGAATTATGAAACGAAAAACAATAAATATTAGAACCAATAAAGATATCAGAAAATTAATACAGAATAAGACTGAACTATGAAATATAGCAAGAGTTGGAAGGAGAAGACATTGTGATAAAGATCAAGCAACAGAGAATCATATGGCTTAGACATAATATATGGAGAGTAGAAGAAAAGGGTGCAATTTAATCAGTAGTGGAATGGAACAGCGGCATAGCGCAGTGGTAAGACTGCTTGCCTCGGGACACAGAGCTCGTGGGCGGCCGTGGGTTCGAATCGGGATTCCACCTATTCCTGTTGGCGTACCGTTCGTCCGTTTATGAAACAACATGACAGACTCCGGCAAGCTTTACATTTGGTCGCGAATTACGATTACCCTGCGACCTGAAGTTCGGCAGTAAACCAGGCGAAGATTTGGCTGGAGAGGATTACGTGGACAACCTGAGGAGGAAATTAAATGACATTCATGACGTACGCTCCAACATCCAGAGTGCCAGTGACCGAATGAAGGAAACTTATGACATCAGGGCGCAAGACGGTGGATAGCAAGCTGGAGATCTGGTTTGGTTGTATAACCCACAGCGACCTATCACCAAAACTACAAGCATCCTGGGAAGGGCCCTATTAAGTAATAAAGCGTATTATCGACGTCATCTACGAATTCGAAAAAGGACTGGTGGAAAACCAAGAGTGGTCCATTTTAATCGATTGACTTCCTTCGCCGGCAACAACAGCGATAGTACCACCAAGGAAGTACAAGTCCGCCAGATAGAAAAAATTTTCACGATATGATCGATACTCACACCCATCATTATTCCAAGTTCGAATAAAATTAACTTGGCAACCACAAAGCTATCTGGCATAGCCTAGTGGTTGTAACAGAAAAACGTGGCAATGCAATGAACATTTAAAGATGTTAGTGTTTCTGTCCATCCTAGGAACAAAAGCAGCAGAAATTAAAAACTGGCAAAGTAAAACAATAGATAGGAAGCAGGGTTCGTAAATATCATGATATTTATAATAAATATCAAAATATCTGATATATAGGATATATATCAGATAAATATCACTTTTTGGATATTTATTTTTAATTTTTGTTTTTGTACTTAAATCAAGACATTTATTATCACAATAGGATACACAATAGCAATTTATGTACCAAGTACGCAAAATAGAGTTTTAGCGGATGAATCGATGTTTACGGGCGAGGCGCTAGTGGAGGCCGTAATATCAGATGAGTCCGCTAAAACTCAATTTGCGTATGTGTTACATACAATATTTTTTAGTTCAAGCTGACCAAATTAATACGGTAGGTACGTAAGAAATTATTGCAAGTAAATACTAAAACAATTATGTACATATTTTGTAGTAGGTAGGCGATGGTATAAGAATGGAAACCCATTTGTAAGTAATATGAATGAATAAATAAACTAAATCTGTTGCTAGGTGACCTTTAAAGGACTAGTTCGCTAAAACGGCATTTTGCGGCGTATAAATAGTTCGCAAAGTAACTATTTTGGAGAGCGTGTACTAAAATAGTTATTTGTGTATCAAGGTTGTAAAAGTGATCTTTTTTGGCCGAATCTGTAGATTGCAGCCGAGGCGAATGCCGAGGCCAGCAAATCAGATGAGGCTAAAAAAGAACTTTTAACCGAGGTGCACACAACATTTTTTAGGCGACTATCACAAAAAGATATAAACTTTATTTTAAAAATCAATTTGACAATTTTGACAGTGACAGTTATCTGACAATTACATATATTTGGTTATTCATGTCACTTGCAGAGTGCTTTGCTCTATCACCTGGACAACTCACAAAACAATCTGTTTTGTACTGTTGTGTTGTTTACTGTCAAAATATTTTAAATCGTGGTGAAAACGTGTGTATCTCGTGATAAAATATCTACAGTTATTAACTGAGAAGCAAGAAAATGAGCAGTTCAGATAGCGAAGATATCTCTAATACTCCGCCAGAAATACATGAATGAATTTCAAGTTTAATATCTTGTCTATATTTTAAGTTAGTTTTGTGTTTTTGTTCATTTAAATTCGTTGTAATTGTAAGTTAAATTGTAATTATTTCTAAATATATGTATTTGTCTATTAGGGAGTATTGAATTTACTATTTAAACAAACGAGTGATTGTAGCGGCCGTAAAGTAAATGCGGCCGTAAAGTAAAAGCGGCCGTAAAGTAAATGCGGCCGTAAAGTTGTTTTTGACAGATGTCAAAAAAAAAGTGACACTTTACGGTTCTCAAACGATACGTAAAACAACTATTTATGTAATAGCCGCCTAAAAAATATATTATTTCTCCTAAATAAAAAATTAACATAGGTAATGTGTTATTGACTTTGTTAACAAACTTAACCACACAGGGTCCTTCTTCTTTGGCATTTTGTAAGCTATATTCCACTATTCCACAACACCACAACACACGAAATAAACGCAGTTTGTTTTCACATTGCACACCGCGTAAGTAGGGGAATCACACGAATCACTAAACTAAAATTATTGATGTGAAGTTAGTCAAAATAGCTAGTAAAGTAAGAATTATGTTTAGAATAGAATTTTAACAGAATTAATGAAAGTAATAATGAGAGGTATACTGTATTTATTACAGACTATTTGAAATTTTTATATAATGGATATATATCATTGCAAAAATATGACGATATACATATTGTTGAGAATTCAATAAATATATAGTCGTAAATTGGATAGCTAGTTTTATTTACCTTTAATTCCTTACAACAAGTTCTCAATTATTCGGTAAATAAATTGGTATTATTTATTAGTTTTTATTAGGAATAACGAAATTAGGAAATTGGTAAATTAGGAAATTAGTAACTTAGCTTCAAATTTATTTGTATTTCACTATATACAAATTATTTTCCTTTTTTCAATTGACAGTTTCTGCCCTTTCTTTTTTTTCAACAATTTCATATATCTCTCTACCGAATACTTGATTTACATAAATTTTATAACATTTGAATAATTTTTACAATTAAGTTTCTAGCCGTAACATTCTCCCCCCTAGTAAGTCGATACATTGTTTCGGCTTACTTAAAAACATCTAATACGGCTAGCTTTACTGCTGGTCTAGTTAGTAGACCTTGTTTGGTTTTAATGACTGCACTTCTCACCTGTCCATCTTTCCCTTTTATAATATCGATGACTATACCTTTTGGCCAGACATTTCTTGGGTTTTTTGCATCAATAATTATTACTATGTCCCCTGGCTTCAATGCTGGCGAAGGTTCAAACCATTTTTTCTACAATCGTTGCACAATATCGACATTGTTATTCCATTTTTGGTTAGGAAATGTTCAAAATTGTCGCTCTAGGGCGACAAAGTGACATATTGTCGCACTAGTGCGACAAAAACAAAACAAAAATAAATTAGGTAAAAGAAGTAAATGATGCATTGGATTTTTCTGGTAATAACCTTGCTATTGCAAATACAGTTGGCATATACGTACATACATTTCAATTTAATCACCATAAACGTATTCACTCTGTAGACTTTATGTCAAATGTACTCCATATGTCAAATGTACTCCATGTGTCAAATTATGATTTCTTTGAAAATTTGTATTTTGTTCATAAACGTTGTCATGATTACGGTGACATGGGTAACTACAATTTTACAGAATTGTTATAGGAGTGACCAAAGATAATTATGAAAATTAATTTTTTTCTACAGCTTGGCATTGTTCAACGATTGTAGAAAAAATATTGTGTGTATCTCGTCGGATAGAGCTTGTTCGGTGCACTTGTCGAGTTGTTGATCTCGGCTTCGCCTCGATCAACAATTTTCTCGCCGCGTGCAACAAACAATGCTCTATCCGCACTTGATACACAAATAACTATTGTGCGTCGGGTGAGAGTTGGCAAATATTCTTGCACCCATCGTTTCCAAAACTGTTGTACCATCATTTGAGACGTTCTCCAGCTATTTTGCAAGGTTGTTTCATCGTTATGAAACTCGGCAGGTGGTTTAATTCCATTCGATGTTCCCAGTAGAAAATGGTTTGGCGTGAGCGCTTCATCTTCTTCTGATTCCAGTGGTAAATAAGTGAGTGGCCTGGAGTTTATTATAAATTCAATTTCTTTTAAACTACAACGTAAAACTTCTTCTTTTGGTTTATTTGTTCTCAAAATTTCCATTAAATTTGACTTCACAGATCGTATTAATCGTTCCCAAGAGCCGCCCATATGTGGCGTTGCAGGAGGAATAAATATCCATTTTATCTTTGATGAATATTCTACAAGTTTACTCTCCTCTATCTTCTAAATTTCACGATGTAGTTCGTTCCTGGCACCACGGAAATTTGTTCCATTGTCACTGTATATTTCAAGTGGACAACCTCTTGTAAATATAAATTGTTTAAGGCATTGAATACATGCATTTGTTGATAAATTATTTGCTATTTCTATGTGAATAGCACGAATTGTTAAGCAGGTGAATAAAACACCCCATCTTTTCTCTGTTCTTCGTCCAATTACTACTTCCATTGGACCAAAATAATCAATTCCAACGAATGTGAAGGGTCTTTGAAAAGCTCCCAGTCGTGCTTTTGGTAATTCACCCATCATCGGAGGTTTTGGCGTTGCTCTGTCATTTTTGCATTTTTGGCAAATATTTTTAATTTTCTTCACAAGTACTCGTAATTTTGGTATTGCATATTTCTGTCCAGTGGCGTATTTACGGGGGGGGATAAGGGGGATATATCCCCCCCCATGATCCCGAGCGGAAGTAAAAATAAATATCTACATATAAAAATACATGCAGTATATCTTAAATACTTAATACTTACGTCATCAGTTGTTAAGTTTTTTTTAATGCAGGCATAGTCATTGTAAATTTGTATAATCTAGTTCTATTCCGGTTCCGGTACGTAGTACTATGAGTAAAATGCTAAGATATTTTTATGCTGCGTACTTGCTTAGCGTAAAACTAAAAACATGCGTCGATCGCCGAGATAAAACGTTGTGCCGGTCGCCGATCGCCGACGATAAACGAAACGTCGATTCCGATACACAAAAGATCGCTAGCGGTAGTCCACCAATATTTTATTTTATTCACAATATTCGCGAATAATGAGTAAGCAAACTAAACAAAGCAAATTATTCAATTTCTTTAAAAAAATAAAAATTGACGTTGACGATGACGAGGGCGCGTCTACGTCTACCTCAAGTGCTGAGAAAGTTGTGTTATCAGTAATAAACGAAGAAAGAGTTGATGCAAAGGAAGCCAATGATGAAGCCGTACATCCACAAGATATTGGAATTTTTTTGCACAAAATAGTGCCAAATAAAATCAATGTTATTAAATATCTTTGGTTTCCCCCACCACCATATGCTTTTCCGGATTTCTATATCGTAGAGAATAAAATTCTACATATTTTGAGCACCATATAACATTTTTGTGTTAAAAATTTTTTCATCCCCCCCCAAGGCTTATGTCTGGATACGCCACTGTTTCTGTCTAATTTCATTAATTATTATTTCATTATTTTTATGGTGAAATATTTCATGATATTCTGTGATAATTAAATTTGTGATTGGGTGTTTACTTGGTAATATTATAGGCCTTTTGACGTCGTATTGAACTTCTGCTGCATCTATTCTTCCATGAACTCTTAAAATATAATCTTCTAAATATGGATTCATATTATAAAGCTGGCTATCCTTTTCAATCTTACAAGGAGGTTTTGTACTCAATGCAATAATTTCATTTTGATAGCAGTCCCATTGTGTTTTTCTGTAGAGCATCAGTTCTGCTGCTTTGATTTCTTCAGGTAGAAGAGGGCCAATTTTCTTATCCGTTTTCTTTTTATTTCCCATTGCTATAAAGTTTATTATAGATCGCAGGAAGAATGCTTGTGATCTGACCAATCGCTTCCATTTTGTGAAATAATTTATATTTGTAGTAACTGGTTCTTGTATATTTATTTGATGATGAACTAAGGTGACTACTCTTAATTCGTCATTATCTACATTAAAATCAGACTGGAAGGTTTGTTTAGGCCAATCTTCCTGTGAATTCCTTAAGAATTGTGGACCAGTGAACCAGCGACTATCTAGATAGAATTTTGGGTCATTTTTCCACTTGGTTGCTTCATCAGCTATATTTTGATTAGTTGGAACCCAGTACCATTCTTCTAGATCGGTTAATTCTAACAGTTCTCCTATTCTTAATGCAACAAATTGACGATATTTTCTTGCTTCAGATTTTAACCAATACAGAACTGTTTTAGAATCGGTCCAATAAATATTCTTACAGATTTTTATAGTTAAATCTGCTCTTAAGGCATTTGCTAAACGTGCTCCTAAAACGGCTGCAATTAACTCAAGACGAGGAATTGAAATAGGTTTCTGTGGAGCTACTTTCGTTTTTGAACAAACTATCGCACAATGTACCCCTGTTTCATCTTCAGACCGCAGATATACTACAGCAGAATATGCGTATTCGCTAGCATCAACGAATGTATGAAGTTCAAAACATTTTGAAAAACTGGAGCAACCATAGTGACGTGGTATTTGTAACTTTTCCAAATTCCATAATTTTTTTGTCCAAATTTTCCATTTGTTGTGGTGATTATCTTTTATTTTCTCGTCCCAGGTTATTGCTGATCGCCAAATATCTTGAAGAAGAATTTTCAAATAAACCAAAAAATTACCTATTAGGCCCAGAGGATCATAAATGCACATAAGTGTTCTTAAAACTTCTCTTTTTGTCGGACATTTAGAACCATTGAGTATATTAATATCGATCTTTTGCCGGTTTATTTTGTACGTAAAAGTATCTAGAGTCGTATTCCACCACATTCCAAGAATTTTACCGGTCGATTCTTTTTCATTTAAATTCTTTGTGCTTAATTCGTACTCTTCATCTAATTCTGAGAGAATTCTTCTAGAATTTGACATCCAATTTCGTATTTCAAATCCTCCTTGTGAATGTACGAATTTAACATCTCTTGCTACTTGTATAGCTTCATCTTCATTGTCGAAACTATCAAGCCAATCATCGACGTAGTGATTTTCTTGGTTTGTGTAACCACATCTCTTCGTAGATTCCAAGTAGCTGCTGTAAAACATAGGCCAGTCTGTAGGATTGCCGTTGAAGAAAGGAAGATTACTTCTTGTTGATAAAACTTGTCTAGCAGCAATTTGTTGTGACGTTAACAATGAGTCGTTAATACCTGGTGGACTCATATCTTTTAAGTCTTTTTTCGAATTTGCGTAATTGAATTGATCAAATTTTAATTCTTGTTGTCTTATAGTGTCTTGTTGGCGTAAAATCCATTCTGAAGTTCTTTATTTTCGTATTATAGATTCAACGTCACTATTTCGTGATTTGTTTTCTTCTTCTAGAAGAATTTTTCCTATTGTTTCTATTCTTCTATCCAATGACTCCATTTCTTTACTTCTCTTCTTTTCAATTTCGACGCGCTCTTCATTAATTTTGTCTAATTCATCTTGAAGCAATTTGCGTCTTGAATTGGCGATTGAAAGCGACGAACTTTTTCTGGTTAGCTTCTCCTTTGATTGACATCTTTTACATGACCAATCCACGTAAGCAACTCTTTCGTCGACACCAACACATTCAAAATGGAACCATTTATCGCAGTTATCACACTGAACCATGTTTTCATTATCTGCTTCTTTGCATAAAATACAACTTTGTATATGCTTTGCCTGTGCGTCTTGATTAGCTCTCTCTGATTTGGATGTTTCCTCTTCATGTGGAACATTCCCATTTTGTGAGTGTGCTTGTATAGACATTCTTGGCTACAGAACTGAATTCGCGGCTTCAGGAGTTAGGTGACCTCGTGAGTTCCCTTCAATTTGTTGTCTCCGCCGTACGAAGATCAGAAGAATGGAGTACCAAAATAAATTTGAAGAATGTTGAGAATTCAATAAATATATAGTCGTAAATTGGATAGCTAGTTTTATTTACCTTTAATTCCTTACAACAAGTTCTCAATTATTCGGTAAATAAATTGGTATTATTTATTAGTTTTTATTAGGAATAACGAAATTAGGAAATTGGTAAATTAGGAAATTAGTAACTTAGCTTCAAATTTATTTGTATTTCACTATATACAAATTATTTTCCTTTTTTCAATTGACAGTTTCTGCCCTTTCTTTTTTTTCAATAATTTCATATATCTCTCTACCGAATACTTGATTTACATAAATTTTATAACATTTGAATAATTTTTACAATTAAGTTTCTAGCCGTAACACATATATTAAAATAAATATCATGATATATATCGATCGATATATATCTTCGAACCCTGATAGGAAGATATGAAGAATCCTAGCTACAAGGAAGGAAAGAGTTTCTGTCTTGTTCTTTCCAGCCCCATATAAATTCATAATAGAAACGAGCAAAAAACCAATGGAATACGAAGAGAATATAAGGAGGAAATAAGAACAATCAATTCATGCTTAATGTCGGAAAGAAACAAGCAAATAAAAACAAATGAGGATTTCATAATTCACCGTCTAAGGAGCTACTTATACCATGAAAGTCAATTACAATATTACATATATATGCAATTGCAGACCTATTATGCGTAGAATTGAACGAAAGATCTAAAAGGAAATAATTTATACAGTAGATATCACATAACATTTGAATTCAAACGTTCAGCATCAGGTGGTATTAGAGACCAGTTCACCCGTAGAGAGTGATCTTCCTCTCGGGACGAATCCTCTCGGGTTGAGCGTGGACGCCACCTACCGAGTAGTTAGTATTTGTGCGGTGTTGTTGCGCCTGCGGCCGTTCGCATGACCCAATTCCCGGCGCGTCCGCCTCGCCATTAGAAAGCGAAAATGTTTAACAATAATTACAGAGTACAGAGCAGCTCGCGGCCCGAGGCTCGAACGGACCGCTACCGATGCGATGCGCCGCTTGCCGCCTGCCGCGGCCGCCGCGATACCATGCTGTGCCAGTGACGACCGTCCACTGACAACAACAGTGAACACTCAATTTACCAAGAACTCACATTGGGATATGACGAGAATGTTACAAACATTGCTGCGGAAATGGACGAACGAAAGGTCGCTCAGCTCAAATTATTTCGTTTTGACTTAGTTCGAGTTGTCAAATTAAGACAAACACTATTTACTATAGGATACCGAGGTCGCACCGGAAAGTCACGGAATTCATTTTTACCTCCTGCCTACCTCTAGGTAAGGGAGGTATTGTTTTTGGTCAAAAAATTGGGTAGGGAGTTTTCATGAATAAGTACGTTTTAGGGTCCCTACAATACTATTTTACTACTTTCGCGATGATGTCTGTATGTATGTATGTATGTATGTATGTAATGCAATTTTGTGAATTTTTGCTGATTAGATTTTGGATAAAATTGGTTAACCGGAAGTAGCAGTTTACTTGAAGCCTTTAACAGTTTTTCGTGAAAAACAGTGTTAAATATCCTTTTTAAACAATTTATGTTATTTTGAAAGTTGTAGAATATTTAATTTTACATGTGTTTTGATTACACTAAATTTTATTAATTTTCATTAGATTTAGAGATAATAAAATATAAAGAAATTAGATTGTATAAATCTTGCAGTCCTTGTAAACCATGGAAACACTTAGAAATTTTCATTTTTTTACTAAATGTGACACATGTCATTGTTATTGAGAAGCTGTTTTCTTAGTGAAATATATGTTAAAAATTAAATAAAAATACAAAATAAAATTAAATTTCTCAAATATAAATAGAAAATTGACAAATAAAAAGGTATGTTTCTGTATCATCAAATACTATTTTGAACCGTTTAAGAGTAGTATTGGGCGGGAGGTTATGTGCTGCCACATCAGATTTTTTAATTTTTAGTTAAAAATATTTCCGAGTAGGCCCTTAAACAATTTTTTTATTAAACTTTATTAGAATATATGACGATCAGCGAAAACTCGATATGAAAATTACATGTATTACCCGAGATATGATTTTTTCAATTGGCACTACAACAACGATTTTTCATGAGAGTAAACATTTTATTCAATAGTTTTTCAATACACAATAAAACAGTGAAATTATAAAACAAGTAATAGAAGCCAAACAAATATAACCTTAAATATCAACAAACAAAACAAATGAAATGGCATTTCGCAGTTCTAGCCCACAATAGGCGTTAGGAGCAACGGCAGACACGCGATTTGCACTTTTCATATTTCAGGCCAATAAATCGTTGGGAGCAAGCGTGACGTTAAAATATGTTCAATTCGTTTCATCGCTTTACTTGGAATATTTTTTAAAAAATGCTTTACTATCTACTAATTATTCCGTAAGTGTTACACGATTTTGATACAAATTTGTCTTATTTCGTTTGTGATTTATCATTTATGTGCCCATTGGAAATAGATATGCAAATATAAAAGTTTCTGTGCTACCTCGAAAAAAGAGACAATCAATGGATACCTAAATATATGTATAGGTATACCATCATGTCATTGTGACCATATTTATTTTTGAGTGTGGAACAGCGCTTAGAGTATTTACACCAGTCAACTCTCAACTCCTATCTCCTAAGATGTTGGTTGTGGGAATTTAACCACGGGGCTATTTGTCCCCAAGTGTAAACAAACCTAAGCGTTATCAGAGAGCCTGTAACACCCGACTGTGACTAAATATCTGATATAGCGATATTTTAACGAAATAAACACTTTCCGATTGATATATTCGAACCCTGACTGAACGGGTGTCGTTAGAGTATGCAATACTGAGTAGAGTTTCAATAACGGGATTTCGGAATTTAAAAGTATCGCTTCGATATACCGGAATGCTGAGTATTATTTTCTGGATGTCCGTTATTCAATACCTGGAAGTTATTTACTCAATACCAGGATTTAGACTATTCTAGATAATTAATTGTCTTAATATTCGTAATATTTTGCCAGCTATCATTATCCACCCGTTGTCATAGGTATGAGTTGAGTGGACAAAACAGAAGGTTTCGAGCTCTGTATCCAAGTAAGAAACAACAAGTTTCAATAGCAGGATTGAACAAATAATATTTTTTCTAAATACTATACACTAGATGGGGTAAATAGCTCCGTGGTAACGAGTCGGACTGTGGATCGTGAGATCCTCAGTTCGAATTCCACAGCTGACAGTTGACAAATTACATTTACCTCTGTGCTTCCCCCTCCACTAACATTTTTGGGGGCTATGATTTGACGGCTGGTAACCGTACTTCATACGTAAAAATATATCACCTACCGAGATCTGCGTAAGCAGAGTGTCACACAATAATTTTATTCTATACACTTTTTATTTGAAACGTTTCTTCGCAGCTTATTCCATATTCGAAATAAATTAATTCTATTTTTTGTTTCAAGTAATTTTCCAATTTCCGATATGTAATTACGATCAATATATAATATATCTTCATCGAATTGCCATAACATATAATTATGAAGTTTCGTTCTTATGTCTCGTTCGTGAGTTATTGAACATGCAAACTCCCATCCATCTATTCATCCAAACAGACGCCATTAGCCTAAACGGATTCAGGAGATAGCCACATAAATATACCCATTGATTTTTTCATGATTTCTATACTTCTTACATTACGTATAACTTACACTACGTATAAGAAAGTAAAAATTACATAGCAAGAGCAAAACGATAGAATAGAAAGTTAACCCGAAAAGACATTCAAACCACTGACCAACAAGTAAACAATGAAAATCAAACCATTTAAACTCGCAACTAATGAAGAACGAGTCGTCTTCGATGGAATCTGCATGTATTGTTATTACATGTTTGCGTGTGTTTGTGGCGTGTGTGTTGAATGTATGTGGTACAATGGCGACATGCAGCGTGGTCGTGTTACACTTGCGGAGCCTAGTTTAGTGCTCAACATCGCTGCCCAAACTTCAAGTATTCGAGCACGAGGTCCGGCTCAAGACATCAAGACCCACTTGGAAACAGCCGAGCGTACGCATCGATGCTTTTGGGAGGACCCACCTTCGTATTTGTACAAGGTTTGTTCACAAAATAACTGAACATTTTGAATTATGCACCAACGGAGATTCAAGATATCGTTATTTGAGTGCAGAAGGTTTGTGTTACTAGCGATTTTCTGGAGTAACGATGCAAATTTGCGTGAAACTGGGGAAACCTTTCAAAGAAATTTAAGAAAGAACAAAGTTATGCCAAGACAACTCATGATTGCAAATAGTACACAATATTTCTTGATTCCAAATTTATTTTAATCCCTTATTATAAAAAGTTACACATTTTTACTTTCTTATACAAAGTATAAGGAAGTATTGGAATCACGAAAAAAATCGTTTACGAGATTTTTGCGGAAATACATATTTGGCGTCCACTGAATCCGTTAGGACCAATTTTCCCAATGATGAGGATGGATGGATGGATGTCCGTGTGCGCAATATCTCAAGAACGAGACAAGATATGTAAACGAAACTTGGAATTTATAAGTTTCATGAAAATATGAAGAGCTGACTTGATTTTGAATGAAATTGAAAAACCGGAAAAGGAAGTTTACTGGGCTCAAAAAACAAGAAATTCCATTTATTTCAAAAATAGAATCAGCTGTGAGAAAAAGTTTCAAATGAAAGATGTTAGCAAAACTATTTGGAATATAAAATGTTATTAGCACTTTTCTTGTACATGTTTCTAATTTTGAGAAAAACTAAATTATATATTTAATATACTCGTCTTTTTATAATCTTAGTTACAATGGGAACAAAAACTAAAACATTTTTAATGTCTATGTGTCAAACGTGTCAAATAATTATGAAGTGTCAGAAATATGTGTCGTGTGAAATATTATAATAGTATATTATGATACAAGTGTATAAGTAAGCTTTTAAAGCACGTACGACGAGTTTAAGAGCACGACGCGAAGCGGAGTGCTTTTAACGTCGCTAGTGCTTTAAAGCACTTATACACGTGTGTCATATGCTATTTTTTATTATACCTGCATCATACTCTGGAAAAAACTGGAAAGCAACATTTTGATTTTGATTCATTTCAAAATTTTGCGCGTGTGACATTTGACGTATATCGTTTACATGGAGACTGGTTAGCATTTGTTGTTTACATTTACAGTTTTGACAGATATTAATAGTAAATATTTTTTCCTGTTTCAAGTACACAAAGTCAATTTTGTGACACTGTTTTTCTCAAAAACAATAGTACAAAATTGAATTTTGTGCAACTGTTTTTGGGGAAATTATTATTTGTAAAATTAACAGTATGTCAAATTTGGAACTGTAATAGCTCACGTAAAATGATTGAATTGAATCCCCTGCGTCGGGGTTGCGGCCTGGGGCCCAAAAGGCCCCGCGGGCAAAGCCCCTTGGTGACCAGTGGTATATTAAACATGCCATAAATTTTACTTCATTTTTATTTTTATTGAATTTATGAACGTGAAATAGGAAAAGTAGTATGAACAACTCGTGTTACAATGCCTAATTGTAACACTAGTTGTTCAATATACTATTGTTGTTGTTTAGCAATTTTTAAAGCACGGCGTGTTTTAATCTTGCGCTTATGAATGCTGTAGCGTATTTTAAACACGGATTATGATGCAGTTATAATAAAAAAGTAATATTTGTATTATTAGTTATAAAGTTTTGAAGACTAGATATGAATTGATTTCTATTTTAAAATAAATTTATAGTTACAATGAGAACAAAAAATTAAACAGGTTTAACATCTATATATCAAATAATTGTCAAATGTCATACGCAAAGAACAAGTCATACATGTTCAGTTGGTTTTATTTGTATAAGAAAGTAGTGTGGTGCCCACAACAAATTTTTTATTGTTTAATCTTAAATTTGCTATTACTCTCATTTTTCAAATGGGTATTTTGAGATTTAGGTATTCTTCAGAAGACTTATTGAATGTAACAAAATCTTTTTAGTTTGCAATCTGTCTTGCGTTTTCAATAATGTTCTATGTAACATTTGTATTAATAGTTGTTGCATTTGACCATAGATTACACACTTGGAGATTTGTCATAATAAAGCACTTAGCATCTTACACCAAATTACACCACGCAGATCTCATTCTCATCTCCGTGTAAAATGTGGGTTAAATACACCGCAAAGCGTGAGTCATTTGTGCAGTTTTACTTTTATTTGCAGTGCACGTTGTCCCCTTAATGAGCACACGAGCACATGGGTGTCATTACAGCACCTCCACTTCTTCATCGCGCGGCGCAAATAGGTTATGTTACGTCTGTCTGTGGTGCGACTTCACCTCTGAACTTCACGCGCGCGCTGCAACAATGTCACAGCGACAGAAGAGGGGACGCGTCAGTGATAGTGACCTCGTTTCCGCTGCTAATGTTGTCGACTTGTTGATGAGATTTTTGTGGGAGAATTTTGGGATTGTGTTGGAATCTGCCGCTGAAATCTCTCATGTATGAACAGTGAATATATTTTAACTATTTACGAAGTTTTGTAGTAAATCTCTGCTTATATTTCGAAATAAATCTCTATTCAGTTAATTTGACGTGTGGTTACGTGTGGTCTGTTATTTGATTAGATCTATATTCTCAGATAAAAAAATTATAAATAGGTAAATTGTAATTAAGACGACAAATAAATAGAACAATATAAGAACCAATAAAAAAAAAAACGAATACGGAATAAGAATGGACTATAAAATAGTACAAGAGTTGGAAGAAGACGTAGTGAAAAAGATCAATCAATAGAGATTTGAACATACGAGTGTATGAAAAGAAAAAAAGGATGCATTTAAGGGCGCGTTTGAAAGTCGGTAAAACATGCTATTTTGATGCCTCTATAACTTCAAAATTTTAAGCGATTTGGGACAATGTAATTATATGTATGATACTAAAATGAAATCATTAGGGTTTCTAGATTGCTCTAAGCAAAAAAATAATAATTTCAAAACATTTTCTACTTAACAAAATAAACAAAAATAGTAAGCAGAAAAATGCGAAATTTGTAAATAGTTTTATGATTAATGTATTAAATATATAAAGATAAAATTTTAGCTTATGACAATCAGGACAATATAATCTATAATTCTGTTCAAAAATTATTACTGCAAATTGTGTAGTTTGTCCAAAAATTATTAAGTTCCTCATACGCAATATTATTTGAGTTCAACGTGTTGCCGACGACAGCGCTAGTAGTTCAAGGCGTGAGAAAACTTTCTTCCGGAAGTACATTTTGGTGCAATACATGGTTTTGCTGGAAAAGATAAATAAGTCACTTAAGTACTGCGGTTGTTACGACAAGTTAGGTTTTCAAACGTGCCATTAAGTGACTAGTAGAATGGAGACCAGGAAGGACGAGACAGACCCAAATCAACATGGCTAAAGGAAGCAGAAGATTTGAAAGAAGCAGGAATTAAATACTCAAGAATTAAAAAAAAACGATATGTACACGTGGAGAAACCTAACTGCGTACAAGGATTTAAAGGAAAAGAAACAGCGATTGATCTACCTCAACAAAAGGATCTAGATGCATGAATTGAGGTTACAACCCCTAAGCAAGTAGGTTGTGTGATGAAAGTTTATCTCAGTATTTGTCGGTTGTGAAGACCGAACTAAAAATCTTATGATCCACGGTCCGAAATGTTATCAATCACTTATCATTGACCTATTTACTCATATGTGATTTTATTATGAATTTCTTGATTAACAATCTGTCGCTTTCATTGTTTAATAATTACACTTGACATTGACACAGAATTAATGTTTCAGTTATTTGTTTGCATTATAACTAGTATATTAAAGCACGCATTTCATAATTGTCATTTTATTTTGTGAGAAGGAAGTTTGGGGCACGACACACAGCGGAGTGACCCAGCCCTTCGAATAAAATAAACGACAATTATGAAACGAGTTCTTTGTACTATTTTTTTATATTTTGCGCCTTTCATACAATTTTTATTTAAAAATCCAAGTTTAAATATTCAGGGAATTTTGTGTTAGTTGTTGACACTTAAGTCACGTTTAAAAATTCAACACCTAACCTTACCTTTTGCTATCTCTTCTTCTACTTACTATTATTACCTTCTGCTTTTACATTCAAAATGATAGAAAAATAACATTTTACAATTTGTATTTATTTATGGGGTAAATAGCTCAGTGGTAACGTATCGGACTGTTGATCGTGATATCCTCTGTTCGAATCCCAGTACCGACAGCTGCCAATTTAAATATACCCCTGTGGTTCCCTCTCCACTAACAACTTCAGGGGCTATGACTTGACGGCTGGTAACCGCATTTCATACGCAAAAATATATCACCTACCGAGATCTGCGTCAGCAGAGTGCCACACCCTTAATGGGTAAAAGGCGTGATGATATATTTATTTATTTTATTTATTTAGCGAAGTGTGACATTTGATATTTTTGGACATTATGACATTTCAGTAGAGTTACCAACCTTGAAAATATCAATTGTACTGTTCTATTATAAAAGTTTGTTATAGAAACAAAATATGATTATAGAACTACTCGTATCTATATTATTGAACATACACAGAATTCAGTTTTTCTCAAAATTGCAATTTTTTGTTTTGTGTCCAGTAAACTTGAATTTGCGGTCTTGCAAATAGGCCAAATCAATTCATCTTTTACTATCTATTATTAAGTTATTGAACATACGAACACATATCCGTCCATTCATCCACACAGACCTAAATAACATTTATATTCGTGAAAATCTTGTCATCGAAAGTAAAAATGAATTCCACATTATAAAAAAAATATCATCACGCCTTTTACCCTTAAGGGTGTGACACTCTGCTCGCGCAGATCTCGGTAAGTGATATATTTTTGCGTATGAAATGCGGTTACCAGCCGCCAAGTCATAGCCCCCAAATTTGTTAGTGGAGGGGGAACCACAGCGGTAAATTTAAATTGGCAACTCTCGGTAGTGGGATTCGAACTGAGGATCTCATGATCCACAGTCCGATGAGTTACCACGGAGCTATTTACCCCACGTCATATGGTAGAAAATTCCTTGGTAATGCATCGGACTGTGTATTATGAATCCTCAGTTCGATTTCCCACAACCGACATAAAATTGCCAAAGATCTATCAAAATATAATAGCAGATTTAGAACTGTGAATGTAATAATTAGGATAACACCCGTATGCCTAATGCAGAGGATGAATGTTTAAGGAGAAAATTTCTAAAAAAAAAAGTTTTCCCGAAAATTAACAGCACCTCTATTCAAACGGAAGATTTTATGGCAGTAGCTTCATGTCAAAGCGTGTTAGTAGATATTTTGACTTCTTCTTCATAGGATCTAGGCATTAAGGATAGTTTCAATTTTGACATTAAAACTCAGGCGGCATTTGGGTATTTTGGTTAAAGTAACAACGTTGTGATTGACAAAGTCACTAAGGAATAAATGAGTATATCACAACTCGGCTCTATGCGTTCAGTACCCTATACCAAAAGGTAAAAAGGATTAAACGATTAAGTGTGCATACAAGGATTAACAACAACTATGCTAATGAATTTGTTGCACAATATTGGCTGTACAGCTCGAGTAATAATCAAGTCCGAAGCTCGACCCATGGCAGTGACACAATCTCCCAGCGTGTATTTATCGGGCACTCATGCCGTGATTATACCGGGGGTCGGCCTTGAGGTCGCCGGCTTCGGCCCTGGCCGCGGACTATCAGTTATGAATGGAGCGCGTGCCGTGTTGAGTTGAGAGATCAGACAGACAACTGGAAAACCTTCACAGCGGACACTGGCCGTGAAAATGACTGGAGTTGGAGTTGCTGTCGGTGACCTTTCTATCTTTCTGATGCAGGGCACGCTGACAGGCAACATACAACTTCATATTTATTGTAATCTGCTTAAAGCAGAACTCGTTATGGGAAATACGAACCATGTCTCATTGAAGTTGGCCCACGAACTCAAATTCGATGTTGTCAATTTGGTATGGGATGAGCCAATAAACTAGCTGATATCTGGTGGGTTCATTGGGGTCGCTTACCATTTTTTTTATGAAACTTTACCTAAATTGAAGACTATCTACACTTTTAAAAAGCCTTAATTGTTATTCATTAAGCCACAATGATTTTTTTTAAATGTTGTGACGTCATTACAGATGTGTTGGTGGATCTTAAACAGTATTGATTTAAATAATTTTTTTTCACGACATGATAGGAAACCTCACCGTTCTTCTCCCGAAATAGTGAGGAAAATGTCTTGTTCCTCTCTAGAGAGGAAAATAAAGAAGTGTTACCAATATGAATGTTATTTACAAAAAAAAATATTACAAAAACTATAAATAAATTCCTAATTTGATTGAAAATCCTTATTTTAGTGATATACATACTTTAAATTGTCTTACAATTATGTCTTATATTTTTCTTTTTCTTATTTAATCACAATTTGACAACTTATTTAAGATTGGTTCATTGGCAACACTGCTATACCGCCTTGTGTCTGATAACCTAACTTTTAACGTTTAACACAAGAGGAAAGCTCTTCTTCCACTCTCGTTCGAAATGCCTCACTCGCTGCGCTCATAAGGCAAACGTCGAACTCGAGGAGGAAAAAGAAGCGCTTTCCTCTCTAGTTTGACAAAAACTATTGTCACATAAATGTTCTATTTTATTGTATTAATAATAATAAAATAAATAATATATATATATATATATATATATATATATATATAAAATATATGAATACAATTATTTACAATCTGTACTGTTTTAGACCCAGCAAAACCTCTACAATGACGTCACAACATATTTAAAAAATCATTGTGGCTTAATGAATAACAATTAAGTATTTTAAAAAGTGTAGATAATCTTCAATTTAAATAAAGTATCTTATAAAAAAAAAAGGTGAAAGACCCTATTACAAGTAATCGGAAAAACATTACTTATTCATTACTGAATTTTCATTTCTTTCTATTACTTGCTACCTTCTAAGCTTCTTGACTGCTCATTTTAGTCTCGATAATTATAAGTATTTCCTCTTGAATCCTGCTCTTTTCTTTTCTGGATATATCCTTCTTTCTTACGTTGCTTTAGTTCGCTTGTTTTAATCATTCTCAATAAGTGACCGTACCATGTTAATTGTTTCTTTCTGTATCCTCCCATTTGTTAATTAATTTTTATGTACTTGCTCCTTATTTTATGACTCCTTCCACCTATCTTAAGTATTTCATTTCAGCCGCTGTATTTTGCTTTTTGTTCTGACTCATTAACCGAGATTCGCTACCTTATATTAATATGGGACCACTCACATGGTTTTTTTTTCCCGGCCCTTCGGGCCTCGGCAACTAAATTCCATATTCGTGATAAAAAGTTTAACTTCAGTGCTTTGATACATAAATAACTATTAACATTTACAACCTAAATTAGCCTAATTGTAATCATTGATTCATTGACGCTAAATCTTTAAGTACTTTGATATTTATTATTTTGTACGACTAATTAAATAACACTTGTGAGTCAAATGCTTTTGATAAGTTAAAACGGTTTGTTCAGTTTGTCGTACAACTTTTACTATAAATCGTTACAAGTAGGGCCCTCTTAATAGTGAATATGAGGGTCGTAATCGCTTGCGATAAAGCGCTCCATTGTAAAAAATATTACGGTTACTTGCATATCTGATAATCCACTAAACTCCAAAATATTAAAATTGCAGCATTTACTGTTATCTACGTCCATAACGGTAAAAGTCCTAAACACTATTAGTCGACAATATTACAATAGCATATTTCATGCGCAATACCTGAAATTGTAGTAATATTCCGTAACCAAAATATGGCAAAAACCTACCTCTAATCTGTGTGATAAACATATAAAATTTAGCTAAATTTCGGCAAACCCAAACCAGTAAAAGTAATAAACCAATCGAACGGTTATAAAGCGGTATCTTTATAACCGGACCCTTAACTCTGTTGTAAAAACAGCCGACAATCAACTACCGAAAACGGTTCTTTCGTGCAATAAAACTGTGCCAGACTCCCAATAAACTTGACCTGGATTCCGAAAATCCATCAAGAACTTGGCGACAGCTTAACGTCATTTTAATAGACTGCATACGAAACACAGAAACTTATGTTGGAAGACACTGAAATTTCAGTTACAACTATTTATATTTCATGCATAACTGTTTTATCTTAACGATTTTATCTAAACCCAAACGTATACTTGGTATTGTAAAACATTGTAAACGATCAAAATAAAGTAGTTGCTCAGTATTCAAAGATGACAAGGAGAAGAAATAGTGAAAAAGATCAAACAGAAGAAAAGGATGCAATTTAACCAGTAGTAGAATGGAAACCAGGAGCAAGAGGAAGATCTAACGGAAGCAGATCAACATGGCTGGTAGTTCAAATAGATTTAAAAGTAGCAGGAATTAAAAACTAGGGCCAGTTGCACAGGTACCACTTAAGTTTTTTTTAAGCTTAAGTTTTAGTTTAAGGTTTAGTTGTTGCACAGTTTCGTTTTTCAGTTTAAACTGTCACTTAAATGTCAAATACTTAAGCGGTACATGTGGTGTCGCTTAAATCAAAGTTTAACATTTTTTATGTGTTTTACTTCCATTATCCACTTTAGATATATTTCTAAAATGGATCCTTTAATTATTATTTATATTGATGACAATAAGGATGAAGAAATCTTATATATTGACATTTTATAAGACTTTGTCGTAGTCCTGAAGAGAATAGGTACAATAATTTTTATGAATGGAATGATGAAGAATTTTCTAAAATCAGGTCTTCCCAAACATTATCATCCACCGGGCACTTACGTGTTTAGTATTTTGTCCCGGCGTCCTTGTCAAAATATGTGTACAATGACATAAATCAGACACACGAATGAAAACCACTCAAGATAAACCTCATATTTATTAAAATTAAATATTCCAAACTAAAACCATGAAAATACAAAAAAAAAATTCAAATAAATGGTGAAAAACTTCAACAACTCACATTTTTTCAAAACTCGGAATAAGGTTTGACACTGCCACTTTCATTTCTCGCTCCACATCGATTTTTGAGCGATCTTTAATTTTTATTACAGCTACAGCTGAAAATCAGGGTTTACTTATTTCCAAAATACGAGATAAAACAGTAATAATTGACATTCATGTTTGCCAACATTGAATATTTTTAGTTTAGGTAAGTATTTTTTTATTGGGAACTGTGCAACATATACAGCATAAGTATTCGGTTTAATTTGCAGTTTAAGGTTTAACTAAACTTATACTTAAGTGGTAACTGTGCAACTGGCCCTTAAGAAAAACTTAAACCTAACTATAGATGGATTTAAAGAAAGAAAAAAAAGGATCTACATAGCTTCATAAGAAGTGGCGTTACCCCATTGGAGTGTAAAGCTACTATATAATTAAAATAAATATATCATCACGCTATTTATCGATTTTGTTTGTGGCACTTTACTTTCGCAAATCTTTTCTTAAATTTTTTCGTATGAAGTTCGGCCACCAAATCTTAGGATCCACAGTCCGAGCTATTTATCCTTTAATTAATTAACAATATTCCCTAATTCTCAATGCTGTTAATGCATAAAACATTTTGCCTCATCTATGAGCAGTGCTAGCGCTAGGAATTCTTACAATACCATTTTATAGTATCCATTCTCCCCCGTCTTCATCGACGAATACCATAACTGGTAAAGGACGCCTGGACTCGAAATTTAAATCACGTTTACATCAGTTTATGACACTCAATTTGCGAGGATGACGCGGCAAAGGCATCAGAAGCAATCCGTAGGTTTACCGTTACTGTTGTGTCGGTATTCAGTGCTGGCTATCAGCAGGCAGAGCTGGAGAAGTGTCTGTCAAGATACGTGACGATTAAGATTGTGATGGCTTCTTGATTACTTAGAATTTGAATAGATGGAGATAGACGCTGGGTGTATAAAGAAATGATAGTTTGAATACAATGTAACCGTAAATAAATGTAATTGTATATTCGAGAACTACGCGTATTAATATGTTGGCGTTTGTAGTACTAGTTGACCAAGATATGGAAGTAAAACAATTGTCTCATAAAATACCAAAGTTTTGATGTTCTGGGTGTATTATTTGTTATAAAAGAAACCTAACTAAACTGCCGACCGTAAGTGGTCGCCCACTATTAATATTTGATTTTTGTTGGCAAGGGTTAAACATAATGCTTGACGATAAAAATAGGACATTTTTTATGTTTTGTTTATTGTTTAGTACACTTTAATTTTATTGTCTTCAAATCATTCAAAGACTTTTAGCAACCGTTTTAATCAAATTTAACTGCAACTATATATATAATGTCTTATTTTTTTACCCAGCAAAATATATACGGACCCAGAATAATATCATTTGGCCCATTAAGACTTTTGGAATAACTAAAAAAAATTGTTCTGATCTTACGAAGGGAAAATCGTTGTACTCAATTTATTTGTATCTTAAATTAAATTATTTTTAAGAATATTTCAGGGCAAAATAACAACTGAAATAATAACATATTATAGGCAACAACATGGATGCGATCGTTTATTCCGGTTCACTCAATAACAAAAGTTAAGCAAGGCTGCCCGCGGTTAGTATTTGGATGGGTGACCGCTTTGCAAAAACTCATTCCAGCGAACACTGCGTGTTGTCACACCACCGAAAACGAGGAACCGATGCGGCATATAACCTCAGTAGTTGAGTCCGCTTTAAAAAAAAAAATAACAAAATATATTTACAGAAATCACTAAATAATGATTTCATTTTGCCCAAAGGTATTGGCTGGTACCACGAACACTGTTTTTGAATATAATGACAACAAAATATAGGAAAATGTTCAAATAAAGATTGTAGGTAATATTATTCTACATCTTTTTGATTACAATGAAATTTACCTTTACTCATTTATTTCCTAAAATATACCCAAAAACCCTGATAGACCACTAACGGTTGATGAATTATTCCCAAACTATAATGAATTTGTAATTTAAATATTATACCTCACTTACATATATGTGTGTGCGGAAGGTAAAAATGATAGAATTTAAGATATAAATATGGTGAATTAAATAATTTTCCTTTGTTTGGTTTTAACTGGGCCAAATGATATGATTCTGGACTCGTACGTACCATTGTGAAGATTTGAAATGCATCGAGAATATATTCGTCTGCCGCATATTTGAAGCAAAGAGTGTGGAAAATATTTTTAAAACGTATTTCGTCAACGGTACAAATTAGCGAAAAAGTTTCAAATTGTATTCTACATCTTTTTAAGTATAACAAAATTTAGTCTAATCACTTACACACAAAAAAATATGTAACACTATTTCAACACTAGTCCACACTATTTTAAATGTTAAATTTAAAACTATAAATAAAGTTTATTTTTAGTGTTATTATACATTACATGTAGTGTATATTTTTCACTAGTGTGTAGTGTTACATTAAGTGTTATAATTAGTGTCAATATAGTGTTGTATTGCAGACCGTTTTATGTGCCTAGAAGGACAGTTGTTTTTATTACTCGTTTGATTTATTCTCCTCGGCGATCGCCTCGTAGGAAAAATTCCATATTCGTAATAAAAAGTTATACTTTAGTACCGTGATATATAAATGACTATTTTTTTTATAGATTTCAGTAAAATAAAATGATTTGAAAAACTGTTACAAACGTGAAATTGCTTTTATTATTTTATTATTATAAATAAGAAATTATAGATAAATAGAGAAACCTACAATAATAATAAAAATAAAATGAATTACCATAACATTCATTGTTCAAATCCACGAAAAACGTTCATTAAAAATCCCATATATAATTAAGTCGAAACCATTATTATTTATAACAAAATAATTCACTGACAACCCAATATTAACATTCCCATTTACATCGGAACGCTGGCATACAATTTGCATGGAACAATACAGAATAATAATTAAATTCTCGTTGTTGTTGTGGTTATCTCTCGCTATGTGAACTTGCACTTAAATAAATAACCGATTCAAGAGTTAACTTCGCTAAAGACGCCTAGAAGCAACAATAAAACTTTCACATCGTTGCTAGTAGAGGAGTACGAATACCCACCCACGAATTCTAACATGTGCTATTAAAACACAAATTCCGCAGTGTCAAATGTCAACAGTCAACAGAACTGATACAATATTTTTTTATCGTACATAAAGAAACTTCGACATAATTTTAGCTACATTCATCTGTACACTTACATTGAAAAATATATACATGTTCTTGTTGAAGCCTATTTACTCAATATCTATTACAATATCCAATTTATACAAACATTGAAGAGAGGGATTCAATTGGTTCCGTTTTCGTCTTGAGACTAACCTAATTGTGTTAAAAGTGATTTTATTGTTACTTTTAAAACGTTGCTAACGATTTGTATCAATAATTGAACAAAATATAACTCTACCTGTCAAAATATTATTCTACATTTTTTTTTAATATTTACTAAATACACTAGAATGATCGTAGATAAAATTTTGTATAATATACGTGTTAAAAATGATATATTTCGTGGAGTTGTTTCACTCGGTCTTGTTTCACAAACTTTCCCACTTACTCGTAAAATGTCACCTTTAACACTTATATCAACTATTCTATAACACTGTTTTGGATACTACGCATTCCACAACAAAAAATTATATTGGAATAACTATCATTCCATACGCGTATGGAATAAATTCGACGAATCAGAGCCGCATATTATATGAAGTATCTTGATTCAGTTACTATGGTTAGGTCTGTTTGTTTTAATTTTATTTATTTGAGTTTCACGTTTTCAACAGTTTTGTATTTGTATTTTCTGTATAATTTCCAAAATCTTGTTATAGAAAGTATAGTCTACAACATGTAACGGAATGGCATATCCCACAATCGCAAACCGTAGTCCTCGCCTTCGGCTCGGACTACAAACTTTTTGCTCGCGTGGAATGTGTCATTCCATTACTTGTTCTAGGTAGAATATACTATTCTTAATAAAATAGCGTGTAATAAAAACCACAAAAAAGATTAGTTGTTAAATACGGTTATTTTGAGAGTTATTTACAAAATTAAATTATGTATCTATCATTTAAATGTTATTTGATAAAATGATCTTCCATATTTCTTACAAAGCACAGTCGTAGAAGAGTTAGTGTAAAAGTGCCAGTGTTACATCCCTCGCGTCTGTCATACATTGACACTTTGCACAGTTAAAGATAACTACATTAGTCATTTTAATCTATGGATCTCTCTCCAATAACATCTCTGAGAGCAGTGACTTGACTGCTGGTAACCACTTTTTACGCTTAAAAATAATTTATTTACCAATATCTGTGATGATATATTTGTTTATTTTTGGAAGTCTTGTGTCTCAAATTTTTTATTAGGATATATTATTACGACCCTAAAATCATGTCATTTGAGCATTTGACCCGTAAAGGAAAATTGTTTAATTCACCATTTTTATATCATATATTATTATTATTATCTCCGCACATACTTATATGTAGGTAAGGGAGGTATTATGCTTATGTTACGAATTGATTACATTTTAGGAACAATTTATCAACAGTAAGTGGTTGATTATTTATAGGCCTATCAGGATTTTTGAGCATATCGTCGTAAATATATGAGATAGAGTTAATTTCATTAGAATTGAAAAGATGTAAAATAATATTACCTACAATCTTTTTCTATATTTTATCATCAGATTCAAAAACAGTATTCGTAGTACCTTTAGGCCAAATGAAATCTGTAAGTTAATGATTTTTGTTAATTTGTTATTATTTCAATTGTTATTTTTCCATAAAAAATTCTTAAAAATAACAGAATTTAAGATACAAATAAATTGAGTATCACAATTTTTTAGAACAGATAAAAAAAATTTTTTAAAGTATATCTTAAAGTCTTAATTGGGCTAAATGATATGATTCAGGGCTCGTAGGTACAATCCGATGAAGTCTGAAATAAAAACGCAATATTTCATAACTAGCTTTCGTTATTAACTCATTTACAGTTAAACATCTATGGCATTTTATTTTATGGCCGCATTATCGTCATACGGAAAGAAACATAAAAGCCAGCAGAATGAAAAGAAAAGAAGTAATATTTAACAACAAAACGTCTGAAGTAACAATAACAAATTCCATGCAGTGCCTGTAGTTCCGCCTTCATGTTTTGGAACAAGATGACTTTCAAAACTAAGTCGTCCGGCCGTCCGGGCATATATCACTTGTTTATCTTGGAGTTCGCGCTGTTGAACGCGGATGACGTGCGAGATTTGTGTAGCCGTTGTGCATATCAGTTCTTCAGTTATCTGCCTACACAGCCACGGTGTGATGCTAACCTATAATAAGAGTTACATTTCAAGGCCACTTGCATTTCGAGGTCACACGTGCTCAATAAAATTTCGTTTCGTGAATCGTGAAATGGCCTATGTGTACGAGTACGAGTACTGGTCGCGGTTCCGTGGTACAACGTGCCTAAATTTCCAGATCGCCATTTGCATGTTTTCGTTTGGATCGGTGGATTAATTTGGTGCATTTTAATTGCTCTTATTGCGTATTCAATTTAGTTAGGAAAATATATTAGTGTGTTCAACCTCAGCTCTTTATATAAATATGTATATCATGAATTACTTTTCGCTTTCCAATTGAATACAAAACATTTATACCGAGTTCAGAAATTCTAAATGTTACACATTCAAACTTGAAGATGTAATAATAAAAACTAATATTGCAGGTCATCCAAGTGGATCAATCCTCATTAGTCTAAGAAAATTAGGTCAAAAATCGTCGATCAGCCGAAATAATTCGTGTAGTTTTGAAAATTGGTACAGCTATTGCTTGAGGTTTCCTAATAAACATACTAAAAGTCCCCGAGGGTGGGGGGTGAGCCGGCGGAAGGGGAGGGGGTAAAAGGTCCCTTTTTATAGTTTTTGGCTCATATCTCGAAAGCTGTTAAGAATATCATTACAGTTGCTTATACATAAATTATTTATTTTATTAATTTTCCTGGGCTACATCTGTTGTCATTGATTCATTCATAAAGAATTGAAAAGTGGCGTATGGGGATTTCAATACTATTTTAATTCGGTAAAAAGTTTTTAATTAATAAGCACGTTTTAGGGTCACTAGAATCCTATTTAATAGTTATACGATGATATATGTGTGTGTGTGTGTGTGTTTGTCTGTCCATGAGAATCTTTAGAGTTACGGTTTCTCAAAAACTACTTCACTTAATATTTTGATATTTTATGTCAATTTTATCACCTGGGTATGAGCTGATTAGTTTTTGGTGATAATCCAATAACTGGAAGTGGCAATTTACTTGAAGCCCTATCAAGTTATTTTGAAATATCTAAGTGAACTATGGTTTAATGGCAATTTTAGTTGCTAGAATAATGTTTCAATTATTAATATCTACAATTATTGTTTGAAACCTTTTTCTCTTACTGTCTCCATTTACGAATTATAACATTTCACACAATTCTACCTATTCACTTTTCAACAAACGTGTAAATAAAAAAGTGGATTCAATTATTTATTTTATAAAGATATTGACGATCGTTCGAAACTAGTTATTCTCATTTTAATTTAAATCTCTTCCCTGAGGACTGAATAAAAAACTATTGGAGGTCAAAAATTATTTTTTGACATATGTGGCCGTCTCCTCCATGAGACCTTAAATTTGATACCAAACTTAATACGATTCAAATAAAAGGTTTTAAAAAACAATTGAAGAACGCAAAAAACTCGGTCGAGTTCAATTAATATCATTTTTCAAAATTTATTATTAAATATGTAATAAGTTTTTCTCAAAACCGTAAGTACATACGACTACAAGAAGAAATATTTTTGTGTGTAAATTATTTCGCAGCTAATTTTATATTCGAAATAAAGTGAATTTATTGTTTTGTGTTTCAAGTAAACTTATACTTCCGATTTTGCAAATGTAACCAAAATTATCTCGTTCGTGAGTTATAGAAGATACGGACACACATTCATCCACGCAGACGTCATTGACAAAATGGTCAAAACGGAACCAGGAAACCTTTAAACATGCATTTCCGTATCGATCGAAGTAAAAACGTACACTCTTATTCTCACCTCACTATTTTGATTCTGAAGTATTGTCATTTCATTATGTACTATTAATACTATAACACGAAATAGTACTATACATGAAATCGTGTTCGATATACTTGATTATTTGTACAAATATGAGTTCTATAATTCGGATTTGAATTAATTAGATAAACAATTCAATCATATATTTTCTTTAGTTTCAGTCAACCAAGTTTCCAAGTGGGATCAAAAGATAAAATTCCTGATTATAATAATTTTTTAATAAAATAATTGTTTATGACTTGTGATAAAAATCTAATACTACAAGAATGACCTAGACGCGACCTAATTCTTCCGTACGTACTTAATAATTCATTTATGATCCGTTGAAGTAATATCAAGTTATTAGTGTTTTGAAACAAAATAATTAAATATTTTATATACTAACCACATACGAGTGAAGAAAAATGCAAGGTAAAATTGTTACGCTAATGCAACAAGGATTTATTAATTACTGTCCAAGAATATTATATCCAGTATACCTTGCAATTCTTTTCGAAAGAATTATGAAAACACAAAAGATGATTTTTACCTCCTGCCACATCCTGTAAACTGTAAAGGAAGTATAGGAATCATCCTAAAAATTCGGCAGTTAGTTATCAGTGGATAAATACATTTTAGGGTCCCTAGAATACAATTGTAATAGATTTCGATGATATGATGCCTGTTAGTTTGCCTTCAGTTACGGTTTCTCAAAAACTAATAAACAAAAAATTTTGATATTTTGTATATATCAATTGTATCCCCTCTGGAGAGCTGATTAGTTTTTAGTGATAGTCCAATAACCGGAAGTGGTAGTTTACTTGAAGCCCTACCAGTAAATTATGACTTAATGACAATTTTTGTTTTAAAATAATATTTCAAATATTAATATATACTATTGTTGTTTGAAACATTTTTCTCTTACTGAATACCATTTACGAATTACAACACGTTAAATAAAAATTATATTTTAACATTTTCGTTTAAATTTCGTAATCTGTGCAATTTGAAGAAACAAAACAAAGCTTGAAATTTTTTTTGATATGTGTTCTAATTGAAAACTAAATTTTTTGAAGGTATGAGCGTTTTTGATAGTGGAAATCCGTGTTCCTGGATTGTTCAATAAGAAATCTATTGTAGGAGGTACTGTGGTGCCCACAACAAATTCTTTATTATGATCCTACATAGGTACGCTATGATGTTCAGAGGCAAAAAGTAAAGAAAAAGCACTAAAATATCAGCGAAAACGCGCAATGAATTTTAAAACAAATGAAAATCAAGTGTAGTTTTTAATTTATATATTTATTTTTTTCACAACCGGGAGAGAAACTCAGTTTATATGATACCAAAATAATGACAGAAACAGCCATTTTCATATCTACGGGAGATTTGTTTACTGTCTCTCCTGTCGTGAGAGAAAGTACTCAAATAATGTGAAAAATGAACAAAATTAAATGAATCATAGGTAACTATCATAAATTTTATTACAATTCAAATGATTTTGAAATACATAAAAAACATCTTAAATATTGGGGTCGTGAAAAAAATAGTATATAAACCGCAGGAGAGATGTGTATTTTTGCTCGTGCTTCAATTTATTCCGCGGGAAAAAATTATACACCCTTAATGTATAAATACTATTATAACCAGAGAGTCAAAATTATACGAGAGTTTCAGATAAGATGCAGTATTTGCATTTGCTTTTTTGTCTTTAATATATTACTGCGTCTATTGGGCTTCCAAATTATCAAGAGATGGCGTTGATCACAATTCCCGAAAGGCACATGTCAAATTCATCTTGTGTGATATCTTATGATGGCGAATTAGTGTTGGTAGTTTGCTTTTATTGGCAGCAGAACTGTTGCCATACACACTGCAAATTTTACTGTTTTTATAGGATTTTTTTAATAATACGGTTTAAACAAATGTTATACTTACATTGGAATACTCTTAAAATAACTACTAT
This sequence comes from Poecilus cupreus, assembly GCA_963942605.1. Taxonomy (NCBI): domain Eukaryota; kingdom Metazoa; phylum Arthropoda; class Insecta; order Coleoptera; family Carabidae; genus Poecilus; species Poecilus cupreus. The sequence continues at coordinate 16,136,921 of OZ012719.1, read as the reverse complement.
TGTTATTAATTTTTTAAAAATAACAATTAATTTCAAAATACATTGAAATTTATGTACCTTATGGTTAGTTTAGCTTTGTACCACCAGTTAGCGTATTTTAATTTTGGAAGCCCAATATACATTATCATACTGTTTGAGATAAAATGTAACATTCATCTGTCTAAACTATGTAAGATCTTGGTGCCTTTAGTTTTTTTTTCTAATCTTTTCCTCTTTTTCATATCAATAATCCAGATTTTCCTATCTTCGCTAAGATTATTTAGTTCTTTTACCCTATGTTGTCTGTCATACTTACTTTTCTATATTTGCTGATCTTTTTACATGTGTTCATGACGACGATCAGAAAGTTTTGGTTTAAGTTTTTCTTCTCTAGTTGATATCATGACTCTTAAATTTCTTCTCATTAAAAGTTGTTCTGGAGATGCTTTGCATACTAATGCTCTATTGCGGTGTCAATAATCCGAAATATGGATATTAACATTGTAAATGTTAAATGAACTTGTCATCATAATGTACTGATTTATAAACATATCATAAACATTTATCATACTATAATCATACTTGCACCAAGTAAGCATTCAAAGTTTTTCTTCATTAGTAAACATTCAAATTATGATAAGTTCATTTAACATTGAAATTGCATTTTACCTGCAACAGTACTGTGATATATAAACTTGTAATCATAGAAATACATTAATGGGAGAAAAATAAATGTAGCATCTTAAGTGAAACTCACGGTATATAATAGAATCTGTGACCATAGTCAAATTTAAGAAAACAAACTATAAAATAAGTAAATTAACTGTGATGTTATCTTATAACAATAATAAAAACTACATAAAATATTATAATTCTATATGATTTTTCGATTTGAAATCAAATTCATTGCAAGTCGCGCTATTGACGTGACGTCATATTGGTAGGTAGATCCATAGATTTAATAATATATATGGATGGAGCGTTGGCTATGCTTTTAATACAGTAATCAGTTACCAACATAAGAGAGAGATAGTCATATCTAAAATTACGCAGTGGGAGAAGAACAGCACATTTTCATGCCACCCGTCACTTGGCATGAATGTGCTGTTCTTCTCCCATTTAGTAAATTTAGATATGATTATCTCTCTCTTATGTTGGCATTAAACTGCTGTATGTAAAAATCAAGAAAATGTTGTACACAAATTCATGTAGTTTCATTAGGTTGAAAACTTTCTCGTTTTATATTTAATATCCATTTCTTACTTAAATCCACATTTTTCGGAAAACTGTAATAACTATGTATATATACAGCGTTCTAACCTAAAAGAGACATATTTATCTCTCAAATGAGATACCGTTTTTTGTAACTCGTTTTTTTACAATTACATGCACAACAGGATTTTACCTTATTTGATATATTTAAATGACAAATAATTGACAAAATTATTAATTAGGGCAAAAACTCTCACAAAAATCTATCAAAACAGTATTCTACTCACACGTCAAACGTCAAACCAAGTTCTTGTCATCTGGAGATGAAAGTCACGTGACGGGTGGACTTTCATCACTCTATCTCTATCACACTGTGCTGGTTACAGACTAACTTTGTCTATACTCCTTCCATACATTTTATTAGTTTTATGGGCAGATCATAGTGCTTTGAAACTAACGTTTGTCAGATGTCGGGTAATATAACCCATATTTTATATTTACTTACAATTGATATCATCCAACCAAGTTATAAATTTCAACGAAATGGTGTAATAAACCAGATACCTTTACGCTCCGTCCCAAACTTGTATTATTCATCGAACTAAAAAACGTTAAAAATCACGAGAGTTCAGTTAAGTCATCCCTTTATGCTTTTAAACCACCGCCGACAACGGTCTGGTCTCGCTAAATTCTTATTTACGACCCGTCTTAAATTGCACCTGAAATAAAGAAATTAACTTCGGTTCGCCAAAATGTCCGCAATGCTTTTCTACCTGATAAGTCAACGAACTGCGTCAAAAGTTTGCGGAAAAATCTAACCGTACATGTTGTAAAAGTCTACCTGTACGAATGCGAAAATATTACCATTTATTTTGACTTGTCGAATTTATGGCTGTATATAGGTAGGCTCTTTGTTGTTTGGGTAATTTTGGGATTAGCGACTGTGGGTGATTCTCCACGCTGTAAATATTTGTACTGCGATGAGAAGTGATGAATAGGGTTGTACTACTTTAAAAGTATTATTTAGCGGATTTAAATCATATTTTAATTAATTTTGCTTCGTTTTCACTTATAATTTGTTTAATAATGTTTTACGGCATCAAATTGGTTACGATATCTGTTAAGAACATTTTTATTTTATATTTGGGGACGATGTATTCATTTATTTTTATTTCAAATAACACATTCGAGAATTTGGTTACTTTTGATGTATTATACAAATTTGTTACTGGTCTAATCTAAATATTTTTTAAATCATTTTTATGCTCAATCAAATTACTTTTTTCTATTAGAAATAATAGTAAATAGTCAAAGATTAAATTTTAATTTCCTACAAATAACAATAACGAATGAAAAGTTTTAAAAATGTGAATAACATATATTATAGTTCCTTGTTATTTAGTAGAGGGCCAGGTGCCAGGGCAATTGTTTGTGAAATTAATGAAGTTAAGCAAAATATTTGAAATATGTAGGTTACTAAATATCTATAATAATAATAATAGTAGTTTATTTAGCCAAAAACTGCTAATAAATACATAAAACAAACTATATTTGTACACCAAAATAACACCAGTTATATTGTTTGTGGTAAATAATATTATTGTACCTTTTTCTTAAAATTAATCGTCGAATTCACATTTTTAATAGTACTAGGGAGTTTATTGTTTAGTTCTAAACCCTTATAAAACATAGAATCACTAGTACTAGATTTTTATATCTGTTTGTATTAAAAACAGTAATTTTATTCACTGTTTAAGAAAAAAACAAGACTTTTTATACCGTTAGTTTCAGCTAAGATGCAATATTTAGTAGTTACTAATTTGTATTAAGATACCCGTTAAGTTACACAATAGATGTTTCAATTATTTGTTTTTATTCATATAGCAACTATGATTTTGAAATACTTAATTTATACATATTTAGATTTTCTCAAAATTTAAAGTAAAACAAAAACATTTTGTTGTGGGCACCACACGGCTTTCTTATAAATGTAAATCTTAATTTTATTAAAAAATTTAAAAAAAAACAATAGGCGATAGCACAGAAGTAGTATTGAACTTTCAGTTCAGCAGTTATAATAATTATAAAATTATAAAAACAAACGACGAGCGTTCAAAATTAATTTTTAATATTTTAATTATACTCTCCTCCTTGAGACCGTTAATTGGATACCCAACATGATGGGTATAACAAATAATTATTACATATTATTTTCCATCAATTCTGTATTTGACATAAATTACCTGCAGGTAAATTCATTGTTTTATGTATAAAGTAAACTTCCGGTTTTTTAATGGTAACCAAAATCAACTCGGTTCTTTATGTCATGGAACTTATAGCTAAGAAGTTTCGTCAACCGATCTTTTCTCGTTCGTGAGTTATTTAACATCATTGATCGATCCACACAAACGTCATTGCGATTAATGGTCTAAACGGATTCAGGATTCAGGGGATTTCAAAAATGAATTTCCTTTTACTAAGTATAAGAAAGTAAAAAATGCGAACATTTTCTTTTCAAATATTATTGCTAACATTAATTGCAACTTTTACGCAGTTGATTTTTATCTGAAATAAACTTTGTGTGTGAAGTAAACCTCCATTTTGCAACTCAGTTTTTCGCTTTGACATTTATTATTATAAAGTTGGGTTACTCTTGATCTTCTCGTTCGTGAACTTGAGTTATATAAAGACACATTTCCATCCATCCACACAGATGTTATTGGGATAATTGTCAAAATGTATTCAGACGGCCTCAAAACTTGTATTTGATGTAAGAGCGTCATTGAGAAGATATTTAAAAAAATGGACAATAGTCTGTAACCACATTGCAACTAGGTTAGAATAGAACAGGCTAGAATTAAGCAGAATTGTGTAAGCAATATTATTAACACATATTTTCATATGTCGAATATGAACACCTTGTTTTTTTTTTTTTTTTTGTTATGATTATAATGATGGCGGATGCAAAGCATATTAATTTCTGTACGTTTGAGAAATCCCAGAATATAATATTTTACTCAGAACTGTCAAGAGAAATTCAAAATTCTCAGTAAAAATCCAAACCCGTTATTACGAAGTCCTATAAAAACGTCTCGACATAAAATTGACCGTTACTTAAATGTCTGACCCAGTTTACTGTAAGGGTTGCGGCGAGCCCTTCAGAAAAAATCAAGAATTACTTTAGTTGAACAACAGAAGCGCAGAAGCCGTATATTGTTATACCAGATCACATAGCGGTACAGCGAGGACCGAGGAGGCAACGTTCAACAAAAACGGTCATTAACGTAACCTACACTTTTCGCCTACGACATGTGGCTTGTAAAAGGATTGGGCTTGTAAATTGTATAGCGATAGGGGTAGTTGTCGAACGTCGATTGACGGCTGTTCAAAATGATCGTTTATTAATAATTTTAAAATAAATGGGATGTTTCTAATCTAAAAGGAGTTATTTGTAAAAGGAACCGAAGGAGAAATTTCATATGTATTAGAATATAAAGCGTCTCTATGTCAAGGACAAAAAAAAAGAATAATCGTGCATATTTGTAATAGAACTTAAGTTTTAAAATATGGTGTGGATATCACAAGACTATTAGAATGTTTAATAATTACACGTTTCTTATTATCTTTCTGTTCTTATAGCAATTTATTATTTAAATTTACTCCTGTGGTTTTCCCTCTAATAACAACTTTGGGAGCTATGACTTGACGTCTTGTAACTGCTTTTTATACGCAAAAATATATCACTTACAGAGATCTGCGTAAGCAGAGTGCCACACTCATAATGGGTAAAAGACGTGATGATATATTTATTTTATTTATTTATACAATATTAATTAATGTATTTACATGAAGAAATATATCATAAGTTAAAAACATTTCAATAATTGAGAAGGATCCAAATAATATTTTAATTTTCAATTTGGAGGGTCTCCCGAAACGTCCAATAAAGTCTAACGCATGTACCATCTCAAATACTCTTCACTTTGATTATTTAAGCCTTGCTAAAATTTAAAACTATATTTTAAAAACAATTGAATTCAAAATTAAATTTTGAATATTTTAATTTAACTCATATCCATGACCATGAATTTTATACCAAACTCGGTAGGAAATCTAATAACTATAATATAAACAATTGACGATCTCAAAAAAAAAATTATTTTAGATTACCTCACTTTTCTGGGACCATTTATTTGGTACTAATCTCGAAAGGATTTAATTAAATATTGTAATGGAAAACAAATGACGATCGTTTAAAAGTAATTTTTGTTATTTTACATTAACTCTCTTCTCTGCGACCATTAATTTAATGTCAAACTGTGTAGAATTCAAATAGCTCCGTGGTAACGCATCAGAATGTTGATCGTAAGATCCTCAGTTCGAATCCCATTGCCGACAGTTACAAATTTAAATTTACCCCTGTGGTTCCCCCTCCAACTAACATCTTTGGGGGCTATGATTTGACGGCTAGTAACCGCACTCTAAAAAAATATATCACTTACCGAGTTATGCGTAAGCAGAGTGCCACACCCACAATGGGTAAAAGGCGTGATGATATATTTATTTTATTTAAAAAAAAACAACTGTCGATCGTCTAAAATTAATTTTTGACATTTGAGTTCAAGTCTTCTCCTTAAATGAGACCTTTAATTTGATACCCAACTCGATAGAATTGATTTATTAAATAACATTTCCAAAATATCTATATTATTAAATACATAATTTAGTGTTTCTTCGAAATGGAAGGTTGCAAGAGAAAATTGCAAACATTATTATTTACTTTCAATATTTTACTAATTTCTTAATTTCGCTACTGATTCAATATTCGAAATAAAAAAAAATATATTGTTTTGTGTGACTTCCGGTTTTGCAATTTTGACCAAGTTAACTCACTTCTATACAATGTCATGTATCTTCATTTATTATTTTGAAGTTTCTACAGTCTAACATTTCTTGTTCGTAAGTTATTGAATATACGGACACATTCATCCATGCACACAGACATCACTGAGATAATGCTTAATACGAATTCAAAGTACCTCAAAACATTTACTTATCCGAAAATCACGACTTTTTATAATAATTCCTACACATTCTTATACTAGGTACCTTTGATGTTTATGCTCGAAAATGGCTCGCACCAAAATGTTGAGCAAATAATTGTAGGTATAGGTACATCTAAAATATATACCTGGATACACGATTGATATTAATAACAGTAAATAATGTTAATGCTATTTCTAATACTCCTGAACAAATAATTGATCACGATCAAACTGCACTAAATATATGGCATGACAATGAAATACAAAATGATGTTGTATGTTATGTAAATGCATTATCAGCAACTGATCTCGTTGGTAAGGCTATGTCACTAAGTTAGCACACCAGAGGTCGTGGGTTCGAATCCCAATGAAGAGCATGGTCGCTTGTGCTCACAATAATTAATTAATGAGGCGGTATATAACCAAAGAAGTTAGTCCGCCTCCCAACTTCATAAAAAAAGTAAAATTATCAGCAACTATTTTAAGATGCAAATTAATAAACATTAAAACATAGAAGAGCTAAAGATACCTTGACAAATAGAAGAGAAATTTAGGACAGCACTAAAAAATAATATTTACACAAAAAATAATATATTGTCAAAATTAATCTTGAAATACATCCAAGATATCCTAGAATATATTTTAGAAGACGACTTGTAAAAATTATTTAAATTTTTGTGTTTTGCACTAAGTTATGCATAGGGCACTAGTTGTTAAAATAACCTAGACCCGATACTGTTATTTACTATCAATAGTTTGTTTGCAAAAAACATCTGTAAATAGGGTATAAAGAAATAAGCAAACCAATGAAAACAATTGGTGTTGAAGTCTTTAAGTGAAGTGTTAGTGAAGTGTGAACCTGAACGAAGACGATTCTGTATGAAATTCTCGCAGTTGGAGCCATAAACAATATATCGCGTGTTCTCAATCTAATTATCTTGGCTTGGCAAGGCGATGTGCAAGTGAAATCAGAGAACAACTAATTATTTAATTGTTATAACAATTCTAGACCACAAGTAAAAGTATACCCATGGCAGCGTGTCCAATGTTCTTGATCGTCAGTCGGTGCGCATTCAACATGGCGGCAGAATTAGAAACCACTGCTTCTCAAACTTTGTCAGGAATGTTATCGAAGAAAAAGCTATAATTATTATCTTAATTTTTCAGAATAAACAAATAATCCATGGCCTATTCTCTTTAGCCATTATAATTGATGATTGCATTGAAGATCAACAATTTTTGAAAGGCAACAGTGTTAAATTTGATTCATCAGAGAAGCAAATTTGATTAAGGGATGGTGAATATTTGAAGCCGGAAATTCAAGGAAACCAGAGAACAGCCCCAAAACGTTTCTTACACTCTCCACATTCTCTTTTCTTCATTCAGTGTTCTTTTGTTTGATTTGTCATTATTTTTTTAGTCCTTTACGTCCATATTCCTCAACACGTTATGAAATTCTTCAAATTTCCTTATTCTTCAATAAGTTATTGTATAAATTGCGTTATTTGTTTTGTGTTTCTTGTTACTGGTTAACTATATTTCCGTGTACAATTTCTTTGGTTATTTTATTTTGTTGTTGCCTTTTTCTTTCTACTTTATTTAGTAATTGCCTGTCACCTTCTCTCTTCGTTCTTCGTATTTTGCTATTTATCGGTTGATTTCTTATTTACTTCCAATTTTTGTTTGTTTCTCCTTGTTTCCATTTGTGATCCTTCTCTCTTCTCCGATTATGTACATAGATGTTTGAACTTCAAAATACCCAATGTAAGTTGTATTCATCTACATTTCAAATCATAAAAATCTCCATGTATAGATTTTCAGAGAATTATTTTTATTAGATCCCCTGAATCCGTTCTGTCCATTAGTTCAATGTGGATGGATACATTTTGGACGGATGGATGAATGTTTGTTTGTATGTTCAATAAGTCACAAACAAGAAAAATAGAATAATAAATCTTCATAATTATAAGTTTGATGACAATGCGAAAAAAGGAATTTGTTTAAGTCTGAAGTGGAAATTTGCTGGACACCCAAATAAAACAAATTTGAATTATTTCAAATATAAAATCAGTTACAATAATACTTGAAATATATAAAATTTGCCTGCGTCCTTCCAATTTGTAAGAAAATAGTTATTCGTCAAACTAAAGAATAAAGCGCATGTTGAGGCAATTCGAGCGAGAGTGGAAGACGCGCTTTCTTCTCGTGTTAGACACAATATTTTTTCACGACATGTTTCTGAAAACAATTTGCTCGGACCTTAAATACACTTTGACAACACAACACAATAAACTGATACGTCAAAATTTAGGTTATCAGACGCAAATCGGCGTAGCAGTATTACCAATAAACCAATCTTATATCTAAATTAAAGTTGTCAAATTGTGATTTAATCTAGAAAAAGAAAAATGTAAGACATAATTGTAAGATAATTTTAAGTACGATCACTAATATAAGAATGTTCAATAAACTTAGAAAATTATTCATAATTTTTAAATATATTTTTTGTAAATAATCTTTTTTAAATAACACATTTTCCTCACTATTTCAGGAGAAGAAAGGTAGCGAAATATTTTTTCAAACCGGGAGAGAAACTCGGTTTCTATGATCATGACAAAAACGGCCAATTTCATATCTACGGGAGATTTGTGCATTTTCTCTCCCGTCGTGAGGCAAACTGCTCATTGTGAAAAATGAACAAAATTAAACAAATCAAAGGAAACTATCATAAATTATAAACAATTCAAATATCTTTGTAATACATAAAAACCTTCATAAATATTTGAATCGTGTAAAAAATAGTATATACTCCGCAGGAGAAAAGTGTATTTTTACTCCGAGGGAAAAAAGCATACACTTCTCTCCCTTAATGTATAAATATACTATTGTGTTAGTAATATATTTCAATAATCATTGATCTTATGAAAACAAACACATAACTGAGACATCTATTTTATGTCAAATGTAATTATTAAATAATCTAATTCAGATTTATACGTATAAGAAAGTCATGTGGTCTCCAAGATAATAATAAATAAAAACTAAATAAAATTAAAACTGAAGTTCGTTTAAATTTGTTTATTGTTTTATTAAAGGTTATCTTCTCCTCTAAAAGTTTGAGAGCCAATGCTTGAATACTTCGTGAACAACCTGACAAGAGAGGAGAAGGACGGAAACTATAACTAAGAGAGGGGGAGTGAAGAGACGAAGGAGGACACTTCTAGCACTAGAACCAGGCCGGTAGAATTTTAATGTTATTGTTAATTAGATTCATAGTAATCTACAAAGAGATTTTTTAGGTGGAGCTCCAGTTGAGATGTCCGATGTGTGCTTTATAAAGCCATGATGTGTTTATGTCTAATTTATACAGGAAATGACACTATCTAGATTGTTGGGAAAATATTGAAATATGATTTTGGTTTTGAAAGTTTTGTCGCTCAATGAAGAGGAAAGTATAAATAATAAGTAATTAGATCATCACGACTTTTACTTGAGGACAGTGCCTTTATTGTTTGGAACGGAAAGCAAGGGACACTTGCTAAAAGACTTACTTAATCTACCTTAAGTTTACTGAGTTTATTTTACTTTCTTCATTTCTTCTACTAATGCTGCCAATGCTGGTGCTTTTTTTATGTACTTTTTCATATATTTTATCATTTTTCAGGTTTCAAAACAGACGAAACTAATTGTATTTCAATTCAATAACTGTGTTTACAAAAGTGATAATACTTCTTTTATTCTTAAATCAATTTTCACATCGTTTTAGTTCAGTATAAAGTATGGCACCAATGTAAGATGGTAGATGGCCTCTTTCTATTATGGCCAAAATTTTAATAATAATTATAGATCATATATCGTACAAACTATGACTGAGCACATCTTCCTATTGTTCCTGCTCTCCTGAAGATCTTTTCTATTTCATTGTATAGAATTATTAATATATTAGATTGAATGTTTTTACTTGTTATCAACAGACAGGGATTTATACAATTACACGTTCATATAATTTTTTTCCAAAACCTACTTGTAAAGTGATATTTTATCCATTGAATTTTTGATACTAAAATAATACTTTAGTAGTAAGGATGGATAAAGTATTACTTTATCCACTAGTGGATAAAACAACGTTGTTATAGTAATGACAAAATGTAGGTGTGTATGTTTTCTATATTTTAAGCAAAATTACATACCAACTTATAAAGTATACATGTAAGCGTTAGTAACAAAATAAAATGAAACATAAGTATGTCAATTTTATAATTAAATATGATTCTAGTTTTATTCAAGAATTAGATTAAAGGAAGATATTGGAAAAAATATTGTACTCAACATGTGAATAGAGAAAAATTAACCATTCGCGTAAATTAGATCACTCGGCGAACGCCTCTTGAGCTAAACATTCCGCTCGTGGTTAAAATATGTCTTTATTCACTTAATACATAAATAACTATTGTCAAACTAACCATGAGAACATATTTTACAAAACCAATTTTATAACAATTTTTTATTTTCTTATACGAAATTTATAACTATAGCAAACAGGAAAAATCCAATGTGAGTTTTTCAACAAAATATTTGTTTAAGGTCCTCTAATACCGATTTGACCTGAAAACGTTTGTGTGGATGGATGGATGTATGTTCAATTAATCACGAATGAGAAACTATAGAGTAACAAAACTTAATAATTATAAGTTTCAAGTAAAAAACTGATTTTGATAACAATTATTGCTAAATCGAAAGTTTACTTGACAGACACAAAAAACAATATATTAAATTTACTTCGAAAATTAAACCATCTAGGTTAAATATTTTAAATAAAAGACGGTAAAATACTATTTGGAATGTAAAATGTTTTTTGTAATTCTTTTGTATCTGTTTCCGGTTTTAAGAAAAAATAATATTTTCAATGTTTATTGTCTTTTTTATTAAAAAGTTTCAGGAAGAAGACGAACTCAAATGTCAAAAATTAATTTTGGACGATCGTCAATTGTTTTTTATACAAATTTTTATTGAATCCTACTAAGTTAAATAAAAATATAAAAAAATTATTTTGAACGATCGTGAATTGTTTAATTCTGTCGAATTTAGTGTCAAATTAAAGGTCTCACAGAGAAGAGCTGCACTGAAATATAAAAAATTACTTTTGAGCGATCACCAATTGTATTTATAATATACTCGTATTTATATAATTTAAATAAATATCCTAATTTTGAAACTAAGCAATAAATTATTCTAAACTATCATTTATATGATATAACTAATTTTAATATGTTTTTATATTTCACTGACATGAAAACTGTGTATTTATATGTTTTATTTATGTTCAAAATTAATTTTCTTTTATGTGAATCTACTATAATGTATGACTAGGCATGTACTATGTACTTCAATATTTATTATGCCAAATAAAATTATTATTATAATATCTCAATCGACCTTGATACCAAATCCGTGTGGAATTTCGAAATCTTTCGCAAAAATCCGCTAGTTGGATATTAAGACAAACATAACATAGCAATTTGTTATTTGTATTGGAATAAAGATTCTGGTGTTAGTTAATAATGAAATATATAAGTAACTGCAAAGTGCTGCCCTCATATAAATTAAAATGGCATTTTGGGAACTTTCACAGATTTCGTTAAGTGGCTATCAAGACGAACATGAAATATCAACTTGTTATTTGTATGAGAATAGATCTCCTTGTGTGATGGTCTTAGCCAATAGTAAAATCTATAAGTTACCGCGAAGAGCTGCACAATTTTAATGAATATTACGTTTATATTTAGTGTTGGCAGTAACAAGGAGCCTTGTACTGGTATTACTAAAAGAACATGTAATTACACAACTACACATGCATGGTACGGGTCGGGTACACCGCTTCCTCTGTTTTGCAAGCCCTCGTTTACGTTTCTGCGATGCTACCGCGTACCGTGTCGTATAATCATAATCATACATACAAGTTATGAAACTACGGACAGCCATTCTGCTTTAATAGCTTTACGCACACCTTTGTTAAAAACCTTGTTACGAGGAATCTTATATTCTGTTTGATTTATTAGTTGCTGCAGATTAGGAATAAATTAAATTATATTCAAAAATTAAAAATGTATTGAAATAATTGTTTCTTATAGAAAAACTGGCGTAAAGTTATGTTTCGACAATTTGTTCTACATTCCTTAATCATAAAAGATTATAAATTCAGAATTTACGTAAGTAATCCTTGCAAGCTGTAACAATAACAAAAAAAAAAAAATGAAGAAAATTTAAGAATAATGAAACTAAAAATAATACGACCAATACAGATATTAATAAACGAATACATTATAAGAATGAATTATGAAATAGAACAAGAGTTGGAAAGAGAAGACAGGGAAAATATCAAGCAATAAAGAGTCAGATGACCTAGACATATTATGAGGAGCGCAGAAGAAAAGGATGCAAATAAATCAGTAATAGAAGGTAGAAATCTAACTACAAGGATTCAAAAGAAAAGAAATAGAGATTGATCCAGTCCAACAAAATGGTCTAGAGAGCTGTATAAGTAGCGGCGTTACCCTTATGGGGGTATTAAGTCACTATGTATAAAATTCTTACAAGAATCTTGGAAGTATCAAACTATTACCATCTCAATTAAAATAATTTGATATCTGTTAGGATTTTAGACAAACTGTAGAAAGATTTTCAAAATCTCCAGTTTTTCAATTCTTCATATTTACGAAGGTGTATGGAAAGCAAAGTTACAGCGTTTTAAATTAATGGTGGGTTTATGCAGCAACTAAATTATAAAATTAAATTAAGCCACTAACTACGAAATTAAACTAAATCGGCACTAAAGTGCTCAAAATTATCATTAAAAGCTCAGAAATCGTCACTAAAGTATCCCATTATACGACGATTTTGAGCAACCCAGTGTTGGCAACCGTTGAATAATTATTGTACAATTAGGATAATTTTGGGGGATATATTGACGTACTATAGTAAATTTGGACGTAACATGAAACATTTGCAAGAAGAATTAGGTAACTAATTAATTTCGATGACGAAATTCAGGACAAATTACATAATTCTGAGTGTTATTTACGATAACTTCACTTCTCGAGGTTGGCAACACTGACTGTCAGTTTCAATTGACAACTGACAGATGTACCTATACACTTAAACTATATTATAATTTTTTTACAGTTTTTTCGAATTTTAGATTTCAAATAAAACTTAATATGTACCTCGGCACTGAAGTTCCTTTTTATCACTCACATGGTTTTTATCATCGGCCCCACGGGCCTCGGCAATTAAATTCCATATTCGTGATAAAAAATTGAACTTTAGTGCCTTGATTCATAACTATTTAAAGCTATTATTTTTATATTGCTGTATCTTTCAGCAAAAGTGTAAATGCACAAGTTGTTCAGAATTTAAAAATGTATGCAACTAGGCTTAGACCCATTTGCTTACCTAAATATTAGTATATCAAACTAAATAGAAATATTGTAACACGGCCATGAAAACTTCAATGAACACGAAAAAATTTGGCATTTCATATAACAGATTTAGATTTATTTCTTACAGTGTTGTATTCCGTTCTATAGACTGGGCCTTTATTGCATGCATTTTTAAATTCTGAACAACTTTTGTTCCTACACTTTTGTTGTAAAGTGAATAGATAAAAAGGTACACTAATATATAAATAGCATTGAAACCCCTATACACCTCTCAAATCTACACTCGATGTCGTATGTCTCAACACCAGAACCTGCCGAAACAGAGTAACAAACAAAGAAATAGATAAATGCCATACTAATAGTTTGTTTATATTTCAAAACCAATTTTTGAATGTTGTAGTGCCTACTGCTCAGTGTCAGAACGATCGGAGCCGTTTGCGCAACGTGTTGTACGAAGAGAGAGAGGCTCGCCACTCGTTGCACCACAGCGCGGCGGAAGCTTCGCGGCCTTGCAAGGACGAACCGCACACCACAACACTACACTGTACACACATCACATGAGCTACGAGTACGTGCCATGTGTTGGACATATCACGCTTATTTGTTGACAATAGATTAGAAAGAAAGAAAACTTCTCTATAGTAAAACGTGCGCGACACTTTCAGTGTATGTTTGTATCCTTATGATTTATTTATGATAATAAAGAGATTCAACATAATTACGTATTTTGATTTTGCTTACTTTACTCGATCACTCTCCGTGTATTCCTGGTGCGCTTCTTTTTCTTTCCGAAACTTAAGGAATAGCTGAAATGAACAAATGATGTTAGTTAGGATTGACAATTAATAAAAGCCCTATAGGTAATTTTATAATTTGTTACAAGGGAGGAATGAAGAAAATAAGAAATTTGAGTCTATTCACGCCCCTAATTTTTACCCATTATAGGTGTGGCACTCTGTATTTGCAGATCTCGGTAGGTGCTATATTTTTCTCGTTAAATTTGTATTTAAAATTTAATGTATTGAAACCTATATTTATTTAGATAAATATTTTTTTATAGATGGCGTACCAGCTATATACATTACCGTACTTTTTCAGGTAATAGCTCCGTGGTAACATATCGGACCACTATCATCCTTGGAGGCCGTGATTTGACTACTGGTAACCGCATTTCACGCGGGAATAATATATATCATAATACCGAAATCTGCTTTAAGCAGAGTGCTACACCCAGAAATGGGTAAAATGGCGTGATGAAATATTTATTTTACTTTTCCAGATAAAATGCAACAATATTAAATAAACTTGTCAGTAATAATACAACAAGAGAGTGAGAATAAATTGAAAATAATTTGACAGATTCTTCGGAAACCAATAAATGTATATTTTTTGCTCATTTTTAACCTGTGTTGATAACTATCTAACATTTGACACTTGTCAACAAAAACAAAAAAGCTGCAGAGATTATTCCCGGGAATAATTACTAGAGCTTAATTCTCAGTATAATAATGATAGGATTGGTTAAAACGCAGACACGTGATTTACAATGAAGTATTACATTGGTTTTAAGAAACGTCAAAAAATTATCCACAATTACATGCACGAGGGATATTCGAAGGACTATTTCTCGATTAAAATTTAGCCAAACGCTGTTTCTCTTTAAAAACTTCATTTGACAGCAAGTCAGAATCACCTTGATAATTTGTAAAATTCTACGTTGATTGGACGACATTCAGAAATTTCAGAATTCTGATTGGCTTAAATTTTATGAGGCAAATAGTCAACATAATTTACTGATTTATAAGCATATAATAATTTCTCAAACTATAATCATAATGGTTGCTATTCACAGGTGCTACTAACTAGGACATTTTTAAATTTGGCACTGTTACTTTGCAAAAGTAATTGATTATCTTGAAGATCAAAAAAATTTTCATAGCCCTTAGTATAGACCCATGAATAGCAGCCAATGTTACCATTTGTCACCATTTGACTTTTTTCTTCATTAGTAAACATCTTCAAATTATAATGACATGTTCAGTTAACATTGACAACCTATATCTAAACTTTTATAATAATAGTAGTAAACAAATGACAGAAAAGTAAATGTATTTTAGCATGTAACTCACAATATACATATGAGCAATAAAGTTTTCATTACATCTGTCCTACCATTGTTATCCCAAACCCAACCGCTTGGTAGAGAAAAACCAACTTCTATTTTTAAAATAATACATTGTGCTGCGCAATCCGAAGCAAACTAATTGTATGCACTTTTGTTGTGGTAAAATAAAAACTCAGAACTAGACTACAAACAAAAAAATTACTACCAATAACCAACAAAACCTCTTCCTAGAACAGTCCACCTAACCCAGCATAAAAAATCAACAAAATTCGAAACTTCTTGCTGTACAATTATTTACAATTTTATTGCGGTCGAGCTTTCCGCTTCAGCTATTCACCAACTAACCAGTTTCAACAAAAATGTAAAGGTAGGTAAATATATTCCACATTTTGTTCACGGTTGTCAACCATGATGTTTTAATATACGACACCTGAGTTATACCTTTACAACCGCATGCCGTAAAGCTGAAACACGTCAAGTTGAAATACGTCAAATTGGAATCCGTAAACCACTTTCGAGGGCAGGGTTTCGCTACTGAGAGGTGATCCCCGTGGAGAAGACAAGCAAATATTTTTGTTGTTGTTACAAAACATTGTCTATTGATGTTTCACCTGACTCGGTGAGTAAATGCGGTTTCCACGGAGGTTGACTAAACGACAGGTTGATTGTTGTGTTTCGGAAACATGGAGATTTATTGGGGTGCTGCAAATTGGGGTACGTGACCTTTTTACGCGGTGTGATGGTTAGAAGACCTTGAGTATTTGATAACAATTTGAAATATAGTATTACTTTCTTAAATCTATGTAATATAAATATATTATCACACCGTTTACCCATCCATATTGAATGTGGAATTCTACTTTCGCAGATCTAAGTAAGCAATTTATTTTCACTCCGTAAATTGTGGCTACCAACTGTTAAGTGACGGCCTTCAAAGATGTTAATGGAGAGAAATTAAGGGCTAAAATTAAAATGGCAATTGTTACTTGTGGGATTCAAAGTTTTGAAATGAGTATCTTAAAATCCACAGTCCGAAACTTTATCACGGAGCTATTTGGTTTCTCATGAGTCATAACCATTAGTTTAATAATGTCTGTGTGGATTGATGAATGTGTGCCCTTAGTTTCAATCAATGACGTCTCATCTATAGACAAAGTATAGCGCTGTTTGTTGTGAAGCCGGAGGGCTGGGGCGAGACAGGTGCGCGGCAAGAGGGGGCATTAGAATGGTGTGTTGCACGTTGCATACATTTTTGTTTACATTGGTTATGGCAACCATTTGTATTTGTTGTGCTTGTTGAAAGAACTGTTGTTTTGATTCACTTTGACAAGTTTATTTTGATATTTTCGCAGTGTCGTGTAATTTTTTTATATTTGAAAGAATATAAAAAATGGTGCGTTATTGTGTAGCTCCGAATTGTACAGAACGGTATCTGAAGGATTCAAATATAAAGTTGCATGAGTAAGGTTAATTTTGAAATAATAAAATAGAATTATAAATACTAGTACACTTTCAGATTTCCATCTGATTCCAATCGAAGGAATCAATGGATTCAAGCAATGAATCGTGAATATTTTGTTCCTGGAAAACATTGCAGTATCTGTTCCATACATTTCGAGGAGAAATGTTACTATATTACTAAGAATAATTGACTATTATTATCCAAAATAAATATACCGTGTGTTCCACGTAAAGGTTGGCATAGGCAAATAACATGTAAAATCAGTATTTTGTAAATAAAAAGTGTCCGGCAAAAAATTATGCATCCAAATTTTATATCACAATACTGCCAATATCCCTACATCTTATTTAATACAGATTACTTTATTTTGATACCGCAATTTAATGAAATTAATAATAATAATTCCTAATTTTCGCCTACTCTTTTTATTGCTACTGATGTATAGTGCCTGCAATTTGTTTTAAATATTTTAATCTGTCACTGTCAATTTCTGGCGATGGAAATTATTCAGTGTTCATTCCTGTGGTGTATTCACATATTTGTCTTGCACTGCGCCCCCATAATACATTCTAATAATATTTACACGATTCTCGACATTTAATGTATGCTTGATGACAGTGACAGATTAAAATATTTAAAACAAATTGCAAACACTATACGTCAATAGCAATAAAAAGAGTAGGCGGAATATTAGGAATTATTATTATTAATTTCATTAAATTGCGGTATCAAAATAAAGTAATCTGTATTAAATAAGATGTAGGGATATTGGCAGTATTGTAATATAAAATTTGGATGCATAATTCTTTGCCGGACACTTTTTATTTACAAAAAACTGATTTTACATGTTATTTGCCTATGCCAACCTTTACGTGGGACACACGGTATAGTAAACTAAGTAGCGAAATAACAGCGATTTGCGTATATCAACAAAGCAAGCGTTGACATAAGAAAGATACAAAATGTCTGGCCAGTCAGCTACGTTTTATACAGTAGCTGTATGCAACGTGCATTACACCATTCTAAGTCCCCCTCTCACCGCACGCCCGTCTCGCCTACATTTGTTCTATCCTTTTCTGCTTCAAAACATTGCGTTGACTTGGATACGACATTACTCGTCTATAGATGAGACGTCATTGGTTTCAATAATTTGCATACAAAGAAAAGATAGAATAATAAACTTGATTGAGTTGATTTACTTTACTTTTAAAACAATAAAAATGGTTTATATCAAATATGAATATAGTTGCAAGAAAATATTTTAAATGTAGGATATTTCTCAATGTTGACTGTGTGTGAAGCTGGATGGATGGATGGATGGATGACCGTGTGCAATATCTCAAGAACGAGATAAGTTATTTAAACGAAACTTGGAATTTATAAGTTCCACGAAAATATAAAGAGCTGAGATGATTTTGAATGAAATTGACAAACCGGAAGAGGAAGTTTACTCGACACACAAAACAATAAATTCCATTTTTTACAGAAATAGAATCAATTATGAGAAAAAATTTCAAATAAAAGATGTTAGCAAAAATATTTAGAATATAAAATGATATTTGCACTTTTCATGTACATGCTTCTAATTTTGAGAAAAACTAAATTACATGTTTCATAATATATTTCAATAATCTTAGTTGCAATGGGAACATAAACAAATATTTTTAACATGTATATGTCACATAAATGGGAACTGTCAAAAATATGTGTCGTTGAAATATTATAAAAGCAAATATTTGTATTATTAGTGAGAAAAAGAAAGAAATAATAGTTAATAATTAATATACCTATTTCAAAATAAAATCATGAGGACAAAAAATTAAACAGGATCAACATCTATATGTCAAATAATTGCCTAAATAAAGTCACACACAAGTAAGAAATCGTACGTATTCAGTTGGTTTTATATGTACCTATAAGAAAGTATTGTGGTGTCCACAACAGATTTTTTTATATCTGCATTCTTTTCAGAGGAAAACTAAATTATATATTTAATAAAATATTCTAAATCATTGTTGCTAAGAGAACAAACCATTTTCTGAAATATCTTTTCTCTATATTATGTCAAACATGTGTCAAGTATTAAAATATAAATTGATATGTATAAAAAAATCATGTGGTACCCACACCAGATTTTTTAATACAAGTAAGTATTAATTACCGACTTGCACGAGTAGCCAACAATTATTCTGAAAAATTGCGATTATTTTAATTATTATTAAGAAATACTAAACTTTGTATTAAGCTTTATGAAGTAGAAAAGAGAAAATATTAAGTAGTTAGATTATTAAACTTGTTACAAATATCTAATTGGTCTTGATTTCTTAATGAACCTAACATAATAATATAAATTGTGAACATAATTATTTTCAGTTAACGCATAATTCAGTTTCGTGTGCTATACTAGCATTGAAATCTCCAGAGGCAAAATTGAATAATTTGTAGCATTGTAATTAAAATATTTACACAAAATGAAATGTAGCCAACTTTACTAAATTGCGGCTTGCAACAATTATTACCGTAAGTTATATTACAAAGTCAAGTAATTTACTGAATTTTGTCAACAAGTCATTGTCTATATTAGTTTTGTCTATGTTGTAGATAATTAATTTCATTTTTATTGTTGATTGTAGTTTTTGGTAGCAAGGCTAATTATAAAACAGAATAAGGACGTAGTTAAAATTGAATTTATTGTAACTTCATTATAAATCATTTTTTATAGTTCAGTGGCTTTAATAAATTTTACTATAATACCATATATTGCTCCGTGATAACGCATCGGATCGTGAGATCTTCAATTCGAATCCCACTGCGACAGTTGTAATTTTAATTAATTAATTACAAAAAAAGTGCAAATAACATATTATATTCAAAATATTTTTGCAAACATCTTTCATTAGAAACTTATTTTCACAGGTGATTCTATTTTTGAAAAAAAATGGAATTTATTGTTTGTGTGGCCAGTAAACTTCCTCTTCCGGTTTTTCAATTTCATTCAAAATTAACACAGATCTTAATATTTTCATGAAACTTATAAATACCAAGTTTCGTTTACATATCTTGCCTCGTTTATGAGACATTGCGCACACGGACATCCATCCACCCTCACACACAGACATCATTGAGAAATTGGTCAGAGGATTCAGAGGACTTCAAAATGTGTATTTCCGCAAAAATCTCGTTAGCGATTTTTTTTCATGATTCCAATACTTCCTTATACTTTGTATAAGAAAGTAAAAATATTCTTATTGTAAATATCTAAATTGCTGTCACTATACGTAAGATAAATATTGCTGTTGTAGCAATTCAAGTTTTCTGTGTGATTTCTAAATATTGTGTACGGTGGAGGAGCCCATTAATCTGACTCCAAGATGTTTCGACCACTATACCACTTCATCCAAAACTATTGTCTCGAATTTTACCTTGTTGCTTTGTTATAACACTTTGTCCCTAAAGATATAGGTTGATCAACCTTTACAATAACTATGAACGAAGCAAATCCATGTTTTGTTTGCCATTACCATCTCTTCGCCTGCAGTCAGCTCGGCGCGATGATTGTCGTTGGACATGTTCCAATGCACGCATGCACTTTCATGCTTTCTTCTCGCGGCTTCTCTGATTACATGTCATTGGAGAACCGTACAGGTGGGTTTTTATGGTCGCCAACGAGCTGTACGTAGTGAGTATGTCGGTATGTGTGTCTGTATGTACATGGACGAGATTAGTAGTTGCGTTTATGCGATGCGATCAGCCGGTGAAATGTTAATTATTTTTATGTTGGCTTTACTGGTTCGTCATATCCGTAATAGATGCTTATAGTAGTTAGTTTCTAGCCGCCTATTTAATGTGTTCGTTATGCGAATGGGAATGGTCAGTGTCATAGCGTAGTTATTTTGTTGCACGAGGTTGTAATAAAATATTCGAGATATTTATCAATTACAATTAGCAACTAATTTTAGATTTCATAGTAGGTACAGGGTGATTCATCGGTCTATATTTTTTGACCCTTTTATTTAAAGTCATAGAATAAAATTCTTCAAATAAAATTTATTTGAAAATCATTGTGTATCTACTGAACATACACATTTATATAGAAATTGCTTCATTTAAGCACAACAATATGTAACTTCTGAACTTCTAAAATTTTTTATTTAGTATTTATAAACTGTTTTTTAATGAACGTATGAATAACTTCTTAATTTATAATTTTAGATACTTTATCACATCATACATTTTTAAAAAGAAATGTAATTTACTATCAGTAGACTAGTAAATATTTATAGTGTTCCATTAAAAAGCATAAAGTTAAATATTGTTGCACTCGAATGGAGCACTATATGTATACAAATATTCAGTAGCGCACTCAGGGGGGGGGGGGGGTGTTGCTAGGGTGCACGTGCACCCCTCTTGACGTGGTGGCTCATGGATCTGACAACTGAGTTCGCAACAAAATAAAAAAATGTCTCATTTAAAGTACGATTGCATTGTTTTCTTGAGAACCGTAAGAACTATGAGCTATGACCCATGCAAAAAAAATAAATTTCAAATTGAAAATTACAAAAAATTCTGATGTGCCCAGAACATAACATTATAACTAATTTTAAAATACGATATAAAATAAAGAAAAAAAAATTTAAATAAAACTTGTAGCCAATAAATATTAATCTACATCTTTTTTGAATATAACAAATTTACTCTGTCATAAGATATGTTCGAAAAACCTGAAAGGCAATCAAGTAAACTATTTTCTCCAGATGGAAAATCTAAATATCAAATTTGACATTGATAAAAACAAACAAACGTCGTCATGAAAATAGTGAAATCGTATTCTAGGGATCCTAAAACGTGCTTATCTGTTAGAATCCCATTATTGAGAATTTTGCCCCGCATCTCACATATCAATATGTACAGGAGGTAAAAATGATTAATTTACTTATTTTATAATTTGATTCTTTAAATTCGTCTATGGGAATTAACGCTAACGGTCATACGAACAAAATTAAGGTGTTTAATTATAAGTGCTGATTGAGAATTTTACAATCGTCAAACTTTTCTCTTACAATTAGTGGGATAGAGATATCATGTTTTCTCTTTTTTGGCAGAAACGTCAAACAGCATTACACCTAACCGTACTTTTATACATAAATTAAATACTCGTAAATCATGCAAGTTATACTACTTTATTTATCACTATATTATTAAATTATTTAAATAGTTACAGATTAAAACAGTAGTTTTTAAATGCTTCAACCGAATACCAATTGTAAGTGTTGATTGTAGTGTAATTAATCGTTTTTAATGCAGAACATATTACCTTTGTACTAACATCTTTTGAGGACGTAGATATATCGTATACCGAGATTTTACTCTAAACAGAGTACCACAGCCAGAAATGAGAAAATGATGATACTATGTTAACAATTTAAAAACTGTATACTGTAAACATATATAGATCGACAAACCGATATGCGTCATTGGAAGATGTGATTACGCATATTAAAATATGCTTACATAAATTACACGTTATTAAATATATAGCAGTGTTTCCCAAACTTTCGACCCATGCTTACCACTTTCAAATATTTGATACTTTGTACCCCATAGCAGATTTACACAACTAAACATAATGGCTGGTACCACGAGCTCTGTTTTTGGTTGTTTTAAGAGAAGTGTTTTAGCCTAGGTTTTTGCGCTGTACAATGTTCTAAAATTATTTTATAAAAACATACTTCAAATAAAAGTGGTAAATAATATATTTCTCTGTAATTTTTATTCGAAGCATTTTTTTTTTTTTATAAAATAATTTTAGAACATTGTGCAGCACTAAAACCGAAGCTAAAACACTTTTCTTAAAACACCCAAGAACAGAGCTCATGGTACCAGCAAATAAAGTTTATTTTTAAGCGCTATAATTTTTTCTCTTTTATAATTTTTAAGTAATCAATATTTTAATTTGAACTGTTGATAAAAAGATTTGAAGAATGTTTTTAGGGATTACAAGTCAGACACATATATAAAATTGTGTAAATATAAATAATACTTTATTTCTCGTGTAATTTAAATACAATAATTGTTATTTTACTTTTTATATTTGCTTCGGCACACACAAAAAATGCAAATTTTTAAATTCTTTGCGTAGCATGCGTACTCTTAGGGGTACGTGTCAGTTTGGGAAACAGTTATAGAGCAATACGAGAAATGAACTTGTTTCATATTTTCATAAGATTTCAGAAAAGGTTACAGAAATATATACAACGTCAATAATTATTTTATACAATATACAATTTAATTTGTACAAGTAGACATTAACACATTTCGGTATGTACTTGATGGGCGGAGTTAATTATATTAATTAATTCATTTAATTTACATCTACATTCTTTTTTTTTGCTAGCAATATTCTCACCCATTCTTTTTCATACGCTGAATCATCCAATATTTCGACTATATTTGAATTTTTTTTTACATTCATACTCATTGTTTATTTTTTCAGAAATTCTACAATTTCGCTCTTTTTCCGTTTTCCATTTTCTATTCGAATTCTTTTTTTATCCGCACTGAAAGGGAGCTAGTTTTTCATAGAGTATCAGCGACCTAAATATGTTTACTCTATTAAAATCTTTAGGCAAATGACATAGGTACTGGTAATCAATCGTTCAAGATCTGCAACTGTATCCAAAGTTACGAAATAAAACAAAATCAATGCGTCGAGTTATATATTTTCTTCAAACAGCAATCAAATAAGTATTTCATGGTTTCTAATCCAAAAATTCAAGCTCAAGTTGGCAGTAAATAAAATATAGGTAAATACTGTTTGTGGGTATTAGGAGGGTACCAAGACAGAACGATGGTGTACGATTGTCGATCGTAGCGGAACGATATTTTTGGAAAGCGGCTTGCGCTCAACGGCCCGCGTTGGAATGTTATCACCGCGCGCAATCGCGCGCCCATTCGCAATCGCTAATTACCGACCACTGTCTTCTTGCCTCTCTTCACCTCCCCGCAACACGCATCGTCTTCTAGTGCCACGATAGCACGATACCATCCTCGAAGAATTATAATCATCTTAAATTCATTACAATATTTATACAAACATTCAATTATTCAATTCCCAATGTGGCTTTGGACATCTATTTAGAACGGAAAACGGAAGACACGTCAAGAAGATATGGGAAACTAAACCAATAATAGGTACAGTGATAAAAATGTTTCCTTGAAACAAACAGACTCCTTTTAAATGAAGAGAAAAATTGGTTTGATTAGTACCAATCCGATTTCGTTTTCTTTGAAAACTTTTGTAGGTTTAATAAATATTCTTGTACGAAAATTACTTTAGTTTTGAAGGAACATATCAAAGTATTCAACTGAGACTCATTATGGGGACGAAGTAGTTTGAATAGGAGTAGTTTTAATTCAAAATGATATCGTTTTAAATAAAAACTTTTTTGTTTGTCTGTTTCATTATTTTTAAAACCAAAATTTAAAATACAAAAAGTTATTTTTATGAGTGTACTTGGAACAATGCGAATGAATATCAAAATTATCAGTTTAGCAGTTTTTAAGAAACCGTAAATCAACTGACAGACAGACAGGCAGACAGACTGAGAGACAGACAGACAGGCAGACAGACTGAGAGACAGACAGACGGTTAGACAGACAGACAGACATTATCGCGAAACTATTAAAATCGTATTCTAGGGACCCTAAAACGTGCTGATCTACTAAAAACTCACTACCGAATTTTTAGCAT
The DNA here is from genome assembly GCA_963942605.1 of Poecilus cupreus. NCBI lineage: Eukaryota > Metazoa > Arthropoda > Insecta > Coleoptera > Carabidae > Poecilus > Poecilus cupreus. Next base: position 16,111,909 of record OZ012719.1, on the reverse strand, counting down.
GATTCCTATACCTCCCTTACAGGATGTGGCGGGAAATAAAAATAATTGGCGATCGTTCAAAATTAATATTTAATATTTTAATTTAATTCCTCTCTGAGCCCTTTAATTTTATACCAAACTCGGTAGCATAGGTATAAAAACAATTGACGATCGTTCAAAATTAATTGAGTTCAAATTTTCTCCTTGAAACCTTTAATTTGTTATCAAATTCGATTGGGTTTAATCAAAGTTATTTCTTAAATGTATTATTATATATATAATTAGATTTTCTCAAAATCAAAAGCAAGTAAGTGAATATTCTATATAAGATTTTATATTTAAAATAATATTACTAATATATTTTGTTTGAAACTATTTTTCGTAGCTGATATTATATTGGAAACAAATTGAATTTACTGTTTTGTGTTTCAAGTAAACGTCCAGTCTCGATTTTACATTTCTTGCCAAAATCAGCTCAGTATTTTCATGAAACTTATAATTATGAATTTCCATCACTCATCTATTCCTTTTTGGCAGGTATAACATACATACACACATCCATTCATCCATACAGACCTCAGAGAAAATAAGGTCAAAACGGAATCAGGGTACCTCAAAAACATATATTTCCTTGTAATTCTTTTTTGTTTTTCATGATATACTACATGTAAGAAAGTAAAAGATGAATAACCACGAAACCTAGGGTTCAAGAGGAGAGGATAATGTAGTTTTATAAATTTTTACTATTTACTACTTGTTTCCTCTCAACGTCTATATATCATATCTCTAGACATACTGTATGCAGATAAAATAAGTAATGAACGTAATTAATTTTCATGATACAGTCGTAAACTTTCCAACAAAAAGCATGACTTTTTCTTAATCTTTTGTTAATAGTTTGTACCAAGTACCGAGGAATATTTATCTGATACTGTATTGTCAATATTGAGAACTAGTTATTATTCATCTTTAACAAAGAATGAGAAATATGAAGATATAATTCAGTGATGTGTTGAAATGATGAGAAGTAATTCAAACAACAGAGATAAAGTTAAAGATATGGTTAAGTGTTTTAAAAGAGCGTGAGAATTATTATTTATAATGAAAGGTTAAACTTGGAAGAAGTATGAAGAAAGATATAAATGCTCAAAGCAAATAAACAAAATATTATTGTTTCATTAGTTGTTGTACTGGTTTTATTTGTTATTTTATTTATTTTGTGTATTGATGATGATGATGATTAATTGTTATTAATTTCATGATTCATGGCATAGTTTCTGTGTGTGATTCTTTATTAATAAAAACATAAACAGTTTCTGCACTAATATCATTTTAGGACTATCATCAATAAGAACTATTTTAAAGAGAAATAAAAAAATCTTTAAAGTTTTGTAAAAATATACCCTGTGTCTGTCTTAAAAGTGTATACAGAAAAAAGTTTTTTCGTGCTGTTACTCGGTGTTCTACCGGGCAACAGTGATTGTACTGCCAATCAAAAGATATAATTTTTCTGAATCAAACGATGTAACATACATTACATTTTAATAGTACGTAAGGTGGCTCAGTAAATTAATTTTAAAGTTTTGAAAATTCTCCGATTTATTTAATTTTTATCGAAAATAAATATAGTCACCTATGAATGTTTTGTTTTGATTTCTTTCAAACTATTTATTTGACGTTTAAAATAGATATTTACGATATAAGTGGGATAAGAGCATTATTAAGATACGCATATGAAATTTGTACGAGGCGATAGCCGAGTTGTGTAATCACATAAGTATATTAATAATGCATTATTACACGTGCATTGTACAATATTTTATCTACGCCTGCCCAAAGTTAAAAAATTTAGATAATTTGATTTAATTTTTTTGATAAGTAGAAAATTAATCCAAGTAGTTGCTGTAAAAATGGTTTCAAATCCACGACGACCACAATTTGATATTAAGTAATTATATAGTTGTTTTTCATAAATTTTTTAAGCATTTCGTGAAAATAAGTGATTTAGAAAGTATTTTGTCGGATATAAAAAAAACAAGCTTGAAAAATTATTAATTAATTAAATATTAATTAATTTATAGAATTGTAAAGATTGTATTATGAAACGAAACGAGTGCGTTAATGAAGCTCTTAATCCACGCAAAATGAGTGGGTTAAGTGACATTTAACTCACGGGAGTAGATAAATTAATTTACGGAACCAAATCACAACTAAATTGTAATGTATTTAACATCATTACAATCCTTATTTTCCGGTAGAACACCGAGCAACAGCACGCAAAAAACTGATTTCCCATGTTAATCCCCTATGTATACCTTTAAGACAGACACACGGTATCTATAGAATCTTCCATTAAAGAAATATAAATATTTACTTGAAAGAATTTTCGGTAATATTTAAAATAATCGTATAATATTTAACCACCATATGTACGATAACTCAAAATTTAATGAAGCTAAAATTAAATATTATTACGCCATACATCCATTTTGTGTGTGGCACTTTGTTGTTACAGATCTCGGTAAGTGATATAATTTTGCGCGTGTAATGCGATTACTAGCCGTCAAGTCACGTCCCCCATAGATAATAATGAACGGAAAACCACAAGTGTATGAGTAAAATTAAAATAGTAAATGTCGGCTATGGGATTCGAACTGAGGATCTTATGATCCATAATCTAATACGTTACCACAGAGCTATTTACATACGATATTATTGTATAACTATTATATGGAAATTTTAGGTTCAATGACAAGAATAAACTAAAACATAATACAAGTAAAAATTGTATTCGTTCCCTCTCTGTGAATGCGAAGTACTTGCAGTATTGTAATGCAAAGTACTTAATAAGAAATAAATAAATTCTTAGTTATCTGCTGAGGTTTAAAACTTAAAGCTATTACCAATAATTGCAAATTATTAGAAACACAACAAATTTTATGTAAGCTATTAAAATATACCTAAGGACATTTTAATATGTCATTCTAGTGAAATTATTATATTTTAATAGCCCCTTAAGCAGGGCTATTCATTACTGGAATTTCAGTGTCAAGTAATAACGACCAAAGCTGTTATTGTTTCAAGAAGCCATTACGAATCTGCACAGTGCACCAATGCAATGACGACAGCGATTTGGTAAAACCTTCATTTTTACACGCAATTTTAAAACAATCTATATCTTGAACTACATTAATTCGATGCTTCAAGTGAACGCCAACGGCAAACACAGGGTGTTGACTTCTTTACGGCACGTAAACATAACCTCACTAAATTAACGTAATATCCGTTTACACTTTTAAGGACAAACCATCGTACAAACAAAGCAATAAAACTAGAATATGGAAAAGTTGACTCACACCGTCGTTAGACAATGCATAAATATAGGTTATATTACTTTGAAGACACTTTGGATGCTTCATATTTTCTGTATAGTGAATTAGTGATGGTTAACCTTCGACGCCTCGGTTAGCGCGCTTTTATTTTGTTTTGCGGTCCTGGAGCTACTTGATTATTGTACGCCATGAACAATATGTATTGACATGGTAGATAACTTATAGATAACAGATATAAGCATCTATAATAGATGGAATACATACTTGTATCGCTACCTTTACACTACCAAAAACAAAAGTTTGTTATTGTTAACAAATCTAGTGTGGACACCATACAACTTTCTTATATCTATAAATCTAAATTTTATTATTTAATAATTACGCTCGACACAATCATGTTTGCCAAAGAAATCCCTCCACCTCCTTTAGATAGCTTCACTTTGACAGCGAACTCATAGAGATCTAATAACTATTATAAAAGCAATTGACGATCGCTCAAAAGTAATTCCTGATGATATCTTGGATTATATGAACTATTGGGGTAAATATGTAGTTACGTGGTAACGTATCGGACTGTGGATCGTGAGATCCTCAGTTCGAATCCCACTGCCGACAGTTGCCAACTTAAATTTACCACCGCACTACTTTCTTATACAAATAAAACCAACTGAACAAGTTTTTTGACAATTATTTGATATATAGGTAGATGTTAAACCTGTTTTATGTTCTCATTGTAACTATGAATTTATTTTAAAATAGAAATCAATTATTATCTAGTCTTCAAATCTTTCACTTTAATAATACAAATATTGCTTTTAGAATATCTCACAGGACACATATTTTTGACACTTCACAATTATTTGACACGTTTGACACATAGATATTAAAAATGTTTTAGTTTTTGTTCCCATTTTAACTAAGATTATTGAAATATATTCTTAAATATATAATTTAGTTTTTCTCATAATTAGAAGCATGTACAAGAAAAGTGCAAATAACATTTTATATTCCAAATATTTTTGTTAACATTTTTCATTTGAAACTTTTTCTCACAGCTGATTCAAATTTTGAAAAAATTGGAATTTGTTGTTTTGTGTATCCAGTAAACTTCCTCTTCTGGTTTTTCAATTTCATTCAAAATAAACTCAGCTCTTCATTGTTTCATGAAACTTATAAATTCCAAGTTTCGTTTACATATCTTGTCTTGTTCATGAGATATTGCGCAAACGGACATCCATCCATCCAGACATCATTGAGAAATTGGTCTTAACGGATTCAGTGGACGTCAAAATATGTATTTCCGCAAAAATCTCGTCTGCGATTTTTTTCGTGATTCCAATACTTCCTTATTCTTTGTATAAGAAAGTAAAAAGCACACATTAAAACTATCAAATTTTATCAATGCCGTGTGCCAAATATAAATTTCGTTCCAACCTAAAGAAAAATAATTCGTAATGCAGTCATACAAGTACATTATAATATATTATGATACAAGTGTATAAGTAAGCTTTTAAAGCACGTACGACGAGTTTAAGAGCACGACGCGAAGCGGAGTACTTTTAACGTCGCTAGTGCTTTGAAAGCAGTTATACACGTGTGTCATACGCTATTTTTTTAGTATACCTGCATCATACTCTGCAAAAAAAATTGGAAAGCAACATTTTGATTTTGATTCATTTCATAATTTTGCGCGTGTGACGTTTGACGTGTGCTGTTTATATGGAGATTGGTTAGTATTTATTGTTTACGTTTACAGTTTTGACAGATATTAACAGTAATTATTTGTGTTGTTGCTTAGCAACCTTTAAAGCACGGCATATTTTAATCTTGCGTTTGTGAACGCTATAGCGTGTTGTAAACACGGATTATGATGCAGGTATAATAAAAAATATTATATGTAACACGTACATAATAGGGTTTTATTGACTCGCTCTTTTATATACCTCGTTCATAAAAATATAAATTATGTACTTGTTACATAAATATAGTGGCAATGCAAAAAAAAAAAAAATTAACAGGTTTCAATGTATCTGTCCATCCTAGGAATATAACCCTTGTAGTTGATAGTTCCGAAAAAACATACAAGCATACACATGTACTTGTTACATAAATATGTATTATTGTAAATATTGTGAAGTATGCTGAATGTAATGATGGAACTATACTTGGGTTATTTCTTATTTGTAATATTTTGCTCATCTTCTTTTACTCCCCGGAGGATCTTCTCCGACGTTCCACCTAGCGAACAATGAAAGTGTGAAGAACACGCGCTAACTTTGATCATAATCCATGCTCGATGTTTGATGCGTGCTTGCAGACACGCACACACACACTCCATCACGTACCCGTTATTCGTGCTACTGTTACGCGTGAATCTGCTGTTGATGGGTGATGGTTGTGGTGCTGAGAATATGATTACTGTGCACGCGGTTGTTTTTATTTTAATGGGTTTGTATTTAGTTTAATGGCATTTTTATTGTACTTGCTACTTGGTTCATGACTTTTACATGGATTCTTTTGTATTGTTAGTTTGCTAATAGTTTGATTATAGCTTTCAGGTCAGGAAATATTTTCACGTTATTAAATAAAATCTTTGGAACTGCAGTCAAAATTTATTAATATTATAAAAGTCCTACGTTTTGGTCATAGAATAAACAACATCAGGGATGTCGGACTTTTAGAATATAAATAAATTTTGACTGCAGTTCCGAAGATTTTATCATTTAATTCCATACTATCGATCCTATCAACTTGCAAGGGATATTTAGAATTAAAATCATAAGAGTATTGTACAAACATTTCCTCTGTGAGATTTCTTCCACTTTCGCAAGTATCCTTAAGGTCCTGGCTTCAAATCTCGACGATACATGTACGCCGTACTCTCAATCCTCAGTTCGATTCCCCGAGCCCACGGTTCCTCATCCAGTAATTTCATTGGGGGGCCGTGATTTGACAACTAGTTACCGCATTTCACATGTAAAATACATTACATATCAGAATAAGAAATCAAATGTTCATGTTTATTCTATTCATTTGATTTCCTGATGAAAAATTATGTACAATAATTTAAGAAGAAAAAAAATTTCAGAAATTAATCCAAAAGTCTGTCATATTTTTCTGAAAGTTTTTTCAACTCAATAAATTTTAGATTATTATAGCCTTGATATTTGCTCAATTTTTTACAAAACAAAAGAGACAAATCAATGGCAACTTCAATATTTCATTTTTAAATAATTATTTCTAATATTTTTAGGAATAACTACTTTATGTGAAGAAACTAAGAATTTCGCTCACGCATGTGTCAGTTTAGAACACGAAACGTCTGCCGAGTGGGCAAAAACACATAAGTAAGCGAATTCGTTTCTTCACAAGTGTTTCCTTGTGATCCATATACTCAATTTTAGGTTAGTTCAATTTGATAATGACAGAGGAGTGGGTGAAAGTAGTGGGCGAAAGTACTTTCGCCCACTTACCAGTCATTACCCATCCCATTGCCTTAGGAATGAGTTGAGTGGACAAAACAGAAGGTTTAGATCTCTGTTTCCAAATAAGAAACAAGTTTCAATAGCACGATTTGAACTAAGTATATTTTTACCCTAGTCTTACTATAGTCCTCGCCTACGGTTCGTGCTTGAAATTTTTTCCTCGGAACAAAAATCATTCATCTGGACCGATTTTTAAGAAATTTTTTATTTTACTTATAAGGTCACCTGGATGGTTCTTGGCTATAGTTGGATCTGGTAGGTGGCGCTATTGTCGAAATCCATTTTTTTTTCTGTCTTATATTCAAGACTTTTGCATTTGACAATCCAGATGACCCCATAAGTACAAAAAAGAAAATTTCATCAAAATCGGTCAAGCCGTTAAAGATGAGAAAAAGATAGGATAGTCCGGACTGGGACTCGAACTCAGAACACCCTTCGATTTTGTTCTTCGTTATCTAATTACATTAATGTGTTTGAGGTATTTCATTTATACTGAATAAAATATTTTATTTCAAGAAATACGTTTTGCTATCGAGGTCTGTGCCAGGATAATGTCTGCCTACCGGGTCCGCTAGTATATTTATATTTTTTAGCTTTATTGTACTATTAATTTGTAATATTAAACATAATGTAGAATGTAAATTGTAGAAACGAATAAATGTAAGAACAGCTTCTATCTAAACTTTTGCCAAATAAAACGAACATACAACAGTAGCCGAATCAATCGTAACAAAATATAATTCGAATATGTATTATTAGGATTAGCTCTTAAAACAAAGACTTCGTTCTTGGATGAATCTGCATAAGCAGCATAACTGAATGCTATAAGCTCCATTGTGTTTGGGATATGCAGGCGTATCACCGTTAGAGCAATGATTCTTTCAATGGCAGTGTGATCTCGAGACAGACGACCGACATTTAGAGTACGTCGAATGTGTCGAATAGAGTCATGAAGTATTGTATTTCTTGTTAGCTCTGATGTTGATTTTAGCAGACTGCGATAATAGAAGATGATTTAGATGTAACGCGATTTTAAAGTCAAAGTTCAGGATTGATGACTAAGTTCTTGATGAGATTGATATGTTTATAATGTTGGATTTTAATATGCGTATCATCGCGCCATTAGCACCAATAAAAATATCAGAAAATAATTATATAATAAGAATGAACTATGAAATAAAATAAGGTTTGGAAATTGAAGACATAGTCAAGAAGATCAAGCAACAGAGAGTCAGAGATGGATTGAACATATATGGAAAGCAGAAGAAAAAGATGCAATTAAATAAATAGCAGAATGGAGACCAGAAGGAAGAATAAGATGAGACAGACCCAGATCAACATATCTAAAGGAAATAGATGAAGATTTATAAGCAGCAGAATCTGGTAGAGTAAAACAAAAGATATGAAGATGTGCAGAAATCTTACTACAGGGATTTAAAAGAAAAAAAGTGAAGATTGATCCACTCCAATAAAATAATCTAGAATGAATTATGTTTACGAACCGTCAAATCACGGCCCCTAAAGATGTCAGTAAAGGGGTAACGTTCAAATGGTAACTGTAAGCTGTATGATTCGAACTGATGACCTCTTGATTCATAGTCTGGTGTGTTACCATAGACTTATTTACCCCATATAGGTATACTCTATCAGGACGACTTTAATATTATAAAATAATAACTGCATCCGAATCCACGTCATTGTATTAGATATCACGACAAATTCATATCTCACCACTGCTTTTCAATGTCGGTCGTGATTGCACGAATGTGTATTAAAATTCTTTACAGTTTCGTGTTTTACAGACACCTTACGGTTTTTAGAAAGAGAATTAATTTGTAAATTGAATCCGTTAATTTAAAATAATTTACGGTAAAATAATTGGAACCGTTAATAATGGGTTATACTTCGCTTATTTTGAAAATAAACAAATGTTTAAGTTGACCGGTATTTTTGCGAACAGTAGTTTGCGAATTTGAATTACGGTTTTTGTACATCACAGACTAAAATATCAATTAGGTTAAAGATTAAAAACCTGAACTAAAAAAAATATCTGATTTAACAGCAAATAATTTCCCGTCTAAATCAGTTCGCATCTAGAATATCTAAGTTTTTGATGATGCTGTCATAGTGAAATAGTATTCTAAGGATCGTAAAACATGCTAATCTTAATCGAAATTTTTAGCCCTCTCTTCACAATATTACATATATGTATAGAATATAAAATATTTTAACTTTGGCTTCAATAAAATAATTTGGAAAGATATAGAACGAATTGATCATACCAAAAATTCGGTAGTGAGTTTTAGGGTTCCTAGAATACTTTTAATATTTTTTTGCGATGATGTCTGTATGGGCGTGTATACGGATGGAAGCATGGATGGATGTGTGTGTTTGTGGATTTCTGAAGATACGGTTTCTCAAAAACTGCTGTACTAAAAAAAAATATACTTTTTTTTTCATTGACCCCATAGGAAGAACTGATTAGTTTTTGATGATAATACTATATGGGAATTTTTATTAATATAATAATATTACAAAGGTTACTAACTACAATTTCTCTTTGAAATATTTTTCTCTTACAAGCACCATTTAGGAATTTCAATGGGTTAAAGAAATATGAAATTGTGACATATTTGTTTAAACAAAATATTGTACGAAAAAGTACATTTAAAGCGGGGTAGGTGCTTCTTAGTGAACTGTTTGATAAGAAATCTATGACGATAGCAAACGTCAGTTTTTTACACATTTTTATTTCTATTTTAATAAGTAGTAATTTCGTTACATTTTTTATTCTAATTAGGTATTTGCCATTGAACATTACAAATTGTAAAATACGCGGCATTCTCCTTTTGAGCAGTTTTATGGTTTATAAATTAATTATTGGTATTTAATATAATATAAAGTAATGTGCTTGACACATCAGGTGTTACTTTCTTAGAAATAACAAATTTAATCACAAGAATTTCTCAGAAATAAGTGTTTTGAGATTTTGAATCCGTTTTGTCTAAAGGAAGATAACTGTGTATTCGGATGGATGAATGTGTATCCGTATGTGCGATAACTAAGAAAAAATAAAGTATCGAAACTTGATTACTATGAATTTAATGATTATGGACAGTGCTGATTGGATTTTGGTGGTGGACAAAAATCCCATTTTATCTCATATATGGATTCAGCATCCTGATTTGCATATACTTCTTCTTTTCAAACGCTCTCCAAAAATTGGATGAAAGATAAGTTGAGCAATGACTTAGAACTCATAATTATAAAATAAAAAAAAATTAGTATTATAGTTCTGTAAATACTCGTATATTTATTTAAACACAAAATTTAGAATTATTGAATATGTTACTGTGAGAGTCCGAAATTATTAAATGTCAACATTCGCTGGTAGATGTCGACAAAAACCAAATGTTTTGGTGAAAGACCGAACATTTCTTAATTTTATTATACATTCGCACTTTCACCGGTATATGTCGACAAACACGAATGAACTCCGGTGAATGACGGAAACAACAAATAAGATATTTTTATTATTATTTTTCATATTTCAATTTAAAAAAATTTAAATGTATGTATACGTTTATTGCATTGATATTACTTTAGTTGTGTTTCGTTATTTTGCAATGTCCTACAGATTGTTTCAAGTTCAACAATGTCTTTATTTTTATTGGAAAATTTGCCTCATATTGCTTCAATAAATAAATATATCATGAGTTTTATTTTTGTTTTCATTTCATAAAAAAAATGTTTCTTTTCAATATATATCATGAGTGCATGATGAATGCAGACATTCGCCATTGTAAATAATAAATAATGATGTTTGACCAATATTTCGGACATACAAGAATGTTGACATTCACCGGTGTATCTCGACATACATCAGATTTCGGTCTTCCACAGTAACAAATATAATTCTTCATCAGGAAACAAATATGTAACTTATAAAACACTTGAAGCAGTGTAAGCCATGCCTTGTTTGTTTAATTTGTAGTCGTCGTTCTGGTTCACTGTATTCTTCTGCACTCATAAGAAAAATTTTCAGTTTTCCTTTTGTATGAATTCTTTGAAGAAAATTTTATTTCCTACAAAATTATTAGGTTCAATTCAAGAAAATATTAAATTTGAATATAAATTTTATTTATTTTCTTTTTTTGCATTGAAAGAAAATGAATATATTTTAAATTTTGTTTTTAAAAATAATGAAAAGGAAGTCGTTTTAATTTTAAACGAAACATTTTTATTTAAAACGATATAATTTTGAATTAAAACTACTCCTATTCTCAAACTCAGTTGAATACTTTGATATGTTCCTTCAAAACTAAATTAATTTTCATACAAGAATATTTATTAAACCTATAAAAGTTTTCAATGAAAACGGAAATCGGATTGGCACTATTCAAATAAATATTTTCTTCATTTAAGAGGAATCTGTTTGTTCCAAGAAAACATTTTTATCAGTGGGCTTGTAGATTTCAAAAACTTCTTTTAGGAGCCTGACATTGGCACATTTGAATCTTGTTATAATTTCGTTTCTTCGAAATTTATTTTGTGAAAAAATTCAATGACATGACTAGATACAGCAGATTTCTCTGGTACATTAAAACGAATGGTCCGTTTGTATTCTGTAATTCAGAAGATAGATGGCCAAAAAGAATATTAGACTGGAGTCCAAGGTACAGAAGAAAACGAGGTCGTCCAAGAAGAAGTTGGAAAGATAATATAAAGGAAGGAATGGAACAAAAAGGCCTAGGTGATGAAGATTGGAATGACAGAGAATTGTGGAAAGTGGGAATCGGCATACAACATTAGTTGTCAAAAAACCGATGAATATATATAATTCTGAAGTTGCAAGCGAGTAATAAATCTATCTAATAAATAAATTTCCCGAAACATTAGATAAGCACGTTTTCAATTTCATCCACCCCAGAATTTCATTTTTACCTGATCCACCTCCATCTTAAGAAGAACAAGACCTCCTCGGTCCTCATCGCCCCACCAGCCTGTAGCCGCCGCCCCCGCTCTACCGCGCTATGTAGGTTACCGGGCAGTCGGTACGCCAAGTACAGTTATCTGGGGGGGCCCCGTACCCGGCTGTCGGAGTCCGCGCCAGTGCAGTGACCACCGCCGACTGTGACGCATCGGAGGAACTGACATTCTGACAGCCGACGTCGTCGTCACGAGCGCCGGCGTAGCGCACACCCGCGAAGTGCAGTGCAAGAGAATTACAGTGCAGTGATGTATCTTACAGTGGTGACCATTGTGGCATGTTGGATTATTTAGGTTACAAATTTATAAAAACAAGTGAACTATTTGTTGCAACAAAACCCTAGTGACCTGGTTTTATTTATATTTGGATTCTACTAGATACTTTTCAGTGTAAGTAAACATCCTTTAAATTTAAACAAACTAACCTCGTTTGCAAATCTTAGTCGTGCCTTTATTTATTTTGGACACTTGACAATTGTTTAACGGTTTTGATTGTTGTACCGTATCGTGTATGATACATAATTAACGGGTCCAATTTGGGAATTAATTCTCTTTCTAAAAACCGTACAACGAACAGTAAACCCGAAACGCATGAATTCATTAGAAACGATGATTTTTGTTCTTGCACATCTCTCGGATAACACAAGCAGCGTGCCATTCATAGCTCAATAAATTTTTATAATATGCTTCCAGCAACTGTTCAATGCATGGTCAAGAAATTACCTTCAGTAGTGAGGGACAAAATTCTTCTTTTTATGGTTATTAAAAAAATAACAAACATCTATTCATTTGTTTTCCTGGTGAAGAATTGTACGGAATAATTTGAAAAGTATTCAAATTAAATATTATTATAGAACTTAATTCAAAAGTCTTTCAATTTTATGGCTATCTATATCAAAAATATATATAGATATATTTGTAGATAAGACAAAATATGTGATATTAAATTATTTATTTTATGGAACAGAAAAATCTTGATTTTTAAAAGTATTGTTGATTTCTGGTAAAAGAAATTACCGTAGAATATGCCGAACCTGAGGATATATCATTTTTTTTAAAATTTCATAACATTTAAGAAACTAAACACGATTATTTTCTAAGCAATTACAAGTAATTACTAAAAAGTTTTTGTAATTTTCAAAAAATGCATTTTTTATCCTCTGTTCACCAAGTAGGTACTCTTTTATTTTGGGTGGATAAGACAAAATATGTGCTATAAAATTTGTCCCTTTTATGGAACAGAAGGAACCTATTTTTTTTAATTTATTGTCGATTGACCTCAATAATTCACAGGTTGGTCGTAAATCAATTAAGATTTCTGTCTGATCATATACCATACACATTTTTGCAGATTTCAATACCTATTGTAGTTTGATCATGTTTATTTTTAAATTGTTTATAACATTATTGAGATTGAGTTACAATGACACGTTATACGGTTTGTATATACAAAATAAGTTTTTCTTGACGTACTGACATTAAGTTGACAGTTTTTGCTATAATATTTCGCGATCGCATATATACTTATAGGTTCCACTTGTTTTTTTTTACGTTATGGGGTTCCTATTTCCAACGTTTCTTTGGCCTGTTTCAGTTTCTTTTACATTCTGCTTCGAATCCATTACAATTTTACTAAATTTATCATTTGCTCTCGTACCTACACATTTAATTATGCCTTCTACACCACATTCGTTCCTTATTGCTGCAATTCCAACTCTTATCATGAAAGAGAGAGCAATCCGAGTCTCCTGCATCTTCACCGTCTCCAGGTCGACTAAGACAAAGCCTCAGAGCGACGTGAATCCTGCTGGTTACCACTACACATACTCAGTCACACACACACATACGCGCACGCACGGGCGGCTAGCTATGTGGGTTAGTGGTCCACCGGAGCGCCCCCCGCCGCGGCTCCGGGCCGACGCTGCTGCCGCGGTACCCGGTCTTCCGGTTCTCTGAGCCGCGAGCTGCGGCCCGAGAATCAACCCAGCGGTGATTCAGCACAAGATGGTTTGTTTTTTGTTGCACGGTGATTTGCATTCGGTTTATTGGTTTACAATGAGAAACACTTAGTTGTGTTGTAGAGGATGTTAATTGTGCGTAATTTGCATCATGGGAAAGAACTGCGTGGACAACAGTTTTGTTTAGGAGTTTGAAGTTTATATAACATATAATAATCATAAGATCCTTTCCTCTCCATTTTCATTTCTGAGGGTCGTGTCTTCACGGCTAGTACCGCATTTCAAATATAAAAATATACCCGAAAAAAAAATAGATATTTGTCAAACTAGAGAGGAAAGCGCTTCTTTTTCCCACTCGAGCTCAAAGGCAATTAGACCGAGAGTGGAAGAAGGGCTTTCCTCTTGTGGTAGACGCAACATTTTTTTCACGACAAGTTTCTAAAAACGATTTGCTCGAACCTAAAATACACTTCGACAACATAACTGACACGTTAAAAGTTAGGTTATTAGACGCAAGGCGGTGTAGCAATATTGTCAATGAAACAATCTTAAATATAAATATTTTCCTCACTATTCCGGGATAAGAACGGTGGAGTTTCCTGGCATCTAGTGAAAAAACAAATTTACAAAACGGTTTCGTAAATACTTCTAATTGCTTAGTAAATAATCGTGTATAGTTTCTTAATTGATATGACACTTTCAGAAAATGTATCTTATATCTTCAGCTTATCGAATACTTAGTTCGGTAAATTCTATGGTTCTTTTTTTACTCATCAAGATCTGTGAAAGCAGAATGCCACACCAAAATAGCTAAATGGCATAATGATATATTTATTTACATATTTATTGATTTCCATTCAATTTAATTAGTTAGATGACCGCCCTTCATGTCCCTTCCTATATAATCCTTTCATCAAATCTCTCTTTTATTCCTTTACCACTGGTATACTATCTCGATTATTTTTTCCTCCTTCATTTTCTACAATACAATCTAAGGTTTTCTAAAATTTCTGCTTCTCGCTCACATAAAGTGTGGCATAGATGATATATTTAATTTATTATTTGTATATATTATTATATAATTATTTATTATTATTGTGTGTGTCAAATCAGATAAATACAAATCTAGAGTATTTTTATTGCTCAATTCTGCATTGTTTTCACGTATAGATGCAAACAAACTAAGCTGAAATGGTACCTCGAGTACTTCCATAAAAATTGTAATCAGGCTGTGGATTATTAACTCCTCAATTCAATTTCCACAGCCGACAAAATCTGCCACCATATTTAATATTTCTCTAGTTGTTCTTCCTCTATTGAGATATTTGGGCTGGGCGTGACTTGACGACTGGTAACCGTACTTCACGGGCAAAAGCTAGGGTAAAACTATATCACTTACAAAAATCTGCCAAAGTGGCCAGTTGGCGTGCTGATATATTTATTTTACTTTATATATTAATTATTATATTATTATTTTCACTGGGTAGCACTGTGACAACTCTTTCAACGACATATTTGGGGGGTTGTTTTTTGACGGAATTTCAAGCACAAAATATATTCCATACATCGTGATTAGTTAGAATCAGAGTGTCATACTCAGTAATGCATGAACAAAATGAATAAACTGTTAATCAAGAAAAATCGAATCTATTTTTATTCGCTTTTAATAAGTTTTTGATTTTAGTACCTATATATTTAGTAATTAAAATGTTATTACATATTGAAAGAATCTTTTAGAACTTATTATGTAAATAAATGAGGAGACTAATTAGAGAAGCAATTGAAACAAAAAATATTCAATTAATCTTAATATAAATGCAGGTTTTAAGTTCAATAAGTCCTGGTTAACTGTTCGAAATTAATTTCCTATTTATATAATTTTTTATGTGTTTTTATAAAACCATTGATCTATGTTTTCCTCATTTATAAATATGCTTATACAGTCTTGACTACAATTTATTTATTGTTTTGTAATTTACCTATTGAAGGCAGCACTTCGTTGTTGAAACGTCATTATATTAATTATTTTTTTACAGAACCCAAATATTATTTTATTTTAAATGTTATTCTTCCTTAATAATTACACTTTCATTTTATTGTCTTAAAACTTTTCACAGACTATTATTAACCGCTTTTTAAAAATTTAACAGCAATTTTCAAAAAAGTGTCCCAGTTTATATGTCCAGCACTATATTTATTATTTAATTATTAAAATTAATTTTTAAGGAATGGAACATAAAAGTTAAAATCTGATGTGGCACACTACTTTCATATACAAATAAAATCAACTGAACACGTATGACTTGTTCCTTGCGTATGACTTTATTTTGATAATTATTGTATATTAGATGTTAAACTTGTTTAATTTTCAGTTCTCATTGTAACTATGAATTTATTTTAAAATAGAAATCAATTAATATCTAGTCTTCAAAACTTTCAAACTAATAATACAAATATTACTTTTATATTTCACAAGACACATATTTTTAACACTGCACAATTATTTGACACGTTTGACACATAGATAT
Organism: Poecilus cupreus; assembly: GCA_963942605.1. Classification (NCBI taxonomy): domain Eukaryota; kingdom Metazoa; phylum Arthropoda; class Insecta; order Coleoptera; family Carabidae; genus Poecilus; species Poecilus cupreus. The sequence continues at coordinate 16,095,638 of OZ012719.1, read as the reverse complement.
TAAAAATGTTTTAGTTTTTGTTCCCATTGTAAATAAGATTATTGAAATACATTCTTAAATATATAATTTAATTTTTCTCATATTTATGTACAAGAAAAGTGCAAATAACATTATATTTTTGCTAACATCTTTCATTTGAAACTTTTTCTCATGGCTGATTCTATTAAAAAAAAAAATTATTCCTTATACTTTGTATAAAAAAGTAAAAATGAACCTGATTTTAATAAATTAGTAAAATTCACCTCAAATTATTGTAGTTGATTTCACAACTTTTTCTAATCTTTAGCGTTGTGGCTAGCAAAATGATCTGCATACCATGGTTCCTGGGTTCTAATCCCGGCTAGAAAAACCATAATGGCTGAGCGACATAATACAATTATCCAATGCTTATTTTAAACATAAAGTATTGATACAAAATCTGTCTCACTATACTATATTTAGTATGTATTTAAGCTCAGACGGCGGAGAGATTTGAATGGCACGGCGCGACACAAACCCGTAAACGACACATTCAAAAATTACAATAATTAAAATAGAACGTAAAATTAAGACAAATCTGGACAGATCACGCAAAGAGATAATGATCTATGTATGTATTTACCCAGGTACAAATTACGGGGAAAAATTGCAAGAATGAGCCACCGAGTTGTTAAAATGTAATTAGCGCAGACAAATTTGTTTAATTCCACGGCGCCTACAGCGTTTACCAGTCAAGCACGCCTGTCTTACACGCTCCGCTGCCTTCTCGAAGCCGAAAAGTACTTACATCAGCCATCAGAGTCATATTTACTGCATTGATCGTATCTTTTAGTAGGAAATAAATCTTTATATGCGAAGATATGCACTTTAAAATACATTAAACTTCAGAAAATATGCAAAACAAAATTATGGAATGATAATTGGTAGAAAAATCATTAAATACTTAATCATTTCGCCTTTTAACCATTTCCCATAGTTTCCTATTAGTAATAAACAAAGATTATAGATTTGTTAATAATACAAAGTCTATAAGAAAATGAAATGCCTGTCTGAGTATGTGTATAATCCAACAAAATATAAAGACGACATTCCTTTACATTGTTGTTTAAAATATGTGTTTAAGTCATCTGAAACAACATTCAAATGGTACAAAATAATAGTTATTTATGTATCAAGGCATTGAAGTTCAATTTTTTATCACGAATATGGAATTTAGTTGCCGAGGCCCGTAGGGCCGAGGAAAATAAACCATGTGAGTGATCAAAAGGAACTTCAGTGCCAAGGTACATATTAAGTTTTATTTGAAATCTAAAATTCGAAAGAACTGTAAACAAATTACAATATAGGTTTAAGTTTATACATCTGTCAGTTGTCAATTAAAACTAAGAGTCAGTGTTGCCAACATCGAGAAGTGAAGTTATCGTAAATAACACTCAAAATTATGTGTTTTGTCCTCAATTTCGTCATCGGAATTAATTAGTTAATTCTTGCAAATTTTATTTCATGTTACGTCCAAATTTACTATAGTACGTTAATATATCTGCCAAAATTATCCTAATTGTACAATAATTATTTAACGGTTGCCAACACTGGGTTGCTCAAAATCGTCGTATAATGGGTTACTTTAGTGACGATTTACGAGTTTTTAATGACAATTTTTTAGTACTTAGTGCCAATTTCAAATAAAAATGTTTTAAATAAAATTTTTGCTAAAATTAATTACATCTGTTTTATTATAATAAAGTTTTTCTAATTCAATTTTTAACTGATATGTGCCACGTTAACTTTAAGAATGTTCTATCAGGCGTAAAAACGTTTATCCTGTTATTTCTTCATCTTGGATACAATACGTTTTAATATGATCCTCATCGATGTGCAGCGTCCTTTTTGCAATATAATAAATACAACAATAATTTAATACTAATTTTTTTTAATGGGGTATTGTATGTCTGTGCTTATCATGTTTTTACACGCTATGGTTAAAAAAATCGAATAATAAATGAAGAAAATAGACGAAACAAAAGTTAGATAAAATTTACAAACTTCAATTGTCGTACAAGTTGCTGTCGTCTAGCCGCTCGAGGGTAAATATAAATACTTGCTTGATCGAAATATGTCATAAAAATGTAGGATATACACTCATGCTCAGAAATACAGAAATTCCCATTTGAAAATTGTCGTATTTCATGATTTCACATTTTTTATAGTTTAATAGTTATTTATGTATCAAGGCACTGAAGTTTAATTTTTTATAATGAATATGCAATTTGCCGAGGCCCGTAGGGCCAAGAAAAATAAACCATGTGAGTGATAAAAAAGAACTTCAGTGTCGCGGTACATATTAAATTTTATTTGAAATCTAAAATTAAAAAAAAAACTATGTGGACAGTGACTCCATGACGATTGTTTCACGGGCACTTTGGACTATCTTATCTTGGGGTACAATTTAATGAAGCTATGAATGGCATATTTCAAATTTAGATTTCAGATGTTTATATTACGAGCTAATTAGACTTTAGGAGCAATCCATCAACCGGAAATAGTAGTTTACTTGAATGCCTCTCAGGTTTTTTTTTTTATATACATAAATAAATGAATTTACAGTAAATGTAGATGTAGAATAATATTAGCTACAATTTTTATTTGAAACCGTTTATAATTAAATTTTTTTAAATTTATGATGGTGGACATTTCAGGTTATAATGATAATATAATTTTAAAATTTCATATATAGAAGTTGGATGTGCAAATTACGAGCTGATTAGATTTTGGTACCAATCCATGAACCTGAAATGATAGTTTACTTGAAGGCCTATGAAGTATTTTGAGCATATCTCAGTAATTAATTGAGTTAGAGTCAATTTTGTTATAATAAAAAAAGTAAAATATATTAACTACAATTTTTACTTGAACTTTTTTATTCTATTTTGTACTGTTTAAACGTTTCTTAGGCGGAAGGTTATGTGTTGTCCACATCAGAATTATTTTATAATTCATTCCTGCTAACAACTTTTCATCTAATTTAATTGCTATCAAAGATGAAAATGAAGAGTCTTTTTGTCGCTTATTTCCCGATTTACTTTCAATCGAAGCAAGGGAAAGAGAAAAACATGAAACTAAAATTAAAGCTAATTAAAGATAATTTGCTCTTTTGTCTAATATAAAAATATGTATCATAAATCAATTAGTCACTGAAATATGGTAGAAAACTTGCTAGGTCTAATCTAATCGCATTTGTACATCAGAATTTTAAACACAAAATTTGAAACTAATATTTTCATTCGAATTTTAGTTATTGTGCATTATCAATCTCAGAAATCATCGTGACTATAATGTAGTACATACATTCCATATTGTATTGTCTAACATGACAATGGTTTATAAATTAAGTACACTAATAAAGATTGTGAATAATTACGGAAAATAAGGTACAGTTTCAACTTCTACATATAATATTTTATTAATTTTATGACCAATGTATAAACATACCTAAACAAAATAGTGTTTTGGGTTTTGACGTATCGTTGAAGTCACTGGGTTTTCTGTATAACCTACCATTGATATATTTTGTAATAAATATTTCTATAGTTAGTCAAATTCTCAATTCGACTCATTTTTCGAGGAATTGAAAATAAATCTGAATATGAATGTTTAATAATTATAATTAGTTTTGACACATGTGTGATATATAGAACAAGTATTTCAATTATTTCTTTATTCTTATAGCAACTATGATTACTGAAATATATTATTAGACATAATTCAGTTCTCAAAATTGGAAGCAGATACAAAAAATTGCAATTAATATGTTGTACTCCAATTATTATTGCTAGTATCTGCTATTTTCACTATCATCTAGGTAAAAAAAAATATAGTTCATATTTCAAAAGTTTAAATAGTTCCGTGGTGTCGTATCGAAACTTTACTCCTGTGGTTTCTTTTTCACTAATTATTTGGGGGCCATTACTTGACAGCAGGTAATAGCCCATCATACACAAAAATATATCACTACTGATATTTGCCAAATAAGTGTGCCACAGTCAAAAGATAAATGGGTGTGATCACTAAAATATAGTAATATTCGAACGCTAACTTGTAGGATTTTACAAAACCGAAAACAAGCCTGAGACAGATGTTGTAAGGCCAACCTTCTTTGTCTAACACTTGTTGTAGAATAGTTGCTATGCGTTTGTTGAGTGGTTGATAGTGTAGTCTTAATTAATTGAAAATTACTTTAAATGAAACATAATAGTTAATGGATTTCATTTCTATTAATATATTATTTAATTTTTATATTAAACATTTCATTTAAAATCATTGAATGTAAATTTCTTTATATTTTCTTATCAACTTTCTAAGCGGACTGTACAACAGAGACAGGTAGCCTAACAACTGTCTGTTTCTCTCAGCTCGCATTTTCAACGTCATTTAACATTCCAGTTTTATTATATTTCAGTGGACGTGATGATATACAAAATATCATCACGCATTTTACCCATTATGGGTGTGGTACTCTGCTTATGCAGATCTCGGTAAGTGATATATTTTTGAAGCTGTGGGATTCGAACTTAGGATCTAACTATCCACAGTCCAATGTGTTACTAGTACCGCACCTAGCCATTAGCGTAATAATATAGTTATTTTTATTTTATCAATAGCTATTATCATCACTCATTCATATGCGAGGCGCTCTATTTAGAATAGTACTTGATTATTATATTTAAGGGCATGAAGGGGTAATAATTTTCATATCTTTATAGTGAGGATCTCATGATCCACAGTCCAGTGCATTACCGTTAAATAAATGAATAAGAAACCAGCATTTGATAGTGGGCCTTAAGTCACTAGAACGCGATTTATATTTAACTTTGATTGCAATTTACTGGCATCGCTCTAACTCCGATCGAAAATCAAAACGCAAAACCACAAACAGTCGATGATTGAGTGATTAACAGGTTGTTACGTAAAGCAGGTGAATCACCCAGGCCGGGTGTCGTTGACATGCCGCTGGGCTCGCTGTGCAACACGAGGTACGAGGTAGATCCGCCGTGGTGCAGCAACAACACAACAACACCGCGTGATCTGTTAGAAGCCACGCAGAGCCGGAGAAAGTGGACGCAAACTCGCACTGCGAATATTCCAGAAATGTCTTGGTCGATTGTTGACAGTGAAACGTGCTAATGTCATAAGATTTAGATTTGCACTACTGGAGATTTCGATAGAGTTCTAGAATTATTTATGTATTCATAATTAAGCTATCCAACCGGAAAATATGATACATATAAGCATATTATACGAATTAGATAAACAAAGACTCATGGACAAGTCGGAATAAAATTGTTTGTAGGCAAATTGAAACTGCTACATATTTGATTTGAGTGTTACTAGTTTAAACAAATAAGGTTCATTTTATGTTCTTATTTGTAGTACAAGGAGTAATCAAATCATGAATAAAATTGATAGCGAGATTTTCACGAAAATACATATTTTATGGTCCTTTGAATACGTTTTGACCATTAGCTCCTTGTACAATAATATGTTTGAGAATATGAGAACCTACAGTTGTAAAGTAATAATTTATCCATTAAATTCTCGATACTAAAATTGCACTTTAAAAGTAAGGATAGATAAAGTAATAATATATCAACTCGTGAATAAAGTATCTTTGCTATTGTTATGATAGAATGTAGATAGGTATGTTTATTTTCTATATTTTAAGCAAATTAGTACATATCTACTTATAAATTATACAAGTAAGCGTAGGTAACAAAATAAGATTAAACAAATATTTATGTCAAATTAAATGTCATTTTTGTTTTATTCAAAACGAATTAGAAAAAATATTGTATGCAACACGTGAATAACTATTAACTAAAGAAGTCAAATTATAAATGTTTAGAATTAAGTGCTGTAAAAATATTTAATAATTCATCTTTCAATAATTCTAAACGTATTTAAATAAATATTATTTGAAATCGGCACTAAAGTACTCAGAAATCGTCATTAAAAGCTCAGAAATCGTCACTAAAGTAACCCATTATACGACGTTTTTGAGCAATCCTGTGTTCGCAACCGTTAAATTATTATTGTACAAGTAAGATAATTTTGGCAGATATATTGGCGTACTATAATAAATTTATACGTAACATGAAACAAAATGTGCAAGAAGAATTAATTATTCCGATGACGAAATTGAGGACAAAACACATAACTTGGGGGTTGGCAACACTGAGTGTCAGTTTCAATTGACAACTGAAAGATGCATAAACTTAACCTGTACAGTATTTTTTAAAAGTTTTTTTCTAATTCTAGATTTAAAATAAAATTTAATAAGTAGCGCGGCACTAAAGTTTAATTTTATCACTCACATGGTTTATTCCATATTCGTGATAAAAAGTAAACTTCAGTGCCTTGATACATAAATAACTATTTTTTGAAGAACTTAATCCAAAAGTTTATAATAATTGTACGAATATGAGTTCTGAAAGTTTTTTTTTTCATCTTATTAAAAATGTTAAGTTAGTTGAATGATTCTCCACGTGATATTTCTCTTTACTAGATCTGTATTAATTTATTAGGAAACCTTGTCGAATTCTAATTTATTTCATTTTTAAATAATGTGAAAAAATACTAAATTTCAAATTTGTATGGTCTTTTCGCGGAAACAATTTCGGACCATCCGTGACCTCCATACGAGCTTCTCTGGTAACTGGTCAAGGATGTAGAAGATTATTTTGTGGAAACATGATTCATCGGACAAGTATGATGGAACAGGATACTCTTTTCGAAAAGACTCAGATGTAAGACCATTAAAAAACATGAAAGTGTTTCTTTTACAGTTCAAGCAACATTCGTCCTTACAAGGTCGTACTCATATATTATTTTTATTTACATTTCAAATACAAGTTTACAAATTATCTATGCGTATAGCATTTTAAACATTTGTTTCTATAATTTATATGGGGATTCCGACAGCCGAATCTGTCCCGTTTTAATTATTGTACCCCTATGTTCTCACCTCCATTAACATTTTAGGGAGTGAAATTTGACGGCTGGTAACCACACTTAAGGCGTATCACTTTCAAAAAAACAAAACAAAGTGTAATTCGTTAAGTAGTAAAAATTTGTAACTGGCAGAAATCGAACTGAGGAATCTGATACTACAGAATTGTTTGGGCTCCTTATACAAGGCATGATGATATATTTATTTGTATAAATTCAAGAGCTAGTGCATTTTCTAGACGATTAGAGCTTTAAAATGATTTAAACTTACTTAAAAGTAAAATTGTTTAAAAAAATATACCAAGAACTACTCGTATAGGTAAATGTTCACTTCTTTTGTTTAAAAATGTTACAACGATTTTCGTTTATTGAAACCCGTAATAGTATATAACAATAAGTAAAGTGAAGTGAAGAAACTAAGAATTTCGCTCACGCATGTGTCAGGCGCCAGCCGAGTGGACAAAGACTCTTAAATGAGCGAATTCGTTTCTTCGCGAGTGTTGTATAGCGTTTTGTTCAATCCTGCTATTGTAAGTACGCGCCCCCATCCTTATGGTCCACATACTCAATGTTAGGTTAGGTTCAATTTGGTAATGATAGAGAGTGGGTGAAAGTAGTGAGCGAAAAAACTTTCGCTCACCCACCTGTCATTAGCCATCCCGTTGCCATAGGAATGCATTGAGTGGACAAAACAGAAGGTTTCAAGTTCTGTAAGAAACAACAAGTTTCAATAGCGGGATTGAACAAATAAAATTTTTGCCAATAATTTAAACAAAAATTATGTTTTTTTCAACTGTCATATTATAAAAATTCTTAGTTGTTGTTTGCTACAACTTTGCTTTTGTATAATTCGTAAATTTATGTGTATTTTGACAAAATTTTAGTTCCGTTAAAAATTATTTTATTCGTTACAAAAAGCATTGCACTTGTACAAACCTCTTCTGGGAAAAATGTCTTCCCGCACTTGCTATGTAAATTACTATTACTTATTACATCAAATTAACGTACAGTTCATGTTTAGATACAATTTAAAATATAATATGCAGCCAAATAGTGATATATTGTTTTTTGTAAATGAATAAATATCACTTCCCTAAAATTGAAGCAGGTGTTCTTTTCTAACCGTAAACGCAATTAAAATTTGCAAAACGCCAAATTCCAATAATACAGTATTATAACAGAACTTTAAATTCCGCTGTACCACGCATTTACACATATTACCGTTTCTGTTTCTGGAATTTTAGGTTAATATTTGTCTTCATAACATTATTGCTAAACTGTTTCGTCGTAAATACAGTCGTTTAGCATTCGACTACGTATTAACTTTCATTCATAACGGGAATATCCAATTTGGATTATCAATTAAATTACCAGCACTGACTCAACAGAAGCAGACACCTGGAGGTATACTCATTATAATATTTCAAATTATATTCTCATTCGGATTTTAGTATGTATGTCGTTAACTACACATTGTATTAAACTTTTTCTAATGAGACTGCCAAATTGCAAATTAAAATTACATTATGAATTTGTTAACAAAACGCATATTTGACAGTACACGAAAGATTTGCACATTGAATTGTTAGCTAAATGCAAGAATGTAAATGGGTTATTGAAATCATTATTCATTTGTAAAATGTCTGTTTAAAATTAAATAATATATTGACAGGTACCTTATTAATTTTTGCCACGCACACATATATGTAATGAAGGTATTCTAACGCGTCAAAATATTTGGTAGTGAGTTTTCAACAGATACATACGTTTTAGGGTCACTAGATAACTCAAAATTCAATAGAGATATCATTTAGAAATTACATATATAGAATTTGGAAATCATCAACCGGAAGTGGAAGTTTAGTTGAAGGCCTATTAGGTTTTTTAAATTTTCATGTATACAAAAAGATGTAAAGTAATTTTAGCTATAATATTTTTTTGAAACTATTTTTTCTGTTTTAAACCGTTTAAAAGTTGTTTAGGCGGATCGCAAAAGTAATTAGAATCGATGACTTCCATACATTCATCTATAAATCAATAAATATGTCATCACGCTTTTACCTATTTTGAGTGTGGCACTCTTCTTTTGCAGATCTCAGTATGTGATATATTTTTTCGCGTGAAGTGCGGTTACCAGCCATCAAATCAGGGCCCCAAAGATGTAAGTGAGGGGGTAGTTACATTAATATATTTGGGGAATATACTTTGACGGATGGTATCTGCACTTTACGCGTTGATATGTAATATACAGAGTGTCGTACTCAGAATTGTAGAAATCAAGTGATTATATATTTGATAAATCTCATGATAATATTTCATTTTTTCATGAAACGCTCTTACTAACCGTCAAGTCATACCACCCAAATGTCATGAAAATTCCCATGTTTATTCAAATTGTCTGTTTGTTTTAAGTGATGCCCATATTTCAAAGTGACAGATTTTCAACAGTTAGCCATTTGCAAATAATAAATGATTTTTTTTTTTGCGAAACGAAATTGGATGCAAATTAGTCCTAAATTCAAATATGACGATTCCCAAATTTATTCATATTTTTATTATATAAAATGAATTTTTTCAATAAACAAAATGATTTATAAAAAAATGATAATTAGTAGAAATTGATCTTAAATTAGTTCTTTCCAGTCGACTATAATTCAAAGTGATTAGTGACAATCGGGGGTACTGCCATTAATAATGTTTAATTTTTTGGTACAAATTAGTTCTAAATTGGTCCTAAATTATGCAATATTTTGTATAAAATTTTCATGAAGTGGGGGTGCCAACTTTATGGAAGTCCGTTTAATCGTTGTTCAGGGAGACATAAGAATATTTTAAATTGTAAATATTATTTTCAACATTTGCTGTACCTTTAGTGTACGTTTCACAGCTTCTCAAATGTTCTTTTTAGTTGTAGCAGTAACTTAGTTCAAATAATTAAAAAGAATCATTAAGGCCTGAACAGGTCCCGTATGAGGTACGGACGTATACATATTTGCAGGACCCCATTTTTATAAAGTCTCATATTGACGAGTCAAACGACAATCCCAATTCGCAAACAATTGCAGAGTTGAAGTGTTGATTTAACGGGCGTCACAATTCGGAGGTTTTCAGGCCTCTGCGCACTGTTCAACCATAACCGAACCGTGAACCGAAAACCGGTACCGTACCGTGCAATCTGCATAATCATTGTCCAAAATACGAAAATACCGTCATTCTACCTACATCGCCGCTCGATATTGCTTCACTGTGGGATTGCTACTTTTTGTTTCGCATTGTTTTGTATTTAACTGTATTTTGTGAAGTTTATTTGACGTTTGAGGAAGTAGAACTATCTTTAACTATAACACATATAGGTTCAGTTTTAAAGGGTATATGTAGTTTGTATTGTTTTAAAATATCAGGACTGGAACCGTTTCCAATAAGAGGTCACTACTAGTTTAGTTCTTATGCTTACAAAATTAATTTACTATTTAACGACCGTGACGATTTTTCGTCCACGATAACTTAAAATTTAATGACAGACAATTAATTAAAAGTAAACCAGCACTACCCGCAAAATGGAGAAGGCATACATTTCTCGAAAAAACATTTCACAAAAAAACAAATCACGAAAATACTTTTCTCGAATATACAAATGTCAAATATTGTTAATATTACAAAGGACGAAAATACATTTGTCGAATAGCTTAAATATTACAAACCATTGCTCACTAGATGGAACTACGACATTTGGTATTGTTCGCTTTCGACAAATATATTTTCGAGATTTGTAACGTTAGGCATTTGAAATACTCGAAAAATGTATTTTCGTGGGTTGTAATGTCTAAGTGATTCGACAAATGTATTTTTGTTGTAACATTCGTCATTTGTAATATTTCCAACATTCGGCATTTGTATTTTGAATAAATGTATTAACTCTGAATTTATTTTTCAACATTTGTATATTCGAGAAATGTATTTTCGTGAAATGTTTTATGTGTTGTTCCGCAGGATGTATAGATGTGACAAAGAAACAAATAACTACAAATACTGATATGGAATGTGGAAGAACAGAAGAGACAATAGAACACCTAAGTGTATACAGCAGAGAAACAGAGAGAAATTGAGAGACTAAAAGCAACATCAATTTGTTAAACGAAAAGGAGACGGGAGAGGACTGGACGAAGGAAATTGTAAAGAGCAGAAAGGATCCATGACACTGACAATTATATCATTTAGTGCAGATTATTATAATTATATATTAATATAATTAATTAAATGTTATTGTAGACCGTCAGGCAATGAATAAAGATTTAAAAGTTTAATGGAGCTATTAGTGTCTTTCATATTGATATTTTTCATGTTCTTATTACTAGATGATTAGATTCTGGGAGCAATCCATCAACCGAAAGTGGTAGTTTATTTGAAGGTCTATTAGGTTTTTTAGGCATATCTCAGTAAATAAATGAGTTAAATTTTTTTATATTCAAAAGACAATTTTTATTTGAATGTTTAAAAGTTGTAATTGACACATCTCTGTTCCTTTAAACATTTTTAATCTGTAAAATTTATGGTAGGTAAATGAGGTAAATAGCTCCGTGGTAACGCATCGGACTGTAGATCATGAGATTCCTACACCCACAAACTTTCACCATACGAATTACCTCTTCTCCACTAACATATTAGGGGGCGTGGTTTGACGGCTAGTAACCTCACTTCACGGTTAGCATTTATAATATACCATATACTGCATCCCAACATAGATGAACTGGTAATACGGCAGGTTTATACTAGATTTAATTTACAAATTTAGATTTAGAAATTTAATTTAAAAAATATAAAATACATATTATAGTTATTTACGTTACCAGCGTAGTAAATTAACCTTTACGGGCGAGCTGGAAATCATAACCATAATTGAACAGCCCTAGTTATGATTAATTGCAAAAGTGCCGCGTACAAAGTTTTATTTCCGCCTTCACAGCATTTTAAAATTATGTATTACATAAATTTTATAAGTCTCTTCTATACCGTAAAAAATTAGCAGACTCTACAACAAGCAACTAAATCGTCACAGGTCTCTTCTACTAGCCTATAAAACTTTACAGGTCTATGTGATGTAATTACACATTTAATTAGTTACCAAGGTACCTGTAAAGTGTCATTTACATAGAAGGTGGAAGTAAGTACCTTTACTGGTTTATGCTAATTTACAAATTTAAAGATTTAACATTCAAATTCAAAATATCACCATATTTCATATTCTAAATCTAAATTTCTAAATCCATCCAATCACAGCTATCCTGAGTGATAAGAAAAACTTTGACACCAGTAAAATATGTCAAGATTGTTAAACTGATTTATATGATCATAAAATATTGTTGTAACATGCATGCGGAGAGTGTTAAATTAAGATATTAATTTAATGTCATGATTGAAGAACATTACATATAAATTATAAAACCGAATTGACAAGTTAAAAGATTTCAATTATTTTCGAATTGTATCAATTTGGATAAATTGCAAATATTAGTTTTTCCGAAATCAATACTTAAGTACACGATATTAGCATATTGCTACACGAAGTTAGCCAAACTAGTAGCTAAAGTTAAACTTTACATACTCTTATGACATACTTCAATTATAAACCTAAAATAACAAATTGTTCTATAATAATATTGGTGAATTTATTTATTATTTACCTTTGATAATCATTTATCGGATTTAATGCAGATCACCTGCAGAACACATCTAAGAATATATTATAAAAAATTATGAAATTATAACCAAATTTGAGACTTTGACAGAATTTTTCCATCACAACAGCTAGCTGACGTTTTACAAATACATAATGCTATTTATTTATGTTTTTAATTAATAATTTAACGATTTCGGAAGAAATATAATGTATATCTCGGCATTAAAGTATTTTAGTGCCTCAATATACAAATAACCCTTTTTATATCCTTTTCGCGCATACCCTCTGTCAATAGGTACTCTATTTGCTACTGGTCAAACGTGGTATACAAACAATGACCCTAGAAAAACTGGTACTTCCAATGCAATGTAAACAAAATAAAAATTTCACTAAAATTTTACTTTTATCAAACACATAAAACATAAAATACATAACACTTTCAGCATGTTCGAAACTAAACAATCAACCTAAAAACATGCAAAATAATCACGCACAAATATCACACAAAACCACCGGAAGAAGTTTTTTTCCAAACGCATCCATTCCATCCCACTTCTCACGACCTAACCTCACTTAGTTCACCTCCTCTGTCTCTCTCTACGTCACTTCACTTTCGGTATCCGCGCGGGAGGGGGGACGCGCGTGTCTGCGCAAAGTGTGTTAGCGGTACGCGGCGCCCCGCCCTGCCGCGTCATTCGCGTAGCGTAATCGTAAAGTAACGGTTTCGACCAATGCGAAACACCGCGGAGATATGTGGACGTGTGGAGTGCTGGGATTGAGTCATATGCGCATGTGTGGACGGAGAAATGGTACAGCAGGAACTGAGTTTACTTTGAGATGAGAGCGATAGATGGTTGGCGATAGGTTTGGTCTAATGAGCTGTATTGTTGATGAATGGTGAAGATTAGAATGAATGTTATTATGTGGTTTTGTAATCGTATACCTATGATTTATTGTTTACAGATTTATCTTTGCCAAGTTAATTATTACAGGGATATTGCTTACTAAATAAATATTGTAACGGGAAGATTAATATGCAAATAAGGTAAATTGATTCGTGGAAAGTGTGAAACTTAACTTTACCTTTGTGATTCATCCTTCATTACCATCTAAGGGGGTGTGACTTGACGGCTAGTAACCGCACTTCACACTTTTAATATTATTTTTGTTACTAATAATAACGGGATTAAAATATTTTGTTCCCGTTGCTAAGACTATTTTAGTCCCTGTACTAAGAGAAAAATAAATTACCTTTACATCGAACCTCTCTCATTCTCGTAATTATTGAAAATGAAAATTAACAAATAAATGATTGTTATTGTTTTGATAATGCTAAAATTTTTTAAAAATAAAAAACAAACCAATGGCGACCAGACTACAATATTTATTTAAATAATTATTTATAATATTTCTTCGAACTGTTGTCAGAATTTATTAGTTTATTCATAAATTATAAATAATACTCGTGTGGTTTACCCTCCACTAAAACCTTTGGGGCCATTAATTAACAGCTGGTAACTGCATCATATATTTAAGTTTTAATTTATAACTATATCCCTTTACATCTTTGCGGGCGTAAGGTAAAGGCTGATAGTACATAAAAATATATAGAAAATAAATTGTCAATGTTTCATAAAAATCAGTCTCTGAATAATAACTAAGTTAAATCACAGAGATCAGTAACTACGGACTCATTTCGTTCTTACTCATCAGCGTAGTGTAACCCGCGAACTACTGTGAGGCAGTAGCACCGACTAACTGGATCGGCGAGATCTAAGATCCCAACATATTGGTAATTAAAACTGAGAGGTAACTTAATACATCCAGAGCCATCTGCCGGTTTTATACTTCAACAGAAGTAAATGTTTTCAAAAAAGAAAACTATCTATGAAATAAATAATAATTCAGTCACAGAGATAAAATTGATTGTTAAAAAATTACACTTGACAATATATTTGGTATATAAAATACATGTTTCTGTTAAATTTTTATGTTTTTGAAATATTTAGTAAAACAATTTTGTTTTTCTCGGTTTTGGAAGCAGATACGAGTACAAGAAGAAAATGAAATTTTTTATTAATTCTAAATATTAGTGCTTAACATTTTTCATTTTTTTTTCGCAATTGATTTCATATTCGAAATAAATTGAATGTATTGTTTTTTGTGTCCAGTATACTACACTTCCGGTTTTGCAATTATAATCAATATAAATTCAAATATGCACATTGTCATAAAACTTACAATTATGAAGTTTTGTTTCTCTATCTATTATCATTTGTGAGTTATTGAACATAAGAAGACACAACCATCCATCCATCCAGAAGTTATTGACGAAACGGTAAAAATGGCTCCGAAACCTTAAAACATGTATTTTCCTATTTCACGTAGGTACACATAGTAGATTTTGTGACACTGGTTTTCTCAAAAACAATACTACAAAATTGAATTTTATACAACTGTTTTTGGGGAATTTAATATTTGTAAAATTTTCAGTCTGTCAAACTTGGAGCTGTCATTGCTCACGTAAAATCTTTACAATTAGTTTTTTATTGAAGTAATAAACGCAATTAGTCAAACTGTAAAGCACTTTGTTTTATTAATATTACAGGGAAAGGTACTTATTTATTTTTATTTTAATTAACTTTGTGAACGTGGAATAGGAAAAATTGCATGATGATATGTAAAACACGTGTTTTGCCTAATTGTAATACTCGTATTACAAAAAAACGTCATTTTAACACTAGTTGATCAATATACTATTCTACGAAATCAGCGATTTCTTTATAATCCGCATTCTCAATTACAGTTAGTGTAAAATACGCCATTTATCCATGCCGAATGTCTGGGCACATGGTATATTTTAACGTGTAAAATATACAACTTCAAAAGATTCTCATAATACCACGAAACTATTTAATTTAAAATTTCGGCTCTTCGGTCAATACTTCTTCGCATTTTATCATCATCATGAATGGCATGACAGTCCTAGGAGGACCAGGGCCTCAAGTACCACAGTACTTGATTCGCGATTCGTCTTAGAGTAATCAGAATTTCAATCTGTGTGATAGCCTTTAGAGTTATTAGTGTAACCAAAGCGATATCAAATCAGGTTTTTATGCGGTCAGGTCTGAACCACATTTAAGGAGAAGAAGTTGCAATTTAAGTGTAAAATACTCCAATGATTTATTTAGAATTATTCTCTTAAAATAATAAATTGGTGAAAAAACAGCGTAGACTTCAACGAGACATTAGGTAGAAACCCTGGAGATATCAAGGATGCATTAGAACACATTTTATAAACATAAAAGCAATTTAAGAGGAATATTATCTGAAGAAATGAAGGTATAAAATTTACCTTTGGTCAACAAGAGTTAAAAAGTATCAACTATTGCTACAAAATGTGAAAGTAAATCTAATTAATCTTCACATATTTTAAATTTAGTTTGTATTGGAGTGAGAAAACACTCAAGGTCACATTTGTTTTTATGCCATCTCTTTCTTCAGATACGCTTTTCCTTTTCTTGTTTATAATGCAACTGTTTTCTGAAAGATTGTATGTACTTGCAAATAAATGAATGATAATTTAAACTTATTTATGGTCGATTAAAGATAGTTATAAATGATAATTCAACGTATTTCGTAGATAATTCACAACATATAAAATTACATGATTTAAATTCTCTTTGGTGTTGTTGACACCTACTTTCATTTATTGCATTAAAAACCCGTTAATATAAACAGATCATTAAGTGCGTCATCTGCAAGATATGAAAAACATTTCTTGAAATATGCAATTTAGCTATTTGCAATAGGTACAGAGTATGAGTCACGGTAAGAACTTTCTTCTGGAATTTCCAGTACGTGGTGCCTGCAAGTACTGCCACATACTTTATTACAATCATTTACAACGTATTACATTATATGCTGTCACATAATTTGAATATTCTTGTTATTTATTTACATTTTTGAACAGAAACTTGAAATGAACTGTTAAACGAATGAAAATGATTATAAATAAATAAATGTATCTCATCAGTAGAATGGAAACCAGGAGGAAGAAGAGGACGAGACAGATTCAGATCAACATGGCTAAAGGCTAAAGGAAGTAGAAGAAGATTTAAAAGTAGTAGGAAGGAATTGAACACTGGCAAAGTTAAACACAGATTAGGAAGATTTGGAATGTGGAGAACCAAAACTACAAGGATTTAAAGGAAAAGAAACTGAGATAGATCCACCAAAAGGATCTAACATTATCTATTTTACGATTATCAAGTCACGGCCTCCATAGATGTTAGTGGAGTAATGGTAATTGTCGGCTGTGGAATTCGAACTGAGCATCGCATGATAAACAGTCCCCCGAGATCGTTTATGATCGGTTTTTCACCAAACGGACAAAACAAAAACTGTTATAAAAAAAAGCAAAACTATGACTTTTTCAAACGATTTTGTTAACTCGTATTTTTGGTAAATGCTTCTGTTTTGCTTTCTGTGCCCCATTCGAAAGCGATATCAAATGGTTTCGCTGTGTTTAGTAACTTAGTTGCTTCATGGTGTTTTGGTAATTGGTACTGTGTTGGTTTTTTTGATTAACTCAATATGTATATGTTTCCTTCTCTTAGCTAAAGAGTAACAATAAATATTACTCAATATTTATCCACCTAGCTCCCAAAGACCGCACTACAAATCGACGACAAGCAAGTAACAGAAAATCTGCTCTGAAAATGTTATTTCATGTAATATTTCAAAAAGTGTTGATTTGACTGTAATTGAAAATCTACCTACTTGGTTCAATGAGATTTTTGGATTTGTTTAAGTTTTTTGTTTTAACTCAAATTCGACTAGTTCGTTTAGTGAAAAACCTTCATTTGCGCCTCCAATCAAGCTCTGTTTACAATTTCCGTCATTTTATTTTAACTATGACATTAAATTTAAGTTTCATTGGTACAAATAAGATGTATAAAATGACAGAAGGAGACTTCGAGGTATATTTGGTAGTGCATTAAACATACTTCCTTAAGGTTCCTGGTTCAAATCTTGATGCCATTCGCAAGAGAAGTATTTATATTCACGTAACAGTTTATCAAGGACCAATTTTAACATCTACGGTTAACCGAATAATTTAACTGCCAATTAAACAAAAATATCACATCAAAAGATATTCGAAATTTTACAATTTGTTTATTTCGAAAAGATATTTTTCATTTAACTGCCAGTTGAGTTATCATGGATGTCCTTCAATTAATTATTGTACCTAATAGAATAAAATAAATAAATATGTTTGTAGTAACGCATCGGACTGTGGATCATAATATCCTCAACACCTCAGTACACACAACAAAGTTTCATAAACAAATTATCACCACGTTAAATTCCCTCTTTAGTTCTTGTCCCAGTAACATCTTAGATACAGCGTGATTTGACGGCTAGTAATCGCAATTTACGCGCAAAAATATATCACACAGAAAACATGAGGAATATATTTGAACTAATTTAGAACAATTAATAGTCTCTGAAACTATTACAGCTACCCAAATACTTCAGGTTGTTCAAAAGTTCTGTAACAGATTGGGTCATGAATTGATTGATTTATTATAATTATTATTTATTTATTTTCTAATTTTCTTATAATCTTTAATTGTAATAATTCAGTTAAATTTATTCCCTGTATTTCAATTTAAAAAGGACGCTCTAATTTGGAATTCCAAATTATCAAGAGATGGCGTTGATCGCAATTCCCAAAAGGTACATGAAAATTCATTTTGTATATCTTATGATGGCGAATGCGTACCTACTTTAGTATTGGTAGCTTGCTTTTATTGGCAGCAGAACTGTTGCCATACACACTGCAAATTTTCCTGTTTTTATAGGTTTTTTTAGGAGAAAATTCAATATTAACCTATAATCTACAAATACAATAAACCTTTCATTTTTACATCTTATTTAAATAATTCGGCTTAAACAAATGTTATACTTACATTAGAATACTCTTGAAATAACTACTATTGTTATTAATTTTAAAAACATAACATTTTATTTCAAAATACAATGAAATTTATGTACCTTATGGTTAGTTTAGCTTTCTACCACTAGTTAGCGTATTTTAATTTTGGAAACCCAATAGACATGAAAAATCGGATGTTTCACGTTAAAATAAACTCATGAAATATTGTATTATTGTACTGTAAGAAACCGATTAAAATTTAAATGTTTAAAATTCTTTTTATCTTTTTAGAATGTTAAATATATGAAATGCTTAAAATTTCGAAATTAAATTAAACCAAGATGTGTTCAAATTATGTTTCATATTTTCTATTTAATATATGTGTTTTAAGCTAATGAGATATATATTTTTACGCATACAAGTCAAAATTATAACATATAAGACATTAATTAAAAATATTACATATATTCTTCCGGTAATGCAACAAGACAATCTATTAAGTTCACGAACTCAACCGAAACATTTTTATTTGCACGGCTGGTGATTGCGCATTTGCTATTTATTAAAGACTATCATGTAACCTCACTAATTTTGTTTATAAAATACAATATTTTAATATTTATTTCATTACAATTGCAACACAAACGCACATCTTTATTGCCACATAAGAATTTTAACAATTTATTATTTAAAAATTGGAACACAATAACCTTAAGAAATATTTCTATCACTTTTATTTTTATTAATATACATGAAAGACTTATTAGTGACATTTGATCCGTACTACAGTTTACTGTTCTTTCAATGGCAAGAAGACAATAATTGTAAAATGTAATTGGAAATCGTGCTCCTTTCATTTTAATGTCTCTATGATGATAATGCTTATACTGTTGTACAAATTATATGTTTTCTGCAATAAATAGGTAGTTACGGAAATTGTATGTATTTATATATTTATTTAAAATGTTTTCTATTATTTATGTAAGCAGAAGGAAAGAGAACAATATGCTTCAATGTTATTGTTCATATTTTTTATCTGATGCCTACTTATACCTACTTTGTTGTATATAATCCTTGTTACATTTAGAAAGAATGATTGATAATCCTATATTTCAATATAGTAAATTAAAAAATAAGTCAATTTGACAACGTTTGTATACAATTTTTACTATTGAAGTAATTTTATAATTCTAACGTATTTTTTTCTAAAATGGGACTATTCAGAAATATAATTTGATATGTACAAAGATGAAAATTCATTGTTGACTGATAACAATAAATTTCTTATCTTTTTGACTCATCACGTAGAGAAAGGATAAAAGATTCTTGATTAAAAGTAATATTTCGACACCAACCATTTTTAGGTTATATGTTATTCATCTGTCAGTTTTGAAAGCATTCACAATTCACACCACCGCTAGAAAATGAAAAGCGCCACAAACAGTGCGCTTATAGATACACGTATATTTGCAGTGCGTTTATAGCCTTGTAAGAACACCGAAATAGAAAAAATACTAAATAATTTGTAGTTAATTGTTAATAATCTGTAATATATTATCTAAAATTTATAGATACACGAGTATGTATAAAGCAAGCATAACACGACGAAGTTTTCCTTTTCAAGTGAATTTAAAATGACATTTGATAGCTAATTCGCCTACTACAAAACAAGCGGTTAGGTGGTAATGCAGTAAAGCAGCAATGTAAAAATGTACGGCCAATTTTTTTTAGGAAATTTTAAGAAAAAGTACCTCATGTTCTGTTTTTCGATTCATCTATATCTCTTACATGTACGTCATTGTACGAGAGAGAAAACTGTTTCAAGTCAATTGAAAAAAAAAACTTCATGTGTATTGCACGCTTGACATATTTGGAGGCCGTCACATAACGGCTGGTGACCGAATTTTGAGTACAACAAAAAAAAAATACCACTCACTGAGGTCTGCGAAAGCAGAGTGCCAAACCAAAATTTTTATTTAGTCACACTTTATTATAATGAATCTTGAAAATATAATTTTATTAAGAAACAGTTTTCACTCCAAGCTTCTCCAAAGTGTCCGTGAGTCTCTTCCACCGTAAGAAGTTTTCTTTAAAATTATTGATAATAAATAAATCTATCTATAATAATTTAATCTTTTCAAATGCGTCACTCTTCTAAATACAGATCTTGGCATAGGTCGACAAACCGATTGCGCTTTAACTCTGCCCACCTAAATACGTAACGAATGGCGTTAACGTCTAACATTCTACGTTAAAAGTTTAAAGAATTATATACAATGATAACCTAATCCAAAAGAATTTGTAATTCATATTTACGCATGAGTATAAAAAAAAACATATATCTGTAGATTTTTACCAAATAAAAATCACTTCACAAGCAATCCCTTTCTTTGGAAATAGAGATTTGACCACTAGGCTTCGAGATTTTGAAGAAGATTTTCACTTTATTGTCCGAATAATAGTAAGGGAAAATCGAATACGTATCAAATTAACGTGAAAATGAGTAAAAGGCTGGATGATATATTTGTTTATAAAAAAGTTCATGGTACTACTTTACTAAATAAATTTTTAAATAAGCAGCAAAATCACTAAATTCAGCATATCAAAACTAATAATACTAAACTAATCTAAAATCTAACCTAAAAAAGTGTGAGAACTATTTCTCGTCTGCATCCTGCAGTAATGAATATAGTTATCGGTTAAGCAGGAACTGATAATTTGATCCACGCAGCGCTGATTCAAATTTAATAACACGCATCACCCGATGGAAAAGAGCAGCAAAACCACGCCGAACACTCTTATTATGCGGATTTTTTGCGTTTTGCGACGGCGCTTTCACTTGTGATTTTTTCTTGGGCTGAAAAACATGATGACTGTTCCAAGAAGCGAGACGCGGTGCATCGCTGCCATGCAGAGCCCGTTGTGCCGGTCGAGGAAAGTGCAAACACTCACATACCGTTAATGACGGAATATAGGACAAGACCGCTATGACTGTTCACTACTCATTTGGTTAAATAAATATGTAAACTAGCTATTAGCTGAAGCTGCAAATGTATTATATTTGTTGGTTTTGCATGGCTGCTTAAAATTAAATGCCATTTGCGAATAAAATAACTGGAACTGAAATAAGTTACCTTTATATATGTATTTTAATGTAGTTTTAAACTAGAAGGAGTAAAGTTGATTATGTTTACACCGTACAAAAACGCCAAAAATTGTTATTCATTCAGACACAATGATTTTTTTTTAAATGTTGTGACATCATTGTAAAGGTGTTAGTGGATCTCAAACAGTAGAGATTGTAAATTATTGTAATCACATAAATGTTCTATTTTATTGTTCAGAAAATTATTTAAATGGAAATAACATAATTTTTCGTGGTAAGTAATTAAAATACATATATACATTCCATTTATTTCAAGAAGAAACGTGAATAAACTGTAGAATTATTTTAGTCAAATGGTTGATTAAAACTGATAAATTTTGGTAATCAATGTCATTCAACAAGTTTTTAATTTCGTTGAGTTGACCTAAAGTAATATTTAGTAGTTAGATAGAATTAGAAATAAATAATATATTATGTATGTATTTAAAATATACTTACGAATTCAAAGTAAAACAAAAAACCTTCAAATTAGTTGCCAATTTGACAGCTAAATAATGAGAAGTATAAAAAATTCGAAGTAGGATAGATATGCGGCATAATACTTTGACGTCATTATAAAAATCACTCAAACTCAAATATCTTATTAATAAATAATACTTTTTAAACTTTTATTATATATAGTACGATGTTTTTGGGTTATTTGCTATTTTATGTCTCTAGTAAAGGACCTTATTGTCCATTGGCAGTACCTAACTTACATTTACTTAATTACAATAATTACAACTGACTAATAGAATAATACCATAAAAATAAAGTAAATACTCAATCCTAAGATAAACTTATCAATGTCGGTCCGGTAGGCTGTGACGATTTATATAACACTACCGCACTGCATGAGTTTTGTTTTATTATTAATTTATTTTTGTGACATTTTAGTCTTATTATTTCATCTTCAACATGAGGGTTGTGAGAAAAATGAATTGAGCTGAATCAGACCTTGTATCATGTTTTTAAGTTCAGTCATCTCATTGGATAAAGATGTAACACTGTTAACGGTTTCGTTTTCGTTTTTTCTGGAATTATTTTGCTGTACAACTGGAGCAAAAGATTTGCCAGCGTGCACCGTTTTTGATTGAGTTTGGTTCCTTGATTCATTACTTATTTTATGGTGGTTTGGGTGTAGTGGTTATTTATTGTAATTATCAATATTGTAACTTTTGTTATTAATCTCAACAATAACTCACTCACTGCTATTACAACGTTGGAGATTTGTTTGGTGTAAATGATGCTCTGCTTAAGCCAATCACAAGTTTAGATTTTGAACTAAGATTTAAAAATGCTCTTCTTAGTTTAAAAAGTAGTATAATACATATACATATTATATCCAGTTCAGAACAAACTATAAAAATTGACCATAAGATTTTAAGAAAAAAAAAAAATAGCACGCTTACGCAGAGCTTGGTAAATCTTCGAGGCGGAGGGAGAACCACAGGAGTAAATTTAAAATGGCAACTATGAGATTCGAACTGAGGATCTCATGATCTACAGTCCGACGAGTTACCTCGGAACTATTGGGGTAAGAATCGAATCAAAATGCATATTGAGTGGCATGACACTTGCTTACAATGTTTAAGCTGAAGTGAACCGAATATTATGAAATGAAAAGCCGAGTACGAAACCGCATCACGGAGTGTCACGCGCGGTGCGCAAATAGCGCATACTTTATGCCACCATTACCGGCTAGCGGGGAACTCGCTTATATAGATGATATGAGTTGGAAACTGTAAGCCACAAGTTGAAGCAGACTCTTACGGATTGTGTACAGAACTTGGTTCATGCTAAAAATGTATTTATTTCATCTAAAAACGCGTAGCGGCAAACAAAAAGCACGCATTGCTTAATGGTTTGTGGTCAAATGTGACAGATATTTTTGTTGTTTGTACCGTTTTATAAGAAATTGGAAATAGTTAAGAGTTGCAAACACGTATTACAGTTATATAGTCCTTAAAAATGTTTTCTTGGTTTTGTATGTGGTACAACTACAATGAAGGGTGTTTGTTTGTGTGTTGCAGATTGAGCCGGTTGGCTGGCTGGTACGGCGATGGCATCACCGCTCTGACACTGGCTTGTCGTTGAGCGGCAGCATGTCGCAGTGACGCAGTCGGGACCGGAGTCGTACCCATGGAAACGATGAAGTACACGGGGTCAGGCGGGGGGGATTCGGAGGTAGAGTCGCTACTGCTGACGTCATGCTGGGCTCAGAGCGCGGGCGCCGCAGCCGCCATGCAGACCGCGGACTTCATGGAGCAGCACAAGCTGCTGCTGGACGGTCCGATGCCGCTCGGCGTGAACGACGCCAGCATGGGCTCGGGCGACGACTCAGACATGTCCATGGCCACCAAGGCCACCATGGACGCCCTGGACTCACTACTCCTCACGTCGCAACCACTGGCCACCAGCCTCGCCGAGCTGAAGCCGCTGCCACCGTTCATCGGCTACACGGGCCACTTGAGCATCAACGGGATCCAGGGCCACCACTACCACGCCATCGCGCGCGCCGTGCCCGAGGAGAACAATAACACGACGTACAACACGGCGCCTTACCCCAGCGAGCAGAACATCGTGTCGAGCTCCACGTGCGTGTCGGCCGACTCGGCACAGGACTCGGAGTTCGTCAGCGTGGACGAGGTGGTGGGCATGGGCGTCAAACTAGAGGCCTACCCCGACTCCGTGTCGCAGGCCGACTCTGGCACGCACCACGTCAAAACAGAAGTGACTGAGTACGACATCTCGTCTATCGATGACATCGCAGCCATCATCGGTTCCGCCATCGCGGACACCACCGTCCCCAACAACAACATGACGGAGTGCGGCGGCGCGCATTCCGACGACCCCAACGCGTCGCGTGATAATTGGATGGAATTAGACGCGTGGATCGACGGCGCGTGCGTCGACGGCTCCACTCAGAAAAGCCTCATCATCACGCAGGACGGCCTGTCCGAATTCGTCATGCCCTCCTCTCCGCACACCTCCCAGCCCATGGACTACCCGTCTTCCAAAATGCAGTCGCAGCAGCAGTCCCAACAGCAGCAACAGCACCAACAACAAGGCTCCACGTTGCAGAGCTTGCTGACACATGGGTACATGCCACTGCTGCAGAACAGACTTCAGAACGGTCCGCCGCCTGTCGTCAAGCAAGAAGCACCCAGCTCGACCAGTTACGGGGTCGAGATCATCTCCACGTCTAGTCCGCCCGCCAACGTAGTGTCAACCACGGACAATATCATGTTAAACGGCCGGTATATCCAGCAGCACTACAGCGTGATGGGCGGGATGACGGACGACCGGATACGAAGTCCGGACTTATTAGGACAGAACTACCCACACACGACGACCACTACTCCGACGGCACCGAAAAAGTCTCGGAGTCGTGCGCAGAAGAAGCAGCAACAGCAGCAGCAGCAAGCGGCGAGTTCCACAGTGTTCCAGACAGACCAGAGTCTCGGTTTACTGGGGAAAGAGAAACCCGTGCATCGGTGCAATATTTGCAATCGAGGGTTTCTGAACAAGAGCAACATCAAAGTGCACCTCCGCACGCACACGGGAGAGAAGCCGTTCCGATGCGAGACGTGCGCGAAGGCCTTCCGACAGAAAGCACACCTCATCAAGCACCAGCAGATACACAAGCGGATCGGGCGGGATTAGCGGTGGGGTAAGTGGCGACGCGCCCAACTCGAACATCGACTTCGTCCCTTGCGTCCTGCTCCCCACGTCCCTACCACCCTCTGCCCCCAACGCCACGTGTATCATATGTGTATATATGCGATTTTAAATGAGAGAAACTTAATTATATTCCCCGAGGCGCGATGGTCGGTGTACGAGTGGGTCAGCCTCATGGACAATACTTCGATTATCGGCTCTGCTCGAAAAATCCTCACGTTTAACCCCATTTGCATGCGTACTCTTCTTCAAATTTTGACAGAAGCGTTCAGAACTCATAATATAAATAAAACAATGTTCGGGAATTGTTCTGTACATTTTTTTTTAATAAAACAACGTTTCGACAGCAAAGTGCTACCTTCATAAGGTAAAATACAAAACGGTAAATAAATAAGTATGTAATCAAGACCATGGTGTAAATACATAGATGAGAAAAATGTATTAGCCAATAATATCGGTCGCCAAACTTATCTTACATTATACGTCTTAATTAAACATCCACTTCGACAGGTATTTCTAATGATCAGTTGAGCCATTAATTTTGACACCAGGAATATCATTAGTACATTTGTGAATTGCAAGGAGGTTATGTTAAACAAACTAAAGTGACTTAAGTTTGGAGAACATTTTGATTGGCTTACACTGCCCGACTTATGTATTTACACTATGACAAAATCTACAATAAATAATTAAATATGCAGTTAAGTCTTACGTCTTGACATTAATTATTGTTTTGTATTTTACCTGAAGATGACAGCACTTTGCTGTCGAAACGTAGTTTTATTAAAAAATCTGCAGAACAATACCCAAATATTGTTTAATTTAATCTTTATCATTTTCTAATCATCTCATCTACTACGCTCTTAATTTATTTGTCATGTTCATACAGCTTTCAAAATTAATCTCATGCTTTTATCCCGTTCAAAATTCGATTTTTGAGAGATCCGATTTCCGAGTTTGTCTTAATAAACGTGCTATAAAGAAAGGTACCTCATTTAAATTAAAAAGAAAATAAAACTTATTCCTAATCGTTTTATGGACAAAGTGCAATCTCATATATAGTGAGCTGGTGCAAACAATACAACGAAAATGTATATTATATTTAATTAATTGACTAACACAGACACACATACACACACGGACTACTGTGAATCTACTCGACCTACTTGTAAATTGTACTTCAGGGTTCCCTATTTTGTTTGATTCTACATTGTTTACTTGTTGCTTGTGTTTATTGTGATCTTTGGCTGTTTTTCCTGAAACATCGTCGCTTGTTTTCAATCGCAATCTCAACTAAACACCTGGCGACTCTGTTTTGAGAAAGATGGTTTCCTAAAAGGGCAGTCTGCACAGAAGCGTACTAACGGTGTTTGTGTATCCCTAATACTCTCGGTTACCAGTGAATCATTTGGAACAAGAGTACTGTATAAAGCATTATTTAAATTATCTTTTGTACATATGTTTCTTTCAATGCATCTTCTGAACACCGTTTCGTACGCGTTCTTTTCTACTGTCCTCATCTCTTTGTATTTATGTTTGTTTTCTTTGTCTCATTTTACAACACTGTTGAAAATTCTAATTATGTAAGTATTTCGGACAGAAAATTTAGTGTACTAGTTTGTAAATTAGGTTAGTTTTACTCAAAAATTGTCTCAGATATCAGTGTTGTAAAGTGGACTTGAATTTGTCTGTTGTAATGTTGGCTCTACTTAATGTCCTTCGAATTTTGTTGAACTTCTTTTTAATCTTATACGGGTCTTTCGGAACGGGCAAGCTCTCTAATTTTACGTTGCTTGAGTGCGTGTGCGCGCGTCTTACTTTCTTCCATTTAAAAATCTTGTTTATTCTGCGAACGTATTTACGACCTACTTCTAAATTTATTTATAAAGGTCAACACAGATCTCAAATGTATAAACTACGATCAAAAAAATAAATAATTATATTTAAAATAAGAAAGAAAGACGAGAACTACGTTTGTCGTTGCTTGCACCAATAGGAAATGTGTTCTAAATTTATACGGGGACCGCCATGTCGTTCGTGACACTTTTCGACGCTAGTACTTTCGATTGTGATATGTAGGAAACGAGAAAAAATCTATTTACAATATTTTGATTAATGAAAATAAATCGTATAAGTGAAAACAGCGATCAAAAGTGTCACGGCGAGCGACACAAGTTTCCGAAAACAATTCGCGGGTCTTCATTCGAACGTCGAATGACAGCGGAATTTTTTCAGTATTTTCAACGTGAGATGTTCGTCCCGACGCAAGGCGTCTTTCTAGATGCGTAGAGACGAACCAAGCGATAGAATAAGCCGACATATATTTGATTGATTAAGTATTACACTGATTTTAGCCTTATGAACAGAAAATGATCAATAACACTAAATACCTACTTTTTAGATAGAAATACGTGCATTTTAGTAATTTAAATATTTGTTATTACTTTATTGTTGATTATTATTATTGCTATTAGTATGTTGTAATATAAATACCATTATTTTTAATATGAAAGTTATGCCTTTTCTCTTGTACAGCCCTACACCTTCTTTTATTTCCGGTTTGAAGCTCTGTAAGAAATTTATTTAACTTTTTTTAAATAATTATTTTTATCAGACATTTCAATTCTTTTGTTGTGAATCAGCTAATGCTAGTACCTATGATTAGGAATGACTATAGTCCAGACGATATAACTTGGCGAGTTGAAATAATTTAGATTTTTTTCTGTAGTAAGGGAAAAGTTATAAAAACCATAGTCGTGCCAGAAAATATTCAATTTAAATCTACAAACTTTACAGAAAAGAAAAATTTATTTATTATGTACATAAAAGAATATAACAATGTTACAAATATAAAAAAAATATTTGAAAAGAGCAATATAAGTTTGTAAAATCACTATCTAAATACAGTAGAGCGTCATTAATCCGGACGATTGATAATCCTGATTCGATTTTTTATATTTAGCTTAGACTTACTGTACAATGCAGTATGTTTTCTTTAAATAAAACGTAAAATTTTATTAATAATGAATAGTTTCATTTATCCGCTCCTCTTCGCTATACATGACCGATTGCAGCTAATATTTTGCGTTGAAGACACCCAAAAAGTATTTTTTGTGCAACCAGACGCGAAATAAACATTTCGCAGCCGTAAAACAGACCGCGAAATTGAATTTCGCTGCTCTTGTTATGGTAACGGCCGCGAAATAGGGTGCAAAATAATCATTTGACACTGTAAATGCAACTTTCTAATTACAATAAAATTGTTTAAAATTAATAAAATTTGTAATTACATATGTTTTACGGTTGCACAAAAAATAGTGTGTACACCTGGTCCGCGAAATCCTTTATCGCGCTCGAGATTTTTCTCTAAAGAGTGATTTCGGGGCCTTGGTATATAAATAACTATTTTTGGTTCATTTCGAAAATCCGGATGAGGTCCGGTCCCAATTAATCCGGATTATTGACGCTCT
Source organism: Poecilus cupreus (assembly GCA_963942605.1). Taxonomy (NCBI): domain Eukaryota; kingdom Metazoa; phylum Arthropoda; class Insecta; order Coleoptera; family Carabidae; genus Poecilus; species Poecilus cupreus. Next base: position 16,066,743 of record OZ012719.1, on the reverse strand, counting down.
ACTGTAAAAGCATATTTTTGGCAATACGTATTATAGGAATAGTGGACCAAACTGCATTTCTTTTGCTTGCCAAATTTAATTGTCCGGACTCTAACTGTCTGTTATTCTTTCCTACCACCCAATAAATACAAAATATTATATTCTAGTTCTATTGCATTTAAAAACAGATTCTTAATCTTTATCTCATTTGTAAATTCGTGATATAGAATGTGCAGAGCTTCAAACCTCGAGAAATCTAAACCAAAATTTCAGATCAGCGTAAAAAGTAGTAACAAGGCCTATGGCACTTGACATGGATTCGAAGGCAGTAAGTAGGCTTCGTGGACGATGCATCATCATAAGCACTGCAGACAACTTGGTCGTAGCACGCATGCGCAGCAGCGAGGAAGGCACCGACTGGTACGTATGCACGACTAAAATATAGACCACGGCTGGAAAGTTCCTGCGTCGACTATGAGTTCAGCCAGCCGACAATGATATATTGTTAATATTGGCATAACGCACTCTGTGGAAGTAAGTGCAAAGTGTATGCTGACCGACAACAGTTGATGGTTATTAGCTGTTGTTGTTTTACAACGTTGTAAAGATGTAGAAAGTAGCTGATGGCTGATACATGGATCATTTGATGGATAATTTGATACAGATTTATACTTGGAATGTGTTAAATGATTCATGTAATGTTGTAAGAATTTATGGTTGAAAATTATTATAGTTTCTTTTTTATTAAATTAAGTTGAATCAGGGTTAACTGCTCAGTGAATTATGTAGAATTTATTACTAAATTCAGTATTTTAAACAAATTTTATTATTTTATATTCATCTGTATCCGTTGTTTTATCGCCACATTTAACTTTACCTGTTTTGTATTCTTCTTCTACAATAATATATTTGGGAACCGCGCAAAAGTATTTCAATTGTGTGATGATTATTTATTTATTTTTATTATAAAATTTTGTAGTCAATTCAGACTAAACACAAAATTATGACAAATAAAACTGCCTATAGCATGGATGCGATAGGTCTGCTATTGCAGATCTCGGTAGATTGCTCTTGTCAATTATCAAATATCAAATTTTAGTAATTTAAGAGGAAACATCTGAATTTTGGTTTAACAACTAGGTGGATTCGTAATCTAGAATTTTACAGAAAAAAAAAATGTCGAAGACTGTCTAAAATTTGCAGAATTTATGTATTTTACAAAACTTACGAGTATATAAACAAATAAAAAAAAATTATTGTTTAATTATTACACTTGACATGTAGAAAAAATGTTTATGAACTGTAATTTTGAGTTTTAGGATCCAGTAATATAATTTTATTAAAATATATTATTGAACACATAACATATAATATTTTTAATTTCAAATATTATTGCCAACACATTTCATTTGAACATTTATTCCAGATGCTTTTTATATTAGAAATATTTTGTTTTTTTTTTTTTTGTTTTACGTATCAAGTAATCTTCCTTTTCAAGTTTTGCAATTATGACCAAAATCAACTGACTTCTGCGAATTGCCATTAAACTTATAATTATGAAGTTTAGTTACTCTATCTTTTCGCGTTCGTGAGTTATTAAACATATAGACACACATCCATCCATCCATACAGGCATTATTGAGATAATGGTTAATTCGGATTCAGGGAACTTTAAAACATGTATTTACGTGAATATATTTTCATGATTATTTCCTTCAATACACGCCGATCAGAATGCTATATTTGAAACAAGAGAATGATATTACAGACAAAATTTAGATATCGCTGCAATATATCACTAGGAGAATATCATATATAAATTTTCTATTAACATTTTTCAAAATTGATTGTCTTCCTCAAATAGATTCATTTTCTCTCGTCAAGGAAAATATTGCATCGTAATATTTAAATAATAACTTTTATAAACATTAATACAAAATTCGCCCATATTTTACTTTTGTCAGGTTAAAAAAAATAATAAATAAACAATCACCTTTAGTGCTGAAAATTACTGCTTTTTCGCTCAATCATAGAAAGATATATTCAGCTTAAATTCAATATTGTATAAAATTGAGTAGTTGCACTATGCAACAGGATATTTCACAATTTATAAGTAAAATAATGTAAGTATTTCAACAAATTAAAAAATCTATTGGAACCTGCTGTTACAAACTCCATCTCAAAACACAATAGTAATTCATCATTCCTGCTTCAAATAACATACATTAACCAATCGTTCAGAAAAACTGCATACTCCAAAATACCAACCTCTCCGTCCAAACCATCAAGCGAAGAGTCAACCCATACCCGGATCTGGTAGTCCATTACTCCGATACTGGTCTCTTCAGTGTTCACCATCTCTACAGCAGTACAGCGTCGATGGTAAAGTGTGTTGTTCCGTGTCCTCATTCCTGGATCCGCCTCACGATGTAGGAAGTGTGCCCCGGCCGTGTGCCCCTTGCCCCGCGCGCCGATGTGTTGGATGTGTTGTGGGGCCCCCGGCCCCCGCAGCAAGAAGTGAGGAGTGTATGTGTGTCGTGGACTACTTTTCGGATTTGTAAGACACGAAGAGGTTTTGGTACTGGTGTTTGAATACCAAAATGTGCTTGAGATGGAGTCTTCTTACTTTGCTTACTTTAAATTTATATTTATACAATTATTTATTTATATTTTTTAAGGGCAAATGCTTTTCTAAGAGAGCAATATATTCAAATGCTTACTTGCTAACTAAAGCAACTATAGCAGAAGCAGAAATTCTAAATCTACCATAAAGTATTCATTTTATACAGAAACTACCTTTTATGATTATGAACTACTGTTCTAAGTCCTAAGTATTTCATTGTTGAAGTTTAATTCAATATTTTCTAAATATTAGAGCATATTTTCACCTCCCGCACATACTTGTAAGAAAGATATTGTAACAGTTCAAAAATTTCATGAGTTTTTAATAGATAAACTTGTTTCTAATGATATCAATTTCTAAAAATAAAATAAATATATCATCATGCCTTTTACCCATCATAGGTGTGGCACTTTGCTTACGCTGATCTCAGTAAATGATATATTTTTACGAATGAAGTTAGGTTACCAGCCGTCAAATCATAGCTCCCAAAGATGTTAGTAGAGGGGGGAACCACAGGGGTAAATTTAAATTGGGAATTGTCAGCTGTGGGATTCGAACTGAGGATCTCAAGATCCAGAGTCCGACGCGTTACCACGGAGCTATTTGGACGTTTAAGTTACAAGATTAAATTTTAGTAGCAATAGCAATTCGTTAATCATCAGAAGTGGTAGTTTACTTGAAGGCCTATAATGTTTTTCAAACATATTCCAATAAACTATTGATCTTAAATTGAGATGAGCACGTTTTTAGGTTCTTAGAATACGATTTCAATTTTTTCATTATCTGTGTTGGTTGTTATTACTCAAAACCTGAAAACGATAACATTTTCCATTTTTCAAATTTCATATTTAGAATTGAGCTGTTAATGTTACGATGTAACGAGCCGATTAGATTTTTATAATTGACATTTCAAAAATAGATTTATATATATTTACTATACTGTTCTATTATTTTCTATAGAATTCTCGTAAAAGGTTGTAAAGATGTAAAGACAAATTTAGGAGTTCATTTCTTCTGTAATAATTTTAATTGTTTAATTTTAATTTAATTTCAGTTTGATTGATAAATCGTGAAATACTATAATATTTATACAACCAAATGGGCCTTACTGCATGAATTTTTAAATTTTGAACAACTTTTGTATGTACGCTTTTGTTCTAAAGTGAATAGCCAAAAATCATAATCATAAAAAATAATTTAAAAACAATGCATTAATTCCTTCTTTGACTGAAATTGTCTAACTTTGTTTGCTTGCCTTTAAATTATTCTTAATACTATTTTACGAATGGTTAAAGAATAATGATATATTTGTTCGTGATTACATTTATCTCTCTAGTTGCAATTGTACCTATAGGGCTATAGGTATAAATTAACCGATTGAAAAGTCATTAATTAACTAAAATTATCATTATTGTATTACTCATATTATAAATCATAAAATAAATTTAAGGAAAGTGATGATTACAATGCCATTTGTTGATACATTAAAGTAGCAAACGATATTCAATTTAATTTATGAAGATTAATATACATATGTAGGTAGAATTAAGATTGCATATTTTTCAGAAAAAAACAACTTCTTATCGTACGTTTTTTACAAGTGACACCAATACTAAATTGTTAAATTGATAAACTTTCTCTTGCAGTAATTTGAAACCGAGCAAAAATTTTCTCCTAAAAATACTTTTTTCACTAAATTACTTTTTTAATCTTGAATGAAGACATAAATTGTAATTGAAACTGGTTCGGTGATTATACGAAATGTAACCCATATAAAAAAGATATTTTGAAGTTTCAAGTTCATTATGAGGAGACGTAACCAAGTAGTAAATATTAACAGTAATGAAAACTAACCTTTATATGTTTAGATGGATTGTTTTCAAACACAGGTAATTCAAATACACGACACTAAAATTAAACCAGAATCTTTTTACGAAGAAAATGTCACTTGTAACCGACACTACACAATTCACAGCACAGATTGAACTAAACTGAATTTATTTCGAAACGTAACCAAATATTTCCGATTAAAACATAGCTAAATTGAACAGGTTTAGACGAAAATATCGTCCACTGAGCAACAGTAGAAATGTACCTGTCTCACAAATAAAATATGTATTAAACGTATTCAAGTTATTAATGATATATTTTATGTTATAGATTCACAAAAAAATAATATTTGGACTGGAGTTAGATCAATTTCTAGCAATGGGTTTAGTATCTACAACCTTAAGCCCTTGTCACATGGTCAATCATTACTTCATTTTTGTTTGTCAAACTATGTATGATGACGTCAGATCATTCAGTTTGATGCATGATGAAAAGAAGGTGTGTCAGACGGTCATTCTTTTCACTATAGTGAAGTTTGTCAAACAGAAACTTATATGCATAGAGGGCATCGCTGTCGGTCATGTGATAACAGAAATGACAGTTGTTTGTTGATGAAGTTGATTTTATTTTCATAATACCTAGCGGTGCCAATGAGAACACCAGTATTTGTTTTGTATCCTACAAAATTAATTTATTTTTCATTTCTCATTTCAATAACATTAAATTTTAACATTACCAACCAGGTTAGATAAAAGTATTTTTTGAAACCTATTTATTTAATGTATATTCCAATCCAGAATAATTGAAGAATTATTAATATTTGTATAAATAAAGTCTTATTAAAATACTTACTTTATTCATTACTACTATCAAATGTCACTCGATCTGTCAAAACTACAAAATTCGAATCAAAATGTATGACAGAATAAGAAACGTTTCTATTTAGAGCATTTGACCAAACTGTATGACGTGACGTCACGTTTCTGTGTTTGTCATTCAAAAGTTTTGTCAAACGGTGGAAACACTGACCGTGTGACAAGGGCTTTATACAAATTGGTTGATAAAACGAGCTATGTTTTTGGGTATTTTAAGAGAAGTGTTGTTTCCTCGATTTTAGCGCTGTACAAGTTTATAGATAAATTTGGAAGTATAGCAAAACCGTCAAACGTTATTTGTATTTTTTGAATTAGGAAAGAAGATAAAATTTTGACCAGCGGTTAATTTTATTTATCCTTTTTAACTTTACAAAAAATAAACGTTATTATGTTTTATTCTTGCATACTGTGTATAGTGACATTAATCTACACTGAAATATGAAATAAACTGTAAGGAACTAAGACTGCAAACTAACAAAAAACCTAAATAAGTATTTCAAGAAGGGATTCACTCTTGACCGGCTTGGCTTGGTTAACAAGTTGGGTAATCTTGATTTATCCCTTTTAGTTCTACTGGTGAGCTTTATGAAAAAGATGACTTTTAAAAGCCGATCATCCAAAATGAAATAGAGCACGTTATAAAATAGTTATTTATGTATCTATCAAAGCACTGAAATTCAATTTTTTATCACGAATATGGAATTTAGTTATCGAGGCCCGTAGGGCCGAGGAAAATAAACCATGTGAGCGATAAAAAGGAACTTCAGTGCCGAGGTACATTTGAAATCTAAAATTCGAAAAAACTGTAAAAAAAATACAATATAGATTAAGTTTATACATCCGTCAGTTGTCAATTGAAACTGACGGTCAGTGTTGCCAACCTGGAGAAGTAAAGTTATCGTAAATAACACTCAAAATATTGTGTTTGTCCTCAATTTCGTCATCGGAATTAATTTGTTAATTCTTCTTGCAAATTTTGTTTCATGTTACGTCCAAATTTACTATAGTACGTCAATATACTGCCAAAATTATCCTAATTGTACAATAATTATTTAACGGTTGCCAACACTGTGTTGCTCAAAATCGTCGTATAATGGGTTACCAGTGACGATTTCTGAGCTTTTAATGTTTTAATGACGATTTTTGAGCACTTCAGTGCCGATTTCAAATAAAGGTCTTTTGATTCTGACCTCTTAGAACTTAAAGCGTGTTCTATTTTTATCATGTGCGTCTTTGATGGTCACTCTTTGAAGGTCTTCTTTATCAGAGGATCCATACTGATGATGAGAACGTATTTCTCGAAATACGAAATTAAATTTTTTGATTACATTTTAATTTTTTCTTGTCCATTGAACGATTTTAATATGTAAAATTACATATTCTGGCGTTCGAAAACAATCTGGTTACATTTTGTTGTACACAACTTGATTGTAGTTGGTTAATTCTTTACATTTTCTACCGCTATTTAAAAATATTAAATTTAGTTTATATGCTAGTTGGGAATTATAATACCTTGGTACTTTCGTATTATTATTATTATTTATTTTTAAAAATCGGCAAAGGCAATTTGTTATTTTTCTAGAAATATTTCGTTGCAATAAATAGTAGGTTTTTTTATAAATCATTTTACTAATTTTATAATAAACTACTAAACTAGATTAATTATTCATTATTCTTGTCCTCTTAGCTCGATCGAGTTTACAAATCCCTAATTGTGGAGTGTACATAAATCTCAATTCTTCGCTTATGGCACAAACTACGAAGTAAATTTTTCATTGGAACCAAGCCTCTGAAGACGTATTGTTTGCGGGTTCGCGTGGTCGCTGCATGTGGGAGCCGACATACTCGTTACTTGTATACTTATTGTGTTATGTATCTGTTTTCTGTTCTCTGCTTGATACACACTGTGAAGTATTTACGAACTGTGAGTTGAGTTGAGACTGAGATCTTCTCGATGGTGGTGTGAGATGAGATACTTACTTGCAAATGTGTTCTCTAGAGAAAATTGTGGGAGAAATTCACACAAAGTTGCTGACTGATACAGATATAGCGTATTTATTTATTTATTTGTTTTATAATCTTTACAACAAGATAATACATAATGGGATCTACAACCAAATTTTAATTTATATACTTTCTTGCAAATATTATCTGTTTTATTATATTCTATATTATTAATTAGAAATAAGTACGTTCCTATGCTTTGCTATTATGATATAATAGTTATTTGTTTAACTAGGCACCAAAATAACAAATTTACAGCATTACAGCAGAGGCTGCCGTTTCATTGACGAGGCGAAGCCCAGGCAATGAATGCTGCCGAATCTGCAAATCTGTGTTTGGTGTCGCGTTGAACACTTTTATCAATTTGGAATCAATATTAATTTAGTGATAATTTTTAATAAATATTTTAAAAGTTATCGTCATCAAATTACGTTGCCAAGCGTTTGTTAAACGGTTGCTATGTATTTGTTGTCGATTACTATACGTTTGTTGAGCGGTTGCTATGATAAATATTTTTACCGGTTTCGGGATATTAAATCTATCTTTACATGCACAAAAGTAGGCTGGTAAGAAAATGAAAACAAAGCACAATGATAATATAACGCCATTTATTAATATGGACGGAATTAAGCTGTTCAGAGCTTTACCTGCTGCGTCCCAAATATTTTCAGGCAATTCAACATCGCAAACATTCATTTTTTATCTAACACGTTTGACGTTTCGTTTAGGTTAAAAAAGTATTTATAAATATGATACTAAAGAACCACAACCATGTTGTTAAATAAAAACAAACAGACATACTTGATCGCATTCTAAAATGATGACAAACGTTATTCATAAAAGAATTTCAAAAAATAATATTAATGACGTTAATGTCTTCATATTCTGAAATCGATAAACTATTGAACAAACCACGGATATTATGAGTCATTCATAACAGGCCTTAGATGTCTTAAAATCCTCGCTTTACGAGCTCGGATTTCAAACTGACATCTACTGATGTCATGATACTCTTAACATCGCTAGGTATGTGAATAGCTATTACAACCTAGTCAGTAAAAGTTATACTTTACGGACTGTTAGCATTCATTAAATGTGACCTATAATGTCAATCGGCAAAAATAATTTTTAATCCCTGCAAATTATAGTTTTATTATAATTTTTTGCATGGTAATAAAAATGTAAAATATAGGTTAAACGAGTATTACCAGACATCTGACAAACCTTAGTTTTAAATCGCTATGATCTATCTCAATCCTATACCAAATTGACGTCATTTTTAAAGCATATCTCAGTAAATAATTGAGTTACTATAAATGTAGTTATATTCAAAAAGACGTGGAATAATATTAGTTACAATATTTATTTTGTATTTTTTTTTCTCTATATTGTACTGATTAGAATTGTTTATGCAGAAGAATTTGTGTTGTACATTAGATTTATTTTATGAATTTACAATTTACTATTGAAATGATTAGGATTCTTGTTAGTAGTATTAAAACCAGAGCAATGTACAATATCTATATTATTGTCGAAGAAGAAATCAACTATATTGTTACATCGTATTCCAATTTACAGTGACTGCCTTTCTTAAAACACGTTGTCGGTTCTCAGTAATTTCAAGTTGTTCAGCTCTATCAGCTCTGTCTTCTTGAGTACCTAGCGAGTCTATTTGTGATTCTACGTGTGTATATCGAGCGTGCGTGCTGATGTCCAGTAGCTGTGGCGCGTGTTCTGAGTACGCACGCAAAATAACATTCTTATAACCGACTTTTACATCTTAAACACTTTAAATTGTAGAAATCAAATGCTTGACTTGCTAATTACATAAATTGATTCCGACACGAACACTCCAAATTACCAAGTTTCATTTTTAACTAATTACTAGTTTAAAAAGAAATTTGAAATTATTAAGATGTTAGACGAGATATTTTAGCGTAATTGATATTGATATTTTTATTTAAGCGTAGTTTCCACCACACATGTTGAACCACAAAATTAGTGGAATATTTTTTTTAATTTCAACGCTCATATTAGCTATAATTAGTTCTTGAATTTTAGGAATGATTTGATTTTGAATTTGATATTTATTTTATAATATATAAAAGCAACATCAAAGTGAAATGAACAAAATACGAGTATATTAAACACGGAACTTGGAGATTTCAATACGGGGCCAAGATACAAAACATATTTTTAAAATAATAGGAATATTTTTGATCGTAAAGTCTGATTACCTGTCAACAAGTTCAGGTTACCAAAATTGAATGGAGTGGAAACTACAGGGATTAAGTTAAAAAAGCAACTGTCAGCTATGGGATTCGAACAGAAGATATCATGATTCATAGTCCGATGTGTTACCACGAACAAAACAATATTATTGCTTTATGTGTTCAATAAAATTAATTAAGTTTTGCGCAATACAACGAAGCTTATAATTATAAGTTATTGAACATACGGGCACACATGCATTTATCCATCCACACAGACGAATACGTAAAAATATTTTACTATTATGAATTACAATATTGAACAAAAATATGATTGTAGACTAAGTAAAGTGTTCATCACATGCCGAATTACCTTTTATTGCACTTGTTGCACAATATACTATTCCTAGCGTGCAAGAAGCTTTTTAGCGTCCGCACAAAAGTGAAGAAGGTATTGTGACGGGTCAAAATTTTTGGTAGTGAGTTTTCAACGAATAATCACATTTTAGGGTTCCCTAGAATATAATTTCACTATTCTTACAATTTCAATGACGTCAATAACTCTATTTTTAATTAAACTATCAATGTCACATTTCAGATTTAGATTTTAGATATTCAAGTTATAAGAAATTAGAATTTGTTAGCAATGCATAAAGCAGAAGTGGTTTATTTTGGGCATATCTCATTAAATAATTGAGTTAGAGTAAATTTTGTTATAATAAAAAAGATAGAATAATATTGTCAACAATTTTTATTAGAAAGGTTTTTCTATTTTGTACTGTTTAAAAAATTTTCTCAGATTTTTTTATCATTATATTTGTTGTTGTTGTTGTTGTGTGGGTGAATAATGTCACCCAATAACAATAAGAGCTGTATTTTTACTTACCATTATAGATATATATGTAACAAGTAACAAGCATATATAATTTTGGGTTTTATTAAAGGGAAGTCAATAAAATCCTATTATGTACGTGCTATATATAATATTTTATTTCGTAGTGTGCTTTTTCCTGTTGTGTAGTTACGACGTTGTTTATTATTTATTGTTTTTCCATTTTCGGACTAGTCCATAAAGAACCACTTTATGCCCGCTAAACAATATTATAAACAAGTGATAATAATACAGTTGAACATAAAATAATTTATTTTAATTTGATATATTAATATATTGTTGAAAACATATACGGCCATAATTCCGAATATAATACTGTACTTTTTCTACACCTGTAAATTCGGAAATAGATTTTAACAAATTCTCGAAATCGGTTGAAAACACACGTTTGAAAACAAAAACATCAAAATACGCAATGACAACTAACTACATGTCAACTGTCAGACGGTCGTTACTTGGTGATCCACGTCACCTCTTTAAAATAAACGTGAATTTTTGGATTTCTGGCTCTGTGATTGGTCGAGAAGAGTGAATTATGAATCATAATTCATCGAAAAATTTGAATTAATGGAGCTATATTTATACAGGAGTAAAAAAAAATTTTTATTTAAAAGCAACTTTACGAATTATTGTACATAATTATTCATCAGGAAAACAAAAGAATAATATAAACAATTAAATAAAACTTAATCCAAAAGTCTGTTCTAATATATGTGAAATATTTAAATATACAAATTAGTTTAAGTATATCAGCCTAAGGAAACGAATTTCTAAAAAACATATCTAAACTGTTAATACAGACAATACTGTATAATTTAGTAATTAATTACATGTCTGCATCATTTCTAAATCTGCGCAGAATGCATCATCAACATCCAGTGTCAAATTTTCCTCCAAATATCAAATGTCACGAACCTACTCTTTCTCTGGTAGAACTGAACGCCGAAGCCGAACTATCTCTGTCTGGCACAGCGCACGCATGGTCTTTGACTCGGCGGAGAAATTGCTGGCCTTGATTCTTGACCTAGAAACTCGAGGCATACATACACACAAGGCCGATAGCTCAACAACCGACACCGCTGCTCTGAGTTCTGTTCTGTGTCTCTGGATATCGCCGTCTCGCTCGCACGCAACTGTGTATCACTTTGTTGCTTTGTTTGTTTGTTTTTTATTGTTTGTGTTTGTTTCCGTGGTGATTTACTTGAATGTTTGCTGACAGATCTTGATTTTGATTTGTGGATGCATTGTTTTACTTGAGGAATATGATTTAGAAACATACTTTTCAGATAGCTCCAGAAGTATATTGTTATTACCAATTTCTTTGTTATTTTATTCAAATTCTAATAAAGATAATGGCAATTTGTTTGAAGATTCTAATTCATCAAAACTTCATACGATTTTGAATAAAGTATATTTATGTTCAACTTTATTATAATCACTTGTTTATCAAATTGCTTAGTGGCCATAAAGTGGCTCTTTATGGACTAGTTGTATAATGTAAAAAGACCTATTATCTAAATAAACAACATAATAATTTTTATTAATTTATTAGGTTTATTGATTAAATAGAATCATAATATTTAGTAATGGTAAAATAATTACACAATTAGAAGTATTATTTTGATGCAATTTGAATGAATCTTTCATAATAACAGGTCAGAATAATTGAGATGTAAAATGACAGCTTCACAATTTTTTTCTAAACTGCCTCGTCCATAAAATCTTAAATTATGTACTTGTTACATAAATATTTATTATAAGAGGAATATTATAAATTTTGTATATATCTTTTGCACATGAAGAATTCTTGTTTGGTGCCGTGTTGAATTTAGAATTAATATTAATTTAGTGATTTATTTTAAAACATATTTTCAAACTTTTCGCTATCAAATTATGTTGCTATTTGTTTCTTGAGTGGTTGCTATATAATAGTTATTTATTTGTATACCACGGCGGCGAAATCACTCTTTAGTGTACCAAGAGAAAAATTCAACAATCTCGAGGGCGCTAAAGGGTTTCGCGGAGAAGGTGTAAATACTATTTTTTGTGCAACCGTAAAAAATATGTAATTACAAATTTTATTAATTTTAAATTAAATAGAAAGTTAGCTTTCAAAGTCATTTTTACCCTCTTTCACGGCGTAATCATAAGTACTGGCCGCGAAATAGAGTAAAAAACCATAACAACAGTCGCAAAATTCTGTTTTGCATCCGGTTGCACAAAAAATATTTTTACTATCTAGGCAGTAAAAGTGATAGCAAAAAATACAAACCACTTATTTCAGACTTTGTCTATTTAAGAAATTTTTTTAAACATAATGATCCTCAAGAATGTTCAAATTAAAATGCATTCATTGTTGTTCACAGATTAAAAATAACCTCATCTTCATTTTTACTGATTTGTGAGTTATAATTTTGAAAATTCAGTTACTGAAAACCAATATTCTATACCTGTTTAGATTTAAATTTTCATACTCTCAAATTTGTGATTACTTAAACAGTAAATGTAATAAACTAATATTATTATAGTGTAATTGTTAATAAAAATCAAATAATAAATATTGTGAGCTTTTTATAAATCGTAAATCTGTTTAACCTTTAATATTTCATATCAGTGCCATATCCATATTACTTTCTTTTTTATTGTAAAGATCACCTGAAATTTTTCAAAATGTTGTAGAAAGTGTGAATAAATTTACGTTAGAAGCAAAATTAGATTAAATACTAAATAAACATAACGATAAGAAAGTTTATGTTTAAATTTGAATACGTTTCATGCATATTTAATTTTTATTTCTCATAGGTATATAATTAATTAAATTTATATTCATTACGTGAAATTTGATATTCAATAGACAATAGATCATTTGTATAATAATATATTTGCATTTTAATCCATTGAGCACAACCTACATAATAGAAATATTGTTGTACGCAACTCACCATACCTATATGAAATCACGAGGCATACCTATTCGACGGACAGGGGCAATTAGTTACCAACGAATGTAATTTATTTAATTTAATAATAAAATTATATTTAATATGTGTGACACATAAAAGATAATTAAAATAGTTCATTAAATTTGAATTATTTAATATACACCAAAAATATCGTAAAGAAATACATTTTATAAGCTTTAAACGAAAAGATTGCATCATAATAATACATTTATATCATCACACCATTTACCCGTTTTGAATTTTTGTATACTAAATAAAAGTTATATTATAAGTGCATGAAATAAGTCATTATACATAAGTGAGATTAATTCTCACGACAGTAAAATGACATTTCACTTATTTGTGATACCTATACCTTTTAGTTTAAATTTAAATCTACTCTTCAAATCCACAGCTGGACAAAATTATTCAAATTTTGCCTTTATTTTACAAAGTATTAATTTTTTCGGTACCGTTTTGAGATTTTTATAAAAATTAATCTATTGGGAAAGTACAATATTTATTAAAAATACAATATTTTTTTTTTATAAGATCTTGAAATTTCATTAACAAATTTATTTAGTAAACTGTACGACTACCTCTTGCATTAATAACAGCTTGTAATGCTAAAGTTTATAATGCTAAAGCAACTTTTTCTTCTGCTAAAGGTGTTAGTACCCCTTCTATACCCGGCCACAAGGACTAAAATGGCTACCTTTGATAGCTCAGTTGGTAGAGCGGTGGACTGTAGTTTCAAAGAATTGTTGAAATCCATAGGTCGCTGATTCAAATCCGGCTCGAAGGAAACTTTTATAAAAACTGAGAACATGAATAAAGAAACGAAAGTCAATGAAAACTCTAAACGAGAAAAAAGCCTTCGATAGCTCAGTTGGTAGAGCGGTGGACTGTAGTGTCAAACAAATGTTGAAATCCATAGGTCGCTGGTTCAAATCCGGCTCGAAGGAAACTTTTATAAAAACCGAGGACATGAATTAAGAACCGAGAGTCCTTGAAAAATCTAAAAGAGAAATAAACCTTCGATAGCTCAATTGGTAGGATTAGACTTACTTATTTACTCTTCGTCTCATGTTTCGAATATAATTTTTAATCGCATTTTGAGGTATAGTGCTCACCAAAATAAATGGCTGGTAGCCGATTCATCAACAGGCTTACCATAAACAGTATTGCGTCTGGTTACCTGGTAAGCCAGGATGGGATTATTAATAATCTTGGATTTCTAAACATATTGCGTTGTATTTTATATGAATAATATTTGTATAATTTTATCTACGAGAAAAATTAAATAATCTAAAAAGAATTAACAGTAAATAGTAGTTTGCCAGTACTATATAATGAATGTATTAAGAAATTTTATATTGGTTACAATTATTAGCGATGACAAATATTTACTGTTTCAAATACGTGTCTGTACTTTCAACACTTATAATCATCTTATTAGGTACTTGGTACCTGATGTGAGGTTCTACTAAGTACGTAACCATTTATTTTAGCGAGCACTACATGTCTTCCCATTCTTGTTGCACAGCTTCCTCTAGTCTAGTTCATTAGAAGTACGTGGAGCGGGTACACGACCTTTATCCTTCTTTTCAGTATTTCATACATACAGTTAATTGCATTCAAAGAAAAGTTTATACTTCATTACATTTAAAAATAAATAGAGAAACTTTAAAGGGTGCAATAATTTTGTCCAGCAGTTTATATGAAAATGACGTTTTGAAAAAATAACTCAGGTTTTTTTTCGGTTGATATGATTATGCTATTTAACTGACCGTACTGTGTGTAGTAGGCTCAAAGGTATTGTAGTTAGGGGCGTGGAACCTACTAATCGAGAGTAAGTGCAGATCTGGTGGAGGTTCTCTGACCACCGTACTGGCCCGTATTAACAGTAATTTACATAGGTATTACGGCTAATTATGATTATGTAAAATTAAATTCAAATACGTCCGAACTGCATTTGTTTAAATTATTACTTATGGCTAGAAATTTTATTTTCAATGAATAATCTTACTCATATTTTACTATTTTAGTTATACCTATATGTATATGTTATATTTAAGTATATAAGTATATGGGCTAAACCATAAATGTATTCGTACCACCTATAAAATATACTATGAACGAATATTTACATAACGTACTATTATTTTAATTGTATTCGAATAAATTTTAACAAATATACATACATTTGGAATTAGACTCGTATCAATTACGATGATTTGAAACTTTGTTTCAATGAATAAATTTAATTCCTATAATTTGTTGCAATATTTGTTATTAAGAATATTTTAAGATTTATATGATATTATTACTCGTAAATAATAAATATAAGAAAGATGAATAAACTGAATACTTCTCTGTTTGTGTACCTCTACTTTTGTTTGTTTATTCCTTTGCAAATTAGATGGTTCGTTTTGCGGTTTGGCTCACAGCATGACACGCAGTAATATAGCTACAATATCTATAACTGTAGTATATAATGAAACATTTTAGTCACTAGTGAATAATAGTTGTTTTTAGTTACTAAAAACAAATGTATAATGTAAACCTGAAGAATAAAAATATTTGTCAATAAAATGATTAATTAAAACATTATTAAAATAACAATTAACTTTATTAAATAAGTGTACATAAAAATAAACTTTGTAATACATTATAATATTTATATAAAATTAAATAGGTTAATAAGTACAGAGTATTAGTATATTAATGTATTGTAATCTCCATCCCACCAAATATCGTAATGTCGTTTACAGGGAGTTCAAGTATCTTCGCAGTTCTTCCTGCGTGTCGAAGATCATGACTGGGAATGGAGAACCTGGTACCAGTTCACCAGCCCATTTCACCTCTACCCTGTAGTCACCTGGTTCCGTTGGATCGTACTGTAAACAAGAATATTATTACTGTAAATAAGTTAAAGTAATAAAAATATTAGTTTTATTTGTTATATGGTTTCTGTGTTACTATGATCCTAATTCTCTTTGAGTACATACTTTGCATAAAATAGTGCGATCTTTCTGGCTTTCGCGTTGCATTTCGACTCGGAAAGCTCCCTTGGGACCTCGAACTCTGACGGTAAGTTGTCCGGCACCAGCTCCACGAGTATCGCAAATAAATCGAGACTGGAATGTTGCCAATACGCCATGTTCGATGCCTGGTCCATACACCCTAACCTAAAATAAATTTTTATTTGTACGACGTACGCTACTGACAGCCAAAAATTTTCAATTCGCACACTCGTAAAAATAATAAAATTAAGTTTATAAAATGTTACCTATATCACATCAACATGACTCTGTTTGATGAAACATGTTTTGTGCAATGAAAACAGGAACGCCGCTATTTGCAACGCATATGAAACTTCATTGCTGGTTTCACTACAATTAATAGTTTGAATTGTTTTTCATATAATAATAATTATTAGCTCATTTTTTATAGATTATTATAGATATAATTTTGTGTTCAATTGAACTACTCGAACTCTTATCATAGTAAATGCTATAAGCTTGAACTGTTAAAACGAATGTAAATTTATTACGTACAACACCATTTTTATATGATTTTTGATTTATAGAATCATGTGGATGTAACATAGGCTTCACTGATTTTCATGTACGATGTTTTTTTAGAAAATAAGCGGACATTTTGAATTACGCTCCAATTGAGATATTAGTGATATGCGGTAACCACATGTTCTTGGGTTGTTGATATCTCGTTTAGGTATATTCTGATATTGTTATTTGAGTGCAACGTATTTACGTGTTAGTAGCGATTTCTGAAATATACGATTTTCTAGAGCAACGATGCAACATAAAATTTTGCGTGAAACTTAGGAAAACTTTCACAGAACCGCAAAAAGAGACCAGAGTTTTGGCGAGACAACTCATGGTTCTTACACTATTACAATGCACCCGCACACTCAGTTTTGTTATAAAATTCAAATGACTGTCCTCCCTCAGCCTTCTTACTCGCCAGACCTGGCTACTTGTAATTTTTTCTATTTCCGAATTTAAAATCAGTGCTGAAAGGACGCCATTTTCAGACTATTAATGACATCAAAGAAAATGCATCACAAATTTTAAAGGCCATTGCAAATGATGCTATCCAGGAGTTTTTCGCGAAATGGAAACATCGCTGGGGAAAGTGTGTGAATACGGGAGGGACAAGTACGAATAATCTGTAAAATTAATATTAAAGTTAAAAAAAAAAAATCGGTTATTTTCTGAACAAACCTCATATCAAAACTATGGATAATTGCCAATAATTTAAAGAAAAACGTCTTTACAAATTGTGTTTTCCATTGTCAGATCATAACGAGTATTTTGATTAAATTTTAAGTGTTAAAAGTAATTTTGTTTGATACAAAAAAAGCACTGTACAAACATCTCGCGGGAAGACATCCACGTATTTGCGGAAATCACTAAAATATAGTAATACTGGAACGCGCACTTGTAGGCTTTTATGAAAGAGACAAACGAGCCTGCCAGATATACTTCGTCTAATACTTATTTATAGAGCGGTTGCTATGTGGAAACATGTTGAACAGTCTTATCAAAAAGTGATAAATAATATTTAACACCATATTGTTCAATTATTTGAAAATTCCTTTAAATTCACATACATAATAGTTAGTTGAACTCATTTTTATTAATGTATTATTTAATTTTTATACCTATTAAACATTTTATTTCAAAATGATTGAATGTTAATTTCTTTATATTTTATCAACTTTCTAGGCGGTCTGTACGACAAAGATAGGTTAGTGAGCGTTCCAGAATTACTATATTTCAGTGGCGGAAATAAAACCCTCGCTCGTGCTTAAATGTTTTCCTGCATTTGGTAACCAATAATAACTATTAAGATCTGTACCAAGAATAATTAAAACTCCCTACCTTGCTAGCGTCTGGAGCTCCAGCAACTCTCAGCACAAACGGCGATCCGGGCACATGCTGCCCAGCATATTTAATCGTCAACGCATGTCTACCGGCTTCTTGCGGTTTCACATTCAACGTAAATGTTGCATCTCCGTGATCATACAATTCACAATACGCCACCTTCCTTGGTCCGGTACAATGTGCAGTCAGCTCACCGGGTCCTGCTCTTCTCGTGTCAATCCACGATCGTATCTCCCTTCCTACGACTCCCTGCCGCAAACCTTCCCCAGAACACAACACCTTGGAAGCATCGGCTCCACCACGTGCTTCTACAGTGAGCGGACAACCTTTAACAGGACGTCCTGCCCAGAGAACTGACAGGAAATAAGCACCTGGTGACATGATTGTGTATTGGGCTCGCCACATTTTATCACCAGCTAAACTCAGCATAACTGGGATTGGGAGGTTTGTTTCAGCAGCGTGAAGTGTTACTTCTGGGTTTCCATGACCTGCGCGGGATCCATCAATGTTGAAAGTAGCTGGTTCTCCGCATTGGGCTTGAGCTAAACCGCGACCTGTTAGAATGACTTGGTCTCCTAGAGATATAATCGTCTTAGGAGCATCTTGAAGTATAATATTAGCGAAGGTTACGTTGATGTCATGTTCTCCAGCACTGATTCCCTCTGCGGATAAATCTAAACGAACTCTGCCGCCAGATTTATCGCCGCTGTATTTTCTTCCAGCCATGACACAATCGAGCATTCCAGGACCAGCGTTGCTAACATCGAAAGCGATTTTGCATGGAAGTTTCAAACGACCGTTTTCATCCAGATACTGGTTCCAGCCTCCGATGATGCGTACTGATGCTGGATCTACAATGGTTGGTTGGAAAGGAGAACCAGCAAGTTGTTGATTACCGCATGTTATAACGATGTCGTATACGCCCACCCAACGAGGAGTGTATGAGATGATGTATTCGCCAGGTTTGGGGCATTGCATGTGTGTTTCCACTGATCCTTCAGCTGCGTCGATCTATTTTATACAAATTGTTGGTGAGTCTCTGTTATAGGTAAAATGATTAAGAAGACGCACGCCATCAAATAATTTTACTAGAATAATGACGTCACATGTGCTGCGATTTATTGGTATGAACACAAATTGTTATCAGTATGCTGGGTGGTGACTGACTCAGTTGGTCATAGGCGATATACATGTTAAATAATAATTCCCTGCTTCCTAATCATTTTGGGAAATATTTAAAATGATAATCTCTACATCTCTAGGTAACCTAATTATTTTGAATTATTTCTGGAAAGATAATATGTAATAATTTAAACTTTATAAAATATTGGTATTTTGTTACATATTGACAACTGTTAATTTTATAATTTATAGGAAGGAAAGAATTATGGCTTACACTGATTTTTTTTTAAATTGAACTTTTGGCAAAAGCTAACACAGGGTGCAAGATTTATTTGCGGTATTATATCCTAATCTAACAATCCCAACAAAATACAAAATTGTTTACTTGATTATAAACAACGTTAAATATTTGCTTGAATTCAATTCCATACCCATGGTTACTCATTATAAAATCTAATTTTTTAGTCTTTATTAAATCCTGGAATACTACACTGGGGTCTAAGAAACCCCACGATTTTCATCTAATTTTCCACAAGCGCAGCATTCGCATAACCTCGTTGCAAATTCAGTTTCTAATAATACTAAGCAAATTCAATTCAATGTAAAATCCCTGTGTTTGTTCTCAATAGACAAAAAAAAAGTTAAGTTTTCGCAAAATAAAATATGAGGTTCAGAAAGATTATAAACTGTTTAATGTCTTTCAATAAGCCTAAACAAATATTCCACAGATAAATTCTTAGAAAAAATACATCCGGCTATGGGAAAGTAGTTTTTCTTTTCTTGGGGTTTCCCAGACCCCAATGTGACGTTTGTGTAACTGTGAAAGAAGTGTGAATGTCCAGGGATAAGTAAGTAAAATGAATTTTGTTCACTGATTCAGATGTAGATATAAAATCTCTTCAACTATAATTTGAAATATTTTTCTCTTATTTATTAGGGAAGCAGGAAATTGCATAAGTATTATTTAAAATGTAAAACGCGTATCGCTAGCATGAAAAGCACAAATTACAACTTAACAAAGTAAAGCCTGACAGTAAAGTGAAAGATCTATATGGATTTTGTATGTAAACGTGATCATTTACCAGTAGCACTACCGTATAAAAAAAGTAAACTACAATTATTTTTAATAATTTTAAATATTATTAAAATAATATTAACTTTAAAATCACCGTAGATTGTATTAATATATACTTTATTAATACTAGTTTTTTTAAGCACAAGAATACCTGAATCAATTCTAATTATTTTTCATTTTATAAAGTTTTATTTCAGGTTGATGCCGTGCGTTTTCTGCTTAATGATTTTCCTATAAAAACATTATTAAACATTTACTTACTTGCACTCTGGGTTGTATGATGCTGCTAACAGTAAAACTGGTCCTTTCCCCAACTTGGGCAGTTTCTAATCCGGGACCAACAGCTCTTGGCGGTGGTTGTGGACCCATTGGACCTACAGCGAAACCTAGAGGAGATCCCTGGACTGGAACACCTCCGTACGCTAGAGTCAGTTGATATAAACCAGGCACAGATGGCAAGAAAGAAATTTGTTGAGTGAATTCATCCAACGTTACTATTTGAAGTGGCAATGTTTGACCTAAAGGACTTGTAGCGATAATTTCAAGTTCGGCTAGACCTGCTTCGCGGGCGTTCACTAACAAACAAAAAATAATAGTAGTTCAAAAGCATTTCAACATAACAGTAATATTTACATTGCAAGACCGTTACTCAGAAGTTAAAGTTCTGATTACGGTCGAGCATTGCACAATGTTTTGTGATATACTGAATCGTAAATAAATAAAAAATCTTACATTTATTGAAGCGTGTAGCACAATACATTAAACTATGTGACAGAAAAGTGATTTCATAAAAAAGCCTATTTTATTCACAATCAGTTAATAATCGAATATGCACTGATTTCACAGTTTGGAAAGTGGCAATTTTTCGGCCGGTTGGAAAGTGAAAGGAGGGAATAATTGATTTTACAATTTTTTAAAAATCCGAATTTGACATATTATTAAACGATTGTGGATAAAATCTTTTATTTCATACTATATCACATTGACTCATTTCAGTCCGGAAAATAGGACTTTACAGTATTGTTACTTTCATTATTAAGCAATATTTTAATAGTATTTGATCCACAATATCGTTTTCCGCATTCATTTTTGAAAAATGTAAGAAATGTCAACAAAACAAAATTGATTGCCATAATTTTTTTTATTAAGTTCAAGACGATCTGACAGTTTTTAGAAAAAAAAAAAAAATAACTATTTATCTACGATCGTGCGATACATCCTACATTTACCACTCTTTTCAAACAGGTAATGACTTACATTACCGCACTAGAATGTTTTTTTTTTAATTTTACCGAAATGTTTATTTGGTTGCCGTGATTTTCAATGCGTTGTTATCATTTTAAAACCTATGCCGGCCTGTTGCCGTAGGCCATATTAGTGTATAACATAAGTGGCATAATCATGTAGTATCCCACATATTGCATACAAAATTTTATCTATATCCCACTAATTGCGTAAATAATTATTACGGGTTGAGCCACTTTCCCACTAGAAACATAGCTCAATAATAGTACGTTTACGATTCAGTATATCTTAAAAAATAAAAATAACGTACATGTGAAATTAATTCTCTCTCCAATATTTCCTTGTTCCCTGGGAACTTCAGTCAGCCTGACTAATTCAGCATCAAAAGCTTGGCAAGTAAACGGACTCCCCGCTAGAGGCTTCGCCTGATGTAACACCTCCACTCTATGGGGTCCAACATCTTGAGCAGTAAACTCAGCTTGTAATCTTCCCGTTTTAGTTTGATAGCATCTCACAGGCAATGCCGATCCAGTTGGACCACTTACAACAACATCAAATTCCCTAGCAGGTCGTCCAAGAGTATCGATGGTAAATGCTGTAACTTTTCCAACTCTCGCTTGGTACAAACCAAGTCCCCCAGCCCAAGGTTCAGTTCCTGGCGCGCGGACAGGAACTTCTAGAACTCCTGGTTTAGGTACTCCGTTGTATGATAGAGTAATTCGATGAGGTGCTGCGTTGACTGGATGGAACACAACTTCCCATAAGTTGGGATTGGAAGGATTTTGTCGAACGCTATGAGCGATGTCTTTATTTCCTACTTTAACAGTAGCGCTCAGTTTTCCAGGACCTGCGTTCTTTAGACTGATTCCGATTACTGCAGGACGATGGCAAACTGCTTCAGGTGCAGAAGTAACCTCAATTTTTGTTGAGTCGAATACATGAGTAGTTCTAGCTGCAATCATTTCATTTCCGCGCATTATATGAATTCTATAGGTACCAATTTGAGATACTGGGAATTCGGCTTTAAGATTTTTAACAGAATAAGTGATATTTTGTCCATTAGCATCAGTAATTTCAAGATGGTGGCTCTCAGATGGAAGATCGATTGTAGCAATGGAACCAGTTTGAATATATTGTGTTGCTTCTGTTACTGGACACAAGAAAGGACTTCCAACTACTGGCATATCATTGAATGTTATATTTACAAAATGATCTTCACTAGTTTGTGGAACAAACGTAACATCATACAATCCTCTGGCACAAGCAACGACTTCCGCTTTAACAGTAGTATGTTGTGTGGAAACAACTAACTCTAGAGTTCCTTCTCCAGCTTGCGCCGCATCTACACTGAAAGTTACAGCTTTGCCAACTTCCGCTGGCCCGTGATCTCTCAAACTCAAATCAGACATGCCCCGCGAAAGAGTATCTTTTCTGCCTGGCAAACCGGATACAATAACTTTTGAAACGTCGTATACATTGCAGCTAAAGGGAGAACCAATAACATGTTGGTCAGAAATGAGAATAGCTACAGAATGTCGACCAACAATTTCTGGAGAGAAATGAGCAGTGAGCATGTCTCCATGAATAGAATTTTTAACAGAAAGAATTTTTCCAGTTGGTGCTGTAACTATGATTTGAGGTTCGGCACCTAGAGATTATTTTTAAAATAATAATGGTTCGAATTTATGGTTTTTAGGTTAGTTTACCTGCTACACCATCAAGTTTGATTTCAGCTGGAGCTCCAACAGCTGCCAACTCGATTCCATTTCCAGAAACTGGAAGACGTGGTTGAGTGTTTCCAGGACTTACTTTGCATGCAAATGGTGACCCTGGTACAGCTTGCCCATTGAACCTATTTATTTATCGTTATTTTATTTGTTAACAGCGCTTTTCACACATAGATCGGTTATTTCAGAAACAACAAGTCAGCTTTTGAATATTTTGAGTACTGTGTGTTTTTGTATCAAGTTGAAAATTCTGTGTCGTTTGGTGTTGATATCGCTTTATACAGTTTTCAGTAGTAATATGACAAGAGACGAAGAGAATGGGAGTAAATTAAAAACAATTCGACAGATTTTTCGAAACTATACACAAATATACCTTCCAGTAGATTTGTGGGGTCTGATAGATCCAAGGGTATTCTTGTTACGTTATATCTCTAAGAACAATAGATTGCGATATCTGGAATCATGGTAGCTGCCTCTATAAGTATAAGTATACACAATAAAGACAAAACAGCTGATGAGGCCTCACAGACCCCCACCAGACTTAATACGCGACAAAGCTTTTAACGGATATCCAAGGTTTGTATTTTTGTTTTGTACCTGTTAAACAAATTTCTTTCGTGAAAATAAAGTGGGTTAATTCACAAATACATATATTACTAAAGACTTATCATTTTCAAGATGGGAGATTGTATCATGTGCAAGAAAAATATTTGTTTGACAGATAGAAATTTCATGTCCGATGAATATGATAAAAATGATGAACGCGAATGAGAATTTATTATACCAACGTTATTTTTTTTTTTTTTTATTAAAGAGCTCGAATGCATTATACTGACTTCTTATAGTTTTTCTATAATTTAAAATTAGAAGAATATATTTTATTTAGATGTTATTTTTACTGTTAACTGCTCAAATTAAGTTCATAATGAAATAAATTCTACCAATCTGAGAAGTTTTGAAGCCATTTCAGGTATAAGTACTACTTTTATTATCATTCTGGAGCCTTAAAACCAACGAGGCCCAAATAGACCCTACCAGACTAATATTGTCCATTCAAACCACCAGACTCCCGGAAGGTTAAAGTCAAGCGCCAAGAGTATCTTACAGTTAATGAAATTAAAACCGAAGTATCCTGAACTTTCGAAAAACTTACACACGGAAACTTTCATTCTCTGTCTCAAAATATCATCATTTCATTCAAAAAGCCACAAATCCTGGTTTGTTATAGTACACGAACATATCAGTGGAATTTTATCCTATACTTTTAAATTATAGCATCCAAAGAGATAAATAAACGATAAAAATTTGATTGAAACTTAACCGTTGGTTTGGTTCACAAATTGTGTCATCTTGATTTTATCCCTTTTGTTTCTACTGATGATGATAACTTAGTTATAGAAATACGTGTATAGATATTATCTTTATTACATTAAGGCTTAGGATTAGATTTAATATTTTAGATTATTCTTAGCCTTAGAATTTTAAAACTTATTTAATTGAAAATGACTTGGGTTGTTTCTGAAATAAACGAATCAATAATTTTACCTAACACTCAAACTATGCGTAGCAGCTTCAGTGGGTTTAAAATTAACTTTAAACCTGGCATTTCCCTCAGACTGTACAAAGTTCGGTACATTTCTTCCATTAACAGCAACGATAATTTCCAAATTTCCAGCACCTGCTTGTGACGCATTGATGCTGAAACTAACAGGCTTGCCAACAAGGCCATCTGTGATGTCTGTGACGCTAACTCGATTTGCATCGTAAGCTTTAATGAGGAAGGGGCTGCCTTCTACATGACCACCTGCTCCATTTAAACGAACTTCGACACTGTGGTCGCCTACGTCTAACGGGGTGAAAGTGATATCGAATTTGCCTGGGTTGGCAACTTGAGGCACCACCTTTAATAATTAGAGTAAATCAAAACTTGTCACAGTTTTAATTTGATTGAATATCAACCTGAACTTGCAGCGATCTTCTGGCAGGTCCAAGTACTTCAACAGTTGGTGCCGTTGGACTTTCAACTACAAATTGGCATGGTCTGCTAACCGATACTTTGTCTAGTGTTTCCAGAGCTAAAATTCGGGCAGCAGGTGCCACAATGCATTTGAAAGGGCTTCCTGGCACATCCTGACCGTTGAAGCGCAAATCAACCGTATGAGGGGTAGCTTCGCGCGGGGTAAAAGAGATGGCGTAAGTGTGAGCTCCTTGCGCTTGCGCAGATGTTGGGACACGCCCACCGTTCACTGTTACTTCCAGGTTACCTGGGCCTGCTTGGCTAGTCTCCACTATTATATATTTTATATTAATTATACAACTGAATTATTGCATTTTTTTATATTACTCACTTTTTAAACAATTTAAATAAGTTGTAATGTATGAGTACGTGTATCACGCGGTACTGGGTCTGAGCTATTAATTTCAGCGATACTTAAATTAACAATAAATACCGATATCAGTAATTTCTTTTGCTATAAAAGTCACCTACACATTGTAAATTTATAGCTAGATAAGTACTTTGCTGTCTCATTTTAATTTATATGTTCTACTGATAATTTAAAAAACGTACTAAGAATTAAAAAAAAAAAGACGAGGTCTGTTTTTACCTCCAGCACGTACATATACCGGGAGTAGAATTGAAATGTGAAGTTCGTAAAGACGTTTCAATGCTATTTTTTCTTATGTTGTATCGTTTTACCTATTCATTTTTCAACAAAAGTACAAGTACAAAAGCTGTTCAGAAATTTAAAAATGCATGCAATAAGGTCCACTTGGTTATCTAAATATTAATATTATTATATATCAATTAAATTTAAATAAATATTTATTTACATTTTATAAAAAGTTTTAGATTTATTTATTACAGTGCATATTTTCTAAAGAATGGACCTTATTGTATGCATTTTTAAATTCTGGACAACTTTTGTTTTTACTTTTTTGTTGCAAAGTGAATAGGTACAAAGACACGGTAATATAAAAAATAGCATTAAAACCTCTATACAGCACATTTGAATTCTACACCCGGAATGTAAGGGAGGTATTGTGATGGATCATAATTATCGATAATGAGTTTTCCGTTTTGTGGCCCTTAGAATATGATATCACTATTTTCACGATGACGTCGCGTCAGTTGTCTGTGTGACGATTCGTCAAAAATAACTGAAAATTTAATTAAGTGATCTTTGTCAAATTTCATAATTAGATTTAACTTGTTTAAATTACGAACAAATTAGATTTTGGGAGCAATTCATTTGCTAGAAGTGGTAGTTTACTTGACAACTTACGAAGTTTTTTTTGGCCTATCTCAGTAAATAAATGAGTTAGATTAAATTTTGTTATATTCAAAAAGATGTAAAGTAATATTGGCTACAATTTTTATTTCAAACTTATTTATATTTTGTACCGTTTAAAAATTAAATTAGCGGAAGTTATGTACTTAATACATCATATTATTTTATATAATAGTACTAGACTACTAGAGAATTGTTTTATTGTTGTTCAACGTACTAATAATATCTTAAAAACAAACGCTTCAAATAAAAGCTATATAGAAATATATTATCAGTAACTTTGTATTATTTCAAGTATTTTTGAATAAAATAAAATAAAAAATATGTTGTGGGCACCACAATACCTTATCACCAAAAACTAAACAGCTCTTCTCAAGAGGATACAATTGTTATATATAATATATAAAAAAATCACTTTAGTAGTTTTTGAGAAACCGTATATCCAGAGATCCATACAAATCGACAGACAGACAGAGACAGACACATACACACATACATCATCGCGAAACTATTAAAATCGTATTCTAGGGACCCTAAAACATACTCATTCACTGAAAACTCACTACCGAATTTTTAGCATGATACCTATACCTCCCTTACAGGTATGTGGCGGGAGGTAAAAATGTTGACAGAACTAGCAGTGCCACTGCATGAAATTGTAGAATAAAATTTAAAAAAACTAGTTCGTATTACAAAATAAACTCTCACCTAAGAAGGTAACAGGCTTGCCAACAACTCCAGACGGCGACTCTTTCACCTTGATCGCTTGCACATCATAAACTTTCGCAGAGTAGGGACTTCCAGCAGTTGGTAGCCCACTGACACTGACGGAAATGCGGTGTTCACCAACAGCTCTCGGCACAAACTCGGCACGGAACTGCCCATTGCCTAGCGGCTGAACCTGAGTGGGCACCGCCTGACCTCCAGGCCCTACCCAACGTCAAGTCAAGTCAAACATTAGTGGGAACGTGGACGCAGCTGTTATGGTTAGTCACTGCTCTACGAAACTATGCGTTAGTCGGTTAGTTGGAATGTTAAGTATTTTAATTACTGTATTGTCACTGGTTTGAAAGATTTGTAATTTAATATTACAGAACTTTCAGTTTTAAAAGAGCACCCTTAAATCATATTCATATTAATGTTTATGCATTGAAATATAGTAATATTGGAACGCGCACTTGTAGGCTTTTATAAAATCGAAAAATGAGCTTTAGACTTGTTTGTAGAGTGATTGCTATGTAAAAACACAACTAGCTGTCTCTCTTGGCTCGCATTTGCAACGTCTGTTAGCGTTCCAGTATTATTATATTTCAGTGTGTTTATGGTTTAACTAAAAATGTTAATTTGTAAATAAATTAGATTTAAAATATTTTTAAAAAATGTAACTATAGATTAGTACGTATAATTTAACTAGTACGTTATTTTTTGGTATAGTTATACGTCATTTATTATGAATATGATTTTGTTTACGAATGTCTGTAAATAATGATAAATGTAATGTAAATGTTAATAATTCTACTACTATTGTTTTGTTATAATTCTGAAGAAATAATAAAAAATTATACCTATTATAGTTTAGTAACTATTGAAAATATGAAGAGTGTGTAATTAAATTTATTTAGCACCATAATATCCTTGAAACCTTATACAAAAAGCAAAGAAATAATCATTTACATTGCAAGACCATTTACTCAAAACTTTACTGGCGTGCACGGTAAGAGCTTGTTATCCATGCAAACATGTAAAGATTGGGTTACTGTCGAGCATTGTACAATGTTTTATGATATACTGAATCGTAAACAATTTAAAAAAATACAATACATTAAACTATTCGATCGAAACAGCCAGTAAAATCTTTTTATTTCCACCTCTTTGTAAATGACACTTTACAGGTACTTTGGAAACTAAGTAAAAGAGTAATTACAGCGCATAGACCTGTAAAGCTTTACAGGCTTGTTGAAGAGACCAATAAAATTTTACAGGCTAATATTTTAATAGAAATGATTTTTAAAATACTGTTAAGGTGAAAATAAAACTTTGTATGCGGCACGCTTGTAATAAATCTTTACTGGGCTCACTGCGTTCCAGCTCGCCCGTAAATATTAATTTACTATACTCAGCACGTAAATGACTATTATCGGGCTCAGCCGACAGTAGGTTTACAATTCAGTATATCGTAAAATTAATTTCAAATAAACGAAGTTAATTTTCGACTAAAGCATAAATCACAAGATGGAATGAAATGTCATGCAGCGGGTAAAATTACCTTACACTCAGTGTGTTAGCACATTATGACAGCGCTGGGAAAAGTTAGTAGTGAATACGGAATATTAGTAAGAGTAGTCGTCTAGTACAACAGTTTGCGATGACCTGAAATGAAACAACAGAGATGTGCAAAAGAACGCCCGACTTAATGAAATAAGAAATACACAAGGCAGACATAGAACATGCTTAGTTTTATATTTCATATGATACAGTGACATACAGATAGCATAATGACTATACATACACTTTCACCAAGAATATCAAAGCAAACTACTAAACTATCTACACAAATAAGTGAACTGAATTCAAAGCTTCTTGTTTGCTTGTAGATGGCTGCAAATATTTACTATTCAAAAGTTGTTTTAACCTATTTCCTATCATACATGAGATTTCTTTCCGCATAACAGATGATGCCAATTCATTAATCTTAACAAACAACATTTTTTACATTCTACAATATAATAAATACTTTCGCACAATATACAGTGTGTTTCAATTTCAAGGCTGACCATTGGGATCTCGAGAACTATAAGTGCTACCGACTTGGGTTAAATTAGACAAAAATTGCCACATTGCCAATTTTATGTTTTTGTTTTCCCGAAAAAATGCATCTAGATATGGTCAAAAAACCTATTTTCGTTGATTTTTAATTGCATATTTAGAAAAATATTACAAATAACAAAGGTACATATTTTTACTTCCTAACCAGTGATGTCGAAAATATTTTATTCTGTGGCTTATATTCAATAACATAAACATAATTTTTTAAAAGGATCCAATAGTAATAAAGTATTGTAAAAAAAGTTTTTCCTATTTCACGTACACAAAGTCAATTTTGTGACACTGTTTTTCTCAAAAACAATGCTACAAAATTGAATTTTGTGCAACTGTTTTTGAGGAATTTATTATTTGTAAAATTGACAGTCAGTCAAACTTGGGACTGTCATTGCTCACGTAAAATTATTGAATCGGAGCCCCTGCTTCAGGGTTGCGGCCTGGGACCCGATAGGGCCCGCGGGCTAAGCCCCTTGATGACCAATGATATATTAAACGTGCCGTACAATTTTATTTTATTTATTTTTTTTTTTTTGAATTTTTGAACGTGAAATAGGAAAAGTAGTATGAACAACTCGTGTTACAATGCCTAATTGTAATACTCGTATTACAAAAAAGGTCATTGTAACACTAGTTGTTCAATATACTATTTATTTTCTGATTTTAACGATGTTTAATTTTGTACGTTTCTAATAATATTTTCCGTGAAAATAATTAAATACTAATTTTGTTCGCCTGTATTAATTATATTTCCAGAAATAAGCAGACTTGCATTTCAATTAACACAAAATTTAATGAACGAATGATTAATGTTCACTTAGTCCTAGTACCGTATAACAAATTTAACGTTTACCTAATTTACTAACGTTCTGCGGTACTAAAGAACTATTAAATGATCATTTGTTTATCAAATTTTATTTATTAGATCCCGGTTTCTCGTCTCCCGTCCACGAATAAATTCTAGATAATCTATTTAACTAATAAAAGAAAAATATTGCATCAATAAATGACAGAACAAATAATATCATGTGAGCTATGATTTCGATGCAATATTTTTAATTTTTTTCGATAAACACTGAAATATAATAATACTGGAATGCGCACTTGTAGTCTTTTACGAAAGCGAAAAACGCGCCTGAGACAGATAGATGTCGTGGGCCATTCTTCTTTGTTTGCTTCTTGGTTGTTTGTAGAAAGGTTGCTATGTAAAAACATTGTACAACAAAGACAGATAGCTCTCAATTAACTGTCTCTCTGGGCTCGTATTTTCAACGTCAGTGAGCGTTTCAGTATTATATTTCAGTGTCGATAAATAATTTATTCAGAGTTTATTCGCAGATGGATAAACATGTCCTAGTTCGAATAAAACTTAGCATGTTTGTAGAAAAAAAAAAATTGTGAATACACCGTAAGGGGTCAGGCGAACAAAAATTAGTATTTAATTATCTCCAAGAAAAATTTTATGAGAAGTATTCAAAGTCCATTAAAATCAGAAAAAATAATTTTTTTTACTATGATATTTTTTACTATTGGTTTCATTTAAAAAATTTAAAGTTTGTGTTAGATCTTAAATATGAACCACAAAAGAAAATATTTTACTACGCCACTGGTTAGACAGTAAAAATATGTATCTTTTTATTTGAAACATATTTTTCAAAATGCGATAGTTTGAAGTGAAGTATTTTAGCCTCAGTTTTAGCGTTGTACAATGTTCTAAAATTATTTTATAAAAAAATTATTCAAATAGATGTTACAGAGAATAATATTATCTAGCACTTTTATTTGATGTATTTTTTTATAAAATAATTTTAGAATATTGTACAACGCTAAAGCCGAGGCTAAAACACTCAAAAACAGAGCTCGTGATACCAGTCATCATAATTAAATTAGCCTAGTAGTGTGGCAACTTTTGTCTATTTTAACCAAAGTCGTAGCTCTTATAATTCTCGATATCCCAATGGCGAGCCTCGAAATTGAAACCTACTGTATAACAAATACTTTCGCACAATTGATAGACTTTCAAAAAAATTACATAAAATTGACATACTTAGTTCACCATCAGCATAATATATATTTAAAATTCAGCTCAAGGAACCTTAAATTCAGTCCACTTTCTTTCCACAGAAAAAAGCGAACATGAAGATATCTCACCCTCGACATTAACTTCAATATCTTCTAGTCTTCCTGGATGATTTATTAATAAAGTAGACGCTCTGTGGACAGGTCCAGGTCCAGGTAAAGTTACAGATGGGCCTGTACCGCCGCCTCCCACACCCACAATTAGCGGGCAGCCCACCACTGGCCTTTTATTAAACGCTACATTCACAACATGATCGCAAGCTTCCGCCGGTACAAAACTAACTGCAAATCTTGCATTGCCTTGAGGATGAACTTGCGTGGGAATATTCAAGCCTCTCGCGCTTATTGTAATTTCCAAGTTTCCTTCTCCTGCCTCGCTGGCATCTACAGAAAACGTAACAGGTCTACCAACTGTTCCTCTGGCTACAGTACCAACTGTCACTCTTGTAGCATCAAAAGCTTTAGCGACGAAAGGTGTTCCTTGTACAGGTCGGCCGTTGTAGTCAACGCTGATTTGGTGGGCGCCCACTTGGCTAGGGGTGAATTCTGCAGTGAATCCAGCGTGAATATCGCCGGTGACTTTCACTGGGAGTTCGCCCGATGGGCCCCGAACTGCTACTGCGAGTTCTGCGGCGCCTCCACCGGCGACTCCCATGTGGAAACTGCTGGGTTGGTTCACTGGGATCAGTTCTAGGTGAGCCAGGCTTAAGGTGACTCGGCTTGTGTCAGCGACAGAACAAACGAAAGGACATCCTCGTACTGTTTCGCCGTTGAATTTAATGTCTATTAAATGAGGTTTTGCTTGATCGGGGGTGAATGATACAAGACATCGGCCGCCGCCTACAACTTGAACATGATTTGGAACCTCTCCTTCGTTTATTGATATTTCTAATTGTCCTTCCCCTGCTTGGCTAGCATCCACTAAAAAATAATAACATTAAAAATAAATTGTTTTAAACTGACAAGGGTGTACAATCGAAATGTGGCATATGAAGATTTTAATACTTTTTTTTTCTAAATTACTGTACATTATTTCTTATTCACTTTATAGCATACAAAAGTTGTTTAGAATTTAAAAATGCATGCAAATAAGGCCCATTTGGTTACATAAATATTAGTGTTTCACGATATATCAATCAATTGAAATCAATATTTATTAGGATTATTGCAACACAGCCTTGAAAAATTAAACAAATACAAAAAATATTTTCCTATTTCACGTACACAAAGTCAATTTTGTGAACTGTTTTTATTTTTAAAAACATCTCTACAAAATTGAATTTCGTACAAATGTTTTTTGGGAACTTATTATTTGTAAAACTTGGAGCTGTTATTGCTCACGTAAAATGAATTATTTTTTTTATTGAAGTAATAACACAAATAGTCAAACTGTAAATATATTTGAGAGGACTATATGGTGTGTGGGTATATGAGACGTGATCGTATTCGGAATACATTGATGTATGGTGATTGTGAGATTGAGAAGAATGTTGTTAAGAAAGTGGGAGTGAGTCAGTGGTTTGAACATCTTGAGCGAATGTTGAAGGTTGGTGAAACTAATATATGCGGGTGAGATTGAAGGTGAACGATTGTGTGGGCGTAAGAAGAATAAGTGATTAGATATGATTGATGGTTTGGTGCGTGAATTATTGATTCCGAGTGTGAAGAATAGACGAACATGTATGAATCGTTCGATGAATGCGGACGAGGCGAAAGTGGTGTGTCAGGATAAGAATGTTTGCAGGAGATTGATTGTTAACTGTTTTTCTAGGATCGTGCTACTCCACTGAGAGAGGGATATAGCGTTATGTATGTATGTATGTATGTTAAATATATTTAGTGTTTATTTTCTGGAGAAATTTTGTAGAAGATTATAATGATAAACGAATTTGAAAGTGCATTGCTTTCAGTTAAATAAATAAATCTAAAACTGTTTTATGAAATGTCAAATATTTTTTGTTTCTGTGTAATTTTCCATAGCCATGTTTTCTTGATAATAAACATTAAATTTTAATTTGATCGATATATTGTGAAATACTAACATTTAAGTAAACAAATTGACCTTATTGCGTCTATTTTTAAATTCTAGAATACTTTGGTATTTACACTTTTGATATGAAGTGAATAGGTAAAAATTTGCAGCAATAAAAAAAAATAGCATTGAAATCCCTATAAGCCACATTTCAATTCTACACCCGGTATGTCATGTCCGATATCATAAAATGTTAATTATTTCCTCAGATGCTTTTATTACAAATTTAGAAAGTTTTTACATTAACTTAATTTCGAATAACACCTGTCATAAAATCATACTAATAAAATAAATTACATTTTTAAGTCATGTAAAATGTGAAAAATATAGTTTACAAACATCTGCTGCATCAGAGTGGAATTAAATGCTGTATTTTATGACTTCGTGCAAAAATATTATATTTTCCAAACCTCTAAACTGGACTGGTTGTCCAACAACTCCACCGCTAACATCAGCAACTTGAATAAGTCCAGCATCATAAACTTTAGCAATCAGGGGTCCAGCCAATAGTTTTTCTCCATTAATTGCAACCTCAACAATATGAGTTCCAACTTCCGTTGGTACAAATTCCACTTGTTGAATTCCTGTTCGGCTTCCTGGCAACACCCGAGACGGAACAATACGTTTCGAAGGGGAAATCACATGAACTGTCAATTCATCCGGAACCAACGACGCGCTTGTAATAATTTCAAACACTGCCGGACTATTGGCCGGCACTAGGCGGGTTGATTCACCCAACACGGACAAAGAAGAACCTGACATGATGTTAACATGCCACGGGCTCCCTTAAAAACAAAACCATATTGCAAGGAACGATTTCAGCACTGCACTGTCTATATGATGCTTTACAATAGGTACACTTTGAACAATTACCTGTCACTTGTGGATGTAAACTTTTCGTTCAGACGAAAATTCACCAACAAATAATAAAATTGATATTTGCAAACTGTTGAAAACACTTTTTTACTGTTGTTTTGAAGAAAACACGATTGAAAATGACGTTTACGCGACTACGGAACTGCGCGAGCAGCCAAGTATGGGCGCCAGCAACAGGTGTGTGGGCAGTGGGGAGAGAGGCTCGGTCGCATTCTTTCGCTGTAGCAAACGCGCGAGTGGAGGTCTAGCGGTACTCACCACGGACAACTCATTAAAAAGCTATTGCATCAATACTCGCGCTCATAATAAGAATCACGCGAGATCCTATTTACGTTTGAAACTCATTCCCATGTGCAAAAATCATTAGATACTCAAACGACGCAATTGTTCGTACTTTTAAACTACATACAATGACATTGAAGCGTTATAAACATCATAAAAACATTTAAAACTCCATGACAAACACGACAACACCTTTTGTGTTTGCACAAGCGAGATATAAACATATTTGCGTCATCAAATGTTTTGAATGCAAGATTCAATTCATGAAAACTGAATAATAAAAAAACAATGTCACTGGGGCACATCGTTAAAAACACAGGGACGTATTTGGGCCATTGAACTGTCCTTTTTGACAGAAGAAAGCGTGACGTTTCGCGCGGGAGTGGGAGATTCGAATCAACTATAAAGCTGACTACGGACGAAACGCGGACACTTTTAACACTACACTGCACTGCGTAACTGTTCACTTGAAGGTTCACTTTTTATAAAATATTATTTGACGAAAAATTAAAATTCACTTACCGGGAACGGTATCACCGTTGAAGCGGATGTCGACTCGGTGAGGTAGGGCCTGGTGCGGGGTGAAGGCAGCCTTGAAACGCTGTCCCCCCAAACTGCGGACACTGGAAGTTACTCTTCCGCCTTCCACCAAAATTTCCAGATCGCCAGAACCAGCTCCGCTTCCATCAACTTTAACAAAAGATCATTTTTAATTTACCTTCTTGTTGCAATGTAATAGTTATTTAAATACCAAGTGCGGGAAGACATTCTTCCCGCATGAGTGCTTATTTGACACACGAGCGTGGGCTACATTCGCACGAATGCGTGGATGACGTCATACCGCAAGAGATTTGTACAATGCTTTATACAATTTGCATGTTTAGCAGACTAATGTCAATCCGATAAATGGGATAAGCAATATATTATTAGGATTTGATCTACAATCATTTTGAAAATAATGTTGGAAATGTCAGTAACACAAAATTGGTTCCTATCATTTTTTTTATTAAGATCAAGAACATCTGATTTTGAGAAAGACAGGAAGAAAAAAGGAATGCAAACATTCGTCCAATAATGCGACTTAGGTATGAAATAATCTGTTGCACATTGTACGTCATACGTCCGTTAATTATATTTACCGGACATATACCGTAAATAACTATTTTGTAACAAATTAAAACTTAATCAAAATTCTCAAAATTTAACAAATATGGAGCATGTTTAAAATATTTCTTCAAATTATTGGCAATTATCGATGGTTTTTGCAGATTTTGATACACAAATATCGGTGTAAGTAATATTCTATGAAGAAAGTTTCATTATTTTTAATGATTTTACTGTAGAATGTCGGAGAGAAGCCAGAATTTCTTTGTATATTTTACCGTACAAGTGCGCGAATTGAAAGTTTCTGTGCGTCAAATGTTGTTACAAAGATTAAATTTAATAGATCATAAAAATAAAAGTAAATATTGAACATATATAAGAATAATCACAAATCAATTCAACATTTTAGTTTGTCATTTATAATTTGTTATTCAAATATTTCGCCTACTGATATTCCACTTCTATTCCATATATGATTTGTCGGTTACCTAATTTTACATTTAAAAAAAAATCGAATAAAGATTCTGTATAGAAACTTACAGTATGGGCTGTCACAATCGTTGTTCTCCAATTTCGTAAGCAATTGCTTAACCATTTGCAACCGATGATTCAACTACAGCTGCCAATTTGCTACAATTAGTCTATATATAGAACATTTTAAAAAGTATTAACTAACAGATAATAGTTAAGAAAAAAACTACACCTTATTTTACAAGCTAATATTAATTAAAAAATGACGCAAACATAATTTTGCAAAAAATAACGGATGCTGTAATTTCTGCACTTCCACAATGAATTTTAAAACAAGGTTATCATTAAAAAACTTACTTTCAAATTCAACAGGCTGTCCAATGACTCCATCAGGCACCGGCTGCACTTTGACCGCAGTAGCGCCTCCACCTCTTCCAGGAGTCGGTCTCGTCTGCAGCTGGGACTGATACATTTTATTCTCTCCGTGATGGCTATACGAATGATCTCTAGTAACGTAGCTCGAATGTTCCTCTGTGTATTTATGGCTTGAATCGTGTCGCAGTCCAGAATCTAATTGGGAATCGGCCAAATTTGCCACCGATTCCAAACTTCTGTGCGAGAGAATATTTCTTGTTTTCGCAATAGCATCCCAGGAATCTCTTCGACCTGCTGCTCGATCACTCACAGAAGAAACTTTGATTATTGGACTCGTGTCGACTCCATCGTTTGTGTCAAATCCTTGAGAATTATAGGTTTTGTTCTCAGAGACGTGTTTTTCAAATCGAGAGCTGGTGATATTCATGCTTGGGCTTTGTCTGTCCATAAATACAGGACTTCTGACTGGGCTTCTTGAATCGGCAACTCGAAGCGATGACATTTTATTTGTAAAACTTGATTCTTGATCATATAAAGATGATTTGTTGTATTCGTGGTGATCTTGTTTCATAAAACTTGGACTTCTAGACTCGTAAATTCTACTTTCTGATATTTTTTTAGTACTTAAATGCTCGGAACTACCAAAATTAGGGCTATGCACTCTTTGTTTTTCTAATAAAATTGGACTGTTTCTGCTTCTTTCCATAAAACTTGGACTACCAGATGAAATTCTTTTTTCTGCAGCGGACATTTTGTGGTAATCAGGGGAATGTTTGGCTTCTCCGTAAATTGGACTAGCAGATTGTCTGTACGAAGTCGTATTCGATTGAGTTTTGCTCGAATTGAAAACAGAATTTGAAGTGTGTAAATTTGAAGAATGTAAATTTGATGTATGTAAATTTGACGAATGGAAATTTGAGACTGGACTAGGTGTATTTAACCTACTACCAGAATGGTTCAAACCGGGACTAGGACTCTGCCTATACGCAGAAGTAGTTATAGGGCTACTGCTACTTGATTTCTTCCCCTTTTGAGTTCCAACTCGCATCATGAATGGTGAACCTTTAACGTCATATCCATTAAAATAAATATATATCCTATGTTTTCCATTTTGTTTAGGCGTAAAATGAAGTCGGTAACTAAACCCTGAAGAGCCTACTCGTTCTATTCTTGAATGCACTGATCTCTTATCGTGGACAACATCTGCGTGAAGTTCACCAGGTACACCCACTGCCCGGGTATCGATGTCTAGAATGTGGGGCACCAAAGGAAGAGCTCCTTCGAGACCTGCTACATGGACTCCGTTTGGATCGAACACAGAACACGTGAATGGTCCTCCCTGTAAAGAGAAAATTGAGTTAAAAGTTACATATTTTCACAATAAATATATTGAGTAGATATACTTGAATTTGTTTGCCTTGGTATGTAATTTCGATTCTCCATTCTCCAGCTTCGTCAGGTTTAAAACTAGCTGTATTGGTTCCATCGACAGTAGTTAACGGACATTTTAAAGCTCTATTATGCGGACTGTATGCTGTAACGCGAATATCTTCAGTTTTTGGTGCCCCTGAAAACAACAACAATCAAATAATGAAACAATCATCTCAATCCCAATATGACTCCATTAAATGCAAAAGTGTATGTTTGACATCCAGAAGTTCAGTTATGAATTTTTGACTGAACTGCTGCTCTTCTTTAATAAATTAGTGCAATAACATTCATCATAACATTGGTATTTACAGAAATATAATTATACATACTTTTGCAGCCGACATACTTTTGTGTGCTTTTTGTAACAGAAATTAAGAAACTCAAGTAATTTATTTAAATTTTTGAAAATAATAGTACAAAATATAAAGAAATATTTATAGATACTTAAGAAATTAATAATAGTAGCATTCTACAGTCACTAAAATATAATAATAATGGAACGCTAGCAGACGTTGAAAATGCGAGTCAAGAGAGACAGATAATTGGTGGGCTATCTGTCTTTGTTGTACATTGTTTTTACATAGAAACCGCTCTACAAAGGAGTGCTAGACAAAGAAACGTGGCCCACGATATCTATCTCACTCAGGTTCGTTTTTCACTTTCATAAAAGCCTACAAGTGCACGTTCCAGTATTACTATATTTCAGTGGCTACAGTCATTGACTGAACAACATAATACAAACATTTATAACTAAAATAGAGTAATACTGAAATGCTAACTTATTGGTTTTTATGAAAGGGAAAAACTAACCTGAGACAAATACATGTCGTAAGGCCACTCTTCTTTGTCTAACACTTGTTTGTAGTCGATTGCTATGCGATTGTCGAGCAGTTGCACAAGATTGATAATAATATTTAACAGTGTATTGCTCAATTATTTGAAAATTCCTTTAAATTCACATACATAATAGTTAATTGATCTCATATTAATGTTTTTATTTCAAAATCATTGAATGTTAAATTTTCTTATTCACTTTCTAAGCGGACTGTACAACAAAGACAGATGGCCCAACAACTGGCTGTCTCTCTCGGCCTCTG
The DNA here is from genome assembly GCA_963942605.1 of Poecilus cupreus. Taxonomy (NCBI): domain Eukaryota; kingdom Metazoa; phylum Arthropoda; class Insecta; order Coleoptera; family Carabidae; genus Poecilus; species Poecilus cupreus. The sequence continues at coordinate 16,027,449 of OZ012719.1, read as the reverse complement.
CTCGCATTTTTCAACGTCAGTTAGCGTTCCAGTATTATTATGTTTCAGTGAATATATTGTCCAAACGATGTAACTTGGCGATCAAAGGGAATGTAGTTTTATCCACTGTTCCTATTATGCATTTTGTCAAAAATATGCTTTTACTTAGATGGCGCACAGCTTGAAAAGTGAAATAGTGGTTTCACAACCTTTTATTGATTAGCACATTTCGTACCTCATATTCTATTTTTTTTTTTGTACATAATAAATAAACTTTTCTTTTATGTAATGTTTGTACATCGAAAACTGAATATTTTCTGACGCGACTATGGTTTTTAGAGAAATTCTAAATTACTTCAATTCACCAAGTTACAACGTTCGGACTAAACAGAGGTTTACCTCTAGTGTTAGCCTCGGATTTCAACGTTCAATAACACCAGGTGATACGGCGATACATTTTCTCTATAAAATGTTGTTGAACTCAGTTTTTGAATATTTGGCATATATACACTTTTGCATCTATTGGGCTCATATAACATTACCTGTAGCGTTAACGAGAACCTGTACAATCGATCCAAGAGCACAAGGTGCCATGCCCGGTGGAGCAACTTCAACCATCGGAGGAAGAACTCTAAAGTAATGGCCTGTTGAGACTTCTTCACCGTTGTACAAAACAATGATTTCGTGCATTCCGATCCTATGCGGTACGAATGAACCGTTGCCATTTTTTAATTTAACCGGGTGCATTCTGTTATCTGGTGCTCGAATATCCGCTGATAATGAACTGTAGGATAAATCTCTGTCCAGGAGCTCCACCGAAAAGTGGGTCTATAATAAAATCAGCAGCTTTGTAGCTTTCTGTAGCTACGAGGACCAGGGCCTCAAGTACCGTGGTACTTGACTCGTGACCAATTTGTTCTTGTGCGGTCAGAACGACAATAAGTAATTAAAAATTTAAATCTAATTTATAGCAGGAATGTGCGTTAACTCTGTCTACCCAAGAGCATACGAGGCAAAATTCCATTATTTACAACACATAGAATATAATATTCGAGGACATTATTGACGTTGCAAATATTTTTATAGGATTACTTAACAATATTGTGAAATAGAAATGCATTTATTGCAAAGGGTTACTTTGAATAAAGTGAAACGTATACAATACAGGACGGTAAATCGAAGGACGCAGCGTTTTTAATGCTATTTTTGAAATATTTAATTATTGACGTTTCAAATTATTTTCCATCAAAAAAGTTAAATAGTTTATTAAAGTGGAAAAATTTTACCTTTCCTGAAACCAGAAAAATGTCGTAAAGGTCTATTTTAAATCAGAATTGCCATGAAATAACAAAACAAATGTACAAATTAGAAGTTGTTATATTTAATTTTTCATCTAAATTATACATTTTTAATCAAATAATAATAATAGTTATTTACTTTACAAGTGGGCAAAGCAAGGTATTACCCACGAGAGAAATTTTAGCTCACGAAGCCGAAGGCTGAGTGAGATAATTTTATCGAGTGGGTAATTCCACTTTGCCCACGTGTGAAGAATAACATTTTATCCAACACTTCTTAATAAATGAAAAATTTATTAAAGAAATATTATTTGACAGTGACATATGCTTTAAATTTTTAAATTAAAATGTCAATCGAAGTAGTTACCAAGGTGTTGTGTGTTATTATTATTGTTATAAATAAAAAAATACTCACTAGTGGCTTTCCTCAAAATTATACCCACTAGTGGATAATCTGTTACTTTGCTTGTTTAAAATCGCCATAGTTATAGAGCATTTATTGAGAGGTGTTGGATAATAGTTATTTACTTTACAAGTGGGCAAAGTAAGGAATTACCCACGAGAGAAATTTTAGCACACGAAGCCGAAGGCTGAGTGTGATAATTTTATCGAGTGGGTAATTCCACTTTGCCCACGTGTGAAGTATAACGTTTTATCCAACACCTCTTAATAAATGAAAAATTTATTAAAGAAATATTATTTGACAGTGACATATGCTTTAAATTTTTAAATTAAAATGTCAATCAAAGTAGTTACCAAGGTGTTGTGTGTTATTATTATTGTTATAAATAAAAAAATACCCACTAGTGGCTTTCCTCAAAATTATACCCACTAGTTGGTAATCTGTTACTTTGCTTGTTTAAAATCGCTATAGTAATAGAGCATTTATTGAGAGGTGTTGGATAATAGTTATTTACTTTACAAGTGGGCAAAGTAAGGAATTACCCACGAGAGAAATCTTAGCTCACGAAGCCGAAGGCTGAGTGAGATAATTTTATCGAGTGGGTAATTCCACTTTGCCCACGTGTGAAGTATAACGTTTTATCCAACACTTCTTCATAAATGAAAAATTTATTAAAGAAATATTATTTGACAGTGACATATGCTTTAAATTTTTAAATTAAAATGTCAATCGAAGTAGTTACCAAGGTGTTGTGTGTTATTATTATTGTTATAAATAAAAAAATACTCACTAGTGGCTTTCCTCAAAATTATACCCACTAGTGGATAATCTGTTACTTTGCTTGTTTAAAATCGCCATAGTAATATAGCATTTATTGAGAGGTGTTGGATAAAAATTATTATTTGATTAAAATTTGTTTTGTTATTTCATGGCAATTCTGATACTTGATATTAAACACACATGACAGCAGAAGATAAATAATAACAATGGCTAGTATCACGAGCTCTGTTTTTGGGTGTTATAAGAGAAGTGTTTTAGCCGTTGTTTTAGCCGCTGTTTTAGCGCTGTAAAATGTTTTAACATTATTTTATTAAAAAATCCTTCGAATAAAAGTTATGGAGAAATATATTATGTACCACTTTTATTTGAAGTATTTTTTATAAAATAATTTTAAAACATTGTACAGCGCTAAAACCGAGGCTAAAACTCCCAAAAACAGAGCTCGTGGTACCAGCTAATATATTTTAATTGGTACATTTGTTTTGTTATTTTATTATGAATAAACATCTCTGTCATATTTCCAAGTAAAGTAAAATTATAAATATTAGTGTCAAAAAATTCAGAAATGTTTCCTCTACAATAAACTATTTAACATTTTTGATGTATAATAAATAGAGAAGCCAATAATTTAACAATTCAAAAATAGTAGGTATTGAAAACGCTATGGTTCGTCCTTCGATTCACTACCCTGTATTATTAAAGAAAGAGTTTTATAAGACTTTGTTTCGCACGCGTTAAAATTTAGAAACGATCCCTAACCCTAACGAGTTTTCTAAATGATAAGTGTAAAAAAAAGTTTTAAACAATGAGTCCTTTATATTAATTTTTTTTATATTCTTTTATATAATAAAACATTTTTAAAAATTGCTATATAGAAACCAGTTGATTTAGAGAAATTTGTTTGTGTATTTAATTTATGAACTTAATTTTAAGTAAATGTCATCTAGTACCAACCATCTAAAGCAAAAAATGCGTATCAAAATAAAGTCTCTTTCAATACGCAACTGGGTTTCGTACTGAATTCATTATAAACGCGAAATATAAAAGATTATTTGTAACCCGGATTGTAATATAGCAGTGACTTCTCAGGGCTGTAAATAGCTTTATAAAATTTAAACACAATTTATTAAACACTTACATTTTGAGAAATGTAGACGATAATTAAACTTAATCGCGTTTTGATATCTCTTTTCGTTTCAAAGTTACAACTACAGCTATGATTAAATAAATATTTAATTCAGGGCCACTAGTAAAAGGGCGGGTCAGAGAGCGGTAGATAAAAGGTCAAATAACAACATTTTATAAAATAAATCTTACTGGTTCTCCAACTCTTCCAGACGAAGACTCCAGTCTAACAACAATCAAATCATGCAATGGTGGCCGTTCTGGAATCCATTGGAAATGTGCAGCATAAGCCATCACACCCAGATGTTCAACATTCTTATCAGCCATGTCCCTCGCTGACAATACAGGTTGCACACCAAGCTTTTTTCCTGCAGTCAGCGCTTGGTTCAGGTTATCTTCCCAGTGACCTGGATCAGTTCGTAATTTCTCTGGAGCTGGCGCTGATCCTCCTAATGACTTGATTACTTCACAAATGGCACGGCCGTCATTCCAATCAGACTATTTACAAAAATTAAAAAGAAGTTAGAAAATGATGAGTTGGTTAAGTGCAAAACTTACGGTGAAATTTTTAACAGGTCTGTTAAGTCGAGAATTGACCCATCGTAATGTAGCGTGGAATCCAGGTGATCCAGGTTTCATAAAATATGATAGATATGTCATCCCGGAGAGCTCGTCCAACCATGGGGATGCAAGGTATTCCGGCTCCAGAACAGCTGGAATACCCAGTTCCTTTTGGGCAATTGACATTGCTCTGCGGCAGTTTTCCACCGAATCATTTTTATCTGCAATTTAAGGTTATTATTACTAAACATACTTTTATTACATGAAGACTAAACAGGGCTCTCAAATTTTATACACTTTCGTAAACAGTTATTCCAAGATTTTTAGTTGTTTTCAAAGAACTATTACACCTATTTATATTTATAAATATTTTTTAACTTCTTTGGATGAAATAGGGCAAACAGCTCCGAAGATCATGAAATTATAACCCCTTAGATCTGCATTAAGGAAAGTGCCACACCTAGAGGTGGGTAAATAGCGTGATAGTTCGTTTTATTATATTTCCTTTCAATGACTTTTTACTTTTTTATATGTAAATTAAGGAAGTAAAGCAATCATGGAAAAAAAACAGATTGAGAATTTTTTTACGGAAATACATGTTTTGTGGTCCCCTAACTGATCATTTGACCATTTTTCAATGGCGTCTGTGTGGATGGATGAATGGATGTGTGTCTGTATGTTTTGTAACCCATGGACGAAAAAAGATAGGGTGACGCAATTTCATAATTATAAATTTCATGACAATGTGAAGAACTGAGTTGATTTGATAACAATTGTAAAACCAGAAGTGGAAGTTTACTTATTACACAAAACAATAAATTGAATTTATTTCGAATAAGAAATAGGCTGGGACAAGATGGTTTAAATATTATTTGAAATATAAAATGTTTTCGAAATTTCTTGTACCTGCTTTCGGTTTTAATAAAAACTAATTATCTATTTAACAATTCATTTTTAAAAATGAAAATAAACATTGATTAAACTCTATTGAGTTGATCTCAAATGTCAAAAATAATATTTTGACGATCGTCAATTAATTTATACATCTTATTTGTATTTTACCGAGTATGGTATTAAATTAAAAGTCTTAGGGAAGAGAGCAGCACTAAAATATCAAAAATTATTTTTGAGCGATTGTAAATTGTTTTTTTACAATAGTTAATTGAGTTTTGTCGAATTTGGTGTCAAATTAAACACCTTCCTGAGGAAAGCTGTATCATAAATTACTTTTGAGCGATTGTCACTTGTTTTATAATTATTAGAATTCATTCGAACTCGGTATCACATTGAAGTAATCTGAAGGAGGAAAATATATTATCAGGTTATTTACCGAATTTTGACATGGCACGCAGCTTACAGTAAATTTAGACATAGACATATTTTTTTGAGACATGCTCATAATTTTTTTGTGTTCTCCTGCATTTTCTCTATGTCGTTTATGTATCTATTTATATTTCAATAAGCATAGTTGCCTTGAGAACAAACATACAACTGAAACATCTATTATAGGTATATTTATTATATTTGTATGTATAACAAATTCGTGTTGTTTTGTTTTGGGAGACAAATCAAGTTAATGTTTGTGTTAAAAATTAATATTTTATGTATTCAAGCATTATTTGCGCATATTATAATTGTTTGTTTATAATAAATACGTCTGAAAATTTGAAATTATAATTTTATAATTACTTGGGTCTTTGTCGGTAAAATACAGAACGCCCATATCTAAACAGGGCAGTATTAATAAAAACATGTTTTCATTATTCATACACAGCGTATTTGTCACAAAGCAAACCAAAATCAAATTACAAAAGTTTTTTTTTTGTATATATGTGTAGTAAATTTTCGAGGGATGGACGTATTAACCGGAACATGGGAAGTCAAGTGTCTGCAGGGTGTAATGTATTTGCTCGAAACGTGAATGTATCTATAGATGCTCGAATGAATATTTATAATGGTATGCTAATGCCTACATTGATGTATGGTTCTGAATATTGGGTGTGGATGAAGTAGCATGAACTGCTGTGGAAATGGGGTATTTAAGAAAAGAATGTTAATGGTAAAGCGGGAAATAGAAGATATCGAAAGAAAGGTTAATAACACAGATATGTGAGGAGATATGGACGTCCAAGGAATAAATGCACACAGATATTGTTGTGTTTGAATATGGACGAGGCGAAAGTGATATGTCTAGAAATGTTTGAAAGAGTTTGAATTTGCTATCTTATTTAGTGGATGCTTAATAATATTTACTAGTAAAAAATGCTTACTCAAGGATTTCCAGTGCGGGAACAGTCCAGGGCGGCAGTAATCAGTAAGAGCTGATAAAAGAATTCCAGAGTTCCAGTCTGTGGTAAGATTTGAAACTTTGCACTCTGGTAAAACGGCCTGTAACCATGCCAACATAAGCTTTCTTGGAGGGAACTTCGATCGGCCTATCTGGTACCGCACAATTAAGGACCAAATCAATCCCAGAATTAATTTTAAATTTCCGTTCACGATGTCGACATTACCTGCAAAAAGAGGAATTGTTAAGAAGTTTTTATTTTAATAATTATTACATAAATGCAGTATATAATTATTCTATTGTGTTCTAACTACCTATACGAAAATAATTTTCAAGGTTTCTGGTTTACAACTTGCGTGGTTAATTGCTAAGTTTAATCAGTTCCCTTCATGAATGCTACTCTATTGTAGGTCTAAAAATAACGGAAACCTTGACTTGCGATAATAAAGATTTATATTATTGACAATTACATAATAAATATACAAATGATCACAAATCGTTTGTATTTCAAGTTGGAAAACTGCATTTTTACTTATATAGTATAAGAAAATATAGCAATCATAAAAAAACGATTGCGAGATTTTCAAGGGCATGTTTTGAGGTCCATTGAATCCGATTTGACCATTTTCTTGAGGATAGATGTGTGTCCATTTGTTCAATAACTCACAAACGATAACAGATACAGAGTTGATTCTGTTCATAATTTCAAAATCGAAAGTGGAAGTTTCTTTGATACATAAACAATAAAATCTATTTAAATCGAATATGGAATCAGGTAGGATTATAAATTAAAATAAAAAATGTTAGTAATAATATTTAAAATGTCATTTGAAATTTTCTCGTATGTTTTCTGTTTTTGTATGAACTAGCTGATTATACGTTTCATAATAAATTTTAAAAACTGACGTAATAAATATTGATTTAATCCTATCGAGTTTAATATCAAATTTAAGTTCGCAGGGAGAAGATTTAAACTCAAATCTCAATATTTTTTAAGTTTTTTTTTTTTAATGATACGGCTTCAACTGCTTTGGCTATTAGCCGGGGTGATGGGTGATATGACAATGGAAAGTATCTGCGCTGTACTCAGCAGCAGACATCGTTTTTGGTGATAAGTGATATGAAGATGAAAGTGTCGGCGCTGTACTCAGCAGCAGACACTGTTTGGTGCCAGCCCAGTCCGGGAATCGAACCCGGGACCTCTGGGCCCGTAGCTAGTAGCCTAGACCACTGAGCCACAGAATCGGGCTTTTAAGTTTTTGTTTTGTTTATTATTGATGGTAAACGGCCTAACTACATTTTGTCATATGCCGCTTAATGAGTAAATGATTGTGAATTTATGTGGACAGCACAAACGACCATGCTCTTCAGTAGGATTCGAACCTACGACCTCTGGTGGATATAGCCACTACGCCACCGAGGTCAGCAACAAGTACGTTATTATATCCTACCGAGTTTGATATCAAATTAAAGGTATTGCAGAGGAAAGCTATAAATAAATAAATAAATAAATAAATATATCATCACGCCTTTTACCCATTACGGGTGTGGCACTCTGCTTACGCAGATCTCGGTAGGTGATATATTTTTACGTATGAAGTGCGGTTACCAGCCGTCAAATCATAGCCCCCAAGGATGTTAGTGGAGGGGAACCACAGGGGTAAATTTAAATTTGTAACTGTCGGCAGTGGGATTCGAACTGAGGATCTCACGATCCACAGTCCGACACGTTACCACGGAGCTATTTACCCCATAAGAGGAAAGCTGCACTAAAATATCAAAAATTACTTTTGAGCGTTCGTCAAGTTGTTTTTATAATATTTATTAGAAATCCGTCTCACTTGCTATCAGGGTATTTACCCATTTTTTGACTTGGTTATAACAAATCATGGTATATGATATAGTTTTTTGAAGTCGCTAATTTTTCCCAATGTCATTTATTTATAATTCAAGAATCGTAGTTGCTGCGAAAATAAACATATAACTGAAACATTTATTCTATATTTTAAAAATGTGTTACGTGCAATAAAAAGAAAAATAAATTTATATTTACATGTATAAGAAACCAGATTTTTTTGTTATATGTGTACAAAAGGTAAAAGTAATTTAGTTACAATCGATAATTACAGAAAAAGTAAACAATTGTTAATTAAATTGACCTGGTTCTCATCTACAAAATATACTATCTGCACAGTCGGAAATAGTTTTGTTTGATGTACAAAAGCTACATTTGTTTTTAAACAGTTGATTGTTTTAGTATGTTAATAATTTGCTCGTCATGCACTCAGATTATCACAATGACTCGATGGCATATTTATGTAAAAATATCCCTGCTATTTACCTACATATAATAAAAAAAGTGAAAATTCGAAACTTTAATAAGTTGACAAACTAATATGCATCCACTCAAGTAGGTTTAATTTGTACATTCCGAGTCAAAAGCACATTATTGTCACACAAGAAATAATATTCGAATGTTTATTACTCGTGAGATGATTTCTTGACTGGAAGATGTTAAGATGTAATAAAAGTAGACTTGCAACGAATAGTGTATTCGGCGGATTCCTTGGCCGAATAGCCGAATATTCGGCGAATAGTATTCGGCTGGTTTGGCACCAATTCTTCGTGCGATCTGTAACATCATTCGTCCCTAGGACTCTGCCTAACCGCTACTACAATACTATATTATACATATTATCTCACTATAAGAATGTGTTTTATTTTTATTATTTTATTTCAGACAAAAATTACCGAATGAATTACCCAAAATTTCCACTTTTCTCAACATTCTAAACTATTCGGCGTACGGCCGAATAATGGTTTACTATTCGGTATTCGGCCGAATAGAAAATGTGGCCGAATAGGACGAATATTCGTTGCAAGCCTAAATAAAAGAGACAATTGTCCGAGAAGCAGTCAATTTATTAAAATTTAAACACCAACGTTTCGACTCCAATATTGTATTAATTTGAATAGCGGCCTCTGAAGTGCCATCCAGGGACGAATATCTGTTTATCAAATTATAATATGAAAATATATATGTATACAGGAACATCAGTCTAATTTTTTTACAATAATTTCTACTTAAAATAAAATTGAATAACAACTGTTCGCTTATGTAGTCACCTATACCTCTACGGGCACTGGATTTAAAATCACTACATTTTTACTTCAATGTCAGTCAATAAAAGAATTGTAGAGGCTGCAACACAATTCGCAACACCCCAAGAATTTTTGAACGAATTCGTCAATCCATAAGAACCAATAGAAAGTTATGTAGAAATTCTAAGAGGACATTTCGAGAATTTATAATAAGATTTTTATTTGTTAAAATTAAATATTTTTTTTGAAAAGAAGTAATTAAAATCGATATTAATTTTGAAAATAACAATTGCCGCATATATGTTATATAAACTTTTATTATTGTTTTGACATGTACTACCCACTCTTAATTTACTGACCTCTATTTTCACCTCTATATAATTTTTATTTTGCAGAATTTTTTATCGACTAACTATATCATGAAAAATAAGATATACGGATTCGAGATAGCATCAGTGGATTCAGTTCGTCTAAATACATAACTATGGTATATTTCTTTAACAACTCTGTGGAGGAAGAATTATTAGAGCAGAGAGTCTGAAAATGACCAAAAGAAATGTAAATTGCCTTGTAATTTACATAAAGCACCAATAATAATCTTAACGATTAAATCTTAATATCTCGATTACTTTAGTTGACTGATAAAGTATAAAAAAAATATGGATGGATGTGTGTGCATATGTTCGATAACTCATGAACTAGAAAAGACAGAGTAACACAACTTTACATTTAATAGTTTCATCACAATGCGCAGAAACGTAAGAAAAGTACATTGTTATGAATTTGTATTCAACAAGCAGAAGTTCAATATTGTCGGCGCCGGTGTGAAAGTGTCTCCTTGTCAACACTTCTACTCCGGCGGCGAACAAAGTAAAACATTATGAAAATAGCATTGAAACCCCTATACGCCACATTTCAATTCTACACGCTGTATGTTATTGCAAACATCTTTTATTTAAAACTCTTCTCCGCAACTGTCCATAATTCAACTGCTATGATTGAAATTACTAAAACTTATATTCAAATTCAGATTTATATTCTATTTGTAAGCACCCACAATAGACTTTTTGACCATTTTCAAATATATTTCGTTAAAAACACAAATACCGTCATTTTAATATCTTTCTTTGATATTAATCGTCGCGTCTTGCTCCAATCTCTATTTTATTAGAAAAAATTGCTGTGTTCAGATCAATGAAAACTATTTATACAATCCACAATATGCACCGAGAATGTAAAAGAAAAAGTAATTTCTCCAATCTTGCGCATATTAATAAAAATACCAGTAAACAATAAAATCCATTCCATTATCATTTAATAACTACACAAACTAATTAATTGACCTAGTTATGGTATGTTCCACGGTACCGCGGCGTAGATGGAATGTCGCGAAAATAAGAATGAAAATCCCACGTTATACTGACTTCTTGCATAATAATGAGACGCGTGCGAGTGTGGGATGAGCATCGAACGCTGGAACCGCGTAAACCGAAACCAGACAAGGAGACCGCACCATACAAGGTTATCACGTTTGGCCGCCGTTGGGGTCTCTCGGAATTCTGAATAGTTTCCAGAAATGTGACACATATTTGATGAACGTATTTAAAAGTAATTTGTTATGTTGTGGTGCCGATGAAATAGCTTTACTTGGATATGACCCCGAGGTGTTAATTATGTTAATTTTCTCACAAATTAACGCTTTGAAGTTTGGTAAGCTAAGCATCACTCCTTCGAAAATAATTTGTTTGAAACTAAATACCATTGATATAATGAATGAAACAACGTCTATAGTATGGTACATATTTTTGTAGCCAAAGAATCAAAGTTTAAAAATAATATATCCATTTTCATATAACTATGGCTTGAAATAAATAATTTTAGGAAAGATTTTCTCGAAATTGGATCATTTGTTTGTATTAGCAAATAGTTATTTTTCCTATTTCACGTACACAAAGTCAATTTTGTGACACTGTTTTTCTCAAAAACAATGCTACAAAATTGAATTTTGTGCAACTGCTTTTGGGGAATTTATTATTTGTAAAATTAACAGTCTTTCAAACTTGGGGCTGTCATTGTTCACGTAAAATTATTGAATTGGAGCCCCTGTGTCGGGATTGCGGTCTGGGACCCGATAGTCCCCGCGGGCAAAGCCCCTTGGTGACCAGTAGTATATTAAACATGCCTACAATGTAATTTTATTTTTATTGAATTTATGAACGTGAAATAGGAAAAGTAGTATGAACAACTAGTGTTACAATGCCTAATTGTAACACTAGTTGTTTAATATACTATTGTGTAACAAGATCAAGGCACTGAAGTTTAATTTTTTATCACGAATGTGGAATTTATTTGCCGAGACTCGGAGGACCGAGGAAAATAAACCATGTGAGTGATAAAAAGGAACTTCAGTGCCGCGGTACGTATTAAATTTTATTTGAAATCTAAAATTAGAAAAAACTGCAAAAAAATTATTATGTAGGTTATGTTTACACATCTGTCAGTTGTCAATTGGAACTGACACTCAGTGTTGCCAACCTAGAACTCGTAGAACATTGAAGTTATCGTAAATAACACTTAAAATTATGTGATTTGTCCAGAATTTCTTCATCGAAAATATTTGGTTAATTCTTCATATTCTTTCATTTTACATACAAATTTACTACAATACGTCATAAATCTGCCAAATTATCTTACTTATACAATAATTATTTTACGGTTGCCAACACTGCGTTGCTGAAAATTGTCGTATAATGGGTTATTTTAGTGATGATTTCTGATCTTTTAATGACGATTTTTGAGCACTTTAGTGCCAATTTCAAATAAAATTTGTGTATTTATACAAAAGGTGTTCTGCACGTGACTAAATTTAGAGTATATTAAAATATTACACTGCTCTATAAAAATTCAAATATGTACAATACATAATAACTTTCATTTGTTTTAATAATAATGAAAACGTTTTAATTAAGTGATACGATATGAAGATCAAAGGTAAAAATTAAACAAACACACTAAATAAACAAAACAAAAATTATGTTAGAAATCAAATGAAATTTGATATTTTTTGTGTATACTTTTAGAACCAAGAAGTCATACATCTATTGTTATAATATTATATGATACAACTAGGAAGAGAAATGTATGATTTTTTTCTCAAGAGTACAATTAAAGCACGAGCCGTGGGCGAGTGATGAAATACGAAAAGGGGAAAAATACACCTACTGTTTTTTTCACGACCCTCATATTTATAATGGTTACTAGGTACTTAATAGTTATTTACGTGGTAAGCGAAGTAAATGAATCTTTACATACGAGCGACGAAGGAGTGAGCCTCCATAAGTCCATAAACCAATGAGCCCAGTAAATATTAATTGTAAGCATTCCGCGTACAATATTTTATTTCCACCTTCAGAATATGTATTTTAAAAAAATTATATTTATTAAAAAATAAGCCCGTAAAATTTTACCAGTCTCTTCAACTAGCCTGTAAAACTTTACACTAAACTGTATTTACTTGTACTCATTTACTTAGTTACTAAAGTACCTGTAAAGTGTCATTTACATAGAAGGTGGAAATATAAAATATTAGAATTGTGATATAATTTATAATAGTTCCATTTGATTTGTTTTATTTCATTCATTCTTTACAACAAATCATCCGCTATAGTAAAATTGACGATTTCTGTCATTATTTTGATATCACTAAATTTTTGAAGGAGTTTCTCAAAAAAGGACCAATTTGTAGTATTAAAAAAATGTATATTTAAAGTGAAAATACTTTTTTCTTCAAACGTCATAAAAGTACGTTGTTATGTATTTGTATTCAACAAGCAGAAGTTCAATATTGTCGCCGACGGCGTAAAAGTGTATCCTTGGCAACACATTTACGCCGGCGGCGGACAAAGTAAAATATTATGAAAAATAGTTAGGTTGTAATTCAATAATTTGACAGTTAAAAATGAAACAAATAAACAAAAATATCAAAACAGCATATTCTACGGCAACTTGAAATGCTAGATAAGACAGAATATTTTTTGAAGTTTTGAGCATTTTATAATATTTATAATTTTATTTTCTATGTTTGAAGAAAAAATAGCATGTGTTATTCGGAGTAAATGTGTCTTTGGGTGCTTCGCATGTAATTGTTCGACTCGCTTCGCTCGTCGTTCAAATTTACATGCTCAGCACCCAAAGTATCACATTTACTCCTAATGACACAATATACTATTAGACACCACCGTGATCTCGAAAATTATAAGAGCTACGAACAAATTTACTTATGTTATTATAGTACTAGGACAATTTAGTGAACTATTAATCATTTGTTTATAATACTTTAGTTGTTAATTCAAATGCAGGTAACTAAACTTGGCTTATTTCTGGAAAAATAATTCATAAACTCATCGTTCGTGGAACAAAAAGTAGCCTTTAATGATATACACTACAGCATTAAAATAAGAATATATAAGCTATTTTACTTTTAGTTCCACTTAAGAAATGATAAAGTTGTGTCTTATCTTCAATATAAGTATGAGCAATATAAAAAATGTTTTTCTGCGTCACTGGTGTGGTTTAGTAAAAATAAGTACATATTATATTTCAAATTTTCTCAATGTGCGATAGTTTAGCAATTATTTAAAAATGAAAAAAAAAATCTACGAAAATAGTTTTTTTTGTCCATATCTAGTGAGCTATGCATTTTTTTCGGAAAAACGTCATCAAATTAGGCCAACTTATTGGTGTGGCAATTTTTGTCTAATTTAACCATAGTCGTAACTCTCATAGTTCTCGAGATCTCAATGGTGAGCCACTAAATTGAAACAAACTATTTAAAAAAGAAAACAATGTAAAACAGTGAATTCTTTTACATAAATAAACATTTTTATCTACGATCGTTGTTAAAAATGGCCCTTTTAACGGTTGCTTAGCAGGTTAATAGTGTCACTTTTTGACACTAGTGTTAATAGTAACATAGCAACGTGTTAAAAGCGATTTTATTGTTATTTTTAACACGTTGCTATTTGTATCAATAAATCAACAAATATAACCCTAGTTTTCATTCAGCATTTTTTTTTAGTATTTACTAATACACTAGGAAGATCGTAGATAAAATTTTGTATGATATACGTGTTAAGAGTGATTTATTTCGTTCGTGAGGTTGTTTCACTCGGCTTCGCCTCGTTTTCAAACTTCTCCACTTACTCATAAAATGTCACTTTTAATACTTATATTAAAAATAACTATTACAATACTGAAAAATAATTAAATTTTTAGAAAATCATTTTAAACTATTGCAATTTTTAAAATTATTACAATTACAATTATATTTTTATAAAAACTGATTTATGATTTAAAACTTAAACTCTTTGACCATAACAATATACACGATACATAAGTAACATCTAAGGGGTGTGTTTACTTTGACAGCTGGTAACCTCACTTAACACGCAAAATCTGCTACATGCAATAATGGGCAATTGGTATTAAATATTTTTTCTAGCAAATTGTTAGCCATTGGAAAATAGAGTTTGCCAAAAGTAATTGTATTATTTAATAATAATTTTGAATGGTCGTATTAATGAAGGCAATAGGAAAAATATTTTTTTTAATTATAATAAATAAATTGGTGGTACTCTGCTTAGAACAGATTTCGGCATACAATATGCGCTTACCAGTCGTCAAACCACGACCCCAATGATGTTAGTTCAAGAGAAGTCAAGGGAAGTTTTTTAATTTTAATGATCCACGGCCCGATGTGTTATTTAACAGAACTATTTTTTCTATTAAAAATAATAATAAAGATAAAATTTGCAATTAGGCTTCTGATCTCCCGTTGAAATCTCCAAGTTTTCTGCCTAATTTTGTACGATTGTTACAGTTTTCTTAAGTTCTAGTAACACAAAAATTTGATGCCACTTATACCAAATTCGTAAATTGCTTTAAAATTAAAGCTGAGCGTCATTTAAGCCACAAAGAGATTATAAATGGTTAATTCAACAACAAAAAATATTTTTTAGAAAAATAATTGGAGGTTCTTTTGTTCGAAACTCGAATTAGTTTTTTGTTGAGAAGAGCGAAATTAAATGTGAACTGTGAAGTAAAAAATACAAATGGTAAAAGAATTATTGAAGAGTGAAGACAAAACAATCCAATTAAATATAAAAATTACCGTAGAAGTCATCAGACTGAAAAATAATTAATAACTTCCATTAACTGCTTTAAAAATATTCATTATTACTCGTACAAGTGGAAGTTTTTAAAATTATCTACATGAATACAGTACATGATGTGTAGACCTCGAATTCAAGGAACCAACGGTATAAATGCTAATGCTAAAGTAAACATGAAAGTAATAAAATTATTTGCGTTAACTTGACGTTAACTGTACGCGAGATGACTTCACGATTCAAATTTCTACTTAATTAGAAATACCGTCACAATGTAGTCATCGAACACGAATTTATAATATGTTGTCACTTTTTGATTACACGCAAAAATTTTATACTTTAGTAGTTAGGTATTTCTATATCAAGGCACGGAAGTATATTTTATTACGAATATGGAATTTATTCTACGAGGCGATACCCGAGGTGAATAAACCATATGAGTATGAGTAATAAAAAATACTTTAGTGCCGAGGTATACATTATATTCCGTTCTTCTCCCGAAATAGTAAGGAAAATGTGTTGTTCCTCTATAGAGAGGAAAATATAGAAGTGTTACCAATATGAATGTTATTTACAAAAAATATATTATACAAATTGTAAATAAATTCCTAATTTTATTGAAAATCCTTTTTTTAGTGATAAACATACTTTAAATTATCTTGCAATTATCTCTTATATTTTTCTTCTTCTTATTAAATCACAATTTGACAACTTATTAAAGGTATTTAATATTGGTTCATTGGCAACACTGCTACACCGCCTTGTGTCTGATAACCTAACCTAACTTTTAACTTGTCAGTCTGTGTGTTCTCAAAGTGTATTTTAGGTCCGAGGAAATCGTTTTTAGAAACATGTCGTGAAAAAAATGTTGTGTCTAACACGAGAGGAAAGCTCGTTTTCCACTCTCGTTCGAAATGCCTCATTCGCTGCGCTCATAAGGCAAACTTCGAACTCGAGGGGGAAAAAGAAGCGCTTTCCTCTCTAGTTTGACAAATAACTATTTTCCGAAATCGTTAATTATTATTTAAAAACATAAATAAATAGTTTTATGGATTTGTAAAACGGCAGCTAGCTGTTGCGACTGGGATCGCTGTGATAAAAAAGTACTGTGAAAGTGTTGGTTATAATTTTCATTATTTTTTATATATTCTAATACATATTATGCATGCGATCTGCATTAAATCCGATAAATTATTAACAAAGGTAAAAAAATTTCAATAATAGTATTATTGAATAATTTGTTTGTTATTTTAAGTTTGTAATTCAAGTTTGACATAAGAGTCTGTGAAGTAAAATTTTGACATGAGTCTATAAAGTTTAACTTTAGCAACTATTTTGGCTAACTTCGCGTAGCAATATCGTACTATTTATGTATCAAGGCACTAAAGTTTTACTTTTTATCACGAATATGGAATTTATTTGCCGAGGCCCGTAGGCAAATTAGGTGCCGGGGTACATATTAAATTTTATTTGAAATGTAAAATTAGAAAAAAATTCAGTTGTCAATTGTAACTTGCACTCAGTGTTGCCAACATTCGACATTCAAGTTATCGTAAATAACGCTCAAAATTATTTGTTTTGTTCCCAATTTCTTCATCGGAATTAATTAGGTTGTTCGTTCTTCTTGAACATATTGCATCATTTATCGTACATCTTACACCTGCCGAAATTATCCTACTTGTACAATAATTATTGTACGGTTATCAACACTGCGTTGTTCGAAATCGTAGTATAATGGATTACTTTAGTGCCGAATTCAGAGCTTAATGACGATTTTGCCGTTCTTTAGTGCCGATTTCAAATAAAATACAATTAATTAATGTCATATAGTTTTATAACACATACATTTCTAGAAAAAAATATAACTTTTTCTTTTAACATGTACATATAATGTAAATACCTACGTCAAATACTAATTAATATTGGAATGAAGTCATAATGATAACGAAATTTCTCTGCATTTTTTACCTATAAATTACAATTTCTATATTTGTCAAACAACAGCCTACACATTGTTGTCGTTATTTTAAATTCTAAATTTAAATATGTTAACGAAGGCGTTTGACGTTGCTATATTATGTTAAATAATAATGTTTTTTTCGTTACTTAAGTATAATAAGGTAAAGTACAAATTAATTAGAAAATTATAGACTTTATACAGCCAGTCGGCGCGAAAGTTGCTTTAATAAGTATCTACCTCACTTTCATATTAGAAATGATAGCATGTATGTCACAAGTACAGCATTTTTTTCTATATATGTGGAAGTTTCTTACATAATAGCCGGACCGCATTTTTATTGGGATATTTTAAATTTATGGACACCGGAAGACATTCTTGAAAATGAATAATATTTCGATATTTTAAATAAATAGCATTATTCATTTTAGCACCGCAACTGTATAAAATTATACTTCCAGAACTCATAGTAAATAAATAATAGATTTTTTGTTTAAGTTCTGTAATAGATAATTATGTAACAAGTACATAATTTAGGGTTTTATGATTGAGACAGTTTAGAGGTCGAGCGAGCGCAGCAAAGCATATAAAAGGGCGAGTCAATAAAACCCTATTATGTACGTGTTACATACAATATTTTATATTTTACTACATTGCAGATTATTTTTCTTAGCTTAGAATGACAGTTATATTTGACACATGACGTTGACATAAAAACAAATTATCATTTCGAAGTGTAACTTGTTTTGGTTGTTCGGTTACTATGTTGTTTTTACTTTATCGGACTAGGCGAGAAAGATTTGCTTTATAGGCGTTAAATAAAATAATAAACTAGTGATTATAATAGAGATAAACATAATAGATATTTAGTTATATAACAAATATATAATTAAGAGTTTTATGGACAAGCTATTTAATAAATAAAACCCTATAATGTACGTGTTAGGTACAAACAATATTTTATGTTCGACTGTACCGCAGATTATGTTTTTAGCTTAGATCGACAATTATATTTGACACATGACGCTGACATGAACAAATTTGATAATTTATATATTTGCTTTTTTTCTGTTTTTCGGTTACCAACTTGTTTTTTTACTTTATCGGACTAGTCCATAAAGATGCACTTTATGCACGCTAAACAATATCATAAACAAGTGATTATAATACAGTATGCAAAAAATATTTATTAAAATAAAATTCAACGTTACCAATTACTGTGGTAATTCTTCGTCAGGAAAAACAATTAATTAATTAGTTGTTCCTAATAATCACCGGAAATGACTCAGTTAGTCGCACCTAAAACTAATTCAAATTCATCTTACCAATATTAACAAGTTTAACGCCATCCTGTTCAATGGCATTAAGCGCAGCTGTCACATTTTCCAAATAATGGTGTTGGTTGACAGGTCTCTTATTCCAGGTTGGTTTCAAGGGTTTCCCTTGTAACGTCTCGACAAGTGCACATAACCTAACCCCCGAGCAAAGATCCGATGACAGATCAGCTACTCGCAAATTAGGCGGTAAATTCTCATTAACCCAGTTTCTGAATGTGTTTGCTTGAATCTCCACCCACAAGTCTTCGTTGCCTTTGATTTGCATCCCACGGGCGGCATGTCCTTCGGGACTTCGTGCAAGAAGACCGCTATGGGATATTTTTGCATCCATGGTTCAAGACGTAGATACTCAACAATATATTAAAAATCAACAATATTGGTCATAGTTATTTTAAGAACAAGTAAGTATCAACACTGTCACTATCATATTATTTTGTTTAAACACTTACTGACATTTTTTGTTTTTAATTGTAGCGAAAACTTTTTGATTGTTCGTCAGATGTTTTAACAGTGTGATATGAATAAAATACACATGTGTTTTATGGCGGTGTTTAAGTACACATCTGTCTTTAAGCATGAATCTCATAGAACTGAATGTTCTGGTTCTGTGGGGCACCAATGGCACCATTGCGTAAGATCTACCTGTATGGTTACCTGTGTTGTGCTTTGAGAAAGTAGTATTGATCATCAAATGTACACTGCACCTGTATAAAAATACTTATTTTCGGAATTGAAGTTAGGGGTGTAAGATTCCAATTGTCTCAGCAGAAATATCAAAATATTTCCAAATAACATTCTACCTAACTTTTTGAAATGGGTAGAAAAACTCTAATTTAAAGTTTGGCGCTGTTTGTTTTTATCTTTGAGTTTTATTGACTTGCATTAGTTCTGTTTCGTTTCAAAAGTCTCGTTTTAAAATAAGAATAAAAATTGATTTGTTTTGATTTTTTATTTACAGTCTACAAGGATTACAGTTTTGAGCACATTTGAGTGCCCCTACCAGTTTTTCACATTTTTGCATTACGTCAGTTTCCAAATATGGAATCTACAACCAGCTGTTGAATTTATGTGATAAACTTGGTCTTATAATTTTTATTGACCAAAGATAATGCTTAATGCATTTCTACTTTCTATAACGATATATTTCTGTAATTTGTTGTGTAAATACAACAATAACATCTATAAGTGAATTACAAATACAACGCAATATAAATTATATGATAACTTTTGTACGTCAAATATGGAAAAAGAAATATTGGAAGCAGGAACAAAAATTAAACTTGTATATAGTTTTAAATTCACTTTTATTTAAAAGTTAAGTTGAATTACTTCAACGTCTGTTTAATTTTTGGAGGGAACTATGTTCGATGCGAGCGCCACAACATGTTGCGGAAAAAGATTACACTAAAATCGTCCCGGTGCTGTCATTTGAAAACAATAGATAAACAATTGCAGTAAATAGCAACCATAACATTTTGCAGTGAATATTTATAAATTTTTATGTCTACAATGATGTATTTTTTCGACAGATTGGACGTATGGATTCCGTAGGTTACATTTTATTGACATTTTATACATCTCTATGTTTAATATACAACCAGTAGATGGTACTGGTATCCCGACTAGTTCATGCAATTTTTACCGTAATCAACAGAGACAACAAGCGTCAGTTCAGTACCTAAGGGTATATTTATATAGTTGTATTTATTGTACAAGTGATTATTATGAATATATACTAATAGTTTCATTATATTGAATACGCAGTTGTAACAAACTTTTTTTACTTGTCATTCAGGTATGATAAAACAAATGTACTTGAGAACAAATAAAGTTATTTAAACATATATTCATATGTTTTTGTCAATTGTCTTATGTGTTGTTAAGTAATATAAACGTTTTTTGCAGTTCAATTATGTGGAAATATGGCTAATGTTGAAGAAGTTGATCCTATTGTGGAAGAACATGTCTTACCCTCAGTGGAAACAGCAAATCATATTATATTAGAACACGCTTATTCAGAAGAACAGGTAAACAGACACATTGAGAATGATCCCACTGAAACATCATCATCAAGTTCTTCATCGATGGAGGAAGGAATTGAGGAAAACGTGGTGAATTCTACTGAGTCAATTGTAATAGAACCAAAACCAGCAGTTGTAAAAACTGAACATGTACAAGAAAAAGTAAAATCAAGAGAACTTAAATCTTTATTAGACGCTGCTAAAGAATCTAATCTAGATACAAATATTGATTATAAACGTCGAACAAGTCAAGAACCTCACAGCTCAGGAGGTAAGCGTGCAATGCGGTCCCAAAACCCAGAATTTATAGCTAGACATAAGAAATTTCTTCATAAAGTTAGTAAATATGAACTAAATTCTGATGGCGTGCCTCAAGACAGCGACATGGCAAATCTGAAACATGATAAAGATAATACCTCACTTCCTAAAACACCAAAGAGAAAGAGAGAGAGCTTCGCTGATGATGCAGTAGGTGGCTCTAGTGTAGAGGATGTTAAGAAGAGTAGGAAGTCATTGAAGGTTGATACACTCAATATTAACATGAAGGTAAATTTATTTACAATAACTATTTCTAATTGCTTCTTGTTTTTAACGTTCTTGCTTGCAAAATAAATGTTTTTAACGTAGTAGATGCTAATTGTGTGGGTTACGAAACCGCATCGACATTTAGTCAATAAAGTCAGGGACGTACCGGGGGTGAAGATTTTTATGTTATTGTCTATAACACAATCATTTAAACGTATTTCCAATTGTTACATTTATAATATCATGTAAAGTATTGTTGCGAAAATGTTATTAAACTAATTTATTGTTCATAATACGTATTTTCTACTGTAATACTTACTTTATAAATACAGATATATTTCATATTGAAGCGCGGGTACCAGTCGTCAAACCACCGCCCCCAAGATGTAAATATTAGTTCATAATCGATTCTTTTCACCTTTCGGTGTACAGTGCCGGGCGTACCTTATATTTTCTGAGCTCCAATTTACAAATTCGGTGAAGCGTTATTAACTAAGTCAATCACAACGCTATTTCATTAATCACATTGCCGTACTGCGAGCCTAGATAGTAGTTAATGTTTTATATATTTTGGTTTTGCAGAAAGACAAAGATGGTTTTTGCTGGCGATGCCACCGAGAAGGTATTTTAGTTCAATGTGAAACTTGTCCAAGAGGCTATCATCCGCGATGTTTAAAACAACCTGTTTACAATCCCGATCGGTGGCCTTGTCCAGAATGTCTTGCAATATTGCAGGCCGAAAGTACGAAAACGAGGTAGGTTTTTCTAAATAATTGTATGTACCCAATGATACTCATTGCTTTTAATAGATCTCCCGCAATGAGAGATATGTCGCTAGAACATCTTTGCGAATTACTTAAATATGCAGCAAAACGAATGATAAATTGTGCTGGAGTAAGTAATAAACTTATATCCCACGAAGTAATTGCTAAATCAAATGTTTTATTTTAGTCTGAACCTTTTATACATCCTGTGGATATTAAAGCTTTTCCAGATTATCAAAACTATGTTGTACAACCGATGGACTTAACTACGCTGCAAAGTAATATTCGAAATAATGTCTACGGAAGTACAGTTGCGTTTATGGCTGATGCTAAGTGGATACTACATAATAGTATCATTTACAATTCTTGTAAGAGTAATATAATTAAAATATTTCTAGTTTCTTTGCATGTAACTTTGAATAATTTACAGATCAGTCGAAATTAACTACAGCTGCCAAAAGTATCGTAAAGATATGTAAACAGGAAATGTCAGAAATTGAAACATGTTCTGAATGTTATCAAAATGCAAATACGAAGAAAAATTCATGGTTTGTTGAAGTTTGTTCAAAACCTCATATATTATTGTGGGCGAAATTAAAAGGTGCTGAATCATGACTATGTTATGTTTGTTTATAAAATTGTTTTTTTAAAATTATGTTTAGGTTTTCCGTACTGGCCAGCGAAAGCTATGACGACTAATGCAGCTGGCTTAGTTGATGTTAGATTCTTTGGTGCACACGACCGAGCTTGGATCCCTATCAAAGAATGCTTTTTATACTCCAAAAAAGATCCAAACACAACAAACAAAAATAAAAGAAACAATATTGCGGAGTGTATAAAGGTAAATCATAATTTAAAATAGCACTATGTAACAGAATTTTACTCTTTTTCTGACTTTCTTAATGTTAAATTCCGGTTTCTAATGTAAAAGTTTTAAGGCAAGTCAATACTTTAAGGTCAAAAACTTTGCTTTTGCTTGCACAGCGAATATTTTCTTGAAATATGTGAAAATCGTAGAAAATGTCATTATAAACTGACTGAATACCTGTTGTTGTTGACTGGAATTCTTCAAACAGATGCGGAAAAGTGAAAAAGTCGTCATTAGTTGCAAATTCAAGAATTTCTTGTTGATATTGTAATAAATCACCCAACATCCTTAAATCAAATAATTGAAATTGAATTTTATGGGAACAAATATTATTGTTTCACTACATATATCTACAGATTTATTCATTATGGATAGGTTGAAACCATTGTTGAGTTAGAATTGATTGGTTATTATCATTTAAACACTGGCGAAAGAAATAACGAAAATCTAAAAGTGTAATGAAATTCAGAAATTTAGGAACTCGTACAATTCCGTCAGTTTTGATCTAAAATTCATGTAATTATCTGTCGGGTAAAGCTTAAAATGTCTAGCTTCCTGCATTGAAAAGCATTTCACGATTAGATCTACCGCTTTCCTTTAATCCTCGTGATTTCTCTGTAATGTTACTTGTAAAAAAAGTTCAAGTCTGATATCCTGTAAAAAAAATCCTGCCAAAAAAAAACTCATCTAAAATAGTTTTTTTTTCCATTGATGATTTTCAGGTCAATTTTAATAAAAATTTAAGAATTTTTGATTTATTGACAATATTAACCAGATATTCGTGAATTTGCAACTAAAAGCTACGTTTCCACACCTATTTGAAGCATTCCAGTCAATGGCAACAAGTATTATGTCAGTTTATGTTAACATTTTTTACAATTTTCACATATTTCAATAAATATTTGCTGAAGACGCAATAGCAAAGTTTTCAACTTATAATAGTGATTTAATTTAATACTTTTGTATTAGAAACTGAATAAAATATTAAGAAAGTTAGGCATTTTTTGTTGTTACATAGTGTAATTTTTTTATAAATCTAATTATAATATTATTTACAGGAAGTTGATGTTCACATTGACAAATTAAAAGAAAAGTTTGGAGAATTTTATCACGCACCATATCGTACACCGTATGATCCAGCAACAGAGTTGGAGCAGTTATCATTTATGCTCCCAAAATATATCCCCAACACCAAAATAAAATCATCCACTTCATTAAAAACACCAAAATCAGAAAACGGAGAAGATGACGTGAAACCTATGCGCAAAAGAAGTAAATCTCAAGATAGGCGTCCGCCCCGATCGAGATCTAGAGCTTCATCATTTGCGGGAAGCAGTCATTGTGATAAAACATCAAGAGCATCATCTGAAGTTCGTTCTGATTATGGTGATGATACAGAAACACTAACAGCCAGTTCAAAAACATCGTTAATTAGTGAGGAAAAATTAGACAAATCTGTGTTAAATTTTTCTTCTCAAGATTTCGATAAATTTATGGAAGGCTATGGAACGGAAGATGACGAATCAATAATATTAGATCGAAAAGCTCGAAAAAAATTCATTCATTATGATTCAGACTCTGACGAAGAACCATTAATCAAAACATCTGGAGAAAGTACAGAAAGTATTAAAAACGGCAGTGAAGAACATGATGAAGAGGACGACAAATCTGAGAACATATCAGAAACTTCCATTTTAAGCCGTGGAAAAGTGAGAACTCGTGGTGGTTATCATAATGTCACTGGTAAGCTAAAAGTTCTTGGTAGCCGTATATCAGATTCTTCTCGAAAACGCAGCTGTACAAACAGTCCAACTTTGTTTGAATCTCCTACAAAATTGTCTCGGCGTAATAGTGATATTAGCACTAAAAGCGACTCAAGTAGAATCTCTGGAATTTCCGACAAAATAAATAGAGTTGAAGAATTTTCCGACATGTTAGAAGTGTCACTAGGTAACTCATCTAAAGATACTTCCGCTATAAGTTCATCGGAAACTGTTTCCCCTGAAAAAAAGTTTCGACCAGAATTTGTTTCATCACTTAAAAAGGCAGAATTAAACAAATTAAAACCTGTAATACAAGTAAACACTGGCGATTTGTATTCAAAAAATAAAGAGTTTAGAATATCGCCACAAAACAAGTCTAGTATTGCTGATCGACTCATGAAGAAGATTACAGAGTCTGAACTGTCAAGTGAAGTTGAAAAGATTGAATCAGTAAAAAAACAAATTTTTGATAGATTAGAGTCAAGTACTAGTAGTGAAATCAAAGATGATTCACAAAATAGTGAAGATGTGTCATCTACAGACAATAGTGATGTGAAAAAGCCGGAAACAGAAAAGGCTGTACTTGAACAAGAAGACACCGAAACGAATGAAGAATTATCATCATCCCATAAAAGTACTGAAATTTCAGATAAAAACCAAAACGTAAGTAGTTCCACTGAATCTACGAATGTTGAGCCAAAAGTGTCTGACAAAACAAAAGATATAATTAAAGATACAAGTGAGGAATCAGAAACAACTAAAGAAAAAGAAAAAGAAGTTGACCTTCCAGAAATACCAATGGAAACAAAAAAGATTGAACAAAAAGACAATGATAATGCACGAGAAAACAAAAAAGAAAAATTGTTACCTGACGAAACTCCAGCCAAAGCAAAGGAAAAAGAAAAAGTATCAACTGATGAAAAACAAGAAAAAACCAAGGAAATAGATAAAGATGCATCTAAAGAGAGCTCAACAAAAGAAAAAGAAAATAAATTATCTATCATAGAAAAAAAAATTTTACCAAAACCGATAACTGCAAAAGAAAAACCTGTAGTTGATATTCTAGATGATAGTCCAATGGACGCTGATTCCGATGAAGAAAGCGAAACTAGTGATGCAGATGACGATTCTGAGTATAACGAAGAAGCAGATGAAGAGGAAGCAGAAGAAGAGGAAGAAGAAGAATTATCACCAAAGAATAAAATTTCTGATTCAAAAGTGAAATTAGTTAATGTGCGTGATATTATATCAGGAAAAATAAACAGTAACACTACTCAATCGGAACCATCATCAACAACAAAAATAAATAAAGCTACTAAACCAATAGAATCTAATGATATTCTCACTGAATCTATTGAAATAAAATCAGAACCTCCTTCAGATGAGGAAGAAGAAAGTGAACCAGATGTAAACAAAAAAAACTCTGACAAACCCCTGTATGATGTTACATTAACATTAGTAGATAAACAGAGAAAAGCAAAGACTGCTGAAGAAAACAATGAACCTGGGAAGCCAGAATTTAAGGTAGTTGATAACATGACAAGAATAATCGACTCTGTAGCATCAAACTACAGTAAAGAACCTATCAAAAATCCGAAAAACCCAGCAGTCAATATAAACAGAAAAGAAATCACCCTAAAACCTATATCAAAATTAATAATATCACCTAAACAGAAAGCAAGAAAATCATTTCCAAATAGTCCTCATAAAATGCAAATGCCCGTAATAGCACCGCTCAAAAAAATAGTGCCCGAGAAAAAAGAACCTCCACTCAAACCTCCAAATGTAAGTCTTAAAGTTGTATCCACCTATCAAAATGTCGCATCACAAATTTCAACAAACTCGACGAGTACCGTAACAACAACTAATACGTCCACCGCTGCCAGCAAAGACAACATGGTGTACATCGCGCCCCAACCAGCCCCAGTTATGAGCAACATGACTTTACTACCGCCCAATCAGCCAATAACCCTAACTCAGAGTGTCGGCAGTTCGCTTTTAGCCATGGTTCACACTTCTGGTGTCAATACCCCTAGCTTAATCATTCAACAAAACCCTTCTTTGCCAACAAGCTCGCAAATTTCCTCCCAGAATATCGTGGCGCCTAGTATCAACACTTGCACTTCAACTACAAGTATGTTTCCTCAACCGCAGGCTACTGAACAGATTGCTCAGTCACTGGCAATGATAAATGAAGCAGCAACGCTACCGGATTCAATTTCAAAAGCTATTGGTGATATATTGTGTAAACCACCGCCAAAATTAAAACCTAGACCACCGGGACCGTTAGCACATCACTATGACGAAGGGTCACCGTCGTCAGCTGGACCAACTTCGAATTTAATTAATTCTATTTCACATAGAGTGAGTACATTTTAAATTATTCTGCTTTAAGGCTCACTTCCAGTGATTATCATAAACATAGTTTTTGTCGTAAGTTTCTGACTTAATCATAAATAACATAGATCGTAACCAGCGCACTTTAAAGTTATGACAGTTAATATAAAATGACGACGTTGATATTATCCACCATTTTGGTTTCGTCGTGTTTTATTATTCAGTAATAAATTGAAAAAACTGTTTTATTAAGTTCTATAATAATTTTATTGAAATACAACTTTCCGAATTATTACAGAACTTAATCTAAAAGCCTTATAAATTATAATTCAGTAATAATATTGCAGCACTTTTTCTTCTGATAATAGTACTTATTGACATATTTTCCATACATTTTATTCTTTAACTCAATTATTTACTCGCATACCAAAAAATCTGATAGATCTTTAATTGCTACCAAAATCTAATCAGCTCATAATTTGAACATTCAAACTCTAAATATATCATTTCAAGATGACATCTTCATTAAAAATCCTCATATACACACAGACAGGCAGACGTCAACGTAAAAATAGTGAAATCGTATTCTAGGGACATTAAAAGTGCTTATCTGTTGAAAACTCCCTAGTTAAAAAAAAATCCTTGAATACGTCAATTTTTATTTAAATGAGACATTTAAGTGTAATTATTACTTTTACAATATCTTGTTTTTTTAATAATGGCGTTTTTTTTTTTTTTAATGGAAACCGTAATTTTTTACTATGAATTTGGAAAATGCATGAATTGCTAAGACCATATAATCTTAAAAAAGATAATATTGTACATATTTTGAAATTTTAAAGTTAAAATGCATAAATCTAATAACAATCGAGAGTTCCAAGTTTAAAAAAAAAAAACAAGTAGTCATTATTCATAAACAAAATACAATCTAAAGGTAACAATTACATTAAAATATGTTTCATTTAAAGCTCTGTTCAGACATGGACACACAGGCAACATTAGCACAATGAAGAAGTATGGTAAGGGTCGCCTGTCAAATAGAGGCGCCGCAAATTCAATGGCTGGTACCACGAGCTCTGTTTTTGGGTGTTTTTAGCTCTGTTTTAGCGCTATACAATGTTCTAAAATTATT
Organism: Poecilus cupreus; assembly: GCA_963942605.1. NCBI lineage: Eukaryota > Metazoa > Arthropoda > Insecta > Coleoptera > Carabidae > Poecilus > Poecilus cupreus. The sequence continues at coordinate 15,999,043 of OZ012719.1, read as the reverse complement.
TTATAAAACAACACTTCAAATAAAAATGGTAGATAATACATTTCTCTATAACTTCTATTTGAAGCATTTTTTTATAAAACAATTTTAGAACATTGTACAGCGTTAAAACCGAGCTTCTTCCCTTGAAATAATTACAATTGTGGGATTTTGAAGGCAAATAAAACTTTTAAAATCTGCTTTGATGCGCGTGCGTCAATATGACAGCTCTGTGTGTTTGGAGGTTTTCGAGCGAGCAGATAAATCGTGCTCTGAGCGTTCAAATCGCAATAACCTAACGCGTTTCAAATCGCTCTGTCTGCTCAGAAGAATAAACCAACGGAAATGAGCGGTCTGAGCGCTCAGATCTTAAAAACGAACGTGTCATGTGTGAACGGCTCAAATTTTTCTCTCTCCAGTGTGTCTTCGAACTTCTTCATTGTGTTACTGTTGCCTGCAGCCTGCGTGTGGCTTGAATGTGTCATGTGTGTATCCAAGTCTGAATAGGGCTCAAGGTAAAAATTGACGTGTTCGAGGATTTTTTTCAAAAACGTTGTATTACGGTAGTTCTAGATAAATAAAAATGCAGGTATATACATAATATATCACCATCTCAATGTAAAGATTATAATTATGACAAAAGGTTTGGTTTACAAACTTGTGATTGTGTGTTTATGATTATGCCTACTGGGAATGATTACAATTAATTCGATTTACCAAACTGGCAACTAACAAAAACTGACTATGACAACCACTGGGAATGAGCATTTAGTTAAAGCAATTAAAAACAATGGTTTCTTTTTCCAGTTAGCGGACTATTTCCGGGGTTTGTTAAAAGAAGCGTTGGCAGATTTAGCTTCAATCGGCGATCCTGAATCAAGGATTCGTGCTCTTGAATTAGAATTAGAAACTGTGAAGCAGAAACACGCAGAAGAATTATTAGAACTCAGGAAAAATATTAGTTCTGTTTTAAAAGACATTCAAAAAAGCATAGTTGAAGAAAAGGCCAAACTGGTTGATGATACGAGGGCTACATGTGAGGCCGAAAGGGTGCGATGCGTCGAAGAAGCGAAATCAAAGCAATGGTATGAATTGATTTCTAGCATTAGGGTTTTAAAAATGTTATCTATATGTTTTAATTTCAGGTGTGCGTTCTGTTCAAAAGAGGCGCAATTTTACTGTTGCTGGAATACAAGTTATTGTGATTATCCTTGTCAGCAAAAGCATTGGGCTACGCACATGAAGACATGTTCGCAAACATCAGTTCGAAATGCACCTCCTGTTGCGAATAATTCAGCGCCTGCTCCTGCGGAAAAATCAACAGTAACTCTATCTAGCAAACCCAAACAAACCTACACCAATAATGTAAGTTATTTAATAATTTTAAAATATGTTTAATAACCTTATTAAGTGGAAGAAAGAAAATTTTTCTTATTTCTTGAATTCAAATACAAATTGACGTTTCAAACAAAATTCTATTCATTTGAAAATCGAATATAAAACTGATTAAATAAAGCATTTTTTTTGTTAACCTTTTATCTCCAGCACTTTATGCAAGGGAGGTATTGTTGCTGGTCAAATTTTTTATTAGTTTTTAACAGATAAGAACGTTTTAAGGGTTCCTAGAATTTGATTTCACTATTTTTATATTGGCATTTGTATGTGCGACAATTTTTTCGTCTACAGTAACTCAAAATCTACATACATTCATAATGCTGTATTCCACGGGTAGCACGAACTCCGAAACAATCAATCTATTCCACATTCATAGTGCAATTCATACATGCTTGTCTATTCTTTACACTCGGAATCATTCGTCCAAGTAACATACAAACAATCAATCATACCTAGCAAATTATCCCTTCGGTAACCACGCAATCGTTCACTCTTACTCTCGCCCGCACATATTATTTTCATGAACCTTCTATTCGATATCCGTTCGAGACGGCCAAACCACCAACATATTCTGGACACGATCATGTCTCGCATATCCACACACTCCTCTTAAATACCTCGTTTCTACAGCAGTTATACGTAGTTCATGCTTCTTCATCCACACACAACATTCATAACAATGTCAATGTCAACATCTCTAGATACATTCACGTTTCGAGCTAATTTACCTTCCACCCTGCAGACATTCGTCTTTCAATCTCCCGGTCTATACGTCCATTCCTCGAAAGCGTACTACCCAAATATACGTATAAAATCAAACTTTCTCACCATTCACTGAAACATTACAATCAGTCACCAAGTCATTATTCTCAAACACCAACACTTTACTTTTATTGGCATTCAATAATTGATTTAAATCTATTATGCTGACAATCATTCTTCTCAATTACTCATCAATCAATAAAACCCCTTTACATGTCACTCAACTTACTAATTGTTAAAGTTCACACCTTCCCTAATACATTCAACAAACTTATCGCTTTAAAATTTGTACATTCACTCGAACAAAGGCATCCTTTAAATAAAGGATATGACAGCACGTTTTCAATCATCATGAACCATGCATCGTTCCAAACAAATTATATTTGGAATTTAGATGTTCAAGTTACGAGCTGAAGTGCTAGTTTATATATTGATTTTTTGGGTATATCTCATTATACTGGGTGTTCAAAAAGTTCCGGGATGTTGAAATATCTCGAGAATACACATCGAATCAAAAAACAAAATACACGTGTTTAATATTTTTCAAAAACCTATCTTATGTCACCATGCACGATACTCCCCGCTCCACCCTCAGGGGACGGTGGTGGGGGATCGTGCTTGGTGACATGATAGGTTTTTGAAAAATATTAAACACGTGTTTTTTGTTTTTTGATTCGATGTGTATTCTCGAGATATTTCAACATCCCGGAACTTTTTGAACACCCAGTATAATGAGATATACCCAAAAAATCAATATATAAACTAGCACTTCAGCTCGTAACTTGAACACGCACTTCGAACTCGAGGGGGAAAAAGAAGCGCTTTCCTCTCTAGTTTGACAAATAACTATTACTTATTGTAGTGAGTTTTGTAAAATAGGAATTGTTTGATAATTTAATCAACCTAGCAGCTCTTATAGTTCACGAAATTTCAATGGTGGCACATTTAAAATAAACAGTTTGTATATAGAGAATGCTTTAAATTGCAGAAATTTGAAATATTTTCTTTCTTCCTTCTATCAGTTTTTGGCTTAATAAACCTCATATAAACATATCTTATTTTAGCAGAAGACAGTTTTGAAATCGACAAGAATGATTGTGAAACAGACAAGTAAACAAGGATTACCGATGTATGTACCTGTGCAGCGACCCATGCAAGTATGTAAAGTATTATCTAAAACAGATTTTTTAATTACACATCTGTTACACTAATTAATATGTCATCATCTTCGATGTGTTAATAAAAAATAATGTCTTAATTATAGGGAGGCCAACAAACAATAACCTTAGTGGAATCAACGCCAGGTAATTTTGAAATAGTGGGTAATCACGGTCCTATATCGTTAGGAGGAAAATTAGTACCCACAACAACAATCAAAGTGAAACCTGGAAATTTAATCACTGTCGCATCTACATCAAGTAATAATACATCAACGACAGGCTCCGGGACTCAAAAAACTATAATTCTTTCCCAAAAATCTCAACCAGTTGCTAACAAACCGACGAGTGAAAATAAAACATGAGTCAAATGTCTTTTGGAGTCTGATTATCATTTGAATAAGAACTTCGTGTTATTTTATAAATAAGATGAATTATTTAGTTTATACAAAGATATTAAGATCTATTTGCTTTTTTTTCATGCGATTATGATGTAATATGCTATAAGATGTACATAGAAAGTTTTATTTGTCAAAATAAAAGTTGTTCGTTTCTAATATATTTTTATTTATAAGGTAATTTCTACAGCCCTGTATAAGTGCGCATATCCGCAAACTTGCGGATACGAATAATTTTACAAACAAATGTTATTTGGATGCGGAATATATTTTTGCGAATGTGGGTCACTGTCACATAATAAATAAATTTGAATTAAAAGCGGCTAATTTTGTATTTAAATAATATCTATATATTCTATTAAAGAAATCATTTTGACAATGGTTGTTCCTGCCCTGAAGACCAGATGTATTTTACAACGGTTTATTCTTCGAATCAAGGTTTTTCCTATAGGTTAGTATATACACCATGCTTATTAATGAGAAAAAACTTTTTAACAAAAAATTAAACCGACGCAAAAAGAAATTGAAAAGCGCAAAATAAAATAAACCTTTTTACCTCCCGCCTACCTCTAGGTAAGGGAGGTATTGTTTTTGGTCATAAAATTGGGTAGTAAGTTTTCAATGAAGAAGCACGTTTTAGGGTCCCTAAAATACGATTTTACTATTTTCTGTATGTGTGTGTGTGTGTGTAGTCTGTGGCAATTTTTTCATCTCGCATAAATCAAATACTATAATACCAAAAAATACAATTTTGTGAATTATTGCTTCTTATATTTAAATGAAGAGCTGATTAGATTTTGGATAAAATTGGCCAACCGGAAGTAGCAGTTTACTTGAAGCCTTTAACAGTTTTTCGTGAAAAACACGGTTATATTTCCTTTTTCAACAATTTATGTTATTTTGAAAGTTGAAGAATATTTAATTTAGCATGTGTTTTGATTACACTAATTTTCATTAGATTTAGAAATAATAAAATATAAAGAAATTAGTTTTCACAAATATTGCATTTCTAGTACACCATGAAAACATTTAAAAATTTTCAATTTTTTACGAAATGTGACACGTCATTGTGATTGTGAAGCTGTTTTCTTAGTGAAATATATGTCAAAAATTAAATAAATATACGAAAGAAAATAAAAATCTCAAATATAAATAGAAAATAAACAAATAAGAAGGTATGTTTCTGTATAATCAAATACTATTTTGTACCGTTTAAGAGTAGTATTGGGCGGGAGGTTATGTGCTGGCCACATCAGATTTTTTGTCTTAACCTCGTAACTAATTTTGAGTCAGCGTTCGTTGACTGTTTGTTTGGCTCCGACTCAAAATTAGTTACATTAGTTTAGGACCTTAGTTATTATTATAAAGAAGAAAAGGATTTATTTTATATTTGGCTTTCAGTTTCCTATTTCGTCGGTTTAGTTTGTTAAAGTTTTATTTTTTTGTAGCTACCTATTTTTCCACCCTTAGGGGTGGAATTTTTTTCAAATTCAAATGGAACCAACTTCGAAGTATACCCTATCAAAAAAAAAAAAAAAGAATCATCAAAATCGGACTACTCTGTTGTGTGGTCATACATCAAAAATATACACGTAGACTTGAGAATATTCGTTTTTCGTCGGTTAAAAATTGAAATATTCTTTATTGGTATGTTCATTCTCAATATTTCTTATTTCTCTGAAGACTATCCGTTTTAAAAAGTAATTGTATTGTGTAATATTACAATTTTTGTAATAAGTATTGATATATCGTAACATTAATATAGGTAACTAAATGCATTTTTAAATTCTGAACAACTTTTGTTATAAAGTGAATAGGTAAAAAGATACAGCAATATAAACAAATAGCATTGAAACCCCTGTATCCATAAGAATTCTATATCCTCAATGATAGTAAAAACCTGTATCTTCGTAGAGCTCTAGTTGTTTCCCAAAATATAAGAAATATGAATTTTAATCATCCGTAGTAATATTATTTATCCACTATTATTTCATTTCATAACTAAAATTTTAAAAATAACGAAACTGCTGATTATGGGTAATGGGGGCTTTATGTATTTTCAATTTTATATTGTATATTCGTCGCTTCTAAAAGTAAAGCCCAACAAGGTAAAATTTCAAGAACCATATGTATTTATAACTTACTTGATAACGTTAATTCGTATAATTTTACACGAATTGCGAATTTTATTTTTAATTTAAGTTTAATTACTTTGCACTTTCCTTCCACATCAAAACATTTTAATAAACTGTCATGTCAGCATTTGTTTTCAAATTTATTTTTCCCATTTTCCATAGTTGTGTTGATTTACTTTATTCACTTGTGAACGAACCAGATAATTCCCGCCGATGCGCAACTGTGTAGCGCAGAAGAAAGAAAGAGTACCAACTTAACGACGTAGCACCTTCCTTTCAATTTTGTAGTTCATTTTGGCAGTATGGGTGAGTACATGTGTATAATTTTAAACGAAAATCTGAAATCATCGGTCGTTTTTACAGATATTGTGCTGTTAAAATATATTAGTTGTGTTTAATATATACAAAAAAACATGTAAAAAGTGATATTTGTGGATTATTTGTTGTGATTTTGGTAAAGTTTATATTCTAACCCAATTGCTGTTTACCGACATTGGCGTGTTTTGTTGTTCATTTCGTTGAAAGTAATTTCTTTTATCATAAAAGTTGAAATTATATGTAAAATTCGGGACTTATTTTGGTACTTACATGATGATAACCCTTACCTACTCTGACAGTCGTGCTGACGACACATTCCCACAGCGTTCTGAAGTACCAAATTATAATCTAAATATTAAGTTTCATTATAACTATACCATTATTTTAAAAAGTATGAATTATTTCAGGTATCAGTCGGGATCACTGGCATAAAAGGAGAGCGACAGGAGGCAAGAGGAAGCCTCTCCGCAAGAAGAGGAAGTTCGAGTTAGGTCGCCCCGCTGCCAACACCAAGGTAGGATCCAAATTTGTGTTTTATATTAAATTTAATAACCTCATGTGATGATAAATTTAAAGCGAAGGCAATTATCAGAAATAAATTTGTTTTAAATTCGTTTCTACTGTCTACATGATCGGCTTGTCATAGTTACTCTGATTAAATTAGCTATTTTAAAAGAAGCCACGTGGTTATTTTATAAAGTTGCTAATTTGTTTGTTTTGTAGCTTGGTTCACAGCGCATCCATCGCGTGCGAACCCGTGGTGGTAACACCAAATTCCGCGCTCTGCGTTTGGACCAAGGTAACTTCTCCTGGGGTTCGGAGTGCTGCGCTCGTAAGACTCGTATCATCGATGTCGTCTACAACGCCAGTAACAATGAATTGGTCCGTACCAAGACCTTGGTAAAGAATGCCATTGTTGTTGTCGATGCTACTCCGTTCAGACAGTGGTATGAAAGCCACTATATTCTGCCCTTGGGACGCAAGCGTGGAGCTAAGCTGGTGAGTTTATTTTTGTTGATAGTTTTTTCATTTTTTAATCATTAATTTGGTACTTAAATGATGATATACCTTACCTACTCTGACTGTCGTGCTGACGACAAACTCCCACAGCGATCTGAAGTACCAAAAAACATTTCATTCATCATAATTTACATTCATTGTTAACTTTCCGACAATATAAGCAAACAGCAATATTGTAATTAGTACGAGATCTGTTCAATAAATAACCAGACATTTTGAATTAAGCGCCAACGGTGATATTGCACATAACCTCCTCTGTAATTACGTTATTGGATTGGTGATAACTTGTTTAGTTTTCGTGATATTAGATTTTTGAAATGTGCGATTTTCTGGAAACACCGCTGAGAATAAGGGGAGTATGATTTGTAAAATTAACAATAAATTTAAAAATAAATAAAGTTCGGTTATTTTCTGAACAGACCTCCTACTTTGTTTAAATGTAATGCAGTAATTATTTTTAAACTTTAACTTTTTCATTGATATAAAATTTTGTTGTAAGCAAAATGGAAAACGAATATATTTTATTGTGTCCTGTTATGATGATCAAAGAATATTGCGTGTCATATGAACACCTGATTAGAAATGAACCTTGCGAAATATCTGAACACATCTTCCATTTCTATAAATTAAAGTGTTATATAATTCAGAGGTGTATATATTTTTTCATCATTTTCAGACTGAAGCCGAAGAAGCTCAGTTGAACAAAAAACACAGTAAGAAAGTCGCTAAGAAATACGCTTCCAGACAACGGTTTGCTAAGGTCGAGCCCGCCATTGAGGAACAGTTCCAAACTGGAAGACTGCTTGGTAAGTAATATTTAAATAATTATTTTGTTTACTTTTCGTGATGATAAAGCCAAGCTAAGGGCACATCTAGTGAGAGAAGTTCGTTTTGAACAATCTCCAGTGTTCGATGATCCGCTAGTCATAGTTACTCTGATTTTACTCTTGTTTAATGTTTTCTATTTAGTATATTTTGCTGTTTACTAATTGTTGTTATATTTGACAGCTTGCTTAGCATCCCGACCTGGACAGTGTGGAAGAGCCGATGGTTACGTTTTAGAAGGCAAAGAATTAGAATTCTACATGCGTAAAATTAAGTCTAAGAAAGCAAAATAAGATGTAAAATTGGTGTGAAATAAAGACCTATCACTCCATGTATTTGTAATTATATTTTTGTTTTTATTTACTGATTGTGGTGAATAATTATTTATATAAAACAGAATTGGCAGTGGATTATTTTATTCTTTATTGTTCATACATTTGTACATTTACAATTACATGTTTAATTTAATCGTGGGCTAACTATAGTTACATGACTATCACATCATAAATGAGAGTATTTCAAACTTATCCAGTCAGTTTGTTCATTTTCCAATTATTTTTATTCATTTATTAAGTAACAATACATCATTAACTATAAATCAAAATTAGATTCATCTACTTTACTAAACGCTAAATCTAATAAATGCATTTAGAATTAATTGACTGGACATCCTTAAAAGTAGAAAAAAAAAGTATTAAAATGGCAAGATTGAAGAAACTATTTGAACACTATCTTACAACGGCAGAAATATAGTGGCAGGTAAGTTGCAGTGATTTACAAAATACAACTTTGTTCAAGCACATTTAATCCCTCAGTTAGTCAAATCCCAGACAAAAACTAATTGTTTTTAAAAGTTGGAAAAACTTCCAGAACTCATATTTGTAAAATTATAAATGGCTTTTGTATTAAGTTCTGTAATAGATATTTATTCATAATTTAAGGTTTTTTAGACGAGACAGTTTAGGGGCTGAATTAAGCCCAAAAAAGGGCAAGTCAATAAAACCCTATTATTTGCGGGTTACAATATTTTATTTGACTGCATTATAGATTATTTTTGTTTAGTTTAGAATGACATTTATATTTTTTACCAAATTATTGTTTTTACTTTATCGCACTACTACACAAAGAGCCACTTTATGGCCGCTAAACAATATAAACATTTGATTATAATACAGTCGAACATAATTAGTATATTGTACAACGAGCATGGAATGGTACTCATTTCCTACGAGTATGAAAGTTTGTAGCATGAGCCGAAGGCGAATGCTGCAAATCATACGAGTATGAAATGGACATTCCATGCGAGTTGTACACTATACTTTTTCTACGACCTCGATATTATTTCCTAATTCATTTAATACTAATTAAAAGTTGTCTCGCTTTCATCATTCCAATATTTGACAATTCTAAATAAGTATCCTAGCAATGGCAACTGTACTTAAATGAACTGATCTGTATTGAAATACAAAACAAATTCATTTCGAACGATGCTTGCAATGTACCTCATATCCCTAGCAACAACAAACATACAATGAGCAGATTTCTAAGTGGTCGTAGAAAATTAGATATTTGTGTAACAAGTACATCATTTAGGGTTTATGACCGAGACAGTTTAGAGGCCTATCGAGGCACATAAAAAGGCGAGTCAAAAAATCCTATTATGTACGTTTTGCATACAATATTTTAGATTGCATTGCATTGCAGACAAATTTTCTTAGCTTGAATGACAATTATATTTAACACATGACGTTGACATGAAAAAATTTGATAACTAAGTTTGATTTTTTTTCTGTTGTTTGGTTCCAGATTGTTTATTGTATTACTTTATCGGACTTGTCTATAAAGAGCCACTTCATGGACACATAAACAAGTTATTATAACAGCCGAACATACAATCTTTTGTTCACATTCGGTTAGTATTGTCAATTTCGGACTTTTAAAAAGTAGGAAAGTCCTCTCACTTTCCAATCTACGAAATCATTGCATATTTGATTACTAACTAACTGAATTTAATATAAGATTTTCTTTGGCATCAAAGACATTAATTCACTTTCACATTCAGTCATTTCGATCTCTTGCCTTTTAAATAATTGAAAGATTGAAAACAATACTATAAACTAGTGTTTATAATACAGTCGAACATAAATATATTTACAGAACTTAATTCAAGAGTCTTATAATTTTGGTTCACGTTTACCAGATTTACAATAAATTTCAAAATGCGGTTTCTTAGGCCCGTTAAAAATTCCTTGTCCTGGTTGTATCGTCACTTTATTTGATGGCGTAATACTTGTAATTTTTTTAGTTGCATTGTCTAGAATATTTACATTAATGTTGTTGCACTAATGACAATTCACTTTCGCTGCTACAATACTGTATTTACAACGACAATGTATTCATGTCCCTATTGTAAAAAACAACGCGTTTGGGATCATTTGTGCTTGCCCAAACTTAAGTGTTACAGAAAAATATTCTACTAGACTTCTTAAAAATACGTGGCACAGTACTTAAATTAATATGTGTTTTGGTTACTTGCTGCTATTGTATCCTAGAATTAATTGGATTTACAATCTTCCCCGCTACAAGTGTGACATCAATCTCAGAGTCCATGACGAAATATAAGAAAGGATGTGTAGCTTTGAATTCCACAGGCCCGTATTGATAAAGGTTTCCTGAAATATGAAGATGACAATTATTATATTGTATTCATTGTGTGAAGATAATTTAATTGTGACAGCAGCGACGGATATTGCATACTCATGTCGAGATAGATTAATTGCTCGGAGCATCGCAAGTAGTGTAAAACAAACGTTTAGGCGTTCTTTTCATGTCACTATGCAATTTGTTAGGGTGATTTAAGCAACACTAGACTAAACAATACGAGCAATTATCTCGTGAATCCATTGTAACGCTCGATGCTACATACTCGTTGTTAAATTATCTGCAGATCTTTACGCAATTTTAATTTTCGCACAATTCAAGGCTGGCTACAGTCATTGGCGTTTCTGGTTTTATCACTGGTGGTGATTCATTCATAACAAATATTAATTTACTCCATAACACCTTGAATCTTCACTAGAAAAAACGTTAGTTTATTCTTCTACTATTATAGTAAATATAAATTATATTTTAATAGTACGTAAAGAATAGTTTATGCAAATAACTTTGCAACTTCTATGAAAAAAGATATTTTACGATATATTGAATTGAAAATCTACTATTAGTGAGCTCTGTTGCATGTTTACAGGACTGATTTCAGTCCGGTAAATCGGATTTTATAGGCATATATTTTTGCGGCAAAGTATTGTTGCTAAGAAATATTTTAAAAGGATTTGATTCACAATATCATTCCGCATTCATTTGTTGAACAATGTTTAAAATTAAAATGTCAACATAACAAAATTGATTGCTATCATTATTTTTTATTTTTATTCAGACCCAGACGACCTGATTGTTTTAAGAAAGAAAAATTGCAAACTTTCATCCAAAAATGCAACACATAAACTGTTGTACGTCATACATCCGTTAATGATTTTAACGATACTCATTTCAAAACATCTTATTACTACTGTAAAAACTCATTTACCGGACTTATAACGTAAATAAATATTACCGGGCTGTTATTCAAAACCATAGCAACCTACAAATTTTTTGTTTCCAAAGATTATTTCGATCAAATAGTTTACACGCTCCAATAAATGTAAGATTTTTAAAATTATTTACGATTCAGTATATAAAACCTTGACGGCTGGTAACCGCAGTTCATGCGCAAAATATATCACTTTACCGAGATCTGCATAAATATAGTGCCACACCCATAATGATTAATTAAAAGGTGCGATGATATATTTATTTTATTTTAGAAAAAAATTCAGATTCATGTATAAAATTTGTGGATGTCATTTTATGATATGGTAAACTGCAGATGCGGATTTACAATATGGAGAATTAAGAGGATGCGAATATAAAAAATATATTTGTGCGGGACTCTAAAGATAAATATGTAGCTAAAAGAAATTGAAGTAATCTTTCTTCTAAATTTTGTACACCTTCTAGATTGACAATATGAGAATGAATTTAACTATGTAGCTATAAATATATCTATCACCTTGCTATTTACATATTTCTATGTGTGACCAGTCGACAAATCACAGCTTCAAATGTTAGTACTAGTGGAGTACAGGAGGTAATTCTTAGGAGGTGAAAATTAATCTGTAAATTTGTCAACTGTTGGAATCTAACTGAGGATCTCAGAATTTATCTATCTTGTTTAATTTATTAAATTTGAAAAATCAATGCTCCCTATTAACTATAAAACTTGAGATTAAGAAATAAGAATTAAATTCTATATACAACAACAATACTATATTGTGATGCAACATCAATTTATTGTATTATTGTCAACTGTATTAAGTTCTATATTTTGTTATTTTTATTAAACTCACAAGGTCATTTCGACATCAGCATTCTTTTTCTGTGCATCAATTAGTTTTTTACCGGTTTCATGCGATTTTATTTCGATTTTAAACTTGAGGATTTTCACAATGGACAGAAATAATTAACTTTGATCTTGATAGTTAAAATTTTAATGAATATGAATTGTTTGTGTAATTTATAAATATTTAAGATTACTGTGATTTGCGTGACAAAATACTGCGCGATTACGTTTTATTTCAGTGCACATCTTCATTTTAATTGTTTAATTGAATAATGCGAAAAGGAAATGTTATTTTCTGGAAATAATTGCATATTTAACAAAACATTAGCTAGCTTTATAGTATATGTTTAAATTTTAATTGTAATGTACTCTAGCAATAAGCTAATTATTTCTGAACTCAAATGAATAACTATATAAATATAAAGCATGCTCCTATATTTTTTATTTTATGCGATTATTTTAATTATTATCGATAAAAAATTTAAAGCTTTTTTACTGGGTGATCCATTTTCACGCAATGATTTGCAACTATAAATTTTCTAATGGAACAGTCAATATATTTTTGTAAATTTAAAAGGACTTTTGTTTCTCCTTAAAACACCTCTTGTGATCAGTACGGAAACTATTCATATTTTCTTTAATAAAGAATCACACTCAATAAGTAGGTATGCCATGAATTATATAAACAATTAGATTAGTTATTGCTGTCAGATCTTTAATAATAATTATTAGTTTTTTTGCACTTAATTAATTAACTTTTCGTTTTTGTTGAAAGGCAAACATTCGAACATCTTTTATAATTTTATTTACTGTTTTTAATTTCTTGTCATACTTTTTGTGTTATTATTTAATAATAAAAATATAATGTACTGATGTAAGGTCTGTAATGCACTGAAATATAATAATACTGGAATGCTCACTGATGTGGAAAATGCGAGCCGAGAGAGGCAAACAATATGTGGCCAACATACCTTTGTCGGAGAGTCCGCGTAGTAAGTTGACAGGAAAATATAAATTAACATTCACTGATTTTTAAATAAAATGTTTAATATTATAATCAAATAATGCATTAATAGAAATGAGTTCAATTAACTATTACGTATGTGTATTTAAAAGTTTTCAAATAATAATTAAACAATATACTGTTAAATAAACTGTTTTAATAGCAAGTGTTACAAAGAAGGATAGCCCATGACATTTATCTGTTTCAGTCTCGTTTTCGCTTTCATAAAATCCTACAAGTATGCATTTTAGAATTACTATATTTCAGTGCTATAATAAATAAGAACTGTTTTAAAAAGAAATCGCCCATCTCGGTGGCGTAGTGGCTATGTCACTAGCTTAGCACGCCAGAGGTCGTGGGTTCGAATCCCACTGAAGAGCATGCCATGACCATACTAGTTAGTCCGTTTCCCATCTTCGTAAAAAAAAATTAAAAAAATATATAGGATATTTCATTTAAAAAAATATATTGGACTAGTCGGTATTACCAGGCCTTTTACCCATTATGTATATGGCACTCTGTTTAAAGCAGATCTCGGTATTATGATATATTTTTGCGGTGCAGTTACCAGCCGTCAAGTCATGTCCCCGAAAGATGTTAGTGGAGGGTGAACCACAGGGGTAAATTTAAAATGAAATCAGTTGGTTATAGGATTCGAACTGAGGATCTCACAATGCACATTCTGAACTCAAATGCGGATGTTACAAAATTGGCCAATGAGAAACATAATTAATAAATTTATTAATAATGATTTTTTTTTCAATTTGAATATTATTTGTAAATATTTTGTAATGTTAAAATTATTTGTATGTGGAAATAAAAATGTAAAATTAATGTTAGAAATTGATGTGATTGAGAACGAATAAAAATGGTGATTTAGCAATACTCACGGTTTTTGTTGATCATGGTCGGATCCATATAATTTTTGATCATAACTGTGATGGCCTGTTCAATGTTGGTGACGTAGATATCTTTATCATCTGTCATTGGCGAAAAATCCGTATGGCGGGGCTCAAATATTTGCCGGATTCCAATCTGAAAAAGGGTCACATCTCTATTGTAATTAACGGGGCCTTGAGATGAAAATTAATTTGTGAGTTATGGAAGAATAAACCAGATTTGTGATGGATATTACACATCCTGAATAGTGGTTGCGTACTATAATTAGTACTGCATTGACAAACGATGTTTTTCAAATTTGTATGTTTGCTAATTTGATTGGGTATTGTTTCCGTACTGCTATTTTCGGGTAAAACCTAAAGCATATTATTTCCGCTTTTTAAACTATTTTTCCACCTGAATTGGGTCAATTTGTATCTTAATATCATCAGTGACATTGACATGAAGAATTAATGAAAAAATGATAAATAATGCACACTGTGGAAGGTCGTCTAGTCTAAACCTAATTGGCATGTGAAGAAGCGGGGAACTGAATTGATTTTATCTAGTTTTAATTGATTTTTTACCTCCCGTAAGGTAGGTATTGTACTGTGACGGGTCAAATTTTTCGATAGTGAATTTTCAACGTACGTTTTGGGGTCCGTAGAATACGATTACTCATAAACTAATAGAAATATCTTGAAATTTCATGATCAATATTGGACAATTAGAATTTACGAGCTGATTAGAATAGTATTGGACAAAATTTTAATTTGGAATCTTTTTAATCGACGAAAACAGGAGGAGGTTCTCGTCGATGCGTATATTTTTTTATGTTTTACCACGCATTTCTTTTTACAGAGTAGTCCGATTTTGATTATTCTTTTTTTATTGAATAGGATATACCTCGAAGTTGGTCCCATTTAAATTCCAGCCCTAAGAGTAGGTAACTAGTGGATGATTCAAGGTTCACCCATTGAATTTTTACTTGTTAACCGATTCTCGCATAACTTGTACTAGGTTATCTGATTTCGAATTCTATTATTCATTTTTTCCACTCATAAGGGTAGAAAAAAAGCCACAAAAAATTAAAACTTTTTAACAAAAAGTTAAACCGACGAAAAAAGATACTGAAAAGCGAAAAATAAAATAAACCTTTTTTTCTACTTCTGTATAAATATATCGCTATTATTTTAATTATTTAGATGAATTATAGTACCCTTAATTTACGACACGAATTATAATTTCATAATTCACTCTTCTCGACCAATCACAGAGCCAGAAATCCATAATGCACTGTTACTTAAAGAAGTGACGTGGATCACCTAGCAACGGCCGTCTGACAGTTGACATGTAGTCAGTTGTCATTGTGTATTTTTATGTCGACGTTATTCAACGAGTGTTTACAACGAATTTCGATTTCCAAATTTACAGCAGTAGAAAAAGTATTGTATTATATTCGGGATTATGGTTATTATTCATTCGGATGATTCATCTTTGTGAATAATGACTATCATAATCCCTCATATAATTGTAATATACTATTTATTCTTAATAACTATAAGCTCCTAAAATTAGTTAAATTAGTTTAGAAGCTTAGTTATTTAGACTAAAAAGGTTGATTTTATTTTTCGCTTTTCAGTTTAATTTTCGGCAGTTTCATTTTTTTTAATTTTTTCTATAATTTGTACCATTTCATCCACATCATACTCTAATAGCAATTATTAATTATTTATGTTAGAAGACTTGGGAATTTACCAAAATGTCTTGCGTATAAATAAAATTTGAATGTAGAAAATTGCGTTAATTACTTTCAAATTTAATTATCATTATCAATTAAGTTAAATAGTTTCTAAAACATTAAATAATTAGATAAGCGCACTTTTATTATTATTGGAGCTCCTTCTCACGATTCTCCGTTTAAAATTTGCATGTTATAATAAACCATTCATTTTCAACTCACATTAAATATAATAATTAAACAAGATGACTACTCGTTCCACAATTGAGTAATTATTTAGAATAATATGAATGGTATTTTCGGATCCCAATAGTTATTACAAATAATTTGCAGAATACATCGTATTTATGTAATTAATTATTGTATGTGTGGTGGTATTTTGCGTTCACGTAATACAAATAACAAAGAAAGCGGTAGTGTGCATTAATTTTCTTTTCTAAAGGAATACAACATTATGCTGCAGCTAATTGTGGTGCATCTAATATCAAACTGCTTCACACAGATTCATAGCGAAGAGAAATGATTTATTATCCAATACAGATGACATTGAATAGACGTTATATAATTAATTAATTTCCCAGTTGTACGAATAAATTGCTCTAAATTTGTTTCATGTGTACCTACTTGTTTTGACTTATTTTTAGAATCATTACAAAGCAAAAAATTCAAACACAATAGCATATTTATATAATCATGTTTTAGGATTGCGGTTAATTTTCCATTCTTTTCTTGATTTTTTTACCTGTACAAATTTGCTCTTCAAATTATCTATATACCAGTGAATTTTACAATTAACTGTACAATTATTGTAAACGAACTCGAAAGAATAATTCTAGTACTTCTTCTAGATATTGAGTTATAACTTTTAGAGTCTGTAACATGCTATGATCTGAACTTCAGTAATATTTTAACAATAACTGGAAACATCATCTTCAGGTTAATATCAATGAATTGATTATTTCCTGTTTTGGATATTGCGATAAATCCGTTCTTGTTACTTAATTTTCTGAACGGGGCAAGATTTAAGATTTGAAACAATTAATAGCTATCGATATACCGGGCATAGAACTGTAATGTAGCGTATAGAGATTTCAACGTTATTCTTTTTATATTGCTATAAATTTTTACCTATTTATTTTAAGTGTAAAGTCAAATGTTCTTCAGAAAAATGCATGCAATGTGTATACCAAATTAAAATTAAACAAAAACGAAAATATTTGAAATTTCTTAAAACAGATTTAGATTTATTCATAACAGTGTTGTATTATTTTCAGTAGAAATTTCGTAGAAAATTGTATTTATATAATAGCACAGACCTATGTTACTATTAATTAAATTAAAGAGTTTATTTCTTTCCATTTATTTCGATTAAATAATAGTTATTTATTTATCTAGGCACCAAAATGTAAGATTTATAGCAGAGGCTGTCGTTTCATTGACGAGGCGATATGGAATTAATATTAATTTAGTGATTATTTTTAATACATATTTTGAAAGTGATTGCTATGCGTTTGTTAAACGGTTGTTATGCATTTGTTGACGGTTACTATGTAAAATATTTTTAATTCCCAGGCTTCAAAAGTGACTGTTACCTGTCAATAAAATCACACTTTTAATGTCAATCGGCTAACAAAGAAATAAATTTAAAACTGTTTTATGAAATGTCAAATATTTTAATTTTTGTTTAATTTTCCATATCTGTGTTACAATTTTCTTATTAATTTTTATTTGATTAATATATCAAGAAATACTAAAATTTAGGTAACCAAATGGGCCTAATTGCATGCATTTTTAAATCCTGGACAACTATCGTATTTACACTTTTGCTGTAAAGTGAATAGGTAAAAATTTACAGCAGCATAAATAAATAGCATAGAAATTCCTATATGACATATTTCAATTCTAGACCCAGTAAGAGTTGAAAAAGCTTACAGAACTCTTAGTGAACAAATACAAGATTTCTGTAGAAGACAAACTATTCGATATTCGTCTTCACCAACCAGAGAAATCTACTGTGGTTAGTCATACCATTGAATAATTTTGAAGAAACACAAATTAAATCAAGATCGAAATGTGCCAATGGCATACTCATAAGAGAAGCTATAGAAATCTATCAGTGAATCAGAATGAAGGCTACGAGTTGAGCAAGACTGGCTTCCTCTATTTTATAAATCATAATTAGTTGTTACTTAGTTACTGTTTCTATTTACTTGTTTATGTTATTCACTTGTTATACTGTATTTTAACATAAAAAAAAGTTATAGAATTTCAACAAAAAAATCTTTTATTTGTAATCTATTTTTCTAATAAAGATTGACAAGTAACTGTCAGAATCTTTATTTGGTAGTCGTGCTAGTATTCGAAGACAAAAAACATCATAAAAAAGAGGAAAATAAAATTAATTGCTCTAAATTTTTTACTTGCAAAAAATGTTATGCCAATGACATTCCCAAGAATTTTTAATCGTTATTCTGATATTTGCTCGAGTGAGTACAATGATCGTAATCTGAAGTTCAAAAGAATTGTTCTTGGAAAACATTTCCATAAAATAGTTTTCAATAAAATTGTTTCGGATTACTGTAAAATTGAATGTTGCGTATAGAATTGTATTATTAAATTATTAGAATACTTATCATCTTCAATGATTGTTTACAAGTTTACTTATAAGAATAGCTATAGAACAATAATTTTGAATATCATACATCCGGTGTAATAAAGAAAAAAAAATATTACCTTCTGTAATGACGATGTTAAGATCACGAATCCACGAAGCATGAAACTCGGGATGACCGCTCGCACATACGTAGGTCTCAAATGAGAAACAATTTGCTTCAGAGTTACAGCGTTTCCAATATCACAGACTAGTTTATCAATTCCTTCTTCATCTACTGGTAGCAAAAGAAGCAAATAATACTTAGGACTATCTAAGGGAAACCTCAAAGCTAGTGCATTTAAATTATGCACATAATAAAACGGTAAAATTACGTCATACGTCATGAAGTGAACGTGGGTTTCGTGATATTTCCCATTGACAAGAAAGGCATGTTTGCTGTTTACTGGTTCGTTGTAAATATCAGAGGTTTGGTCATCGTAGTATCGGGCAATGAAGTAGTCTACTACTGATCGTCCTACTCTTCGTATTCTAAGCGTTGATGTTTCTGCACCTTCAGTGGTAGTTTCAAAAGTTGTTGATGGATACGTAGTGGTTTCTGTATTACCGGTAGTTGTTAAAGTTGTTTCTACGCTTCTTGTTGTCCTTTGTTGCGTTGTCATTGTAGTTTCTGTTGTTGTATCTGGCAGTAATGTTGTTGTAGGTAAATTTGTTGTGGTTGGCAAATTAGTCGTAGTTGGCAAATTAGTTGTAGTTGGGAAATTAGTCGTAGTTGGCAGTGTAGTTCCTAATGTAGTTGTAGGTCCTGGTGTTGTCCTACCAATTTCTTCTGTTGTTGTCAACATCGTTGTGGAACCTTCAGTTGTTGTAACTCCGTTTGTTGTTGTCACCAATGTAGTGGTAGGAACTGTAGTTTCAGGTGTCATTGTTGTTGTATCTTCTTTGGTAGTTGTTGTCATTATTGTTGTTGGCATGGTACTTGGTAAAGTAGTAGGTAAGGTGGTTGGCATTGTTGTTATTTCTTCAGTTGTTTGAGTTGTGGTTTCTGTTGTGGTTTCTGTTGTGGTTTCTGTTGTAGTTTCTGTTGTCTTTTCTGTTCCTGTTGTTGTTTCTTCATCTGACATGGTTGTAATGTTACTCATTGGTGTTGTTGTTTCTATGTTTGGATATATTGGGGTGTTAAATGAGGTCATGTCAAAACCGTAGAATCGTAATATTGATTGATATTCTGGTCTCAGTGTCACTTTTTCGGAACTTAATGATAATCCTGATAGGAACCCTTCTTGAGGAATGAAGTAACTCTGTGAAGAAATTACAATTTACTTACATATTTTATTTGTCACTCATTTAATTGACTATTAATATTAATAAGTGTTAATTTATTAATATAATAAATAATAAATCGTTCATATGAAGACAAAATGGGGATTAATAAAAAAAAATATACTCCCTATGAAGAAAATGGTTTCTCATTGTGTATGAGAAATGGAAAGCAAAAGACAAAATGAAGAATCGGTGATGGAAGTACATAAAAACAGAGACTTAGATATTCATTAAGGTACACTGCATATACCAAAGGACCCAGGGATTTTTCTTCTAATAAGATCATCACGAGATGCTTCTTGATAACTGCTTCTATCATGTAAACAAATCTTATTTATACTGTGATATTAATTAATAACATTTTATAATAGGTAAGTACTAAGTATTCTTCCTGATCTATTTATGTGTGATGTCTTCAGAAATTTTATTTAGTCGCTTTCCATAAAATACAATTATTTTCAAAGGAAATAAATAAAATATTATTATATTAAAGAGAAATTCGATCATCTAAGACTGTATTACAGAGAGAGATAGAGAGAAAGGGGAAGAAGGACCAGACAAAGACGCAAGAAAAGTTTCGATGGAGCAGATTCGAGAAAAACGGAGGAAAATGAAATTATTGTTATAATTTGTACAACCCAATTTGTATGTACCCAATAATATATTGTTTTGTACGTTTTTCCTACTTACATTCTAAGCCCAAGAGCAATAATGAAGTATTACATAGGTACATATAATAATAATCCATACATACATGCATACATAACATCATGCTATATCCCACGTAGTGGGGTAGCATGAACCCAAAAACACAGTCAACCAACAATCAATCTCCTCCAAACATTCCTATCCTGACACACCACTTTTGCCTCGTCCACATTCATAGTGCGATTCATACATGCTCCTTTATTCTTCACACTCGGAATCATTCGTTCACACAACAAACCATCAATCATACTTCATACCCAACCAGTTATTCCTCGGACGCCCACGCAATCGTTCTCCTTCAATTTCACCCACATATATTAGTTTCACCAACCTTTCATTCGACATTCGCTCAACATGTCCAAACCACCTCAAATGACTCACTCCCACTTTCTTCACAACATTCTTCTCAATCTCACGCTCACCATACCCCAATGTATTCTGTATACGAACACGTCTTGTATATCCACACACTCCTCTCAAATATCCATAATAATTTAAATAAATTACCATATTATCAAAGTACAAAATTCATACTATTGTTTCACGTAAATAACAAATAAAATAAGGTTAACTTATTATAAATTTAAATAAATAATAATTGAAATAATCTTATTTAACTTTATTATAATATAAGAATATAACTTACTTAAAAAAATTTTAAATAAAAATCAAAATACGAATAGATTGGATGGTGTTTTATATTTTTAAAATCTGCATTATACTAATAGTATTTCATTGCTGGAATGGCCTTCTAACAGCCCTAATTTATACCCCATCGAAACTTTATAGAACCGTTTTTAATAGTTATTTACTTTACAAGTGGGCAAAGTAAGGGATTACTCACGAGAGAAATTTTAGCTCACGAAGCCGAAGGCTGAGTGTGATAATTTTATCGAGTGGGAAATTCCACTTTGCCCACGTGTGAAATATAATATTTTATTCAACATCTCTTAATACCAAAAAAATCATTAAAGAAATATTATTTGACAGTGACATATGCTTTAAATTTTTTAAATTAAAATGTTAATCGATGTAGTTACCAAGGTGTTATTGTTATAATTTAAAAAATACTCACTAGTGGCTTTTCTCAAAATTATACCCACTAGTGGGTAATCTGTTACTTTCCTTGTTTAAAACCCCATAGTTATAGAGCATTTATTGAGAGGTGTTGGATAAAAATATAAATCATCCTGCAATGGGGTCTTTCACGATTTTTTTTTATATTTTTTTATGAAACTTTATCTATATTGAAGACTATCTACACTTTTAAAAAGTCTTAATTGTTATTCATTAAGCCACAATGATTTTTTTTAAATGTTGTGACGTCATAGTAGAGATCTAAAACAGTAGAGATTTAAATAATTTTTGTTACATAAATGTTCTATTTTATTGTAATAATAATAATAAAATAAGTAAAAAAATATATGACTACAGTTACTTACAATCTGTACTGTTTTAGATCCAGCAACACCTCTACTATGACGTCACAACATTTAAAAAAAATCATTGTGGCTTAATGAATAACAATTAAGACTTTTTAAAAGTGTAGATAGTCTTCAGTATAGATAAAGTTTCATAAAAAAAAAATTAAAAAAAAATGGTGAAAGACCCCATTCAATTTGCGACACAGACTGCAAAGGCTGTCGAAGACTTATAGGTACTAAAGCAGTTCTAGAAAGTAAAGATGAAGGTGCACAACAACAAAAGAAAATTTGCCAGCTGAACTGTATTTAAGTTTTATTTAATGATAAATGTTCGTAAAAATATTAGGGATTAGTTGTATTGTATTATTTTTGTCTTTCGGGTTTTGTACAACATTAAAATGAAAAATTTGAAAAGGGCGATCTTATCTTATACGAATTTGGACTCATAGTTTAATGATTATTGAGAAAAATAAGATTATATTGAAAGAGAGAAAACAAAAATGTTTACTTTAGCTGACTGAAAATTGACTAACCATTACTATTAATGTGGCACGCATTTAAAAAGTTATTAAGTACGTCAACCCCTATTAGTGTATTCGTATTATAGTTGAAATTTCTCCAATTACAATAATGTATCCTATCCTAATACACTACGAGAATTATATAGGTAAATGACAAATGCATAATGTCTATTGCTAATTACATTTCAGCACAAAAATGCTATTTTGCGTTCATAAATCAAAATGATAATACTAAATGGAATGATTTTTCAATTCGTCACGTACCCGTAAAAGACGATGAATATCCCTGAGGCCAACGCGGATGACATCTCGGTCAGCTGGGAACCCTCCGCATTTCTGGATCTCGAGGGCGGCCCTCCCCCGTACCCCCTCTAGAAGGGCTGTCAGTATACTAGCCACCCCGTAAGGGGATAGTGCTATGTTGTTTTCGTTGTTTGTGTTGTGGATCTGCACAAAATACATTGAATATCGTTAATAAATAAAAGATTTTCACGACTTTTTGCATTAATAACTTATACGGAAGTATAGGTATCATATATTGAGGTGCCCTGAATTCGTTATACCTATTTCGTTAATAACATCTGTGTGAATGGATGAAAGGATGTGTGTTCTTGCTCTTGTATTCAATAATTCAAGAACGAGAAAATATATAGTAACGAAACTTCTTAATTATATGAGTTTCGCGGCAATGAAAGGAGAACTGAGTTGATTTTGATCAAAATTTTAAAACCGGAAGTGAAAGATTATTTGAGACACAAACAATAAGACCATTTTATATGCAATATGAAATTAACTACGAAACACAGTTTCAAGTGACAGATGATAGCAATAATAATATTAGAATCATTTTAAGAAAAACAAAATTATATGTTGAATATAATATTGTATATTTTGTGTCAAGTGTAGTAATAAAATAAACATTCAAATTCAGATTAAAATAATTAAAAAAAGTCGTGTAGTGATCACACCATATTTCTTTACTTTCTTATACGCAGTAATCATGAGAAAAATTCGTTTTGACCATTTGCTTCATGATGTCTCTGTGGATTAATGGATGTATGTCCGTGTATTCAATTATTCATACACGAAAAAAGATAATTAAAAAAAATTACAATATGAAAACTGAGTTGCAAAGATTTTGGTCATAACTGCAAGAGAAATACACAAAACAATAAATCTATTTTTCTCAAGCATAGAATCAGTGGTAAAAAAATCTTTCAAATGAAAAATGTTAGCAATATTATTTGACATTTATTATTAAACATTCAAATTCAGATTTATCAACTATGTATAAGAAAGTTGTCTGATGTCTACAACACAAATTTCCACAACTTTTAAGTTTAATAAAATAGACAAGAAAGTTTGAAATAACAATTAAACCAATATTATTTTATACCTTTTAGTTATACCAAATTTTTTTTATTTCAATTAATTACTGAGATATGCTCAAAATAGTTTGTAAGCCTTCATATAAACTATCATTTTTGGTAAATAGATCGTTACCAAAATCTAATCAGTTATCGTGAACGAAAAAATTGTCACACATACTACGTCAACGTCAAAATAGTAAAATCTCATTCTAGAGATCCCAAAACGAGATTATCTGTTAAAAACTCAGTATCGAAAATCTTGACCCGTCACAATACTTCCCTTACATACCGGGTGTCTTGCTTTTTTTTTGAGCTATAGAAAATACAATGTTATTATTTTAATTTCGCTTTAAGTTTTTACCTATTAATTTTAGAGCAAAAGTGTAAATTGATAAAATGTTCAGAATTAAAAATTTCATCAAAATTTATTGATGTGATACATTTCAGTCATGAGATAGACGTAAAATAAAATGTACAATAAAAATTAAATAAAATTTATTTGTGCGGGATGTAAAGAAATTGTGTGCTTTCTAAATAAACTATGGTGAAATTAATAATGAAAAATAAATTAAATTTATTTCAAAAGTTGCACAGAGCTTGAACTCCGATATATTTTAAATTTTGTGTTTGGACCAATACGAGTACACAAAATATAATAATTTCCCGTAGAATTTACCGGACTATTCGATAAACTAAGAATATTAGATGCATTTCTTCAAATTTACCCATCTTAACAAATAATCCTGTTTAATTTCTGAATTGTCATGAACTTTTCAGAAAATGCATCTTTTATCCTCAGCTTTCCGAATATTTCAGTAAATTCTACGGTACATTTTTTTGTTTATGTATTTATTAACATTTTGTTTAAAATGTATTAATTATAAATTCTGAAGGATTCTTAATACCAATTCGAATATATTTTGCATCTATTTATAGATCTGAGTAAGTGTAACTACTAAATGAAAATTTTATTTCCTAAAAATGTCAACAGTATGAAATGTAAACACAAGTTCATAATTTGAATATTATTAACATGTTGACTGCCACGGCAATTTTCAGAATTCCAGTCTAAGAAGCCAACTTCATTTAATCATATTATGTTATTAAAAACTCTAATTATAGTACATAGTTATCATCAAAAAGCATAGAAAATTTATTCTTTTACTTTTTGATTTTGAATTAATTTTTTATAATTATATTTTCTGTTCATTTATTTTTAAATTTTCTGTTCATGTAAGCCAGCACTGATTTTTTGTTTTCTTCCCAGAAGCCATCTATCCATATTAGCACTGATATACTACGATTTTAATCGTAGCTGCAAGAATATAGCAAGTAAACACAGTACGAGATAACTCGTAGTCGGCGTCCTAGTAAAGAACGCAATCTACGAGTTATCTCGTACTTGGCAGTCAACGTGTTAAAAGTTATACGCCACAAAACTAGATTTGATATTTGCAGTATTTACACAATAATAAAATAAATTATGAATAAATATCCTAGAGCAAAAACCACAGCAGTCAATTTGACATTGCAACAGAAACATTTTCCGCAATTTAAAAAAATAAATCCTTGAGATCCATGTTTGATTATATTAACATTCCACGCGCGTAACGCAACAATCGCACATTATTTCACCTAACCTCACTTACTTTAAGTATATTGAGCCCTAGATCATTGACAACATCCACCATGATGTCCTGGGGAGACCTGGTATCCTTGTGGTGGGAATGCCAGGTCCTCTCGTGGGACTCGAACGAAGACACGGAGAGAATCACCGCGTGGAGTAGGAACCATCGTCGCACAACTGCCGCGTACATTCTCACTCGGATGATGGATGCAGACTGACGCAGAGTTTACCTGAGCGAGGATTGTTGATGTTGGCGGTTGTAATTTACCTGTGTTAGGTAAAGGTGTCTGAGCATTGTCTACGGTGGTGGATGTGCGGATGGTTGAGAAAAGGAGGATGGCGAATGCACTTGCAGTTTGGGTTGTGCAATTGGTAGGATGTAGGTTGAAATTTAGAAGAATATTGCATGTTTTTCTGGTAATTTATATTTATGTGAATCGAGAGTAGAATTGAAATGTGGCGTATGGGGATTTCAATGCTATTTTTACCTCTCGCCTACCTCTGAGTAAGGGAGGTTTTGTTTTTTGGTCAAAAAATTGGGTAGTGAGTTTTCAATGATTAAGTACAATTTAGGGTCAATACAATACTCTTGTACTATTTTCGCCATGATGTCTGTATGTATGTGTGTGTGTGTGTGCTCGATTCCGATTTTTTCGTCTCGCGTAACTCAAATACTATAATACCAAAAAATACAATTTTGTGTATTTTTGCTATTTATATTTATACGAAGAGCTGATTAGATTTTGGATAAAATTGGTCAACCGGAAGTAGCAATTCACTAGAAGCCTTTAACAGTTTTCCGTGAAAAACACGGTTAAATTAAATTTTTAATAATTTATGTGATTTTGACAATTGTAGAATATTTAATTTTACATCTGTTTTGATTACACTAATTTTATTCATTTTCATTAGATTTAAGGCCTGTGTCCACGGTAATAGAAATCGGTCATAGATCTAGGATATAGTTCTATATCATAAATAGTGAACTCGTATGACAACAGATGTCAGGTTAGTTGAATTTATGAAGTTAGCTTCAGTTAATTTTACCAATACTAAAAACTAATAAAATATAACTCAAGAAATTATTCTGACATAAGTAAATTAAAATTGTTTATACGAGATATAAATAAAAAATATATTTCATGTTTTAGAAACTGTTTCAAAATCCTAATTTTCAGCTTTGATTGAAAATTTTTCAGCTTTTTAAACATTAAACGTCAAAATTTTAATTTGGTAACATCTATATGAAGTTAGCAACTAGTATGAAAAAATCGGACAGAACGCGTTTTTTCATCATAGTTTTCTATTCAATTTTTTCGTCCAAGTTGGTACTGTCCACGATCCAAGTTTTTGATTCGAGAACTAAGTCCGAGATCTCGGACCGATTTCTATCACCGTGGACACAGGCCTTTAGACAGTTCACAAACGAAATTATCGCTAATTCCTTTTTTTTTTCATCTGTAACTTTACTTCTAAATTAATTAAGCAATCTTGATTGTAATCAACCTTAGTTAAAAACTTAAAATAAATCTACTTGAGAGACAATAAAACATAAAGAAATTAAATTTCATAAATCATACATTTCATGTACCATGGAAACACTTAGACAGGTATAGATGCACAAAAAGGATTAGCGCTAACTCCATTTCTATTATTTCTCGTAACTTCATTTTCCATTCTCAGAACATATTTATTTTAACTAAGGTTGTAGTTAAGATTTATTAGCATACAATTTGACACATTTAGTTAATTAAATTAATTTAAAAACAAAGTTACTGATGACGAAAAAATTGAGTTAGCGTTAATTCCTTTTGTGAATCTATCTGATAAATATTTACAATTATTTACAAAATGTGCCATTGTGGGTGAAGCTGAAATACAAGTCAAAAAATTAAATAAATATACGAAAGCAAATTAAATTTCTCAAATATAAATAGAAAATAAACAAATAAGAAGGTAGGTTTCTGTATCATCGAATACTATTTTGTACCGTTTAAGAGTTGTTTTAGACGGGAGGTTAAGCGCTAAACACATCAGATTTTTTTTTATATTCCTTCAGTAATTTGTTACCTATTCACTTCACACCAAATTGAAAATACAAAAATAGTGCAGAATTTTAAAATGCATACAATGCGGCAATATTTATTTGGTTACCTAAATGTTAGTTTTTCATGAAATAGCAATCAAATTAAAATTAATATTTATTAGAAAAATTGTAACTTGGTATGGAAAATTAAACAAAAACGAATAATTTGTATTTATTTATTACAGTTGAGAAGCCCCTTGATTACAGAATGGGCCTTATTGCATGTATTTTTAAATTCTTAACAACTTTTGTTGTACAGGAATAGCACTCAAACCATTACATGCCACATTTCAATTCTACGCACGGTATATTTGGAATTGGTATAAAGATAATTAATTTAGAAACTTTTATTATAGGATTGGACAAATATACCATCGCGCCCATTACCCATTTTGGGAGTAGCGCTCTGCTTTTGCAAACCTCGGTAAGTGATATATTTTTACGCGTGAAACGCGGTTACGAGCCATCAACAGTCCCCAAAAATTTGACTATAATGGCCTTACCCCGAAAGTAATTAATAATAAATTTGAATTATTGTATTAATAAATATAGTTATATTAAAGAAAGATATTTATAAAGCAATCTATTAACGCACCAGTCCAAATTTTACAATAAATTATGTTATAATTCTGTTAGATTAATATATATATATATATATATATATATATATATATATATATATATATATATATATATATATATATATATATAACTTGGTGTTCTTTATCATTTGTGTTGGAAGAGCTTGATTTCAAATTAATAGTTCCGGGGTAATGCATCGGACTGTGGATCGTAAAATCCACAATTCGAATACCACAGCCGACAGTTGCCATTTAAACTTTATCCCTGTGGTTCTTCCACTACTAAAACCTTTGGAGAAGGGGAGGGGGGCATGATTTGACGACCGGTAACCGTACTTCACGTGCAAAAATATATCACTTAACACTTACCGAGATCTTCGTAAGCAGGTCTCACAATCATAATTTAAATTTAATAAAAGATTCATAAGAATATTTCGACACCAACAACTTGTGATTTTGAAAAATTATGTTATTCATTTGTCTGCTTTGAAAGCATGTATACCACCACTAGAAAATGATATGCGCCAAAAGCAGTGCGCTTAAAGATTTTCTTTACGACATGCTTTTCAGTGCGTTTACAGCCTTATAAGAACACCAAAAAAACAAAATTGATATTTAGAAGATTGCAAATGAAGACAAATGCAAAACGATTTATTTCAATTATAATAAAAGAAGTATATTAAATTAGAATAAATTTTATTTTATTTTTTATTTATTTGTCAATCGTTTTCTATCCAAAGCACTTTTATTTCAGCCACATATAAATAAAATACACGTAAATTTATATATATATATATATTTTTTTTTTCGTTATTTTGTTACATTATAATATATTATTATATCGTTGTAATCAAGAAAAAATACTCATTTGAATAAAGTTTCCATTGAAAATAAGAAAATTGTACTGGTAAAGCAATGGTAGCAGACTTGAATTGAACACCCTGTAGTATAATTATATAAAATGGGAAAAATTGTTTCATGGTAACGTATTAGACTGTGTATCATAAGATCTATAGTTCGAATCAAACAACCAACACTTTTGGAGTGCATGTTTTGGCGGCTGGTAACCGAATTTTACTTACCTAAAGCTGCGTAAGTAGAGTGCTACATCCATAATGGGTAAAAGGCGTGATGATTTATTTATTTTTATTTATAAATAAATTAGTATATAACCACATTTACGTATTTCTGGCACTCAGATGATTAGAGCACGTCTATATGTATATAATATATTTTTGCACTTGAAGTGTGATTATTAGTTGTCAAATATATACATATCTTAGTGATTGGAGATCCACAAAAAAAATTAATGTGGTGATATTTTTCAGAAATATTCAATTAATTAGGTTTATAATAATATTTTATATTACAATATACTTTTAAAAGCACGAATTAATATTTAAAGAAGTAACTATATACATATAAACATACATTTATGCCATTTTCTAATTTTTTGCTGTGTTGTATTCATATTTACCCTATTTGATGAACGACGATAATGAATATTACACCAATAAATTAATTCTTATTCATACTTTTAATTACAAAACGACGTACATAATGTGACACCACCGTCTATTAGCTGCCGCAACTAAAAGTAAAGTGAGTCTTATCAAAAGTAGGCCCCTGCTATGTAGGCCATTGATATTACCCGAGTGTGTTGCTGTACACAACAGAATCATTTAGATTTTTTTTTCTTGATAATTGTTTCCTAATGGCCAAGAATTAGTTACCTATCGATTATTGAGTGCTTGAAAAGTATCACAAGTTTTGATTTTGCGTATGTATTTGTCAACTAGTTCATCTTTCCGGTTACCTTCAATCACTAATGCATTGGAATGACAACAATTACCGTACGGGCAAGGACATTTGTTGTAGTGCACATAGTTACATTATCAATACAGATTTTTTGTAGTACTTCATTGCTATTATTCAGAATACAATGAGCGCTTACATACGTCTACTGATTCGCGTAAGGAAAAAATTATTTGAAAAACATTTGTCAAATAACATAGTGAATTCTGTTTTGTAAAACATGAAAAATAATTTGAGTTCAGTGACTGTCAAGTAATAAAATAAGTGTAATGATGCCAAGAACAAATAAAAGGTATTAAATTCGAAACAGGTTCAAGTTTAAGAAAAAATCTTGCAGAACAAGATTGTTGGAATAATTTGCTCAAGTATTTTTCAAATTCAAGTTGTTTTTCGCGCTCAATACACCTGCTTGATTTTTGCGCGCCGTTTTGTATGCGCGCGCATGTTTGTAAGATGGCGATTGCTCGGCTCACTGATTACAGTCAATTTTAAATCCGTAAATATCAACTGTTCTAAATGGCTTAATCAGTGAATCTTGTATTTTATGTAAATTGTAAATAGTTTCTTGTATAGTTAGTGATAATATTTAGTGTTGTGATAAAAATCGTGTGTGAATAAGTTGTGATTAAAATATAGTGTTTTTTGTGTTTGTGAGGGAATTTTATAACTAGCCGACGCCGTCGTATGTACGTCAATTATTTGCGATAATACACCTTTTTGATGCTTCAAAGGTGGAAATAACAAGCACAGGTACAATAATTGTTGATATTTCCATGACAGAAAGTTCAGTTCGACCGGAGCATTGATGTTTTCTTTGTGTCTTGCTTCTGTCAAACCGCTTGGCTGCCATTTGTTTTCATGCCGCCGTAATCTGAAATGTCATCTTGCAGTATTTTGCACCATGAATGTTTTATTACTTGCACAGTCAGTCAACAAATTTAGCAGTTTCCACACATTAAGGATACACCTTTTCACCTGCGTCAGTTTGTTGTATTAGTGCATTAAGTTGTTGTGATAATGGCATTTGACATAACAATAATGAAACTTCTTTCTGCCAAAAGACTGGTAATTTTTTAGTTATCAAAGATAATTTCCTAGTATTATGTTATTATTTACATGTAAATTAGAATTTAACATCGATTTTCGATATTTTGTAGAAGTGAAATGATACAAACAAACTTCGTTATTGACTGGCGTTGGAAAAACGTTTCTTTAATTTATATTTCAAGGAAATGTGTACACTATTAGTTAGTTGACTTACATGTGTAGTGAAAGTAATCAATAATTGTAGAAATTATAAATTATAGGTTATTAGTTATATGTTAAATAATTGATGAGGTGTTTAAATGTTGTTGCAGTGACGGTTACATCAATGAAGTGGTTGGGTGGTGGAGGAGATGGCCCGGTAGTGGCCACCGAGATGGAGAATGGTTCCAGAGGACCCCAACGTTCACAAGATGATGCAGCAGTCGGCTACGTTTTCCAACGACCACCAGATCCAGAATTCACACAATTCGATATGAAACAGGGTCGTTGGGCCCTTGGCGACGACACGATTGTTGAGGTAATACAATTTTACAATTTTCAACCTTCAGAACTACATCTAATTTCTATTTTGTATTGCAGAACCATGATAAATGGAAGTATCCAGTCAGTTCTAAAGTGGCTACACCCACTAACAGTATGTCAAATATGATTGGTGTTCCGCCAATTGCTCCAGGAGTTTATGATGCTCTGCAAGCCAAAGCTCTGGGCGCGGAACATCTTGTTTACCTACCGAATCAAGTCAATATGCAGGGAATTCCCATGCACCAGTATATGCAGCAGAATGTTATGCCACAGCCTCAGTCGCAGCTTCGCAACCAGGTTAGTGCCACACTTTTTATTACCTAGATGTAGCTAGCGAACTATAACTAATACAGAAATGGTGTTAAAATAACAATATTTGGAAATATTCAGTGGT
This sequence comes from Poecilus cupreus, assembly GCA_963942605.1. NCBI lineage: Eukaryota > Metazoa > Arthropoda > Insecta > Coleoptera > Carabidae > Poecilus > Poecilus cupreus. The sequence continues at coordinate 15,966,967 of OZ012719.1, read as the reverse complement.
TTTAAAAGTAAGAGTTTTCGAGGAAAGTTAATCAAAAATGAAATGTTTTGATAGATTACCGTTATACTTTTTAAAGTAATATAAAATATGAACAGTATTTATTAATCAAATTAGCGTTGTTTAACAACAGATTGAAGTTTATATAGTATTATTTTAAATATGCAAACAGAAGTTTGTGTAGTAGCAAAGGATTATCATTATTTAAAATGAATATAATGAAGCTAATTAGGTGTAGTGGGTGCATACTATTAAATGTAAGTACATATTTTAAAGTTTCTTCTGCTTCTATTATTACTTAAATAATGGTTTTAAACGTTAGCATTACGGAAATATAAATTGTCAAAGTTTGACGTTTTTGTTAGTCGGTGGCTGAATCGGTAAGATAGATACCTCTACAGCGCATGCGCGTGTAGGAAGGCTCTTTGTTTGGCTTGGTTCGGCGTTCAGTTTGACGCCGCACCTCAGAGGTAGAGCATTGTGTTGTATAAAAAATCAGGAAAATAAAAATATTACTTATAATGCGACAGATGACAAATTATTAACGCCCAGGAAAGTTGTTCAGAAGTGTTTGTGTCAGAAGATCGTGTTGTTTCTATGCGTTATATTGTAAATAAGTGAGCAGTGGTGATCCAACCGTGTTTAGTGTAGATTTGATGAAACCGTTAAATGATTTCATATTTGGAGCCCGGGATATGAAGGATATGGGACCAGACATGGTAAAGTTAACCTATTTTACTATACACACAATCTTGTTTACTCTAGTTATTACTATATGAAACAACCGTAAGGGTGTTGCTATAGTAACCACAACTTGTTTAGCGCCATTTTCGATGCTTGTTTGTCGCATTTCTCGGGATATCTCCTAGCAACGCGAAAGGCATTTGTTTTAATTTAGTTTTTAAGCAACAGGTTCAGTGTTGCTTTGTTTCTGGCCAGGTACGGTGGCCATATTTCCAGGTGGGCTAGGGATATCCGCACCCTCGACTTTTAGGAGCGGCATATCATGCCGGTATTCGTACCCGGTGCTGCTCCATGGTTGTTGTGTGTTTGGATAGTCTGTGGGGCGTGCGATGTTGCCATCTTTCTGATGCATTGTTTATATTTATTACCTTCTTCTGTTTTCTTTTTATTCGTTGGCACGTTGGCGTTGCACTTTGGTTCTTACAAATTTTTAATGTCAAACGGTGTAATAATAATTATAATTATGCAAGTTTTATAAGCATGAATTTTAGTAAAAATAAATGAATTTCGCAGTTATTACTGACCTTAACGTTAACGCGTCAACAGTTTTATAATCAAGAGAGGTAAATGACATTTTTCTGCTTATTTAATTATTAACGTAGTGTGATAATAGCACGTTAAAATGTCTGCCTCCTTATTTATAATTCCATTAAACTACATATGACATTACTTTTTTTATTCAGCGCCAGAAGGACAAAAATGTTAACCAGTTAATTAACCGCAAAAGTTATCAATTCGTTGCAGCGGTTTTTATTTAAAAACAAAAAATGTTCAACAATACTATTGCACTTGCAATTAATCATGTTTCGTAATCAAATTTATTAGTAATAAGTAATACAGAACGTTATACTCCAGTAGTATGTTTATTTTTATGACGCATACACAAATTTTAATTTGAGAGAAATGATTAAGGAAATAATCTGAGAGGTCTAATTATTTTTATCAGTCTACACGTTTTTATGATTATTTAAAATGTAGGTAATTTGTAAATTTGATTATAAGAATGTAAGAACTACGACTTACGTTAAATTATTTATATTTTATTGTAATAGTACTAATATATGAACTATTAATCATATGTATATAGAATTTTATTTTAATTCAAATGAACTTTTGTAAAAATAATCTATAATCTCATGGTCACTCGCACAAAAATTAATATTTAATTATTTTCTAGTAAAATATTATTAGAAATGTACAAAGTTATACATCATCGGATCAGAAAAAACAAAAACTTATTTTCTATGATATTTTTTTCTATTAGTTTCATTTCAATAATTGCAAGTTTACGTAAAATTGTTGAACAATTAATATTATTTATTCTGTTTAGTAAATGATTCATAATTAAAAATAATGTTTTGACATCAACAACTTACTATATTGAGGTTATATGTATTCATTTGTCTGTTTTGAAATTATACAAACCAGCACTAGAAAATTTAAAATTGCAAAGTGCGTTTATAGCTTTATAGCTAAATAGAAAATAAAGTATAAATTTGTGAAGTGAAGTTTCGAAAATGTGCTACAGAAAAAATATTTTTCTACGCCACTTGTTAGAGTCTAACAGTTAGACAGTAAATATAAATATGTACATTTTTTTATTTGACACATTTTTCTAAATATGCGGTTTCGCGAAAATAGGTTTTTTAAACGCTGTAATATAAAATCAATTTAATGTCATGGAACTGTTTAAAAAATGATAAATTTATGAATAAATAAGAATCAAATACGAATACAAACATATCATCAAGGGACGCTGTTAAATTTTAAAATATACTTCACATATTCCCGGACCCAAGGTAAACACCCGTCGTTTGTTTGCACATTTAAATTGCATCTAACAACCGTCACGCTTTTGTTTATCCACCGCAAATATATTTTTACGCAAGTTGAAAAATAAAGTAAATGAAAATATACCAGAAATACACTTAATATGATGATTTTATCCTTGAATATATTAATTTTGTTATTTCTGAATTTGAAATTAATCCGAAACACAAGACATGTACAGAATATTGAAAAATATTGTGGTAGAAAACGCAGCGCTGTTGAAACGAATATAACGGTCGTACTTGTTCTTCTTCTTCTATCATAGGCTCATTTCTCGGAACACAGTTGCTTATTTGCGTTTTGTATATCAATTATTTCTCAGAACGACCAACCAGGTATTGTACTTTAGAAATGCATCTCAGCTAGTTTGAATTACGAAATTTTATTTTAGTTCTTTCTGAATTGTTTTTTTAAAACATATATATATTGTAGATCAATTAACAATGAACGATAAATCAAATTGCAAAAAGTATTTTGTTTTGTACGAAACGATCTTTTTACATCGCTTTGATTGTTATTCGAAATGACAGCAAGGTTATTGCAAATTTAAATAATAGGTTTCATGAATTAAGTGTAGATTTTTTTTAATAATAAATGTTTCGTAACGTCGTTCTTGTTGAATTTATTTTAATCATTAATATAATTATTTCTCAATAATGTATTACATTAATTTTAATTTATGATTCAGTTTATATGAGATTAGAATGTAGTTATTTTACCTGCGTTTATACGAAAAATAAATTTCCTTTATCAATGGGAAAATCTTTTATTTGCAACATTTATATCATTGTTTTATATTTTCAGTTATATAAATATCTACATGTTTTGCTTCGAACATTTATAATGTATAAATTATTCTATAAGTTCAAGTATAATATGTACACGTGTTTTACTTTATTATATATACATAATTATACTATAAGGAAGTATAGTAATCAATGACGAGATTTTTGTGGAAATACAAGTTTCTAAATCTTTGAATCCGTTTTGACCGTTTTCACAATGTCGTATGTATCAGTGTGTGTAATAAATAAATAATGAAAAAAAAAAAGAAACTTCATAATTAGAATTTTTATAACAATGCGCAGAACAGAGTAGATTTCGATCATACTTGCAAAACAAGAAGAGAATTTTATTCGACCCAAAAATAGTTATTTGTATCACTAGTCCAGAAAGTGCACTTTTACGAGTGCCAGTATATTTTGACAGGCCGAGCCGAAAGACTGGCTGGGAAATTACGAGCACTTGCAAAACAGTTTCTGGACGTGTGATACACATTATTTTTCGTGGCGATTTTGTCATAAATTTATTAAACGAAATTATTGATTTATATGTCAAATATGAAATGCTATGAATCTTTTATTTTGGTAACATCAGATTATTCATAAACAAGGATACGAAGGATTTATAAATATAATCAGAAAAATTCGGTGACATTTATTTATTGGTTGTGCACTGCAACTGAAAATTTAATTTATTTACATTTGAGCTTACAATAAACAATTTTGCTCTAAAATTGATGAAAATCTCTAACCTCCAAGCACTCTAAATACTGAACAAAACCCACGCATAAAATTAACAGCCGATGACAACCTTAATCTTGCAAAAGTCCCTAATTTTTGCCTGCCTAGGCCTGAAACCAAATAGTGTCGAGACGATTTTGAGCTGTGTAAATGTTTTTGGCCGGAGGCACGAAAAATAAATTCAGGCTATTTCAAAGATAAACTATTTGCAATAAAAGATGTTAGCAATAATCTTTGAAATAACTATTTGCAAATTTTTCGTATCTTGCTTCCAATTTGAGACATTCTAAATTATATGTTTGATATGTTTCAATAATCACAGTTGGTATCATCAAATAACTGAAACATCTATTCCGTATGTAAAACAGATGTCAAGTATAATTAATAAACATTTATATCGGGTGGTGAATTGATTTATGCAATATTGGAAAACCAATATTAATTTGTTCACTATTGATTTTAGGGCAAAATGCTTCGCATAAATCTTGTAGATAATTCAATTTTACATCTAAATCACTAACCATTTTACCTCCCGCATATATATGTAACGGAGGTATTGTTACGGATCAAAATTTTCGGGAGTGATTTTTCAATAGAGGTCTCTAGAATTTACGAGCTGATTTGATTTTGGTAGCAGTCTATTAATCGAAAATGGTAGATTATTTGAAGACCTATCAGGTTTTTTGAGCATATCTCAGTAAATAAATGAGTTGAATGTATTTTGTTGTAGCATTAGCTACAATTTTAATTTAAACTTTTTCTCTATTTTGTACCGTTTAGAAATCAAATTTTGCTGAAGATTATGTTGTATACATATGCGAACATGGTGTTTATTTATGGTTTTTGTAATGGTGTAATATTTGTGATGATTCCCTAACATTACCGTACGGACTTTTTTTTATAAAACATTTTAGCTTTACGACTTCAAGATGCAGGTTCTTTTGCGTATATGTCAACGTGTTGATGGTTTATTTGCGCCTTTACAAAATTAAGTAAGAACTGAAATGATATTACATTTTGATGGTAATCCTACGACTAATGTTGGACGTTTTGCGTCAGCATTACATTCAAGTCGAATGCAAGTTTGGAGAATCTTAAATCAGATGGACGTTATCCGTACCATATTTAAAGAGTACAACAGTTATTACCACAAGATTTTAGGTGAAGAAGAGAATTTGTGATTGTTATTTAAATAAAATAAATAATGTATCTCTGTTTTCTATCTACATTTTGTAGACTGATGAAGCTACATTTACACGCCGTGGAATAGTGAATAAAAAAAAATTATCATCTTTGGTTACATGAAAATTCTCATGCGGATAATATTTAGTATTTCGTTATGAAGTTGATTTTTAATGCAGCGCTCTGCTCCAATAAAAAAACATTAGTATCTCTTGAATACTGGAATAAAATGGACATTTGCTCAAATGTACTTGTTACCTTATTTTTAGCTGTTTAATTCATGGATTAAGATATGTATAATGTAAACTGCAAGAAATTGTATTCTAAATTTTCACAGCAGTATTGCTTAGTATTTATTAGTTATATTTATGTACCAAGGCACTTTTTATCACGAATATGTAATTGATTTTTTCGAGGCCGCGCAGAGCCCAAGAAAATAAACCATGTAAGTGATAAAAACATAAAAAGGAACTTCAGTGGCACGGAACATATTAAGTTTTATTTGGCATATAAAATTAGGAACAATTTTAAAAAGTTATTTTATCTATAACTGTTGGTAAAAGTGTCACTTTCTGCCACTAGTATTAAAAGTAACATAGCAACGTGCTAAAAGTGATTTTATTTAAACTTTTAACAAGTTGCCAACGATTTGTATCAATAAATCAACAAATATAACACTACCTTTTGAAACACCAATCTAAATTTTTTAGTATTTACTAATACACTAGGAAGATCGTAGATAAAATTATGTACGATGCACGTGTGTGTTATTATTGATTTATTTCGTGGGGTCTGTCAGTTGACAGTTAAAGTTAAATCAAAATTATGTCTTTTGTTCGCATCTAAACCATGAGAAGTAATCAGTTCGTTCTTCTTACACATATTGATTCAATTTACGTGCAAATTTACTATCGAACACACTTTCCGAAATTATCCTATTTGTAGAATAATTATCGTACAGTTGCCAACATTGCGTTGCTCAAAATCATAGTATAATGAATTACTTTAATGTTGATTATAGAGCCTTTAATGATGATTTTGGCGTTCTTTAGTGCCGATTTCAAATAAAAGTCAATTGCTGTACTCTGATCACAGTATGCGTGATTAGGCATGGTTGCCGGTGTTTAAAAAGTATAATTTTTTAATTGTAATCATGGGAGGAACGCATTTATGCTGATAAACAATACAATAGTAATTTTACCGGCAATTTAGAATTTAGTAAATGTGTAACTGCTATGTGGGTTTAATCTAAATGCTGCTTCTAGAAGTCTAGATAAAGCTACAGTAATAAAGACGAGATTAAGGTTAAAGCGGTACCAGTAACAATAAAATAAATTAATTGCTATAGTTTCTGTACCACGTACAAATTCCAAATTTATTTTGCTGAATAAAGTTATTATGTTCAGTTTAGTTTTTTAATATATTGTTGTAGAATCAGAATAAAAAATACATGAAATCGCATTAAATCATTATGAACAATAGCTCACAAAAATTCGCAAACCTGCGTATAAAAAATGGCGGTCAACGACACACAGATGGTATCGAACCTGAACATCGCCACATGAAGCATTTGAGTAAATTTTCCCGGCGTGAGTCGGGCTTCGTTTATCTCGCTCGACACAGTCACGGCCAACTAGACGATCAACCACCTCAACACAAAACGTCACAGTCGACGCACTGTGCAACAAACAAAAAACAATCGCAAAAAATTAACATCCTCTCCATGATTCGATCCAACGCTTCTAACGTCCAACGCCAATGCCAAAACGGATACCGCGTAGATATCTGTGTGCCATCAAACAAGTCTTCCGGAATACGAAATTAATTGAAGGCCTTGATTTTATCCGTCAAACTTCAGCTATTGGAATGACTGCCCGAGAACTTAATCATAAAAGTTTTAATTAGTTGGGTAATGAAACTGAAATGTTAATTTTGATTCGGCTTGAAGGTGAAATCGAATAATTAACTACCAATTTGTAGTTTAATATATTCACAAGTTTTACACAAAAATAAACAAACTTTTAGAGTGTAACTTAAGTTTTTATCAACTAACGTGAAATGAGAATGAGTGTAACACGTTTCACGATCCACACAAATGCTAGTTTTGTCATATTATCGATTTTTAAATCCTCAATTTTGTAATTCGGTACAGTAAAACACCAGAGAGAATTTCCAGGAATATATGGTTCGATTGTAAACGCATGTTTAAATTATTTTATGACTGAGGTTTCTTTTCATAGACACAGACCCTGGATTGGTATTATCTGCTGGGTACTATAGTGAACCATATTACAGAATAGTATATTCTACAAGTAATGGAATGGCACATATTCCACACGAGCAAAAATTTTGTTCGGTTTGCGAATGTGGGATATGCCATTCCGTTACTTGTAGACGTAAACTATACTTTCTATAACAAGATATTAGAAATAGAACCAAAAATACAAATACAAAACTGTTGAAAACGTCAAACTCAAATAAATAAAATTAAAACAAACAGACGTAACCATAGTAACTGAATCAAGATACTTCATATATCGCGCTAATATGCGGCTCTGATTCGACGAATTTATTCATACGGCGTATGGAATGATAGTTGTTCCAATACAATTTTTAGTTGTAGAATGTTTTCAAAAGAGTGTTATAGAAAGACATTTTTATGTTTTTATAAATCTAGAGTTGGGATGAGCACCTGGAAAAATTATTAAATCGAAATCTTAAGTTTTACATAGTACTCTTTTCGTACTATATATTAACTTATATTAATAGTATGAAGCCAAAATAAGAAAACATTTTTTTTTTTATTGAAATTTTAAGGATGTTTCGACTTCTACGGTCATTAACATCCGGTACAGTGTAGTATAAAACATTTATTTATTTACAAAAATAAATGTAAAAGTAAAATGCTGAAAATGTATTTAGGTTTCAGCACTTTAATTTAGACAATTTTGAAAAACTCTTCGTAGTTCGGAAAGCTTTAATTTTTGCTAATTTTTAAATAATTTTATGTTCTGAAGTAATCAACCTTCTATAATAAAAAAAAAAAATTATGATTGATTATAGAAATTATACAGAATATTCTATTTAAATGTACCACCCTTGCTGTTTCGAGAACTGTTAGAATGAGGTTGGTTAAATTAGCAAACAATTTCTATTTTACAAGACTTGTTACGTCTTATTATAAGCAATATAATATTTGAAATGAGTACCTATCAATTTTATTCACTTGTTATATTCAGTTTTTATTTCTTACGATATAAATAAAATAAAATTAACTGATTTAGGGGCAGTTAAGGTGGGAGTTAAAAGATTAAAAAAACTTGTCTCGTCAATTTCATTTAATTTAATCTATTAAAAAAAAACTATAAATAGCACAAAATAATTTTGACAAATAATTGCGAACTAAGTCAACAACCAGTGATCTAAATATATCATTCTAAAATAACAAAATAACCAAGAAAGAAGTAACATTTGAATAATATATTAGTCTGGATAATAATGTTTCATTGTTTGTTTTTTATTATAATGTGCTCATACTGTCAATTTTATGAAGAAAATTTCCAAATAATGAAACAATATTATCTAGAATAATATGTTCAATCGGTTTCTATACAAACCACTCTTTATTTCAGACAGATAATAAATAAAATGCCTATTAATTTAACTTGCATTTGTCTCAGTTATTTTATTGTAGGATATGAGATATATTTATATCGAATCCTGAGATCCTTAGCGAATCTCACAACTTATTAACATGTTTTGGGGTAGTTACTTTACGGCTGGTATTCGCACTTCACGTTCAAAAATATATCGAGATCTTCGAAACCAGAGTGCTACTCTTATAACGGGTAAATAGCGTGATGATATTTTTTTATTTTATTTTAATGTTACAGAACATAGTACATAACAAATTACATATTATTTTCTATATATTTTTTGTTATAAGAAATCTCTGTGCTTCTCGTTTTGGTTTTTGGAGCATATCTTACTTTTTGCTAACGCAATTCATAGCGTATTCATCACATGTTTTTTTAAAAACATATAAATGATACAGTGTTAAGAAAATCTTTCGAAGAGTTTTCCATCTTTGAAAATAGTTTTCTCCAAGCAAAATATAGCTTTATGAAAGTGGATTCATTGTTATGTAACTTTGAGTCTTTGTCTACAAAAATATGTACCATACATATTGGTTGGTACCATGAGCTCTGTTTTTGGATGTTTTAAGACCAGTGTTTTAAGCTCTGTTTTAGCGTTCTACAACGTTCTAAAATTATTTTATAAAAAAATACTTCAAATAAAAGTGGTAGATAATACATTTCTCTGTAACTTCTATTTGAAGCATTTTTTTATAAAATAATTTTAAAACATTGTACAGCCCTAAAACCGAGCCTAAAACACTGCTCTTAAAATACCCAAAAACAGAGCTCGTGGTATCAGCCATTATGTTTTATAATGATATATTTACTAAGTTTATATGAAGTTTTGGAAATCAGTTTTCAGTCAAAATTATGGGAAACTGTTTACATGTAATGCTGAAAACATGTGGAAAATAGATTTAAAAACAGTTTCGGCGCATGCGCATTTGGTTGATATAAGTAACAGATCGGAATGTAAAACATAGCCACTTAGTATCGCTTGTGTTTGTGTATAAAACATGTACCTATAATAATCTTTTAATAATGGAACATTTATTAGAATGTGGTTTCTGGAGCTGCGCCGCTAATGCTATTCTAATTATTGTCTAGGTAATATTGGTGTTCCAAAGTACGCATGCGCAATCTCGAAACTGTATTTTACATTTTTACTTGAGTTGAGAGTTGTTTTCAAAACAATTTTCAAGCCAAACCCATGAATTTTGGTTTGAGTTAACTCGTACGGTTTTGACACTGTATATATGGAGTTTTCAAAACTTAAAATAATTTGAAAACGGTTTCAAAACTGCATGTAAACGCAGTATTTGTTTCAAAGAAATTATGGTCGAAGGAATGAAATTTATCTATCTTTATAGCATATGTTCATTGTAATGATGTTTATGTATAGAGAGCGGATTATTTGCAAAGTGCATATATATTTTAATTTTGGCATATCTTTAAATAAAATTAATTTTCTGGACGAATTACATTGATTAGAGTAAATTAATGCTAATTAATAATTGCATATATTGCATATTTGGGCATTCTTATGCAACAAAAGTTGCATATAATTGCATATTTCAATATTTTAAAGACTTTGTCTAGTGGTAAACAATATGAAATTTTTGGTAATGTACATTTATAATTCCCAAATATTGGAGGACGTCGCAATAAATAGAAGAATACAACAGAAAAAGCATTAAGCAATAAAATAAGCAAATACACAAACCAATAAAATCTAATATTTCTAGGAATATCCCTGTAACCGTAACGGTAGATATTCATTGTATACACGAATGCTGGTAAAAGTGGGTACAATGAATATAAGACTGAGAGTTCTCAACTGGATAAGTCTTTTACTTATGTTTCACTTTTCTCTTAGAAAATTTTGAAAAATTTGTTATTGTAATTATGTAAATATGTTATAATTTCATATTATTATGTTCAAGTTTCTAGGTTTGGTTTATTATATTAGTAGTATGTTTCTTAATAAAATTCTTAATGCATTCATTTAAACTTTTTATCTAATAATTTAAGATTTTTTTGCATATTTTGCTGCATAAATTGTCATATAATTCAGTTTTTTCGTGCATATAATCCGCTCTCTATTGATGTATATCCATCTCAGGGTTGGCAAATATCATGATATTTATATAAATATCAAAATATCATAATATCGGATATATATCCGATATATATCAGGAATTTCGTTCTTAGGCTATATGCAAAAAAAAAAAACATAAAACGTAAAATACCTTTATTTTCGTAAACAACAAAAATCAAACTTTAGTTTAAAATAACAAAAAACAAGACAAAAATTATTATTATTTAAGTAACAAGAAATAACATTTTTCCTAAATATATTATATAAATAGTAAATACCTAAATGAGTCAATACTATTGTAGTTTGACATATGATATAAAATATTCATATTTTTATTTAAGTAACAAAAAATAATATTTTCCTAAATATTTATATTACATAAATATCAAAATAACTTGTCGTTTGACATGTTTTTAACTTTCGCACAACCGGGCCAAAGGAATATCATCATCATCATCATTATCTTCACGTAACACGACTTCATCACTTTTTGAGAAGACCCAGTCCAAGCTTTTGGCTTTTTTATCGGTATTTTGATTTAAAATATCAAGAATTTTTCACTCTGGGTATTTATTTTGTAAAAAATTAATAAGTGATATATATCATGATATATATATCAATCAATAAATATCGGATATATATCAAGATATATATCATGATATATATATCACTTGATATATATCTGCCAACCCTGATCCATCTATTGAAAGATACAACAACAATTAAATAACACTTCCCCCTACTCAATTCCCACTAGAAATACTCCACCGTGTCGTTGCACTTTCCTGTCGTCTCACCTTCCGAATCCCACAACTCATACTGAGGACAGGTGTGCTACGTCCCTACCTTCCATTTTCTTTCCATCGACTCTCCAAGCCTTGATGCTTTACCCTAGCGTGCTAGATTAATAAGAGATGAGATGACGTACACCAACGAACTCAAGCGACTAGCCAGTGTAGATCTGGAGCAACTGAGCCAGAGATCGATAGGTTGAGGTCGTGGGTCATAGGTCGAACGGTGCCCGCTGCAGTGGGAGGTGATAGACGATTGAGGAATTTCAAGTGGGAAAAGTTACTTGGTTCAAGAGACGTTCAAATGACTGAAGTTTTATCCTATATTAATTTCACTATTTATGGACATCCTTGGGTACATTGATTCAACTCATATTCACGGCGGCAGCGGGTATAATCTGTAGTAAATCTGTAAATGCAGTGCTGACATATCGTGGAGACCGGTGTGAAGTTAGCGACAAATATACATAATCTCTGCAAATTCCAGCGACACGGAACCTGTAGCATAGAATGTACCCCAGGCGATAATGTCATGTTAGTACTACTTTGGTTTGTATCAACCTTAATTTGAATCATTTAAGGGACATACTTATTTATTTGTAGCACAGGGGTGCTTTCTGACTTAAATAATACACAAAGACAAACAAAAGACAAGTCGACCAACTATAGGATAATGAGCCGGAAGGAAAAAGGACAAAATAATGTAAAATAAATGTAGGGTCAATATAATTTAATAAAACTGGTATAACCGATAAAACAAACAAATGAATATACTTAAACTTAGTTACAAATACCAACAATGGCTGGTACCACGAGCCCTGTTTTTGGGTGTTTTAAGCTCGGTTTTTGCGCTGTACGTTTTAAAAATATTTTATAAAAAAAAACTTCAAATAAAAGTAGTAGATAACACATTTCTCTGTACCTTTTATTTGAAGCAGTTTTTTATAAAATAATTTTAGAACATTGTACAGCACTAAAACCGAGCCTAGAATACTGCTCTTTAAACACCCAAAGACAGAGCTCGTGGTACCAGCCATTGATTTTAACTTTACTACATCATACGATAGGATAGGATAGGTGCGGGGGTGGGTATCTTTTTAAGGTCCAACCCAAAAAATACCTAAAAACTTTGATATTTTAATAAAACGTTAATGGGGCTAATTAATGATGAAACAAAATTACAAAACAATTTAAACAATTAATTGAAATAATTGCTACATCATACCGCATTGCAGACGTGCAAACACGTCTGATCTTTACAAAATCTAAAACACCACTGTTCTTCAAGTTGGCAAAACGCACTTAACTATCCCATATTCGAGTAGGTGCTATAGTCCGAAATTCTTGAAGGGCCAACTGCATAAAAAACACCAGGGCACTGTAAGGCCTTATACGGATATATAAATATGTCAACACTGATGATACCAAAAGAAGACGATATTTCAGAATATTTGCCGCGATAATCTCTAATGAATGACCGTTTCTGAAAACTAAATATCTAACAAAATAACTCAAACATGTGTGCAATAAATTTAACCCAAGAACCCCTGTCAAGTCGACTTTCAATACATAAGTACAAACACATTTTGAAATTTGACCTTTTAAAATCGTCTTGACAGTAAAACAATAAATCGTATTCTGACCTATCACCCTGTTACACTATTGTGACAAAATATAATGCCTGTTTTACACGACGCAATTTATTGGTCAATAAATTGACCAAGTTTTCATGTAAATTTATTGTTGTGTGCAATATGACACTTTGCGTCAATTTATTGACATATTAGAACATTTTTTAAAGGAAATCTAAAGGATTTTATTTCTTGCCAATAAGTCAAACTTTTTTATGTTTAGGTTAGTTGTCTTTTTGTGCGTATAGCTCGAACAAAAAAAAATTAGTAGCATAGATGATAGCCGATATCATGTTGGTACTACTGAAATTGTCACAATAAATTGACGGAAAACTTGACTGTGTAAAACGACGATTTTTTTGTTCTTGCCAGTTTATTGACAAGAAAACTTGGCCAATTTATTGACCAATAAATAAATTGCGTCGTGTAACACAGCCATAAAGATTGAAGAATATATTGTTCTAGTCTATTATAGAAATTTAGAATGTACATATTTCTTTACTTTAATGGTGCAATGTCTTCAATTTTCATTCTTCAGCTAGAAAAGAATAAATTTTAAGATTATATAGTGCAGTTTCCGACCTTCATGATAAGTCACAGTGAGATGAAATATGTGTAATGCAGTGAAATTATTGGTTTATTTAGTTTAGTTATTTATGAGTATTAATTACAGAATGTTCCAAGTTTAATCCGCTAAACTTAAATCATGAATTAAATATCTAAAAATAGAAGAAAAAGTTTGTTTTAGCAAACTTTATTTTTCTATAATTGCAGCAGCGCAACACAATTTGTTTTACTAATTCTAAGATAAGGACGAAAAGCATTAACGATTTAATTGTTTAAATGAACAACATATCAGCAAACTTCTTTAAACATTTCTTTTTAAATCATTTGTTCCAAATATTGACCTTGGGCACGCAGACAGGCACGGAAACGATTCGCCACCGCTTCATTTGCTTTTTCTTAGAAGTCCAGATTGTTCATGGGTTCAGCATAAACTTTTTCCTCTGTTTCCATAAGCAAAACAATCTGAAACTATATTCACATGACTTGCCCGTCCTTGCTCTTTAGTGATCGTTCTCACTTGTAATTTTGCTAGGTAATAATGAACGCTCGGTCTTGATGATAATGAAAGGATTGAATTTTTTGATAGGGGCTCAGTTATATTAAATTCAGTAATACCAACCTACAACCTACAGTCGCCTGGTCCATTCAATGAAGGATATGATCTGTATATATCGTTGTATTCAGAAATAAAATACTATCGAATAAGTGAATAAAAATAATTTATCCAACACCTCTCAATAAATGCTCTATAACTATGGCGATTTTAAACAAGCAAAGTAACAGATTATCCACTAGTGGGTATTTTTTTATTTATAACAATAATAATAACACACAACACCTTGGTAACTACTTTGATTGACATTTTAATTTAAAAATGTAAAGCATATGTCACTGTCAAATAATATTTCTTTAATAAATTTTTCATTTATTAAGAGGTGTTGGATAAAACGTTATACTTCACACGTGGGCAAAGTGGAATTACCCACTCGATAAAATTATCACACTCAGCCTTCGGCTTCGTGTGCTAAAATTTCTCTCGTGAGTAATTCCTCACTTTGCCCACTTGTAAAGTAAATAACTAATATTATTATTTAAAACAAATAAAATAAAAGTTGTATCCCGTATATTGAGAATCACTGATAGAAACAAATTTCAAACTTCTGCCCCGCGGCGGACAAAGTAAAATATTATGGAAAATAGTTAGGTTGTAGTAATTCAATAATTTGACAGTTAAAAATGAAACAAATAAACAAAAATAACAAAACATGTTCTAAGGCAACTGGATACGACAGAATATTTTCTGAAGTTTTGGCCATTTTTTAATGATTTTTATTTTCTATGTTTGAAGAAAAAATAGCATGTGTTATTCAGAGTAAATCTGACCTTTAGGTGCTTCGCATGTAATTGTCCGACTCGCTTTGCTCTTCATAAACACATGCTCAGCACGCAAAGTATCACTTTTACATTCCTAATAACTAAATATACTATTTTTGTACGAGTTCTAATAGTCTTGTAAAATGGAAATTGTTTGCTAATTAACCAACCTCGTAACTCTGATTGATTTAGAAATATCACTCGTGGCACACTTGAATTGAACGTATAATTAGTACGTCATTAAAATTTATGATTTTTGATGTTTTGACAAGACGCAGCTTCATGGAATGAGTAAGACGAATTTAGTAATATTTTGACATTCGTGTGTGATTTTTGGATAACTATTAACTTTTTCTTGTGCTTAAACAAATTTGGATGTATGTTCATAATTTTTCATATAAAACTTTTTGCAAAACAATTATCCCAGCACCTGAAGGTTTTGTGCAATTATAAAACTAAATTGAAAATTCTCGTTAAGCTGTGTGACGAGGTAATCTACGCGAAATTGTAATTAATTGTGCTAAAATAACCTTTAATGTCGTCGCGGGACACTGGAACATGGCAGCTTGACAAATCAGTGCTTGTAGTTTGAATTGACTTGTATTGACTTTGAAAATGGTCAATTTATGTAAGTTAACGTTGCCGCATACTTGCTGATTGCTAAGGAAACTGTTTGTAACTGCAACTGTCGTTTCACTTCCTTTAGACATGCTCGGTATGTTTGAGAACTTCATACTCTAGGGATTTTTCACTTCTAACAGGCACTAATTACAGGACACGTGTTATTCGAGGAAGATGCAATAGCAAAATAAATATTCGACTCGTGTGGACAGTAAAATATTTTCATAAAGTTTTCACAAATAAAATCAGAAATCGATTTTGTTTATGTTGCATTTGAGAATCGATCTATCAGAGAAGACATTCTAGTGATGCAATTATTTGTTCAGGGTTAGTCGAAAATACTGAATTCGATAGAGATATACCGCTAAATTACTGAAACATAAATATGTTCATCATGTTATTGGCGATATGGCAGCTAAACCCAGTAATACCATCATTTCCTGCGAAGTCAATTCAACTGAGTTAGTGTAGACTCAAGTGATGAGTGAATTAGAACGAAAACCCACCACTTTTAAATTGAATAATGTAAAAAATAAACAAATACACATAACACATAAACAGATCACTTTTAAAAATCCTATCTACGTCTATCTTACGATTCAAATGCGATTATCGAAAATTTTATAGCGTTGTTTCTTTCAATTGTTCGAGAATTAAGTTTTGTTCCAGGTATAAAGCGTGAGGCTTTCTATAAGCATCCTAGTAAAGTTATATCTTACTTTTAGTAGATTTATTTACCGTATATAAAAATCAAATAGTACTCTCGCATAGTTGCATATAATTGCATATTTCAATCTTTTTTAAGTCCAGTGGTAAACAATATGAAATTTCTGGTATGCACATTGATAATTCCCAAATTTTGGAGAAGGTTGCAATAAATATAAGAATACAACTGAAAAAGCAATAAACAATAAAATGAGCAAATACACAAACCAATAAACTCGAATATTTCTAGGAAAATCCCTGAACGGTAACGGTAGATATTCATTGTATACACGAATGCTGGTAAAAGTGGGTACAATGAATATAAGACCGAAAATTCTCAGCTGGATATATCTTTTACTTATGTTTCACTTTTCTTTTTAAAAATTTTGATATTGTAATTATTTAAATGTCATAATCTCATCATATTATGTTCAAGTTTCTAGACTAAGAGTATCATATTAGTAGTATATTTGTAAATTGTGAATCAAGATTAAGACTGGTTTGTTCAATAAAATTCATAATGCATTCATTTATACTTTTTATCCAATAATTTAAAAAAAAATTTTTTTTTCATATTTTGCTGCATATATTGTAATAGTGAGTGCATATTTCCCAAAAAATCTGTGCATATATATGCGCATATAATTCAGTTTTTTCGTGCATATAATCCGTTCTGTAGTAGTTATAAATATACCTCTTATTCGGCCCAATTCTTTCAAGAAATCTATCGTAGCAACTTGCTAATGGTGTCAAAATCGCATAAAAACTTCATGTTTAGTGGAGATTATTGTATTTGCTTTGAGGGAACGATTAATTTTTGTAGTTACAGTAGCAACTTCACTTAAATCAATCTTAAATTCATAATAATCTGCAAGTAAACTTTTTTGACAGTTAAAGCATCATACATTTATTTTGTTTATATACGATGGTTATCACAATAAACAAGCAATTCTTATACAACTTTACATCCGATTATTTCAGTTACAAAACGTGCACAATAAAATATGATTAGTGACTTGGATGCAGCATTTAATTATCTACAATATTTATTACAAGCAGTTTTGTCAAAAACCTTACTGGCCACTTTTGCACAAGGAAAACTAATTTCTCATGTTAAACGCCTATGGCCAGATTTTCATGTTACGTCTGGTTAAGAATGTTAATTCCAACGGATCAATACAATGTAAATGACAAAAAATAATATTCTTTTTAAATGTATGCTATGTATTTGTTCGTTAATTTAGCCTTGATTGTTTTTAAACTTCATTTGTGTATAAATAATAGCTAATAAACTATCCAATATAAATATAATAAAATTAAATAATGAAAATGATAGAGCCCCAACGTCATCTACGCACCACTCAAAATAAAATTAAATTAACTCAAAAATAAAATTAGCGTAAACAAATTTATTTATGGAGGATAATAATGCATTAATAGTATGTACTAACCATATAGATACAAACAAAAATCTATATTGATATTTCTAATTTGATCGAGCTAAACGTCATTTTAAAAGTATTATTCTCATAGATGTCCATAATTTGTTCCTTTTATAAATGATTATAGATAAAAAGTGAAATACTAAAATGTTCTTTTTTCTATCCTTAAAATATTTATAGCTCACGAAAGAAGCATTAAAAATAATTAATGGAAGAGGTACGTGATATACCAATTTCAAAAGAAAGATGAACATCTTATTATACATATAGGAAAATAAATATATACAGAGTGGTGAATTGATTTGTGCAATATAGGAAGTACAATATTCATATTTTCAGTTAGCGAAATGTCGTTCACTATTGATTTTAGAGCAAAATACTACAAACAAATACTGTAGATAATTAAATTCTGCATCTAATCACTAATCATATTTTATTTTACACCTTTGGTAACATGTAGTTTTTTGTATAAAAGTGCTCATAAATAGTGATAGCCATGGAATTTAAACAAAAATACAAACATATACAAAATAATTTTCAATATGACAGTTCGCGCATATGCATTTTAATTTTAATCAAATCAGAAAAATGAATGTATAGGTTATATCATCTGATATCTGTCATCCGTCAACGTGACCTTCAATTTATTTTTGGTTTATGTGACGTCACATCATTAAATATAATTTCAAATTGGAAATACGATATAATTATTAGGTTACATGTAGTTTTTATTGAGACCACAAAATAATTAATTTATTTATATTATAATTTGTTTCAAATCATATTCTGCTTGCATGGTAATATATTTTTGAGCTTACCAGCCGTTAAAGCACGGATCCCAAGAAGTTAGCTATGGGTATCTACAAGAGTAAGTCTTACCTATCGCACGTATAAGCTCATTTTTGAGTCCGTAGAATACAGGTGCACTATTTTCAAGATAACGTTTTTCTGTGACGATTTTTTCGACTGCGATAACGCATACTTTAATGAAGCTATGAATGTCAAATTTCGAATTTAGATGTTCATGTTACGAGCTGATTAGATTTTGGGAGGAATCCATCAATTAGAAATGGTAATTTATATTTTAGTTACTAATATTTATATTAGGACTAGACCTAAAAACATTGTGCTAGATATAGGTAATGCAAGGTTAAAAAATATTAATTATTAAGATATTTGAGTTTAAAAATCCAATATAATGATGTCAAAGTATTATGCCGCATATCTATCCTATTCTGAATTCTTTGCACTTCACTTATTTTTGAGCTGTCATATTGTCGAAGTGTCAAAAAAATTGCTAACTAATATGAAGGTTTTTTTTATTTTACTTTGAATTCGTTATTTATTTCCATGGGCCAATATATCCATTTACGAATAAATTATTCGTCGAATAAATAAAAAACTACGCATCAAAAAATGACAGCTATAACAATTACTATCATTTGAGCTATGATTTCGATGCGACATTTTTAATTTAATCAGCGAATAATTTATTCGGTACTTTATTGTGTAGATGAAAATATCGGCCCTAAGATTATTAAATATTACTTTAGGTCGACTCAACGAAATTCAAGACTTGTTGAATGACATAGGTTAGCAAAATTTATCAATGGTAATCAAACATTTGACTAAAATAATCTTACAGTTTATTCATGTTTCTTCCTGAAATAAAATGGAATTTATGTATATTTTAATTACCTACCACGAAAAGACATTTTAATTTCATTTAAATAATTTTCTAAACAATAAAATAAAACATTGATGCGACTACAATTATTTACAATCCCTACTCTTTGAAATCCATTTATACCATCACAATGAACTCACAATGGGCGCATAAACCATAAACTAAATATGACAAATTTATATCAAAATCGTGTAACATTTACGGAATAATTAGTAGTAATGTATTTTTTTGTTTGTTTTAAATATTCTGCAGTAAAGCGATATAACGAATTGAACATATTTTGACGTCACGGATACTCGCAGTTCAAGTTCAAATGGCGCGTCTGCCGTTGCGCCCAACGCCTATTGTGTGCTAAAATCGAACTACGAAATGTCATTCCATTTGTTTTATTTGGCGGTATTTAAGATTATATTTATGGGGTAAATAGCTCCGTGGTAACGTGTCTGACTGTTGATCGTGAGATCCTCAGTTCGAATCCCACTGACGACAGTTACAAATTTAAATTTACCCCTGTGGTTCCCTCTCCACTAACATCTTTGAGGGCTATGATTTGACGGCTGGTAACCGCATTTCATACGTAAAAATATATCAATTACCGAGATCTGCGTAAGCAGAGTGCCACACCCATAATGGGTAAAAGGCGTGATGATATATTTATTTTTTATTTTGTTGGGCTTCTATTACTAGTTACATAATTACACTGTTTTATTGTGCTGTGTTGAAAATCTGTTGAATAAAATTGTGTATTGAGGTTAGGTTACATCACTACTAGCGCCACTGTTCTTAAATTTTCGTATGATGTTTACTCGAACATAAAGTAAAAGGAGTTATATCTTTATTTATATTAAGTATAATTGTTGTAAATTAAGACTTATAATATGTAAATATTATTTTTACATTAAAAAATATATAATATCTACTATCATGAAGAATCATTGTTTTAGTGCCACTGGAGAAGTACCAGTGACGTCACACAAACTTTAAAAAATCATATAAAAAGCATCATTCATATCTAGTTCTGAGGCACCAGAAAATTTTTGTCCAAGAAAACTTGCTGTATATCGGGTAATATATATTATTTTTACATCGTCATATCTATCTCTAATAAATTTTCATAAAAATATATTTAAAAAATCATTGTGGCTTAATGTATAACAATTAAGACTTTTTAAAAGTGTAGATAATCTTCAATTTAGGTCAAGATTCATAAAAAAAAAATTACAAAAAAATGACGAAGAACTCCTTTGCTATTGCAAGTTCAATATCGGTTCAAGACTTTATTATAAGAACTAACACAGTACTAAATATTTTAGATAACAGCCAAGAAACAAGACAACTAATTACAATATATACAAATTCCTTCTTGCCAAATAAATGATAAACTAGTTACTCATCTGTTTTTGGTAGAATGTAACTATAAAGAACTAATAATAAAAAAATATTGACAATTATCGTTGTTTTTTGCGGAATTTTGATATACAAAAATCGGTGTAACATTTTACGAATTGAAATACCAATGATTTTGCCTTGTGAGTACGAAAGTTTACCTTCCGTATCCAATCTTCACATGTAATGATTAAAATATGCAACGCATTAATATGTAAAATACGCGTCCGTTTGCACACTTACTCATACGGTACCCAAATTGAAATAAAATTATCTCCCATGTTCCATTAGTTTGCAGAATGAGTAAATTCCGGGTAAAGTTAGCAGTTGGCGTGTTTCAAAGCGCTGAAATGAAGTCCAACTTCGTTACCTACACGGTGGAATCAAATCACTTAACTGTAAAGAGCATTACACGGCAATCGTGTCCGAGTGCTTAGTTTTGACCGGCGCGGCGGACGGGCGGCGGCGCGCTAAATCGTGAACATCTGTGTTTTAACATTCAACCGTGTTCGTTCGTAAAGCAAAGGTTGGAAGCAGTTAGCTCGTTAGAATATAAGGAAGTGATAGGACGAGATGAGTCCATAAGCGTTACGAACCGATGCTCAATTATGACTGCTCGAAGTACTTACGAAGCAGATTACTGGTTAGCGGAATTCTGGTGGTACAAATTTACAATAATTCGTTGTACTAAGGGATTAGGGCTACGACAAATAAATCTAATAGGTTATGAGTTGGATAGTTAGATAGTTTACCAAGAGATTCCTAGTTCAAATCCCGGGATCGCTTGAATTGTCCGTTTAAATCATATTGGAAGAGTATTTACTTACTTAATACTAGAGCCTTTCTACCCTTATGGTGGTAAGGTTAGGTGTGGGTTTTTTTAAATATTTTGTTCTATAGATTTTGATTCTTTTAATGTTTAACGTTTTTCTTTTCTAATGCTTCTTCTGCGTTATCCTTGCTTCGTGTACTTTTCTTGTGAATTCGAAAAGAAATTCCGTAAAATATTCAAGTGAAACTTAAGATAATTTAAAATATTTAAATGAATTGAAATCAGAATTTTATGATCTTTTTAAATTTAAGCCTGTGCGCCCAATAATAATAATAATAATAATATTATCTTACAAATGTGGTAACGTCATGTTGACACAATACACTTCATAGAACATTGCAACAAAGTAAAAAAATTTTGAGTTTATTTTTAAAACCTAATTTTACTCGAAAATAAAATGTATCATAGAATTTATTGAACTATTCAGTAAGGGGGTATAAGGTGCATTTTCTGAAAATTTCATAACTTTTAAGATTATATTATATATTATATTTACAAAAATATAGAAAAATATATTGAGTAGCCCTTCCGTTCCTCGCTTCCATGTCGGTACATAGGCGAAGCAAGCTCGTCACTTCGTTCCTCGCTTCCATATTTATTAGTACTTTTTGACAATTAAGTTTAATCTCCTTTGTGAGATCTTTAATTTGATACCAGACACGGTAGTATATAAATAACATTTATATAAAAAAAAACAATTGACAATCGTCCAAAACAACTTTTTGACACTTGAGTATAAATCTCCACCGTGAAACCTTTAATTTGATACCAAACACGGTAGGATTTAAATAACATTTATAAAAACAATTGACATTCGTTCAAAATAACTTTTTGAGTTTAATCTCCTTCGGAGTCTTTTAATTTGATACCAAACACGTTAGGATTTAAATTATCGAAACTGTGGAAGAATTTGTCCAGGATGTTCAGGAAACATCACAAATATTTCTCAAACTGTAACCAAAATTATTGTAGCAAGTATCATGCGAATTGTTTTTTTTTTTCATTATTAAATATATTTAAAATTACGATGAAAAGTGTATTTGTAATTCACATCCTATGTTGCATTTTATCTTGAACAGTACTACATACTACTGTATAGGTGTCAGTAGTAGCCTATCCTATGAGGATAACTTTGACATCTTCTGTTTTTCCATGTTAAGCTTTGTATAATGGCGAGTGAAACGTCTAGCCCTGTCTCGGATTATGATACGGTCCAAGCGTTTGCATATTTTTATCTCAACCTAATCCTGGATGATAAATCTAAAGAATGTGAAGTACGCAGTGGTGAAATTATTCAATTAAACTTACAGATAAAGAAAAATCTATAATTGACAGCTGCTTATGCAATTGAAAATTTGCAGAACCACAGCCGTTCTGTTCGCTTCTGCTGGTGATTTTTTAATTAAAGGTATTCGGATGTGTGTGGCAGCCACAATCATCTGAGTGGAAACTTGTCACAGGAAAATAAACGAGGGCTCGAATTGGTTTCCATCTCGAATTTTACGTGTTCGATAAAATGTCCCACATATACAGACCGTCACGTCACGTTTATCATTGCATTACATAATATTTGTTTATGAATCTTTCCTCGGAATTAGTCATGAATAATTTCGCTTTTTATCAGTGGTGAAAATTAGATCATCGATTTGAATTTGTTGAAGTTAAAATTATAGATAAGAATTGATCAATATTTTTATTTACCTACATTAGATATTAGAATTGACTGTGGGTGTGGGACAACATTTTAATTGTTTTTACCTCCCGCCACATCCTTTAAGGGAGATATATGAATATTGCTAAAAATTGGGTAGTGAGTTTTCAGTGGATGAGCACGTTTTAGGGTCCCTAGAATACGAATTTAATAGTTTCGCGATGATGTCTGTATGTGTGTCCGTCTGTTTGTCTGGTTAGGTTAGGTTAGGTCTGTCTGTCTGTCTGTCTGTTAGTAAATTACGGTTTGATGAAAATTTTGTTATTAGAATAATGTTTCAAATATTATCTACAATTAGTGTTTGAAACATTTTTCTCTTAGTTTATCATTTAATTTTTTGGTTGGTTCAAGACTGGCCAGTTCATGTTAATTTAATATTAGATAGGAAATGATTTAAGTTACAGCACTTGTGCGTTTGAATAATAATACCGCACTGTTTATTTGGATTTTGCGTGCTTTTCTGTTATAATTTTCAATCCTGGAAACTATACTATTATTTGAAAATCTTTCATATTTAAATTATATCATACGACGTCAGTTTAAAATCCCTATGACTTACCTTAAATAATGCTTTACCAATTTTACATCCCGTCAGTTGTGAGAATAAATGCAATAAATCTAATTTGATTATGTATTGTATATCTATACAGTTTTTATTATTTTTATGAGATATGCGTATATTAATATAATAAATATGCATCTTTAAATTCGATTTAATCACCAATTGTTCGATTTTATTTCACTGTTAGCAATTTAGTATTATGATTTCATATGCAATTTTAATGTTGTTTGCTTCTAGTGGTGTGAAACTGACTTTTTGTTCTACGATTCAGGTTATCGCTGGGCAAAATGCTTACGTGTGTGTTTGTTTGATAACAATAAAAGTTGGTCATAGCGATTTGTATTACGCATAATATCCCGCCATTTTATCAATGGGGTCTGTGTTATAGAGAAAGAAACAATTTATCAAAAAATTACTTAATATGCTGGCTTGTAATAATAAATAAAGCTACAAGCTACATACAATTTTGTAGGTAAAACGTAGTTTTAATTAAAATTAAATTTAAGATAATGCGCCATTGCCGAGGGTCACATTGACGGATAACAAATATCAGATATAACTATACATTTATTCTGTCCAATTCTGTCACTTTGATTTAACGACTGAGTGATCGTCTATGGCTTGGCTATCATCGTTTTCCAATACAATTACGTTACTAATTAAAAGTGACATGACATTTATCTCTTTCTCTATCATTATGTCCATATTTCTCTTTTCATTGAAACGGCCCTTGTATCATCTACTAATTCGTAATATTTTTTTATTGTAAGATATAAATAAGCAAGGCAAAAGCAAATAGTTTGCTTTAGAAATGGATGTATGGAAAAGAAGTTGCGGAACATCAAAGTTAGATTGAATTTTAAATCAAGAAATCAAAGCAAAGTCACTTTTTGGGTCTGGTCACTATTTGTCCCTTTTTTAAATTTAGATTTATGCATTTTTCTTATATACAGGCTGTAGAATTTAAATGAATGGGTAAAGAGATACAGAAGTGTTAAAAATAACATTGAAATACCTATAAGCTAGATACATTTCATTTCTACATTGTATGAAAATTGCAATGAAAAATCTTTAATTTGTGCTACTTTATTGCAAGAAGGAAGGAATAAATTAAAGAACATATAACCTCCCGCCCAAAATACTACTCTTAAACGATACAAAGTAGTATTTGATGATACAGAAACATACCTTCTTATTTGTTTATTTTCTTATATTTGAGAAATGTAATTTTATTTCGTATGTTTATTTAATTTTATGAGAAATATTTCACTAAGAAAACAACTTCACAATCAAAATAACATGTGTCACATTACGTACATCTAATGAATATTAATAAAATTAGTGTAATCAAAACACATGTAAAATTAAATATTCTACAATTATCAAAATAACATAAATGGCTGAAAAATGAAATTTAACTGTGTTTTTCTCACGAAAAACTGTTCAAGGCTTCAAGTAAACTGCTACTTCCGGTTGACCAATTGTATTCAAAATCGAATCAGCTCTTCATTTAAATATAAGAAGCAATAATTCACAAAATTGTATTTTTTGGTATTATAGTATTTGAGGTATGCGAGACGAAAAAATTACCATAGACTACACTCACACACACACACATACAGACATTATGGCGAAAATAGTAAAATCATATTGTAGGGACTCTAAAACGTGCTTATTCATTGAAAACTTACTACCCATTTTTTTGACCAAAAACAATACCTCCTTACCTAGAGGTAGACGGGAGGTACAAATGAATTTGTATACAGTAATTTAAGTACTTAGATCCTATTTTAGATTTTGATAATACAACGTGTGATATTTATTATTCACTATGTACATTTAATACAAATATTGATATTTTAGCTACTTTCATTTAATAAGCTATGACATACATACCTCGTATGATTACCTGATCTTATTGTACATGTTATTACGTGGAATCAGCCATTTAAATATCCTGCCATATATCTCTTGTCCGTGAGTGTATAGGCGACACTAACAGTCTCGAACGCTATATCTGGCATTGACATTAACGGATAAATCGAGATTTTAAATTATAGCCAAAATTTTTAGAAGCATTATAATGTTAATGTATACAACTCTAAAAAAAGCAGCCAGGAAGTATAAAATGCTAAAAATCAAGTTCCATTTGACAGGTATACTCCGACATAGAAACAAAAAAGACAATTAAACAAAGGTGCACCAAATATTCAGCCACGCCCATGCACGCCTCTAACCAATATCAAATAGAAACCGATTAATTACTTAACCTAAATGTCAACGAGTAAAAAAGTTAAAAAAGTACAGGTAGCGTAACGAAAAACGAGTTTAGCTAATTCTTGCGTTAAACCCTACTTCCTTTTAATTTCTGGCCGCGGAGCAAAATGATGATGAACCCTGTAAAAAGCGCAGTTTATTTGCAATAATTAATGACGTCATCAGCAGACATAGCCGACGCAGATTATGAAGATGAGCGCAATAAATTCATAGCGATAAATAAATATTAAACGGCGGACATGGGTTTAAGTTTTTTTTCGCTCTAAGCGACGCGTAAGCATAACAAAGAACTTGATAAATTACGGATTAAGTTTCACAAATATAATAAAAGAACATTATAAAATGTTTTACCTACTAAATGTCAGAAACAAGACTTTATAGCGCGACATTATTCATAAACGAAGTTAAGCTTATTTTGCAATCTGATATTTTAACGGTTTCCTGAACCGAGCTGCAAATGACAAATTACCGATGATTTCTTAATAATAATAATAATAAAATAATAATATATCATCACGCCTTTTACCCATTATGGGTGTGGCACTCTGCTTGCGCAGATCTCGGTAGGTGATATATTTTGGCGTATGAAGTGCGGTTACCAGCCGTCAAATCATAGCCCCCAAGGATGTTAGTGGAGGGGGAACCACTGGGGTAAATTTAAATTTGTAACTGTCAGCAGTGGGATTCGAACTGAGGATCTCACGATCCACAGTCCGATACGTTACCACGGAGCTATTTACCCCATCGGTTTGACATTAATTCTATCGCCAATAATAATTGAAATTTTCAGCTATTTGTTTTTACCTTCCGCACATATATGTTAGAGAGGTATTGTGACGGCTCAAATTTTCGATAGTGAGTTTTCAAAAGATAAGCACATTTTGCAGTTTCCAGAATACGATTTTGCTATTTGCACGATACCGTTTGTCAGTCTGTGTGTGTTTATATGATAATTTTTTACGTTTTTTAAAACTAATAGAATGCTGAATTGTATCACGTGTCTGATAATAAAGCTCTAGTGATTATTCCCGGGAATAATCTCTAGCTTTTTTTGTTTTTGTTGACAAATGTTATATGTCAGATAGTTATCATTAACACTAGCAAAAAATGAGCAAAAAAGATAGATGTAGTGCCGTGCCTGATAATGAAATCAAAAAGTAATCTAATTAAATATAACTCGAGAGTTCGATAAATTAGAAAATAATTCTCCAGGATCTTTCTCAAACTTGTTGCCATTTCGTGGTTATTGCCTGATAACAAGTTTTCGAAAGATCTGTCAAATTATTTTAAATTTATTCTCACTCTCTTGTTATATTTATTACTGATTATTTTTTGACGTTTCTTTAAACCAATGAAATGCTTTATTGTATGTCACGTGTCTGCGTTTTAACCAATCCTGTTATTATTATTCTGAGAATAATGCTCTTGTGATTATTCCCGGCAATATTCTCTGTAGCTTTTTTGTTTTTGTTGACAGATGTCAAATGTCAAATAGGTATCATCAACACAAGTAAAAATGAGCAAAAAAGATAAATTTAGTGCTATGCCTGATAATGAAATAAAAAAGTAATCTAATTAAATATAACTAGAGAGTTCGATAAATTAGAAAATAATTATCCAGTATCTTTCTCAAACTTGTCGCCATTTGGCAATAGCAACAAGTTTTCGAAAGATCTGTCAAATTATTTTCAATTTATTCTCACTCTCTTGTTATATTATTACTGAGGATATTTGGTTTCAAACAAATGATGATCGAAGAGTGTAGTCACCTATAAGCAAAACACGTACGTCATCAAGTAATATTACTATGCGTGAGTCTTCTGCTTATTTATTTTCCTATACCTTCATAGCGCATTGGCTTGACATTTAAAAATAATGCATGTTTCCAATAACAGTCGAAGTAATGTTTCGTTTTACTTGTCTTCTCTTAATATTTAATGTAGTTAGATTATTCATACATTAACTCTATTTTATTATTTGGCGCAATCGGGCGGTAGGTATTGTGTTCGACAAATATCCGTAAAATTTTTTACAAGGGTCTTTGATTTTGAAAGACTCAGGTCGCTCACTAGAGATTTGGTGTAGAAAAAATATTGTTTATCCTCCAGCAGATTTTGAAAAGGGTGTGTATGTGTTCATAAATATGAGCAGGGCAACAAATTGAGATTCAAAGAACGTTACCCATATAAAAATGTTTCGAGGGAAGATGCTAGTTCAAACACATTGAACGACTGATGAATAAAAGATTATGAAAATGATTTACTTGGGTTGGGTGAACTATGGTGGTACCGGTGTATCAAAAAAGATGAAATATATTTCTCTTGTTCAATTGCCTGAAACCTGATATCTCTGAAATTAAAACAAATAATGAATTATTTTCCCAAACTCGTCGTTGGGTTTCTCAAGAACCATTATATGGTAATTAATGATCAATTTAGTTTAATGGACTTTTTTAAATCTTACAAATACAGCGGTGTTGTGGAAACAAAGTGTGCTGTGACAGAGCTCTGTTGGCCCTTTCATTAATCTAACCCACGTCCACGAACGGGCAATAAATATCAACTTGTACCCGGATAAAATAAACTTATTTCTTGATGTTTTTGTTTCGTGTCGTGTAGTGAGTTGCGTCTGTTCAGTATTCAGTTCCGTCGTATTTGTTCACGCTTTGTGTTTTGTTTTCGTCTGATGCCATTCAAAATGCTGGTTTCGTCATCGTCATTCACTTTTATTGTTCTTCGTTTTTGTTTTATTGTTCACTTTGTAAAGGTTGAGTTTCGTTGGAGTGATTTGTTATAATTATTTTGTTTGAAATGTTTGTTTAAAAAAGTGTTTAATATTTATTGGACGGGGACGTTTAAATGGCGTAGAATGGATATTAAATTATTGAAACCTAATTTAGTTATGT
Source organism: Poecilus cupreus (assembly GCA_963942605.1). NCBI lineage: Eukaryota > Metazoa > Arthropoda > Insecta > Coleoptera > Carabidae > Poecilus > Poecilus cupreus. Next base: position 15,937,464 of record OZ012719.1, on the reverse strand, counting down.
TATGCTTTTAAATGGGCGCAGTGTTTCATTACTCAACGAAAAAGGATTTTATGTTTTCTATTGTTTCGTTTTTTAATTTCTTATTATAATAAAGTTGACGATAATTCTATTTTTAGAATTTTACTAAATTTTAACTGCAGGCCGAAGATTTTTTTTATTATTTTGTTCCATATCACCACACCAAAACCTAGTCAAATAACAATTAAAAAATTTATTCTGCAATATTCGGATTTGAACCTGGAACTTTGCGGGTCATAATATTGGTTTACACCGGATTGGTTGAACTTTCGATTGTTTTCTGTTATTTATAGCTTTGTGGTAACGCATAGGATTGTGGATTAAGAATTCAAGAGAATCAAAAAAATAATTTCCTATTTCACGTACACAAAGTCAATTTTGTGACACTGTTTTTCTAAAAAAACAATGCTACAAAATTGAATTTTGTGCAACTGTTTTTGGGGAATTTATTACTTGTAAAATTAACAGTCTGTCAAACTTGGGGCTGTCATTGCTCACGTAAAATTATTGAATCGGAGCCCCTGCGTCGGGGTTGCGGCCTGGGATTCGATAGGCCCCGCAGGCAAAGCCCCTTGGTGACCAGTGGTATATTAAACATGCCGTATAATTTTATTTTGTTTTTATTTTTATTGAATTTATGAACGTGAAATAGGAACAACTCGTATTACAAAAAAGGTCATTCTAACACTAGTTGGTCAATATACTATATTTCTACGATTGTTAAAAAATCGGGACTTTTTTTTAATGAATTTCAATGCGCGGTAACATTCTTAGCAGCATAATTTTTTTTATTATTATGTTACCATGGTATTCAGTTTTGTTTTGTTTTTTTTTTTTACACGGATTGGGAAAATGTTTTCGCACGGGAAATATTTATATTTATAAATCAGATCTTGAGATTTATCTTTATAAATTTGATAAAAAAATGATAACAAGGAACTAATCAAATATGAAATTGTTGATGTAACAAATGAACTAATAGCGTCATGTTTGAGTCACATTTCAGCTGGTTCAATGAAAGAACAATGTATCTAATAATATAACTACGAGCGAGGTGAGCTTATATTATACCCGTCATTTCTGTCTGCTTTTTTGAAGCGTTTAAATAAGTACAATTACGTGTGTTCCATTTTGATTTAGGGAATTTATATAGGAATTTTTGCCCTGATAGGTGTTGTACATAGTCTTAAATGCTCTTACCATTAATTACCATAATGGGTAAAAGTATAAATATTTCCGAAAAAAATTTCGAACAAAACTTATTTTTCATTAAAATAGTGTGTAACTTTATATTTTTAAATGGAACATTCTATATATTTTTGCAAAATTTTAAAGAACATTTGTTTCTCTTTAAAAAAGTTCTTATTCATTATAAACCTAAAACGATCAGTACAGAAACTATTCATGTTTTTATTAATGATGAATCACACACGGAAAGTGAGCCATATGAGAATACATTTATAAAAAATGTTCGAATTTTACATCAATTCAACCAACTAAATAAAATATAACAAAAAAGCTGATAAACTAGGTGAAATGAACTGCGTCCGTACGTCCGTAGTGCCATCTGCTATTTTCTAAGATGAAAAAAGTATAATTGAGCCACCTACCAAATTTTTAAAAAGGCTAAGTAATTTATCATGTGTATCACATATACATTGTCGACCTAAAAAAAAAAAATTTGAACCAGAGGTGAATGACCGAAGTGCTTAGCACCTGTAGCTGGTTAGGTGAAGGGTTGTGCCCGAAGTTTATTCCTTTATTTGTTTGTTGTTTGCTAGAAGAAAGTTTTGAAAATTGGTATGTTTGCTTACTCAAGTGTGCTGTATACTGTGGTGGAAACAAATTTTGGTTATTTTTCTTTCAAATATTCCTGAGGGCACATTTATGAAACCGTATTTACTTTATGAATGTTGGTTACAAATTAATTTGTGTAATGAAAAACAATGGCAAGTGCTATGATACGTTCGGTGTGGCCACTAAATGATTGTTTAATAATTACATTGGCACATTTTTCCATAATTCAGTTACTTGTTTGTAGATCGTACAAAAGAAGTTTAGATATTTAAGTTCAATTCGCTTGTGTGCGACCTTAATTTGACTCCTAACTCGACAAGATTCAATTAGCTTCTTTAAAAATAACGTTACAAATTAATATATAATTTTATATTAACATAAACAAACATAAACAAAAAATAAAATGAATGTAAAAAGTACAACAATCACGGTCGGTTAGAAAGACTTTTGGATTATCTTCTGAAAAATATTTTCTATAACACTGTTTTGGAAACTGGGCATTCCACTACTAAAAACTGTTATGGAATCACTAACATTCCATACGCGGCGTATGGAATATTTTCGACGAATAAGAACCGCTTATTAGCGCGACATATGAAGTATCTTGATTCAGTTACTATGGTTACGTCTGTTTGTTTTAATTTGATTTATTTGAGTTTGACGTTTTCAACAGATTTATATTTGTATTTTTGTATAATTTCCAAAACCTTTTTATAGAAAGTATAGTCTACAACATGTAACGGAATGGCCTATCCCACGCTCGCAAACCGTAGCCCTCGCCTTCGGCTCGGACTACAAACTTTTTGCTTCCGTGGAATATATGCCATTCCATTACTTGTTGTAGAATATACTATTTTTAAATAGCAAATTTTTGAGAAGAATGCTGATGATCTGAAAGAGATTGAATATGTTGGTTGATACGTATAGGTTTTTTATAAACTAGTTTTTCTTTCTAAAAATAAACCAAGGAAATGAAATTGTGTCATTTTCTTTTATCTCCATAGTAAACTTGATATTATGCAAGTAGATTCACAAAAAGGTTTAGCGCTAATTCCATTTTTATTACTAGTCGTAACTTCATTTTCCATTCTTAGAACATATTTATTTTAACTAAGATTGATTTTAAAATTGATTAGCATAAAATTTGGCACATTTTGTTAATTAAATTAATTTAGAAACAAAGTTACAGATGTTAGTGTTAATTCCATTTGTGAATCTGCCTGATTCTGTCTGCTATTAATAGCAATAATGCTTTGCAATACAAAATAAGACAGAAATTAAGAGTCAAATAAACTATTAAAATTGTTAAGAAAATTTTTCAAACTGTCTTGTCGTTGAGTATGTTTAGGAATTGTTTGTGAAAAGTACAAACGAACCTCGCTTACCTGCAGGTAAATTCCACATAAGCATGGCTTGTACATAATTGTTGTAGTATCGCTGAAAAAACATATGATGTACGAGTTATGTTTATATGAAATTTATATGTAGATAAGCGCGCTTCGCTTGCGCTTTTCACAAACAAACCCTAAGCCTACATAACAAACTTGAATCACATTATTCATGTTTAATGGAACTTATATTATGATAAACTCGCTTCCACGTTCTTCTTTGAATGAAAAAAAGTAACCCGTTGTTTTGGTACTGCTATATTCGCAACTTGAATATTTCTTGTGCATGTGGTAATAGTATATTCTACAACAAGTAATGGAATGGCGCATATTCCACACGAGCAAGAGTGTGGGATATGCCATTCCGTTACATGTTGTAGACTATACTTTCTATAAGAAGATTTTGGAAATAATACAAAAAATAGAAATACAAAATTGTTGAAAACTTCAAACTCATATAAATAAAATTAAAACAAACAGGCGTAACCATAGTAACTGAATCAAGATACTTCATATATCGCGCTAATATGCGGCTCTGATTCGTCGAATTTATTCCATACGCGGCGTATGGATGGAATAATAGTTATTCCAATACAATTTTTAGTTGTGGAATGCGTAGTTTCCAAAACAGTGTTATAAAAAATATATTTTATGCATGCGTGTAACATTTCAGTGTTTTCCGTGTAATATTTCAATATTTAATAAGTGGAACTTGTGTGTAACAAATCGTTTTCTGATGTGAAACATTTAAATATATTCCTTTCTTTAAATTGCGCTACTTAAATGAGATAATCTGTATTAAATATAATATAGAGACAGATGTTGTATTGTCGTGTGAAATATGGTAATATAGTTTTTATTTATAAAAAACAGTTTTCCCATGTTAAATGCATATGACAACATAACACTAGGACATACGGTATAACAATATAATACCAAATAAACAATCTTATGTAATATATTATTTATAATTCATAATAAACAGTCATCAGCTCAGAGCAATCGTATTATTTGAGGATCGCTCCCAACGCTGTGTCGTACTTTTTCGAGCTAATTTCACTTTCTTATTCTTCAAATAAAACACAATGCTCGTGTTACTTTCACCAATAGCGTCTTCGATCGCAACGTGCTGTCATTATGAAAGTCTTGTCTAGCTCATTTTTAATTAATAATAAAATTGATAAGGAACTACTGACGTAGCCCAGGCCTACGTTCTAATGGACAAGATTCTGAAGCGTGTTACTTCTGTCAGATTACAATCAATATTGTAGTTGGCATGTGTGACGTCATGCTGTCGACCGTGTACTGTCATTATAGCGAATATTTGATCATTGATTATTTTTTTCTACAGTGCGTCAGCGTTCGATACTTACTATCTCGTATTTTGTGGTTTTTATGTTGGCGTAAATTAAATTGTATATTTGTATCGTGTTATTATTGTTGGTGTTACAATTTAATAAAAAGACTATTTAAATTTGATATGTATTGATAATATTGTTGTATTAAATTTTAGCTTATTAATAATGAAAACATACATAAAATACCAGTGCTCTGTGTTTACCAAATATTGAATTATGTAACGAAAATGGAATTAGATGTACTTCCATAATTTCAATTTAATTGCAATTCATATTTGATCAAAATTAAAATTTCATAATACCAATGTTCAGGGGAACGAATTGAATTTCCGAGTTTGTCCCAAATAATTTGCATAACGCGCCCTTCATTTTCTACCCTTTTATTAGCCTCGTTGTTTGCCATCCGGAACTTTCTGAATGTTAAAAAATGTTCCAACATTTTAATTTGTTACCACTCATCAGAATTACGAATCGATAACGATTCAATCTATTCTGATAATTTAAATATGTATAAAAATAAATAAATGAATAATTCGGGGCTTTAATTTTTGAACGTTATTAGATTACGAGTATTCTTTACATTTTTGAACATAACAAAATTTAGTCGAAATAATTTATTTTTAACATAGGTCCAAAAAACCTTATACTCATAGTCCTTTAAGGTGAACCATCCGGGCCAATACGGGCTGAAGATAGCGCAAGATGAACATGACTTTTTTGAAACAATATATCATTATTATAATAAATGAAACATATAATGTTTTATACCTACGTTTGTAGATAAAAGTCCAAAGTTTTGTAATAAATTTTAAAATGCCAATTTTGTTTACATATTCATATTATACATGAACATAATTTTCAAAGTAGTCAAATGTGTATATTTATAAATATGATCGTCTATAACATACTAAAATTATTTTACATTTGAATTTACAGTTTTTGAGAAACAAATAAAAATATACCAAAAAGTGTGTTTTTTGGTATATTCTTATTTGTTTCTCAAAAACTGTACATTCAAATGTAAAATAATTTTAGTATGTTATAGACGATTATATTTATAAATATACGAATTATTTTCATTACTGTCGTCGTTCATGGGAATTAGAAATTCAGTATCAAAATTCTGAATTTTTGACCAACTAGACTTCAACGAATATTTTTTTATAGTTGAATGTTTCAGTTATCCTTTTCATCCACATATATAAATACTAGAATGTTCAAAGACTTCACAGTAATAATTGTTTTGTTTTTCGATAAGAATAATTGTAAGAAATAATTTATTGAAATTTGAATTTGCAAAACAAAATACATGGGACTGAACGAACCCAACGAAAATATGTTCTTCACCTGACATTGCAATATACAAGTCACTATAAAAAATCCATGATATTTTGACGAATGGAGGTTGTTGGACCATAAAGAACATGAAAATAAATAAAGAATACAGAATTTGCTGTTTTTAAAAAAAATAAAGTTTTCGTTCTTTCGACGCGTATGTTTGACCTTAAGTAAACTTATACATCCAAAGTCTAAATAGGAAATTTGAAAATGATATCGTCATTAGATTTAAGTTATCGTATGTGAAAATAGTAAAAACATATTCTAGGGACCTCAACATATATTGAAAATACGCTATCGAAAATGTTGACCCATCACAAAATATCTCTTATGCCTGTTTATGATTTATTAGGCAATAAATTGGCCAAGTTTTCAAGTTAATTTATTGTTCTGTATAGTAGACTCGGCGTAAATTTTTGTAATAAAACTTTTATTATAATGTGAACAGGTAAAAGGATACAGCAACACTTAAAAAAGCATTGAAACCCTTATACGTTACATTTCAAATCTGCACCTGGTATATTTTCGGGAGATAATATATCATCACACAATTCACACCTACATCATTTACCCATTTTTCGATAACATGGAAACAAAAACATCCTTAAATTGGTCTACTAATGCGGCAACTTTTGTCTAATTTAACCGAAGCCCAATGGTTTGCATCTTGGGATTCCAAACTATCAAAAGATGGCGTTGATCACAATTTCCAAAAGGTACATGTCAAATTCATTTTGTATGATATCTTATGATGGCTAATGCTTGCATTAGTATTGGTAGTTTCCTTTTATTAGCAGCAGAACTGCTGCCATACATACTGCAAATTTTCCTGTTTTTATAGGTTTTTTAAGAGAAAATTCAATCTTAACCTATAATCTACAAATACAATGAACCTTTCATTTTTACATCTTATTTAATTAATTCTGCTTAAACAAATGTTATACTTACATTGGAATACTCTTAAAATAACTACTATTGTTATTAATTTTTTAAAAATAACAATTTATTTCAAAACACAATGAAATTTATGTACCTTATGGTTAGTTTAGCTTTCTACCACTGGTTAGCGTATTTTAATTTTGAAAGCCCATGTACATTTTAAGATTTAGAGTTGATTTTATTTTATTAAATCAGTTCCCAGTTTTAGTTTTTTTTTTTACAACTTTTATTATTTTATGTATAGTAGTTTTATAAATAGTAAATCTACGTTAGATAACGATGTACGATTTCACTTTGTCATTTCAGAGAAGTACGCAAATGTTATTTAATTTAACTGTACGTACAAGTAAATTTGTTCTGTATTAGCTTAGTTAAGTTTTAGTATTTCTTCACTTGGAGTTCCATTAAAATTAATAAGGAACAGACAAATTCCTAGAAGCTACACACACCGCTGAGTCATCTTCAAACAACATTAGCTATGTATAGTTTTCGCTCTTCCAGCACATGTTCCAATGCAAATCGCTTCCCAGTTCGTGGTATAAAACTTCCTTTTGGTTTCAACAAATTCGTTAAGAATCAGAACAGTGTTTCACTTCAAAGAACAGCTCTCGTAATTTTCAGAGCCTCATAGTTCAGCCATGTAAGTTGGAATAAATTATGCAGATTTTCGGCAACATTTACATATTCAACTGGAAGGAACCGATTTCGAACTGAGAACTTAAAAACACGTTTGTAAGATTGAATTGTCGTGTTGGTTGGCCACCATTTTACTTTCGACCGCGTCTTCGCAATTATCAACATGAGGCAAGAATGTACTTATCTTCACTTTTATTTTGGAAAGGAGATCTTAACATGTGTTGTAACCAATTAAATTGCTTCATTTTAACAATGTACATCTTGCAGTACTGAGAAACCTTTTCACAGATTTTTACTATTCATTTTTTAAGAAACTGAGAATGAATAGACATATTTATTTGAAGTTTACGATTTACCTGTTTTGTTACATAATTTATGTTTTGGATAATCCTGATGTTGATGACGCCAGTTCAAAGTTCTTTATGTAATTACATTTATTTCTAAATGTCAAGTTGTTTGGAAAATATACAGTGTTTACTGTTTATAGTAAAATATACAGATTGTGTATAAAAACTAGTATAACGAAATTGTTTTCATTAAAATTCGTTTATCTGAACCCGAATGAATCATCTATATTTACAGAACTCAACAATTTTTTCAACGAATTGGACAGAAGATTTTGAAGACCGCAGTTCGGTTCCTATACCCAACAAATTTTCTGCGAAGACGCCCAACCCAAAATGGGTAAATGGCGTGATGATATACTGAGCGCAACATTAAACCCTTATCATACACAGTATAAAAAATTATTTACGATTTGTTAATTTTGCGGTTGTTAAGTATTTTTAGTTAATATTGACAAATATATTGCGTTAAATTAACATTTTGAACAAATATGACAATTTGTTAACTTTGTAAATTCTGATTTTTTTAACAAGAAAAATTGTAAATTAGGGTAAATAGCTCCGTGGTAATGCGTCGGACTGTGGATCGTGAGATCTTCAGTTTGAATCCCATTGCCGACAATTGCCAATTTAAATATACCCCTGTGGTTCCCCTCCACTAACAACTTTGGGGGCTATGACTTGACGGCTGGTAACCGCATTTCATATGCAAAAATATATCACTTACCGAGATCTTGCGAAAACAGAGTGCTACATCCATAATGGGTAAAAGACATGATGATATATTTATTGAATTTAAAGATTGTTTTTATTTATTTGCTAATTTTAGAAATAGACTCGTCAGTAGTAAATTTAATAAACTTATCAATTTGAAATTGTTAAAGAAAGTTTGTATCCTTTGTAACAATTTAATTTGTTATAATAATTATGATTTATTGTTCTGCTTCTATATAATTACTAAAATAATTAGTCAAAAGCACATAAAAATAAATGTTAATAATTACTATATTCACAAATGTATTTAGTTACGAAATAATAATTTGTTACTTGCTAACAAATTTGAAACTTGTTAAATTAACAAAAATTAACGCTGAATTGTCTGGGACCAAAAATTTTGTTAAAATTTTGTCAATTTTCAATATTAATTTTTTACTGAGGCGTGTTTAACATGGGAAATCAGATTTTCCTTGCGCAAAAATGGTCTGTTAATTTTAGACAAAAATGCTTCAAATAAATGTTGTAGATAATTAAATTCTGCATCTATATCAGTAATCACATTTTATTTTGCCCGTTTTGTAACCGAGGTAATCGAAGTTGTATAAGAATTTTTTTCTTTGTGGTAATAGCCATGGAATTGAAACAAAATAAACAAATAAATGAAGTTTTATCTGTCGAAAAAGTTTCGTTTATTATGAATTTGTAATTAATTTTAGTGCCAATAATAGTTATTTACGAAATTACTGGGATATAGATAAGATTATCGCGCGCATATTAAAATTGCACATCGAGTGGGTACGCCGAGTTTGTGTATAACATAAGTGCTATAATCATGTTATAACTGACTTAGGTGCAGAATTTTAATTATTTACAACATTTATTTGACATATTTTTGCCTAAAATTTGCTGACCACTTTTGCGCTAGGAAAAACTTATTTCCCATGTAAACGGCCTTTAGCTCGGTTTAAATGTTACACTCTATACAAAGTAAGCCTACCGAAAATTTGGTACTGCTTCTGAGATCAAATCCAGGTGTATTTCTAATTTCTATAACAGTTGTGTCAGTAAAATAATTATAGTTTCGTTGATAAAGCAATATAACTATTAAAGATAACAACTATCATTTCCAAAAGTCAAGGTTAGATAAATAAAACAGCAAAAAAATTCTCATAAAGTCATAATTAAAGTGGATATTTTTGTAGTGGTTCAATGCCTTCATTAATTTGTGACGTTACTCATCGAACATCGCGGTCGGATGTCGGAATCTATGCTAAGGTTGATTGCGAGAAGTGTATGCAAATATCGACAAGAACGAGAACTTGTAATACTCGGAGCTCTTGGCAAATAGATGTGTTTTGTTTCGGTCTTTCCAGCGTGTTATGTAGTATGAATACCCTGTGAACTTAGATTGAGAAAGTGACGATTGTCATGTTTAAGGTTTGTAATTCGTTGGTATGCAGTCATAGTTCAGTGAGGAATTGATCATTAGCGGATAGGGATTCGTCAACTGCGATAGTTCTTCAGATTGTTACGTACTTTATTAGTGACTTCTCAATATAAAGTAATGCTTTTTAATTTTATAACAAATACGGTTAATTTCGGAATAATATATTCTACAACAAGTAATGGAATGGCACATGTTCCACGTGAGCAAAAAGTACGGTTTGCTCGTGTGGGATGTGCCATTCCGTTACCTGTTATGTAGACTATACGTTCTATAACAAGATTTTGGAAATTATACAAAAAATACAAATACAAAACTGTTAAAAACGTCAAACTCAAATAAATAAAATTAAAAACAAACAGACGTAACTATAGTAAAAGATACTTCATATATCGTGCTAATGTGCGTCTCTGATTTGTCAATTTATTTCATAAGGAATGATAGTTGTTCCAATACAATTTTTAGTTGTGGAAAAACAATGGGCACATAAACCATAAACAAAATATGACAAATTTATATCAAAATCGTGTAACACTTATAGAATAATTAGTAGTAAAGTATTTTTTTTCTTATAAATATTTTGCAGTAAAGCGATATAACGAATTGAACATATTTTGACGTCACAGGTATTTGCATTGTGCTATTGGCCAGATATATGAAAATTGCAAATCGCGCATCTTCCGCTGCGCCCAACGCCTATTGTGGGCTAAAATAGAACTACTAAATGTCATTTCATATTTTTGTTTGTTGTTATTTAAGAATATTATTTGTTGGGCTTCTATTACTTGTTTCATAATTTCACTGTTTTATTGTGCTGTGTTGAAAATCTATTGATTAAAATTGTGTGTTGAGGTTAGGTTACATCACTACTAGCGCCACTGTTCTCAAACTTTTGTTGTTATTTACTCGAATATCAAGTAAAATACTCTTAAAGTTGTCAAAGCAATTTTGTCTTAGTTTATATTAAGTTTAATTGTTGTAAATTAAGACTTATAATATGAAAATATTATTTTTATATTAAAAAATATATAATATCTACTATCATGGAAAATCGTTGATTTAGTGCCACTGGAGCAGTACCTGTGACGTCACACAACGTCACACAAACTTTGAAAAATCATTCTCGGGTACTATATGAAATTTTCACATCGGGTTTTCACTGATCGTCATATATTCTAATAAAGTTTCATAAAAAAAATTTAAAAAAATTGGTTTATGGGCTCATTGCCTATCGCTCTGACGTGATAGACAAAGAATCGTCCTATGCTTTCTTGTTACTGGTTGGAGCAAAAGGGTCGTTACTACCTTCTTATCTTTTTCTCTTACTGGTTTGGAGCGAAAGTGTTACTATGTTCTTCCCTTTTCTGTTACTGGTTTCATACAGAAGGGTGGCTACAACATTTGTCACCTTCCTATCACTATTGTGGCACTGCTAAGGTAACCACTACTTTCTTATACGTAGTATTAGGAGGTATAGGAATCTTGAAAATTGTGGATGACGAGATTTTTATTGTTATAAAAACTGTAATACAATTCTTCATCTAGATGCGAAAATAATGTTATTACTTTGCTAAATGAAAACGCCGAGATTTTAATTACATTTGTGTAGTGAAATTCTTCACAGAAATATCTTTTTAATTTCATTTTTGTAGTAAAACACCAAACATATTTTTCTGAGAATCGAGTTTTGTAAGTTTGTTTTAAACCGGATATTCTTTTAATTTAGTTTCTTTTTGCTATTGTTCTATAATTTAATGCATTCGGTGTTAGAGATTTTTTAAATTTAATATGAAAAATAATTACGGCTGAAGATAATTATGTTTACAGTTCAGGAACAATCATATCTCTGGGGTTTTCCTTATAATGATGGATGGTAAACAAAAAAACCATCCTGTTATTATTGTAGTAATAATACAGCACGAACGTTATTGAAACTATTGAAGTCGTTAAATTATTTTATATTTGTTATATATATTTCCGAATTTATGCCAGTAAAAACATTAAAATTTTGTTTAAACTATTGAAGTTTGAAAAATATTGAATTCTAATTGCAAGAAGTCGTTAAATCATTTCAAATTTGTTTATGAATGCAAAATATCCAATTAAGAGTTTTATTATGTTCCATTTCCGGTGTTGCAATTTTTATCAGTTCAATAAAAACGAGAATTCACAACATGATAACCACAATGCATTAAGCCATATTAAAACCAGCAAAAAAATCAATCACATTACTTTTTAATAACGTATAATCCGAAGTTAAACGAGAAAAACTTCAATTCAATTTGCGAAATTTTCAAATATTTGCATTGGGATCCGTCGTCGAGGGCTATATCCGTTTGCTGTGTTCTTATCGGCACTGCTGACGGAAATGCGATAAAGAATTTTTTCTAAGAAGGAAAGTAAAAGTCAATTTCGTTATGTCAGCGCGTACTGAGTCTCTGATTCTTGCAGACGGCATCGACACTCATCTCAGACAAGATTTTTTCGAAATCAGTGCACGTCAAACTTTCTTAATTAATAAGGAAAATATATAGCGCTATTTATTCATTTTGTGGCACTGTCCTTTGGCAGACCTCGGTAAGTGATGTGCAGATACCAGCTGTCGTTACACGACCCCCAATATGTTATTTGAGGCGAAACCACATGATGTAAAGTTAAAATGCTAGCAGTCGGCTGTGGGATTCGAATTGAGGATCTTATGATTTACAGTCCGATGCATTATCACGGTTGTACTCTATTCTTAATTAATTATACAATTACAATATTAAATACCACAAAGTTAAAATTATGGAGGTAAGAGAGACGTAACTTAGAAAAGGGATACGTAACGTGGTTTTGGTGAAAGAGAGATAGACATATTTGGATAGAAAGAATTAGGATACAAATGTCACTTTATGATGCATGTATATTGTGTACCTGGCATCTAACATATGCAAGTTTCACACCGTTTTGACATACCTCAATATACCGTGCTTTTGTAAATAAAAAGTATCCGGCAAAAAATTATGCATCCAAATATTATATCACAATACTGCCAATATTCCTACATCTTATTTAATACAGATTAATTTATTTTGATACCGTAATTTAATGAAATTAAATAAATAATTCCTAATTTTCCGCCTAATCTTTTTATTGATACTGACGTATAGTGCTTGCAATATGTTTTAAATATTTTAATGTCACTGTCATCAGGAATACATTATATGTAGAGAACCGAGTAAATATTATTAGAATGTATTATGGGGGCGCAGGTCAAGACAAATATCTGAATACTTTCCAGTAATGAACGCCGAATGGTTTCCATCGTCAGCAATTGACAGTGACAGATTAAAATATTTAAAATAAATTGCAAGCACTATACGTCAGTAGCAATAAAAAGAGTAGGCAAAAAATTAGGAATTATCATTATTATTAGTATCATTCAATTGCGGTATCAAAATAAATTAATCTGTATTAAATAAGATGTAGGGATATTGGCAATATTGTGATATAAAATTTGGATGCATATTTTTTTGCCGGATACTTTTTATTTACAAAAACCTGATTTCACATGTTAACTGCCTATGCCAACATTTACACACGGTATATGCTTCACTCAATTTCATCATTGTTTCCACCAAAACTACGTCACATCGAATTCGAATTACAAAAGAGCTCAAAACAGGTTTACACAAAGTACATTTTATTGAAATCAGAACGGTTTGTCAACCCATATTTATATTTTATTTGAAAGATGTGATTAATACATTTTTGAGACCACAGTTTTATCTGTAGGAGTCGTCCCAAATCGGCAAATAAAAGGTTAAGTCCAATTAAGTTTAATTTAGACCCACGAGAATATTTCGCAACGACCGGGTAGACTTCATTATTGTTTAATTTATTACTGATTTCACTTGTATTTTATTGCATTTGGCTTAATTGTGCCTTTCAGAATATGTTTAGATGTATTAGATATTAGATAATTTTTGTTCAAACGTATACCGACTATAGGTCAACAAACCAATATGCGTTTGTAGCGTCAACTCTGATCATACAAGTACATTTATAAGTTTAAATTGTACATACTGAATCAAAATTTCATTAACGCTGCAAATGTTTTTGTACAAGATTTAAATATTTGTTTGTCTTAAACTGACTATCGAATGAAATGTTACACACCAATGTCAACTATTTCGTATGAAATACATCAATTTGATTTAATTGAGAATAAAATAAGATTACTTTATGCAATCTATATTAATTGTTTTGACAGTAATTTTATAAATTAAGACTGTATTACAAATAGTTATTTGTTTAACTAATACTAATAGGTTGGTAGCATATCTCGAAATAAAATGGGTTGTAGCTATTTTTGAAAATTTTGAATTTATTTATTAATTGTTTTGAATATAGTGTATTTTTATATTTTGCTACTATAATAATGCTGTTAAGATACCCAAAAGAGATTTGTAACAGCTTAATCGAGTATTATAATAGAGCAGTACAATTTATGTTTTCAAGATTGGTAACTCTACTGAAATGTCAAAAAATATCAAATGTCACACTTTGCTAAATAAATAAATACAAATTGTAAGAAAGTTATATTTGTATAATTTTGAATTTAAAACTAGAAGTTAAGAATAGTAAGAAGAAACAGAGATAGAAAAGGTAAGGTTACGTGTTGAATGGGGTCATACACTTTTTAAAAAAAGTTGTGTTTTTTTACAAATCATAAAAATTTAGATCATTTCAGTCACATATTATTCAATATTACTTATAATTTTTCAACTTTTCATTCATAATTTCCTTTCTGAAGATTCGCGGTTGCAAAATCATGACGTCATTCTGTAATAGAATGTAAAGCATGGTAAGGCGAAAGAGGTGTTGATAACAAATAAAAACTTGCTTTTTAGTGTTGCAATAATTACTTATTATTATTAAAATGAAAACTCCGATAAATTAAATTAGATATTCGTTAATTATAACATTTTTAGTCAAAGAGTTTAGGACGTGTTAAAACAAAATGCTTTGTTGTATTATATCTTGTCGCTTGTCGGTAATGTCGGTAGTATCATTATCACATCTGTCATCTCAAGTCATATGTTGCAGTTAACAACGATTTTCAAATTAAACTTATGTTTAGTATATTTATTATATTAATTTGCCCAGGTAATGTGAATAAACTACATTTGTAAAAACCTCTCAGTAAATAACAATGACTGATAACAGTCAATTTGACAGTAGGTGTAGTTCCTCTTTCTCCGCTAGAGCGTGTTTTGTAGTAGTATAACATGGTGACGTCGCGAGGTAAAAATTTGAAATGAGATGCCCATTTCAAAAAATATTATCTTTATAACTACATGCCTTTTAATATTAAAATTAGTATCTACATTCATAACTTTACTCAAATTTACAGAAAAAAAAAAAAAAAAACTAAAAAAGGTTTATGACCCCATTATTAAACGTCACATCAGTATCACCAACTAACACAAAATTCCCTGAATTTTAAAACTTGGATTTATTATTAAAAAAGTGCAAAAAGGCACAAAATATAAAAAATAGTATAAAAGAACTCGTTTCATAATAGTCATTTATTTTGTTCGAAGGGCTGAGTCACTCCGCTTCGCGTCGTGACCCAAACTTCCTTCTCACAAAATAAAATGACAATTATGAAACTCGTTGTTTAATATACTTTTATGTATGCAAGCATATTTTGAACCTGGAACGCATATCAGTTTGTCGACCTGTATGTTTCTATACTTTTTAACCGATTGCTTGTCGTTGCGAAACTAGAACTTGCTTTTTATTCATCAGATCGTTAGGAGATAGAATAAGTAATATGTGAACTATGTATATAAAAATAAAAATCTTGACGAACTACATATGTAGGTATGTTTGTATATATTACGGTATTATTTTTTTCAATTGTTGTAGACTTTATTATTTTCTTGGCGATACTGTTAGATGGAAATCCGGTATTAATAGCAACTATATTTTAATTAATATATTTAAAATGTTAATTTATGGAAAAGATAACTGTCATTGTTGATATTATTTTATTTTTGTCGTTATATTAATTAATATTAAACGATGCCTAATAAAAAAAAAACTTATATTACAGCTTAATTTATACAGCAATTCACTAATTACTTTTCTAGAAATTTTCTTTGTTTCCTGACTAATTTTTCTAAAGATTACCCAACAATTTAGTATTGATTGAACAAGGAAAACAATAATAACAAATATTTTATATCTCTTATCGAGCGTGCAACATGCAACAGAAACATCCGGAAACCATATTTAAATCCACGTAACTTGACGTCACCGTCTAATCAAATAAAATTTAAATTTCATTTTCTTGAGCACTTATTATTACAATTAAATCAAACGTCAATGTTTTAGAAATCAATAAAGTGTGGTATAGGGGTCATCGCCAGGGTCATCGGCTAGTGAAATTCCGTGAATTCTCATGAAATAACTAATACATTGTCAATTAAAAGATTTAAAAGTCAAAGTGTGAATGGCCGATAATAAAGAGTATATTAACAATTTTGCTTACTGTTTTTATTGATTTGTGATAATTTTGTTCAGCCTTGAAGTATTTATATTTAGCGTTTTATGCTTTTATTGATTAATTGTTTAATTGTTGAATTTATGATTCAACCGCACCATTTTGAATAATTGATTTTGTTTTCTTCTGCAACCAATGTTAAAATTGCAAAGGCTGGTTTAATTTCTACACCAAAAATAGAATGTTTCCGGTGGAACATGTGGTACAAATTAGGTCATATGGGTCGTTACTTAACTAAATCTCATAAATTAATTTACGGCAAAAAGTATACTGTATACGAGTAAGAGGAATATGTAAACTTTGAAGTAATACAGACAGAAAATTAGGCATTATACTAATCTTTGCAGTAATCTAAAATATAGGTACGACATTTATTTATACTTGTTCAGAATTTCATTGAAGAAAATAGCGTAATTTTACGTGTTCGATTTTGAGTTGAATATTTATATGGCCTTTTCCTCTTCGTTGCTTGCTTTCTTAGTTCAATTTTTTTTGTAGTTACCTTGGAAACAACATTTGACGCACGCTATAGACAACCAGGAACTTTCAATTTACGCACTCGTGCAGCAAAATATACAAAAAAGCACTGTCTTCCTCGAGCATTCTTCAACAAAATCCGTTTAAAAATAACAAAATTTAGTTCATAAGATGTTATTTATCGCTGTGAATTTATTAATTTACGAATAAATTAATTAAATTTTAATTCCCTTAAATATAATTTTGTTCCGCATAAATTTCTTTACGTTCGCGTAAATAAAGCTATCTCTCGTAAGCATGTTCGTGTTTAAGCGCTCATGTGGGAAGAATGTCTTCCCGCACTTGGTATGTAAATAACTATTTTTCTATTTTGCGTCTATTGGGCTTCCAATATTAAAATACGCTAACTAGCAGCAGAATTCTGAACTATGTCTCGCGGTACAGTGTGTTTTTGACGTTTATTCTGAGTTTTTATTTATTTAAAGAATTTGAACTTATTTGTTATTTTTTCTAAATTTATATCAACAGTAGAGACTATAGAATTTCAATGGAAGTATTACATTTATCTATGACGTATTATTTAAATAAGTACTACATTTAATTTGGAGATTAGAGGTTAAGATTTTATTCTCAAAAGAAGGTGAAAGACTAGTTTGTGTGAAGAATAAATGGGGTGTCACAATGATGTGTGACAGTGTGACAAATTAAAGGCATGGAAAAGAGCATTGAAAATTGCGATGATATTGTTGATGTACTTCCACATAATATTATGTGGCCACTATTTATTATTTGCTGGCCTTCTACCATGCTTCTAGAAGATAAAGAGCAACGTGCGAACTTACATAAAACTATCTAAAACTAAGCAAATAAATGAATCCATACTACTATTTAAACTAAAAGTAAAATAAAACTACTGAAAACAACAACAAATAACTACAAAAATATTAATATTAAATACTACTAGAAAATATATACAACTACAAACTAATATCAACAAAGAAAAATGATAACCTATCTTAAACAAAATAATGCTACAGTTAATAATTACTTATCTACAATAAAAAAACTACAAAACAACTAATGGCTAATGTAAATATAACTATAGTCAATAATTAATAATAAGAAAATCTAAACAAATCTACCAAATACACTAATAAAACACAAATTACCACAACTAGAGCACGCATTCGCCATAGATGACCATACAAAATGAATCCGACATGTACCGCTAGAGATTTGTGATCAGCGCCATCTCTTGATAGTTTGGAAGCCCAATAAGAAAGCTATTTTACAGCACCCGAAAGAGTTCGTTAATTACTCACTCAGGTGTTGTAATATTGCAATACCATTTATATTTTTAATGTTGGTAACTCTGCTAAAATGTTATAATGCCAAAAATATCAAATGTCAAACTTCGATAAATAAACAAACTGAAATCGAATGTAAGTTTTTTAATTTTGTATAAATCGTCTAGTCATATTTGACAATTTTGAATTCACACAACTGAATTTTCAAACAATAAACTTGTACCATCAACTAACGCAATATTTCCTAAATTGTAAAACTATTATTTTTTTCGGTGCATAAATAGTGTAAATAACTTATTTCATAATAGTAAATTATGAAACTTCTTCTTTATATAATTAAAAATTTCTTGTTGTTTGTAAAACGGACTGCATTGGTAGTGCCATCTAATACTATTGAAACGGGTATCGATATTTCAATTTAAGATTTTATAAAAGAGCGAACGAAAAGCATGAATTTATTAATAACATTATCAAATGCTGTTGTCAACAAACAAAAAACAATTAAATCACGACCTGAGTTGTGTCGACACAGAAATTACATATTTGCTAATATCACAGAAAAATACACAATTTTACCTCGTGTTTCAATATTTTTCGAAGTTTCGATTGTCAAAATTTGAATATCAATATAGGGTTGCTATACGTACTGTGGTATGTACCAAAATTTCATCGATTTATAACTCTTCTTCGACTATTCGAATCATTTTTTAATTTGTTGAAAATGACATGTGTTATATAAGTATTGTAACAATTAATATTGTTTTTTTTTTTTTTAATACATGTTTTGAGATTCTCTGAATTCGATTTGTCCACTTTTGCAATGATTAGATAAAAGAGAAAATATAATAACGAAATTTCATAATTGTCATTTTTCTGAACACTGTAATACACTAAATTCAATTTATTTCCAATATAGAAGCATCTTTTGCTAGGTATAATATCTATTCAGGGAACCACTGGACTTTTAAATTCCACAAAACATTAGCAAGTTTGGCTCAAAATAGATGGACCATTGTAGTACCTGTACCCTCTGGTGCTTTGTTATTCAGAGATTATAAACTTATCTGCAGTAATCCAATCTATTTTAAGCTAGACATGTTAATATTTTTCTGGAATTTTCAAATCCAACACTTGACAGACTGGTAGCTGAAAACAGACCAGAAACCACGACCATCAAGTTATTTAAGTATCAATTCTCTTATTCTAGTTAAACTATTAACTGGGTCCAATTTTAAGAGAAACTAAATTATATGTTTAATAATATATTCCAATAATCATAGTTGTTTTAAGAAACAAACAAACAACTGATTCATCTATTTTTTAAATTTAATGAGGTATTCTGACATATTCCATTAAATTTTTTTGTAATTATTTTAGGTCACTAGAACCACAAACATTTGAAAAAAATTGGTCATAACAACACACACCTGAAATAAAAAATAATATTTTTATATAAAAATCCGGTGCGCGTATGTTCGTAATTCTTCTCCTGATTATTTTTTGGCGTTTCTTTAAAAAAATGAAATGCTTTATTGTATGTCACATGTCTGCGTTTTAACCAATCCTGTCATTATTATATTGAGAATAATTCTCTTGTGATTATTCCCGGCAATATTCTCTGTAGCGTTTTTGTTTATGTTGACAGGTGTGCGATAGTTAACATCAACACATATAAAAATGAGCAAGCCGATCTCGGTGGCGTAGTGGCTATGTCACTAGCCTAGCACGCCAGAGGTCGTGGTTCGAATCCCACTGAAGAGCATGGTCGTTTGTGATGTTTACATAAATTCACAATCATCCAATCATGAGGCGGCATATGACCATAGTAGTTAGTCCGCCTCTCATCTTCGTAATAAAAAAAAAAAAAATGAGCAAAAAAGATAGATTTAGTGACGTGCCTGATGATGAAATAAAAAAATAATCTAATTAAACATAACTCGTCGCCATTTGGCAATAGCCACTTAGATCTGCCAAATTATTTTCAATTTATTCTGACTCTCTTGTTATATTATTACTAACTATAAAATTCATAAAAATCGGTCAAGCCGTTGAAGAGAAAAAGAATTACAAACACCTGAATTTTATATATAAAGAAATATATTTTGCTAGCAAGGACTGTGGTAAAACGTTTGTCACCGAGTCCGTTTTGAATTAGTAAAAATACGCACAAAAATCTATTCGTTCTTTTAAACCAAATATATAAGCATAACAGTACTCATTGTGACGTCATATTTATCAAAGATGTTTGTGGTCGCGAAAAAATTGAAATTTTCTAACAAAAAATTATGAATGAAAACTTATTAAGTATGTTTTATTGTATTTTCCTATTGAATTATAATATGAATTACACAAAGAAAAGTTATTACTTTGGATACATTTCTTCTAAACATTCATGTTATAATATAAAAATGACGTAAATAAAAAGCTCAGTTCAAACTACACGAATGCGTGTATCTGTAGTACAACCAGTCTTGTTTTCGTCAACACATTTTCCAAAACATAACATCCACCAAACTCGATTTCGTAATCACAACATTATTTTTATACCCTCGCGTTACCCAGTCCCGGCGCCCATGATCCGCCGGAGTCATTGTCCCGGAGCCTGCACTGCCAAGGTCGCCGCCGGGGTTCCCCTGCCCCTCCCCCCACACCGCTAGTCGCTCCAACCGAGCGCTGGTTGAGTCGAGTCGACTCTAGCGTTCGCTATTCGCTGCTTACATCGATCGGTCTGACAGGACTGCCGCGAGCCGCGAGGTTACAGGGAGGGTGTTCAACCCCTTCGCGGTGTTTTGATCCCGGAGGGATGAAGCGTTTTGTAAATTGGGCGGAATTGCCGGATTGGAATATTTGGTGGAGGTTCCCAGTAGGATGAGGAGGTTGAACTTGAACTGATTTATTTTAAGGATTATTGGAAGTGTAAGATGAATTTTTGCAGAATTCAGTCAAACTCAAAATAAAGAATGTTGTAGTTATTTACTTTACAAGTGGACAAAGCAAGAAATTACTCAAGAGGAAATTTTTTAGCACACTCAGCCCTCGGTTTCGTGTGTTAATTTTATCAAATGGGTAATTCCAATTTGTCCACGTATGAAGTATAACATTTTATCTAGCACCTCTTAATAAATGCAAAATTTATTAAAGAAATATTATTTGACTTTAAATTTTCTAAAGTTTCTAAATTTAAATGTCTATCGAAGTAGTTACCAAGGTGTTGTGTGTTATAATTATTGTTATAAATAAACAATTAGTCACTAGTGACTTTTCTAAAAATTATACCCACTAGTAGGCAATCTGCTACTTTCCTTGTTTAAAACGCTCTAGCTATAGAGCATTTATTGATAGATGTTGGATAAAAATATTTAATGGTTACATGTTTTAAATGAAATAAAATATTGATTTAGTATGTCACGGAAATAATTATACCGGGATAACATGAAAACCTGGCGATAGCCGTTTAATATGGGTTCAGTTTTCCTTGCGCAAAAATGGACAGTTATTTTTAGGCAATAATGCTTCAAATTAATGTTGTAGATAATTAAATTCTGCATCTGAATTTAACTGAAATAATCGAATTAGTTGTAAAAGCATTGCTTCTTTATAATGCTAACTATGAAATTGAAACAATATAATTTGTGATTGATTTAAGTGACAAGACAAGGTTTGTTATTGAAAATGGCTAACTATTAACATGAAGAAAAGTTATAAATAATTGAATACAATTTTATTTTGCAATATTTTAATATTACTCTAAAATCGATTGTTTCGATTACAAATCGAGTACTCTACATTTGAACCTATTTTGTTTTTTAACTGTCCACTTTTGCGTAAAGAAAATCTTATTTAATTTTACAGCTTGCATAAGATATATCCAAATAATTTTCTAAAATTTGTTAGCTATGGGAATCGAATAAAAGATCTCATGTTCCCTAGTTTGATGCGCTACCACGAAGCTACTTACCCCAATTTTAATAATCCGCGAAATTATTTGTACTCTTATTTTATGTGATATACATAATTTGAATTTAAGTAATACAAATAATCACTTAATGTTGTGTTATGGTCAAATTAATTTAATGCCTCAAATTGTTATATTAGGTGTAGTCATTACTTGTAGTAATATATCAATTTGAAACCGTGGCAGTAATCAAAAAATCATGTAGTATTGTCTACCATTTATTTTTCCCCTGTAATATTGAAACGAGCTCGAATATACTGATTATTGATATGATAAATATTTGGCTTATGTTTTCGGCTAGAATGGATGAACTAGTAAATTAATTTTTACCTACTTGGACATCTTGTTAGTTGTTTTGGAAATCTGTAATGAACTCCTCCCATAAGGTCTTCTGATTCATTTATTTGTAGCATTTGTGACGCCATGTTACACTTATAGCTAATATTACTCTGCTTTTTTACAGATTGGTTTGAAAAGAATAAGTAGGGCAACTTATTTTAAATTATTGTAGGAGATAAATTAATACGAATTATATGCAATATTATTTTACTAAATCGTTGTGAGTGCAATTTAAATTATGTTATCTCCGGACTTTCCATCTATATCTATTGGTAGGATAAATTTAAATATATTATATGAAACCACAGTATAAATGATAATATTAATTATTATATGTGGGTTTTTGATGCAATATTTTATTAAATTATTCTGCTAAGAATTCACAAAAAGTTTATCGAGAGGAGGAAAGCTCGACACTTAATAACCTTGGAACATATGTTTCGATAGTACTTGTTATGATCCACTGATTTATAAATAGTATTGTTGTAATACAAGTAAGGTAACTAGTACGAAACAAGAATAGCGACGGCGCATTATTGAACACAATAGTATTTCTTTAGAATTTTAAAATTATAAGCAGAATTTGTAGTTTTGTAGTAACATATCTTGACATAATCATATAAGTACCTAAGATGTGTGGATTCGAAGGTCGTGGTGTTATTTGTACATTCAGTGACAAATTAAATTACTAGGTACATAAAATATGTATTTAAATAAAAACTGTTTTTTCAGTTTCCATTTTACATCATGTTCTCTCCATCATACTGCTCACGCTCAGACTAATACATCTTTTTTGAAATGTACTTTTCACAGCAATACTCACGAAATTCGTTATGTACTGGAATGAGCGGAATTAACGTGCATATTGCCGTGGACTCATGTCGGTTTGTTGAGGTATATTTCTAGCATAATGATCTGCATTATAATAGTATATTGTGTAACAAGTGCAGAAAGTTATCTATTTCACGCGAGTTGTGAGAATCACACTTTTGACTTGTCAATATTTAATGATAAAAATTTTTACTATTCAAAAACAAGAAATGACATCTCAAACTCAAACATGAAAGCGGCGCAAGCGTAGATGTGCACAGTGTTACCAACTATAGATCTATAAATTGTAATATAATGACTAATGACATATTTTATTTAAAAAATGATTTGTATTTTCTTTATCTCAATATTGAAAACAAATATTTATATAAACTCTGAAATAATAATAATTATTTATAAAATAAAATAAAAATAAGTATATCATCAAGCCTTTTACTAATTATACGTGTGGCACTCTGCTTACGCAGATCTAGATAAGTGATATATTTTTGCGTATAAAGTGCGGTTACCAGCCGTCACATTATAACCCACAAAGATGTTAGTGGAGGGGGAACCAGAGGGGTAAATTTAAATTGACAACTGTCAGCTATGGGATTCGAACTGAGGATCTCACGATCCATAGTCCGACGCGTTACCACGGAGTTATTTACCCCATTATTTTTATTTATTTTAAGATATATAAATGAAATTATACTTGACATTAATATTATGCAGTATTATATTATTAGTAGGTTGCTCACACTTGCGTGTGCCGTGTGGAATAATTGCCCGCGCTATTCCACACGACAAATTTGTAAGCTTTGTGTAATTTTCAGTAGTAATCGTAGAAAAAATTATTTATCTGCTTTAAATAACCGCAAGTTAATTGATAGCCTTCATACGTAGAATTGGGGAGTTGGTGGAGCAGTGTTGATGATATTTATGATGAGTATACTTACAAAATGTAAATTTACGTCTCTCTTCTGTAAACGTTCACATTTGTGTGTCAAATAGCGAGAGTGCTTAAATATATTACAAAGTTTCATTATTAAACTTATTTAAATAAAATTAATATGAAAAATAAATATTAGCTTACTTACAGTCTCAAATTTAAATGTAATTTAGTCTGATAACAATATTGTTTTAGGACAGCTACATTTATTTAAGTTTAGCGTGTTCTACTTTTGTTTATTTTAACAAGCCGCTTTTCACTTTTCAACAATATTGGTTAGTAGGTCTGTTTTCACTTTCTTTTTGTTTGTTTAATTCTGTCAATAACCATAATTTTGTAATATCTCTTCAGGTATTCAATATATTTAAACAATTTAAAACAATATTTATACAAGAATTTAGTAGAGGCGAATACAGTTATTTCAAGCAAATATTTCAACAAAATAAAACACATAGTTTTAGGTAAATATTTAATGCTAATGGCACAATACCCTCGAGTCAATTAAATATGTACGCCTGTTCAGAAAATAACCAAATTTTTTTTAAAAATTTTATTATTAATTTTACAGATTATTTATCATTGTCCCCTTTAATGTACTTCCATCTATATTCACACTTTTTTTCCATTTCGCGAAGCAGTACTAAATAGCTTAATTTAAAATGGTATTTAAGGTTTATGACGCATTTGCGTTGATGTCATCAATAATCTGAAAACGAAACCCTTTTAGCACTAAAATAAGGTGGAGATTTTTCAAGTCGATGCGTATATTTTTTTAATATATTACCACGCATAACTTTTTACAGAGTAGTCTGATTTTGATTATTCTTTTTTTATTGGATAGTGTATACTTCGAAGTTTGTCCCATTTAAATTTGAAAAAGAAATTCCAACCCTAAGGGTAGGAAAATAGGTAGCCACAAAAATTCAAAAATTAAATCTTTTTTAATAAAAAATTAAACCTATGAAAAAGAAATTGAAATACTACAAACAAAATAAACCTTTTAAATCTTATTAACTAAGCTGCTATATTGGTTACTTACATTAGTTTAGGAGCTGAGCTAAAAAAGTTTTATTTTATTTTTCGCTTTTCAGTTTCTTTTTTGTCATTTAATTTTTTGTTAAAAAGTTTTTGTAATTTCAGAAATGAGAAAAAATCGAAATCGCCAAATTGGCAAGTAAAGAAGATGAGAGAGGAGAGAGGACAGTTATCTGATTTTTGACATAAAACTGCCGGATTGACAAAGCTGAGTTTGATTTGTTTTTCCCAGTTTCACGCAAATTTTTTTTAGTAAATCGCATATTTCAAAAATCGCTATGAACACATTGCTCTAAAATAACAATATCACGAAAACTAAACGATATATCAACAATCCAAGAACATGTGGTTACAGAGGAGGCTATGCGCAACGCAATACTGCCAACCGCATATCACTAAATATCTTCGTTAGCGCGTAATTTAAAACGTTCGGTTATTTTATTAACATACCTCGTAGGGATATTTAAACAATTTGAAAGAATATTTATAGTAGAAGTCTTAAGAGAATAGTATATTCTACAACAAGTAATGGAATGGCACATTTTCCACGCGAGCAAAAAGTTTGTAGTCCGAGCCGAAGGCGAGTGGGGGATATGCCATTCCGTTACACTGTAGACTATACTTTCTATAACAAGATTTTGGAAAAATACAAAAAATACAAATATAAAACTGTTATAAACGTTAAACTCAAATAATTCAAATTAAAATAAACAGACGTAACCATAGTAACTGAATCAAGATACTTCATATATCGCGCTAATATGCGGCTCTTGATTCGTCGAAAATATTCCATACGCATAACAATTTTTCGTTGTGGAATGCCTAGTTTCCAAAACAGTGTTATAGAAATACGTTATTTCAAGCAAATATTTCAACAAAATAGAATGCATAGTTTAAGGTAAATATTTAATGCTAATGGCTGAGTACCCTAGAGTCAATTAAACATGTATTCGTATTCATTTTTTAAAACGTAATTTATAGTCGGCAAATACCTGTTTTAAATTCACAGGATTTTGTTAGGACAAAATGGACGCACCATTAATTCGTTTTAAAGTGGATAAGCGATCCAGGTTCGGTTATGGCGTCGGCGTCGGCTTGCGGGTAACGCTGGACGTGCGTCGAGTGGTAAATTTCATTTTAAAAGGATTCAAAATACGACTGACATTTAAATAGAATAAACAAAGCATGCGGTTTAAAAATCTTTATTCCGCCCTAAATTCTTTTCCAGGAAACTCTATTTTACTCGGGGAATTCATACAAGAAATTGTTACATTTTATCGCATTTCTGATGACGGAATTTATGCACTCTGCACAAATGTCGCTTAATGAACTTTTTCATTCGTCTTTGTTTCACGAAATTAAAAAATGTTTATTTGTTTATCTTGCATAATTGTATATTAAAATACTACCTACTTTGTTTTTGCGGTTTAATGTCCACGTTAAGCTATATGGTATATGATGCATAATATTGCTTCTATTATTTTAAATTGTTACACTTACGTAAAATAGATACAATTGCTCAATTACGTAAGGTTGGTTACATCGATTTTTTGTAATTTCTTTGCTTATATTTTTTCATAATAAGCCACAAATTAGTACTGTGATTTTTCGTAACATTGGCTGGTACCACGATCTCTGTTTTTGAGTGTTATAAGAGAAGTGTTTTAAGCTCGGTTTTAGCGCTATACTATGTGCTAAAATATTTTATGAAGTAATACTTCAAACAAATGCGGTAGATAATATATTTCTCTGTAATTTTTATTCGAAGTATTTTTTAAATAAAATAATTGTAGGACATTGTACAGCGCTAAAACCCAGACTAAAACACTTCTCTTAAATCACCCAAAAACGGAGCTCGTGATAGCAGCTGTTGTAAAATTTATAAGTAATTATTGATATACAGGGAATTCCGCTATTGCTATTAACTGAATGAGTTACAAGGTTGGTTAAATAAATAAACCATTTCTATTTTACTAGACATGACAATGAGCTAAAAGTAGTTATTTGTTTAACTAGGAAGCTTTTGTTTATCGTGTTGAACACATTTTTTTTCCTGCCGTTCTTCTACCGAAATAGTGAGGAAAATGTATTTTTTTCCTCTCTAGAGAGGAAATTATAGAAGTGTTACCTATAAGAATGTCATTTACAAAAAAATTATTATTAAAAATTTTAAATAAATTAATTTTATTGAAAATTCTTATTTTAGTGATATTCAAACTTTAAATTATCTTACAATTATGTCTTATTTTTTTTTTTCTAGATTAAATCATAATTTGACAACTTTAATTTCGATTTAAGATTGGTTCATTGGCAACACTGCTACACCACCTTGAGTCTGATAACCTAACTTTTAACTGTCAGTTGTGTTGTCCAAATTGTATTTTAGAAACATGTGGAAAAAAATTTTGTGTCTAACACAAGAGGAAAGCTCTTCTTCCACTCTCGCTCGAATTGCCTCATGAACTTCGAAAGAAGCGCTTCCCCTCTAGTTTTTCCGGTTTTAGAATTAATATTAATTTATTGATTATTGTTATTACTTATTTTGAAAGTTCTCGCCATCAAATTACGTTGATATCTATTTGTTGAACGATTGCAATACTTTTGTTGAGGAGTTTCTATGTAATAAATTTTTACTGCCTGGACGGTAAAGAGAAATTTTACAGACTGTTAGCTGTAAAACAATCATACTTAATTAATTCCACTTGCCAAAAAATAGTTATTTGTTTAACTAGGCATCAAAATACCAGATTTACAGCAGAGGCTGCCGAAGCTATAAATCTATGTTTGGTGACGAGTTGAACACATAAATTTTTGCCGATTTGGAATTAATATTAATTTAGTGATTATTTTATTTAGATATTTTGAAGGTTATCGCTGTCAAATTACGTTGCAATGCGTGTGATGAACGGTTGCTATGTATTTATTGGCGGTTACTATGCGTTTGTTGGGCGGTTGTTATGTAATAGTATATTACGTACCGTGAACTGTAAGTGACAGTTTTTAGGTCGAGAATGTAGTTTGGGATGTCGAGACCCGTAGGGTCGAGATTTCCTAAACATTCGAGGCCTAAAAAATCACTTACAGTTCGAGGTTAGTAAGTTATTTTTTGCAATACCTGCGTAAATATAAGAAAAGGAAAAATAGGTATCAAAATTAACAGCTGACAGATTGAGGTTAGAACTAAAATTTGATTGACATATATTTACTTACTGTCCACCTTGCACGGTAAGTTTCACTTACCATCCACCGTGGACGGTAAGTAAATGATGTAACCATGGAAACCAATTGTGCAATAAAAGTTCCACTTACTTTGTTTAAATTTTGTTATTAATGGGTAACTTACAGTACAGGTATTGCAAAAAAATACTTACAGTTCACGGTACGTAATATACTATTACAGTTTAGGCATAAAAGTGACACTTTACACATTGTTAGCAGTCCGTGAAGTGTCATCTTTAATGTCAATCGGCAAAAAAATTATTTTGTACTGGAGGTTCTAAACGGAATACAACTTTCTTATTTTTAATAGGACCTTTTTTTATTCATCCTGTTGATAATATTACAATGGTTACGTAGCATAGTACAATTATATAACTTTGTTATATAGCTGTTACTTTTATAAAAAAATGTTAAATTTATTATTACATTTGTATCTATATATCACGTTATATCCCCTAGTAAATAGCGTAATATTCACGATCCCTTAAATACATTCAAATAACAAACAATTCCTATCCTGGCACACTACTTTCGTTTTGTACACATTTATACGTGCAAGTCTATTCGTTCACGCAACAAACCCCTAATTATATCCATCATTTATTCCTCGGACGCCCACGCAATCGCTCACCCTATCTCGCCCACACATATTAGTTTATTTGCAGTAAAAAGTCTAAATTTATTAATAATCTTCTTAAAGATTTTATAAGTCAATTTTTTGTTTAATAGAAACAAGTAGGTCTGTTAGCAATTTTTAATTAATTCGCATAGCTGATTATGTTAATAATATATTTTACTTTCATTCTAATTATGTGCTAATGAAACTGAAGGTCAGGGTTATGTTTACATATTTTACTTTAAAATTATGATTCCGCAGTTGCCTATTCTAGCGTGTGTTCGTATGATAAAGAATTTTGGAACACAAGAGTTCATTATTTTTAATGAGCTGTGCACGGGTAACTATGTAGATGATTAAATATGTGGTAGTGTTACGAAACCGAAGACAGACATGAATTTAATATGCAAGACTATTAATCAAATTTCGGTAATCAGTTGTCAGGGTGTTAATTGATTATTAGTTGTTAGCAAGTTTGTTTTTGTGTTGGCGGAACCATAGTGTACCAGATGTATTACAAACGTTTCAAATTACTTCCTAATATTCGTTAACGCGTAGTTTATAGATCGGAAAACCGATTTGCGTCTCCGGCAAGAGCAAGAATGTTCACTTTCACAGGATTGAACTGTACACTCCGAGGTAAATGTTCATGATGGTTTTGACGTTATGACAATAGTTATTTACTTTATAGTGGGCAAAGTAAGGAATTACCCACGAGAGAAATTTTAGCACCCGAAGCCGAAGGCTAAGTGTGATAATTTTATCGGGTAATTCCACTTTGCCCACGTGTGAAGTATAACGTTTTATCTCACCTCTTATTAGATGCAAAATTTATTAAACACATTATTTGAAAGTGACATATGCTTTAAATTTTTTAAATTAAAATGTCTGTCGAAGTAGTTACCAAGGTGTTATGTGTTATTATTATTATTGTTATAAATAAACAAATACTCACTAGTGGCTTTACTCAAAATTATATCCACTAGTGTGTAATCTGTTACGTTACGTGTTTAAAATCACCATAGTAATAGAGCATTTATTGAGAGGTGTTAGATAAAATCAATGACGAGATTTTCGCGTCAATAAATGTTTTGAGATTTTCTAAATCTGTGTAGAGTCTTTTCTCCAGAATGTATGTGCGTATGAAGGGATGAATGGAAACTGGGAACTTTATTAAACACACAAAACAATAAATTCAATATTTCAATAATCATAATGGATATGAAAACAAACTATAAATGAACCATTTATTATGTCAAACATGTGTCAATTACTAAAAGCAATTTTCTGAAATAGAAGAGTTTGTTTATTTTTCCTATTCTAATTTGAATTAAGTGTAATTTACGTACGCATACTTTGAAACCCAGGCTGCACCAGTTATACTTAAAGCTGCACATTCCAAAGTTGCATATTTCATAGAGAAAATATAATTTTGAATTATGTGTGCATCAATATTTCAGACGATGTTTCAGCAGTTTGTTTACAATAATCTGAACTATATTTTAAAATTTGTAAAAATTGTTGCGGCGAGCGCAATGTACTGAAAGCAATATTTATGGTTATAATTTATAATTTTATTTCGCAATAGTGGGCGAGAAAATCGTCTTGCGTAGATCCTATTCTTAGACGGTATAAACTTATGTACAAAGTATTAAAGTTGTGCAACTTTTGATACGTACGTTTTAAATTTAAATATATCTACAGCTATGCTCAATAGACGAATCTATCGTATTTAAATCCGAAAAATATTATATTATTTGGTAATTATTTGAATAATGTACCATGAGTTTTAGCTAAAATGCAATATTAACTTTTCTGTCATTAAAATATTACTACTGATATTAGTTGCCAGGATAGAGAACGTTAAATGAACTTGTTGTCATATTTTAAAGATGTTTACTAATGAATAAAAAATTCGAAAGGCTACCTGATATTTCTGGTTACAGTTTGAAGAATGTTTGCTAATTTATATATTATAATGATTATTTCCTTCATACCTTATAAGCCAATTAGAATGCTTCATTTGTACCAGGAGAACGATTTTATACCAACAAAATGTTGATAAAATCCCTGCATAATATTTTAGGTAAACGTTATAAATTTTAACATTTAAATTAGTGTGTTTATTTTTATTTAAATTCAGGAATTAATCAACCGAATATAACTGGAGCCATGGAATTATTTTATAAAATTCCTCATAATTCTTGTGTAGAAACGGCAACTCTATTATCTATAATAAATTCTTGTGACATTGCTTATAACAAAGTGCCACACCCAGAAATGGGTAAATGGCGTGATGATGATGATAGAAATATATTTATGATAGATTATAGTTGAAATTTACAGTGTGATACTAATTAGATACGCATTCTGTATTGTTTCATCCACAATGTAGTCTGGATTTGAACCCGGAAACCTTTGTTAACAAACCAAGATTGCTACGCTATCTAGTTCTTTTTTTATAGATTTTTTCTTGTTGCTTTTTATGGCCTTGGAGCTACCAAGGTCATTGTATTTTAAACATTATTATTAATATAAATAATAATAAATAAATATACTATTACACCATTTACCCATTATGGGTGTGGTACTCAGCTTACACAGATCTCTGTACGTAATATATTATTGCGTATGAAGTGCGGTTACCAGCCGTCAAGTCCTCAAAACTGTTAGAGGAGGGTAAACCACAGGGATAAAGTTAAATTGGCAACTGTGGAATATGAACTGAGAATCTGAAGAGTCACGTTACTACAGAGCTACCTATCCCATAATTATTAAAATCATTTACAGTAATTTCCAATTACAGTACAAAATTCAAAGTAATATCAACATTTTTAATATGAAAAATTAAACTTTAGGTAGGCTGTTGTACAAAACAAGTTATTGTTTTTACTATTGATACTCCTGTCATCAATTTGTCAACAATTGTTGTCAATACTCAGCAGTATCAATAAAAAAAACAAATAACTTGATTTGTCCAACGGCCTACGTACAGTTTTTTTTTTTTTTTGGAAGCTGTTTCAACTGCTTATTTTATATGCCGCCTCGGTTCCTCGTTTTCGATGGTGTGACAATGGCGCGAAGTGTTCGTTGGTATGGGTTTTCGCTAGACTTGCAACGAATAGTGTATTCGGCCTATAGCCGAATACCGAATATTCGGCGGATTCCTTGGCCGAATAGCCGAATATTCGGCGAATAGTATTCGGCTGGTTTAGTACCAATTCTTCGTGCGATCTGTAACAGCATTCGTCCCTAGGTCTCTGCCTAACCGCTACTACAATACTATATTATACATATTATCTCACTATAAGTATGTGTTTTATTTTTATTATTTTATTTCAGACAAAAATTACCGAATGAATTACTCAAAATTTCCACTTTTCTCAACATTATAAACTATTCGGCGTATGGCCGAATAATGGTTTACTATTCGGTATTCGGCCGAATAGTAAAAATGTGGCCGAATACCGAATAGTTGCCGAATATTCGTTGCAAGCCTAGTTTTCGGAAAGCGGTCACCGATCCAACTACTAATCGCGGGCAGTATTGCTTAATTTGCGTTATCGAGTGAACCGAAATCAACGGTCCATGCCAAGCCGTTGCCTACCTAAAGTTTTATTTTTCGTATTAAACTCTGTGACCTTAATTTTATTTTTAGGTATAAGAACATGTTATATCGTTGAAAAGGGAATACTTCAGGCTATCCATTCTAATGAAAAAATAGT
Organism: Poecilus cupreus; assembly: GCA_963942605.1. Classification (NCBI taxonomy): domain Eukaryota; kingdom Metazoa; phylum Arthropoda; class Insecta; order Coleoptera; family Carabidae; genus Poecilus; species Poecilus cupreus. The sequence continues at coordinate 15,904,497 of OZ012719.1, read as the reverse complement.
ACTCTTTCGCCTGTGTATTTACTTTTTCTCCAAAGTTATTAGTTAAATCAAAACTGATTGGTTGCTTTAAAAAGCTCAGTCTGTATAGTACGTTGTGCGTTACGAAAAGCTTTCTTCTTCTTTCATTCTGTTTACCCATTTTGGGTGTGATACTCTTATTAGTGAAAATAGGACTTGCTCAATATTCGAACTAAGGATATCTTGATCATCCACAATCCGACGCGTTACCACAAATCTATCTACCCCTGAATGTATTTCAAATTCAAAATCCCGTTTTTGTGATTCGTATATCGTATTCCTTAATTGAAATGTCCCTTATACAATGGCATTTAAAACAATACAACAATCTACCCTGTGCTTTCCCCAACACAGTTACACAGTTAGAGATAAAGCGTTGTCTGGCAGTGAACAAGTGAACACTGACCATCCTCTCAGTCAGTCTCAGTCTCAGCCCACTGTGATGATACTATGATGTGAATGTGCGGCTTTGAAGTCGAGCGGAACGTCGAGAGGGAATCCCAACAGTGTCAGCTATTCGCTGTAGAACGCGAACGGCGAACACGAAACGAGACACGAAACACGAAACGCGAAACGGGAATGAGAAGTTGGCTGTGGATGTGACGATGTTAGCTGGCGATATTGAGGATGTTTGTTTGATGTAGCTGCGATTGAAAAAGTTGAAGTTGGGAGCAGGATTTTTATTTAGTTCAGTCAAGACTGTGTGTGTTGCTCGTTTAAAATATGTAACACATTTTTTTCTATGACCACTACTGTAAGTTGTCATTACAGAACTACAATCAATGTAAGTGCGTTGTTACGAATAGTGTTACGTAATGTTCATTACGATGAAATTTAAATTGGCACTTCTGTCACATTACCAAAATAATTAAAATTTTATGTATCAAATTTTATATTTAATATTATGGATTCAAATTTGGCTAAATGATAAAATTTTATAACTAAATTCATATTTTGCTGGGCTATTATAAATTATGACACCAATAAATATTTCAATAAAATATGTAGAGGAGACTATCACTACGCTCAATTGTCGTTTTATTTTTTTAAACAAAAACAAAGCTTTTTTGACATTTAGGTAATGTGTGTGATTCTGTGATTATTACATGTAGACTGGTCATATTTTATAGTCTCTCATCTATAGTTTATAATCTATGTTTGTTTTGTAGTGAGGTAAATATATACTACTAAATATTATTATTCTTTATCTTTACTTATATTTGTTAATAGTTTAGCTAAGAAATGTCAAGCGACAGTGATATTTCAATTAGAACACCACTGGAGATGCAAGCTAAAGCTAAAAGTGCGACAAAAAATATTTTGGCGTCTAAATCTCAAGAAAGATACGAATTTGTGTACCAAAAATTCATGGATTGGAGATTACAAAAATACATAATAAATTTCTAACTATTTAAATTTTGTTTTTCATTTAGAAATAGTATTGAGTGGTCCTAGAAAAAGTATAGTACATAACTTGAGATATAAAGCAATTACGCCCTCGTGAAATTACAAACACGTGCGTAATTTGCTGCTTACATTTCTCGTTATGTAATATACTATTAAAAATGACAGAAATAAACGAGAAACAATAACAGTAAATAAAAAAATAGAAATTGCAATGTACCTCTGATTGCCAACAGTTTAAAGTCCTTTTGTTTTCTTTATAATCAGCTAGTTTACTTGCGTTTTACGTTACATTTTGCGTTACTACATTGTAAATCCAACTTTACTTCTAAATATACAATAAATAAAATTCCAATAGTTTTTTTTCTGTTCAAACACCGTCCATTTATTAGTGTGGACAAATCGTACGATGTATTTCTGGTTTATTGCTTACGACTGGTTATGAATTTAGATTGTTAATATTCCACAAAACACAAAATTGAAATATAAAGCATATATGAGCGCTGTATTAAATAGCATAGTAAAAATTTTATGTTTGAGAGCATCTGCAGAATGTTGATATAAATTTCTTCCAACGAAAATAAAAATAATTTATTATTTATTATAAAATAATAAAGAAAGTTATATGTTTTTATAAAATTGCAAGTAATTTAAATAATGTAACAGTAATAGGTAAGATCGTTAGATAGTCGAAGAATTCGCATATGAACAAACGGATGTGACTTTTGAATTCAGTATATTGCTCAGTAGATTGATTAAAAATTCCATATTCTTCGTGCTTCAATTTCGATCACAGTCACAGTGGAGTCTCACCCACCTCACGTATCAATACAAAACTTTCAACTGTGTATTTCATTTGGTTGGGAAACAAACATTGTAAAGCTATGTCTACAGTCGCGCATCAAGCATCACACCTTGCTGGGCACCATCCCTAGCACCTCATTAAATTTTGGAAGACTTGTATTTCATAAGTTAGTATATTATGAAGGCATTATCTTTTTACAATGTATTAAATAGATAAATCTGCAGCCGATCTTGGTGGCGTAGTGGCTATGTCACTACCACTAGACTAGTACGCCAGTGGTCGTGGGTTCGAATCCCACTGAAAAGCATGGTCGTTTGTCTTCATAAATTTCACAATCATCATGAGGCGGCATATGACCTAAGTAGTTAGTCCGCTCCCATCTTTATATAAAAAAAAAAAAGAGATAAATCTGCAACTACTAGGCTTATTGCTTCTGCACAACATAAATTTTATTTATATCATAAGAGGGAAGCATAGAAACTTACCTACCTCCTAACAAGTAGATATGCAGTATACAGGGTGAGTCATCGAAATGCCCGTCTTCGATATCTCCCTTGTCGTTAGACATACGGCATATATTTATTAACAAAATTTATTCGACTACTAAAGGAGCATAACGTAAAATTATTTTCACATATACAGGGTGTAACGTAACGGCTAGACGAGAATTGTTTGTCTTTTTTTAAATGGAACACCCTATATATTTTTACATATTTTGAATTGTATTTTATTCACCTATACGGACATATGAATTTTGTTTTAGTTTTCCGCGGCGTTGTCAAGTTTTTTCGTTTTTTCTCTAAAAAAGGCCGAATACACGCATTGCTTTGTGAAGGCGTACTGAAGTTATTTTAATAGAAAAATTTAAGAATTTTTTTTTCTGCGCAACTGTAACTATACTCTATGTTTTGACATACTTTCTTTTAAATGTAATTATACAGGGTGTTCAATAAAGCGAATCAAACTTACTCCACTTCAAATGATTATAACTCGCAATTTTCAAATGGAACACCCTATATTTTATTATTCTGTTGTATGCCATTTTGTATTACCTTCAATTATTATTAAGGGTACCCTATGCCTAAAACCAATAATTCCGGAGATTTTTACCATTTTTCACTAAATTAATTTATTCAATTAAAAATTAAATCTAGTATACCATGGATATGGTTTTTTTAAATTTATTGTTTTGTTTTAATTTACAAAATATTTTCAATATAACCGCAATTCTTACGCAAACATATTTGCAGACGGTTTATAAATGAGTAATTTACTCTTTGCTTGCTTCCAAATCAGTTACGAATTTGCATCATACTTTTTTGATAATAATACGAGTATTAACGGACAAAATTATTGTTAATTTTTACAAACTGATTCTCTAAACGATTTAGAAAATTTACCTCTCAATATTATCCGGAGATTTTCGTTTCAACACGACGGTGCACAAGCTCAGAACAGTATTCAGGTTACACATTATTTAAATGAAGAATTTCCTAAAAGATGGATTGGATAAGGTGGTTCAAGTAATTGGCCCCCAAGATTTTCGGATCTTACAAACTTACATTATTTCTTGTTTATCGGTTTATCAGACAGCACCAACTACACGAGAAGATATGATGGAGCGAATTCGTAACTCTTTTGAAACTGTCAACGCAAATATACTGCGAAGAGTAAATTACTCATTTAAAAACTGTGCAAATATGTTTGCATAAGAGTGGCAATTATATTGGAAATAATTTCCATGGTATACTAGATTTAATTTTTAATTGAATAAATTAATTTAGTGAAAAATGGCAAAAAACTCCGAAATTATTGGTTTTAGACATAGGATACCCTTAATTACAAATGAAGGTAATACAAAATGGCATACAACAGAATAATAAAATATAGGGTGTTCCATTTGAAAATGGTGAGTTATAATCATTTGAAGTAGAGTAAGTTTGATTCGCTTTATTGAACACCCTGTATAATTACATTTGAAAGAAAGTATGTCAAAACATAGAGTATAGTTACAGTTACGCAGAAAAAAAAATTCTTAAATTTTTCTATTAAAATAACTTCAGTACGCCTTCACAAAGCATTGCGTGTATTCGGCCTTTTTTAGAGAAAAAACGAAAAAACTTGACAACGCCGCGGAAAACTAAAACAAAATTCATATGTCCGTATAGGTGAATAAAATACAATTCAAAATATGTAAAAATATATAGGGTGTTCCATTTAAAAAAAGACAAACAATTCTCGTCTAGCCGTTACTTTACACCCTGTATATGTGAAAATAATTTTACGTTATGCTCCTTTAGTAGTCGAATAAATTTTGTTAATAAATATATGCCGTATTTCTAACGACAAGGGAGATATCGAAGACGGGCATTTCGATGACTCACCCTGTATAAGATTATAATAGATGATATTTTTATTTGTCTATCTTATCCTATAAAATCTTAAGTAAATATTTCTCAACAATGCATTTGAATTATCACTAGTGTGATATTTTTTGTAGTTTTTTACCTCCCGCCTACCTCTAGGTAAGGGAGGTATTGTTTTTGGTCAGAAAATTGGGTAGTGAGTTTTCAATGAATAAGCACGTTTTAGGGTCCCTACAATACGATTTTACTATTTTCGCGATGATGTCTGTATGTATGTATGTATGTATGTATGTATGTATGTATGTATGTATGTATGTATGTATGTATGTATGTATGTGTGTGTGTGTGTAGTCTGTGGCAATTTTTTCGTCTCGCATAACTCAAATACTATAATACCAAAAAATACAATTTTTTAAATTATTGCTTCTTATATTTAAATGAAGAGCTGATTAGATTTTGGATAAAATTGGTCGACCGGAAGTAGCAGTTTACTTGAAGCCCTTAACAGTTTTTCGTGAAAAACACGGTTAAATTTCCTTTTTCAACAATTTATGTTATTTTGAAAGTTGAAGAATATTTAATTCTACATTTGTTTTGATTACACTAATTTTAATAATTTTCATTAGATTTAGAGATAATAAAATATAAAGAAATTAGATTTCACAAATCTTGCATTCCTAGTACACCATGGAAAATTTTCAATTTTTTACGAAATGTGACACATGTCATTGTGATTGTGAAGCTGTTTTCTTAGTGAAATATATGTCAAAAAATTAAATAAATATACGAAATAAAATTAAAATTCTCAAATATAAATAGAAAATAAACAAATAAGAAGGTATGTTTCTGTATCATGAAATACTATTTTGTACCATTGGTAGTATTGGGCGGGAGGTTATGTGCTGGCCACATCAGATTTTTTAATTTGACAAAATAAATTTTCATCGCGTATTGAATAGATGCGACACCAATAATTGTGGTCCTATTATTGCTTTGTTTTCGTCCCTTACATAGCTGCGTTCATACCCAATTATCTATTACAAATTAGCAATTACAATTTACAGTTGCGCTTTAAGTATTCATCGGGAAGCTTGCGAACTTAGAACTTTCTACTTGACATGAATATTTTTAAAATTAACTTTCAGTAGGCACAACATTTGACGCACGCTACTGAAAACCAAAAACCTTAAATTCACACATTCGCGTGGTATATTATATATTATATTCCACAACATTCTTAAAAATAACAAAATGAGTGTGAGTGAGTGATAAAAAGGAACTCAGTGCCGCGGTACATATTAAATTTTATTTTAAACCTAAAATTAGATAAAACTGTAATAATATATTCTACAGTAAGTAATGGGATGGCATATATTCCACGTGAGCAAAAAGTTTGTAGTCCGAGCCGAAGGCGAGGGCTACGGTTTGCGAGTGTAGGATATGCCATTCCGTTACATGTTGTAGACTATACTTTCTATAACAAGATTTTGGAAATTATATAAAAATACAAATATAAAACTGTAGAAAACGTCAAACTCAAAAAATTAAAACAAACAGACGAATGTTAGTGATTCCATAACAATTTTTAGTTGTAGAATGCGTAGTTCCCAAAACAGTGTCATAGAAAAAACATTATATAAGTAAAGTTTATACATCTGTCAATTGTCAATTGGAACTGACACTCAGTGTTGCTAACATCGAACATTGAAGTTATCGTAAATAACACTCAAAATGATGTGTTTTTGTCCTTAATTTCTTCATCGAAATTAATTAGTTACTTCTTCTTGCACATATTGTTTCATTTTACGTATAAATTTACTACAATGTCATATATCTGTTAATATTATCTTACTTGTACAATAATTATTTTACGGTTGCCCAAAATCGTCGTAAAATGGGTTACTTTAGTGACTTTTTCTGAGCTTTTAATGACGAAGTTACATATGATGAAAAAAATGGAATTAGCGTTAGTTCTTTTTGTGAATCTACCTGTAAAGAGTCTTCAATTTAGATAGTTTCATAAAAAAATAAATAACGACCCCCATTGAGTCGCTTAGAACGCATTCATTTGATACAAAGGTACGACTAAACATCTGTAAGTGTATCCCTTGGTTTTATTCTGAATAGACAGTATTTATTTGAATATTATTGCTCTTGTAGTGTAGTGCATTGTTGCATGTTCTTAGCTTGGAGTGTTGAGCTGTCAGGCGACAACCAAGCGACCAACACCCATGTGTGAGTGAGTCGTGAGGCCTTCGCCTGCGTCGCTAGCGCGGGTTATTTATAATTCTCTTCAGTGCATGTACACGAGGTCAGGGACGGCTCGGCTCGGCTCCGCTCTGCTCGATGCTGGCAGCGAGTCACTGCCGCATAGAGATGTAGATGCAGCGGTGGATTGTGGATTGAGTTGTGAACGCACGGGTCCGTGTGTTTTGTGCTGGAATGAATGCAGTTCAACGCAGGACAGGAATGGAGACTTGGGATTTACATTTTTATGCATTAACGCTTCCTATATTTACAATATAGAATAGTAGGATCCTGAAGAAGCGAGGAAAGTCAATGTTAATGTGTTTTTATTTACTTAGTTCTTAGCTTAATAGCATATTCAGTTAGAATGTGCTATATTATTTTTATTTGGTGTCGGTGTAATCCTTATTTATTATTGATTATCCTAGTTATGCTGTTTACTGTAATCGAATAGCCTGTAGAGTCTGAATAGGTTATATTATTCAGTTTGATTTATATTCCTTAAGGCTCTTAGTTGCATAAAAGGGATTCTAAAGCTTCGGAAACACTGTTTTTAGTTGGTAGCACTGACAACTAATATATGGCTCGAAAATTTAAATTGTTTTATTGTAAAAGATACAAAGAAAAAAGAAAAATCTTTGGTGCAGATATTGTTTTTGGAGAACTTCCATATTTTAATTTCTTTTAAAACTATCCAAAGAATTAACCAAACAAATCGATCACTTGACAATCGCTATCGGATTTTGTGCTGTTTGCATTGGGCCTAAAAGTTATTCAACCAATTGAACGACAGATCTGTTTGCAAGTTTATGTCTCTCAAACTTGAATTCATTATAGTGGAGGCCCTAAATCATGATAGAAAACACTGCTGTAAATGACAAATTATGTTCGAGGAAGGGGAACAGCTTCATCTACTTAGAAGTTAAAGTAACAAACAACAATAAAATAACACAAAAGAAAAAGGGAGGCTAATAATATTTACACTAACCGAATAGCATATTCAATCTGAAGTATTCTAAATTAGAAGTTTTATATGCTCACGTGAAACGATATTCAGTCTGATTTCTATTCCTACTCGCTTTTTAGTTACTAAAGAGGGATCCTGAGAAAAATGTTTGCTTAGTGTGATTTATTAGATGTAAATAAAAACCTGTCATGTTTTTTGCGAATTTTGGGTGTGGCATGAGATGCGGTTACCAGCCGTCAAACCAATTGTCATTTTATTTTGTGAGAAGGACCCAGCCCTTCAAGCACAATAAACAACAATTATGAAACGAGTTCTTTATACTATTTTTAATATATTGCGCCTTTTATGCTCGTTTTTATTAAAACAAATCTAAGTTTCAATATTTAGGGAATTTTCTGTTAGTTCACGTATGTGACGTTTGAAAATTCAACATCTTTCCTTACCTTTCCTATATCTTCTTCTTACTTTTCTTAATTATGCTTTTAAATATTATACAAAAATATCATGTTTACAATTTGTGTTTATTTATTTAGCGAAGTGTGACATTTGATATTTTTTGACATGATATTTCAATAGAGTTACCAACCTTGAAAATATAAATTGTACTGCTCTATTGTAACACTCAATTGAGCTGTTACGAAACTCCTTGGGGTGTCGTAACAGCTTTGGTATAAAAACAAAATATAAAAAAAAATTATTATACATTTATCCATTTCTGGGTGTTGCACTCAGCAGATGTCGCTGTATTATATATTTTGTGCGTAAAATGCGGTCACCAGTCGTCAAATCACGGTCCCCAAAAATATTGGAGGTAATTTTAAAACAATTATCTGAAAAATGTAAAAGATATTCAAGAAATTACATTGTTGATGTGATTTAAATTTTTTTCTGAATATATGGAATTCATGATATTTAAGGCTGTTGATTAACATATTGAGCCAGAAACTGCAAATTTGTCATAAAAGGTAACTTTTTATTTGCTATTTTAGATGTGAAATAGAGATCCCAGAAATTTTTTATTTTTTGTATGACTGCTTTACTACAGATTGTCTTATTCATGACTAATACTATTTGTAGATTAAATGAATAGCAATAGCATATTCAGTCAAAATTGGCTGATGTGAATTTGAAAATAATTGTCTTTAACTATTGAACACTATCTTAAGGTTAGAGGGATAAATGCTACCAACATAAGACTCTGAGCTTAAACCCGCGACCTTCATTTTCTACGACGACATTTTTAGACAATGCTACAATATAGTAATGAAGGCGGAACTACATTCGACTGTTTTATTTATCAACAGTACTTTTAAACTATTCAAATTTCCAGAGATAATGAATAAGTTAATGAGGCATTTTAATTTATTGTTACTCATATTTCAGTATCCTATGATAACGCAAAATATTAAACTTGTTTGTTTTTGCTTTTAAGCAAATAATATTTCAGTGGCTTATCTACTTGAATTGTATATGTATTTCTCAAGAAACGCTATACTATTTTTGTTCAAAAGTTATGTTAAAGAAGAATGTAAATATTTATGTTTAATCGAAATTTATTTACCTATTTTTCAAGTGCTAGGTTATTTTGTATATATAGAAATAAGATAAAAATATCTCTATGTAATTTATTAATTATTTACTATTAGATACAGCTTGTTTTCATTTTTTATTTGTAAACTTATAAAAACTTTTTCAAACATTGTAAAAGAGGGGACATTAGTTACTTTTGATGAGATTTAGTGGTATTATGGATTAAATTTTAATTATTTTGATCAGTTGCGCTAATAAATCTTTAGTGGATTACAACGAATAGAATATTGGACAGCAGTGTAATAAATTTATTCTACGACCACTATGAAATATTGTATTTTCCACATTTTGTACAAAGTTGAATAGTTGCTTATTTTACACTAACCTGCTAATGTTTCTTAGACAAGTTTTATAAATTTGATGTTTATATTTACAACACATATATCTTTTGCATATTGCCATTAAAAGTGAGGTTTATTTGACAGCTAACAATCTGTAAACTACCAGATTTACAGCTTTGGCAACATTCCGCTGTAAATCAGGTATTTTGGTGTGTATAATTAAATTATTAACTATTACTTCTAAATGATTGATAATTATAGTTTTAAACAGAACTTATAAAGCACTACAATAATTGGACAATATTTTTATAGCAAGATTATATCTTCATATAGGTACAACAATTTATAGATTGCAATACTGCGAACATTTACAATTTTGAAATATATACTGGGTGTTCCATTTAAAATAAAAAAATTGAAGTAACTACAGATCAAATCGGAAATAGAATATTTTTTTTTTTTGCAACACTGCTATATCGGCTTGCGTCTGATATCCTAATTTTTGATGTGTCAGTTGTACTGTCAAAGTATATTTAAGGGAGCAAATCGTTTTTAGAAAAATGTTGTGTCTAACACGAGAGGAAAGCCCTTCTTCCACTCTCGCTTAAATTGCTTCATTCGCTGCACTCATACAGCAAACTTGAGCTTGAGTGGGAAAAAGACGCGATTTCCTCTCTAGTTTCACAAATAACTATTTGTCTATTCTTTCATTTATGTCAACGTCCTGTTTACTATTCTATTATCCTTCCAAGATACTAAAACATATTGTCTTAATTATTTTTTTTTTTTGTGTAATAATTTCCAGTAAAAATCTACCACCCCTAATTACATCCCTGTATCGTCGTCCACACCACCCTGTTATCCTTGTTTTATAAAGGGCGCTCTAGCTCCCGCCCTCCGCTCGGCAGCTTCTCGTTGTTGCGTTATTTATATTTGCCCTCATTGCACCCCTTGCCTCTCGTTTCACCCCCTGGACGCATGCTAGCCACGCTGAGTTTCTCGTTCGCACGTTATAACATATTGCATCGTATGTCATCGCCTCGGAGTTGTAGTTCGTACCACAGTCTGTGGGAAGCTGCAATCATAAATTTATTAATTTAGAAAGAGTGTGGAAATATTGATGGGCCGGAAAATAAAAATCATATGTAATTTGAAGGTTGTGGATACCAATAAGTTTGTTAATTTTTATATTATTGGATGAACTTGAAATATATTGTATTTTTTAAATTGTTAGCTAATCACATTGGCTGGTACGACGAGCTCTGTTTTTGGGTGTTTTAAGAGCAGTGTTTTAAGCTGGGTTTTAGCGCTGTACAATATTCTAAAATAATTTTATAAAAAAATGCTTCAAATAAAAGTTGTAGCTAATATATTTCTCTGTAACTTCTATTTGAAGCATTTATCTATAAAATAATTTTAGAACATTGTACAGCGCTAAAACAGACCCTAAAGCTCTGCTCTTAAATCACCCAAAAACAGAGCTCGTGGTACCAGCCATTGTTGCTACGGAAGAAGTTTAATTGGAATAAAAACTCGTGATGTTAATGAAATATAGATATGTCAAATTTGTTTATTTTAAATAAAACTTTTTTTGTTGAATCAAATGTGGAAAGCCCCAATCGTGTCTTATTTTCAAAATGACTTGAAGAAAGTGTCAAATTTAGGTGCGACAAACACAACACTTTTATGATTACAAAAATTGAGATTTAATGAAATGTTACAAAATGAATTAAACAGAATGACATAACAAATACAAATATTACAATTGACGACAACGTACGAATATGTTTAATAGTTGCAGTTACCAAAACATTTTACTACGAATTAACTTCAAGTTACTACATCTTTGAAATCTAAAACAACTGTCTGTCTTCGTGTTGGCCAAATACACCTAACTACCCAATAAGCTTGTAAGTGCGGGGCAGGGAACCTCTGTCAGGGACAACACAAAGATAGCATAAAAACTAAAAACCTAGACCAGGTCTATCTATAAGTCTATTAACCCCAGATGGCATCTCAAACCGATATTTCAGAATATTTGCCGCGATAATCCCAAATAACTATTTATGAAAACTAAAAATCTAACAAAGAGTCTCACACAAATTTAACACAAGTACTTCTGTCAAGACGATTTTCAGTGCATTTAAGTACAAATGAAGTTTGAAACTTGATGTTTTAAAATTGTTTTGATAGTAAAACAATAAATCGTATTCTGACTATTCGCCTTGTTACAAAAGTAAGAAAATTTTAATCTTTAATGCCCGGTTGCACCAACGTCAGTTAAATTTTAAACTTGGTTTAAATAAATAAAAGCAAATCGAAGTTATATGTCATATGGAGTAATTGACATTGATGTCAAAAATCAGATATGCCTTTATTTATTTAAACCAAGTTTAAAATTTAACTAACGTTGGTGCAATGCTGCTATATTAAGGACTATAAGAAACAGAGATATGTAGACTTATAATAAATAAAATAAAGATTTTTTATATGAAAAGTGGGTAAATAGTTACACATACCGATTGGACTGTGTATCATGAGAATCGCAGTTCGAATCCCACAGCCGACAGTTGTTGTTATTTTAATTTTACTCGTGTGGTTGTGGTTGGTACCTATAGCAATGAATTTAATCTCTATTTATTTATTATTTATACATATCTGTTTTATTCTAATTATATTACACTGAATAGAATATACGTTTTTAAATAATTACATGATTTTTTCAATTAAACTAAAAAAATATGGGAAATCCAAACTGTACTACCACCGTTTCCGGGATATTCGTTTTATTTTTATTACCAATCGTGTTTCTGGACAGGAACAAATATACGCAATCAATATTTAAGGCTAACACGAAAAAAATTGACAGTCATCAATAGTTGACATCGGAAGAAGAAACTTCCACCTTCGAAATAAAATATCATCCATCAACATTTCCGAACACAATAAAATATTCATGTGAATCTGACACAAATAAATAATGAAATAACTTCGAAACGGTTCAGAAACTAGTGAAAAGGAGCGAGAGGAACTAATATTAATACCGCAACTCAAAACTCGAATATTTCATTTTTAAAATTGAGACTTCACACAGTTATTATATCACGTTTGAAAGATTAACGTGAATTTTTCAAATAATATGTAAAACTAATATAGGAAAATATACGCAGCAAATAAATTGTATTAGTCATCGTGTTTTGGAATAAACTCTAATGAAATGTTATGAAACATGATGAAATCAGGAATATAAGAGTAAAAGTAAGATTGTAATTATTAATTATTCATACATATTTGTGATTATGGAGTGTATCAGCAATATTGTCAAACTTGCAATATCTAAATGAAGCATATAACGAACATCTATTAATACTTGTAATGGCAGTGTATTATCTATTGCCGATAAATTATAGGAATAGGAATGTTAAGATTTATTACTACCTCCTGATTTAGGAACACCTGAGCTCAACTAATATGTTTCTGTGCTGTGTAACTTAATAAATCATGTATAGGGCTTGCCACTATAGTAACAAATTAGTAAATTACTCATTTGTATTAAAACGAACTTATAAAACTTTAGGACAGGAACGATTGAAGTTTAAAAAATCTAGTGTGGTCAGCACTTGACTTTCTTATATTAACATACAAATTTGAATATGTTTAATATTTACAATTGACACATGTTTGATATGTAGATGTTTCAATGGGGTCTTTCAACATTTTTATTTTATTTTTTTTTTATTTAAATTGGACTATCTACACTTTTAAAAATTCTTAATTGTTATTCATTAAGCCACAATGATTTTTTAAAATGTTGTGACGTCATTGTAGAGGTGTTGCTGGATCTAAAACAGTACAGCTTGTAAATAATTGTAGTCATATTTTTTACTTATTTTATTATTATTACAATAAAATAGAACATTTATGTGACAAAAATTATTTAAATCTGTACTGTTTTAGATCCAGCAACACCTTTATAATGACGTCACTACATTTAAAAAAAATCATTGTGGCTTAATGAATAACAATTAAGACTTTTTAAAAGTCTAGATAGTCTTCAATTTAGATAAAGTTTCATAAAATAATTAAATGGTGAACGACCCCATTGTTTGATTTTTTTCATAGCATCTATGATTATTGAAGGATATTTTGAATTGAAGCAAATAATTTTATTTTCTTACTCATTCATCTATACCTATTTCTAAGTCTTGGTATTATTAAATCTTCTCCCTTTATCTAACAGCTGTTTCTCGTGTTATTAAATTGCCATATTTGGATGTTTAATTTATAGGTTGTTGTTTTGTTTTACATTGTGATATATTATTTATACATTTACTATGATTATTTTAAAGTAGAGGGGATTTATCCTGTACAAAATTAATCGCATGATTTACTTTATGTAACAATTACTAATATCCTGTAAGTGGGTAGGATGCCTGTTGGATTTATTTCAAATAAATAAATAAAAAATAAATTACTTCTTACTGATTAAAATTAGGGATATTTAATTAATAATTTCATTTCGAAATAAATTATAAAATAAGTAAATGCAACATGATGTCTCATAATAATAATAAAAACTACATATTAGCTGATCTCGGTGGTATGGTTGCTATCACTTGCTTAGTACGCCAAAGGGTCGTGGGATCAAATCCCACTGAAGAGCATGGTTGTTTGTGTTGTGTAGACATAAATTCACAATAATTCACTCATTAAGCGACATATTACCAAAAGTAGACCGCTTACCATCTTCATAAAAATAAAACTACATATAATTTTATAGTATTTTTAATTTTGGGATCAAATGAAACGTCAAATTGGTAGAGCATAAATTGAGGTAGGTCATAGCATTTTGAAACTCATGTTTTTTAGATGTCGAGTAACCTATATTTTAGAAGTATACCGGGAGTTTTTTTTTTATAATTTGTATAATGTCATTACCATAGTGGACTAGGTACAGTTAAAAAATTATTGAAAGCAATGTATTAAAGCGTGTTTTTAAAAGTAAACGTAGGGATAACTTACAATAATAAAAAATAATAATTTCTACTAATATAATGTAATTTATTAAATAATAAAGTAATGGAAATAGTTATGGGTTCACCAGCCTTATGGCTATTTAATCATAAAGGTCTGACGTTTCGGCCCTAATTGGAGCCTTGTTCAGAGACCAAATGATATCACATAATATAGTCAATATTACATCCAAAATATATATATTTTTTTGGTTTTGTTTGCTGGCAGTCTCCTTGCTAGGTCAAGGTTCTTTTAAGATTTGTTCATCTGTTTGGCCATTGTGGTACTGAATATCTAGTTCCCAGAAAAAATGATATATTTTGGATGTAATATTGACTATATTATGTGATATCATTTGGTCTCTGAAGAAGGCTCCAATTAGGGCCGAAACGTCAGACCTTTATGATTAAATAAACATAATAGTAACCGTAAGGCTTGTGTACCCATTACTATTTCCATTCCATTCCAAGTGTACAGTCAAGAACAACTCACAAAAAATTACAATAAATGTCTTATTTGTTTCAGCTTGCATTGTTTGTTTCATAATGTTTGATAATAATATTAATTAATAATCCATGTAAGTTATGCCTATGTTTACTCTTAAAAGACGCTTAAATACATTGCTGTCAATCAGTTTAACTGTTAACTTTAAATTATTATTTACTAGCTGGGCCCGGTCCGCGTTACTGGCCCTAAGTAAGCTTTTTGTTTTGTATTGCCTCTCGATTTAAACAGATGTCACTGCATGTAGTCCTCGCTTCCATGTCAGTATATTGGCGAGGCAAGCTCGTCACTTCGTTCCTCGGTTCTAGGTCAGTTTAATACGTTTGCTGATAAGTAATAGATTTTCGTACGTATAATAGATTTACTTCATCTCTGACGCGAATCTACATTTTGAATTCCCGCTGTTAAGAAACACCTCTAAAGTGGGGTAGACTCGAAATATGATCGAATGAGTTAAACCAAGAAATATAATATCCGTAAAACTGTACAATAAACCGTAATGCGTATTTTTACAGAAACACTTCTACAAATTTTTGTCAAAATCGATCCAGTAGTTCTTGAGTGCATAAAAGACAAACAGACATAAATTCGTTTTTATATACATATACAGGGTGTTTCATAACTTCAGGTACATACGTTAATGGTATATGTTATTTAATATGCTGCTTACGAATTAAAAAGATTTTTTTTTTAAATCGCAAAATTATTTTCCATGTTTCCCAGTCCAAAATTTTTCGTTGCCACTGCCACTGGGTGGATGATTATGTTAATAATTATCGTTTCATTAAATTAAATTTTGTTCGTTTATTTTACTAGTATTATGTAATTTAAATTGTTGATTACCTACTTCATTGTTTGTTTTTTTAGGAAAGCAAATCCAGTGCAGTACTACAAAAAATGTTTTAGGTAAACAACCCGTAATTTTTCGGATTAAAAAAAAATTCTTTTAGGTTCGTAATCTGCATATCAAACAATATATACCATTAACGTATGTACTCGAAGTTATGAAAACAGCCTGTAGATTGTTTGAAAAGTTTTTTATTATTGACAAATTTTACTTTTAATATTTGATTTTCACCTCCTGAAGAAGTCCCATGAGGGGTGCAAACCGAAAGAAGTTGAAATAAAATTTTAAATAGTGTCTGCAATCCAGAAATTGTTTTTATTTTAATTCAAATCCCAGCAAGAAGCTTACATATTATTTTCTTGAGATATTTAACTGAACCATGTCAACGTACATTTTTGGCGTACGTGTACACGAAGTCAATATTTGCCCGAATGAAAGCGAACCAGCGAAACGCTGTATGACAAGCAATGAAGCTTATATTAAAACTTTATTATTAGCGTTATGAGTATTATGATTCCTAAGGGAAATTTCTGAACCCGCTTTGATGGCATTCATTGAATGCCTACCCCTTTATAAGCCACGTACGAATTCAGGGATGCCTCTCTGATTCATCATGACTCATTTTGTCACCCTTATTTGCATAACGTTTTCATTGTGTGTTGGTTTTGTATTATATTGTGTAGAAAATATATTATTTGTTATTGATTACTTGCTACATTCGTGTTTCTGAAAAGCGAGAATATGTTAACTTTTTCAGTTTCAAGGTGATTATATTTATTGTACCACACGTGGGTAAGATTTTTGTGTTTTAAGGCGTTTTGTAAGCGATGATTCATGACACCACAATGTTGAATGCAACGGTTACATAATAGTCTTGTATGTTCTCATTTTTATTGTGCTTTCTTTTATTTTTTATTTATTTGCAATTGAAATTGGGCAATGTTTGTTTCAAAGAAGTTGCAAACTGTATCTGTTTTATTTTTAATTTTATTTAATATGGTAAATAAATGATACAAATGTTTACTTGGAATAAACAGATTCCTCTTAAATGAAGAGAAAAATTGATTTGAATGGTGCCAATCCGATTTCGTTTTCATTGAAAACTTTTGTAGGTTTAATAAATATTCTTGTACGAAAATTACTTTAGTTATGAAGAAACATATCAAAGTATTCAACTGAGACTCATTATGGGGACGAAGTAGTTTGAATAGGAGTAGTTTTAATTCAAAATGAAATCGTTTTAAATAAAAAAGTTTTGTTTAAAATTATAACGACTTCTTTTTCATTATTTTTAAACAAAGCTATAGCGTTGTCAGCCACTGAAATATAATAAATACTGGAACGCCAATTGACGTTGAAAATGCGAGCCGAAAGACAACCAGTCGTTGGGCCATCTGTCTTTGTTGTTCAATGTTTTTACATAACAATCGCGCAACAGTTCAACAAACCAATGTTAGACACAGAAAGATCAACTTACAACATTAATTTATCTGTCTTAGATATTAGACACGTTTTTCGCTTTTATAAAAGCCTGCAAGTTACCGTTCCAGTATTACTATATTTCAGTGATGTCATCTAATCAATTAAAAATTAATTAATTTCGCTTTTTTTACCTATTAATTTTAGAGCAAAAGTGTAAATAGATAAAATGTGACTTAATTTATTGATGTGATACATTTCCGTTATTAGATAGACGCAAAATAAAATGTATAATTTTCAGCTATAATAATGCTGTTGCCATTTGAAAATAGAGGTTTTTGAATGTATTCATTATTTTTATTTTATTCTTCATCTCTAAAACTAGAGTCAATTCAGCAAATCTGATATATTTTTCGTATTCAGGAGACCAGAATGATCCTAAATCGGCTCCTAAATTCCAGAATCACTGTTCTCCTGTGTTGTATCTAATACGATGTTTTTGGGTCTAGTTATAATGTATTTGATTTATTTTCCATTTTGTGACTCTACTGAATAACCCCATGGTTATTCCACCATTTTCGTTTTCACTGTATCTTTAAAAACTTGCAACATATTTCAGTTATTCCATAATTAGAATTTAAATTTTGAAGCAAGACTTGTAGGATGTCGAGCCATCGCTTGAACAAGCTTGACAATTTTTCCATCAATTCCATTCCAACTAACATCCAATTTGCTAACAGCTTTATTTCATAAATATTGAACAACCTTACCTTGTCGTGCATCCTGCGGGTCGCAGATCGGGGTGGGTGTGGGTCAGTCTGCGGTGGTGTGATGTACGCACCGCACCCTCTGCATTGCGCCCTTCGCGCCGCTATCGACCGTTCGACGCCGCCGCCACGCCGCGATGCCTGCACCGCTCGCTCTGGCCTGGCGCGCCGTGGAGGTCTAGGTCAAAGACCCGCGGGTTATGACCCCGCCAGACACCGCCGCCGGACGGACTCGAGAGAGTGACCTGGACTACCCTGAGGTTCTGTTCCCGTGCAAATCACACTTAGGCCAGTTGGTCCAAGTTCTGATCAAATTTCAGTTTACTATCTTACAAACGGTTAAAATTTGTTGAAAGGATGCAATGATCGACTGATGTAGGAAATGGTAAATCAGAAACGGACTAGCAGTCAAATAATTTATTAAAAACTATGCCGACGTTTCGACAGCAACGGCTGTCATCTTCAGGGCTAAGTTCAAGTCAAGAGACAATTAAATAACATGGACACATACAAACATATTGTTAAAATGTACACAATAGTCATAACATAAAAAAATCATCTACCAAATCTGGAGCAAAAATGTGTATGTTTTATAAAAATGGTAGCTTGGCTGTCACTTTTCATATAATAGTGAAGGTTGTAGTTTGATGTTTGTCTTACACACCGCCTTTCCTACCTTGGGATCGCGTGTGCATCGGTGGGCATTATTTTAATACAATTTATGTATAGTAATCGATTAGCCGGTCCCACAAAGAGATCTGGATATAGCGGACCAGACAAGACTGACATAGAATTAATTTTAAAACGGTTTTTAGAAAATACAAACAATATTTTATAAATATTATTTACAAAAAAAAAAAATTAAAAATTATAAATAAATTCCTAATTTTATTGAAAATCCTTATTTTAGTGATATACATACTTTAAATTTTCTTACAATTATGTCTTATATTTTTCTTTTTCTTATTTAATTACAAATTTGACAACTTATTAAAGATATTTAAGATTGGTCCATTGGCAACACTGCTGCACCGCCTTGTGTCTGATAACCTAACTTTTAACGTGTCAGTCTGTCAGTTCTCAAAGTGTATTTTAGGTCCGAGCAAATCGTTTGTAGAAACATGTAGTGAAAAAAATGTTGTGTCCAACACGAGAGGAAAGGCTTTTTTCCAGATTCGCTCGAAATGCTCATGAGACAAACGTCGAGCTCGATTGGGAAAAAGAAGCGCTTTCCTCTTTAGTTTGACAAATAACTAATGTTTGGTTACATATTACATAGAATGACATTCATATTTGACACATGATGTTTACACAAAAAAAATTGATAATTTTCATGTGCGCTTTTTTCTATTGTTTTAAACAAATGACAATGCGATATTTTACTAAGTTCAGTTCGAATCGCACTGCACACGTAAAAATATATTACTATTGAGTTCTGCAATGAAGAGTGCCACACTAAAAATCGATAAATGGTTCGATATTTTTTATGAATGAAAAGAACAACATATCTTATAAGTGCTAGCTTATTTCATACAATATTTACTTGAGTTTGACGTGAAGGATATGAAGGCTTTATTTTGATTTTAAAGATAATCAATCATCGTCCTTTGTTGACCATACATTCGTTGCTTTGCTCAACCAACTACCTAAGTAGTTAAACTAACTATATTATAGCTGACAAACGTGCTAAAATGATTATGGAGAAAACTGTTTAAATAGTTGAAAGTTCAAAGTAATTTTCTGTGAAATAATTTCACAGCACAAAGTTGTCGCTTTTCGTGGGCGTTCATACTTATGCATAGTGTGTTTTGAACTAAGTGAACTCATTTCCTTAAAGTTTTACTAAAATTAGCTATACCATTATAAAAGTAATAAATTAAAAAATTATCTCCAAATAAAAGTATTTGTCAAAGCTTGATATAATCAGAAATATTAGAAATTATAATAAAATACACATCATGCTTTTCTTCAAGAATATAAATTATAGTAGGAAACGAGAAAATTATGAGGCGTATCTGATGTGTTTTTTTTGTGTGCTCATTCCTGTTGTTGATGCTTTGGTTTCCCCGTGTTTTAGGTTTTACCATATTTATATAATTTGTTTATTTCATGTTATTTATAAAAATGGAGTGTTTTCCCCAAATATTAATTACCTTTATAAAACAGTTTTTAATTATGATCGACATTATAATATTCAATTAAAACTCTGGTTTTGTAAAAAAAAAAAAACACTGGGGTCTGTGACCAAATCCTGATTTTTTTTATTCAGTATGTGCGTTTTATATTGGCTTCTTTTAAAAATTATAACAAAATATTGATTTTATGGTAACTAAAACATCAACAGAAAATTTATTTTCTTTTTACTAGTACTAGGTACGTGTACTAAAAACTTGGCTCATAAGTAATCATTGTAAACTAGAAATTTGTTATTTATTTACTTGCAGTTGCTAGTGGAGTTCCCGGTTCTTTATAATTAAAAGAATATTCAATAGCTTCTATTATTTTTAGGTTAGAAAATTCCGAACATTTCTGATTGATGGCAGTTATCATTAATCATTTTCAACGTTACCGTATAAATAGTATGTTATTTATTATTACATGCCATACAATTATACCGATTATTTTTTGACGATTCTCTAAACCAATGAAATGCTTTATTGTATGTCACGTGTCTGCGTTTTAACCAATCCTGTCATTATTATACTGAGAATAATGCTCTTGTGAAAATTCCCGGCAATTTTCTCTGTAGCTTTTTTGTTTTTGTTGACAGATGTCAAATGTCAGATAGTTATCATCGACACAAGTAAAAATGAGCAAAAAAGATAGATTTAGTGGCGTGCCTGATGATGAAATCAAAAAATAATCTAATTAAATATAACTCGAGAGTTCGATAAATTAGAAAATAATTCTCCAGTATCTTTCTCAAACTTGTCGCCATTTGGCAATAGCCACTCAAGCCCTACGGGCTTTCGTGGCTATTGCCTGGCAACAAGTTTTCGAAAGATCTGTCAAATTATTTTCAATTTATTCTCACTCTCTTGTTATATTATTACTGAATATTTTCTATTTTAAAAGTTAAATTTTTTCATATTAAAAAAAAATTATATTGTATGTATCTCGTACAGGAGAGTGCATATTTTGAGTTTTCATATAATTGCATTTTCTATACTTGCTACATAAATAATTATTATCCAACACCTCTCAATAAATGCTCTATAACTATGGCGATATTAAATTTGAAAGTAACAGATTACCCACTAGTGGGTATAATTTTGAGGAAAGTCACTAATGAGTATTTTATTATTTATAACAATAATAATAATACACAACACCTTGGTAACTACTTCGATTGACATTTTAATTTAGAATATTTAAAGCAAATGTCACTGTCAAAAAATATTTCTTTAATAAATTCTGAATTTATTAAGAGATGTTGGATAAAACGTTATACTTCACACGTGGGCAAAGTGGAATTACCCACTCGATAAAATTATCACATTCAGCCTTCGGCTTCGTGTGCTAAAATTTCTCTCGTGGGTAATTCCTTACTTTGCCCACTTGTAAAGTAAATAACTATTATTGTGTGATTTATAGAATTAGTTCTTTTTCTAATTTTGATATATAAAGTGATATTTTTCAAAATTAACTGACATTTTAATAAAAAGGTCATAGTATACAAGCGAAATATGTATACATATACCTTTTTGATTTTTGATACAAAATGAATACTTTCATCTGTTTAAAGTTTTGAAGAACTATATTTGTTAAAATTAAAAAAAAAAAACAACTTAAGAAATGCTGCTTTGTGAAACAAGTGGGATATTTTGCGGGACAAGCGAAGCGAGATCCCGCAGTATCGCACAAGTTCGATAAATTATAAAATAATTCTTCAGGTTATTTCTCAAACTTGTTGCCATTTGGCAATAGACACTCAAGCCCTGCGGGCTTTCGTGACTATTGCTTGGTAACAAACAAAAAATATATCAAATTTTTTTATATTTTATTCTCAGTCTCTCTTTTTATTTTATTACTAACGATAATAAAGTACACGATTTTTTTAGTTGGTGAATTGTTTCTGGTTAACGATAACGTTATTATTAAAAATTAGTAGGAGGTACACGTGTTGTGCGAATGACACTTTTTAGAAGTTACGAATGTATTTTAATTTACAATATAAACAATTGTAAGTATAATAATTATTGAATTTCATTATGAAGTTGATTTTTTAAGTAGCGCTACTCAATAAGAAAAACATGAATAACTCTGTAATAAAGCATTTATAGACATTTGCTCAAATGAACTTGTCACCTTATTTTTAGGTGTTTAATCTATGGATTAAGTTAGGCCGTTTAAATCTGGGACACCCTGTAGAAAAAAATAATCAGGAATGCTGTCATAAATAGTATATTTTCCTAAAAGGCCGACGTTTCGGCGCGCTCTCTTCTAATTTGCCCTGAGGATGACTCGAGAGCGCGTCGAAACGTCGACCTTTTAGGAAAATAATATTTATGGCTGCATTCCTGAATATTAATTTACTTATTTGTAATGTGTTTCTATAAATTCGTCTGATCACATGCCTCGTTTCTCTCCAAATTTAAAACATCCAATTGGAATCTGACGGTGTGGCCTATCCAAGATGGCGTCAATTACGGTGAAGATTCGAATGTGACATTAGTACTGTTCGCTTATAAAATATAAAAAAATGAGTCTCACGATTAATAATATTTGCGAATGCGCTACAACAGATCCTGCAAACCAAATTTTAAACAAGCTGAATGTATTTTATATACTTGACAATTGATTAATACGGGTAAAAATTAAATGAAAGTGACAGTGGCTGTGGGTGTAGTGACTTTCTGTATGTCAACGTCGAATTTACGAGGTGATCCCTAACAAATTAATAGGAAAATTGCAGGAGATGAACAAGTGTGGAGTGTTGTTTGTTCCTGCATGGCTGGTTTTGGGTGAAAAATGCATTGCTACATTGTTGTACTGTTATAGGTTAGTTGTACGTTTCTTGATCTAAATTAACTAAATAAACAAATAAATAAAAATGAACAAATACAAGGAACATTAACTTCGTACACAAATTTAATTTAATTTATGAACTTAGTTAATACAAAGTGGATTTCGTAGCAAATTCGTATTATAACCTAAAATTTTATTTACTTAGATGTACATAACCGTCTGGTACAAAATATTCAGAGCATATTATTTATTGTAAACGCATTCATGTTCCTTACTTTTGTTAGTTTTTTCCAAGGTTTTCTGTACTCAAACTTGGTTTACTTTATAAGTAAAACGTTTGTCCACCTTGGGAATTACTTTACTTTATTACACCCTTTTATTGCACAGTACACGTTATTATTCGATTTTTCTCGGTGTTTAACTACAATTACGGTCATTTTTATTTCAAAAATCGTTATTCCCATTTGACGTAATGCACTTCTATCGGAATCTTCACCCTATTTTGTGTTTGAAAATAATCCGCTAGATGGCATATCGCTACATGTCAGATCCCAATATTACATTAACGGTTTTCTTTACGGGTTCAGACCTGGGGTCGAGTATGGGGCACGGGGATATGAAAGCATATCAGCACGCAATGTTTTAATTTATAACTGGTACGGGTCAAGTACTTCTTAGAATGGCTTGGATCGTAATGTGTCCGCTTCCGCGTGTGCGGAACTATTGATTAACGTACAATATTTTACCTTTATATTGTCTACTTTTAACCGTGCCTAACAGTCATGAAGCATACATGTTTTCCATATGTTGTTAATGTTGTCAAATGACTGTAAATTGTTAGGTACAGAATAATTTCCATGCATACTAATCATGAATGTGGGTATAGTAATTTCTTATTTAAATATAGCATGTAAAATTGGTATAGCATATTATATCCTTGTAACAGTCGAGATAGTTGGAGGACATTTTTAATATTTGCAGAACTACTTTATTTAAAATATAATGATAATGATCGTATGTTTTCACATACCGGATGATATCATTTTTATGTTAAATAGGAAAAATACAATGTTACTTTCGTATGTTCCCTATGGATTTTAGACCAAAAACGGGAATAGAAAAAACTACATCTTAATAGCCTAAATTATGTTAATCAAATCGGCCTCCTTTAAGCAAGAAATGGAAGCAAAAGAAAATGCACAAATACAGATTGCAATTGGAAATAAAACAAATATCATGAACTTTTTGATTGACAGGTCTGTCAAAATATTTTAAATATTTACGCACTGTTCTATTTGTTGCAGATTGTTTAATAATGTGTGGTATTGAAAATGAAGAAAATGTAGCATAATAGAAAAAATATTAAAAATACCGAGGTAAAGTTAAAGTGTTAACAGTTGGCTGTGGGGTACGAACTGAAGATCTCATGATGCACAGTCTGATGCGTTACTTTATTTACTCATACAAAAACCATATTTTGACCAACGCTCTCACCAAGGTGATGAGAGATAAAAACATGGGAAATGAAAAACCAGATGCTTGTAACGTTTTTGTATGCTTTACTAAATTACCTTCAGCTTTTTTTCCAAAATATGAAAATTAGCAAAGTGTTCTTTTCGTAAATTCTGCTGGATTCTTCTACACAGTTTATTCTTCTATATTCTTCGTGCTGCCCTGATTTACTTTCCTTCTTCTGCAGTATAAAGTGTAAAATAATCTGACGTGGGTTTCAGCTTCTTTTCCAAAATATGAAAATGAGCAAAGCGTTCTTTTTGTAAACTCTATTGGATTCTTCTACACAGTTCATTCTTCTATACTCTGCCAGCTGCCCTGATTTATTTTCCTTCTTCTGCAGTATAAAGTTTAAAATAATCTGATGTTGGTTTAATTTACCATATATCTAACATACGGAATAGATGATTTAGTTATTTGTTTATTCTCATAGCAACTAATCCTATGATTTTTTAAATAAATTATTATTAATTTGATAGTTTGTTTTTCCTCAAAATCTGCAACAATTTCAAGTAACATTTTTATTTTGAAATAACTTGAATTTATTGTTTTATGTATCTAGTAAACTTCCACTTCCAGGTTTGCAATTATGACCAAAACAGTACAGTTTTTCGCAAGTTTTCTTACTTCGTTACTTCATCTTGTTCGTGAGTTATTGAACATATGGACATCCATCCATCTTTACAATACACACGTACACACAGACACAGATGAGAAAATGGTCTCATACTACATATAAGAAAGTAAAATATCTTCTTCTGTACTTCTGCCTATGAATACGATTGCTCTTCTTGGATATGTGGGGTATCGTAAAGTCTTCATTTTATTCTGTACATTATCTTAAAACTGCGGGTTATATGCCGTAGTTTACCATGACTAAACTACTGAAGAAATTTAATTCAAATGCACAAACCTTGTATAACAATGTTTCTATGTTTTAATCGACATTTCAATCACGGTACTAAACTATTTATAATAGGGAACCATTTTCAAAAACTTACCTCAGAAAAGTATTGACAAAACAAATATAACAAGCATTAACACAATAGTCATAACAACCAAACATTTATACACGGTGTGATCGAAAAAGCAACCAGCGACTTCACCAATCTATGCACAACTCCAGATCACGTGATGCGCCATCTCCCCACCGCGCCATCTGTACCAACTTCACCCTATTATTAGTCGACGAACCGATATCTGCCCCTATTAGATATAACGAACGACGGTACCTTCTGCTTGTCCAAGTTTAAATTGTACTTTTTGAATCGGAATCGGAAGTTCATTAATGTAACACTGGAAATAATGTTCGAGTGAATTGCAAATAGGTTTGAAGCATTTTAAAACGATTTGATTATTTTGTATTCAATATATATAATTTTTGACCAAATAACAAGTAATTCGTAAAGAGTCTAGGCTATTCGTTGATAGTATTTTTGTAGCTACTAATATAAATTTACATCTTTAAGTTGAAAATACTTTCATATCGCGTAGTAAATAATATAAAACACTTTATCTACGCCCATGAGTTAAATGTCACTTTTCCCACTCATGTTGCGTTTATTATAAATGTTGATAATACAATTTTTACAATTCTATAAATTAATAATACTAAATAAATTAATAATTTTTAAAACTTGTGCTTCTATATTTAAGGAAGTACTTTCTAAACTCTATTTTTTACGAAATACTTCAAAAAAATATGAAAAAAAACTACGTAATTGTTTAATGTCAAATTGTGGTCGTCATGGATTAAAAACATTTTTACAGCAACTACTTGGATTAATTTTCTATTTGTCAAAAAATAAAGTCAAATTATTTAAATTTTTTAAATTTGGGTGGGCGTAGATACAATATTATACAGTATACGTGTGATAATGCATTATTAATATACTTATGTTATTACACACAATTTCACATGCGTATCTTAATAAGACTCTTATCCCACTTGTTTACGTAGTTACTAACTCTATTTATTTGTTTTTCTACGACTACTACTGAAAATTACACTTTCTCCACTAAATAAAGCTTGAAAATTATATATTTCGTAGTCGTTTGGAATAACCTGGGCAATTATTTCACTTGAACGTGTGACCAACTTACTAATACAGTATAATATTAATATGTCAAGTATAATTACATTTATATATCATTAAATAATTAATAATTATTATTTCAGAGTTTATAAATCTTCGTTTTCAATATTGAGATTACAAAGAAACTACTATATCCATTTTTCAATTTTTCAATAAAAACAGGTTTTTTAGTTTTAATATTACAATCTATAGATTTGTAGTTGGTAACACTGCGCACATTTGCGCTTGCGCCTTTTTTTATGCTTATAATCATAAACGTCAAATAGTTTGAAACGCCATTTCTTGTTTTTGAAGAGTAAGAATTATTATTAATTAAATCCAACAAAAGTGTGAATCGTAGAAACGCGTACGCTCGTCTGTTTTCAGCACTCGACTTTGTTTCGTGCTAAAACTCTTACAATTCGTGTAAAATAGATAACTTTCAGCACTTGTTCCACAATACACTATTATGCTATTCATTTCTTTTCCTGGTGAAGAATTACGTACAGTAATTCGAAACGTTGTACTTGTACAAAATATATGATATATTAATTTACATCTTCCTTTGTAAGATATAAGTTCCCGTAAATCTGTTATAAATATGTTTATTATAGCATCAACAATTTTATTTACAAGTTTGAAATATGTAAAAATTTATTACATACTCATAAAAATGCCCTTATTTGGTTGTAATTTGACAGCTGTTGTGAATGGTTTATAACTTCACAATAAAACCAGGTATTAAACCTACATATGACAAAGTTGTCCATGCGTGAAACTCTACTCCCATGTCGAAATTCACCCCACACTCCAATTTCCCAGTCGTAAATGGGGATGTTATTTTTTTGATGATATTTCAAGTTCTGTATTTCATTCGTTAATATAAGTTTTTGTCCTAGAATAATTGGGATGTTATCAAGAAATAAGGTGCAAGTTCGCAGCTTGTAAAGATTGGAGTTACTCTTGTTATTCACATGAGTTTTGAAAGTTTCTCGTCGAAATGCGATGCATAAAGTTTACCGCAATTTGCAGTTTATTTCCATTTTGAAGTAAAGCAGCAAATAAATGATAGATTACTCTTTAAAATTTTAATATGAATTTAGTTGAAGATGTTTCTTTCTGGTTTTTGATATAATCCTATTTTAAAATATAAATAAAGTATTTTAAAATAGGATTGATACTCAGTACAATTATTTTTTCCATTGAATTTAGATTTTTGTTTGCTTAAATGTCGTCATTATAACCAATAGAAGCGTATTGTAACTATTTAAGAATATTTTGGTGGGTGTTTTCGGAATCTATTAATACGTCATTTTGGTATCAATTCTTACTGAGTGGACAAAACTTGCAAAATGTCATTATAATAAATAATTCTATTCTATTGTAGTTATCAAAGAATATTGCGACTGGACTATTTAAAATCTATTCGAAACTCTTTTAAAATTGAATCTTATAAACGAAAAATATTGATGTAATCCGTTATCAAACTTATACTTTATAGTGGTCAAAATTGTAGCTGGAGGATCTTCATTTATAGTCAATTTTATTGCACAATACAGTCTTAATCCTGATTCACAATTATCAAATATACTACTAATATACATATAAACTAAGTCTAGAAACTTGATATTATAAGATTATGATATATTTACATAATTACAATATTATAAATTATTCAAAATTTTCAACAAAAAAAAGTGAGACAAGTAAAAGATATATCCAGCAGACAATTCTCGGTCTTAAATTCTTTGTACCCACTTTTACCAGCATTCGTGTATACAATGAATACCTACCGTTACCGTTACAGAGATTTCCCTAGAAATATTAGAGTTTATAGGTTTGTGTATTTGCTTATTGTATTGTTTATTGCTTTTTCCGTTGTATTCTTCTATTTATTGCGGCCTCCTCCAATATTTGGAAATTATCAATGTGCATTACCAGAAATTTCAGAACGTTTATCACTAGATAAGGTCTTAAAAATATTGAAATATGCAATTAAATGCAACTTTTGTAAAAATATGCATAAGAATGCCCAAATATGCAATATATGCAATTAGTAATTAGCATTAATTAACTCTAATCAATGTAATTCGTCCAGAAAATTGATTTTATTTAAATATATGCAAAAATTAAAATATATGCACTTTACATATAATCTGCTCTCTAGTGACTAACCTATAAAAATCAACATTCAATTCCTAATTTTATTGAAAATCCTTATTTTAGTGATATACATACTTTAAATTATCTTACAATTATGTCTTATATTTTTCTTTTTCTTATTATATCACAATTTGACAACGTATTAAATATATTTAAGATTGGTTCATTGGCAACACTGCTACACCGCCTTGTGTCTGATAACCTAACTTTTAACGTGTCAGTCTGTCAGTTGTGTTCTCAAAGAGTATTTTACGTCCGAGCAAATCGTTTTTAGAAACATGTTATGAAAAAAATGTCTAACACGAGAAGAAAGCTCTTCTTCCACTCTAGTTTGACAAATAACTATTCTGCAACCGGGCCAATATCAATCCACGAAAATAAAGAAGTTCTGTTACTTTCCATTAAATCTTTTTGTTTGAGGAACCAATCATTCAATATAAAAGAAGTTTAGTTAACAACTTTAGATATTTTCTTATTACGTTCAGGTTTAGGGGTTATATTTAATTTTAGATTGTTCTTAGCCTTAGAATATTACAATGTACTTTAGAAATGATGTTCTCGTAATGAGTAAAACTTATGTAAATGTAATTTGTTGCAGATTGCTCCAGCAGCCAAGAAGCTATGGGGCCTGGAAGGCGGCAAAGACGCCGGTAAACTGGCCCTGCATCCCCTGAACCACGAGCAGGTGTGGCGCGACCCCACGTGGTCTACACCAGGTCAGTCAACCATCAGCCAACCAGTACCCCCATCCCCTACCACTATCACAAACAGCCCTTGCTTGGCGCGAACAATACCACACTATCCCCTTCCGCGCCAGTGTCGTCTGTTTCGCCTTCGCGGCTTCAGATGAGTTTTGTTTGATTTTCTGTCGAGACGCGATGTTGCGATGTGACTACCGAAGTGCTGCTTCTGGTTTTGTTGTTTTTATGCGCTGGTTTTGTTTTGTTTTGTAAACACATCGATTTCTAGACGGATGTAGCGTATTGGTTTACAAATGTTTGTTGCTTCTTGAGTTTTAAACACGGAATCCAGTTATGTTTTCTTATTATAATATTTTTGCGAAGAATTTTGCTGGTAAGTTTGCTTTCAACGTTTTGTAGCTAGGTAGTTCAGAACGGTCGTGATATAAGTGTTTCTGTCTTGAAATGCCGGGGTATATTTAGCGTCGAAATTGCATACCGTGTTTACAAATACATAAACCACTGAGATCATCTACCTTTTACAATTTGTGCAGTATACGCGTGCAAGTAAGCTCAAGGTTTACTTATTACGTTTGTAATGACTTTATAAAATTTCGTAGAAAGATTATACCATCCTTTAATCAAACTTGATCAACAAATTGTCAATGTTGCTTTGGAAAAATTGACTATCTGAAAGTTATTCAGGAATTAGATCAAGCTAAGTTATACCTACGACTATAATTTATTTAAAATAGAACATCACTTTTATAATGAATGAAACTTATTTATTGGACATATACTTTTTGTTGTCAAATCCATTTTAAAAGAAATGTAATCGCTTTGGAGTTAGTAATTTTCTAAACTATAAAACTGTTGAATGGTTTAATCAAAATTGAACCATATTGCAGAAATAAGAAATAATAATTTCTTTTCTTTTTAATAATAATTTCTTTTATTGGCAAAGTTTAGCTTATAGCGGTTCCAACACTTAACTTTTACATAAACATAATACAAACGATATGAAAATAAACATTTACAGATACTATAAAATTAAGCGATATTTATACATATATAGCTAACAAATATTTATATTTCTTATAAAAGCTCTACATATGTCTATAATAATAATAATTTATAATTTTAACGTAGTATGAGTTTATTTTAATTTGAGTGAAACAGGATTTTTTACATCCATGGTTACGAATTTGACAGCAATGTATTATTAGACCATACTTTTTCAAGTGAAACATCGGGAATAGATTTAACTTAATTATCATGTTTGGATATTGTAAGAAAGTTATAAAGTAACAAACATTCAAAATAACGAACAAATAAACAATAATTATAGTAAATTTACAATCGTTTGTAAAACTTGTATAACTTAGATATTTGGGTAGCTGTAATGGTTCCAGAGACGTTTTCATTTTGAACTTTTAATTATTTTAAATTCCCAACAATTAATAGTACATATTTATACCTACATTTCATTTAAAAAGGACGCTATTATTGAATTCGTAACCATGAATGTGAAAAATCCTGTTTCGCGCTAAAATAAATTCACGGTATTTAAATTACAAATTTAATCAGGTATACTCATAGTTCGTAGAATGCCTATATTTTATCTAAAAATACTTTTTCCAATATTGAAATAACGGTTGGATTTTGAGAAATCCATTCATAAGGTTAGAATTTCTGGTAATTTTTAAATAGTAATTTACTGGAAAGTACCTAATTAAATTTTTATGGTAATAGATTATGTATCAATACATAACAAATTAGATTTGATTTTGTATATATTTTTTATTCTGTAAACTGTTGATTTCCTCTTGTATCGATATTTTAGTTCTTTTATCTATTGTCTATCAACTTCTTAACGTATGTTTAATAGCCATTTTGGACTTCCAGACGTTGAACAATAGCAATGGTATAAGCAAATAAGCTTGATAGTTCATGAGGATGAGAAGTAACTCAAAACGCGTGTACACATGTCATTAAGAACTTGATTGAAGCATAACTACACTTTTTACAAATGAAACTGTAGCAAAAGTACAAAAATGGTAATTTTTTTATCTGAGAAGTGTGAAAATCTTCTTATTTTGTGAAAATATAAAGTTCTAGCGGGGGACATTGACGATTTTGAAAAATACCCTTTTTTCGATAAACCGTATTGTTTATCTCTAACGAAAACAATTAAAATTTTTTTGTGAACGGTCTTTTTTCGTATGTCACATGTTTTAAAATATGAACATGCAATTTTGAGAAAATCACCACTTAACAGTAGTGAGAATAAATTGTAAATAATTTCACAGAATTTCGAAAACTTGTTGCCAGACTGGATAATTATTTTATAATTTATAGAACTCTAATCTTATATTTAATTAGATTATTTTTTGATCTGCAAATTCAAAACAAAACGCCTCTGTCATGCTAACCTAACCTAACTATTTGACACTTGTCGAGAAAAACGAAACATATAGAGATTATCGCCGAGAATTATCTCTAGGCTCTAGGTCTTTATTTGCATTATTAGAATGATTAGATTGGTTAAAGCACAGTCACGTGACAAGAATTGACACATTTAATTGGTTTTAACTGTGTCAAAATGTCAAAAAAGTCCTAGAAATTTTGCAACTTCGAAAATAATTACTTTTAAAGCAGTTATGGTTTTATCGAAATGGATTTATTATAATACAACCTTAATTCTTTTACTGCAAAAATATGTAGAAATTATAGTATGTTTCCTTTAATAACAATAATATTTTGTTTTAAATTAATTTGTAACCTATGATTATAGCGTATAATTTCGACAGATATACATACGTCTAATTATTGTACCTGCAGTAATTGCCGTAAATCTGTTTTATATCTACAGTCGGATAACTTCAAAACCTCTTAACGGTAATTATTAGTAAACATCAACAAATACTAACATAGCATGGCTCACAAACCACCTATCCCAAGATAACCAAATGAAGTTGCAATATTTGCGACTGTTAATTAATTACGCTACCGTGGATAGTATTTACGTTGTACGAAACAACTAAACTTGTAATTTCACTTTTCTCCAATTAATAAATCCTCGTGTTGTCCGTCGTGTCGTAATTAGTCTGCACCTAAAGCATCTGTTCGCGTATCGCGGCAAACGTATCGTGACGCTAATTGGGTCATCGTCGACTCTGCAGAGGTATCTTGGGATAGGTTTGGACGATTCTCTTTTGGAAGGAAGTTCAGCCAAAAATATTTGTATTCGTAATAATATAGAAGCAAGAACAACCAATTAATTATAATGTTGTCATAACATTTCCTGTTTTTACTTTCTTACAGATGTGTAAGAAAGTTATGGAAAAAAGATAAGTAAATGACGAGATTTTCGTGTTTTGAGGTGTGCCCTCAGGCTAATTTTTCTCACCGACGTCTGTGTGTAGGTAGATGGATGTGTGTCCGTATGTATATCTCATAAACGAGACAAGATATACAAAGTAATAACGTAATAACAAAACTTCATAATTATAATTTTCATATTACAATGTGCAGAACTAAGTTGATACGGCATCAATTATGAAAAAATGATTCTAATAAAAGATGTTAGATTAAATTATATTTGAAAACTAAATTATATGTTTAATATCATGAGGTAAATAGCAAAATAGCTCCGTGGTAACGCATCAGACTGTAGATCATGAGATCCTCAGTTCGAATTCTTTATCAGTGTACAGTACAAATTTTAAATGGGCTATATTCATTCGATATTATGTCAACGCATTGAACTATGGAACACGATATCTTTAGTTCGAATCCCACTACCGACAGTTATGTCTTTGGTTGTCCTCTGCTAACATCTTATAAATAAAAATATTTTTTGCCGATTGACACTAAAGGTGGCACTTTACGGACTGTTAACAGTCTGTAAAGTGTCACTTTTATGCTTAAGCTGTAAAAAAATTGTACATTGCAACCGCTCAACAAACATAATAGCCGTCAACAAATGCATGGCAACATAATTTGACAGCGATAACCTTAAAAATATGTACCTATATAAAATAATTACTAAATTAATATTAATTCCAAATCGGTAAAATATATACAACACGGCACCAAACACAAATTTATAGCTTCGGCAGCATTCATTACCTCGGCTTCGCCTCGTTAATGAAACGGCGGCCTCTAGTGTAAATCTGGTATTTTGGTGCCTAGATAAACAAATAACTATTGCGTAATTCTGACAGCTTTTCTATATATAAATACTTTATAATAAATCTATGTTATGGAAAATAGTAGCAGTGAGTTTTCCAATATTTCCCCAGAATTAATAGAAAAATCATTTTTCACATATAACAATTTATTGCCCTCTAAATCTAAATTAAGGTATGAAAAACATTACATTACTTTCAATTGGATAGATTTCGCTTTTTAATGCCCGCCATTGTTAAGTGAGGTAAAAAAATCTGTCAATTACATAGTATGGATATGAAGAAATTCATTTTGACATACATAACATCACTCTATATTCCACAAGGTGGGTAGCACAAACCCTGAAAGACAATCAACCAACAATCAAATCCTCCAAATATTCCAATTCTGGCACATCATTGTAATTTTGAAGTTGAATGATTTAGCAATATTAGTAAGGTTGTTTATCCTGTATAAAAGATTTAAGCGGCCTAATTTAAAATTAAGATTAAACACCTAAAAATAGGGTGACAAGTTCATTTGAGCAAATGTCCGTAAATGCTTTATTCCAGAGATATTCATGTTTTTCTTATTGAGTAGCGCTACTTTAAAAAATCAACTTCATAACGAAATATCCTGTATTATCTTATTGAGGTGAGACATAATAATTAAATTAAATTAATAATACATTGGTTATTACCTAATTTTAATACAAAATTTTAGTTTGCTTGCACTGATGTCAAGGAAAAAATGAGAAACTATCAATGAATATAAGAAATTTTTATAAGGTGCCATAAAAGAAAACCAATGCAGTGGCAGATCATTGTCGTGCCTGTTTACGTGCTGCAGGTGAACATTTTGAACAAATATTATAAAAAAAAAAATAGTTCATGAAGTTATTTTATTACTTTATTGTTTTAAACAATAAATTTCTTTGAATTCATTGATAGTTTCTTATTTTTTCCTAGACATCCGTGCAAGCAAACTAAATTTTATATTGAAATTAGGTAATAAACAAATTATTTTTAATTTAATATGTAACATCTCAATACGATAATATTAGATATTTCATTATGAAGTTGATTTTTTAAAGTAGCGCTACTCAATAAGAAAAAAACATGAATATCTCTGCAATAAAGCATTTACGGACATTTGCTCAAATGAACTTGTCATCTTATTTTTAGGTGTTTAATCTATGGATTAAATTAGGCCGTTTATATCTGGGACAACCTGTATATTGC
This sequence comes from Poecilus cupreus, assembly GCA_963942605.1. Lineage (NCBI taxonomy): Eukaryota > Metazoa > Arthropoda > Insecta > Coleoptera > Carabidae > Poecilus > Poecilus cupreus. The sequence continues at coordinate 15,869,460 of OZ012719.1, read as the reverse complement.
AAATTTAAAGTATGCGGAAAAGTCCGAAATATCACACCACTGGCCACATCTTCCAATCTTCTGTTGTGGTCTAATTCTCATTTTCCCGTCGAATGATTTCTCGTGGAGTCTCTATCAGAATCGTGAGCGTCGTGAGCAACGTGATGCGGTAGTGTCCGGCGTCGCGTCGGCAGAAGACGGCGCCAGACTGCACCGTCTGTCGCCTTGGTTACGGACGTGTTTACCGAACGCTGCGGATGCGGATGCCGCGTAGATGATGCGGACGGGATTGAAAATTGATTGGGGTGCATGGAATGAAGGGTGATAACGAAATGGCAAATGGGGATGAGATTAGGTTTGCCCAGACGAAGGGGTGCGAATGGGATCACACGGAGGATTATTTACGAGAAGTATGCGCGTGTTCTTCTACTTCTGTGCTGTCTAAAACGGAAAGATTATTGGCAAATTCATTCATGTTGTTTACTGTAATAGGTACCTCGTATTTGGTAGCAAGAGGTAACTGACATACGAAAGAGTTTTACTTGATTAAATAATAAGCAAGGATAGCGTAGTCACTGGTCGCCACGAAATATTTTAACTCGATTCCGAAGAGTATTTAAAAGAAAAAATACGTGTGGCACTCGGGGACTGCCGCGGTAAAGCTATTGCATAGCATTTTTTATCAACTTATGCAATTATAATTATTTATTTTATTTATGCAGTATTTTATTTTAAAATATTTTTATTATCTTACAATATATGTACGTTATTCAGGAATTTTTATCCTTGAAACTATAGGATTATGGTAACTGAAATAAGAAACATCAATTCGAGACTTGATATCCTCTAAATATCTGGAAAATGCCGCGTCTATGGCATACGTTTAGTCGCACGCACACAAACACCGTGCCGAAGTCTGCCGAACTGAAACGACGTTAGACGATGCACGGCTTTTAACGCCGCACCGCTGTGTCGGTCGGAGTGGGGAGTGTAAGGTTTTTTCGTTACGGAATTTCTTGATTCGGTCGCCGCGCTCAAAGCCCGCGATAAAAGCTATGCAATAGCTTAAAACTTCTGTTCAAAACGCGGGAAATATGCGCGTTTTCAACAATAACAAAATTATGTAATATTTAATACGAACAAGCAAAATAAATATTAATTATATAAATCAAAGACTTTTACGAGCTAAATAACTTGACGCTATATAATTCAAAGTATCGCTTACTAACTAATTTTACAATAACTTTTAAAGTTCTAGACTGTTATTCATTCGCTATTCACAAATCTCATACCTAGAATTCAAAACTACTTACATGAACTCACAAAATAATCTGCACAAAAAAAATTCATGTAATCAAGAAGAGCCCTTAAACTGTATATTTTGAACATTTTACTAGTAAAACCAAAATTCAAATAGTTGCTCAACGCCCAAGGTTGGAAAATTTATTACTTAAGACTTAAGGGATGGAACAGTCAAAATAACTCTAACTAGATTTTACTCTTGCATAAGATAGTGGTTAAATATTTTATATGCCGATCTCGGTGGCGTAGTGGCTATGTCACTAGCCTAGCACGCCAGAGGTCGTGGGTTCGAATCCCAGTGAAGAGCATGGCCGTTTGTGTTGTTCATAAACATTCACAATCATCCATTCATGAGTCGGCATATGACTAGAGTAGTTAGTCCGCTTCCCATCTTCATAAAAACAAATTCATATAACATATTGACATCCGCTGATTAGGCGGAAACTGAACTGGACTGAAATTGCAAAGAACAATTATCCACAAACTAACAATGATCGTTTTACCTAGTTTGAAATTTCTGAACAAGTTTTGCATTTTATAATCGTACAAGCAGATATATTTTAGTATTACGCGTGAAGTGTGGTTACCAGCCGTTACGCTGAAGATGGTAGTGGTCAGAGAACTACATGGGTAAAGTTAAAATGGTAACTGTCAATTGTGGAATTCAAACGGACGAACCAAAGTCTGATGCCTTTAAATGCGTTTAATTTAGTTTTGCTTTCTGTAAACTCTTCTGTTGCATCCTTTTGAATAAGCACGGTTAATAAAATTCGTTCACGGAAACAGGAATGTACAATCCCGTTTAGCTTCTTTATAAATAAAATAATGGAGAAAACCTGGCACATAATAAAAATTGCAAATATTTATTTCTTTTTCTATCTGCATGGGATTGATTCAATTTGCAATATTACTATCGAGCGCAGCAGTCTTTTGGGAATTAGCTTCAGTGATGTTTGCGCCGTATAGAATCGAAATATAAACAAACTTGTTTTCGTCTGGTTCTTGGTGCAGCCATTTAAGGAGATTCATACTCTGAAGTTAGCATCAGATAATCCTTGAACCAAGATTTATTTGAAGCAATTATGTCGTTGTTATTATGAATGAAATTTATTATGTAAAGCACATTTATTGGAAGACAAAGCGTTTAAGTATTATAGGAATAAATAATTTGTTAATTAGAAAACATTTTATTTACTTTATTTTATAATTACTATTGTAAATCTAAGACGAAATAAGCAGATTTATTTACACCATCAATAACGCACTCCAATATTATTTAACCTTTGACTTGGAGTGTATAATTTAAACTTGTACAACTAGATGTTTGCGCCATTTGTTATGTACTTCACTAATCGATTTGTCGACCTATAGCGTATGTTTCACCCAGAAGCTCAAATATCTTGACTAATCCTAGTAAACACTGAATTTAACATAAGAACATTGTATTGCACCGTCGTATAAGTAGTACGATCATCAATCTTTTACATAAATCATTTTAATAACCAGTTACTAAATGTCCATAAATCATAATCAGAATTAGAAAGCAGTGATGCCCCATGTTCCTACGTTGATTACGTGTATAACCTTGATTGGTTGGTGGTTAGGTCAGGTCAGGTTTTAAACCTACGAACTTATCGTCTTATCGATCGAAGTGAAGTCTGCAGACTGGTAGAACCATCAGGGCTTATTTTTCGCTAGTTTTATCCCTCTTATCTTGCTTTCTTCTTCTTCCCTTTCGATCCCTCCCGTCTCTTGATTGTCCGTTCGCTGCGAGTTTGTTTTTGTCTCTCGCGAACATTTTTTTTTTTCAAGAACAGTGCGGTTAATACAATTTTCCGTAAAAAACCCGGGATGGGCCGCTGTGTGTTCCTGTTGTGATTAAAGATGATGTTTTTGTGCCTGTTTTTCTGTTTCGCTTTTAGTTTCTTTTTCTTGTTTTTTCGCTTTCATTCCATTTGTAGCACTGACGAATTGGTTATGTTTGGTTTTTGATTGATGTTTGCCTCTGGCATTAATGATTATTCTTTTGTTTAATGCAACGACTAGATTCACTCAACGGAACTAATGCCCAGGTGAAGTTCGAGGAATGACTGTAATAATATTGTTAAATGCCGAAGCGTTATATGCTTTCCGGTTTTGACGGAATGAGTGCTTTTCTTTTGTTTGTTGAGAGAGTTGCCTTTAAATCTTTATGCAATAAAAATGTTTGCTTTTGTAATTTCACTAAAGCTATAAATGTTTCCGAAGCGATGAATGGAAACAGGAAACTTTTTAGTTTTGAAACACACATATCTTTAAATCTTTAACACTTGTTTCTTTAATTATGGTAAATATGCATCGTTAAGTTTATGCCTACTAAAACAGAAACCTATAAATGCACTCATAAATAAATATGAGCCCTGTAAAAAAATACAGTTATAGTGCTTTACCATTTACCATATTCCTCTCCTACTGCTAGTTGAGTTTTTTTATGTTTGTTCCATATCCACACGGATTTTTTGTAACGAGATAGAAAGGGCATGAATATGTAGTAACTTATACTCCTATAATAATGATTTTGGCAAAATGTATCACTTATATAATTGTCTTTAACATAAATCTTTTAATATTATATTATAGTTTCAAGTGAGGTAAATAGCTCCTTGGTAACGCATCCGATTGTGGATCATAAGATCCTCGGTTCGTGTCTTATAGTCGACACTTTTGAATATTTTACTGATTAAGTATTGAACTTAAAATAATCAGTTCAAATCTTGTATAGAACTTTTGAAATATCAAATTTATATTATTTTGTTGTAAATGTTTATTTGAGTTTGATGTTTTCAACAGTTTTGTATGTGTATTTTTTGTATAATTTCCAAAATCTTGTTATAGAAAGTATAGTCTACAACAGGTAACGGAATAGCATATCCCACACTCTCAAACCGTAGCCTTCGCCTTCGCCTTCGGCTCGGACTACAAACTTTTTGCTAGTGTGGAATATGTGCCATTCCATTACTTGTTGTAGAATATACTATTCCACGATTTAACAAATAAAAAATCGATTGAAAATAATAATAATACAGTAATGAAAGAAATATTACACTAATTCACTTTTCAGAGCATTTTTAAAGGTATGCAAAGAAAAATGGCACAAATCAAGATGAATGAACTTGTTATCGTAGGTTTTGACTACCTACTTTATGACTATTCTGTATGATTGACAACGTTTTACGTTTTGTTATGAATTTTGAATTAATTTAACTTATATCCTTAAGAAGAAATAGGATTTTGGTATTGTTGATCAACCAAATAACAAAATATCATTATATCCTACTAAGTGGTGTAGCACATTCAACAAGCAATCAATCTCCTACAAACGTTCCTATCTAGACTTACCACTTTCGCCTCGTCCAAATTCATACAAGCATGTCTATTACATCATGAAACAAGCCATCTCTTATATCTATCTATTCATCCGTTAATTCCTCGGACGCCCATTTAGCAATTTCTCTTTTTATAGTAGCCGTCAAACCTCGGCTTCCCAAAGCTCATTTTGTGTAGTAAAAGTTTGTGCAAGAACTCTTCGAAGAATATGGAGATTGAATTAAGGATCTTATGATAACACGCCTTCCAGATAGAACAATTAACCAGTATGTTTTCAAATACGAGCAATTTGGAATCATTCGATTTTCAACATTTGCTAGCATTCTATACCCTAAGCACCCAATACAGTCGGCAATAACCATGAAATTCTCCTGATCATCAACACTAGCCTCTTCCCAAACAGAAGCATTTTCAACAGCTTCTAAATACATAACATTTTAGATGCCCAAACAAGAACACTGCCGCAGCCATCAAATTCACAATTCACCTTCCTGTTCCTCTGTTTTAATTACCGCAATTAACCTCTCTCCTAAATGCCACCAATTACCAATTCGCTGTCTACTTTCGTTCGATCGGTTCCTTCAACCGACTACGTCGTACTTGCACTGGCCATCGCTTTGCACGTCTGCACGTCGGTCAAGTAAAAGTGAAATTGTGCGTGCTGCGATCCTTTAGTCTGGTCACGTTGCCGCGATTACGCATCACCGCGAGTGTCTGTGGTCCGCGAAGTGGCATTATAGAATGTTATAGTTTGTGACGAGGAGTACGGCCAGGAACGGTGAGGATGGTTATGGACGAAGTTTGTCGCGATTTAATTAATTGAATAGTTTTCATGTTGAATCCGTAATATTTATTTTTGTGTTTGTCTGGTTGAAAATGCTTATAGTTGTTGGTTTGTTAAATTAAATTATTACTCATTGCACAAGTTTGGGATTTAGAGTAGATTTTAGTTATTTGTTTAACAAATGGCTCAATAGCTAATTCTGAGATTTTAGTTCAAATTTCATCTGTGGGACCATTTGACACTAAAAGTTAATTTTTAACATAAATTGTAAAAGTACAGTCTAAAAAATTAAATCTAACCCCTAAGCCTTAAAGTAATAGGGTCTTTCACCATTTAAAAAAAAAAAAAAATTATGTAACTATCTGAAACAGTAGAGATTTAAATAATTTTTGTTACATAAATGTTCTATTTTATTATAATAATAATAATAAAATAAGTAAAAAAATATATTACTACAATTATTTACAATCTGTACTGTTTTAGATCCAGCAACACCTCTACTATGACGTCACAATATTTTTTTAAAAATCATTGTGGCTTAATGAATAACAATTTAGACTTTTTAAAAGTGTAGATAGTCTTCAATTTAGATAAAGTTTCATAAAATAAAATAAATTAAAAATGGTGAAAGACCCTATTAAGGAAAATCTAAATACTTATTTCGATGACAAGTTATCATTATCAGTAGATGCAAAAGGGATAAAATTAAGATTACACAAGTTTTAATCCAAATAACTCTTAATAAGCAACAATTGATGATCGCAAAATTTTTTGACATATGAATTCAAGTCTTCTTCCTGAGGCTTTAATTTGATAACCAACTATTATTATTAATAATTAAATTGAACATACGGATACACATCAATCCACTCATCTATCCATCTATCCCTCCATCCATCTTTTCCTCCATCTATCTATCCCTCCATCCATTCAGTGGATCTCAAAAGATGTATAGTGCTCGCCAAAATAAATTTCTTACCTGGTAGACCGTCACAGCAGGTACCTAATAAGAAGATTAAATATTTTCAAACAACTGAACAATAACCTGAAAAATTAAAAGTAAAAACACACATTTTACAATAATGTAATTTATTTTAACTTATTTTCATATTTAAGAATAATATTATTCAGTTGTTACCAACTTACTGAAATTATTGACATTAAAATAATACACTAATTTTCGAGAAAAAATAATAACTCCGTCATTTTAAATAATATCGCTAAACATTATTAGAAATTAATTAATTATAATAATGTGGACTATCCAAAAATAATTCCATTCCCTATTCAAAAAATAATCCTACCCTGACGTACGCAGTTAACAAGACTCCCTACTGATTGTGGTAAGCCTGTCGACTACCGGCCATAACTATTTATTTTGGTAAGCACTATATTTTTGTTAAAATCTCGCCGTTGTTATACTCCGTATAAGAAAATTATATATAGTATATCATGGATCAGAATACAATACATACCGTGTGTCCCACGTAAAGGTTGGCATAGGCAAATAACATGTAAAATCAGTTTTTTGTAAATAAAAAGTGTCCGGCAAAAAAGTATGCATCCAAATTTTATATCACAATACTGCCAATATCCCTACATCTTATTTAATACAGATTACTTTAATTTAATACCGCAATTTAATGAAATTAATAATAATAATTCCTAATTTTCCGCCTACTCTTTTTATTGCTACTGACGTATAGTGTTTGCAATTTGTTTTAAATATTTTAATCTGTCACTGTCATCAAGAATACATTAAATGTCGAGAACCGTGCAAATATTATTAGAATGTATTATGGGGGCGCAGTGTAAGACAAATATCTGAATACACCACAGGAATGAACGCTGAATGGTTTCCATCGCCAGAAATTGGCAGTGACAGATAAAAATATTTAAAACAAATTGCAGGCACTATACGTCAGTAGCAATAAAAAGAGTAGGCGGGAAGTTAGGAATTATTATTATTAATTTCATTAAATTGCGGTATTAAAATAAAGTAATTTGTATTAAATAAGATGTAGGGATATTGGCAGTACTGTGATATAAAATTTGGATGCATAATTTTTTGCCGGACACTTTTTATTTACAAAAAACTGATTTTACATGTTATTTGCCTATGCCAACCTTTACGTGGGACACACGGTATATTAAATCTGCTTTTACAATTCTCCTGTATCCACAGGAATAAACTTAAAATTTTGTGATTCATAATTTTATACAGAATAAGCAAAACTACAGTTAATTTATTAACAGTTTAATTATTTAATTTTACCAGTAGAAATGCTCAGTAAATAGAGCTTTGTTGTGACAGCCCTAAATTAAAGTGGTTTTATCTATAATTAATGTCATGGGATTAGTAATTTTGTTCGTTGCATGATTGAAAAGTTCGTGTACATATTTCTCTAGCATTAGCGTGAATTCAAATATTTTTTCATCCAATTATGAGTACCTATTGTTTTACGTGAAATGTGAGCCATGTTTTAGTATATTGATTTTTTCGCATGTGCTACCATGCTTTTTCTATACTCTAAAATTCTAAATGGAAATCCCAACTTTTTATTCCAGATTCGGATAGAGCGTAAAAAATACGTTTTTCTTCAATCGTCATAAAAGTACGTTGTTATGTATTTGTTTTCAACAAGCAGAAGTTCAATATTGTCGCCGCCGGCGTAAAAGTGTCTCCTTGGCAACACTTCTACTCCGGAGGCAGACAAATAAAATATTATGAAAAATTGTTAAGTTAATAACAGAACAGCATATTCTATTCTATATTTATAATAATTGTAAACACAATGAGGAATAGTTTAATTTCTTCGTTTTAAAAGGACAAAAGGGGTAATATCTTCAATTTCTTCAAAAGAATTACTTTCAAAATGCTGATGACTCATTTTAACGTAATTTGACAAATGACATTTATCAAAGTCTGACATTTATGTGACAGATTATAATAAATATATGTTCAATAATTTCAAATAACGACCGATATCTTTCTCGAGAAATATTCGTCTAATATATCCCTCGTGCATGGCAAATACAATCAGAATATTTTTTATGTTTTGGGTATTTTTTAATGATTTATAATTTTATTTTCTATGTATCACATTTACTCCTAATACCACAGTATACTATTACCTAAAATAGACTTAATTTTGGACGTTCTATCCAAATCTGCATTAAAAATTGTGTTGCTGATAATTTCAGTTTTAGTCATTTTTAAAATAATTTTGCACAAATTGTAAAGTTTCAACAACTCATACTACTTTTTCAGTACATAATTAAATTATTGAAATTGTTTCTGATTACTTGAACAATACTTCAATAGATTATAAGTAAATAAGTACAATTAATATTTTAAATCAACAGTTTTAAGATTCTTCAAGTTTCTTGAATTCAACTTTAATTTATGAAGCTCTGAGTATACGGATAAACCAATTTCCAACATTTTGGCGAGCTGTAGACATCTTGTATATCTGTAGATATGAAAGGAAAAGTGTTCCTAAGCCTGAAGTACTCATAGCAAAAGCTTTCTTGTCCACGTGTTTCTTAATGACTGCTGGATAATATAGTGAATATAATGAGTTCAGTGTGTAGCAAAATTATGTTCAAACTCTTGTACGACTATTATTAGTTATGTTTCTCGTCATAATAGTCCTTAATGACAATGTTTCGGTGAAAATAACGATCTAAGAGCCCTAATTGTGTCAGCTGGTGCTACAATCGATGTTCGTCTTCCTTTATTCATGTATTCCTGAAAGGCCTTTTGTTATGGATCGCGAAATAATGAAAAAGTAGCTGCATGAAAGAAAACGTAATGATATACGTGAGATACCGAAGGTTATTTAAAATTAATATTTTTTATTTTATTGTATTTATAGTGAAATTTTCTTTTTTCGGTCAGGTATTTTTGGATAAAATTTGCTTTGTGATGTAAATGGGTATGGTACACTTTCTCTGCTGTTCTTTGTATTTGAAAGAACTGAATCGTTGAAATTAAACTATCGTTATGAACATTTTTAATTCAAATATAACAACTTCCTTTCAAGTTTCAATCAAAATTTGAGTAGTTACGTCAAATATTCAACAGAATTTCTAAATATTTAAGTATAGTGTTTTACGAAAGACAGTCGAAAATGCAATAGTAATGTTTTCTTCTTGATTAGATTTAAATAATATACATGACAGTCTGGTAGTAGACATTTATAAACAACGAGTTATTCTAATAACTTTTTATAAATTCAAGCTGTTTCATTACTTTAATGAAATAGCTCCGTGGTAATAAATTATTGAAAATTAGTAATATAAATTGGTTTTTACATGAAGTACCCATTTTTAGCGCTACCATTTAATAATTTCTATCAACATGCGATGTATCCTAAATATCCCATTCCATTCCCATATTGCTGCACTTTATACATAATTGCCATGATTTTCAACGCGTTGGGCAATGTTATATTAAAAACTATTCCGGCCTGTTGCTACTCTGATACGAAATTGATTAAATTTTTATTTCAATAAAAACACCAATTACTATTTTGAAAATTCCAAACGTTCGTAGATAAAATTTTGAACCCAATACGTGCGATACTACATGATTATCGCACTTATCTTATTCCTAAATTCGGCCTACGGCGTAGTGCAGCTTTCACATACGTGCGATAATCTTGTCTACGTTCCACTAATTGTGTAATTAACTATTACAAATGACAAAAATTTAATTACTTCAGAAATATGTAATATATAAGAAGACTGATCGTATAACTGATCAGGATGCGGCAATAGTATTTATTTCACGCGAGTTGTGAGAGTTTTAGCACGAGACGAAGTCGAGTACTGAAATCACACGATCGTGTAATAGGTAATTCTACACGAGTTGCACACTACACTTTTTCTACGATCACACTTTTCTCTTGTCAAGATTTAATAATATTAATTCTTACTCTTCAGAAACTGGAAATGACATCTGAAACTCAAACTATTTAACTATGAATACACCATGAATCGCGCAAGTGCAGATGTGCGCAGTGTTACCAACTATAAATCTAGATTTTAATTAAAAAATTGATATTGTAATTTTTTTGTAATCTCAATATTTATGTATACTCTGAAATAATTATTAATTATTTTATGATATGTAAATATAATTATACTTGACATATTAATATCTACAGCATTATATTATAAGTAAGTTGGTCACACTTCATGTGGAATAATTGCGCACGCTATTCCACACGACTGTGCGAAATATACAATTTTCAAGCTTTGTTTCGTATGGAGAAAGTGTAAATTTCAGTAGTGATCGTAGAAAAAACAAGTTGCTATTTTGAAAGGTGAATTTAATTGAAAGTAGGAAGGTTGTTTTGTCACACTCTATACCTATGTGAATGCAGTGGCAAGAAAATGTACAAATGCATTTAATTTTGCGAATTTTTAATTTTTTTTTACTTAGTATCTGTCATGTATTATTTTTTCTTACGTATTAAAACATTTAACCTCAAAATATTTGTGAGCAAGATTATATGCAAAACCAGGTTAATCATTAATTAGATTTTTAAGTATTCATTTAACACCGTTTCCAGTTCTACATATTTTTATTTTTTTCATTTTTATAATGCAAGGCATAAATAGAAATCTGTAGAAATTCATCGGATCGCATTGCCGACATTTACCCCTGTGGTTTCCCCTCCACTAACAACTTTGCCGGCCGTGCCATAACGGCTGCTAATCGCACTTCATGCGTTAAAAATATATCAATGCCACACCCAAAATGGATAAATCGCGTGGTGATGCAAACTAACTTTCTTTAAATAAGTCGTTTGCCACGTGTTTATAGCAAATATTGTATCCATTTTACGTACCTAAAATGTATCACAATGTAATTTAATATCTCACGGTGCATTAACTTCATTTAACACCTTCTTATCCTCCATTGCACCACATAATAAAAATAGTGTCCGTCGCCACATATCACATCCATATTCGAAGGCGTAATGGCGGTATTGATGGCACATTATTGCAGTTAGATTTTGCTGCGGTGTTTCGTTACAGCTGAGATAGGTTCTCTCGCCTGCCGTGCAATGACGCTGCGGTGATTCTATGACGAAGTGATAGATGTGATCTATTGACACACTTTCTGTTCTCGTTTGCACTGATGTTGCCCACACAAAGCGGGATTTTTCGCGCAAGGTCATAGGGTCGCAACGGTAAATTAGAACAATGTGGTTTCAAGCTGGTTTACTTAGTTTTTTTATTGGATTTTTAATGACATAAATGCGAAATAATAATATTACAGTACTCGGTGTCACCCATTTTGTGTGTGATGTACTGTTATAGGCTCTCAATGATGCTAGTGGATGTGGAATCACAGGGGTATAGTTAAATGTCGGATAATTGCACAAATTTTATTATATGTGGAGCAAAAATCACGGGCTTTCTACAGGCATTTTACAGCAAAATCATCTTAAAATAACAAAATTTAATTTATAAAATGTTATTACACTGATTTTCGGGTATTTAAAACTCACAAAACCATCGTTAATAGCCAATAATTAAAAGAAAACTATCTCTACAAATTATTTTATGAACTGTCATCTAATTTACGATTATTTTGATTAAATTTTAATTTAGTTGATAATAATTTTGTTCGTTACAAAGAGCTACGACCCTCTTGCGAGAAAACGTCATTCACTCATTCGCGTAAATGGAGCCCTCGCTCTTGCTTCAAGTAATCGCTGTTGCGGGAAGAATGTCTTCCCGCACTTAGTATGTAAATAACTATGATTCAAATCGATATCGAAAGCTTGTATAAAATTTATATATTTTACTTAGGGTCTCAACAATGAAGATGTTATATTTTAAAGTTAATAACCATAGGAGTAAATTTTAAGTAGCAACCGCCGGCAGTTTGATTCGAATTGAGGATACCTGAATTCACATTTTGAAATGAATATTACAGAATCCCGCTTTTATTTAGTAAATCTAGTCGTTATAGCATTTTCATTTTCAATGATTTATGTACATTTTAAGCTGGTTTAATCGAACAAAATCAAATCCAATGTTTCACAGCAATGTCGTCATTTGGTTTTTATTTATTTAATCCAGGTTTAAGTTAAACATTTGATAGTCGAATTATAGTGGAAACAATAATAGGGCATTTGTTTCTCTAATATTGAAATAAACCCAATATTTACGTACTTGATTATTTTCAATTTATAATAATAATTTCGAAATAATTTCACTATAATATTGGGATTAATTGTCGCAATTTTGTTTTAAGATGGCAGACTTTTAAATCACTGCTTTTTTATCCATAACATTTTAATAAAAACTATTAAAATATTGTAACGGACGCGGCAACGACAAGTTGAAGCTTGTTGGCTTACGCCGCCGAGTAAATGACGCAACGCCGGCTTGTTCGAACTAGTCCGCTCGCTCCACAATAGAGAATATTCCAGGCACTTCTAGAAACAAGGAACGTGATATATAAAAGAGCGAATCACCGGAAGCACTCAGTCAGTTAGTTGACTCCGAAGCTAGAAAATATCTAAATACCTACGCATTTTGATAACTAAGTTATAATCATCAGTAGATACAAGAGGATTTATTTTTTAGATTGTTCTTAAACCTTAGAATTTTGCAATTAATTTTGTAGAATACTCTTCAAGCACACGGTCCAGAATAGGTTATCTTATGCAATTTGTATTTTATTAACATTATAAAAAAAGTGTCCTATGTTTTCGTGTTCTGGTAAAGTTGTCTTTGTGTCAATGTCATGAGTGAAACTTTTATTTCAGTACATGAAAGATCAAAATCCCTTAGATAGCACGCCACCATCTTATTTCAAGATGGTTCGAGAAATTCAGCAATCATTATCGTTAATTTAAGAGGTATGTACATAGTATCAGAAAATGGCAGAACAAGTAGTGCAGATACGGAAAAATTCAGAGTTAATGAATTTGGCTGTTGGACAAATCTTTTTATGCGTGCAACGGACAGAGAAAGTGTAATAACTGTGATTTATGATTTCAAAAAAGAACGCGCAAGGAATAAATTAATATCGTGATATCACGAAGTCAATGTCAGAAGCAGTTGTTTCATATTTGATTCTCCTTTTGAAATCTGACATTCAGGATGACGAAAACGATGCTCTGTAAGTTTACTGGATGGGTTAATTATATATAATAATAAAATAATGAATACTAGACTCTATGATTAAATATGGACGATGAAATGATTCACATATCTGATATTAAAATAATACGTTTACATGATTGTGCGCAATTAAAATTAAAATATGCATGGATTTATAAAGTTCAGATATTGGCTTCCACTGTACATGCAATCACGAATAGTTCGTGTCAGTGTCAATAATGAAATACATAAATCGAAAACCTTTAACGGCAAATTTTTTAATTTAGTTTTTGATGGAGGAAAGGGTTAATATAAGTGTGATAGATTGGTAGATATAGGATTATATTTACTTCATTACCACTGGTATTAATTAAATCATAAACTAGTTGATAATTACTTTAATTAATCTCTCTTGTGTATGCCAGAGAGGTGAATAGTTCACCGCATCAGTGAATGCATGAAATTCGACCTAATATTATCCCGGCTTGAATTCCTGTTGCCAAAAGTTGTTTTCATGATACCACGGGTAGTTTAGGATTGGAAAAGTTATGTTATTTATTGTTTGTTAAAATTATGCTTTTTTTATACCTGCATCATAATCCGTGTTTAAAACACGCTACAGCGTTTGCAAACGCAAGATTAAAACACGCCTTGTTTTAAAGGTTGCTAAGCAACAACAAAACTGTAAACGTAAAATTATGAAATGAATCAAAATCAAAATGTCGCTTTCCAGTTTTTTCCAGAGTATAATAAAAAATAGCTATGACACACGTGTATAAGTGCTTTTAAAGCACTAGCGACGTTAAAAGCACTCCGCTTCGCGTCGTGCTGTTAAACTCGTCATACATTCTTTAAAAGCTTACTTATACACTTGTATCATAATATACTATTAAAACATGTTTTAAACAAATTAAAAAATAAATGTTTAAATGTCAATCTCAGTGGTGTAGTGTCTATGTCACTTAGCCTAGCACACCAGACCATCAGAGGTCTTGAGTTCGCATACCATTGAAGAACATGGTCGTTCGTGATGTTCATATAAATCCACAATCATTCATTTAAGAAGCGGCGTATGGCCATAAGTTGTTAATTCGCCTCTCATCTTCATAAAAAAAATTAAATACCTATCTCGATGGTGAAGTAGCTATATCACTTGGCTAGCAAAGCAGAGGTCGTTGGTTCGAATCCCACTAAAGTACATGTTAGTTTGTGTTGTTTATGAAATTCACAATCATCCACTCATGAGGCGGCATATGACCAAAGGAGGTAATCCGCTTCAAATTTTCTCCAATAATAATAATAATAATAAAGAATTTAAACAAGGAGGTGACACAAATTAAGATAATTAAATATACCAGCACATTTGCCATTTCTATATTTTTATAATTAAAGGAATGTCCTGTCCTGTACCTTGCACGTTGCACGGCTATTTTAAATGTGTAAAAACAACTAATACATGATCATTTATAATTAATTTTCATTCCATGTTTTGAACACTAAAATCGACATAATAAACATTTATAAAAATCAAATGTTTAAAACTACCAAAGGTATCTAGGAACAGTATAAAAGACAAGATTATTTACTTATTTATATACAGGTGTTTTATTATTTAAGGAAAAAGAACTATTTTGTTTTTTGTAAAGCCGACTCAACTACTGAGGCTATGTGTCGCCTCGGTTCTTCGTTTGCAGTGGTGTGACGACACTCATTTGTTCGTATGGGTTTTCGCAAAGCGGTCATCCATCCAACTACTAACCGCGGGCAGTCTTGCTTAACTTGTGTTATCGAGTGAACCAGAATAAACGCTCGCAGCCATGTCGTTGCTGTAAAAGAACTATTAATCATTTGTTTATAAAGTTTTATTTATTCGAAAAGTGTAACTTGTCTAATTTCTGTTATAATAATTTATAAACTCGTCATCAGATAAACAAAAATTAGTATTTAATTATTTTCACGTAAAATATTATTAGAAGTGTACAAAGCTACATTATTAAAATCAGGTTTTACTTTTATATTTATTACTAGTGGTTCTATTTAAAAAATTATAAGTTTTGTCAGATCTTGAATATGAGTCGCAGAATAAAATATTTTTCTACGCCGCAGGTTAGAGAGTAAAAATATGTACCATTTTTATCTGAAACTTTTTGCTCAAAATGTGAGTTTAAAATTGATTTTAAACACGGAAAATAGATTTTTCTCCATATCTTCGGGAAAACAAAAACTTTATTTAATGGACCTACTAGTGTGTCAACTTGTGTCTAATTTAACCGAAGTCGTTGCTCTTATAATTCTCGAAATCCCAATGCTGAGCGCCGAAATTGAAACACTGAAGTATTTAAACAACCTGTGTAATATGACGTGTACTGCGCAGTATTGTGTAGTAGGTACCTATAACTGTAATAATAATCTGTGGAATTAGACATTCCTGAAGAGCAATTGCGCGCATTTTTGCATTAGCAAATGCACTACACTGTACGGCATATCCGAACAAAATATTTAAATTGTTATTCTGAAAACAAAATATTAAGCAGGAGTTTTTGTTTCTAAATAGGTATCTGGTGGCGTTTGTGTGCAGTAAATGCGGCGCATAAGATTTGATGTTGCATTTTACAGACATGTAAATAAGCGCTGAGAGTTGTAGTACAGTTGATTATCCGCGCTTAGAGTTCCATTTCCCGCGGGAAAAACTCGATAAAAAAGCGGGAATCTTACGTTATTCGTGCGCTCGGCGTAAACAAGTGCACAGCGCTGGCGGCGGTCGGCGGCGGCTGACTGATGGGCGTTCCCGGCGGCGGCGTCGGTGCGCCAACGTCGCTATGGCAACCGCAGCGGCGCCTGTCGTCGTGGCGACGACCTCGCCGCAGTGACGTCATTCCCGCCGCCGCCGAACGACGCCGAGGCGCACCCGCCAAAAATTCGTTACTGCTCGGAAGACGGGAAACGGTTCGGTCGCGAACGGAACTGAATTGACTTTGAAAGGAGCTGTTTCAATTTAAATTTATTTCAACACTAATTGCAAATAACTCCCTGGATCACCAGTTCAGAACATCTTTAGGGCTCGTGGTTTAAATTGTATGTAACAGGTCTTATAAAACGTGTGTTTTATACAATTTTTTTCTTTTGAGATAATTTTATAATTCTGTTAGATTAAATAAAATGCACACAATCAATTTCCTCCAAACATATTTATGCTGGCACATCACTTTCACCTCGTCCACATTTATACATTCGTCTATTCTTAACACTCGGAATAATTCGTTCACGTAACAAACCATCAATCATACCTAAAAACTTATTCCTCGGACGCCCGCAGAATTGTTAACCCCTCAATCTCACCCGCATATATTAGTTTCACGACCTTTCATTCGACATTCACTCAAGGGTGGCCAACCACCTCAACTGACTCACTCCCACTTTTTACATTAAAATGCGACTGATCAAAAATATAACTTGATTAGTTTTTTGCCGATTGACAATAAAGATAACACTTCACGGACTGCTAACAATCTATAATGTGTCACTTTTATGCCTAGACTAAAAATATTTTACAGAACAATCGCTTATCAAACGCATAGCAACCGTCAATAAATACATAGCAACCGTTTAACAGTTGCATGGCAACGTAATTTGACAGCGATAACCTTCAAAATATCTATATAAAATAATCACTAATTTAACCTTAATTCCAAATCGGCAAAGAAATTATGAGTTCAACTCGGCATCAAACACAGATTTATAGCTTCGGCAGCATTCATTGCCTCGCTTTGGCTTCGCTTTGTCAATGAAACGACAGCCTCTGCTGTAAATCTGGTATTTTGATGCCTAGTTAAACAAATAACTATTTGTTGGTACTGCTTCACAGATGAAAATTCATTGTTGATTAACACAGCAATAAGCTTCTTTTCTTGTTAGTACCATCAACCATGGAAAAGATATAAGATATTCATTCTTTGACAGTCATTCATACTTCCAATAACAAATGAAAAGGTCCACAAATAGTGTGTTTCACACCTAAAACGGGTAAATAGTATAATGATAAATACCGGAGGTAGAATTGAAATGTTACGTGTAGAGATTTCAATGCTATTTTTTTTTTACCTATTCACTTAACATTAACAGCAAAAGTGTAAATACAAAATTTGTTCCGAATTTAAAAAATACATGAAATAATGTCCATTTGGTAACTTAAATATTAATATTGCACGATAGATCATAATCTGGAAGAAATACATAATAAAGTACATAAGTATAACAGTAAACAAACTGATAAATTGAATATCGCAAATACAGTGGATTTCCAATAATACAACATTTTAATTTATATTTAAAATCCTGAGCGGATATTTTTTTTTATATTGCTGTTCAATAAAATATAAAATTTACAACCTATGTAAAACATAATATTTTGAAAAGTTGCTGTATTATAAGAGGGAAAAGCAAGAATGTTTCCAGTTTGTCTCGTTGTCCTAACAGTATCATAAAACTGAAATTTATGTCTATTTGATTGTACAAAAACTAACAGCTCATACACGTATAATGAAAATACTTTTTAATATTTTGTATATATGTTGTATATTAAATTATATTTGTGATTTTTCGCTAAGAGGCGAACTATTCATTTTGTAAGATTAAAATATAGTGCGTTTATTTATTAAAGTTTAAGAACCCATAAAAAATACCGCATCTTAAAATTGACTCAAATTAGTTGACTCAAGACATTTAGACGACAGATAAAATAATTCATACCCAGGGGTATTTTAGTAGATAACTGATTTTATTTACTTGTATATGTTGAGAAATTAAAATAGTATATTGTGTCATTAGGAGTAAATGTGATGCTTTGTGTGCTGAGCATGTAAGTTTGAACGACGAGCGAAGCGAGTCGAACAATTACATGCGAAGCACCCAAAGACACATTTACTCCGAATAACATATGCTATTTTTTCTTCAAACATAGAAAATAAAATTATAAATATTATAAAATGTTCAAAACTTCAAAAAATATTCTGTCTTATCTAGCATTTCAAGTTGCCGTAGAATATGCTGTTTTGTTATTTTTATTTATTTGTTTTATTTTTAACTGTCATATTATTGAATTACAACCTAACTATTTTTCATAATATTTTACTTTGTCCGCCGCCGGCGTAAATGTGTTGCCAAGGATACACTTTTACGCCGGCGGCGACAATATTGAACTTCTGCTTGTTGAATACAAATACATAACAACGTACTTTTATGACGTTTGAAGAAAAAATAATTTGTGCGATTGATGTCAATATTTTAAAATTGTCTTATTTACTGTAACAACATAATAACAATAGAACACCTACGTGTACTTGATAACTATCTAAAATATATATATATTCCTATTAAGAGTTGATAAATAACACGTACTGGTACCGAATAATAATAATTATTATAAGAAAAATAGTTTGAAATGTAGCTTGTTATTAATGCGCGTCATAATACATTGTTTAGTCTAAACAGCTCTCTTAAAAATATTATTTAGATTAAGTTCGAGATTAATGTTATGAATGGTACTTACTTTGTTAGTTTATTAAAGTCATTATTCAGATTTTAATTACTACTATTATAATTAATTACTTACAAGAGCTATTTTAGTGTTTGCAAATGCGTAACCTATCGACTATACGCGTCTACTCGGTAATTTCATTGTTATTTTGTTTTCTGTCAAATAATATTAATTAAAATTAATATACTGTTTTTATACTTATCGTAATTATAAATAATTTATACACAGGTAAACAAGATTAACTTACTGCATTTGTATTTCGGGTTAAAGTGATCGTCTTATTCGCAAAACATAATAAAATAAGCAGTTATACTATTTTTTTTGCTAGTAATCTACCAAAATATATACCATTTACCCATTGTGACTGTGTCCATTGGATAGGATAGGATGGATGGATGTATGTTCGTATACACAGTATCTCATAAACAATACAGATTATCAAAATTTTATCACAATGCGCAGAACTTGAATTTCGAACAAAATAATATTTTTTTTTATAATGCAGAATCAGTTTGAAAAATGTTTCATATGAAAGATAGCAATTGTATTGGAAGTAATAAATTTTATTTGCAATATTTTTTTTTGTATCTACTTCCAATTGTGAGATGTTTTTACAAGATGTTTACATCTAGATATCGAACTCAATATAAATAAATCAGTTGATAAGTGCAGCCGCGACGGCCATTTGTTAGAAAGGCAAAATTTGAATGTGATGTATAGTAAATAGGAAATAAAACTTAAATAAATTGTTATTAAATTTATTTTAATTGCTAAGATATGAAATGTTACACAGATATTACACTTTATTACTTTATTTATTGACTTAAAAATAATATTAGCTTATTTAATTTGTCCTTTACTCACATTTTGTTTTTGATTTGACCATTTTGCTATAATGTTTAACATTGCAATCAAACTGAACTATATATTTTAAATATTGTAATTTTAGCTTAAAATGATTAAAATGTTCGAAACGTCACATTATTGTCAACCAGCAATGTCAAAGACATTTCAAATAATATCTGTACATGTTTTGTTATGAGGAAGAAGGAATAAATGAGTAGCTTTTTCTTAAAATTATATTAGTTTTTACATTCGTCGTTTCTGCGCTTGGTGGCACAACACCAGCCATTTCTGTTAGGAGTCCAAATTGAGACCAAAGTGGAATTAACTCAGTTTTATGAATCTGTGATAAATATAACAAGTGAAGCTTAAATTCTGGCTCAGCTGGAACAACCTTCGCTAAATTAGTTTTTCTTTTCCAGAACGTCGTTTTGCGCAAAATGTAAAATCAATGTTGCTCGCATATCGCGTCCGAGATTCAAGATAATCTTTGTGTAAATGAATGCTGTAAATTTCCCAAAAGCTCATACCTAACATAATTGACCTTTTATCTCTGATCCACCCTGAATTCTGTCAACTGCGAGCTCACATTTGCGCCAAGCCATTCGTATGAATTCACCTTATGCTATTGAATTCTTGTAACTGCCGACATAACGTACGTAAAAGGAAAATTGTCTCGGGAAACTCGTTTTATTCTGCTTTTAGCTGGAAGATCTCGTAGAGTTACCCGCCGGAAACAATGTCAAATACCTGCGTAATAATGTATTGTTTTCGTTTGCGCATATTAGGAGCAAGTACATTATTGTACTTTGAGAGATGATGTGATCGCTCTGTTTGTTATGAAGTTTTTTGTGTGTTTCCTGCTCTTTTCTTTACCTATTATTTATTTATGTTGTTTTGTGTGCTTTCCAAGGTATATTTGCCTTGTAAATTTGAACGTTGAGTTATCGACTTGTGCGTATTAATTATTTATTGATACGTTAACACATATGGTTTTCGTAGTGTGTATATTGCTTAATTTAATATGCAGTAAATACGTGTACATTAAGTTCTAGACTAGACCATCTGAGGCTTGTCATTTACTGCGCAAATTATATTTTAATTGTTTAAATATAAATTACTGACATCATAAAATATGAGATTATAATAATAGAACCAACTAAAGTAATATAAATTTTTTGCACTGAATATTATTATACATTTTCAATTTGTAATATGCTGTGCATTGACCAGGCAGATAGCGAGGTATTGGGTGCTCTATGGCCGATTGAGTGTTTATAATGATGTATTAGTGCCTAGAAAATTTGTGAGGGAACAGGTATATGCGGACGAGATCAAGTGGACATCCAAAGAATAAATGATTATGTAGGATTTATAGTTTGAGTACTTCTATGAATGTAGGCGAGTCGAATGTGGAAGCCAAGATAAGGAATGTTGGATGGAGATGTGTTTATAACTTTACTTGTTACTCACTTGTAAACATAACTTACCCAAGCCCTCTATTGCCTTTGAAAATGAATCTTTACAAGTTACTATTTCACAGCTACATTGTAAAATTTTTACTAGTTAGTAAACAAGGTAAACAATGCACGTTGCCACAGTAATGCTTACAAAGCTTATGCGAAATCATTTAAAATAATTTTTGACAGAACAGTTGTGTGCAACTGACAGGACTTGGTTCTAATTTTATTTTGATTTACAAATGAGTAACAAGTAAAATGTTGTACAATACACGCATCACGCAAGGTAACTGTTTTACTGCTTCAAGGAGGTGACGGGTTCGCCTAATCGGCTCGCCGGTCATTTCCTCCATTCAGCAGTAAAAACTGTTTTACCTTGCTTGTAATGTAAATAACTATTAAAACATTATGCTAAAACGTAAGGTTCAGCTTCGCTTGCAGTTAGTACAAATAACAAAATTAGTAGACGTAAAATTCAAGTACTCAAAAAAATATTAAAATAATTCGAATGGACTATTAAAGACAAAAAGAAACACATTATTGTCAATTATCTTTGTTTGTTGCAAAGTACTTCCTCTAGTACTTAATGTAAATAGTTATTATTATATATTATTATTATGTTACATTGAAATATGTAGTGTTTGTGTCTTCTACTATGTCTGTTTACAACATGGTTAATTTATCGCAAGCGATTTTCAACCATAAATTATTAAACATTCATGTGGATCGACAAACCGATAAGCACTCCCACAGGAATGTTCAGTAACTCCTCCCACCTAAGTACTAACACTAAAAGCACTAAATTGTACTTGTAAAAGTTCTGAGTCAAATATTCGAATTTATCACTGATGTTTCAATAATATTTATTGAGTGGAACATAAATAAGTACGTACATTAAATTCAACTAGTGATGAAATTTATCGAGTGCAACTATATTTCTTTATAACTTTTTTCTAAATCTTCTAGTCTTGAATTAAAGTTCTTTATCTACGATAGTGTATAAAATTGATGTTCAGTTGTTAGTTTCAAGTTTGTAAAACGGTTGTTTAGTAACACGATCCCATTATTCACGGGTTGCCGAGCAACGAGTGATTAAAATTTTTAAATGATCCAAATTGGCAAAAATTTTGTTATCATGGCAAACTTCTCATTTAATATTGTTATCCTACTTCATAAATAAAAATATTTTTTAATAATATTTATTGGGGTTTTTCTTTATATCGTCGATAAAATATTGTACGATACACATACGTAAAACGTCTTTAGACACTCAGGGGTCTTAAACCACTCGCTACACTCGTGTTTTAATTGATCCACACGTGACTAAAGACTAAGTTTACGTACTTGTATCGTAAATAACTATTATCTACGATAGTGTAAAATTAATGTTTAGTTGTTAGTTTTAAGTTTGTAAAACGGTTGTTTAGTAATAAGATTTCATTAGTCACGGGTAGCCGGGCAACGAGTGATTAAAATTTTTAAATACGCCAAAATTATAAAAATTGTTGTTATCATGGCAAACTTCTCATTTAATATTGTGATCCTGATTCATAAATAATCATTATATAAAGCTAGTCTTTTGTTTTAATTGGCCCACTTGTGACTAAATGTACTTGCATCGTAAATAACTATTAAAGATTTGCTAGAAATTTGATTTCCCGCCAATGAAAAACATGACTTCTGTTAAATGTTAAATTGGACTGAACGAAAGTTAGCTTCAAGCAGTTATCATTTCATTAATTATAGACAGCGTTAGTGCAGACACTACGTTAAGCATTAAAATTATAACCTGAAAATTGTATTTTTGAAACCACTGAGAATACTACCCTAAATAACACAAGCGGCAACATTAGCAACTGTTAATCAGTATCCATTCGCAAAATTGATTACTGCGCAGTAAATATTCTGGTAGGAAAGACTGGTATATTCATATATCCCGTTGTATTTTTTAATTTCCTTCACAATTCAAATGAATATTCCAGTTATTTACAATCTTTGTAATTTCACAGCTATTATTTAAAATATAATTGAAATCAACTGCAACGAACATTTAATTTATAAAAAACTTGTAATGAATAACTAAACAAATATGCCTGGTCGAGTCCGACATAGTGGACATATTTCTCGGAACAATATTCTTTTGTGATGAGGACTGCGCAACGCAGTAAGTAAACAGCCACTACTGCACATCATCACACAATATCATACAACACAGGGTGAGAGAGGGTGTGTCAGGGGCGGCTCGTTATCACTGGGGGCGTTCCCGGTTCCGGGAAAATTGGATGTCATCAGATGCGGCTGTGGAAACCGATGCCATGGCGTTGGGTTCGCGTTACCCTGCCAGTCAGTGTATCCTGTGTCTTGTTGAATATATCCTGGCTACCATTTCCTACATAAGGGTGCTACCCTCTTCAATTTGTGTATTGTGTAGTTGGGCTTGTAACATTATGATTGCGATTTGGAGAGAGTATGAATTGGCCAAGAAAATATACCTAACTGGTATAGTTATTTACATACCAAATGCGGGAACCGAGTTCACGCAAGAGGTTTGTACAATATTTTTTGTACGAAAAGTATAAATCTAATAACAGTCCATACAAAGAAATGTAGTTCTTCAAGTAGTTATTTAGATAATTATCAAAGTGCACTATAAATAAAAACACACAAAATAATTTGTATAATATAACAATTTAAAATATTTATAATATTTACCACTTGTAAATTTATTATATTTCTTATTTATTTTGAGCTACTAACGTTACATTTGTAGGTTATGTATTTTACAGCTGTCAAATCGGGCAGATTTTATTGCCAACATTGGTAACCAAATGCACTAAATATGTTATTTTTAAATTCAATTTCATTCTTATTCCTTCATTGTTCATATTTATATTTTGTAAAAGGATGTTTGAAATACTATATTTTTTTATTATAAATATAATTTATTAATAAACGCTTTAGAAATAGAAATGTTTTCGTCGAAATTTCCCGATTGTCTATCTGGTGGAGACCTGGGAAATGGACATTTCGGACATTGCTTAGGCAACGCTAAACGACACATTTCAATGTATGAGTACAAAAAATTCATTATTTTAGAACTTTAGAAACAACATTTGACGCACGCTATTGACTTTCATTTCGTCAACTCGTGTGGTAAAATATACAAAATATACTGGCTTTCCCCGGGTATTCTACAGCAAATAACAAAATTTAATTCATGACATATTATATCCATTTTGTATATCAAAACCTGCAAATACCAGCGATTATTACCAGAAATTTAAAGAACCATATTTGTACAAATTGTTTTTCAACTGTCATATCATCAAATTCCTTAGCAACCGGTTGCTATGACTTTGCTGTTGTAGAATTTGTAAATCTACGAGTATTTTGATTAAATTTGAATTTTGTTATAAATAATTTTATGCTTTTAAAAGAGCATCTTACGGGAAGACGCCCCAAGCATTCACGCAAATGAAGCACGAGCGCTCGTGGGGGAAAATGGTTTTCCCATATTTATTATATAAATAACTGTTAAAGCACGAGGGAAGTACCTGACAAAATACAAGATACAATCAAAGACTAGATGACTGGAATAAAAATTAATACAACAAATGTTTACAAATGACAGCAACGTATAAATATGCTTAATCTTAAGTTACAGTTATCTTATAAAATAAAAGAAATGTTTATAACTTTGTTACATTTTGCGGCAGACACGTCTTGCCTTCACGTTAAGTCACCGCTAACTTTTGAGTTGGCTAAATGCATCTCTTCAAAAATGGACATGATAGCTTCCTTAAATTTTGAGTCGTCGTGGGCGAAAAATCGTTACAGGTACTCATAGACAGACATACAGATGTCATTGTGAAAATAGTGATTGTATTCTAGGGTCCCAAAACGAGCTTTTCTTGTTTGACCCGTCGCAATACCTCCCTTACATTGTGTGCGGGAAGTAAAAATGAATTGGTATCTTGTCTGTATTATTGTTCTCTCGATTTCGGCAGTAATGTGAAACAGTTTAAGAACAGCAGCTATGTATTTATTTACGATTTGCAGTGCAATCAAGTCTTTACTTTCATCGTTTCGTAATATGAATTGATGTACCCAGCAGCTGTATGTTCACATAAACTGAGGGTTATTGTTGAAATATCGGCCATTTTAACCAACAACCAGGAGCGTCAGACTAAAAATAATTTATAGCACGTTTGCGTTTCAAATATGAATGTGTTGAAACAAGAATATACGATATATCCCCTTGTCATATTACATCGAAATGTTGTGCAATGCTTCAGTGCGATATTACAAAGCGCTAATATCTAATCGATGCAATGAACCAATGAGTTCTCATACCTCGTAGCGTTAAAATTAGTGCTCGCTGCTCATGAACATTGCATTGATGTAACTTTGCTATACAATTTTCGTCGACTTGTTTGCTTGATGGTGTGTTACTCAAGTTAATTATATGGAATAATTAATCATACAACTACTGGTGATAGAGTGAACCACTCTTAACGAAATTACAAGAGATACATGTTCCACTTGCAACACCAGATGACTATAAGGCTACACTAATGTGACTATGTCAAATGTCAAGATGTTAGTGGAGCTGTATGTTGCACAGAAGAGATGTGATCAAAATATATCTCGACATAAAGAAAAATTGCAGATGTCATCGTTATTTTTCACTTAGATTCAATCCTTCCTGCGCAACGAATACAGAATTATAGCACCGCCCTTCCTTAAAATTAAACTTGACTAAGTATTACTTATTACTAAGGAATCCTTATATCTTAAGTTCATTGCTTAGTTCTACATTCTGTATCTAAAAGTAGAGATCTAAAACTGAACTTCAAAAACGAAGAAGTATCTTTGGTAACTTAACATTAGAATGCCCAGAATGTCTGTGACTAAGAACATTTTAAATTGTATAAATGGTCATTTTGAGCTGTCCGGGCATTCTAAAGTTAACGAAATTTTCCTTTTCTAATGTTAGAATCTAGTAACTTTAATACGAACTGTCAAGAAGATTTGTTTATTGTTTGTGATATTTCAAACGTTCTGGAAATTCATTAAATTTTCGAGAATAATTACCAAGTAAATTAATAAATTTGTAGTAATATTATTTAGTGATATTAGCAATCACAGAAATACGATTCTAGTATTCTAGTATTTTTTGTTAAACGAAACCTTTCAAAAAATTGTCCATCCGTCAAATTATTAAAAGGATCAGTCGTTCATATATTATTCTCGGGCGATTATTTATAAATCGAATATCTTCCAAATCATCCATATCGTCATCGTCGTAATCAATATCATAATAATTTAACATTCTTCCTTACCGCAAATACAAATACTTGACAGTTCCTTTGTTAAGTAGAAGTTAAGAGGCCAATGTCTGACACTTAAATTAAGGATTACTTAGAATTTTAAGGAACTCTTAACGTTTAAGTGAGAGGGGCATTAATACTATTCGAAACTAAGGACCAGTTGCATAAAGCGATGTTAACTGCATTGTTAGCTAACAACGTGTTAAATATAAATGTTAGAGTGCGTACACGTTAACTTCAAGCCACCAAGCCTATTAGTTTGTTAGGCTAACAAACTAATAGACTTGGTGGCTTGAAGTTAACGTGTACGCACTCTAACACTGGTCAAGATGGCTGACACAACTGAAATACAGTAATACTAGAACACCAACTGGCGTTAAAGATGCTAGCCAAGAGAGACAGCCAGTCGTTGGTCCACCTGTCTTTGTTGTACAGTCCGCTTAGAAAGTTATTCGAGAGCTCGGTAGAGTAATACACTCTTAACTGAATTTTGAAGGGAAACTATAATAAGATGCAGGATATGTAATAAATATGAAAATTAGTCAAAGAAGTTTAATTTTTTTTCTGCGAAAACAGAGTGCCACACCCAATATCACATAAGTAAACAAACAAGACAAGCTGGACCCCACGAGTACATTGGATTCGAAAGTAAATTTGTGGTTTTGTCCACTTCTAATATACTACAAGAGTTCGGTTATACTTTATGATCACACCTCGTATAAATACGTTACCAACCACGCAGTTATTTGCTAAAGTAACTCAATATAACATGAACAAATTTATCACTGATGCTCCGCTCATTTAAACTAAATAAAAAGCGAGAAATATTTGACAGCGCGTGTATGAAATTCTTTATGTTGGTAAATTAACTGTCAAAGTGAATACCACCACTGGGACACTATATTTTTCATATTTGTAACGCATTTCTAGTCATTCAAGCGTTGATGTTTTTCATCTTTTGAATTAAACTTACAGAGTATCCTCGTACAAATAAACATCAAAGCTGAATTCGTTGATTCAGTCAACTAAATAAATTAAAACTCAATAATAATTCTGTACCACGGGTCTAACGGTCTACCTGCATAACAAAATATTCTCAGAGGGACAACGTTCGCAATCTTACCACTAAATAAAAGTTTATAAATTTATGTAATAAGGTCGAGAGGATAAACTGTTTATACTACAACAATAGACATCAAACACATAATCAAATTGTTCTACTTGTATCTGAGATAGGAATCAAAGTCAGTACGATCAAGATTGAGTTCGTTTCAAATTAAGTATAACTGTACAATAAATAGCAATCATAAATTCAAAATTTTAAATTGGCTGACAACCACGTGAAAGAAGCGTACACCTGGTATTCTATTTTGTAACAATATCATTCATTGATATCAGATATTGCACAAGGTTTTTGTATGTATTTAAATTATTTATTTATTTATTCATACTTTTAATATAATTTACATAGATGAGTTCCCTATATAAACATCACTTTTGTCATTTAGATATCGAATATACAAGGAAAAGAACTATTTGCAAGTGGATAAACTTTTATTTACCTCCATTGTCTTGATAACGACAAATTGTCTTAATAAACTACATTCAACAAATGATCTAAGTAAATATTACTTCTGCGTTTGTGTTTCACAATTTCTTTCACTTAAAAGTGGTTTGTTTTGAGGTAAAATGACTTTAGTAATTTGACATTTATTATACTATTTACCACATATAAAATAAACTAATCATTAGGTTTAAATTAATCATTTTTGATCAATAACATACGTATAGCGGCAAAATCTGGAAACATGTCGGTATTACATGATCAAATTTCGAAAAAAATTATGCAAAACCGCGAAAATTGTCGCCAACGAAGGAAGAAAATTACTATACTTTTAAAATGGCAAGATGATAATGGAAATGTCAGTTTGACAAAGGTCGGTATTACATAAATAAATATTTCTTTATGGCTTACCTACAGTTTATTTTTCTTGTGATGCGGTTCACGTCACTATCTTCTTTCTCACTTTTTCCCATCAGCAATAGTGGGAGAAAGTGAGAAAGAACATAGTGACGTGAACCGCACCACAAGAAAAATAAACTGTACTTTATGTTGGAGTTAAATTAGTAAAAATATTACAAGAGAGTGAGAATAAATTGAAAATAATTAGACAGATCTTTCTCAAACTTGTTGCCGTAGGGCTTTCGTGGCTATTGCTAAATGGCAACAAGTTTGAGAAAGATACTGGAGATTTATTTTCTGATTTATCGAATTCTCGAGTTATATTTAATAAGATTATTTTTTTATTTCATCATCGGGCACGCCACTAAATCTATCTTTTTGCTCATTTTTTTTTTTTTTGAGTTGCAGATAACTATCTCACATCAAATATTTGTGAACAAAAACAAAAAAGCTACAGAGATTATTCCCGGGAATAATCACAAGTGCTTTATTATCAGTATAATAATAACAGGATTGGTTAAAACGCGGACACGTGACATACAATGAAACATTTCATTGGTTATTAGAAACTTCAAAAAATAATTAGTTGAATAAACAAAAAATATCGCATTAAAAGATGACAGCTAGTACGAGTACAATAATCATTATTCAAGCTATGATTTCGATGCGATATTTTTTGTATACTCCACTAATAAATGTATTCTCTAGTTTATCTGAGGTTGGAAATTCGTACACTTTTAACTTAGAACATAGATAAATATTGTGAGCAAAATGCTTCTCTTTCACAATTTATTAAGATGTAAAGGGTAAGATAAGTGAACCCACGATGTATGTATTCGCGCCATGATGCAGCACAATTAAAAAAGAAGACCGCTCTTACGGCTTTTTTGCCAGTGAGTATACTTACACCACTGGGACAAAGACCCACATAAACTTTCCGACTGGTAGCAACTTTGCAGTTTATATTACGTGTGCATTATTTATGTTCTTGGGGGGATATAATTTATTTTTTCGCCTGTTTATAGGTCAGTAACGTGGGCTCAGACTAAATTGTTTTACGATACGAAGTC
This sequence comes from Poecilus cupreus, assembly GCA_963942605.1. Lineage (NCBI taxonomy): Eukaryota > Metazoa > Arthropoda > Insecta > Coleoptera > Carabidae > Poecilus > Poecilus cupreus. Next base: position 15,839,697 of record OZ012719.1, on the reverse strand, counting down.
AGAAAGTAGGCGTGGGCTGAATCGCTACGTTTTGTTTTCGAGATATTCTGCAAGCGTACCAGCATGGTATTGTAATAATTGCAGTTGTAGGTTGAGTTTATGGGCAACTTGCGAGTTTCTCTACTTATTGTTGATTGTTTGTCGAACTTGAGTAGTTTCAAATTAAGTACGTGGACACAGAGTTTCGATACTGAACTCGCTATGAACACTGACAATTTGAATGGTCTGAAGTGCAACAATATAGTGCACCGTTAATTAATTATGACGGCTCATACGCCATGCTCGCCAAATGTCCGTACCAAGAGGTAATTTGACGTTTTAATTGGTAGGTTGTTACCCTTTACAGCAGCATCGCTGCTAGTCTCTAGAAAGGATTTTATTTACTTTGTATTTATCATTAGTGCATAATTATTTCACCTAAAAACAAAACAAACTACTATAAAATGTGAAATATATGCTTCTTCTGTACTCCTTGAGTATGTATTTGGCGACACCTATTACGGAGTAGAAAAAGAAATACAAATAAATTACCGCCAAATTGCTAGTGCTGTCATAATAATTTTCTGTTTGCTGTTTTATATTTTTTGTACAAAAACCTTGAAACATTTGATACACTCTATTGACACTCAGGAACTTTCAATTCGCGCACTCGTGCGGTAAAATAAAAAAAAACAGTGACTTTCCCCGGGCATTCAACAGCAACATAAAGCGACTTAAATATAACAAAATTTAATTTATAAAATGTTAATCTAATTTTCGCGTTACAAATCCTGCAGAAACCATCGTTAATTGCCAGCTATTTAAAAAATATATATAAAATATACTCATGGACATAATTATCAAATATTTAATTATGATGAATCAAGGAAAAAGTAAACATGGTTTTAGTTCACCAAATAAAATTTGCAGTCTCTGAGTAATACTACGTATTAATAACATCAGAGAGTGCAAATTTATTTTGTGAACTAAAACCATTGTTACTTTTTCCATGATTCATCTTAATTAAATATTCGATAATTATATCCATGAGTATATATACGCCGATCACGTAAGTGACATTTTTACGCATAAAGTTTCAAGTAAAAGATGTTAGCAGTTATATTTGAATAAAATTGTTTGCAATTTTCTAGTATCTGCTTCTAATTTGTAGCAAAACTGAATTGAATATCTAAATATGTATTTGATTATTCAACGCTATAGTAAATAACCCAATAAGAGGCTTACACTATTTTGACCAATCAAAGCAATATATCAGCGAATATACGGGTCCCAACAGTATATCCCATTACCATAAAATATTCTTTTCACTTAAACGTCAGTGTCATTTTTTCGCAAAATGTGTGATAATTTATAAAATTAATGAAAATAGTGTATCTTGTTGAATAATCTATCCAAATACAACTCGAGGAAAATTTTTTTTTTTAGAAAATGCTTTGTGTTAACTTGCAAATTATTACAAATTTTGCTCATCATAAAATTTCCCAAATACCACTCGATCTTCGGTCTCGTGGTGCTTTTAACGAAATTTTTGAATCGCAAAATTTTAACGTAATAATTTGCAAAAATACAAAATATATTCACCTCTAGTGGTTTTATCCTTGAATAATCGTAGATGTTACATGTTACAACTGGTAACATCTCTTGCGATCATGCATGTGTCAAATCAAATTCAGATTTACATAATATACAAGAAAGTCGTGTGGTGCCCACACCAAATTATTTTGCTTGCATGTTATTTGTGTTTGTAAAGTTCACTTTTATTAGTTTCGGTCCTAAAGATGTCAGCTCTCATCATAACAGCTATTTGTTTGTATTTTTGACCAAATGCGTTTCGACGCAATTGAACTTTTAAACTTATACATAGATAAAATAAAATAAATATATCATCACGCCTTTTACCCATTATGGGTGTGGCACTCTGCTTACGCAGATCTCGGTAGGTGATATATTTTTTCGTATGAAGTGCGGTTACCAGCCGTCAAATCATAGCTCCCAAGAATGTTAGTGGAGGGGGAACCACAGGGGTAAATTTCATTAGAAATTGTTTCAGTTATATATTTTAATTTCATTTATACGTTTATTAATACTAATTACCATGTTCGAGTTGCGGAATATTGTTTAGTAAATAACTTTTCCCTGTTTAATTGTTTTGAAAGATAAATAGATATTATCTAAGGCTAGTGTAAAAGATTTATGTAAAGGAAGACTATATAAAATAATTATTACTAATGATTATCTTGCAGAAACTTATATGAAATATGACGAAGCACGCGTTTCTAATTAGAAATTTATTGATCGCATCACCTCTGTCTACTTGCTTTCATTCATATTCGAATAAGTGACGTATAAACTTCCGCGATCAATTATTGTTGTTTGACATTTTCATTTTGATGACACACATTTATTTTTATTGTTTTCTGAATTTCTCTTTCAGTTGTGTAAATGGGATTATTTTTTAAATATTTGATGTGATGTAAATGTATCAACATTCAGGAAAATATTTAATGTTATGTTATGTATTAATAACGGTAAACATTTTAGCGAGCGAACTAATTAAAACGAGTGCCGTCATAATAATCAATGTTTAATAAACTAAACGATCATTTCAAATATTGGGAATGAAATTGAGGCAATTACAAATTGCTATATTGATTTTAGAATAGCGTTCCTACCTGGTTTACGTAGAAACGCAGAAGTTCTAAGTAATGAAGTGAATATAATCCTGCTTATTTATGCAGGTCGGTGACGTCTAAGACGGGCTCAAAATCTTGTCCAAAATTGGAAATTCTAATCTGGACATAAATCCCTCATGTCCAAATTTGTGTTATGCAAATTTGACACCAACTTGACATTTCTCAAGTAACGCTAATTCTTAGTTCCGTATTTACAAGATTGTTACGTAAAAAATAAATAAATGTCTACTTTTTTATCAGTTCTCCAGATAGTTTTGTTGGAGTGGATCAATGTCCTTTGTTTTCCTTTAAATCCTTGTAGTTATGTTTGTCCATATCTTCCTATTTTTTTGTATAACTGTCAATTTCTAATTTCTGCTGCTTTTAAATCTTCTTCTACTTTAGTTATATTTATCAGGATCTGCCTCGTATTGTTCCTTCTGATCTTCATTCTACTACTGATTTAACTGCATACTTTTCTTCTGTTCTCCATATGTGTCCAAACCATAGAACTAATAAAATGTTTGGAAGGAATATAGAAAAAGATAGACTGTAACTAGCACAGTGTGATAGAGATAGAGAGATGATAGTGACGTGATGGGTGGCAAGATGACAAGAACTTGGTTTGACGTTTGTCGTGTGAATAGAATACTGGTTTGATAGACTTTTGTGCGAGCTTTTGTTCCTCATTTAGAATTTTGTCAATTATTTATGTCATATTAAAATGTGTCAAATATGGTAAAATTCTGTTGTGCATATAATTGTAAAAAAACAGGCTATAAAAGCTGGTGTTCCATTTGACAGGTTAATATGTCACTTAAGGTTAGAGCGCTGTATATATACATATTTATTACAGTTTTCCGAAAAAGATGGATTAAAGCAAGAAATGGATATTAGTTATAAAGGAGAAAATTTTCAACCTAATGAAACTATCTCTTATGTTGGTTACAGATTTGTTAATTAAAAGCATAGCCATCCATATATTTTATTAAATCTATGGTCCAAACCATCTGACTATTGTTTTGTAGCACGGCTGGCAAAGACTGAATTAAAGGTTGTCAAACAAAACACAAACACTTTTAAGATGATATAAATGATATTTAATAAAATTATGAAACGGTGATTGAACAATTAACAAATAAATACAAATATTGCAAACGACGACTATGTCTAATATGCTTAAATAGTTACAGTTACCAAAACATTATTACCAGGAATTTTACTTAAAGTTCTACTTCTAAAACCAACTGTCTGTCTTGTGCTGGCCAAATTACCCAACTACCCCACTTGCAGTGGAGAGGAAGGTAAAACCTTTCTCACAGAAACAACACAAAAATTACGTAAACTTAAAACCTTATCTAGGGTTCGACCAGGCCTCTCCATAAATCTGTCAACCCCAGACGACATCTCAAGCCGATATTTCAGAATATTTGCCGCGATTATCTCAAATGAATATGATAACTAAAATTCTAACACACATGTGAAGCAATAAATTAAACTCAAGAACTCCCCTCAAGACGAGTTTCGATGCATTTAAGTCCAAACGCAGTTTGAAACTTGATATTTTAAAATCGTTTGACAGTAAAAACAGTAAATCGTATTCTGAATGTTCGCCTTGTTACAGTTTGATCTTTTTCACTATGTTTACTCCTTCAAACTCTTGTTCTATTTCATAGCTCATTCTTATTCTGTATTCGTTTTCTGATATCTGTATTGGTCCTAATATTGTTCTTATTATTTTTCGTTCCATTATTTTACATCTTTTTATAATTATCGTATTCTCAACATTGTATAATCTTATTGGTCTTATTTTCGTATTGTGATAATTTTTTTATAATACAAAATTAATCCCACCGTAGCCGCAGAAGGTTTTAAAACCCTTCATTTTTATTTCAAACATTTTTCTGCATCTGCAATTATTGAAGAATTCAAATTGTTTTGGGAAACCACTGACCTATGTCATTTGATTTGTGGTTATAACAAAATCAAATTTAATAAAGCAGCCTATCAATATGTCAATTTTAATTGTAAATAAAATCATAGTTCTTGTCATATTTGTTATACTGTACACCAATGTTTTAGGAAAAATAACATTTGTAAAATTACGTGTAGGTACTTATGAAATTAAAGATTTTTAATACACTGCTATACAAAAATCACTTTTCAAATTTTTTTTATCAAATTTCATTATTACTTTAGTTTATGTTAGAACCGGTTATATACTGTGATCTTAAAATTGACTACATTATGTGAATTCATTTGGTCTTGAAGAAAGCTCACAATAGGGCCGAAACGTCGACCTATATGAACAATAGTAATTTACGTAACAAGACCTGAAACTGATACTTTACTGGGTGAGCAAGCATATTCCAGAGTGAGCTGTAGACGAGCTTTGGAAGCTTGCGAGCCCAGTGAAGACACTTTCAGGTTATGTTGGGTATAATATTTTTTTCACGATCCTAAAAAAAAAGAAAAAATAATTATTATACCTTATTGCAATATTTGACACAGGAATGAAAAATAAATAAATAAACAACTGATGGAAAAATGGAAACATTGCTTTCCGATCCCTCATAGTCACTTTTCCGAGCTAGTTCGGTAAAGAAGGAATTTCCAGTCTAAAAAGCGATCAGAAACAGCTCATTTTCTGGGCGATCGAGAAAAACGTAATAAGGCTGGTGTATCCATTATTTTCCATTCCAATTTGTTTGTTACCTTTGCAGCACTCCTTTGCCTTTTTTGAAGTCGAAATTTGTCGACTGGTATCCGCATAAAAATATATAATTTTTTCTTCAAACGTCATAAAAGTACGTTGTTATGTATTTGTATTCAACAAGCAGAATTTCAATATTGTCGCCGCCGGCGTAAAAGTGTTTCTTTGGCAACAAATTAACTCTGGGGGCGGACAAAGTGAAATACCAAGCAAAATAGTAAGATTGTAATTCAATAATTTAACAGTTAAGAATAAAACAAATAAAAATAACAAAATAACATATTCTGTGGCAACTAGAAATATTTAATACGGTAGAGTATTTGTTGAAGTTTTGAGCATTTTTTTAAATGTTTTAATGTCTATTTTCTATGTTTGAAGAAAAAATAGCATGTGTTATTCGGAGTAAATGTGACTTTATATGCTTCGCATATAATTGTCCGACTCGATTCGCTCGTCGTTCAAGCTTACATGCTCAGCACCCAAAGTATCACATTTACTCCTAATACACAATATACTACTTTAAGCAAAGTGCCGCGTCCAGAAATTGATAAATGTCTCGATATTTTATTTATTATTAATGATCTACCGGAACCACCTTATTGTTACTGTTACGGTGAATAATATACCATATGCAAATTTTATGATATTCACTTTGTCATATTTAAGAAACACTTCATTAGATTCGCTTGGCTATGCATCAGCTTTAATGCTGCATTTTCCATAATATTAAATTACAGCAGAAAATCATGTTTACCGCGGCATCCCTTAAAGTTCACTAATTCAATGTTTAGCAATATTGCGCAACAACTAGTTTGCCGAACACGTATCGCATTCTCAGAAAATCTATCTCGCTACTTTGGCGTTGATTGTCGTTTTTTTTTCACGCATTTTCCGGAGTTGGTGTTGGTGTTTCCCGGATGTGTCATCGCGCGGTGGAACGAAGGCTCGACCTGTGAGTCATGCAATTCACCACGCCTACAACACTGTTCGCTCGATGAGAGTTTGCTGTTCATTTGTATTTGTACAGTTTTAGATGGGGATTTGGGGCTGTGTTTTGTTATGTAACCCTTCGTAAACGTAACAGGCAGCTTTAAGACTCGATAATGTTTTTGCGTTTTAATTTGAGAATTGTAATCAAGGCTTTTTGTCCAGTTCTGGGCTGCCATTTTCAAACTAGAAAGCGAGAGCGATAACCTGCATAAAACACAATATTCAGTGGTGAATATAATGTATGGATCGTCTTGTTGCTGAATAGTAACTCATATTTCTGAATTTCTGAAACCTATTTTCTCGACATGTAACTGTTGATATAACAATAACATAATATGAAGCAAAGTTGCTAAATTTTATCAACAGATAACGTTTATGTATTGAGTTTTAATTTTAATCATTTGACACATTTTCACACAGAACAATAAATTCAATTTAACCATTTTCTCATTGACGTTTGAGTGGATGTGTGTCTTATGTTTAATTAATTCACAAACTAGAAAAAATTGAGTAGCGCAACGTAAGTTTCATGGCAATGCAAAGAACTGTAGTCTATTCCACGAGATCTTTCATTTAAGGGACAAATATAGTTCTGTGATTGGTTAAAAAATACAGTGTATTCGGCGGTATACGCTCAGAAATTTTGAACTAATTTATATACACAACTGTAATTCCACCACAAGCTCGTATACAGTTATTAAGAAAGGGAACAATAAATTGCTCGACTGTTTTGATTTATTGCACATCCTTGTAAAAATATACAGATTAAAAAAAATTATAAATTTAAGCAACAAAATAAAATAAAAATGCAGTGGACAATGCTATACCGACACATAACTCAACATAGTAAAGTGTAGTGTGACATTTTAACAGTGTATACATGTTTGCATTTCGCATAGTGTTTCGCACGTGTTCGAAGACCAATCACAGCACAGGAAACCACGTGGATTTGTGTCCCTTTAAAGAAAGATCTCGTGGAATAGACTATAAGTTGTTTTTGATCCTAATTGGAAAACTGAAAGAGGATGTTTTCTTGGCACAAAAAACTATGAATACAATTTATTTTGAATACAAAATTAACTGCGAAAAGAACTGTAAGTAAAAGATGTTAGCGTTGTTTTTTTTTTCAAATAGCACAGGTTGGCAGGTTTTAACGAAAATGTCAAAACATATATTTATTTAACGTGTTATAATTCATAAATGGTGGAATGGTGCTAGTAAGAGAAAAATGTTTCAAACAATAATTGTAGATAATAATAATTGAAACATTATTCTAATAAAAAAATTTTTAATAAACCATAATTTACTGAGATATATCAAAAAACTTCATAGGGCTTCAAGTAAACTGCCATTTTCTGTTATCATATTATCACCAATAACAAATCAGCACTTCCCAAGGGGATACAAATATCAGAATTCAAACACACAGACAGACAGACACATACACAGACATCGCGAAACTATTAAAATTGTATTGTATTTATTAACGTGCTCATCCACTTAAAACTCACTACCGAATTTTTAGCATGATTCCTATATCTCTCTTAAGGATATATGGCCTCAGGCAATAAATATGTGTTTAATAAAATATATCGTTGTTGCTATCTAAGAACAAACAATTAACTGAAACTTTATTCTGTGTCAAAGAGGTGTCAAGTGTTAGACATTCAGATTCATTTGGATTTTAATGCAACAAAATCTTAATATTGTTAGAATGAATATCTCAACAATATTTCCATCAAATATAACAGCTTGTTTTGATGGTAACAACACCTCAATTCGTCTTGATACACTTAATAAGCTCAATTGTCTTGTAAGAAACTTTCTGAAAAATCTGTTTGATGGGTATCACAAGAACTTGTTATTTGAACTAGAATAGATTCTCAGGTACAAATTAGTGTCTCCCTAGTTCGGGAAAAGTCTACCTACTGCCCCTTACACAGTCTCGTTTTTCCAGTACCAATACTGATAAAGATTTTGCTCGTTTATAAAATTACAAAGCGTGGAGTTCTCTTCGCTTCTGAAATCTTCTTGAAGTTGTTCATAAATATTGGTTGCTGCGTCAATGTTTATAAAAAAAATTCAATAAGTTGATAAGGAGGTTGGTTAATTACACCACGCTGCTCTTTGATCTTTATTGAAAATACATTCCTGGTAAATAATAAAAGAGCAGTAACTATTGCATTTAAAATTTTTAATTAATGAAACATTTGTCGAAAGCGAACAATACCAAATGCTGTAGTTCCATCTAGTGAGCAATAATTACAATACGCTTTCAACAAGTGTATTTTCGAGATTTGTAACATTAGTCATTTGTAATATTTCCAACATTCGACATTTGTTTTTTCGATAAATTTACAAACTCTGAATTTAATTTTCGACATTTGTATTTTCGAGAATAGTTATTTTTCAAACTAGAGAGGAAAGCGCTTCTTTTTCCCAATCGAGCTCGAGCGAGTCTGGAAAAAGGGCTTTCCTCTCGTGTTAGACACAACATTTTTTTCACGAAATGTTTCTAAAAACGATTGCTCCGACCTAAAATACACTTTGACTACACAACTGACACATTAAAGTTAGGTTATCAGACGCAAGGCGGTGTAGCAATGTTACCAATAAACTAATCTTAAATATAAATTAAAGTTGTCAAATTGTGGTTTAATCTAGAAAAAGAAATATATAAGACATAATTGTAAGGATTTTCAATAAAATTAGTATTTTTGTAAATAGCATTCATATTGGTAACACTTCTATATTTTCATCACTAGAGAGGAAAAACACATTTTGCTCACTATTTCGAAAGAACTGGGAGGTTTCTTGGTATGTCGTGGAAAAATTTATTTTTGTGATTTGTATTTTCGTGAAATGTTTTTTCGAGAAGTGTATGCGTTCCCCTATTTACCCCATAGTTAGGTTGGTAACAGTGATTTTATATATTTAATCCAATCATACTAGTTCGTGACACTGATAACAATATATCACCAAGAATCGTTTAAGTTCGTCTTAATATCAATAAGCGTGCGTGAATATGTCATTGTAATACCGAAAATGAGTAACTTTATACAACTCATAAGTGTAAGTTTTTGATGTTTAAATTTCGTGAAAAATTGCGCTACTTGTAAAAGAAGTGAGGAATAGAATGAACCGATTTTCTGAAGTGCGTTGTCTGGGAAACAAGATAACAGCCCGGGATACTTTATGAAAGGCACTGTAGACTCGCCCTTGTGAACTTTACGGAAGAATGGCTCCTAAATTATGAATATGTTTTAAGAGTACGTTTGGTTATTTACTATATACAGGGAAAATGAAAGCAACTTCCTCAATGGACAACCCGTGTTTAAAAAATGTAAATTAATTTTGAATGGGGTTTAAATTCACCTAAAAAAACATTTGAATTATTCATTGCAGTTTTGGGTGATATGAATTCTAATCAATTTCAGTTGTTGGGCGGGGGCAATTTTTAAATAACTCAATTTTAGTTTGCTACAGTTGTACATTTATTATATACTTAAACAGTTTTAATTTGCGGGATTTACGTGCAATTTTAAAATTAAAGCTCTGAAAAAGTAATTTGGTCTACACTTTTTGTTGCCAGTCTAAATGCAAGTTTAAGTGTGATTTTCAGAGCAACGACCTCACTGTACATTAAAACAGCCTATAATTTAAGATTATTGTCGTTACAATTAAAACGGGCCTCGGCTTAAATTCGCGCTTATTATCTCACTAATAAATTAAACAAACCAACAATAATGTCATTATTCGCAGGAAGATCCAAGTAAAGTTCGTTCATATTCATTATTTGTCACAATTATTATGCTCAAGACAATTAACTGTCGTTTTTGGTCGTTCTAGGATGTGGACTGTATCCTATCTAGATGTGCATTGTTTTGTAAACAAGAACATATCTGAGAAATCATTGGGACAGTTTTAGCGGTTTTGTCTTATCTTAATTACCTATACTAAAAATTTCGTAAACATTGACATACCGACAGGACTCCACTAAACAGAAACTGTGTGTACAATTTATTCTCATACTTGTTTCATATTATACTGCCTAATTGATATGCCCCTAAAATATAGGGGTAGATATTAAATTATAGAAATAAATATTTCGACTCATACCATTGGAAATATCTATTTTCCAGGGCTATATAGCTTGCGAACTATTTTAACGAATTTTTTAAAACATTTATTAAATTTATAATAAAAAATAAAGTATTTCAAACAATCCATTACATAATATTAATTTAAAATATGGTGGATTATGAATGAAATTTATCTTCAAAATACCAGATTTAGTACATTTGGTTATCAATGTTGGCAATAATTTTGCTCGATATGACATCTCTTGGCAGCAGTGCGATACATAACCTACAAACGTATAACGTAATGTCAACATAAATAAGAAATTAAACATGTTTATTATATTTAAATGTACACATGAATTTGGTAAATATTTAGAATATATTAATTATTTTCTGATATATTACCGAAATATTATGTATGTTTAATTTATATTGCAACTTTGACAATTACTAATAGTAACTCTTAGAACGACTTCGTTTCTTTGTATGGTCTATGTTAATAATTAATTTTATAGTTTTCGTATAAAGCTCTTGCATGAACTTGGTATGTAAATAACTTTCTGCCCTTAGTTTATAGTGAATAATAATATACAGATTTGATTTATAAATTCATAGACTGGTACCACGAGCTCTGTTTTTTTTTTTTTTGTATACTTAAGAGAAGTATTTTAGGGATGTGTAATGTTCTAAAATTATTTTATTAAAAGAATGCTTATATTAAAAGTTACAGAGAAATGTATTATCTACAGCTTTTTAAAAGTATTTTTATACCAAAATATTCTCACTCTAGTGTTGTAATGAGTTTAGGTAGCAACATCTTGTAACAATTTGTGATATTGAACAAACATGAAAAGAAATATCTTATTAATTATTCTAGAATTCAATGTAATAAATAATCTAATGTTATGTGATCAACATAACCTCTCGCATATATAAATTTTAAATGGTACAAAGTAGAAAAAAAATTGTCCATATTTGCTGAAATACGCTTAAAAAGTTTGATAGGCTATTAATGAAACTACCACTTCCGGTTGGTGAATTGCTTACAAAATATAATCAGCTCGTAACTTGTTAACTCTAAATATTAAAATTGGCATTGATAACTTCATTAAATTTTGAGTTATTGTGGACGAAGAGAGCGTCACACTCAAATAGACGTCATCGTGAAAATAGTGAAATCTTATAAAAATTGTATAAGTAGAAGCGACATCTGCAATAACATAAGTACAGTGACATACCGATATTACAGAGTACTAATCTGTCGCCATGTATATTTCTCTTGAGCTCTTGATAAGCATGGGTGATTTTAATTCTTTGACTAATTTATAATCGTTTGTAGTTTCGACTGCATTTGCACTATTATCTTTGTTGGTAATGATTAGAATATAGACATAATTAATATAAACAGTTGTACAATAATCGATTCAATACACAAAAATAATTCACAACCGTAGAAAAAATATAACCTGTATCTTCCACGTTCGTTATGCCTTACAGTGAAAAATATTAGCGACTGAAATTTCATCCCAACTTAATATGACAACATTCTAATGATGCCTTCTTCTTCTAGTTGACCATGCAGTCTCCCAGCCCATCGCGATGTCAGGACGTCGTGCCGGCACCTTCCCCGCCGGCGGTGGTGCTGGCGGCGACTCCGGAGGCAGCATACTCTCCCCCAGGGGTTCAGACACCGGTGGCCTCGGCGTCAAGATGGTTGAATACGTATTGGGTTCGTCCCCTACGTCCAAAGACTCCCTCGGCCTGGAGCCCCGTATGCGAGGACTTGGGCTCGGCGACCAAGACAAGGATAAAGACAAGGCGGCCAGCCCTCTAGGAAAGGAGGAGAATGGAGTTATGCAGAATGGGACTGTACCTATTCAGAATGGCGTGTCTGCGCTTGATGATGACAAAGGATTTAAGTAAGATTTGTTTTATCATTTGACTTATTTATTTTATCTAATGGGGAAAAGATCGGATAGCGGAAAAACCATTCATTTGACTGATTTTACAAAAATATGAGAGTTTATTTAGTGATATTGTTACTACATTCGTATTTGCTAACGCTATATCCCGGTCAGTGAGGGTAGTACGATCTCTGAAACATAATCAATCAACAATCAATCTCCTCCAAATATTACCACTTCCACCTCGTTCACATTCATAAATGCTTGTCTATTCTTTACACTCAGAATCATTCCCAACTACTTATTCCTCGGACACCCACGCAGTCGTTCACCCTTAATCTCACCCACATATATTAGTTTCACCAGCCTTTCTTTTGATATTCGCTCGAAATGGCTAAACCACCTCAACTGACTCAGTCCCACTTTAAAAAGAAAATCGTTAAAAGGTAGATTCATTGTGGCTAAAATTTAAAGTTTCTAATTCTATTTTTTGTTTTTAATTGAAATTATTGGGGGTTAGAACGATTTGAGGCAGCTTCTCAAACACTGCGTTAGTATTTTTATCTATATGCAGCACTGTAATTTCAAATATTTTTTATATTTTGCGTACATAATGAGGTCATTGCGGAACCCAATTGCGTATCGAAAAAGCTGTCATTTCGACACGCAATTTTTTTTAGAATTTTGTTACTTAAAATTATGTTCATAAATTTATCATGAACTTTCAAATACCTAATTGAATAAATATCAATCCAATGTTACCAACACATACAAATTTTCCTAAATCAACTCGATTTATGTCCGGTTGCACCAACGTTAGTTAAATTTTAAACTTGGTTTAAATAAATAAAAACGTATCTAATTTTTGACATCAATGTCAATTACTCCATATGACATATAACTTCGATTTGCTTTTATTTATTTAAATCAAGTATAAAATTTAATTAACGTTGGTGCAACCTGGCATTAATATAACAAATTTTTAAAATATGCTACATATCCAACTCATTTCAGACGATTAATGACTTACATTACCGCACTAGTGTGGTTTTTAGAATATTACCGCATTGTTTATTTGAAAAACATCCTGACCTGTTGCTACTTTGATTTGAAATTAATTAAATTTTTATTTCAATAAAATCACACCTATTTAACTATTTTACAAAATTCCGAACGATTACAGATAAAATTTTGTACGCAATAAGTGAGATACTTTTGTTATATAAACTCGGTCTACAGTCTCGTCACACATGCGTGTGATAATCTTATCTATATCCCACTAATTGCGTAAATGACTGTTAATGTAAAAAAAGACGCAAAATATAAAAATATAATATAAAGAACACATTTTATTAGACTCTTTCACACTTGTCATTTAGAAAACTCGTCAGACCTCTTTTTCTAAATTTTTACGTGTACGAAAAAAATTATACATGTCTTATAAAACTTGTATTTGAAATTTGTAGAATGGTATTGAAGAGCAAATGATACAGATATTTGACATCAGAGAAATAAATAGTTGGGTATGATTGATAGTTTGTTGCGTGAACGAATTATTCCTGGTGTATGAATGTGGACGAAGCGAAAGTAGTATACCAGAATAGGAATGTATGTAAGAGATAAATCGTTGTTACTACACTTAATGAGATGTAGTGTGATATTATGTGTCTGTACGTATGCAATAAAGAAGTGTGTAAATACTTAGATAACGAGGAAAGAATGTACGAATTGTGAATGTTATCATGTTGCATGAGAAAAAATGTACAAACAATTCCTCCGCGATATTGGTGTTGGCTGCAATTCAAACGTTCAAGCGTAGACTGACATTGTTCTCTCAGTTCTCTTTAATGCTGATAAAAGAGTAAGGTTAAAATTTGAAGAAAGTCGTTGTACGCAATTTTAAGCCAGTACTACAGATCTTAGTAGAGCATGATGTTCAGTCTTTAATGTTTTGAGATCATGGTCGACCTGCTGCAATTAATATACAGATTAAAACACCATCATTATTTTTAGCATAAGACTCTTTATCTCGCGTTTTGCATTGGTGAGTCCATTTTGGACATTTAATTTGCCTCTAGAGAACATTTTGCAATGTCTCATACGTGCTAAATTCGGTAAAAGTAAATTAAATTGCGACAGATAAAAATTACCTGGATGGCCGTAACATTACGCAAGATATTCTCATTAAGAGAAGATTGTATCCTTCGATTTTAAATTGATTTCTCCCACACACAAGACGACGCTTTTGTAAAGATCACGTATTTATAATACAAGACGGTTAAAAGTAACTCTTCAACGTTGAATAGGTACGTTTTTATTGACAGGAGCAATTTACAATTTTGAAACATGAAATTGTATAGAAACGCATCAATTATCAAATTTCATAGATCGACTAATTGCTTGTCATGCTTAAATATATAATACCGAGTCCAGTATTGCAACCAATATGGATAAATGGCGTGATGATAAATTTGTTTTGATGGCACTTGCGGACTGCTAACAGTCTGTAAAATGTCACTTTTATGCCTAGGCTGTAAAATCATTTTACATAGCAACCTGTCTATAAATGCATAGCAATGTAATTGACAGCGATAACCTTAATATTTATTTTAAATCGGCAGAAAAATTATGTGTTCAACTCGGCACCAAACACAGATTACAGCTTCGGCAGCATTCATTGCCTCTGCTGTAAATCTGGTATTTTGGTGCCTAGTTAACAAATAACTATTATTTATTTCAAGCAGAGTTGGCAGTTTAACACAGTTTTTTTATTTAATGTTTAATATTTAATAGTTATTTACACACCAAGTGCGGGAAGGCATTCTTCACGCATGAGCGCTTATTTGAAGCACGGGCGAGATCTTCATTTGCGCGCATGCGTGGATGACGTCGGTTCGCATGATGTATGTAACGAAGAAAATTATTATTTTTAATGGAATTAAAATTTAATCAAAATATGTACTTGTAATATAGTTTTAAAGTTTAGAAATGCGTAGAGTTAAAATTTGGATCCGTGTAACATCGTTAGGTTCCTTTGAGTTTTTCGGTATTATTTATTGATTGAAGAAATATTTGCGAATAATTTTCTTGGGTTAGTTCTTAATTTCATTGACTTCCTAAGTGAGTTAAGTGCATTAAAAGTTCTATTCGACGGCGTCCAACAAATTGATATACATTTCGTTCATCTCATTCAAGTCCTCATCGCTTGTTGGCTCGTACTTTAATTGAATGACTAATACAATCACATCGCTGCTCTTAAACTTCACTCGATAATTTTAGATGGATTCGAAACGCGCCTGGAATGAATGCTGGGCTTTTGCGCAATAAGTAATTCTCCTCTTATTTATTTACCTTAGATAAAGCATTAGGCGGAGTGCCTTTGCCTTTGCCATGTTATGAAAACTAATATAATGAAATTTATTGTTTGACGAGCGCCAAAGAAAAAAAAAATGACACTTTGATAACTCGTGTTTGATAGCAACAACAACACTGAACGACGGTTAAGAATTGTTTATTGTTATTTTATCTAGCGACGCATGTTTTATAATTACGTTTTTTGTTTGTGAGCCGCAAGTTTTTATTGCTTCATCAATCTTGACACAAAAATAGGATAATAGTACACCCTTAAAAAGTTAATTGTCCTATAAATTCTAAGTAATTCTGTAATAATTTGAATCAAGGCGTGTCCTCTTATGCTGAGTGTCCCATTTTAATTTTAACAGCGGAATATTTTGAAAGACATCGAGTGACAAAATCGGACAGAAGGTTGAAGGTTTAGAGGGGGACATTTGATTATAGTATTTATATTTATGTAACAATTACATAATTTAGGGTTTTACAAGGGAGACAGTTTAGGAGACATAAAAGGACGAATCAATAGAACCCTATTATGTACGTGTTACATACAATATTTTATATGCATTGCAGCTTATTTTTCTTAGCTTAGAGTGACGCATGACTTTGACATAAAAAATTGATGTTTTTCCTTTTGGTTACCAAGTTGTCAACTGTTTTTACTTTATCGTACTAGTCCATAAATAACCAGTTTATGGACGCTAAACAATATCATAAACAAGTGATTATAATACAGTCGAACATAAAAAGGAAATTTTGCAACTCTAAAATCTTAAATGGAAACCCTAATTTTTCAATGTAGTTTCGGATAGAGCTTAAAAAATTCGTAGATGGCGTTGAAACTGAGAAAGTTAATTTATTAAAATACAAAAAATTCGGATTGGATAAGAATGAGAAGAATAATTTTTTTGTTACCCGAAAAAGTAAGTCCAACACTAGCGAAATTAATGGGCCCAGAAATATTAAGAAACCTCATTGTTATTGTAGAATCGGATTTTTTTATGCTTTATCCGAATCTGTAATAAAAAACTGAGAGTTACTTTTAGTATTTTAGAGTTGCTCTCCTTGGGGAGCAAAAAATTATCACAGAAACAGAATGGCCCCCTTCCCTCAAACTATTGTCCAAAACATTTTGTCATTCCATGTCTATTTTTCGAGATATTTCTCTGTGAATATTAATATGGGACATCCAGTACATTTCGTCATAGTTAATATAATTATTTGTAGTGTACTTTTATGGTAGTCCTGAACCGCGCTATTAATCAAAACAAAGTTTTAGTTCCCAAGAAAAACTGTCGGCAGAGGATGTCGCCTAATTTTTATACCGGAGCAAAAAACACAATTACAAACCCACCATTTAACAAGTTCTGGAAATTAAACATTACAGCAGCCAGTCACCATAGATTCATTAAACGCAGAACCTGAAGGCTGCAGTCATCCACTCTCAAAGTGGATCTGTTTCTCCAGGGCCGAGGTCAAGACTAGAGTAGAGCCTCCTCCAGCCTCCACTTCGTGCGTGTGATTGTGGCTCGTTTCAAGGTCCGGGGGCCTGTGTTGCTCTTGCTCTACCTTGGCCGGAGTCAATGACACGTGCTGCCGGCCGGTTGTCAAGGTGACAGCCGCAGCTGGTGCCGACGAACGTAGCGTTGCTGTCGCTACATCTAGCGGCGGGATTGAGTACTAAATGAAAATAAACTGTTGTGTGAGGTTTGAGTCCTGGCTAACTGAATGAGTTCTGCGCGAACTGGTGATTGTATGGCGAAGGAGAAATGAGCGGGAATGTTGTTTGAATGTATATTGCAACCTTGAACTTGAGATGTCTGTTTTAGAACTATGTTGTAAATGTTGAGGTGGTTAGTTTGTGGTTTGCTATTCTGTCAAATATTGTTAGCATTGATTTAATTGGAATGCTGAAAGATGTAAACAAATCTGTGTTATGATAAGTTTAAGAATATCGTTCTACTTTATTCATGTTCAAATAGTGTTAGATATGAGTGTTTTATTTAAAAACATGTTTGACAGGTACTAATTACTCTATTGTATTTTATACTGCAAATTTTTTAAATTTGTATGTTTAATCATTTAAAACAGTTTTGTTTTTGAGATCAACATTGTGGCTACTGCCTTAAAAATCATTGTTTGAATGGAAATTTGTTTCAAATCTCCGGGAATATGACCCAATAATAGATTTAATAATTTTCAAAACATGATCACTAAGTTGATAAATCAACAGTTTTACTGCAAAGTCGTTTTAACCTCCAAGGAAAAGCAGTGTCAGCTTATATAATTTAAGAATCGTTGAGTTAAAATTACTGCTCAAGAGTTTCCACGTATACCAAATATAAAAATATTTTGTATTTTCCGAATATAAATGTATCACTTACTTTGCAACAGTAGATTTCCAAACCTAAAATAGTTAAAAAGCTTGATGAAATATTAACTAATTATTCATGATGATTCCTTCCAGTCGAACTCCAGGCAGTCGCCAGCCATCGCCGGCTGAAGAAGAACTCACCAAGAACACCCTCGCCATGCAGCATTCCGGTGGCGTGGTAATCCTCAAAGCTGAAGATCATCTCCAACAGTTGCCTGCGGGTTACCCGCACCTGGGGCCTCCACCCCACGGGCCCCACGGCCATGGATTGGCACATGGACTTGCACCAGGACTCACGCTCTCTGAGAGTGTTAATCAGCATTTCGAGCACTTCGACCAGCCTCCAGGATCGTATGACCCTACGCCGCCTCATCTTGCAGCAGCAGCAGCCGCCGCAGCAGCGCAGTCGGCTCAGGGGCAGTATGCACCGCCTCCGCAGCAGCAGGTGGATAGCTCGGTACTCCAGCAGCAGCACAACTTCGACGTACAGGTCAGTCAGCAATTTTTCACTTCTTTGAAGTTTGAAGATTGAATGATTTAGCTATGGAAGCTATATTTTATTGTATCTATAACTTTCTGAAGTTGACATACTTTTCATTTAAATTTATATCACCCGATCTACACTGGACAAAAAATGGGACACCTTTTAACGATTGTCGTTAAATTTGAATAAAACTGTTGATAAAGACAATAAAGGAACAAACATGTTTTGGTTAATAAACTAAGATAAAAAAAACTTTGAAAACTCGTAGATAAATTATAAAAGACTTTTAGATGAAATTTGATTTTATTGCAACGTTATGAATTATTCTATTAATATTTGATGAAGAATTGCATAATGTAGCATAATTCGAAACGTTTTATTTAAAAAAAAAATGTTTTTACAGAACTTATTCCAAGAATCTTTTATGTTCGCCTGTATTATAATCACTTGTTTATGATATTGTTAAGGGTCAATCAAATGGCTCATTAGGACTAGTCCGATAAAGTAAAAACAATAAACCATTTTGTAACCAAACAATAGAAAAAGGAACACTTCGAAATTATCAATTCTTTTGTTAAAGTCATGTGTCAAATATAAATGTCATTCTAAGACAAATAATAATAGTCGAACATAAAATATTCTATATGTAACACGTACATAATAGGGTTTTATTGTCTGACCCTTTTATATGCTTTGTCTGTAAAACTCTAAATTATATACTTGTTATATAAATATTTATTATAAGTTATACATAACTAGTAAAAAAAGAATGCGATTAAAACAATTTTATATTTTTTTGTCCACCAGTAAAGTTTCATATTGTTATTAATATTTAGATATTGTTACAAAAATAGTTAGTATTACTTAATAAAGAAACGACTTTTATGAGCTATGCTAAATGCAATACTGCAGTGTGATTAAAGTTGCATATTTAACTGAAAAACCTGATGATTTAAATTTTATTAACTTAATTAATCAATCAGTCCATCTATTTTCTTAATTTTGCACAGCATTTAATTAACTCTGTTAAAGGGATAATTATAAGAATTATTAACAGATTTACTGCAAGTCACTTTTAATTACAATTTTAAAAAACTTCCATAACATTTTAAAAAATTCAGTCTTCAAATGTAATAAAATTGTCTAGCATATTTATTCGTGTCACCATAGCAATTAATTTTAATTAGTTTAATAACATTGATTTTCTAAGTACAAAATACAATTAGCCAAATTAATTTTTGTACTTCAAACATAACTTGTTTTCCCAAAAGCTAATCAACTATAATGTAAAGTTAGTTGACCTTATTTTACGGCCTTTATATGTCTTTTGGGATTATATGCGTGCTATTTGCGTCTATAACAACACGCACTGCGAGTGGCGTACATTCGTGTCTGCCTAATTATAAGTACAAACAACTTGAGTGGATTCTTGCGTGAAAATTTTGACAACGGTTTTAACATCGCGTGCATTTTCTATTTTGGAGAAGTTTTGTTCAACTTTTCCTGCCTTGTTGATTTGCAGTTCCGACGCGGTCGTATAGATGGCACTACCTGTCCGTGTGGTATGTTTGCTAACTTCAGAAATATTGCTTTGTTTATTACTTTGAATTTGGAATATTGTTTTAATTATGATACATTTGAAATGCTACAACGAAATGCACTTAAGAGATAAATGAAATTTAAACTTTGATATTGGATTAGTGAGATTTTGTGTTCGTATTATTATGATTTATATTTTATGATTAAGAAGTTTCAAACTTAAAGGAGAAGTATTTTAAAATATTTAATCTTCTTTTGACTCGTTTTAATAAAAATATAATGGACGCGGATAAAAAATAATCGTTTAGTCAAACAGAAAAGATATTTCATTTATAATTCATTAAAATTTCAACTTACAAAGGATCTTTACAAAGCGCTAGATCATTAATATATTTCATTAAACCGCGTTTTTACTCAAGTTCCGAAAAAGTGTCATTTTCCCTAATTTATCAACCACTATGACGTCATGCGGGTAGGGCCGAAATTATCCGACAATTACCGATGCTAATCGACTGTCCACTTTCTTCAGTTGTTTGACAGGACGTTCTGTCGATTGGTTTGCTGATTGAAATTAAAATATTCACCGCTGCTTCATTACTTTCTCTTCTTTGCTGGTTTTTAAGCCCTACCCCGCCCCGCCCCATTCTTGTTTAATTACTTTGTGTGTTTAATCAGGAAATTAGAACACCCGTCGACTGGAAATAAATTGGATGATGTTTTATCGGCAGAATTGTGGTTGAGTTTTAGTTGTTTTTGTTGCGTATTTGAATTTGTCGAAATGACTTTCTATTTCTTTGTGTTCATTTTTGCCTGCAGGAATCAAACAAATATTGTAGGGTAAAAAATATACGTACGAAAGTTTGTTTGTGTAAAATTTGAATATTTTAAATAATGTAAATTAACTTGCTGTATTTTCCGCGTATTTCGCAACAGAATAATTTCAAACCAATTTCTAATTAAACTTACATAACTGCTATATTAATCAACACATGGCCACATACTAATACTGCATAATTTGTGAGATAAAATTAAGCTACTTGTCATTCACTAAACATACGAAATGTTGACATATATAGTTTTATATTTCTAATTTTAAATTGTGGAATGAAGAAATAAATAAATAAGAAAGTGATCAATCAGGTTCTTAAGAAATAGTTGAACGTTCGTGATTGACTTTATAATAACAAAAACGCTTCATAATTAACATTAATTGCCATTTAACAGCAAATTAAATTCAATCAAAGATTCTTAAACTCTATTATCCTCTAGATGTCTAGATGAAAGTAGTTCCACTTTCGTTTTATTTTAAATATATCATCAGTTCTCTGACAAATAGCAGAATAATGTTTCATAATTGGATTATATTTTTGCTCAATGTATCTCTGACATCTGTTTCATTTATCCAGTAATTAATTTATATCTAAATCTGAGAATTTATTACTGGTGTTTAGTATCAAGTAATTAATCAAAATTCATTTAGTAACACTCCTGTCAGCTTAAATCTTCTCCACAGTAGAGTGAAATATAGAATGTTGCAGAATGTAACAGAATTTTAATACCCTCTTAATCATGAACAAAATACAGATTTCGACTTAAGCTGATGCTTTGATATCTACGAAAATATACAAGGTATTATATTGTATATATGAAACAGAATTAGTCGCGTTTTTGGTGCCCCTAAAATTTCAAGGATATCCATGAGTCATTAATTTAATTAGCCAAGATGCACTACTTGAAAAAAGATGAGTGCAGTAACAAATGATGCCAGCTTATTTGTTAATTATAATAAATGGCCGGCTTCAGTGGTGATAAAAACGGACATTATTAGTTATAGCGCCATGTCATTCGAAAATGCATCCAATATTTGTAATATATTAATGTATACAACGCTCCCGAGTCTCATAAATCTTACTACGTGTGACGTCACTCTGGGACAAACTTTAGTGTGCCATTAATGTTTACTGTATATTGGATATGTTAGTAATATTGTACAGGATGTCCAACATTGTTTTGTTAAATATTCAACAATATCTATGTATATTATTGTTATTTCAGTAAAAAACATATTCCTATTATACCTGATAGATACTTATAATTATAATTGCACGAAAATTTATTTTTAAATTAGGAAAATTTCGATACATAGCTTGAATCAATATATTTCCTGTGCATTGATTATTTATTTGTACTTGAATAATTTACGGAAAACGTTATTAACGAATTTTGGAAAATTATCAACCTCATAATGAACGTTATATTTTATTATTACTTTCTCATACTTAGTCTAAAGATGTATAGCAATCTAAAAAAAAGTAAAATTGCGTTTTGACTTAGTTTTCAACGACATCTGTGTGGAAGGAAGAATGGATGGATGGATGCGTAGTCGTATGTTCAATAACTTACCAACGATATAGAGTAAAGAAACTTCATAATTATAAGTTTCATGACTACAAAAAACTGAGTTGATTTTGGCGACAATTGCACAACCGGATGTGGAAGGTAAATTGGTCGGGGTTTGATTATATGTGGTTTAAATCAAAAATTACGTAACTGATCATATTGGATAAAATAGGTCATTATTTGAACTATATTTAAGTTACTACAACTCGTGTTTAAAAAAATATGCATACATCTAGTCACAGTTTCAGGAATTTGTAAAGACTATTTATTGAAATATTACCCAGAATTTTGCTTTCATATTTATATAATTTCAATTTTCATTCGGAAGTACTATCTTGATTATTTTTGTGACAAAAACTTCTCAATTAATAGTTATATATATGTCAAGTGCGGGAAGACATTCTTTCCGCATGAGTTCTCATTTGTGCGAATGCTTAGATGACGTCTTCCTACAAGAGGTTTATACAATACTTTATGTAATGAACAAAATAATTTTTAACTGAATTAAAATTTATCAAAATACTCTTCAATTAACAAATTATACTGCATTAAAATCAGGAAATAACCGGATGCTAAGGAATTTGACGATATGATAGTTAAAAAACAATTTATACTAATATTTTTTTTTAAATTATTGGATATTTACGAAGGTTTTTGTGGGTTTATACATGAAAATCGGTGTAACATTTTGTGAACAATAATTTTGCCGTACAGTGCTCGGAAAGAGCCAATTTTTTTTTACTGTACGGGTGCGCGAATTAAAACTTTCTGCATGTCAACAGCGTGCACCAAATGTTGTCTAATCAACATACGTAAAATGAAAAAGAATTCAAATTTTCAAATGAAATTTCATTACCTGTACTAGATTTGAAGTTATGGGCGATTAAAGTAAACAATTTTACATAGTATAGGATTTGTTTCATTTTAATTGTATAAAAATCAGTGACTGATAACGGCAAGCTCTCTTTTTGGGTGTTTTAACCCCGGTTTTAGCGCTGTAAAA
The DNA here is from genome assembly GCA_963942605.1 of Poecilus cupreus. Lineage (NCBI taxonomy): Eukaryota > Metazoa > Arthropoda > Insecta > Coleoptera > Carabidae > Poecilus > Poecilus cupreus. Next base: position 15,816,182 of record OZ012719.1, on the reverse strand, counting down.
TGTTCTAAAATTATGTTATAAATAAATACTTCGAGTATAAGTGGTAGATACTTCTATTCGAAGCATTTTTTTTTTTATAAAATAATTTTAGAACATTGTACAGCACTAAAACCGAAGCACACTTCTCTTTTTAAACACCCAAAAACAGAGCTCATGGTTACCAGCCATTAACTTTAATACTGTTAAAAATTACATGATATAACATTGTAAAAAGGTATATCCCCGATCAGCAAGCCGCCAATCCAATCGATTCGTCCGTGGCATCCCCTTTAAACATCAGCTACTCAATTCCTCGGTTCATTCTGGAGTTTAGCAAAGCACACGCCATCGTCCAGCAACAACGACCGCAAGTTGTCATTACCGTGCACATCCCAGTTAATTAATGTCCGCTATCGAAGCAGGGACCGCGTTGTTGACAGAATTCGTCTTTTGCGCGACGTCGCCGGTCACATTGAACCGATGTTGGTCTTTGCCATGTCGTGTGCTAGCTGTAGCTGCTGTTGGTGGCTAGTGGCACTATCTGCAGACCACACGCGAGTTCTATTGAAATTTTACTTATTTTTATGCTGACCTGTTCATTGTCTCGGAACCTGTTCACGTTTGTTTATTTTGAGAGAAATTAATGATTTGGATGTCAAAGTGATGGCTGAGTTTGTTTGTGTTATTTTGAACTAATTTTAAATAAAAATGCCAAAACCAGAACTCGTAGCTTCACTGTTTTCCGAGAAACATGTTGCCATTCGGACAGTAGCGCGAGTATAACAAAAACTTTACTGTGCGTTCTAATTATTCATCTACTGTTGTAGCACAGTATAAGAATTCACACAGTAGCGACACTCGCTGTTGTCACCTTTGATCTTTATGTCGCATCGACCGCTGACCTTGAGCAAAGCGGCCATATTGGCAGCTGCGGCATACGGCGGTAAATTTGAATAGCTGTCACTTGCAAACGAGATAAATTTTAAAAATATTATTACACCTGCACTATAAATGTTCCTACAATCTGCCATGGTACAAATAAGTTTACCTCTCTGTTTGGCACTCATTTTATGAACTTAACATGACAGAAATACTGTGGCTTGATATTTGACAGATACAACTGACTCTGACATACTATATTTTCTTTTCTATGATTAGTAAGATATGAACCTATCAGCGAACAGTAAGCGGCCATCTACCCAGCTGCGCACCACTGAAATATCGGGATCATGAATTATTTAAAGTATCGCTACTGTGATTGTAGGTGAACACTGAAATATAGTAATACTGGAACGCGCACTTCTAAACATTTATGAAAACGAAAAACGAGCCTGCGACAGATAGATGTTGTGGGCTACCCTTCTTTGTCTAACAATTATATATAGAGCGATGCTATGTAAAAACATGTTACAAAGTCTTGTCAAAAAGTGATCAATAATATTTAACACTGTATTGTTTAATTATTTGAAAATTCCTTTAAATTCACAAGCATAATAGTTAATTTTAATATGTTATTTAAATTTGTATATTAAACAATTTATTTCAAAATCATTAATTGTTAATTTCTTTATATTTGCTTACTAATTTGTTAAGCGGATTGTACGATAAAGATAGGTTGCCCACTTATTGCCTGTCTTCTATCAGCTCGCATTTTCAACGTCAGTGAGCATTCCAGTATTACTATATTTCAGTGTAGGTGAGAGATTTGATGGCTGGCAAACAGCTTTTCAATAAATAAAACATTCGTTTAATAAATATTCAGTTGTCCAACGTCTTTATGGAAATAATATAATTGTATTGTATTCAGCATATAAATAAAAAATATCTTCTATTTCTGTATAAATTTTCAATTATTGTTTGTTAATTATTTTTCATAAAAATTGTTCAATTTTTATAAATATATTATGCACATTATTATTTATTTACGTATGACATGTAAATAAATTATCACACAGATAATAATTTAATAACTAGTACGTCATAGGTAGAATGTCAAAAAAGAAATGTACAAGAAAGAAAAACTAAATGTCAAAAAAAGAGATACTGATTTGTGATACAGTCATATTATATTTGTTGATTTATTGTTACAAATCGTTAGCAACGTCTTAAAAGTAACAATAAAATCACTTTTAATACGCTGCTATGTTACTTTTAACTCTAGTGTCAGAAAGTGTCACTTTTAACTTGTTAAGCAACCGTTAAAAGGGACGCTTTTAAGAGCGATCGTAGATAAAATAAATTTTTTGTTTTTGTTTAATTTTCCATGGCCATGCTACATTTTTTTCTAAAAAAAATATTCATTTAGGTAACCTATTGAGGCTTATTGCATGCATCTTTAAATTATGAACCTCTGAACGTGAATAGGTAAAAATTAACAGCAATATAAAATAGCATTGAAATCCCTATACTTCACATTTTAATTTTACAGTCCATATAAGAAATGCGCGTCAGTTAAAATTTTATTGAAGTTTAAAATCTGTTATGGTTAAAAATATAATTGAATTTGGTTTGCAGAGCGGAGTCTTGAAATGTAAAACGTAATATGCGGTTTGTGCTAACCACAATGGAACACTAAAGAAACCTTCACAATGTGTAAAATGAAGAGGCTCTTAATGAAGGCGTGTTCCGATGCATTAAATTTATTTGGGTTGTTCTGCTGTTAATTTGCGATGATTAATTAGTTCTCCTACATAAATGGAAATGTTTTAAATGTTTATATATCAATTATAACATCTAAGATATGAGATAAATTGTCTGAGCGGCCAAGGTCGAGTGCTTTGAAGCGCTTAGTTTGAACTGAACGTCCGGAAAGGTCAAGGTGCAAATACGGTTTAATGTGGCTGACTTTTATATTCTTGAATATAGTTCCGTCGAACTGGAGCGAGAGATAAATAAAATTGCAAATTTATGCATTTCTTTTCATCTTTTAAACTGGCTCATAAACTAACTTTTATTTAGATCTGCAATACTTTTGAAATGTCAATATAACTGCCAGGCCATGGCTTGTGGTTCCTCCAGCCTATACTATAAAAAAAGTAGGTTACTTTACTCAAATTTACTTTTTGTTTTGTTGCCATTGTTTTTGTTCTTACCTTGAAATCGTTTTTCGCGCCTAAAGAAAAAAACAGTTGTAACAAATATTGTCTGTACCTCATGCGCGAAATTTTCTTCGAATAGAGCGATGATTTTCTTACAGCTGATTCCTCGAGATAATTATAGTCGCTATTTCTGTTAGGTTTTCGAAGCGTTCAACGAATAATATAACCTATAAAACAGTGCAATCACTGTGTTCAATTTTAATATGGAAATTTATATAACATTTTCCTCTTCAATTGGGTGTTTTACATAGTCTTAAAACCCCCAACTGGGTGTATAATTTCATATATAACTACTTTAATGGCGTAAAAGGCTTCGTGGTAACGCATCGGACTGTGGATCATGAGATCCTCAGTTCGAATTCTACAGCCGACAGTTCGAAATTTAACTTTACTCCTGAGGTTTCTTCTCCACTTATCATTAGGGGTGATGATTTGACGGCCGTAACAAAATTTTGCGCGTAAAAACTAGGATCTGCTACAGCAGTGTACCACAACCAAAATGAGAAAATAGTAACTGTATACAACTAAGATTATAAACATCCAGAATTGGGTATAAATACTTTTTTATAGAATATAGGAAATACAATATTAAAATTTGCATTATGTAATAGTTCATTCCCTATGAATTTTAGAACAAAAGTGTAAATATAAAAAATGTAGAACAAAAACTGCCCCAGATGAGCCTAAATTTATTGATGTAATAAATTTTTCCCATAAGATATACGTAAAATAAAATGTACAATTTTTAGCTGTTTCGAAAGTGTCATGGTAAACAAAACATACAAACAGTCGTATTGTTTGAATTTGACAGATGACATTTGACAAAGTTTTAATGATTATTGACTTGTTTAAATTATTTCTAAATGGTAAATGTATCCATGATTACTGAGAAATAATTTAAACAAATCTATAATCATTGCCAAATGTTATCTGCCGAACTCAAACAATACGACTGTTTGTATGTTATGTTTACCATAACACCCTGGAATTAGCTAAAATATAAATTTTATTTTACGTCTATCTCATGACAGAAATGTATTACATCAAAATATTTAGGCTCATTTGGTGCAGTTTTTGTTGCTGAACATGTTTTATACTTACACTTTTGTTCTAAAATTTATAAGGAACGAAGTACCGGATACTGAAAATTTGCTATGTCCTATAAAACAAGTATACAACACCTCCAATGGGGGAAAATAGTTCTAGGGTAGTGCATTGGCTTGTAGTTTATGAGATCTTGAATTCGATTCCCAAACAATAACTGTCTAAAACTGTCACCTCTTTTAAGTTTTAATTTAATATTTTTGGGAGCTGCTACTTGACGCTGGTAACCACTGAGATTTACGTGATTTATTTATTCAATTAGAACTTTGTCCTTTCATTCACCAAATTGTGTCATATTTAAACAAAAAAATTAAATTATTTTTAATAATTTAAAATAATTAATATACAATCATTCAATTTTTTTGACTAGTAAAATTTTGTATTTTGGGGAGCGTAAGTTGACGGCTGGTAACCGCACACTACTCGCGTAAACTGCGTGCTGACATATATTATTTATTTGTAGTTTTTTCATTGTTTTCTTTTATTGTTGTGGTTTAAAAGTGCGCAGGTATTTAAAAGTTCTTGATTAAGATATCGTTGAGTGAGAGCAATTGAAGTTAAATTAGTTTAATGAGCGAAAAACCAAATCTTTAATCGAAAATTCATTATTTTCACTTCCCTCAATAGAAACTAGTAAAATTGCTGACAAGTCCAGCTGTGTAACTTTCTAGCTCTTTTGAAACAACCTTTTTGCTTCCTCAAAGACGCTAAAAATTGACAGTATTCGATTGTATCAATAGAAATACAATCTAAAGTAGCCATTGACGGAACTGTCCGAGAAAACTTGCCAAGATTTAACGACTCTTGTTGAAGTAATGATGTAAATTAATATTTTATGTGCGGTCATAATTTTGTCAGTTACAGTTAGTAAAACTAGAAATGATAGTTAATTTGCAGATGCTGTTTCATATTTAATGTGTTTAAATTATTGCAGTCGGCTTCAAGATCTGCTTAGTCATATTAATAATTTTGTCCGATTGAGGAAATGAAATTATAATTATATTTAAACTGGATTTATTAATATTGTAACGTATAAATTATTTCATTAGTTGCACAGCTCTCGTCTTGCTATGATATATGGCGATGTCAGGTTAATTATGGTTCAATATGTCAGAATAAATTTGAAATTAATTTGTTTGCGTTTATTTATGATCAAAAACAACATAAAAGATATTTGTGTTGAGCTAGTTTTTAATAAACAGGAATATATTTCAAATTCCTCTGCTTTATACTACAAATAATTCTTTGAAATTTGTACTTGCTTTCCTTTTTAAATTATTTTTCATGTCAAACGTAATTAAATTTAACCCATCTTTGTACCATGAATTTAACACCCAAAATTAAGATAAAAGTTTATTTCAAATACAAGTTTTTAGGTCCCCTAAATTCGTTTATGCCTTCGGCTCGGACTTCAAACTTTTTGCTCGCGTGGAATATGTGCCATTCCAGTACTTGTAGAATATACTATTCCAGGCTGTTATCTCCAAAACCGTGGCAACATACATATTTATTGTGAATATTTTCAAAGATTATTTCAATCGAATAGTTTATTGTTGCTACACGCTTCAATAAATGTAAGATTTTAAAAATTATTTACTTGTTTAGTTTTAATTGTGCAATGCTCGACCGTAACCCGAACTGTACAGGCGAGTACAATACCGTGCAAATAACGGTCTTGCAAAGTAAAATACTATTATATAACAGATGTTGGTAAAATATTTGAATGTTAAGTTTGTTGAAGGATCCAAGTAATTTATTTATTTAATCTAGGAAGGCTTAAGGAATCCAAATAAATGTAATTATTTCACACATAAAAGTGTCTCCCGAAACGTCCAGTAATAACTTATGTATGAAATAATATCGTCTATCTCGGATTACTTAAGTCTTCGTAGATTAAACAAATAAAATATTTTAAAATAAAAAAAAAATGATTGGAATTTTGTTGTACTGTTTACAATTTTTCGAAAAAAAAATTGTTTAATAATATGTTATTAATAATATCCATAGTTGCTATAAGAACAAACAAATAACTGAAATATCTATTCTATATGTTAAACATTTTACAAGTGTAATTATGAATCTTACAAAAATACATATTTATATGCTGTGTATAAGAAAGTTGTGTGGTGTCCACACCAGATTTTTATAATTGAAATTTAATTTAAAACAAAGAAATTTTTGTTTTGTTTGTAGTACCATTATAATGAATGAAATAAAACACGCCAGAGCCAAGTTCTGAAAACTATTAAAATACGAGTACAAAATGTAAAATTACATTAAACTTATAGACCTGTTTAGTTTTTACTGCTTGTAAAATAATTTTTCTTTTTATTGGTAAGCAGATGTGTACTAAACAAACGATTTAGAAAACATGAGATTCATGTCCATTTATATTTCCCCGTAAAACAAACACTTCCATACCCATTACAACTCACAAACGTCACGTCAGTTGATTTGCAAGTGACATGACTCTACTGACGCATCTTTGAATCTTATACTTGTACGATGAGTCTCACGTACACGTTAGCGCCTTCTCGCATACCTAAACAGTTCTCTTCAACTTTTGCGGCAGAGTCGCATTACTGCTGATGACACTGGTCTACTTCCGGTTTAACAGGAACTCGACATCGGAGATGGCGCTGCTAGAGAGTTATTGTGACATGATGAAATATTAGTGTGAGGTTACAAGACAAATTACAGATTTTGGATTTAATTTACTGCTTGAAACCAGAAGGTTAACTAACAATTAGGAATAGAATTTCAGATATTTTGATTGTATTTTACTTTGTTAATGAAAAACAGAGTTCTTCTGCATCTTCTGCAGATTTTATGTTCAACTGTTTCGAAAACTACTACGGCATAACAAAACTGACATCTCTAGCATTATGACAGTTATTTGTTCGTAATCTGTTTGCCTATCTCTGTATAAGCATAAATTATTTAAAAGTTAAATTTGTAGAAATTTTACAAGCATTGGTTTTGTACTCATACATTATGTGTGTTGTTTTACAAGGCCAAAGCAACGGTCGAAATGGTAATTTCCCAGGTCTCTACTATATTAAGCGTGCGGGAAACTCTTAGATGTTGTTTCTAAAGCATTTATTAAAAAACTATATTTATAATACAAAGTATATACATAATATTAAGTAAAAAATCTGATGTGGTCACCACACTTCTTTCTTATACATATAAAACCAACTGAACACTTGTACTTTGCATATGACTTTATTTTGATAATGATTTGACATCTACAGGCAGACTCATAAGGGGGATAATCGTTAACTCCATTTTTTCATCATCTGTAACTTCGTTTCTAAATTAATTATATTATCAAACTGTGCCAAATTTTATGCTAACCAATCTTGATTTCCAACATTAGTTAAAATAATTATGTTCTGAGAATGGACAATGAAGTTATGAGTATTAATAAAAATAGAGTTAGCGCTAATTCCTTTTATGAATCTGCCTGCTCGATGTTAAACCTGTTTAATTTGTATAAGAAATTAAAAATTGTGGAATATGAATGAAATTTAATTTGAAAATAATAAATTTAGTGCATTTGATTATCATTGTTGGCAATAATTGCTGCTCTTGACAGCAGAACCTGTGGATCATGAGATCCTTAGTTTGAATCCCACAGCCGACAGTTACCATTTTAAATTTACCTCTCTGGTTCTCCCTCCACTAATATCTTTGGGGGCTATGACTTGGCAGCTGGTAACCACACTTCATACGCAAAAATGTATCATTTACCGAGATCTGCACAAGCAGAGTGCCACACCCATAATGCGTAAAAGGCGTGATAATTTTTTAGTGCTACTTTGACTTTGTAAGGATTGTTTTAACTATTAGTTTAATACTTTTCATACAAAAAATATTGTACGAATCTCTTGCATGAACTCTTGCTGTGTAATTATTTATTTAGAGATTACAAATTTAAGTATAAAATAGGAAATTGTAATTATTTCAGAAGGAAAACCAGATATAATATATGGAATAATTTATTAAAATTTTCTACACCGAAATTTATTTATTTCCATTCATTTCTAAAAATACAGTGCTTGCATAATATTTATTGCCTAGTGTATAGTATCTAATATTGTTTACGATTCTAGGATGTCATTTAAAAATTCGTGGAATGCTCATGAATCATAAAAATAATAGACCATCTTATGAATATATTGATTTATTACAGTGTAATTTGATTGTGAAATTCATATTTATATAAATATAACAATTTCTTGGAAGCAAGTGAAATGCACCTTCTTGCTACACACTCCCAAGTCATGTCGTAATTTCACAACATTTTCAAAATATGTAGCAGTCAAAGCGAATCGTTGTTTGAAAGATAACCATGTCGAAACAAAGACCAAGCGATTGTCTTTCATAATGATTTAGCTTAGCTGCTAGTCGGTCTGAACATAATCGCATCGCGGTAGTATAATGGCGGATATAATAGACAAAAGCACATCAAACAGTTACATTCGCACAAACTAGCTTTAGCTTTGTACCATCGCCAACCAAATTCAGTTAGCAAATTGATAACACGCTCTTAAACGCGAAAGGAGAATACGTTCAATGTCATGGTTATTAATATTGCGGTTTACTCTGATTCATCTTATTAATTGATTTGACTACTCTGCTAAGAAATGATTAATTTAATAGATACTGAGAAGAATGTTAAATTGAAGCTAAATTTGGGTAACGCATTGGACTGCGCAAAGCGATTCTCAATTCAATTTCTGAAATTTAGAGGAAACTAGTTTATTTAATATACTTTGTCATCTTGTTATTAAAAATAAAAAATGAAAATATATCATTACATTACGCCAGTTATCAATTTTAGGTGTGGCACTCTGCTTTTGCAGATCTCTGTAAGTGATATATATTTACGCGTAAGTGCGGTTACTAGCCGTCAAATCACGACTCAATTCTATTTTTTTTCACTTTACAACAATAGTTTTAAGTACAAAAGATGTTCAAAATATAAATCTGCATGCAATATGTATCATTTTTTAAGCATTCATAGGGCCTATTCGGTAACTTACCTATTAATTTTTTACGGCCTGTTAAAAATGTTGACCAATAAAAATGAATGTAATTTTTAATTTTTATTCTGTGACGTCTGTTATCATTGGTTAAAATTTTTAGCAATGACAACAGACGGCACTGAGTAAAAATAGTAAATTTCATTTGACACAAATATTTTTATTGGTTAAAACTTTTAATAGTCTTTAAATAAATAAAAGCATACCGAAAATTTGACACCAATGTCAATTATTTCATATGAGATATAACTTCGATTTGCTTTTATTTATTGTTTGTGAAACTGGGCAATAGAAAGGTAAATACGTTTGACAGCTCGAAAATTAATTTAATCAACTATAAATTAGTTATTTTTTATATCAGAAAACTTTTAAATAAGAATGGTGTAAATTTAAGTTTACATCTTTTATTTAATCATTTTCTTTTAATGTATTCAATAATATTTATTTTTTGGTTATTGAAAGTAAAGATAAGTAAATAAAAATCGCCTTTACATGCTCGAATAAATAATATTGTAGGGAATATTAAATCAAGGTAGAATTTTTAAATGAAATTTTTTGATAGAACTCAGTAGTCCCAGCTAACTTTAACATAAAAAATATGTATTAAAATTCAGAAATTTTTACGTTGAAAATATGCAGTTGGTTACCTACGAATATTTTGTTTTAAAATAACAATCAGTAAAATCTACGGTTCCTGAAATTATCATAGAGCAAAAGATAGCATGTATTTGTCGGAATTTCATGAATGGCATTGTTCTCTCCGGTCAAGTAAGTTCACACGCGTGTCTCCAGCAGAGCCCCATTGTAACGAACGTCACTGGCAGGTTCTCTTGAACTTGTACGAAATATGAGAATTGCACCTAATTTGCTCGTTTGTCTTGTACGACTGTCGTCGAGTTGATTTTTAATTTTGTACTGAATTAATTTTTCTTGTGTGTTTTGATAATGAAAATTCTCCCAACAGACGTAATTTATAAGTTAAAAATTAATTTTCGTTTGTTTTTAATACGCCGAAAGTCAAGCAATTAATTAAGTTTGTTTCAAATATTTAATTTATGGGAATATAAATTAGAAAGACGTTTGCTCAAGAATTTAAATTTTTCTTTTGTTAATTAATTTGCATAGAAATATAGTTTTTTTGTATTTTTTTTTTTTTAGCAAGAAATTTAAATTATTCGCCAGCAGCTAGAAAAGAGCAATTTTATATTTAAAAACAATTACTTATGTACATTAAAAACATGACATTAATTTAACGGTTCAGTAATTAAGTTGTATTATTCTGTTGACTTCTAACAAGCAAAAAATCCGGTGTGGCACCACGCGACTTTCTTATGTAAATCTAAATTTGATTGGTTAATAATTGCACTTGACACATTTTTGTCATGCATAATAGAAGTGTCAATTATTTGTTTATTCCTCCAAATACAGGAAAGTTAAATATACATTTTTTTATCCAACACCTCTCAATAAATGCTCTATAACTATGGCGATTTTAAACAAGCAAAGTAACAGATTACCCACTAGTGGGAATAATTTTGAGGAAAGTCACTAGTGAATATTTTTTTATTTATAACAATATTAATAACACACAACACCTTGGTAACTACTTCGATTAACATTTTAATTTAAAAATTTAAAGCATATGTCACTGTCAAATAATATTTCTTTAATAAATTTTTCATTTATTAAGAGGTGTTAGATAAAACGTTATATTTCACACGTGGGCAAAGTGGTATTACCCACTCGATAAAATTATCACACTCAGCCTTCGGCTTCGTGTGCTAAAATTTCTCTCGTGGGTAATTCCTTACTTTGCCCACTTGTAAAGTAAATAACTATTATTCCAAATATTATTGCTAACATCTTTTGAAATTTTTTTGTAGTTAATTCTGTATCCGAAATAAATTGAATTCATTGTTTTATGCGTCAATTAAACTTATATTTCGTGTTTTGCTTTTATGACCTAAATTACGAGTAATTCAATTCTTTGCATTGTCATGGAACTCACAATTGAGATTTCATTACTCTAGCTTTTCTTGTTCGTGATTTATTGCATATACTGACACACAACCATCCATCCACACAGATCATAGACTTCATTGAGATAATGGTAGAAACGGATGTTTCCGTGAAAAATTTGTCATCGACTTTTTTCAATGTTTCTTGTACTTCTTTAGAAATGGTAAATTGAAATATTTTACTTCGGTAATTTGATAAAGAAGGTTGAAGATTTTGAATTAAAATAAAGAAGAAAAAGAAGCAGAAATAAAAAAAATCTAATTTGGCTACCAATCAATAGTAAGACCAATGATAATGTACGCTGCTGAGATTAGGACAATGACAAAAAGAAATGAAGATTTAAAATTATTGTAACGAAAAATTATAAGTACAATATTAGGACCAGTAAAAAAGCGAATACAGATTGAGAATGAACTATGAAATAGAACAAAAGTAGTAAGGCGAAGACAGTGAAAAAGATCAAGCAACAGAGAATCAGATGGTTTGGACATATATGGAGAGCAGAAGAATAGGAAGCAATTAAATCAGTAGTATAATGGAGACCAAGAGAAAGAAACGAGGCAGACCTAGATCAACATGGCCAAAGAAAGTAGAAGATTTAAAAGCAGCAAGAATTAATAACTGGCAAAGTAAAACTACAAAGATTTGAAGGGAAAAAAGCGAAGATTGATTCTTTCCAACGATTACCAGCCGTCAAGTTACTATCACCATAGGTGTTAGAGCTGGGAAACCATAGGGGTAAAGTGAAAAGCAGCGAAGGAATTTGAAAGATATTATTTTAATTTCACATTTTTCCACATGCTACTACTTGTTGGCAAGTTTATTGATTGTAGGTGTACGTAAAACGAAATCCTTAATATATTAGACTAGTCCTTCTCCAATCTGTGTGAACCCTTGCGTGCCAAGTCAGAATATTGTTCGTTCACGTCAAAAAACTCAAATTTATTATTTTTTCCTTTATTTACAATAGCAATTTCGGGCTATACGACAGGTTAACGGACGGTTAGAAATATAAAAACCAATCTGCTGTTTATTTTAAAACCCTGGGAGAAAGAAAAACGTAGGTACACATTGTGGAGTTGGAGTAGCGATTGTTCCTGTCGACGAAGTATCTGGAACGAAACATGGATGCTAAGTCGTGCATCCAGAGCTTGCGTTCTTCTAACAATAGTTTTGAAAATAATAACGCTGATATAAACATTAAGGTAGAAAGCGTGATAGTCTTGCACATTTCTTAATGCAACCAGTTAAAAATGACATATAAGAGATAAATTCGTGTAATTGCAATATTTGATGTGCAATTTTTTACACTTGAAAGTTATACTGCTGTTAATCAAACAAATAGCGAATCGCTGATTTATTCTACTCTCTCATCTCCATTCAATTTTATGTTCTTATGTTTGTATAATTAACAGGAGAGTGTCAAGAAACTCTGCTACTACTTTTTAGATTGCTAGACACATCTGTGACATTCTTCTTTCGTTTCGCGAACTTTTTGCATTTGATTCAATTATATCTTAACCATTTTTTAGGGATAGAAGAAATTGAGCACGTAGTCTAATGCCTAATGCATTAACTTAAATGACTGGAGTTCTCTTGTTTTATATCTAAAACTAATTAGTAATAAAGTTAAAACAAAAACCGGACAAAAATATTCATGAAAAATTCAGGAAGTAATTTTTATTCATGGCACTTATTTGTTGACGGCGTGGGAACATTGATATATTTGTTCTCCTACGTACTTATTTTCTGATTTATTTAGTTTTATATTTTTTAGAATTAAAGTTAATAAAATAGAATATAAACAGAGAGACTTAATATGTATTTCGAAAAGTACGTTATTGTCATCAGTAGAACTATGGGGTAAATCAAGATTCAATATTGATCAGTGGTTTGGTTTGATTGATTCATTTTAGTTCTTCTGACGATAATTTCGTTCTCGAAATACGTATACAGATTTTTTGGGGTATGTATTGAAGCGTTTATTTTAGCTTTATTTTGAGTAAAATTTTATATTATATATATATTACAAAAAGAAAATGTTAAAAAGTATATCCTTAATCTATGAATCTTGCAGATATTGCTAAATATATTTATTCATGTTTAGTGCGGTTACCAGCCGTCAAATCACGCCCTAAAATATATTAATGAATAAGAAGCCATAGGTGTAATATTTAAGAGATAAACTTGTCTGTTATGAGAATCGAACTCAGATTTCTTGGTACACCACAATCCGATGTATCACTGTTTAGGTAGTTCATGTATGTGTAAATAACTCCTTGGGAACGCATTAGATTGTGGATCATGAGATCCTCATTTCGAATCTCACAGCGAACAGTTGCCATCTTATATTTAACTCTTTTGTTTCCTTTCACTTACATCTTTGGGAACGTGTTTTAACGGCTGGTAACTGCTTTTCAAGCATATAAATATATAGAAACATGCGAAAGCAGAGTGCCACATCCAAAATAGGTACATGGAGTGATGCTATATTTTTTTTTATTAAAAATGATTCCTTTTGCACTAGCATATTTAGGGACATGATTTAACGGCTGGTAACCGCTCCTCTCATTTTCCGAGATTTACGTAATCAGAGTGCCACACCCATAATGGGTAAAATGCTTGAGGATATTTTTTTTTTTATTTTCTTAAATATTTAATGTTATATCTGGTAGATCTTTTATTCAGATTACTATTAAAATCTAGTCAGATCATAAGTTTAATGCATAGAAAGAAGAAATTAATATTTCCATTATGAAAGAAGACGAGTGACGAGGAACATCGAAATTTAAATTTGGGACGGTTCAATTGTATCGTATTGAACTATGAAGTACCTTTATTTTTAAAAGTACATTACTTAAGCATCATTTAATGTTTTGATGCGTAGTTAGGCACCAAGTCAAATATGTATGTATAAATACCTGTCCGCTATATTTCGTAAGGACATTACTTGTTTACAATATTAACTTTACATGAAATTTATTATACAACTCTACAATTTCATTCTTTAACACGAGCTTTAACAAGTAAAATTCGAATATTTCATAATTCCACTCGGTTAAATTCCTTACGCCCGTGGTGTACCAGCTTCAGCAATAGCTAGGCATATCCTATTATAACAATAAAAACTCGTCATCCCTAATCAGATGATCTTAGTCTGTCCTAACCCCAGCAACAAGCAGCGTGAACCACGCTCAACAACAACAACAACAACTCAACAACATCGCGTATTCCGCTGTGAGGTGTGTGTCAGTGTCGGGTGCGGTCGTTGCCCCCGCGGGCGGCGGCCAGTGCCCCTCCAGTCACGGACGCTCGTGCTCACTGTTCTTCAGTGGCGCAGAGGCCTGGTTCTTTGTCTCTGGAACTGAGTCGAGGTGGTCGTCCAGACTCACGACAAGATGAGTACTCGTGTTTACATTGGTCGTATGGGCACAAGTCGGACTAGATCTTATTTTATTGGTTACATTCGAAATATTACATTTGTTTCGCTAAAATGTTGGTTTTAAACATTCTTACCTTTTCTTTAAATTAGAACAATACTGGAAATAAACTAATTCACTTTTGCTTCATAAATTTGCTAATTTGCAATGCTAATATTGGACTTTTGGACTCTGAACATACATAGACATTTGCGTTGCACAGGAAGTGAAACATTCTAAAAAAAATTGAATATCTATATATTCAAGTAATAACCATATTAATATCAGACTGAACCAATAATTTGAAAATAATACTAAAAGTCTTTATCTTATTGTAGTTGCGCTTCTATTTTTGAGGTTAAATAGGCTAGCTTTAATTATCTTAATTTTTCATCTATCTTCATTTGAAATGACCTTTAAAGTCTCTGACGCATTTGCTTTAATGTTATCAATAGTCTGAAAACGGCCTCCTTTCAGCACTGATTTTAAATTCAGAAATGAGAAAAAATAACTAGGAGGCATGTCTGCCGAGTTAGGAGGCTGAGAGAGGACATTCATCTGATTTTTGACACAAAACTGACGAATTGACAATGCTAAGTGTGTGGGGACATTGTCGTGTTGTAAAAACCATGAGTTGTCTCGCCACAACTCAAGTTTCTTTTTGTGTTTCTATGAAAGTTTTTCTCAGTTTATCGCAAAATTTTATGTTGCATCGTTGCTCCAGAAAATGCAAATTTCAATAGTAATAGTAATTAACGTATCAAGGGCGTTATAAAGACAATAATGCGTGAGGTCAACAGTGTGCTGCCGAGGGCCTCCGGTCCGAGATGTGTATGTTGACTGAAGGCATTATTGTCCAGTCAACGCCCGTGGTGCATTCAACATTTAATGTCCGACCGATATATTATTTTATAACAGATTTTTGTTGATTTTTATCCTATCATTGTGTTTTGTTAGAGAGATTAATCTATTTGCAAACACTGTAACTAGGTAACGCGATATTCTTATTTGTATACAACGTCGATTTGTTTATTTCAATATTCCTACTGCCAATAGAAATCAGTGTTTGTGCAATTGTGTATTCTGCACTCAATAGCAACAACGTCAAATTTATAACGCCCTAGGGCGTTATTTGGTATATAACTGCCCAGCTAGCCGGGCAGTTATGATAACAATAACGTAACGGTCGGACATTAAAATCGTTACTAACACTTTGCACTCAAATAACAATATCACGAAAACTAAACAAGATATCAACAATCCAACCAAGAATGTCATAACACAGGAGGTTATGCGCTACACAGTGCTGCCAACCATATATCAGTAAATATCTCCGTTGGCGCGTAATTCAAAATGTTCGGTCATTTTCTGAACCTCGTAGCTGTCATATGTCAGTACATCATAAGTTATTACACCCATGCTTAAATTTGAATTGATAGTACAGTGACTGTAAAGGACAGCACTCAAAACAAAACTGGCAGCGCTAGCAAAATGGCGGTGATTTGTTCATATTCCTTTCGTCTATCTTTTCCACAACAAATAAAACGAATCAGTTCGTGTTAAGATCGAAGGTATCCTATGAACGTAGTATGGATCTGTTGCTTCTTATTTCTCGCTGGTGGAGGTTGGAACAATACGTGCGAACATGATTTACTCGAAGAAAAGTATTGAGATTTATTGGTTACGCTGTTTCGTTATGGATTACGTGTCAGGGAATAGGTTGTTTAGGACTGGATGTTTTACAGGTATTATTTATTTGCGTTCAGTAATTTTCAATTTCATCAGTGGTTTTTTGTAGTTTTCGATTCATGAAGATAAATTACTTTTTATTTTACATAACTGTAACTTTCTGAATAAATTATGATACTGTACATTTACATTTACTGGAAAACGGCGTGATATTAAGTTTTTCTGCTTTTAGTGTACTCATGGTTAAATAATATTCATTTTCCAATTAACTTAATGTGCATTTATAATCATGTTACGTCTGGCTTCGTTAAAGTAAAATACATTCTCTATTATCATAATTTTCTAGTAGACATTTAATTTGAACATGGAATATTACTATCTACATATTTTAAAACTGTTCATTTAATCCCTACATACTATTGTACGCTAACACAACTGCATTGAAAATACTGCAAAATGAAACTGATACCAACACAATACGTATTTCACAGAAAAATAAAGTTTTTATAGTAGTGTAGCCTGCATTTCAATTTTATCACTGACAGTTATCTACAGCTATTCTACTCAGTAAAAAAGTTAGAAAAATATGTATGTTTAATTTAATGAACTATAGAAGTCATGAAAAACTCGATGGCGAGATATAAACGGATATACTTTTTACATAATCTCATTAATGTCTGTGTGAATGGATGGAAGTGTATCCGCATGTTTAATAACTCACGACCGAGAAAAGATAGAGTAATAAAGCTTCATAACAATAAGATTCATGACAATAAACAGAACTAAATTGATTTTGGTCATAATTACAAAACCGGAAGTGGAAGTTTACTGGATACGAAAGAATGAATTTTACGAGTATATGATATATCTTTTGTGTGTTAGCTGCCGTCAAGTCACGGTCCCCAAAGATGTTAGTGCAAAGGGAACCAACCACAAAAGTAAAATTAAAATGGCTCCGTGGTAACGCGTCGGACTGTGGATCGTGAGGTCCTCAGTTCGAATCCCACAGCTGACAGTTGCCAATTTAAATTTACCCCTGTGGTTCCCCGTCCACTAACATCTTTGGGGGCTTTGCTTTGACAGCTGGTAACCGCACTTCATACGCAAAAATATATCACTTACCGAGATCTGCGTAAGCAGAGTGCCACACCCACAAAAGACGTGATGATATATTTATTTATTTTTTTATTTATTTAACTGTCGGCTGTGGGATTCAAACTGATGATCTCTTTTGTTTTATTATAGATATAAATAAAAATTTGATTTTATAAAAACAATAGCCGATCATTTAATCCATTAAACTTGACAAGATTCAATTAATTATTTTAAAGAAACAATTGACAATCGCTCAAATTTAATTTTAGGTATTTTAATTTAACTCTCCTGTCTGAAATTTGATACCCAAATTAATATGGTTTAATAAATATTTATTAAATGTTATTTTCCTATATATTACAAATAATTTTTATTACTATTTCGGTGGCGTAATGGTCGGCCGCGGGTTCGAATCCCACTGAAAAGTATGGCCGTTTATGCTGCTCACTTAATTTTTTTTCTAAAAACCGGTAGCAAATAGGAAAAATTAAAAATAACATTTTATATTCCGAATATTATTAAGTAAAGTTCCACTTCCGGTTTTGGAATTATGACCAAAATCAATTCGTTTGTTCTCGTTCTCATCTACATAGACTTCATTGAGGAAATGATAAAAACAGATTCAAGAGACCTCTCAAAATATGTATTTTCGCGAAAATCTCACCATTGTTATTTACATGATTGCTATAATTCTTTATGTTATATATAAGAAAGTAAAATGGAAACTAAGTTGCTATGAGATCAAATAAATAATTAAAATATCTATTCTATCAGCCAGGTAAGCATGTATCAAGAGAAATTTTTCAACGTGCAAATTCAAATTTACATGCATAAGAAAGTCGTGTGGAACCCCCCAGATTTTATTATCAATTTGTCTAATTCGGCCACTCAAAATTTCCGCTCTAACCTAACAGAATTACGATCATAGTAACCTTCAACCCTCGGCTCAAATGACGTCATAAAACATCGCAACATCAAATGAAAAACGAGAAGTCGTCAGCAATGAAGCGGCGGCATATTCTGTCGTCAATTTAACGCGAAAAATAAAACCGAGGCGGCGGAAAAGTCCATTTCCCTGCGCTCTGCGATGATGAGTTGACACGTTGGGGGTTGGGGTAAAGGGAAGGGGTGGATGGACTGTAGGATGTGCACGCTATCGATCTGAGATGGTCAGCCATGGAGAGCACGACCTAAGGCAGATATTACGAGGAATGTGTTTTCCAATGACTGGGAAAGAGAGAAATCATCGGGACACAGGCATTCTCAAACTTTACTATTCTGTGCTGCTATTGTTATTGTGCTATGCAGTGGTGTACCAAATTATATTTCTAAGGGGATTTAGAGAACATATACTACACATTTTCGTTGCTGATTGTTTATTATTATGTTGGGTGTGGCACTCAACTTGGAACAGATTTTGATACATGGTATATGTGCAGTGTGTTTTAGATTCTCAGCATTGGTGGATCTCGAGAATTATAAGAGCTACGACTTTAGTTCAATTAGAAATAATTGCTACACTAGTTGATCAATTTAATGATGTTTTTGGTTTCCGAAAAATTCGTAGGTTACCAAATATGGAGAAAATACCTATTTTCATTGATTTTTTATTATTAATTTTTATACGATCGCACATTGAGAATAGTATATTCTACAACAAGTAAAGGAATGGCACATATTCCACGCGAGTAAAAAGTTTGTAGCCCGAGCCAAAGGCGAGGGCTACTGTTTGAGAGCGTGGGATATGCCATTCCGTTACATGTTGTAGACTATACTTTCTATAAAAAGGTTTTGGAAATTATACAAAAATACAAATATAAAACTGTTGAAAACGTCAAACTCAAATAAATCAAATTAAAACAAACAGACGTAACCATAGTAACTGAATCTAGATACTTCATATGTCACGCTAATAAGCGGTTCTGATTCGTCGAAAATATTCCATACGCCGCGTATGGAATGTTAGTGATTCCATAACTATTTTTAGTAGTGGAATGCCCAGTTTCCAAAACAGTGTTATAGAAAAAATGTTTCAAATAAGGATGGTATAAATATTGTTATTGTCTAACCAGTGGCGACAAAAACTTTTTTTTCTGTGGCTTACACTTATTGCAAATATGACACAAATTTATAATATTTTCTCCGGTACCAATAGCAAACAAAAATTACCCTTGCTTGACACATGTGTTACACGAAAAAAAAAATGGATTGTTTCAAAACGCGTTCCTAATAAAGATGTTAGTGGAGGTGGAACCACAGGGGTAAAGTTAAATAGCAATTCTATGCTGTTTGATTCGAATG
The DNA here is from genome assembly GCA_963942605.1 of Poecilus cupreus. Lineage (NCBI taxonomy): Eukaryota > Metazoa > Arthropoda > Insecta > Coleoptera > Carabidae > Poecilus > Poecilus cupreus. The sequence continues at coordinate 15,796,430 of OZ012719.1, read as the reverse complement.
TGTTTCTGAAAAAATTATTCGCCATCATTTGTTTTATGAATACTCTACTACGCATCAGATAATAATTATACAATACAATAGAGAATGATGTGATACGTGAAATATAGCTAACATTAATTTTTCAAAACAGTGGAATTAAAATTTTTGTATTGTTTTTAAAGTGGTCAGTATTGTAGTGCTGCAGCAAACAAATAAATCAAAAATCGAAATATTTTTGAGGTAAAAGCCCCAAACAATGATTGCAGCAAATAAAATATCAATTGCGTTTCAATTGTGCAGTTAATATGTACGTAAATTTAACGGAGCATAGTAGTTTTGCAAAAAACAGGTTCGCGCGACAAATTCACTTTTCAGTTGTGTTATTTTTGTTGGAAACAGCGCCGCGAAACTGGAAAAATACCGCTGCGTTGCTCGGAATTGCTCTTCCGGAAAATGTTCGTATTTAACGTTTTCTTTTTCTCGTTGCGAAAGCAGAAATGAAAATGTAATTATATTTGAATTTCCCCAGTTGCGGACATTTGTGCTGGTGTCATATTCATATACGCGAATTTACTTAATTGTAGATTTTAATTAGTGTTGCAAAAATGATTGATGCAATTTTGTGTCGCTAACTGTTGACATTTTGCCACTTGTGGTAATTTAATTACGGATATGAGAACTTAATTGTTGCATGTTTTTGCATTGACGTGCTTGTCATTTTCACTTATTTTTAACCGCAAACACAATTCTTTACATGTAATTAAATAATAATTACTTCATACAAATGCTTTTAATTATTTTTATTAAAGTTCAACTTCACGAACGCAATACAGGGCTATCGGAACGCTGTATTTTATATATAAAACGAAGAAGATATTTGTTATTTAGTAATTATTTTTCTTTAAAAATTGGAAGAAGATACCTATCGCTGGAACTTTTGTGTTCAATTTAAATGTACCACCATTGCTATTTCCAGGACTACAAAATCTATTAGTTTGGTTAAATTAGCAAACAATGTCTATTTTACAAGACTATTACAATGAGCAATAATAATATTTATTTGAAATCGGCAGCTTCGAAATCACATTAAAGTAATCCATTATATTACGATTTTGAGCAACGCAGTGTTAGCAACCGTATAATAATTATTGTACAAGGAGGATAATTTCGGTAGATATATGACGTATGATAGTAAATTTATACGTATAATAAAAAAAATATATGCAAGAAGAATAAACTAATTAAGTTTGATGAAGAAGTTGGGAACAAAACAAACAATTTTGATTGTTCTTTACAATAACTTCCATGTCCGAGGTTGACAACACTGAGTGCAAGTTTTAATGTTTGACTTAACAGAACTGATAAATGTGTAAAGTTAACCTGTAAAATATATTTCTATTTTTATATTTCAAATAATATTTAATATGTACCGCGAAACTGCAGTTCCATATTCGTGATGAAAAGTAAAACTTCAATGCCTTGATACACATTAATAACTATTTTTTAAGTGATAATTTATTTCTTTCCATTTAAGAAAATATAACTTTCATTCCCCCCTTCCCCCACATCACCTTAATAATTTAAATTTACCAACCGTAAAATTATGTCCCCCTTCTTGATCTATAAGTATGTGTATTTATTTTTCTCTAAAGTTATTAGTTAGCCAGAAAAACTAATGGGTTGCTTTAAAATACTCATGCTGTATAGTGGTATATATGTTTTACGAAAGTTACAATTAGTGTGTCGAAAAAACAGGATAATGCTATTTATCGGTCTATTTAATGAACAGTATTTGTAAATATTAAAATTTAGTTGAATACTAGATAATATAAGAAAACAAATTCTTCCGAAATAAACTTGTAAAGATTAAAAAAAAAAAAACTGAAATAGCTAGCTTTGAATAAGTTTCATGTCTTCGGGTTGCCTTCCCTATCTTTAATTATTTCAAATCTTTAAATTTAATTTCCAATTATTATTGTTCATTAAATAAACCCCTAAGTAAAGTTCACTGAATCAAGAAATCAAACATTTCATTGAAAGTACAACAAAAATAATGTTAACAGAAATTCCAAAAATCATCAGTAGTGTCTTGATTTTTTTGCCCGCCAATGTAGAAGTTTATCCGTTGAAACCTCTAAAATATCTCGTCATCTATATTTGTTCCATCATTCCTTTACTTTATTGAACGCCATTCGTTCTAATAATGATAATAACAAACATCTAGGGTGGAATTTTAAAACGTGTCAGAGTAAAATAAAATTATAGTCCACGTCACATAGTATTACATCTAACAAGGCCGATGTGTCATCACATTATCGACATGCGCCCAAGCCTCGGCGACTAGCGACAGCCCCAAGAGGGTGCGCCTTGCTGTGTGACACCACACACCCCTACACACAAACACGCGAAGTTGCGTGCTACGTGTCATACCAACCCCCGTTGCTTTTAATTAAAAACAAAAGGTGGCGCGGGACGGCCGACCAACCCACCAAGATGGATTAATTAAAATGAGGATAAAGAATGATGAATTAACTTTAGAGGAATTGCCGAATAATGGACAATTGAGGAGCAATATTACATTTTATTTATAGGTTCTAACTGTGCATAGGACAATTAAAAATCTGCTGTGGGTTCCTCACGACTTGCTTATACTTAAATAGTATATTGTACAACGAGCATGCAATGGTACTCATTTCCTATGAGTATGAAAGTTTGTAGCATGAGCCAAAGGCGAATGCTGTAAATCATACGAGTATCAAATGGACATTCCTTGCGAGTTGTACACTATACTTTTTCTACGACCACGATATTATTTCCAAATTAATTTAATTTTAATAATAAATTGGTCTCGCTTCCACCATTCCAATATTTGGCAATTCTAAATAAGTATCCTAGCAATGGCATCTGTACTTAAATGTACAGATCTGTATTGAAATACTCACAAAACAAATTCATTTCGCACGATGCTTGCAATGTACCTCATATCCCCAACAACAACAAACACACAAGGAGCAGTTTTCTAAGTGGTCGTAGGAAAAATAAATTATTACACTTCATTTCACTTGACACATGCTTGACATATGTTTAGAAAAGATTATTTAGGTAGTTGTTTGACGATCGCTCAAAAGTACGTTTTAAATTCAATTTTGTGATCTTTAATTTGACAGCAAACTAGACAAGATTCAAGTAAATATTTTAAAAAATTGAACTTAAAAGTGTGAGCAAAATTAAATCACTAGTAAGAAATAGATTTTTGCTCACTGTTGTTTTAAAAATTGTCAATAGATGGCACCAAAAAGTTGTTCCGTAATTTGATTTTAAAATTCTTTGCAATGGTAAAATAATTGCGTTGTTGAATTTACGACTTGATATAATGTATAACTTGTAATGATAAATTTTAATTCGAGAAAAAAATTAAAATTGTTTGTTTACAAATTCATGCTAATCGATTGTGTCAATCATGTTATTTAACTTTTTACATTTTTAAAAATATTTGATGAATTATTGTGTTAAAAGCAGTGTTATGACAAATCATTTTAAAAACGATCTAAAGCAAGACCAAGAGATCTTCACATTCAATATGATCTAGATCAGATCATAGATCAATTTTTATGATCGGATCAGGAATAAAAGATCTTTTTTTTTTTTCTAGATCATAAAAGAGATCAGTAATTTAATCACAAAATTATTAATTCTTATTAATAAATAGAAAGGTGGCAATTTTAATAACGGCAAAGAAAATTCAAATTATTTTTTACAAAATAAAATCAAAAAGGTTATTCTATATTTTTTTTTCCAAAATATATATTGGATTTCTTTTACATTTATAATTAATTAAATTAAATTATATTAATTTAATTTAGAGTCAAATTTTAGAAGAAAATGTCTAATCTTTTTGAAGATCATAGATCTTGTTCGTTTTGATCTAGATCAGATCAAATATCTTATGATTTGATCTAGATCAATGATCAATTCACAACACTGGTTAAAAGTAGTTGCCTAACGGCCTCACCGTAGTCTATGTAAGTGAAGACGTGAATATATATTTATTTATTACTTACTTGCAGGCAACAGATTTTTGTATTTATTTTCTTTGAATTAAAGATCCTCTTAGTGGCAGCAAATATGCAAATTTGCAAGTAGAAATGCATGTGATGATGAGAAAAGTTACAAGGTGTAAGGTAAAGTAACGAAAGAAAAAATCTGGAAAAGCAAGAACATTTCCCCAGACAGATGTATCTCATGCATTCGAAAAGAAGTTTAATTTCACGAAGTACCTGCCGTCTCGATCAATTTTGCATGTGTTTCATCATCAAAAGAAAATGCAACACAAAATCAAACGTAAATTAGAAAGAAAATGCGTCGAGTTTCACGTGATTGGTGTTGTTACATCTTCTTTATTGTTTATTTTAATGTCATTTGAGGCAATTTCAAATGCCCTAAACCAGGATTTCAACTTCATTTACATTTAAATTCAGTCGAATGCAAAACAGTTATTTAAACACGGATTCCATCCCAACAAAATAATGAACTTGTTGATTGATTATTCTTATAAGAACTTCAAATACCTCAGCCATTGACTCCGAAAATCTTTTAAAAATTAATAGCCCGAAAAAATCAGATGCTCAAAAGTATCCTTAAAGGAGACATGAAGGAGTGGTAATGAAATTTTCATTAAAAGTTTGAGTGAAATCTACCGAACGCCATTAGTCATAATCAAAGTGTGCTCAAGAAACATTATTAATTGCCAACAGAATGACATGTAAGGATCTGGTTCAAAATTAGAGAAAGCTCCTGCAATATGCTAGCGCTTTGAAACAGAACTTCTAAACTAGAACTTTTAAGCTCGTTATGTATTTTCCATCACACAACAAATTGAAGGAAGAAATAATAATTGTCAATAAGTTTTGAGATTTATAGTATCAAATCGGTGTAGGTTTGAAAATTTGTTTGACATCTGCTTTCTAGGTAATAAGGCTATCAGCCGCTTTCGAATTCATATTTATTATAATAGCATTAAAATTACAAGTTCACGTGCAGTTGATAAGCAATTACATATTATTTATTATTAATAACATGTGTATGAAACCATCCAATAAAAATTATATTATATTATGATGAGAAAGTATAATTTGTTAAAAACAAGTAAAATAAATTGATTTTAACCCATATGCTGGTAATTAGTCATGTGGCGTTCAAGTGCAAGCAATTTTCATAATATCGGCAAAAGTGTTCTCTATTTTATCGCCAATCATTTATTTGCATAGCCTTGCAAACTTATGCATAATAATGTTTTACCTTTACCTCAAATAGGCAAAAACTTCTGTTGTGGTCACCATATGACTTTCTTGTACACATAAATCTCAATTTGATTGTTTAATAATTACTCTTGATACATGTTTGACACATGTACTCCATACATAGAATAGGAATAGTTAACTCCGTCAATGTAACAACGTGATTAACCTATCAAAAATCAAAATTTTTCTTGTAACCCGGAAAATGGATTTATGAGATGATTTTTGATAGGTTAATCATATTGTTACATATTTTACGAAAAACAGCTTAGTGGCATGTTTCTAAGTCTAAATATGTTAATTTTAGTTTCAAAAATATTCGTAATTTTCTTAGACTAATTTTTTTTATAAAAAAAATGGCATTATATGTCTTACGTGGCGTATTACGTTTTTTTTTTTTTGTTCACGTCGCATGATTTGTACACCGTGCCATCATCTCTGCTTCCGTATTGCGACATCACAACACGTATGAACAAACGTGAAGCTACGAAGCGTTTTAGTAACATCGCCTTCGTGGCACAACATTTGTGCCACACGACGTCCATAGCAAATATATCAGTGGCACATAAGTCGTGCCACGTGGCGGTCAACGTGTTAAATATTGTAACGGGCCAGTACGGCCCTGGACAGTCAGCGCAGACGATGACTCATCGTTCAAGCGAGTTCGCGAATACTTCCATGGCAGAAGCATCGAGAATAGTCTAGATTAACAGCGCAACAGATATATAAATCCGCTAGCCTACCCAGCGGGTCATTCGATTCCGATACGATGTTCAGGAAAGGAAAGGAGTTAGTTAACCATACTTTTGCGCAACTGGGTCTAGATGTTTCAGTTATTTGTTTGTTCTACGATGGCTGGCGAAATGTTTGAGGTCTGTCTCAAATTTTGTCACGTTCCGAAACTTGTTCGTCAAATATATTTTTAATCAAGTTTATTTTTCTAAAAAGGCCGCACCTCTAATCAAATCAGTCACGGATAAATGTAATTCAACTTTTCATGATTTAATAATACATTTATTAATCAGAGTAGAAAGCAAAAATTAAGCTAATTTGCACGCTATTTGATTAGATTGTAAGGAAATAAGGAAAAATAATAGATAAAGTTTTGATATGTGGTTTAATATTTTCCGAGCGAAACAAACGTTGATTTTTTTGCGGTTTTGTGGCCTTAATAATCGTTTCTGATTAAATAACTATAAATGTAAATACTAATATAGTTTTCTCCTACCTAAACAAAGAGAGCTTCAAATCTATTGTAATTATATTTAAAAGCTTTATAGCTCTTAATATTTATAATGAGCTTTAATGAAATAAAAAGTAGAATAAAAGTTTAACCTGCACTTAAAAGTTCAAGCTGAAAATACTTTAATAATGACGCCATCTGCCCTCTAAATAAAATACCGGTAATAAAAACAAAAAATTAAGTTTTATTGTTGAATGTTGAGCATTAATGCGACGCAATGAATAAACTACAGATAGTGAGATGATAAACAATGGATCCATACTGATCGATTTTAATTGACGTCTTTTCAAATTCGCGTGCCGATACGGGTGTTTTTCCTTATTTTCCACTTTTATTACGGAGATTGAACAATTCGTATTCTTGCTTTTCACTTCTTCTTTGCTTCTCGATGTTTATTATCTTTTTCTTTCTCTCGTGGTTTACTATTGGCTGAACTGACTGAACTGAAGGTAAGCATGCACGCTTGCCTGACATTTTTATTCGCCGCTCTTCTTTTGTTCTGTTGTAATAAAGTGAGCAATATAAGTTTTTTTCTGGTCCTTTATGTAAATAAGAATTTGAATTGGCTTCTTACGTGCATTCACATTCAATATTTGCTTGCGGGGAGAAATTATATTAAGCTATTTTTAAATATCCCTGTATGTAAATAGATCCGTGGCTACGCATCGGACTGTCCAGCATGAGATTCTCAGTTCGATTCCCGCTGTCGATAATATTGCCACTTTCAAAACTATATGTCAAACGTGGTAAATAATTGTGAAGTATCAAAAATATGTGTCGTTTTAAATATTATAAAAGCAGTAATAGTTACAAAGTTTTAAAGACTAGATATTAATTAATATTTTAAATTAAAATCATAGCTGAGAACACAAAATTAAACAGCTATAAAATCTATATGACAAATAATGGGGTCATACACTTAAAAAAAAGTTGTGTTTTTTACAAATTATAAAAATTTAGATCATTTTAGTCACATATTATTCAATATTTCTCATAATGTTTCAACTTTTCATTCATAATTTCCTTTCTGAAGTTTCGCGGTTGCAAAATCGTGATGTCATCTTGCAATAGAATGTAAAGCATGGTAAGGCGAAAAAGGTGTTGATAACAAATAAAAACTTGCTTTTCAGGGTTGTAATAATTACTTATTATTATTAAAATGAATACTCCGATAAATTAAATTAGATATTCGTTAATTATAACATTTTTAGTCAAAGAGTTTAAGACGTGTTAAAATAGTATGCTTTGTTGTACTATATCTTGTCGCTTGTCGGTAATGTCGGTAGTCTTATTATCACACCTGTCATCTCAATTCATATGTTGCAGTTTTCAAATTAAACTTATGTTTATTATATTTGTTATATTATTTTGCCCAGGTAATGTAAATAAACTATATTTGTAAAAACCTCTCAATAAATAACAATGACTGATAAGTCAATTTGACAGTTGGTGTAGTTCCTCGCTCTCCGCAAGAGCGTGTTTCGTAGAATGACAAGATGACGCAGGTCTGACGTCACAAGCGAAAAATTTGAAATAGGATGCCAATTTAAAAAATCGTATCTTAATAACTAAATGCATTATAATATTAAAATTAATATCTATATTTATAATTTTACTCAAACTTACAGAAAAAAAAAAAATAAAACGAAAAAAGGTTTATGACCCCATTGATCAGTTGCCCACACAATTTTTTTATTAAAATTTTGCGAAGTACTATAATGTTTATGTGTAATGAAGAATTAGTAAACTTTCTTTAGCTATAAACGTCAATAACAAATTGCAGGTGTAGGTCGCACCTAAAAACTGGACAGTTTAAATCATCTCGTGCAGTAGATTAATATAAATGAATATTAGCAGCATTAGAAAACTAATTTCCACACCTGACCACCTATTAATTATAAATAGAAACTAAAGAAGCCAAACCAAGAGCAGTAGATTATATGGAAAGTCCTGTTCGTACATCAACAATCTCCCATAGTCTCATAATTTAATAATGTCAATATTTATCACGAAATAATACGAAACACGTTAGGAAACAAACGGTAATCTCGCTGTTAGCTTATAACAGATATGCGCAGTTTGGTGTTCATCGCCTGCTCTATAATTATATGAGCGCTCGTTTACACCGCAGCCCAACATGATTTAAGTGAGAAACTGGGATAATTGCTAATCTCTCGGTGAAACCAGGCGAAAATTGTTGCGCTTTTAGCTCTAGAACTTTCTTTGCTGCACGAAAAACCAAACTATTGTAAGATAAAACGCACTTTGCTGTTTGTATCGTACCAGAAATACAATCGTACACGATAAAAACACACATTGCGGATTACTCTTTTTCCGATGTCGCTTTCTAAGTTGAAGTTTGTTTTGATTTAAATAAATTCTTTGTTACAAGTGAGTAGTCACAGTTATAAAACAGGAAGTTGATATTGAATTGAATTTTTAAATGAATTAATTGTTATTCACTTTTTATAAAACTGTAAGAAATTGTAGCAACTTTTTCCATTTCTAATAGCTTATTTGTAATAGAAGTAAATAATTACATACCGTATACTTTTTTACTACATTTTTTTGGAGGAAATACTAGGTTAGTTCATACCCAGAAGCAGTTAAAAAATGTAATATTTTTAGAACAAATCGTTTTTTAATAATACGGTTACAAATCTTGACATAATTTCGTTAGGCGTTTTTATAACTGTATTCTTCTTTTAATTTGAATATACCCAGAATTTTTCCTTGTTAAACTAACCCCCTAAAAAAGCCACTACCACTTTTTAAAGTAGTATACATGAATTTTTATATTTTCTTTGTTCTTCAAATATGTTACTTAAACTACATTAAATAAATAAACACAAGCAATTGTAAGATTGAGCGCATAAATCATAAACGAAATATGACAAATTTATACCAAATCGTGTCACACTTACGGAATAATTAGTAGTAAAGTTTTTTTTTTTTAATATTTTGCAGTAAAGCGATATAACGAATTGATCAAATTTTGATGTCACAGGTACTCGCTTTGATGCTATTGGCCAAAAATATGAAACGAGCAAGTCGCGCGTCTTCCGTTGCGCCAAACATCTACTGTGGCCTAAAATAGAACCACGAAATGTCATTTCATTTGATTTGTTTGTTAGTATTTAAGATTATATTTGTTGGGCTTCTATTACTAGTTTCATAATTTCACAGTTTTATTGTGCTGTGTTGAAAATCTATTGAATAAAATTGTGTGTTGAGGTTAGGTTGCATCACTACTAGCGCCACTGTTCTCAAACTTTCGTATGATGTTTACTCGAATATAAAGTAAAATACTCTAAAGTTGCCAAAGGAGTTTTATCTTTATTTATATTAAGTTTAATTGTTGTAAATTAAGACTTATAATATGTAAATATTAGTTTTACATTAAAAAATATAAAATATGAACTATCATAGAAAATCGTTGTTTTAGTGCCACTGGAGTAATACCAGTGACGTCACACAAACTTTAAAAATTATATCTCGGGTAATATATGAAATTTTCACTTCGGGTTTTCACTGATCGTCATATATTCTAATAAAGTTTCATAAAAAAAAATTGTTTCATGGGCCCATTGTATATATTTTTAAACTATGCTTTTTTATTTAAGAAGATCATAAAAGACGTAAAATTGTATGAAAAAATCTCATTTCATAACTGTGATTTTGTTATAATACTTATGTAAAATAATATTAGCGCAAATTTTTACTTCAAACTTTTTTCTATTTTGTGTTATTTATGGAGGAACTGTGGGGCTTCGGAAACACTGTTTTCAGTTGGTACCACTGACAACTAATATATGGCGTAAAATTTAAATTGTTTAATTATAAAAGGTATTAAGGAAAAAAGAATTAAGTATATCTTTTACACAGGTATTGTTTTTGGAGAATTTCCATATTTTAATGTCTAAAAACTATCCCAAAAATGAACTAATGAAGTTAATTAACTTTTGTTCTGGGGAAAAGATGTTTCACAAAATATCTATAAACAAATATAGAAAAATAGGCTGTGGGGGTTCCGGTAGCGGAAGGTTATTTGTTTGGTACATCAGATTTTTTTATCCTTCAACAGTATTTGTACATTGTATACATATAGTTACTGTCGAGAACTATTAGCTACAGCGAAAAACCTGCTGCGAATTCCAAATGTCTTCAATTTGCCGCGACTGTCTTATTTGTTTTGTTGACATACAACCAATTGTACTTGTAATAAGTTTATGGGAATCTTGTAAAAAATGTCTTATTTTCTCTTCCGTTCTACAAAGATAACACTACGCGTCGCATTATGTTATATCCGGCGAATAATAATGTAAGTTTGTTCCACGTCGCATTTTGTTATTTATACGATAGTAGAGGATGTTACACATATGAGTGTTCTTATCGCTTTTTGCGTATTTACATGTAGGAGGTAGTTATTCAATGGACGAATGAATATTTATACCGCTGAGCTACTTATGATACTGAAATGTTAATTGCATATTATTTGAAAGATTAGCGAATCGAGTAGTCTAGTATAATGCGTATTTATAAAGTAGGTCGTTGTAAACTGCTCATTTGCTTTGCGGTTACACCGACGATTCTCTCAGAAGCTGCCGCGGATGATACTAAATTATTAGCGTTGCCTTTTTCACTTAACAATTTGTTAAATGTAAAAAGCTAAGCATGCAAACTTCATTGAAAGCATGAAAGTACCCAGAGGTGCTATAATAAAAAAGTAAAAACAATTAACAATTAAAAAATGTTCTACTTTTCTGTGTTTGTAATTTTGTCATGACTCCACTTTTGCTTTTGCACGTGTAAAAATGCACGAACAGCAGTTTAAGTGTGCTTCGTTATGTTTTAAATGTTCTTTGTTTTATTTTACAATGCAAGTCACATTTTCATTTTGTTGTATTATGGTAAAGTTATTTGCAGAATGCACGTTGATTATTCATTGTTACAAACAGGGGATGATGAGCAATATGATTGTGTTGTAATTAAAGCAATTATGCATTTACTGATCATTTAATTATTTATTGGAAATTTGATTAATCCAGAAATTCATACCTGTCGTATTAGGGGATTATTATTTTATTAATACAATGCGTTTAATAGTATACTAGGTAAATTTATTTAAACAATAATTTGAAATAATATTTTACTAAATATTTCATTGCGCCATTGATAGACAATATAGTTATTTATTTATTTTTCCAACACCTACTTGTAAAGTGGTATTTTATCCACTGAATTCTCGATACTAAAATAATACATTAATAGTAAGAATAAAATAACACGTTGCTATAGTAATGGCAAAATGTAGATGTGTATATTATCTACATTTTGAGTAAAATTACATAGCAACTTATAAGGTATACAAGTAAATATTGGTAACAATAAGAAGATGAAATATAAATTTTATGTCAATTTTTTAATGAAATGTCATTTTAGTTTTATTCAAGAAGCAGATTAAACGAAGGAAAAAATTGTATGCAACACGTGAATAAATAACTATTTTTTATTTATTTATAATTATTCTTTCCCTAGGTCTTAAACGAAAAATAATTTACTTTGTTTTACTTCAATGCGATTTTCCTTTCCTTCTCGTCCAGTATCTCATTTGCTATTCTTAGTTCTCGTCTCATTTCTCTACATGATGTTCGTATGTCGCATTATATTTCTGCCTTCTTTCATCCCCGATAACCAATATTATTTTCTGTATTTTTTTGTTTTTTCTCATTTAAGAGATACCGTAGTTTTATTGACAGTGCTGTTATTTATTTAATATAATTGTGCAAATAATAGCACAAGCAAAACAGATTCTAGGTGTGTGATCTTAACATTTTTGTATCTTCTATGAATTTGATTTGTCTGTTCAAATATTAAATAAGCACTGGGGATTTTTTTAGGTTGGTAACATTATTCGCGGACTCAATTCTTCTCTTGACATAGGCTAAAGAAAATCAACATACCTACATATTTTAATATCTGTTGTGCAATATATATCTTTATTTGTTTCATTTAACCGCTTAGATCTAAAATGTGTAAATATTCTCAATAATAATATAACAAGAGAGTGAGAATAAATTGAAAATAATTTCACAGATCTTTTGAAAACTTCCATAGTGCTTGAGTGGCTATTGCCAAATGGCAACAAGTTTGAGAAAGATACTGGAGAATTATTTTCTAATTTATCGACCTTTCTAGTTATATTTATTTAGATTATTTTTTTATTTCATCATCAGGCACAGCACTAAATCTATTTTTTACTTGTGTTGACAATAACTATCTGACAACTGACATTTGTCAACAAAAACAAATAAGCTATAGAAATTATTCCCGGGAATAATCACTAGAGCTTTATTCTCAGTATAATAATGACAGGATTGGTTAAAACGCAGACACGTGGTATACAACGAAGCATTTCATTGGTAAAGTAAAATAATAATCACTTACAGCAGATTCATAAAAAGGATTAGCGCTAACTTCATTTTTATTATTACTCGTAACTTCATTTTCCATTCGAAGAACTTAATTATTTTAACTGAGGATGTAATCAAGAATGGTTAGCATAAAATTTGACACATTTTGATAATGTAATTAATTTAGAAACGCAGTTACAGATGATGAAAAAAATTAAATTAACGCTAATTTCTATTATGAATCTGCTTGTATAATAATGACAGGATTGGTTAAAACACAGGCACGTGATAAACAATGAAAAATTTCATTGATTTTAAGAAATGTTAAAAATAATAAATGCAATAAATTGACAGCAAACAAAACGGTAGTACCATCCTAAATCCATAAAAATACCTGATTTTAACCCCACAAGTTGTTTCTGTGCTGTTTTGAGTCACACAAAACTAATTAACGAAGACACAAAGCATAAATTGCTAGCTACAAAACGGAGTAAGATTGAAAACAAAATCAATGAAGTATGTAAAAATAATCAACTTGGGTTTTTCTACATCATAATTGAAACGAAGGGCTCGCCCATCACATTCGGGCACAGTCCATTAACTTTACAATCCCTGCGCATAAGTGCATGCAATCAGAGATGCAAAGTACACGTCATTATGGATGAACATTAGATTGAAATTTCGCTCCAATGAGAATCATTTCCGCGTTCAGCGTTCACTGTGCGTTGTTTATAAACAGAATAGGACCGTGACCTGCTTCAACCAACGAATGCAGAGTTATATCGTTGGCAATAGAATTATTCTTTGGCGGAGGAAAAGGCTGGCCAGTAGGAGCAACAATAGCCTTGAAAAAATTGGCAAAATGAGAATTACTTCCATTACGATTACTACGAATACGAAGCAGTGTTTATGAAATTGTGTTTTTGTAAATATACATTTAGCTTTCATCATTAATAGACCGTTTTATAATCAAAAAGAATTAAATTACTTTTGACAGCTCACAATGATAGATGGGAATAGCAGCGATTATCCGAATATTACATTACTTGTCACATAATTTTAATAAAATCATGCTTATACAATGGCCAGATTTTGATACTTCAATACTTTACGGGTTTACTTATTGTAAATTATCACTGAACGTTGTATTTTCGAGGTATTACATGCATTTATTAAGCTATCCTTATTAGTTTTTTCGTTCGTCTGCCTTAATTTTCTACCTTGCTCATTAATCTTTAATTTTCTATCAAGTGCTGCATTGTATGATACACCCTCCTTTGTTTAGCGTCCGAATAAAAGAATAGACTGTGCCATCTCAGCTACATTTTCTGTATTTCTTCCCAGAATGAAAAGATTTAACCAATAGTATCCTGGAATCTCTTCATCATTTTTTCATGAAAAATTCAGGACGAGATTGACTGTAATCTTGTTTCATTTCTAGTGTCAAGTCGAATTTGAAATAATGGAACAATAAAAAATATCGAATCGATATCGCACTCATCAGATTGGTTGGTTGGATAGTCTTAAAATTATACCTAAGGGGAATTGGAATTGGAAAGACATTCGTTCGCATTCGAATATTTTGCAAAATGTCATTTCGTCCACTTGTTAGTATTTTGTCCGTTAAGATTATAATACATTTTTTAAATATCAAACACTTTGGAAATAAATATATTACGGCGTATACCGAACCATTTTGGGTTTAGCACTCTGTTTTTGCAGATCTTAGTATGAGCTATGAGGTGCATTTTTTTTTTTTTTCATGTAATTGTGGATTTCATGTTCTACGCTTCTACAGTTAGATACGTAACTTGTTTGAATTGGGTAGAAATTGTGAAATATTTATCAATATTTGTGACAAAAAATATGAAACTAGTTCATATTATAATTAGGGATATTGATATTTTTATTATTATTATCAATATTTAGTATGCAGTGAATAGAAATATATTTCATATTTTGGTTCATACACATTAATAATTATAATTAAAAATACATTTAGTGTTTTAACGATTGTCAACTTAACCTCTACGCAGAATACCTGGTTTTATTTTCAACCATTTTCACCGATATTTTAGTTCAGTGATCGTACTTTGCAAATATTTGCCGAATTCACAATATTGTGTTGTAAAACAAAATTTTATTCGAATTTTGGTCGGTCTTTTGGATAGACAAACAAGTTATCAATGCAAATATTGTCAAAATACATATGTAATATATGGAGAGTTGTACTACTTTAGACGCGCAACTGATTGTAAAATTAATATTCGCAAAATTAAATTTGTAAATTTAAATACATATTTAGTAACATGCCTTTTAAATCAAAGATATTCGTATGAGAAAACCCTAAAATATTTTATTTCTGAACGTGCGATATATTCTGCATACAAAACTTGTGGTAAAATGTACAAAAATATTGGCTATTCCTGTGCATTCTACATTATCTGAAAAATAAAAAAAAGTTGGTTCATAAAATGTTTTTTTACATATTACACTGATTTTCGTTTATCAAAATCTGCAAAGTATTTCGATATTTATAAATAATTTAAAGAAAAACGCGTGGTTTCAACTATCTTATCATCAAATTTCTTAGCAACTAGTTGCTATGACTGCTACTGTGAATTTGTACATTACAAAAAGCATTGTACTCCTCTTGCGGGAAGACCATGCTCAAAAAGCGCTCATACGAAAAGAAAGTCTTTGCGCACTTGGTGTGTAAATAACTATTTTTAGTTTTTATGTTAATGGTGTTTCAAATATTTTTCAACAGTTTTATGAAATAGATCCGGATTTAATTTTCTCAACGATATTGTTCTTATTGAATAAAGTAGAATTTCCAAGAACACATATCGTTTTTTCATTCCATAACCCCCCAATTTAATTTGTATAATTCTTCCATTATTACAAATGTTTGATGTTTGAATGTTGTATATTAATTTGTTTTCTTCTTTTCAGGTAAGCCAAGTTCAAAATTATTTGCTGCCATCCACGATTAAATAAGCGCTCATGCGTTAAGCATGTCTTCCCTCACTTGGTATGTAAATAAATATTAGGAATATTTGTAAAATTATTTTTGTTCTGGGATAGCTACTCTATGCGGGAGTACATATGCTGGGTGGTAAATCGAAGGACGCACCATAGCGTTTTCAATGCTGTTTTTGAAATGTTCAATTATTGACTTCCCTAATTATTTTACATAAAAAAGTTAAATAGTTTATAGCAGAGGTAGAATTTCTACATTTTTTGACAAAAATATTTATAATTATAAAATTATACTCTACCTGGAACCGGAAAAATGTCAGAAATACATACATTTCTGTTAATGAAGAAGCATGAACGACGTGTAACAGCTGTAGAAATGAGATATTTGAGAGAAGTATGTGGGTATACGAGACGTGATCGTATAAGGAATACATACATAACATGTCCCACTTAGTGGGGTAGCACGAACCCAGAAACACAGTCAACCAACAATCAATCTCCTCCAAACATTCCTATCCTGACACACCACTTTCGCTTCGTCCACATTCATAGTGCGATTCATACATGCTCGTTTATTCTTCACACTCGGAATCATTCGTTCACGCAACAAACCATCAATCATACCCAACCAGTTATTCCTCGGACGCCCACGCAATCGTTCACCTTCAATCTCACCCACATGTATTAGTTTCACCAACCTTTCATTCGACATTCGCTCAACATGTCCAAACCACCTCAACTGACTCACTCCCACTTTCTTAACAACATTCTTCTCAATCTCACACTCACCATACACCAATGTATTCCTTATACGATCACGTCTCGTATACCCACACACTCCTCTCAAATATCTCATATCTACAGCAGTTATACGTCGTTCATGCTTCTTCATCCACAAAATCATTTATAAAAATTGAAAACTCCTTGTGCGTCCTTCGATTCACCAGCTTGTAATGCCTGCGTAAGTTCTCGTAATGGCCGAGATGAGCATGGGCGAAGTGTAAGACACCGCTCCATCTCAGGTCAGGTTGAGCGTATTGTATCTTGGAATGTTGCGGCCGCGTCGAACAGAGTTCGCAATCGGATGATTGCCCCCGATAATCGGAATTGCATTGCATTGCCGCCGAGCGTGAGCTTATGCCCCACGCCCGACTGTTACACGCCAATTGATTTATGATCAAGAGGCTTTGTTGGATGTGCTCTGTTTTTATTTGATTGCCGAGCTAAATGTTTGCAGCATTTCCGAACGTGATTTTTTCAAGTATTTTTGTGTATTTTTACATGTTCGAGAGCTTTAGTTTGATTTGGTTTGTTTATTTTTGACGTTTCGTAAATTATGGATAGATAAACCAATGTTTGATCGTTCACAATAAATTGTGTGCTGCTGTTGAACAAGTAAAAAAACTCTACGCTTCTCGTATTTAATTTTATTTGACAGGAACAGATGTCATGTATATGTACGAGTATAATGTTTGTATACCGGATTTATGTCCCGGTGTTTTTGCCTTGTGAGAAAATTTCGAAGGAAGTGTTACATATTTTTCTAGTTTTTTGCTTTCAACTTCTACGTAACACTCATTATGAAAACATTCATTAAAACAATTTTTATATGCTAGAAATTTAAAATTGTAATTACTACAGCACAATATAGTAGCAGTAACATTTTTTTCATTGTTGTTTCTTTAAATCAACAATTAAATTAACATTCTTATAATAAATACTCAGGTCGGTCAAATATCTAACAAGCTTCATAATTTGATAGGGCCAATTGCATAAAGCGTTGTTAACTACATTTTTATGACACCATATTTTCTATTTACAGTTTTGTAATTTAAAATTTACATTTTATGTTTTGCTAAACCATAATAGTGCGGTAATGTTTCTAAGAATTAATAATAATAAACAACCTAACCTACTTTATTTGCAGAAGCATAAAAGGCTATTCAATATAATTAGTAGTACATACACTATAATTAATAATTAAATTACATTTCCCAAAACAGATAACTAATGAACTAATTAAAAATATTAATATTATTTTAAACAATTTACAATATAGTATAATTTTTCATATACAGTATGTTTTAATTTCGAGACTCTTTGGGATCTCAAGAACCATAAAAACTACAACTTTAGTTAAATTAGACAAAAGTTGTCATACTAGTAGGTCAATTTAATTAGGATTTTGTCATTTTTCTTGATTTTTTCATTTGTAAATAATTTTTAAGCTATCGCATATTTAGAAAATTATTATTCTAGTATCATGTAATAAATTTAATGCATACCTACTTTATTTATATTATGTAGCATTACGATATCTAAGTGAACTATTAATCATTTGTTTATAAAATGCTCTGTGGTATTTTTTAAATATCAGAATAACAATTAAAGACACATTACGTTTACATGAAAAAAAAAGTGAAGTTTGCTTTTTTCTGTTGTTTGGTTACCAAATTATTTATTATTTTTACTTTATCTACTAGTCCATAAAGAGCCACTTTATTGTTGCTAAACAATACATAAACAAGTGATGCAGTAGAACATAAGAACATTTTTAGAATTAATCCAATGTTTTCCTTAGTTAATAACGTACTGATGTTTTATGCAACTGTTCACTTGTATTTTATGCACAAAACTTGTTTTAAAACATTTTAAACATTAGTTTAATGCGAAATGCTTTAAAACACCCAATGCTACTAATATTAATGAAGTGATATTTGTTGTCGATTGTTCGTATATCTTCTCACCTTGACGAAAGATAAATAAAATCTCAGAGGAATCTCTCCGAAGTAAAATGACAAACATCATCATAACACTATAATTAAATGAAATCCCAAGCGGGGATACAGCTGCACAATAAAAATATCATCACTGCCAAAACAGCAACATGTGTACCATTTTACTCTGAGGCAGTCGCAATAAATTCTCGGGGCCCCAGCAGAAAAACGCAGCGCCCGTGACAGAAAGGACCAGTTAAGTGTCAGGATGCACCTTATACATCATATATCACCACTCTGGCCGACCGCCAATCCGGACGACCACTGCCCAGTGCTTGGCAATGTCTTTCGTCGGCAATGGTGTGTCCCGGCCGATTAGTAGGAGATATTGCATATTTATTGGTCGAATTTATCTTTTTTTACCGGAAATATACATTTTTACGTTGAAAAACTCGAGTTGTGAAGATTGGATAATTTATTTGTAGGGAAATTCAACTGACAAATTAGTTTCATTTATCGTGAGTTCGCAAGAGTTAAAATTTCAGTTTGTCAAGTGCCAATTTTGGTTGAATTTAATTTTTAAATTTGTTGTGCCAGGTCTCAGGTCTGAAATTGGATTGTTGATTTAATTTGAAATTTAAATGATGCATTAACGGGTTTAAAAATTCAATTTGTTGAATATCGGAAGCACTGAACTAATTTACTAATTGATGATTTGCATAAATTAAATAATTATTTAATTGCGTATTTGTAATCTAGTATTTCTATTTAGTCTCATATTTCAATTAATTACATGTAATTAAATTTATATGTACATACAGTTTAACCCAAAAAAACAACTACAGATTTTCTCTAATCACATTTTATAATACGCTCGATTAATTCAAGGCAGAAAAATAAAAATCTGTCATCCTGTAATCTCTGAAAAAGAATATTCCATCTTCTCGTGCTACAAAAGTCAATCTGTCTCGCATAACTTGTCAATTCGTAGCACTGAAGCAAACAGCGAAGAGTGATCGCCCATCGACTTATTTAGATCACGTTCTAGTTCCTTCTAATCCGATCCGATCCCAGACGTCATCGGTATCTTTCACCGAGAGTATACTACATTCAATCCTTCGTGTGCAACGAACCCAGAATTGTAACACCGAACAGTATTCAAGAACGAACTAACTAAATACATTGTTAAATAAGAAAAAGCTCAGTTCGAATCCTACAGCCGACAGTTGTCATTTTAATTGTACCCCTGTTGTTTTGCCTCCACTGATATTTGACGGCTGGTAACCGCACTACCCGTAAGCGAAAGTAGAGTAACACACCCAATTGTTACATAGCGTGTTAAAAATAATAGTGACTTACGCCATATTTTACACATTTGTTATTTTAATGTTAAAAGTTTAATGCATTTTTATTGAACTTATACAGGTTTTAATATTGCAAAGTCAAACTTTTGACATTTATTACATGCGTTATTTTTAGACCATTCAATTTTGAATTATTTGACAATATTATTAGCTGGCAATGCTTTATTCAATCCGTGCTCTTATATTACATAAAGTGAATAAATCAATTACTTGTTTTATATTAAATCAAAAATGACTTTTTTTAAATATTTTGTTTTGAACAACCGGTTGCATAAAGCGTTTTATCTGTGCGATACATCCTACATATCCCACTCATTTCAGACAGGTACAGTCAATGACACATTACCGCACTAGAGCAATTTTATTTTAAATATTATCGCACTGTTTTATTTTGTTGTGATAATTTTCAACGTGTTGCTATCATTTACTACTTTATTTTGAAATTAATTAAATTTGTATTTCAGTAATTTAACTATTCTACAGAAATACTATCGTAGATAAAATTTTGTACTCATAGGATATTACATGGATATCGTACTTATAATGTTATACACATATCGGCCTACTAATTGAG
The DNA here is from genome assembly GCA_963942605.1 of Poecilus cupreus. Classification (NCBI taxonomy): domain Eukaryota; kingdom Metazoa; phylum Arthropoda; class Insecta; order Coleoptera; family Carabidae; genus Poecilus; species Poecilus cupreus. The sequence goes on along the minus strand of OZ012719.1, from coordinate 15,775,861 downwards.
TAAATAACTATTACTACGAATAAATTTGAGTTGAAATAAAAAGCAACACATGTAATAATTATTAATATTATCACTTTTCACGATTTAAACCTGTATTAGTTCATTAAAATGCATTAAATTATTAATTAATTCTTAGAAACATGGGTAATTTTAAATTATAAAATTACAATTTATAAAATAAAAATGAGTATAATTTGGTGTTAGCCATTTTGTCCATTGTTAACTTATAACATGATGTTAGCTAATAACGAATTAAACAATTCGGCCCTAACTGTTTTAAACATTTGATGAACTTAAAGATGAAATAATAGTGTTTTTCATATTTTTCTACCGTTGTAATATCTTTTCGTGTCATTACCAATACATGATATCCTATTACAAATATGTATAAACATTGTATCCTCAATTCGATTTAACGGCTGCTGGGAACTACATTTCTCACGCAAGAATATATCAAATATCAACGATATTTACTCTAAGCAGAGTGTCATAACATTTATTTATTTATTTATTTTCATTTGTTTAACTTTCTTGGTAATAAATAGGTTAATCCCCGAACTGTTGTCAGCTACACTGTAAAACTAGGATGTGTTCTATATCATTCTCTCTTGTTTATATAACAAATAATGCGTTTTTTGCTAACGCTGCTTTTAAGTTAAGAACAGTAGATGATTCTTTGAGCTGAGAAATGATTTGTACTTTTCTATGAAATATCTTCTGGTACAGTGTATAATGAGGAAAGATTTCATCCTCCAAAATTTATAAAGATTTTAAGTTTAAATTTAGTAAGACTTCACAAATCAAAATGACAAGTTATCTTCAGCAGAAAAGATATTTTGAAGATTGGAAACGTCCAATAAAAATTAACTCATATACCGTCACAAATATATTTTCATTTGGATTACTTAAGCCTTACCAAATCTAAACTTGAAATATTATTGTATAGATCTTTCACAATTATCGAAATATTTATTTTAAAGCTTACAAGAAACATTCGTGTGTGCCAAAAGGAGGGAATAGAGTTTAGAAGCGCGGCGAAATAGTGGTTCTTATTCAGAAGCAACAGCTAGCAAAACAACTAGAATCAACGATCGAACGGTTCATAAATTAGAAACCCGTGTCTCGTTCGAACTAGAAGTGTCAGTCGTGCGAATCGAGATCGCAACAAGAAAACTATCGCTATCACAAACTATCCCAGATGTTGCTACTATTTTATACGATCAATTAACGCCAATTCAATGTCGCGTAGTTTTGTGAATGATTTATTTTATGGACCAATTTCAAATTTCTGTATCTTGGGTATTTGTACAGTTTGTGGACGTTTCAAACGGAGGAAATTAATTTCTACTTTAATTTGTTGCTTTGAAGTGTGTGGGATATTTCGTGCCAAGATGAGGGTAATAAAATTAGTTGTCTTAAAATTTGTGAATAACTTGTTTGCTGAAATGCACATTTACATGCTAAGCACTGTTAAATTTAATAGTACTGGATTTTGTGGGCAAATAAAAGTAATTCGCTTCGAGATGTTACAGATAGTTAAATACGCAGAACTAAACTGCGCGTAAATTTAATTTTTTTTTTATTATTTAATGGCGTTCATAATATACTAGTAGAAAGCATATTCGCAGAACTGGATAATCTGTTGCTAAAGCATAACATCCGACGAAACATTGACTACTTGGCATTTTTGTCGACGTCTGTATAGATTAAATTGCACGTAATCATATCTGGAATATGTTGGTGATGACGATGAGTTTGAGATTAGAAACGTTGTTAGAACAGTGTGGTTGTTTAGCCATTTAGCGTCGAATGAAAGAATTGTGAAATAGATATATGAGGGTGAGCGATTGAGATGACGTTCGAGGAATAAATGGAAGAATAGACTCACTTGATTTATGTGGTATTTTGGGATATATACAAATTAACTTTTATTTCCTTCTATATACTCTTCTGCTGCATCTACATACGAGTCTTCCACTGTTCGAAACAGTGCTTGCAGATCTTCTTTTTACATTAAGTCTCGGTCTAGGTGTTGTTTCAAGAATAAAAAAATCATCAATGACAATTGTTTGCAACACCATAATAGGTACTCTTGATTGTTGCATGTACGAATTGTCTCATTACTTTATTGTCGCACCTCGTATAATAGTTATTTATGTATCAAGGCACTGAAGTTTAACTTTTTATCACGAATATGGAATTTAGTTGCCGAGGCCAGTAGGGCCGAGGAAAATAAACCATGTGAGTGATAAAAGGGAACTTCAGTGTCGCGGTACATTTTAAATTTTATTTGAAATCTAAAATTAGAAAAAACTAAAAAAATATTATATAGGTTAAGTTTATACATCTGTCAGTTGTCAATGAAACTGACAGTCAGTGTTGCCAACCTCGAACAGTGACGTTATCGTAAATAACACTCAAAAATTATGGGTTTTGTCCTGAATTTCGTCATCGGAATTAATTAGTTAATTCTTCTTGCACATTTTGTTTCATGTTACGTCTAAATTTACTATAGTTCGTCAATATATCTGCCAAAATTATCCTACTTGTACAATAATGATTTAACGGTTGCCAACACTGGATTGCTCAAAATCGTCGTATATTGGGTTAATTTAGTGACGATTTCTGAGCTTTTAATGACGATTTTTGAGCACTTTAGCGTCTCAAATGTTAGTAAAGGAGCCATTTGGGTTATTACTTGTGGAGCAAATTTATCGGTTATGAGTGTCCAACTAAAAATATCATAATCCGTAGTCTTTATGGATTCCTCTATTAGCATAAACAAAGTTTTTGAAATGGTTTGTTTTAAAGTATTAGCCATCAGACCAAAGAATTTCTCATAAATGTTGGGCTTAATTCATTCACTAGTTTGTTTATGGTTTAATCTAATCGTTACAAGCTGGTTTGCTCGGAAAGGACGATGTGAAGTTATATTGGAATTAACGGGATTTCTAATGACTGACTTCTTTATCCGTACAAAATGTATCATTGATAATACGATCTCAAATTAGCACGAGTCCACTCGATTGAAATTTTTCATTTTAATGTTTTGCAAAAGTTTAAAGTCAAGTATAATATAAAATGTAATTTAATATTAAACAAAACTTAAATAATAAATTGTACAGCTTGCCAACTTTTTTTGTTGTATAACATACATTTGCTCTATCTAATTATCTATTTTACCATTGTGTAACCCCATCTTTACTTTTTAAAACTGCTTAGTATCTACAAGTCTTTGATTGTCTTATCTGGAGAAAGAATCCCCAATTTCCTGATGCAATCTATGTTGCAACTCTTCGATTGACCCTGCAGGATGATTTCCTTTTTTTCCTCATTTGATTCGATAAAGTTTCGATTACATATAAATCAGGACTGTTAGAAGGGCCCTTCCAGTAACGAAGTACTAATATTATTATTATAATACAGCTTTAAATAAATATAAGACACAATGCATTCTCTTCGTTTTTTTATAAAATATTATACGAACTCATGTATTTCCAATGATATATATATCCTTTACGGGTAAACCATATTTTCGTTGTCACTAGAAATCCCGTTAATTCCAAGATAACTCCACGTCGTCCTTTCCGAGCAAACCAGCCTACCAACATCATATCACATACTCCATAAAAACCCCGATTGCTCTCACATAGATACAGTTCTCTGTACATGTGCGCAACATCTCTCTGCCTCCTCCACCGTATATTGTTGTGTAGAGGGCGTTTTTTGCATTCCGCTATCGTGTTACATCGATACCAATATGTCTGACGCAGCCGATGTACCGCGCAAACACAAAAAATAAACGCGCAACACATGTTGGTCGGATGCCGAGCACGACAGATAAGTGATGTATACGTGTGACTTATACGCTTTGGGAAATATGCAGCAGTGTATGAGCAAGACCAGATCGATGAGTATGAGTATAGGACGCTTTTCAATTACGTGTTTTTACTACGGAAATGGAAGATGGTGGGATTATATTGCTAAGGGTTTTTCACCAGTAAGTTGTTGGTTTATCAAGTCATGGTCTCCGAAATGTAGATAAGAATCACACAGTTAATAAGGAACGAATTTAAAGAAATAACTAATAAAGTAAATTAATTAAAATATGTTGTTATGCCTAATAATAATAAAAGCTACATATGACCTTATAATAATGCCCCATGCGTCAAATTGGTAGGTCAGAGCGCTCTGAAACTCATGTTTATTAATTTAACATGTGTGTTTACGTAAAAAAATCTAATAAATATATAGTTTCCAAGATTAAAACGTATTTATATAATAATGAAAAATCATAGAAACTTACTTACCTCTAAATGGGTGTACGGGCAAAACCCGAAAACGCCAAAACAGAATGAAATGTAACCGAATACGCATGCACAGAATATGCAAAAACCGAAAGGTTACAGAATGGCACGAAATATTCAAAAACAGAATATGCATTTCCCGAAAAAGTGGGCGAGGCTCTTTGTTTGGTCTACACTCACCGTAAGATGTTGGTAGGAAATTAGTTAGGTACATTCACTAATAGAAATAAATAAATAAATAAATATATCATCACGCCTTTTACCCATTACGGGTGTGGCACTCTGCTTACGCAGATCTCGGTAAGTGATATATTTTTTCGTATGAAGTGCGGTTACCAGCCGTCAAATCATAGCCCCCAAGGATGTTAGTGGAGGGGGAACCACAGGGGTAAATTTAAATTTGTAACTGTCGGCAGTGGGATTCGAACTGAGGATCTCACGATCCACAGTCCGACACGCTACCACGGAGCTATTTATCTCATCACTAATAGATGTGACTTATTAATAGTCTATAAAATCACAGACTTTTTTAAGATCATAGATTTTATTATTTTTGATCTAGATAAAAATCAAGATCAGAAAACGTAAAACGATCTAGATCAGATCAAAGATCTTACGAGTTGATCTAGATCAGTCACAACACTGTTTATATGTAGATTGAGATAACATAATAATTAGTTTTTGATAGACCGCATTCTTTTGAAAGTACAGCATATAGAAATACTATACATTATACTAAGATTTAAAATTTTAAAAATGAATAGAGAAAATTAGTTAAATATGTGTCCTCTCCTCGAGACATTGGATTATAGGTCTTGTCGTAAACAACTTTTTAATTAGGAGTCGATGAAAGTTTAAAAGCGATTATTTGATAAAAGTGTTGATATTCTCGCGACACATCTCACGTCTTCTGTAACAAAATTCCAATTTATAATCCGATTTCCCTGCGGATAAACACCGTCAACCATCACGATGATGTGTTTATATTGAAATTTACAAAATTGAACTTCCAGTTTGCGTCAATATTCCAGAATATACGTCACATCGCATCACGCATACAAGTACTTTAAGTTACTTTATACTGCGGCTTGGCGGGCTCCACCACTCTTTATCAAATTTAATCCAGTCACGTATGGCATATTTATTTCCGTGTGTCCGCGTGTCATCTACCTCCAACCACTGCTGCAGGCTCAAGTCACTGAGCCACTCCATGTGTCAAGGAGACTCGCTAAGCCATCCACTTTGTGCTTGGCTGCACCCTGGAACCCTACCAAACTACGCAAAAACCCGGTGGCACTTCACGCTAGCGCTTCTATCATACATGCCGTTGGAACCGGAAGGTTTCACATCGTAATCACTTCCACTTCCAAGGGGTAATTGATTTGTTTTGGGTTAGAAGGATTACACTTTTCCATACAACAAAATTCGAACTTTCTAAAAGAGTAATCGTGGGTTTCTTAGTATAGTTTTTGCCAAGATATATCGACGTTAACTTACAAATCACAGTGTACACTTACGAGCCCAGAATCATTTCATTTGGCCCAAAAAAGACTTTTAGAATAACTTTTATAAAAATTTGCGCTGATCTTACAAAATAAAAATTGTACTCAAATTATTTGTATCTTAAATTCTGTCATTTTTAAGAAAATTTTAAAGAAAAATAACTGAAATAATAACAAATTAATAAAAATCACTAACATTAAGATTTGAGTTGGTTCAAACGTACTAGCTTATACCAGGAACATTATTTTTGAATCTGATGACAACAAAATATTAAAAAAAAAAATGTTTCAAATAAAAATTGTAGGTGATATTATTCTACATCTTTTTGATTCCAATGAAATTTACTCTTTCTCATTTATTTATTATAAAATATGCCCAAAAATTCTAATAGGCCTTCAAATAATCTACCACTTACTGTTGATGTAATTATTCCTAAAATCCAATCAATTCCTTACATAAACATGATACCTCCCTTACATATATGTATGTGCGGGAGATAAAAATGATAGAATGTAAGATATATAAATATGGTGAATTAAACAATTTTCCTTTGTATGATTTTAACTGGGCCAAATTATATGATTCTAGGCTCGTATTACAGCAGGGGGGTTCGATACCTGCGTGATAAAGGGGGATTACAGAAATTTGCCATTTTCCAGGATATTATCAAATATTATCTATGAGAAAAACAAAACGTATTGTGAAATATTAATGGACAATATTATCTATGTTATTATGTAAAGAAAGATGTAATATTTTATTTTAGTTGCGTATTAGTTTTCAACAATGAACAGAATAAAACTTAAAAAGTGGAAAGCTTTGCCTGAAAATGTTTCTAAAGATGAAAACTTGTGATTAAATAGAAAAAGATTGCATTTATCGTTAGATGCCACGCAATAGATATTTATATAACAAGTACATAATTTTCTGGACAACTACCATAAAAGGGCGAGTAAATAAAACCCTATTATGTATATGTTACATACGTACAATATGTCATGTTGGACTGTATTACAGATTAGATTTCTGAAACAATCAACCTAATTCTCTTACGAAGTTGTTACGTGAAAACTTGCTAATGGTGACAAAATCGCATCAAAACTTTAATGGGGAATATTTCATTAGCTATCAAAAACGATTCATTTTTGTCACAGTTAGCAAATTGTTACAGTAGCAATTTTTTAGAGAATAGGCCCGATTGTCTCAAAAAAAAAAAATTGTTTGTTTCGAAGTGTAGATTTTTCTATTGTTTGCTTGCGAAGTAGTTTATCGTTTATTATTATTTGTTTTGACAAAATTGTTGAAATTGTCATTTCACATCTCAATCATTCTGACCTGTTATTATATTTAAAAAATTCTAATTGACTAATTAATGTTATTACTGAAAATGATGATTCCTATTTATATAAATTAATGAAATTTATTATCTTTTATTTTGATAATAGGCATTTTTACTTTTATTATTATGGACTAGTCCATAAAGAGCTACTTTATGGTCACGAAACAATATCATAAAGAAGTGATTATAATACAGTTGAACATAAATTATTTAAAATGTTTTTGGGCAATGGCCAGATCAGGGAGCGTTGAATCCAGTTCTCTCGATAACGCACGTTAAGTAGCATTGCCCGCGGTCAGTAGTTGGATGGGTGACCATTTGCGAAAAACCGTACCAGCGAATACTCCGTTGTCGAACCTCAGAAGAACGGATATACCGAGGCGGTATATAATCTCAGCAGTTGGGACGGTTAAATAATAATAAAAAAAAAATGTTTTTAACTCGTTGAAATCTAATTCAAATGGTGCGCCCATATTAAAAGCAGTAGCTTTTTGTTAAGTTCCTTATCCTTCAGTAAAAGATATTTTAAATCAGGGGTATCGAACTAGAAAACGAAGGTGTGATGCTGTAAAATCACGGATAGTGAGTGATTTTGAATAGATTTTTGTTTTGTAAATAAGTGCAATTGACTTTTATTTTGAATTCAACTCTGGTATTTGTATTCTTATAAACTCGTTACAAGTTACCTATTGTGAGAGTTTAATAAACTCTGCGCCGTATGTCAAAAACTAGATCTTTTCTCTCATTAATTTTTCACATCTTTGGTAATGGTACGCAGTTCCGTATTACATTTTTTCTTTATTTTAATAAATTGTCTATAATGTAATAAGTTTTTTTGCGTTAATATAATGTATTGACAATCATCTTACTTTCTAGGATGATCAAGCAATAATCCAAAGTTTAATTGAAGCATGCGCAATTAAAAAAAGAATGGCAATATTACCTACGCTCCCAAAGCAGTTGGTACCTTTTTATAGCTCTTGCAATTTACAATTACTGTTCAACTTAATGAGTTGATTGAAATTGGCTGCCAAAAAATATAAGTACAGGTTGCACAGCATATAATTTTAATTTAGAATCTTAGTTCTCAGTGCAAGGAAATTGCACAATCCCGGTCGTAGTTTCCATCCATTCTTGTTTAATTGCGGAGCCTTGTCTTGGTGGTAATTAGCGGGCCCGACCACGCCAGGCCAGGACAACAAGTCACGTGACGGGACGTGACGTACTTAGAGTGAAAACGATCCCCTCTCGTACGTCGTGGTTTCTGTGTCTTCTTCGCATGGATTCGCTCGAGAACGTGCTCGAGCAACGACTGCGCAGCCAAAGGTTAATTAAATTCTGATATGGTTTGCTCTCGGTAGGCCGCAAGGACTCCTGGAGTTCTACCCCTAACCTGTTGGGATTTGTCCTAACTGAATTTGATTATTCTGCTTCACGGATACGGATTTTTACCTACAAGAACTGTTCAACTGACTTTCAGTTTTGACGATTTTATATTCAGGGAATTCATAAATATATATTAAAGTTGAACCCTAGTTTGCCGCGGCAATCAAATTGTGCAAATCATATTTCCAGTGTTTTAATTTTCAATTACCTTCACGTGAAATTTTAGCTTAAATGAAATTATCTCGCATAATTTGACAGATATTCTATAATCAAAATACAATCATTCCTCCTTCAGATAAAATAAATAAATAAGCCGATCTCGAAGGCGTAATGGCTATGATACTAGCCCAGCACGCCAGGGGTCTTGGGTTCGAATCCCACTGAAGAGCATAGTCGTTTGTGTTCACATAAATTCACATTAGGTTTGTTCCAAGTGGTCATTTCTGACAAGTTTGTGACAATTTCACTGCGCCTGAGAAAAATGTAAACAAGTTAACTTTGAAACATTTCTTATTTGTGGCGAAAAATGTATGAATTTCTTTATTTATATTTATATTTAAGGTTAGCTGTCAAAACAAAATATGAGCATGCACATGCGCTTCATTCCATTCGCCGTTCCAGTCTATGTTTCTAACTTAACTTGTTTACATTTTTCGCAGGCGCACTGAAATTTGTCACAAACATGTCACAAACTTGTCAGAAATGACCACTTGGAACAAACCTAATCATTCCCTCATTATGCAGCATGTGTCTACTTTTTATAGGACATAGGAAATACAATCTTAGAACTATTATAATGAATTTTATAACAAAATTGCATTAAATGAGCCGAAAATAATTGATATAATACATTTTTTTTCCTGAGATAAACGTAAAATATTTATAATTTTTAACTATTACCTATTTACCTACAGAGTGAGAGTGTTATGGAAAACAACTTACAATTCAAACAATCGTATTGTTGAGTATAACATTTGACAGTTCTTCCACGAGGAATAAAACATCCTATTTCATTAAACATTATTTTAATCGTTGCACGTACGACGATTCTGATATAATACATTAAATAAATCTTTCACTTGATTTAACGAATTTTCCCCAAAATACCATTTTATTCATTGATAAGTATCTATGTTTACTGATAAATAATTTAATCAAGTTATTCGGTCCAATTCTCCAACGAAGTTGTTAAGTAGTAATTTGCTAATCGTGACAAAATCGCATCTAAACTGCTTATGTAATAGAGAATATTTCATTAGCGGCAAAAGACGATTCATTTTTGTCGCAATTAGCAAGTACATAGAGAATAGGTCCAAACAATTATTTAAAACTTTATAACAAAGACACATTTCATCTGTCAAACTCAAACAATACAACTGTTTGTTTTTCATTGCACTCTATAAATAGCTAAAAATTATAAATTTTATTTTACGTCTATCTCATGATAGAAATGTACTATATCAATAAATTTAGGCTCATTTAATGCAATTTTTGTTAATGAACTTTTTTGTAATTAAACTTTGGTTCTAAAGTTCACAGGGATCGAACTATCGTCTAAAGAATATTTTACATTGTTTTCTCTATGTCTTATAAAAACGTATAAAAACCGGTATATTGCTTTGTGATTAAAAAAAATTCCTATGTTTTTAAAATCATTTAAATTACAATCAACATAAAAAGTAGATCATTGACTTAAATGCTATATTTATATCAGTTGTAAGTACTCAGTAATAAAATAAAAACAAGAAATAAGTATTATTGAATGTATATAATTTTTTTACACGTGAAGTGCGGTTACCAGCCGTCAAGTCATCCTCCCAAAGATACTAGTGAGGAGAAAAACAACGAGAGTAAAATTAGAACAACTGTCGGCTGAGGATTTTTTTAAATTCCTTTAATGTAAAAACAACATCCTTGCAAATCACCGCAATCCTAAAAAAGTTAAACCATTTCCTTCATTTATTTCTTGTAAAACAAACAAAAACACTGTATTCATAAGTATAATATTCATTGTCACAGTTGCATATCATAATAGCCGTGGTGTAGCAATCAAGGACAATTGCCTACGAAACAACTGGCTGTGTAAAACAACCGCATGTGCCTCGCATACCTACACCCAATTAACAATACTTTAAAGTAATTAATTAGCAGTAAGCGGTATTGCATTTAATCAGCGAAGCTTTCTGCACCTGAAAGAAACATCGAGATTAGGTTGCTCTTTCACCAGTCACGAACTTCGGTGCGTACACCATTTTGAGTGTTTCCCTTTTCTCGATAGCTTTTCATGTAGTTTTATCGCTTGTTCCGTAAAAAGCTCTTTTAAAAATACATTACTCGGGCTATGTATGATATCGTGGAAAAGCTTTTAAGCACACTCCCAAACACGTAGCTGGCAATTTTTGTAGTTCCCGCATTATTTTATTGCAATAGATTTTATTTGTGTACACAGCATAAAACTTTTACAAGACTTGTTTTCTAATTATTGTTCATTTCTCTGAAAGAATTAAAGCCGAGAACGCATTACAGTGACAGTAAATCTGCAAACATTAAAAAATCATCAGTGTCGAAAGTGTAGTACATTGTTTTTCCGTGCGAGCAATTCACGAAGTTGTCAGCGAGTTGTGTGGCTGCCCGATGAGCATAGAACGAGTTAAACATCAAACGAGGCCAGTGGACTGTAAAAATATTACCATTTGTTTTGCAACAGCGCTTGCGTTTACGTACCATATGGCTCAGTAGGTAGACGATAAAACAATACCGTTATTAATATTTATCAGTTTTGCTTCAAACGCCACAATCTCCACAGTTTTGAAATTACTGTGGGACTGAATTATCGGTGGATATATCATTTTTAAACCTGTCATTCTTTCTTCATGAAATCTATAAATTCATTGTTAATTGATATTCATGACATTGCCGGCATTTGTTATTGATTACTCATATGAATTAAAAATTATTTTGTTTAATTTTGTTTGTTTCGAAAATTTGTCTGGTCAACTGTCAAGCAAAACAGGATTGAATTTAAAACTATTTTTAAAATAGTTATTTACTTTACAAGTGGGCAAAGTAAGAAATTAACCACGAGAGAAATTTTAGCTCACGAAGCCGAAGGCTGAGTGTGATAATTTTATCGAGTGGATAATTTCACTTTGCCCACGTGTGAAGTATAACGTTTTATCCAACATCTCTTAATAAATGAAAAATTTATTAAAGAAATATTATTTGACAGTGACATATGCTTTAAATTTTTAAATTAATATGTCAATCAAAGTAGTTACCAAGGTGTTGTGTGTTATTTTTATTGTTATAAATAAAAAAATACCCACTAGTGGCTTTCCTCAAAATTATACCTACTAGTGGGTAATCTGTTACTTTCCTTGTTTAAAATCGCCATAGTTATAGTGCATTTATTGAGAGGTGTTGGATAAACAATGTTAACTGTTCAATAGGGTTCTGGAAACTTCAATGTATAGTTGGGATAGGAGAGTTGGTTTAGATATAATAGAGCATTATTAATCTTTCAACTCCTTTATACTGCACTATTTTAACACAGCCATTTTGGTGAAATTTTTTCTTTATGTTATCCATCGTTTAAATAATTTTAACAACAATGTGTCCAAATGCAGTAATTCAGTTTCAGTTGTAAAGTTAGTCAACTTGGTCTCCTTCGAAAGACGTCGAAATTACTCGATTTCGGACGAATAGTTTTAAAATAAAGCATGGAAAATTAAAGAAAATCAAATGAAATCTAGTATGAATCTAGACGAAGAAAGAATAACGTAATTCAAGCTTAAATTAAAATATTTTCGCCTAAACGAATACGTAATTTTGTTTAATAAGTATTTGGATTAATACCTTTAGAAACTTAAAAATTAATTTTAAATAATCAACCACTCGTTTAGAATTGTCTATTTTGTTCCAAAAATCTCACATCTATCTTGGAATATATAGCATTCTGCACTTGTTGCTCTATATTTTTCGTAAGGCCATACTTTTTGTCAAGTTTTAAAGTTAATAGAAAACAATTTTGAACAGAAACGATATTATGATGGATCGCCGGTCCGGTATTGTTGGGTTGAAGTATTTTCTAAACTTATTTAGTAACATTGATAACTAAATTCACCTATTACAGTTCATAGAATATATCCTAACCGGAGTTCATCCTACAATCTCCTTTCCGAGTTCAACATCTAAAGTATCCTAGAACGGAGAGAGAACAATCTCGTCGTATATTTCCATAAAACTAATAAATAACTTCGTCGATGATCCCCGATGTCTTTCTCTCCCCAACTTTCGTACTCCTATTGTCATTACACGAAATTCCCCTACATTTTACCTTCATGTTTTCCATACAAATTTTCGCATATCCTCTCCCATTTAAGTATGTGTTCCTTGTACCAATATAAATTTAGTCACACTGACATCTTCCTTTTGAAATTTATTAAATTCAAAGCAGCATAAATAAATTTGTATTCTCCGATTTGTTTTTTCTCTTTGCTTATTGCTTTTTGCAATATTTTTGTTTTTTATTTCTGCTTAGTAATTTGGGTACAGTAAATTTTGATACTTTGGTTCAATTGAGTAAAATAACCAACATTTTTTACTTTGTATAGTATATGCAAAGATCTATAATTCAATAGTAGCCATAGAAAAATTTCTCAGTAATAATGTAACAAGAGAGTGAGAATAAATTGAAAATAATTTGACAGATCTTTCGAAAACTTGTTGCTTGAGGTGGCTATTGCCAAATGGCGACAAGTTTGAGAAAGATACTGGAGAGTTATTTTATAATTTATCGAACTCTCGAGTTATATTTAATTAGATTATTTTTATTTCATTATCAGCACGCTACTAAATCTATATTTTTTGCTCATTTTTATTTGTGTTGAGGATAACTATCTGACATCTAACAAAAACAAAAAAGCTACAGAGAATATAACCGGCAATAATCACAAGAGCATTATTCTCAGTATAATAATGACATGATTGGATAAAACACAGAAACGTGACATACAATGAAGCATTTCATTGGTTTTAAGAAACGTCAAAAAATAATCGCCAATATTTTCGTATTATATATCTTAAAAAGTGGAGTGCATACGTTTAACTTGTAAACATTCTTATATTGACCCATCACTTTCGTATCTTCCACTCTCATTCTCTCATACGAGTACGCGTATTCCTCAAACTCGCAATGATTCGTTGGAAAATGAACTCCTAATGGAGGATTAACCTCCACTAAAATATAATTTGAGTGGGAAAATTAGTTAGCAAATGGTCGTAATTTTTTGCTGGAACCCGTATGTGTACACAGAGTGCAAACTGCTCATTCGCAAATCAACATCTGTGCGAATCACACGCTAGACCGTCAGTTGCTTAATTACAGGGCAAATCGTTACGGCCAGCGCAATTAGTCAGAAGTAGCGAGTGCCCATCGAACCCGACTAAACAGAGACAGAGACCCTCGCTGACTTCGCAGAGTGAAATGTGCTGGACGCAAATAATACTCATTGCTCGATAAACCTAGAACTCAACCATTTGAAATTTGTTGTTTTGCTAGCTACTTTCTTCGTAAATCTGTACTTTGTCACAAGAAGTGTTCTACATATTTGTACATTTATTATGACCATAATTTATGCTTGAAATATAAAGTTGAGCGTTAATATATCAACAACTAATCGTTTCCACGAAGTAATAAAATTAATTTATAATCGAATGTCTTTTCAAGAAGGCGTAAAGTATTGAAACGTTTATTTGAATTGTTAAGAATATTTTTGCAATACATCATTATTTATTGTCCAGTATTATAATGCAAATTGTAAACATTTTTATTGTTTTTAAATTGAAATACATCATCATGTCATTAATACCGAAGCAAAACTGTCACAGATCCGGGTAAATAATATGTTTTGTGAAATATTAGTTTAGTAGTCATCAAATTTTGGCTCTCAAAGATGTTTAGTCTAATTTGAGTTTTCATTTTAACACTTCGATGAGTTTCACAAGGTATTTACTTCGTCTTTGTCACCAGCAAATGAAGAAACAAAGGACGTGTTTTGTTTTTCTAAGTTAACTGCTATATACGAGTACACATATTTTTCTAGAAGCTCTGTGAAATACTACACTTTACACTGCTATACAAAATGGGAAGCTGCTTATTTCACACAATCGTTTCGATGGTACTTTTTATTATGTTTATATTTATATCAAGAATATTTAGTACTAAATGTTACTATATAATTGATAATTATTTTATAGTATTAGGCATCCAAAATTGAAATACGCTAACTAGTGGTATAAAGCTGAACAACCATAAGGTACATGAATTTCATTGTATTTTGTAATAAAAAATATATCACTTACCCAGATCTGTGTAAGCAGAGTGCCACACCCGCTATGGGTAAAAGGTGTGATGATATATTTAATTATTTGTTTATTTATATAAAATTTATTGTTATTTTTTTAAAATTAATAACAAAGTAGTTATTTTAAGAGTATTCCAATGTATTACATTTGTTTAGCCGTATTATTTAAATAAGATGTAAAAATGAAAGGTACATTGTATTTGTAGATTATAGGTTACGATTGAATTTTCTCCAAAAAACCTATAAAAACAGGAAAATTTGCAGTGTGTATGTCAACAGTTTTGCTACCAATAAAAACAAACTACCAATACTAAACCACGAATTCGCCATCATAAGATATACAATATGAATTTGATGTACCTTTCGGGAATTATCTCTTGATAATTTGTAAGTCCAATATCTATCGTTACAGCTGTGTTAATGTGTTACTGTGGATGTCTATAATATATTATACGTAGTACTGTTAACAAAAATAAAATTCAACGTAGGATAAATTAAATGAACTTAACATCATAATATCCATCCATCACTTTTAAATTTTGATACAAATTTCGAAACCAAAGAAGGATTTATTGTAGGACGTTCAGGAAATAAATTCGCAACCATGTCTTAAACATTTCTCAAACTATAACAAAAATTTTATCATCCTATGTTGCACAATACTATTTATAATTTTTATCCATAATAATACATAAATGACAGTAAAGTATTTTAGCTAAAATTCGCGGTATGTAATTACAATTTAGAAGTCTTCATTTGGTAGCACTGCACGCGCACGCGCAGTATTATCATAAACGTCAAGTAGTTTCAGTGTCATACCTCCATAACCTAAAGTAATTTTGAATAATTTATAGTGTTGTGTGACTTTATTAAAATTGTGTGTGTGTTATGTGTGTAGGTAATATACAAGTGGGATTCCAGTATTTGCCTTTGTCTTGCGCTGAAAATGTATCATGTCTCATAAAATAGGTAACAGTTATTTGTACTTGTTGCTGTACCATTAATCTTGAACTTCCAGTGTGGTAAATTTTTTTTAAAACATCACTTCTGAGCAAACCATTCGGATTTTATTAATCCTTCATCGGTGCTGTAGGAACACAGAAAATCAAAAGTACAGTTAGGTTACAAGTGTTAAATAACAAAAATACAAATTTATGTTAGTCTTTGTAGAGTAAGTTGATTATTACGAGTTTTAATAAAGATCATGTAAGTTAGTTCCGGATGCAATCTTTTATTGCTGTTGACTCTCAGTCTCGAGAAGACCCCTTCTTAATATCTACCCACTTAAGAGAGTTAAAGTACCTCTCCACTAACATCTCCAGGGGTCGTGACTTGACGGCCGGTATTTCAACCCAAGCTCCAAACAGATTAACCACCCAAGTACAATTTGATAAAATTTTAATAAAAACAAACATGTACAACTAGTGTTTTGTAATAGAAATAGTGAAATAAAGTGTAGTAAAACCAGCACAATTTGCTCGCTAGGCAAAAATGTTACGAATTAAACATTGTACAACACAAGACACTAGAGAATACAAAAATACCCAGAACAAAAAGCCAACTTTACACCACAAAACAAACAACCTTGTCATCTTTTACGTAGTCCTAGCACAACACTCTACTCCTGCTGAATTGGCACCACGTCCTGCGGGGCTCCGAGGGTAGTTTCGTCTGCTTTCCCTCCCTCTTCCTCCGCCCGTACCGCCGGCCGGCAGGAGTCATTTATTAATGTATGCATCCAGCGCGCTGCCGTACAAATGAATTTCCTCGGGCGCCGTGTTCGTGTGCTTCGCAGTTCGCAGGTATTCGACGGAGAGTCAATATTTGTTTTCGCCAGCCAGACCGCACGAATATGAAATCGGAATTTTGTTGGGAGTTAAAAATTAATGACTTTTTGCTTGACGCCAATGTGAATCTGATGTTTTGAATTTCGATGCTTGGATGCTGTGATTATTTTGGTGATTAATTAATAATTGGTAATTATTGGTTTATATAGGATGGATTTGAAACGAAATCAATTTTTAATTGTATTTTAATTAGGGGTTATTAATACGATTTATTAGTTTAGTTAGCTTATTCTAATTTTGCATAATATTTCATAATTATTATACGAGTACAGTTGGTGCAGAAACTTCTTCATTTTGATAAGATCGCTTCTGATTGCTTTTTCGAAACAAAAATGAACGGAAAATATTATAAGGGAAAAATATTATAAATATAGATACATTTGTATTGTTTTCTAGCTTTTCTTAACAAATATTAACCACTTACAATACTATGTAGTCATAGTTTTGTTGAATATTTTTCTACTAATACGAATGTTGCGAATTCATATTCAAGCTCAAGGGATATGAGTATAATACTACCAGAAAAATAATCAACTTAATTTCAACTACGAATGTTATTCGAGGGACTATTCTTTGAATTAGATCCAGTTTTAAATTAAAATGGCTCAATATTACGAGCCCAGAATCATACATATTATTTGGCCCAGTTAAAGTCATAAAAAGTAAATTTGTTTAATTCGCCTTATTTATATCTTAAATTCTATAATTTTTATATTCCGCACATACATATGTGTAACAGAGGTATTGTTTATGCTACGAATTAATTTGATTTTGAGAACAATTCATCAACAGTAACGTGTTGATTATTTTAAGGCCTATCAAGATTTTTGGGCTTATCTTAATAAATAAATGAAATAGAGAAAATTTCATTGGAATCAAAAAGATGTAGAATAATATTACGTACAATTTTTATTTGAAACAATTTTCTGTATTTTGTTGTCATCAGATTTAAAAACAGTGTTTGTGGTATCAGTCAATACCTTTGGGACAAATTGTAAATTTGATATTATTTCAGTTGTTATTATTGCTTAAAATATTCTTTAAAATAACAGAATTTATGTTATAAATAAATTTAGTACAATAAATTTTCCCTCTGTTCGATCAGAACTATTTTTTTAAAGCTATTTTAAAAGTCTTAACTGGGCCAACTAATATGATTTTGGGCTCGTAGGTACCTATTATTTCATACTCAAATGGCAACCAGAAAACAAATATTCAATATAATTCATTTGATTGTGAAATTAAAATCCTAGATTTTTATTGCTTTAAACAAGACAGATGAGGTAAATAGTCCCCATTATCGCAACTTTTTATTTGCTACAAAGTAAATATATACTTATACCTTTTACTTTCTTATATACAGTAGATAGTATAAGGAAGTATAGAGAACATGAAAAAAACTTTTGCGAGATTTTCCTCTAAATACATGTTTTTAGGTCTCCGAATCCGTTTTAACTATTTTCTTAATGACGTCTTTGTCCGCATGTGCAATACCTCATGAATAAAAAATGAGAAAGCAACGAAACTTCATAATTATAAGTTTCATGTCTATGCACAGGATTGAGTTGTTTTGGTCATAATTGCAAAATGAAAGGTGTACAAAAAAAATTGTTGTGAACACCACAATACCTCCCGCCATAGATTTCTTATCAAATAATGCAGGAACACTGATCACCATAATCAAGAAAGTTAAGAAATTAACCCTCATAATTTTAAAATAATATGTTTAATATAAAAATTAATCAATATATTAATAGAAGTTAGTTTTATTATCTATTATTCTCGCTATTACGTGTGTGAATTTAAATAAATTTTAAAATAATTAAGCAATACATTTTTAAATATGATTTATCATTTTTGAACAAGACTGTACAATAACCGCTCAAGAAACGCAAGCAAACGTTTTACGAGTGTTAGACAAAGAAAGGTGGGCTTACGAAATATATAAGTTAGATGACCACATCCAGTGGGACCCGCTGACGCTAGCAGTCTCCCAGGTACTCTTGTTACATATGTTATCTGTAGTATATAAGATTAGAATAAGAAAATTGAAGTTAGTTATACTGTAAACATTGAACAATAAACATCTGTTAAATGAATCTACCTTCGTTGTAATAAACAAATAAATTTTTTTTAAGCGAACCTAAAGTACGGTTACTTAACTGGCGCAGTCGGTAGGATTCCCAGACGAATTAATAAATTTAAATAATCCGTTTCGTTTTAACGATTTACTGGGAATCACAACGAAGTGATCGCAGAGACTACTAAATCGCGAGTGCATATCGCGCATCACCGTAGATCTCCAGCCCTGCTGAACACAGAGCTGCCAGGCGATACCCAAGACTCCTGCCACGCTGAATACGTCGCAGAAGCCCATGGACAAGCTGATGATAGTCCTGTAAGTACTACATGTCGTTTAGAGATATCATTCAGCCAAATTCAGATTCAGAGAACACAGACACCGATTCAATTGTTTCTTGTAACTCGCCAACAAATAATACTTTTCCTTTTTCATTTGAAGACGTAATTGAAGAAATAAGTAATTTAAATATAACAAATATGGCAACTCCCGTTTTGAAAAAAGAGTACCTAGATATGGTGCCAGATTTTTATGGAGATGCAAAATTATTAGCTCGCTTCATTGAAATTTGCGAAAAGTTAGTAACAAAATTTTATAATAGAATTGATCCCGAAGACTTTCAGAATGAATATCTGATGTCAAGTATACTATCTAAAATTAAGGGCGAAGCCGCCACTAATATTGCAAGCTGCACAATTAATAGTTGGGCAGATTTAAAGAAATCGTTAATTAACACGTATTCAGACAAGCGCGATTGTTACACATTAAATATAGAAATGACGGAATTGAAACAAGGAAACGAATCCGCATTTCAGTTTTATAATAGAGTACAAGATATCCTAAATTTACAAATCGCGTACATAACAACCCACATTGATGCAACAGAAGCACCTATTTTAATTGGTTATTTCCAAAAATACGCTGTTAGAATTTTGTTAAGAGGACTAAAAGATCCCCTTGGTAATTTAATGCGCACTAAAAACCCTATAGATATGAACTCTGCACTTAATATGTTGACCAACGATTTTCAACTAGAAAATCACTCACGTACACAAAATAAATATAATACTAAATTAACTAGGAACATTTCGCAAACACAATATCGACCCATGCAAAATCTTCCTAACAATCAACTAATGTACCGTCCAACACCTAACAATCAACTTATGTACCGATCGTCACAAAACTTTCCCATAAAAAACCAACCTCAAACTTCCCAATTTAACGCATTCAAGCCAAATCCAAATCAAAAATTCACCAAGCCTACTCCCATGAGTATCAGCACCAAACAGACAAACGCAACCAGACCAGGCCCATCCAATTTCAATATGTCACGACAACAACAATTTAACCAAAGACTACCACAAATACGACAAAATTACATTGCGGAAGAACTGTATAATACAGAAACAAGTGACATAAATGACGAAAATATTGTTATTCAAGAACCGGAATCAGAAACTGAATATATTGAACCCGAAAATGATGAAAATCATTTTTTAGAGTTAGAAGCCTCGGAAACCATATCGAATTGTTAAATTTATCAGATAATCAAAGTGAACTACCTTTTGTTATTTTGCCTGAACATAATTTAAAAGCATTAATTGACACAGGTAGCACACGATCATTTATAAAACCAGAAATTGCAAGTAAATTTTATAATAATAAAATTAAAAGTGACCCATATAAAATTACAACAGCTCATGGTACAACTGTAGAAAAATTCAGCTTATCTTTACCGTGTTCAAAATTATTTAATAAACCTAACACTCTTTTAAAATATTATTTATTTGATTTTCATAGCCAATTTGATATTTTAATAGGTCTAGACAATTTAAAAATTTTAGAAGCCATTATTGACCTTACACGAGACATTATTATTACTCCAACACGTGAAATAAAAATGCAATATCACAAAATTTCATCAAAACCATATTATGTCAATATTCCACCTAATTCTGATATAATTGTACAATGTCATATTAATAATATTGAAAATGGTGACATATTTGTAAAACAAACCCAAATTGAAAATCTAGTAATTCCCGAAGGTATTGCAAATATTAAAAATTACAAAATTTATTATCCTATCATTAATACCAGTGATAAGGAATGTGTCATCGACACAACAAATAAAATTGTTTCTGAACCATTAGATAAATTTGAGATAAATAATTTAAATTTCTTTCAAAATTCAAAAAATAATTTTGACTTTTCTAAAATTCGTACAGAACACATGAACCCTGAAGAAAAAATAGCTATTACAAAATTGATAAAAGAATACTCGGACATTTTTCATACAGACGATAACACTCTCACATTCACGAACGAAATAAAACACCAGATAAGAACAAAAGACGAACTCCCTATCTACACTAAGACATACAGATACCCCGAAGTTCATAGAAAAGAAGTTCAAGATCAAATTTCAAAAATGTTAAGTCAAAAAATTATTAGACCCTCGCATTCACCATGGTCATCCCCTGTGTGGATAGTACCGAAAAAGTTAGATGCGTCCGGTAAAAAGAAATGGCGCATTGTAATTGATTATAGAAAACTCAACGAAAAAACAATTGACGATAAATATCCAATCCCGAATATTAACACCTTATTAGACAAACTTGGAAGATGCCAATATTTTACAACATTAGATTTAGCGTCGGGATTCCATCAAATTGAAATGTCCAAAGATGATATTCCAAAAACCGCATTTAGCACAGAAAACGGGCACTATGAATTTCTTAGAATGCCTTTCGGCTTAAAAAACGCCCCTGCTACATTCCAGCGCGTTATGGACAATGTTTTGCGTAATTTAATAAATGACATTTGCCTTGTATATCTTGATGACGTAATCATTTTTAGCACAAGTTTACAAGAGCATATCGAAAGTTTACGTGCCGTGTTTGAAAGACTAAAAAAAGCAAATCTGAAAATTCAATTAGACAAGTCTGAATTCTTTAAAAGAGAAGTCGCTTATTTAGGACATGTCGTTACCCCCGAAGGTGTCAAGCCTAACCCGGACAAAGTCGAAGCAATAAAATCTTACCCAATACCCAAAACAACCAAACAAATAAAAGCTTTTCTCGGACTACTCGGTTATTACCGAAAATTTATCAAAAACTTTGCACAATTAACTAAACCTTTGACAAAATGCCTTAAGAAAGGCGCGGAAATAAAACTAAATGATCCGGAATATGTTGAATGTTTCAACACATGTAAAAACGTTCTTGTCAACGAACCAATACTTCAATACCCAAATTTCGAAAAACCATTTAACCTCACAACGGATGCCAGTAACCACGCTATCGGTGCCATTTTATCACAAGGACCGATTGGTTCCGATTTACCAATTGCATATGCAAGTAGGACTCTTAATGAGTCTGAACAAAATTATTCAACGATAGAAAAAGAACTTCTTGCTATTGTGTGGGCAACGAAATATTTTAGGCCTTATCTATTTGGCAGAAAATTTAAAATCATTACTGATCATAAACCATTGCAATGGTTATTTTCATTGAAAGAACCAAATTCAAAATTAGTAAGATGGAGGTTAAAATTAGAAGAGTTTGATTATGAGATCGTTTATAAAAAAGGGAAATTAAATACGAATGCGATGCACTGAGCCGTATCCCCTGTAAAAATTTAAATATTATTCAACCCGACCCTGAAATTATAGAAAGTCAGCCCCTGATAACTCAATATAAAACTTATTTGGAAAGTAAAAATACAGTCTCAGATAATAACTATAAAATCATTGAAGTTGAAGGAAACATCTTTAATGCACCTTTAAATGAAAGCCTTGCACATTGTGTCAGTAGAGACTTACAAATGTCTCGAGGTATAGCGGAACAATTTAAAAAGAAATTTAAAAATGTAGATAAATTAAAAAATCAAAATCCTAAATTACATAACTTGGTTTATTTACGGAATAAAGATAAATTCATTATTTACCTTATAACCAAAGAAAATTATGATGATAAACCTTCGTATCAAGATCTGTTCTATGCCTTAATAAATTTAAAAATATTTTGTTTGAAAAATAATATTAAAATATTAAATATTCCAAAATTAGGTTGTGGTAAAGATTTACTTTTATGGACTGACGTTAAACATATGATAGAATATGTTTTTAAAAATACGAATATAATAATTACTGTTTTTAAATTACCTGAAGAAAACCTTCCTAACTATGAAATAAATGCAAACGAAAATGACGAAAGTACTTGTGATGCCTTTTTTAAGTATATGGATAATTTTAATAGACAATTTGAAAATAATGACAATCAAAATTATAGTGAGTCTCTCGTAGTGGAGACAGATGATAAGACACGAAACGATGATTACTCGGAATCAGATGATAGCGACGCGACCATTCACTCAAACCCAGAGTATCCGATAACCGGCATACCTATCAGTGAATCACCTGTTAATGTAGGGAAAAATCAAATAATAATTAGTGAAGTAATTTATTCTCCTTCTACACCAAAAATAACAAAACTTCATACAGATAAAATGAGAATAAATGTTCAAATTTCACAAAATAATTTCGAAAATGATGTTATAGATTTTGTTAAAAATTATATAGTACCTAAAGTAAAATATTACTTGTATTTTGAACAACCAGTATATGAAAAATTTAGTAATGTTATTCAAAAATATTTTAAAAATTCAGAATTAAATCTTGTTAAAAGTAATAGTAAACTGATAGACGTAGAACGTGACGACGACATTTCTGACACGATAAAAAATTATCACGAAAGTAAGACTAACCACCGCGGTATTCAAGAAACGCATCATCAATTAAAAAGAATTTATTATTGGCCAAATCAAGTAAAAACAATTTCTAATTATATTAATCAATGTGAAGTTTGCTTGAAATCAAAATATGAGCGCAACCCAATTAAACCGAAATATAATATAACACCTACCCCGAATAAACCTTTTGACACCATTCATATTGACACTTTAAGTTTAGAAAATTGTAAATTTCTTACAATAATAGACGCTTTTTCCAAATATGCCCAAGCGTATAAAGTAAAAACAACTAATGCCATTGAAATTGTTAATCAACTGACAAAGTTCTTTTCACATCATGGTATTCCAAAATTAATAATATCAGATAACGGCTTAGAATTCAAAAATACTGTTTTGAAAGAAATGTTAATGTTACACAAAATTGATATCCATTTCATATGTTCACAACATCCAAATTCTAATGGACTTGTTGAACGTTTTCATTCGACCCTCGTGGAGCATATTCGATTATTTAATGAACAAGAACATTTTAAGAACGAAATAATAGAAAACAAAGTACACTATGCTCTTCTCGCTTATAATAATACGACACACAAATCAACCGGATTAAAACCTACAGAAATTATTAACGGACATTTTGATACAAATTCTCCCTTTGATGTGGAATTAGAGAAACAAGTAACACAGGATTACGTACAAAATCACAGAGAAAAAACTAAACTGGCATATAAAAATATAAACGAACGTGTAAGAAATAATAAAGAAAAATTAATGGATAAATTAAATCAAAATCGTGAAGATTCACCAAAAATTCCTGAAACTGTTTACGTACATAACAAACAAAGAGTAAATAAAACGAAACATAGCAAATTTAAAAAGGAAAAAATTAAAGCAGTAAATAAAAATTTGAAAACCGCAGAAATTAAAACAGACCCAAAAGATAGTAGAAAACAATCTAAAATTCACCTATCAAATATAAAAAGACCGAGAAAAATTAATAAAGTCTCCGATCTTCCAGGTCCCTGTACTTCACGTACACCCTCGGACTAGACATCAAGAACATTACTCACAACCCCGGACTGTTAACACTGAATCTAGGACCAGCAAAACTGCAAAGATCCCGTCATACCTTCCTTCACTCTTACGAGATACAACCTATTATCCAACAATACAATAACTTGAAAATACAACACATTAATTTGAACAAACTATTGAAACAAACTATATTAACGTAACAAAATTTGTGAATAATGATAGAATAATTAATTATATTTAAAATTTAATAGATGAAAAAATTAGTCATTTATTTATTAATCATGAGAAGTTTAGACAGAAACGAGGTTTAATAGACGGCTTAGGATCCATAATAAAATCAATTACTGGAAATCTAGATGCCGAAGATGAAAAACGATATAAGAAAATATTAGCCCATTTAGAACATAATCAATATAAATTAAACGAATAATTAAAGAAACAATATTCTTTTAACCATCAATTAGTTGATAAATTTAATAAAACTATTGAAACAATTAAACATAATGAATTAGAATTAAAAGTAAAAATAGAGCAGTTGTTGCGTATTATTGTTGACGGAACCCCTAATTTAATTAAGTTCAGTATCCTTGACATTTACGGTCAGTTA
Source organism: Poecilus cupreus (assembly GCA_963942605.1). Classification (NCBI taxonomy): domain Eukaryota; kingdom Metazoa; phylum Arthropoda; class Insecta; order Coleoptera; family Carabidae; genus Poecilus; species Poecilus cupreus. The sequence continues at coordinate 15,750,637 of OZ012719.1, read as the reverse complement.
AACACTTTGTTTAACATATTATTATCTATATTGCAAGATATTGAAAATTCGCTAACTTTTTGTAAATTACACGTGATGCACCCAAGTATTATAAAATAAATGATCTCCATTTTGAATTAAATAGGATTTATAAAAATTATAAAAATAGTTTCCCCTTAGAACCGATATTCGAAAATATACCTGAAATTGAAAAATTAATTACAGTAAATTGTAAATTATATTCAGATAAAATTACTTACTTTTTAGAAATTCCAATTAATTATGATATAGACTTTGAATTATATCGTCTTATACCTGTCCCAAGTAAACATGATATTGAATTTGTGACTGTTGTTCCAAATAAAGAATACTTTTTAAGATCTTCTGATGATGAAATTAAATCTCTAAACGCCATATGTACTAAAGGAACTATTTATCATTGCCCAAACAAGATAGAGGAAGTAGACGACAAATCCTGTGAAAAGAGCATCATCTTACATAACGATAACAAGAACTGTCAATATACGAAGATCACTTTGAAAAGAAACCATGTAGAAACCATTGAAGAAATAAACCAATTTCTCATTGTATTTCCAATTCAAGAAACCCTCCATGCATCATGCGAACGCGGCGATGAAATTAGAACACTGCAAGGAATATTCCTCATTAAAGAAGATGATTGTCAAATAAAATTTAGAAATCAAAACCTAAATTTTAGAGAAGGAATATTTGGAAAGCCAATAATATTAGAAGATTACAAATTTGAACTAACCGAAGACCAAATACCAAAAATGACCGTTGAACTGAACAACATTCAAGATCTCAAACTACCAATTAACAAGTTTGAAGACGTCGAAGACTACAACGCCGCCGACGCTACAGATTACTCGATAGCAACATTATATGTTATCTTGTTAATCATTGCTATTGTTTTGCTTGTTATTTTCCTCAGGAAAAAATTCCAAAACCCAAAGAATCCTGCAAGAATTTCGAACCAGGACATAGAACTTCAGCCAAGCTGTTCAACCCATCCTGAGCGACCCCAGCTGAACTTACCCGGTGACGCTCAATTTTAAGGAGGGAGGAGTTAGATGACCACATCCAGTGGGACCCGCTGACGCTAGCAGTCTCCCAGATACTCTTGTTACATATGTTATCTGTAGTATATAAGATTAGAATAAGAAAATTGAAGTTAGTTATACTGTAAACATTGAACAATAAACATCTGTTAAATGAATCTACCTTCGTTGTAATAAACAAATAAATTTTTTTTAAGCGAACCTAAAGTACGGTTACTTAACTTATATATTTCAGGCTCGTTTTTCGCTTCCATAAAAGCCTACAAGTTAGAATGAATTTTAAAATAAATAAACAATACACTTTTAAATATTATTTATCTCTTTTGCATAAGACTGTACAACATATTATCACACAACAAACGCGTAGCATACCTTTTACAAACAAGTGTTAGACAAAGAAGGGTGGCCTTACGAAATCTATCTATCTCAGGCTCGTTTTTCAGTATTACTATAGTTCAGTGAACTGAAACATTTATTCTATATAAGTTATATAACGCACCGATTTTTTCATCTACGTATAAAATACCGAATAAGTTATACTCCACGGCAACGACATGGCAGAGAGCGTTGATTCCGGTCCATTCGATAACGCAAGTTAAGCAAAGCTGCCCGCGGTTAGTAGTTGGATGGGTGACCGCTTTGCTAAAACCTATACCAGCGAACCTTGCGTGTCGTCACACCACCGAAAACGAGGAACCGAGGCGGCATATAACCATGCAGTTGAGGCCGCTTTACAAAAAAAGTTATACTTCAAATAGATGAAAAATGTCACATGGAAATCATAGCTCAAATGATAGTAATTGTTCTAGCTATGTCATTTTTTGATGCGTATTTTTTTATAACTTATTGGGAAGTTTATTCGTTGATGGAAAGACCGACCCTTAGAAAATAATGTTTTAAATAAGAAAAGCTTGAATTTCTTACTAAAGCATTTTTATGTGAAATGGTTTAGTAATGATTCAAAATATCGAGAACGTATTTATTCCTCGAACGTTTTATTCCCGATAATGCTCGTCTAGAACCCAGCTCGGCTAGCTGGAAAATTGTATGTGATATGAAATGGGAGTTCCTTTCTTAACCTTCTTGCATCCTTGATTTTCTTTAAAATAAGAAATATTCTCCTCTTAAAGGAAATTGATGAGGTAAAATATGTGTGTAACTTCCTAAAGCTACCAGGAATATTCGAAAACATTAAATGCAAGTATATTTCAAAAGTAAACAGTTTTATTCTGAGTAGTATTCCTGTAGCTGTCTATGTATAAGCTAGCTGTCACCTTCGTTTGCCGTAACTTTGTTAGATTGGATTGGAATAACCTTGGCTACATCAAAGGATATTTGAAGTGCCTGGATGCTTTTATTCCGATTTGAAAGAATTTAAATAATAAGGAGAATAATCCAAGAAAGCAATTCGATTTAAAGCGATCAGATATATTTCACATTTCACGAATTGAAAAGAATCGTCGAACAATAGTTTGTTCATCTGGTGCAGCTTTTAACCGGTCGTCACAAATCACAATAATCTCTCTTTATCTCTGGGATCCACCCACGTAATTGCGGTGAAAATCTTCTATGAATTTGCATGATTCGCAAAGCAGAACGGTGCAGACATATCTGTGTATATATTTTGTTCTTTTATGTTATGCTAAGCGATTCTTTGCCGATTGTTATCTTGAAAACCAGGAGAAAAACTTGTCATTTGCCTGCATTGCGGCGTTTTATTCATCACGTTGATATGACAGCCGGAAAAACGTCATCCACATCGTTATGCCGATGTGCTAAGTGAACCGATGCCCTCCAACAATCAGTTCTCAACCGCAGCCCTCCCGCTGATGCGATGCTCTGTTGTTTCATCGATTTTCGATTTTTTCCTCGTGCCACTAGATTCCAATTTCTACTCTAATAGCATAGGAAATTTTATACCACAATGTAAATATGCCGTTGGAGCTGTTTTTGATAAATACTGTTACTACATGATTATCGCACTGCGGCCTCTTGTTCTGTAACTTTCACATGCGTGCGATATTTTTGGCTATATCCCACTAATTGCGTAAATAACTCTTATTTTCGTTGTTGATTCAGCTTCGAAAATCAGATTCAAATGGTAACAATAATATTTAAGATAAATAAATATTATTTACAGTTTTGTTTTATCTACTTCTATTCATAGAAAAATTGTATAAGTACAGGGTGTTTTCTTTAAAACAACCAGTGTGTTTTTGGACGAATTAATAACTTTAGAATTTTTTTATAAAAAAATTTTCAAGGCTTTTAATTTATCAGTAATAAGAAACCAAAAATGCATCTAGTGATTGGCAAAACGGTAAAACAAACATATATTTTTTTAACCAACAACACCTTTCAATAAATGCTCTATTACTATGGCGATTTTAAACAAGGAAAGTAACAGATTACCTACTAGTGGATATAATTTTGTGAAAAGTCACTAGTGAGTAATTTTTTATTTCTAACAATAATAATAATACACTACACCTTGTTAACTACTTCTATTGACATTTTAATTTAGAAAATTAAAAACATATGTTACTGTCAAATAATATTTCTTAATAAATTTTGCATTTATTAAGAGATATTGGATAAAACGTTATACTTCACACGTAGGCAAAGTGGAATTACCTACTCGATAAAATTATCACACTCAGCCTTCGGCTTCGTGTGCTAAAATTTCTCTCGAGAGTATTAATTCCTTACTTTGCCTTACTTGTAAAGTAAATAACTATTAGTCCATCAGATAACGAATTTATTTCTGATTTCAACTTTGTAAATATTCTATAGGGTTTTATAACAATTATTTCTAGAAATATTGTATTAAAAATTAAAGTAATGCCAAATATTGGCCGAGGCAACAATCGTATTAATAGTTGTTCGTGTTGATATTATTTTTAATTTAATAATATATTGCTTTGTTCTTGAAATATTTGTTATAATACCCAAAACAATTTTGAAATCAGCAGAAAAATCTCTATCTAGACTCTAGAGGAATAAAATAATATAGGTTATCATTTAATAATATGTAATTTTGTTTTACCGTTTGAAAAGCACTAGTTGAATTTTCTGTTTATTATTATTGATAAATTAGCCCATTATTCCTTATAATTTTTTGTGTATAACAATTCTCTTTAGAGTCCAAAATAATTAATTTACTCAAAAACGCACTGGTTGTTTTAAATGATCCTTTATATTAGAATAATCATAGTTTTGCTATGAGATCATACAAATAACTGAAAAATCAATTCAATATGTCAAGTATGTGTCAAGTATAATGATTAAACAATCAGATTCAGTTTTATGTTATAAAGAAGTCATAAGGTGTCTGAGCATACAAGTGGAAGTTTTCTGTACACACAACACAACAAATTCCATTTATTTCAAATGTATCAGCGATGCTCTGGTGTTTCATCGATTTTCGATTTTTCCTCGTGCATGATTTGAAAGCCACTAGATTCCAATTTCTGCTCCAATAGCACAGGAAATTTTATACCACACCGCCACACCGTAAATATGCTGCTAGAGCTGTTTTTGGTAAATATACGACAAAAGTTGTAATTTTAAGCGGTATTACTGGCTTCCTTTATGCTTGAATTTATGTATACTTCTCCAGAGATAATTTAAAAGTGTAATATATTGCACGGAGCCGTATAAATAACACCAATTATTTTACGGGAAATACACGAATAACTTCCAAATAATTTTTCCTGCTTTTAAATACATAATAGAAAGTTCCGTTCTCCATGCTATAATACTAACAAATTATTTTATAATTAATGGTAACTATTACATCTAATTGAGATGCTACTTTAGAGTTCTTCAGTAGTTATTATTTATAATCAATCATACAAAAATGTTCAGAGATACATCCTCATCTTAAAAGTTTTCTATTTAACTAATTACACCAATTATATTATTGTTTAATTTTCGAAACGTAATGCTGATAGCTAGAAAATAAATTACAGTAATTATTTTTTATACAAGTAGAAACAGAAAGCAGATTTTGTAGTTAAATATATTTAAAGTGGGACACGTGAAAAGAAATCAATCAGTTTTAAACGCCTTCAAAGCAATAAATAATACCTTGTGCAACATATGCAAAATATTGCCGGTTTCAAACGGACGTGAAATATGTTTTTGCACGAGATGCTTATGGTACTTTTGGTACCACCACACTTTTGTCCAGTTTTCTGGTTAATAATAATTTCCTTTCAACACAACAATACATACTAACGCCGATGTATGTTATATTTTAATATAAATTGAAAAAAAAATCCTCGAACACGTGAATTTTTATCATAAATAAGACTTATTTTAGTGTAATTTTTACAAAGTTCTTTAACTTAGAACTCGTGATTGCTATTAGATTTTTGTTTTAAAATTTTAATAGTTATTTACTTTACAAGTGGGCAAAGTAAGGAATTGTCCACGAGAGAAATTTTAGCACACGAAGACGAAGGCTGAGTGTGATAATTTTATCGAGTGGGTAATTCCACTTTGTCTACGTGTGAAGTATAACGTTTTATCCAACATCTCTTAATAATAAAAAAATGTATTCAAGAAATATTATATGACAGTGACATGTGCTTTAAAATGTGTAAATTAAAATGTCAATCGAAGTGGTTACCATGGTGATGTGTATTATTTGTTATAAATAAAAAAATACTCATCAGTGGCTTTTCTCAAAACTAGAGAGTAATCTGTTACTTTCCTTGTTTAAAATCGCCATAGTTATAGAGCATTTATTGAGAGGTGTTGGATAAAAAAAATTATCTCAAATATTTAAAAATACAATATCTTTTCTAACATTATTTGATTTTAGAATTTCATTAAAAATTACGGTTTCCATTTAAACAAATTATCTATAACGCCATTACTCAAACACAGATGATAATCTAAAGGTAACAAATTCTACTAAAATATGTGTCATTTAAAATAAAAATTGATGGGTTCAAGGATTTCTTTTCAAAAACGTTGTAATATAAATATTTGTGTAACCAGTACATAATTTAAAGTTTTATGGAGGAGATTGTTTAGAGGCCAAGTGAGCGCGTGAAGCCAAGCACATAAAAGTGCGAGTCAATAAAACCATATTATGTACGTGTTACATACAATATTTTATGTTCGACTGTATTGAAGATTATTTTTCTTAGCTTAGAATAACAAGTATGTGATATGAAAAAAAAATTGTTTATTGTTTTGATTTTATCGAACTAGTCCACATAGAGCCACTTTATGGCCGCTAAACAATATCATAAACAAGTGATTATAATACAGTCGAACATAAAAGATTTATTGCGGTAGTTTTAGAATTTACACTCGCACTGTATATTAAAATGTTTTATTGTGGTTTATTTTGTAAATCTCCGTGTTTATACAAACCTACAATAATTTATCAAACATTTACAACTAAATACACTTGATGTAAATATAAAAATTCTAGTAAGTTACAGACTTACTGCAGTGTGAAATTAAGACTCGCAATGTTTTAAATGTTTGTGTGAAATTATCAACATTGTAGCATTCTGTACTATGTAGAAAGTACAATATTTCAAGCAGTTTACTACTACTATTGACAAGCAAATTTATCACTTTATGTTACACAATTCTGTCATAAGTAAAAGTAAATGCAATCGTGAGCAAAATATCAATGTGAATAATTCGTAAATAATGAATGTTCTTCATAACATGATCTCTTTTTATCTCAATGTGCATAGCTCAGAAATGCATCTAGTGTGGAGAACAGTGCTTTTTTTTTACTCTTATATGTAGTATAAGGAAGTACATATATGAGTCGTAAAAAAAACTATGAGATTTTTACGGAAATACATGTTTTAAGGGTCCCTAAATTCGTTTCGACCATTTTCTCAATTATTTCTGTATGTCCGAATATACAATAACTCATGATTAAAAAATCTGATGTGTCCAGCACATAACCTCCCGCCCAATACTACTCTTAAACGGTACAAAATAGTATTTGATGATACAGATTTATACCTTCTTATTTGTTTATTTTCTATTTATATTTGAGAATTTTAATTTTCTTTCGTATATTTATTTAATTTTTCGACATATATTTCACTAAGAAAACAGCTTCACAATCACAATGACATGTGTCACATTTCGTAAAAAATTGAAAATTTTCCATGGTGTACTAGGAATGCAAGATTTGTGAAATCTAATTTCTTTATATTTTATTATCTCTAAATCTAATGAAAATTATTAAAATTAGTGTAATCAAAAAAAATGTAGAATTAAATATTCTTCAACTTTCAAAATAACATAAATTGTTGAAAAAGGAAATTTAACCGTGTTTTTCACGAAAAACTGTTAAGGGCTTCAAGTAAACTGCTACTTCCGGTCGACCAATTTTATCCAAAATCTAATCAGCTCTTCATTTAAATATAAGAAGCAATAATTCAAAAAATTGTATTTTTTGGTATTATAGTATTTGAGTTATGCGAGACGAAAAAATTGCCACAGACTACACACACACACACACACACACACACATACATACATACATACATACATACATACATACATACATACATACATACATACATACAGACATCATCGCGAAAATTGTAAAATCGTACTGTAGGGACCCTAAAACGTGCTTATTCATTGAAAACTCACTACCCAATTTTCTGACCAAAAACAATACCTCCCTTACCTAGAGGTAGGCGGGAGGTAAAAATGATAGATTCCATAAAGTTCATAAAATTCATTCATGACAATGTGTTAGACTGATTTGATTTTCGGCATAATTGCAAAATAATTCTTTTGTCTTATTAATAATTATTACTAAAAATAATGTTCCTATTTAATGGGGTCGTCCACCATTTTTTTTATTTTTTTTATTTTATGAAACTATCTAAATTGAAGACTATCTACACTTTTAAAATCGACGTCATTATAGAGATGTTGATGGATCTCAAACAATAGAGATTTAAATAATTTTTGTCACATAAATGTTCTATTTTATTGTAATAATAATAATAAAATAAGTAAAAAAAAATATATGACTACAATTATTTACAATCTGTACTATTTTAGATCCAGCAACACCTCCACAATGACGTCACAAATTTTTAAAAAATCATTGTGGTTTAATGAATAACAATTAAGAATTTTTAAAAGTGTAGATAGTCTTCAATTAAAATAAAGTTTCATAAATTTTTTTTTTAAATGGTGAAAGACCCCATTACTTACCTAATATATTATTGAAACTTATTTTGTCGTTTATTTTGATAATAAGCCTTTTTACTTTATCATTATGAACTAGTCCATAAACAGTCACTTTATGGATGTTAAACAATATCATAAAAAATGATTATAATACAGTTAAACATAATACTTATATGTGGCAACGGCCATGGCAGAGGTAGCCTTGAAGCCGGTTCACTCAATAACTCAAGTTAAGCAATACTGCCCGCAATTTTTAGTTAGATGGGTGACCGCTTTGCGAAAACCCAGACCAGCGAACTCTGCGTGCGGTTGTCATACCACCGAAAATGAGTTACCGGGGCGGCATAAAACCTCAACAGTTTGAGACCGCTTAATAAAAATAAAAAGAAGTAGTTATTAGTATACCAAGGCCGCGAAAAGGATTTCGCCTACAATGTGTACACACGATTTTTTGTGCAATCGTAAAAAATAAGTAATTACAAAGTTTGATAAACAAAACAATTAGTTTCGAAAAAATATGAATATTCTTATCAGAACTATTAAATGAAGGTTATTCCTTCGTAGTTACATTGTCATATTATCCAGTTATCCACCATGTCAATTATCAAGTGTAAAAATGATTATTTACCTACTCTATTTCGCAGTCACCACCATAACAACAATTCAATTTAGTGGCCTGTATTGCGGCTGCGAAATGATTATTTACCTCTGGTTGCACAAAAAAATATTATGTAAAATTTCCTTGAATTTGTTTTTTATTCGAGAAAATATTTTTTATTATACCTGCATCATAATCCATGTTTAAAACACGCTACAGCGTTCATAAGCGCAAGATTAAAACACGCCGTGCTTTAAAGGTTGCCAAGCAACAACAAACATAATTACTATTAATATCTGTCAAAACTGTCATGACAAATTGTAAAAAAACGAATCTACATAGTAACGTAAACAATAAATGCTAACCGAGCTCCATGTAAACGATGTATGTCAAACGTCACATGCGCAAAATTATAAAATGAATCAAAATCAAAATGTTGCTTTCCAGTTTCTTTTCCAGAATATGATGCAGGTATAATAAAAATAGCGTATGACACACGTGTATAAGTGCTTTTAAAACACTAGCGACGTTAAAAGCACTCCGCTTCGCGTTGTGCTCTTAAACTCGTCGTACGTGCTTTAAAAGCCTACTTATACACCTGTATCATAATATACTATAATAACCTATTTCAATGATCTTGTATCAAGTATAAGAAATTTTTGTGGTGCCCACACCAGATTTTATCTCATTACGAATAGCTCAGAGATGCATGCAATGTCTAAAGGCAGACTATTGTATCATGCGTCTATTTGTTTTTCAAATCTAATTAGTTGTGTTCGATCCACTCTAGTTATTCGATGTAGCTGTCGCAGCATGGCATAGAAAGTACTTATGGATATTCTTAATTAATTGAATCGAACCCATTTAACGAGAAAGCATATTTTGTTATCTATTGCCTTTCAGTTTAATTTGCACTCATACCAATGATATAATTTCTCTAGATGACATTTTCTTCGTGCTCTAGTTCTGGACATTTAGAATACGATTCATTGTGTATTTCCATTTCGACGAATAGATAATTAAGAATTTAATTAAAACAGTACATTTTACTATAACCGTAAACACCGAAACAGCAAAGTAAAACTCAAATTCATTCCAGTTGTTTTATGCATGACAGCTGGGTGAGGAAAATGTGTAAACTGTAAACGTTTACGTTTAATTCTGCATAATATTTAAATTTGCATGCCTGTTCGTAATTTCCTTTAGCAGTATAACTGTGTTATGAAGCGGCATCTTACTTATTTTGATGAGTTTCTGCTTTATCTTACTTACTGGGAAAAAATCTTAAGTTGTAAACAAAACATGAAGCTAACAGACTAAGAGGACAACTAACTTGTAATTTATTCTTAACTGGCCGATTATGATTACTGTTATTTTGATGAAAAATAGGATAATGACAGCAAATTTTAGAAAAGTCGTCCAACGTTTTTACTGTAATAAAACGTCGACTTCTTTGTATAGGTTCATTCGTCTATACAGCGGAAGTTCTGTCCTTCTTCAGATTGGACTACTTAGGACCTAAAATCTTATAGCCCAATTCACGAAAGGGTATTAAAATTTAGCCTAACACATCTGCTTATTAATAAATAAAAATCGCCTGATATTTATCATTACTAAAAACCTTGAATATACAAGATATCAGTGAATACTGCTCCCAACTAGTATTATATTTTGGTACTAAATTTAACCTTTTTCAGATGGTGCTAGCCTTTGAGAATAGGATTAGGTTGTTTGTATAATGTTGCCATGGATACAGAGAGTGCTAGCAGCGTTAATACCGGCATTAGATTAGTGCTAAGAGTTTGATATTAAATAGTTTTGAAAACAGAATTAGCGGTAATATTAGTAACTAATACCGATATTCACGCTATCACTCTTTCGAGAAGTCGGCTGTAATTTAATCAAACAAAATCACGCCCTTATGCTTAAAAACTCTGAGCAATATATTTCAATACATATTCCGAGAACTAAGTTTTCATCAACAGTAGGGCTAAGAGATATCAATCAATATTACAAAACTTCATTTTACATAGTCTTCCGAAAGTGTTTTACGAAAAGTATCAAGCAATACATTATTATCATACCATATCAGGTTAGCGAAAATACTGTATTTTAACTCATGTCGTCTCGAGTTTGAATAATTAACGGTTCGGTTAATTGACGTTTGGATAATCAACTCTATACTATTTTTATACAAACTGCCATGTACGATTTTTTATTTATTCGTAGATAGAGACAAGTCTTAGAATTAATGGACAATTGGGTTGGATCAGTTGAGGTGGTATGGACGTATGGAGCAGATGCCGAATTTAAGATTTGCGAAACAGACATATGAGAGTGTACGATTTATTGGTGGCCGATCTAGGAATAAATGGATAGGTATGTTGGGTGATTGAGTGATTCGAGAGCAAAGAAGATGTGCTTTGGATGGGATAGGAGTGTTGGGAAGAGATTCATTGTTCGTTGAATTGTGTTTATCCCACTTAGTTGAATATTGCGTGATGTTATTATGTACGAATTTAATTCCAAATGTAAATTGTACAAATAACGACAAGATGTTGAAATGTGGAAGGGTGTAAATAGAAAGACAACTCAAAGAAAGTATTATCTAGAAGAAAGAAGAGTGATTTACACTATAATGTTCTTATGTTGTAATTCAAAATAAGCGCAACACAACATTCAATTTACCACGTCTTGTTATCATTCTATACGCATTTGGATATAATATTCAGTTTTAAAGGATAGAAATAATTAGAAAAGAGATATATAAATATACTTCCAACTGTAAGCTTGTTCACTCTTTTAACCAATCAGATACAAGGCCATTTATACTCTAAATCTTCTCTCTAATGTATTCTTAAAAAAAAGGAATTAAGACTAGTTGACAACTCGATCATTCTTTTAGTCTGAGCTTTTGATGTAAGATATAAACACTTCGTTTCTCTACCCTCTGTTCATAGAACACACAGATCTTAATAGATGAGCTAAAAGATAACTGCGATGACATGTAATGTTATTACAAGTAGCGGTTGGTTACATTTACCTTTGTACTTTATAAATGTATAATATTTATGATATTATTTAATCCCACAGCCGACAGTTGACATTTTAAATTTATCTCTTTGGTTCTCCCTCTACAAAACTTTACGTAAAATATATCATTTACCTTGTTCTGCAAAAGCAAAGTATTATAATTTCACAACCTTCGAAACAATATTTGACGCAAGCTATTGACAACTAGGAACTTACAATTCGCGCACTTGTGCGGTAAAATATACAAAATAATGGCTGGTACCACGAGCTCTGTTTTTGGGTGTTTTTAGAGCAGTGTTAAGCTCGGTTTTAGCGCTGTACAACGTTTTAAAATTATTTTATAAAAATCTTAAAATAAAAGTGGTAGATAATACATTCCTATGTAACTTCTATTTGAAGCATTTTTTTTATAAAATAATTTAAGAACATTGTACAGCGCTAAAACCGAATCTAAAACACTGCTCATAAAACACCCAAAAACAGAGCTCCTGGTACCAGCCAATGGCTTTTCCTGAGCATTCTAGATCAAATTCATCTTAAATATAACAAAATTTAGTTCGTTAAATGTTGCGTACACCGATTTTCGTCTAAACTCGCAAAAACCATCAATAATTGCCAATAATTTAATAATAAAAATGTGTGTACAAATTGTTATTTCAACTGTTATATTAATAAATTCCTTATCAACTGATTGCTATGATATTGCTGCTGTGAATTTGTAAATATACGAGTTTTTTGATTAAATTTTAATTTTGTTAAAAATAATTTTGTTTGCGCAAATGAGCGCTCATGCAGTAAGAATGTTTTCCCGCACTGAGTGTGTTTATAACTATTATTTTTATTTATGTTGTTAACGTTGCAAATGTTTTAGCAGTTTTATGAAATAGATCTTAATTTGTTTTTCCTCGTATTGTTCTAATTTGAATAAAGTAGTAATTACTTAACCCTAAGACTTCCAAGGGCGCATATTGGTTTGTCACCAATTTAATTTGTCTATTATTGCAAATGTTTGATGTATACTAATTTGTTTTCTTCTTTACAGGTAAGCCAAGTTCATGATTATTTGCTGCCAACTACGATCTCAATGAAATCAGGTAATACTTTTGATCCTCAAGAACGATTCTATCCATTTTGAAAATTTCGTTAGCGAATGTCCGGTCCGATTTGAAGTTCACGTGTTATCTGTCATATGTGGTGTCCTGTAAAATTTCCACGTAATCCACCAGATTCCATCTTCCCTCGCCTGGCACCTCATATTCTTGAAATTTATGCCGCGGAAAGCTGTCACAATCTATCAGTATCAAAAATTCCTCGTACGTCTTTATCGTCGGATCGTTTCCATAATACAGCGTTCCGGAACAAATCCGGATATAAGTTAATAAATCAAGTCGCCTTGATATCTCGTAATTACCTCCTAAATCTCGATTGTGACTCGGGCGTCAGCGTCGTGAACTCGCGGTTCTTCGAGGTTCCGTGGCTTGTGGCCGTCCATCCGAGACATGCCCGACGGGTGTAAAGACCTCTCGACCAGTGCCGTGCACAGAGGTTCTCACTCATTCTGCACCTCTACAGTCTGCCTGTTAACGATGACTCATTATCGCGAGTAGATTTCGTCAAATTATACCGGGTGATGACTTTTTTATGTTGGCGATAATTTGTTCCCTATGAATTTTAGACTAAAAATGTAAATATACAAAATGTTTAGAAAGAAAAACTGAATCTAACAGACCTAATTATGTTCGTCAAATCATTCTCTCTTTGGCAATATAGAACCAAAAGAAAATTCATAATTTGAGCTTAATTGTAGATTGCCACGAGAAATAAAACAAATAACTTTTTTATTGACAGATCTGTCAAAATATTTTTAAAATTTCTAAACTGTTCTATTTGTTGTGGATTGATTATTGATATTTGGTTACAAAATTGGAAAAGCATAATAGGAAAAAATACAATATAGTTTGGAAATATTAAAAATATTTTGACTGTTCTTTCAACAAAATTGTTCAAGTTATTTATTTGTTTTATTTCTCATAGCAACCTGTAATTAGACTGAAATTGTGAATTTTCTTTTGTTTCTATTTCATGAAAGAGACTGATATGATTAACATAAATAAATATATCATCACGCCTTTTACCCATTAAGGGTGTGGCACTCTGCTTACGCAGATCTCGGTAGGTGATATATTTTTGCGTATGAAATGCGGTTACCAGCCGTCAAGTCATAGCCCCCAAAGTTGTTAGTGGAGGAGGAACCACAGGGGTAAATTTAAATTTGTAGCTGTCGGCAGTGGGATTCGAACTGAGGATCTTACGATCCACAGTCCGACACGTTACCACGGAGCTATTTACCCCATGATTAACATAGGTTGATTATATGCAGTTTTTCATTCTAAACATTTTTTTTTTGTATTTACACTTTTAGTTTAAAACAAACTGTCTGGCTGTATGAAAATAACATTGTATTTCCTATGTACCTATCATAATAAAGTCACCACCGGATATTACGTATGTCTTAAAACGAAGTTACCAACACATTATTATTTCATTAATTAAAAATAACTGTCAACATTTTAAGGCTAAGAACAATCTAAAAAATATGTCTAACCAGTAAATCATTCAAAACTGCCTAAATACATACTTTGATAACTAAATTATCATTATCATTAGATGCAAGAGAAATAAAATAATGATTACACAACTTTTAAACCAAGTCAGTGTATAATTATTTAAGTTGGATTCAATATTGGCAACTGACTTGGTTCACAACTTAAGTAAACCTCTTACAACTATGCCTACTGATGATAACTTAGTTATCGAAATACGTATTTAGCTATTTTTAAAGTACTTTAAGACTTACGCGTTACATTTACATTTTTTTACAGAAATTGAAATTTTGTAAAATTGCAAAGAAATTAGTCAAAGAAAAAATGTTCAGAATAAAAATGAAAGCGTTTTTCAATATCGTTTGAAGTTTTCTAAATTTCATAAATAAATAAATTGGGACAGTAGAAATGCTTTCGTATAGATTCACCAAATAACCTCTGAATTCCAAAAGTTATGTTTTATGTTATTTTAAAAATTCTTAATAACTGGTATAATTTGAACATTTTCCCACGATTATCATTTCTGCTAAATGATGACTTTCTCTTGGGCACACTAACTAAGGGTGACTAATATTTTATCAGCACTGGTGAAAAATTATGTACAACAATTCGAAATGTCGTATTTAAATAAAATAAGGACAGGACTTTTTAAAATAAGTTCTGAAAGTTTTTTACTTAAAAAAAGTATAAATAGCAAACAAAATGTTACCTATGACCGTTTGGAATTTAGTAAAATAGATTTTATTGAAATAAAAATTTTATCCACAACTGTCAAATAATATACCTATATTATTCAATCCTTGTTTATCAATTAATGACCTCTGTTACTGTTGCTAATGAAATAATATTGACAGTTCGATGAATTAATATTATTCATTCGGTATGACAAATTCAAATCTTTCCTGTCAAAAGAATAAAATCAAAATGACTTTTAAGTAATTTTATCCACATAAAAAGACAGACACTAATTTTCTAATTTTTCATACTTTTATATTCTTTTTAACCTTAAATTGTAGCTGAATAATTAGTCTTCAGATTTTCAGCTAAATGTTAAATCACTTCAAAATTTTGTTACAACAGTACGTAGCCTACCGATGGTTGCTACAATTTGTCTATGTTGATAAGCAAACAGTTTTTGAATTTGTCAAAGCAAAAATTCTACTTATCTTATAATTACAAAACAAATTTTTGACGAAATGTTGTGGATAAAGTATAGTATTCTACTCGCATGTAATGGCAATTACTCATTCGAATGATTTATATCACTCGCGTTTGCTCATGATGCAAACTTCATTCTCATGAGTAATAAGAATTACATGCTCATTGAATAATATACTATTAATTAATTTCAAATCAAAGTAGCAATAAGCTGCGATGATTTTGAAAATGATAACAACGCGTTGAAAATCGCGGCAACCAATATTTAAAGAACGCACTAGTGCCGTAATGCAAGTCAGTACTTGTCTGAAATGAGTGGGATATGTAAAATATTGCACGATCGAAAATAAAATAAATATATCACATATCGAAATTTTGACGCACAAAATATTGTTACCAGCCATATAGTAATGGCACATAAAGATATTACTTGAATGGACGTCACATGGATAAAGTTAAAATTGACGATGTAATCGAATGTAGGATTCGAACCAATATAGTTAACTTTCCGGAATTGACATTCATACAAGCCCTTCTTTCTCCCTGTGTCAAAACTAAGGGTACCATTATACAGCACCCGCATATTTGTAATAATAACAGTATAATTATTTAGAGTCGATGACATGTGTGTAAAGGCTATTTTGTATTTGACAAGTTGGGAATTAGTTTCCACCAAAATTTGAAAAGACTTTCAGTTTTCAAATGGTAAGGCAGGAATATAAATTATTACTATAATTCGATAGTGACACAGAGCCCCTCCCCCTGCTTGCTCCAGTGTCCCTGCGCCTTGAGAACTCTCGTTGCTGTGCGTGGAAATCATAACGTGATTACAGCGTTACCGACTTAATTATAGCTGAGGGGAAACTCGGTGTCACTCTAAGTTACGGTTATTGTTGTTAGATGACGTGAAGGGCCTTGTTGTGCACACCATCGTGTGTGATTCATGTGCAGGCTAATTGTTACTTACTCACGCTCTCGCGGTATTGCGGAAAAAACCTTCTAAAGGAGGTGTCTGTTTTTAAGAAGATACTATTTTTACTTTAATTATAGTTGGTGCGCCGATGTAATTACCGGCGTGAATAATTAATAAGTAGCATATACTCGAGTTGTAGAAATGAATTCATTAAAGGCTGCTTAAAGCAAGCTATCTTGAAGCTTAAGCTGCTTAAATAGATAAAAGCAAATCAGTGTTACGTGCCTTGATAAATTCTATGTTATTGTTATGTCTAAGTGTTCGATTAGATACACATTGTACTTAAAATCATACTTCGTTAACTCATTACGTATTGTAAATCCAAGTTAAAGTTTCACTTACATAACAATATATTCGGTTTCAGAAAAATATTATTGGTTTATTCAGAGTAACTTTAAACGTAAATTTTTTAGTATTTAAAATAATTTGTATATTTAAAATAAAGGATCTAATTTGAATTCACTTTCGTTATACTTTTTTAAGGAAGTACAGCAATCATGAAAAAGAAATCAATTGCCAGATTTTCACGGAAATCACCTGATTTCCTTTTGACCCTTCCAAATTACGTCTGTGTGAATGGATGTATGTGAGTTCGTATGTTCTATAACTCATAAACGAGAAAAGATAGAGTAACAAAACTGCTTAATTATAAGTTTCATTACAATGCGAAGAATTGAGTTTAGTTTCGAAACAATTGAAAAACCGGAAGTGGAAGTTTATTTGACACAAAAAAAAATAAATTCAGTTTATTTCGAATATGAAATTAGTTGCGAAAAAAGCTTTCAAATAAAACATGGTAGTATTAATATTATTTGCAATATAAATTGTACTTGTAATTTTTTCCTGCTTCCGGTTTGAATAGAGTGCTACACCCAAAAATAGGTAAATGGCGTGATTATATATTTATGTGTAATGAATATTGATTAAACCTATTGAGTTTGGTATCTAATTAAAGATTTTAAAGCGAAAATTTGCATAAAATGTCAAAAATTTTATTTGGACGATCGTCAATTGTTTTTTATACAAATTATTTAAATCCTACCGAATTTGGTATCAAATAAATATCGTCAATTGTTTTTTTTTTCAATTTAAATGAATCTTATCGAGTTTGATGTCAAACTAAATGATCTTAGAGAGGAAAGCTGGACTAAAATATAAAAAAAATTAATTTTGAGTGATCGTCAATTGTTTCTATAGTAGTTATTCTTATTAGAATTCCTTCGAGTATACTATCGAAGAGTAATTTAATGTTATCAGGTCATTTATCCATATTTGACATCACGAAATATGATATACCTATTTTTTTTAAATATGTACATAAATTTTCCAAGGTTAATATTTAAAAATTTTTAAATAATGATTTACTCAAAAGCAATTATAATTATATTTTCTATGATAAAACTTTTTTTCACTTCTATGCATAATATAAACAAATTGTATTTTATTTTGTTCATTTTCTCATTTAGTATTTTGATGCGTTTCTTGAACGTGTTGCTTACGATCTTTATAGAGTATGTTCCACCTTACGAACAAACTGCCTAGTCAGTTTTTGTTCTGTCAAAGTGGCTGAGGTTTCCGACATTGCGTTTCCTGTTGTACGGGGGACGTTAACTTGTCTACCATCTAGATGATGTAGTGGCACGTGAGCCAATTGTGTTTACTTTAGGAAATGAACCCAGAAAATGATTAGTCTTGGTATGTTATGCCGGTATTGTCGCAGTGTCGCGATTTCTCATTAGATACGCCACTGCGATGCGGCGTCTTCGTCTTCTAAGTTGTAAGCGGGCATCGGGCAACGGCAACGACCCACCTGCCGAGGTGTCCTGTTCACTTCCTGTCGGCGGTAATCTGGGCGCGCGCATTGTTCCCCTACCCGCGTCCCCACCACGGCGCGCGCTGGTGGGGTCGCGCAACGCTCGCGAGTGCGACCGCCAGTGCTCGAACTGGCGTCGCGTTGAACGTATGTCGCTTCCAGGAACTTACCAACAACGAAACCAACTGACGATCATGTGCGATATTCGATTGTCGTCAACGCTCATACCTTGTCGACATCAGTTCACCATGTGCACAACAATCGGACAGATTGGCACGGACATCATGTCTTCGTGTTGATTGCATGCTGAAATGAAAGTGCGCGAATTGTTTTGTTGGTGTGAAGTAAAAGTGTATTTTGTTTGATAAAGGTGGAGTTTTGTGACTGTTTGCTCTGATTGCGGTTCCCATACTTTGCCGGCAAATGCTTATCTCTCTTGTTTTGTTAAGATTAGTTTCCTTTTAAATGTTCTGTTTCCGTACGCGGTTTTTGCTTATCGCGTACTTTTATCGGACAAGTCTTGCTCAATTCTTTGTTGTGTTAAAATAACTTGATGACTTTATGTGTCTGGACGTTTTGAGTTATGGTCGCGATATTTTTTGGCTGACTTACAGCCGCACTATTTTCGTAATTAATGCCGAGAGTAATTGTGTTGGTTAGATGGGCCAGAAATTCACCAGGAAAGTAAAAATTCACACTGGGAGTTCTTGTTGGAAATTTACTTTTCTAACAAATCGTCTGTGCTGACGCGAATATTTTCGGTGTAATTTATCAAGGCACGAATTTCACATTGCAGCACAATATTATACAGCAACACGTCGTGTTTAGCTTTCAGAAAAAAAGCGTTGAAAATGCGATAATTTATCATTTGTTTGTTCGTAATAATTTTATTTTCCCTTCTCGATGCGATTCACTTGGATGCATTTGGTAGATTGCGAGTTACGTGTACCGGTCTAGCAATGCGTGGACGTTAGTTGTCGGTGTTAATAGCCTCGACCGCATCCACTTAACCTGGTTTTCATCGCGCGGTGGCGTACGTCTTCGCCTCTACCTGGAGGCAGATAGATTTTCCGTGTGGCGTTCGTACGTTCGTTCGTTCGCGTTTCCCGAGAGATTTATTGGCCGTGGCTGCCCGGCTGCTGATTTGTGACACCCCTGACGTATTTGCCAAGGCGCGAGGCGCACCCTTGATTTACTGACGCCCCCGCCGGCTTTTTGACATTTGTTGTTTATGTAAATCACCGCATCCTCAGAGCTTACAGTCACTTATGTGCCCCTCTCTCTCTGTCTGTGTTTCAGTTATATTTCCGTACTTTGTTCTGTGATTGTTATTACTATTAGAAATCATATTTATTAAATGTTAGTACTTATTTTGTAAGTGAGCCCCTATTTATTTTTGAATAGCTGTGATTTAAAGTGATCCTTATAAATAAAAACTATATAAAAGAACGCATGTGACTTTTCACGGGAACACACTCTATATTGGAACTGCTGTGATTATCAAGTGTCCTAATTGTTACTTTCGTAAAACAGAGGTTCTAAACTGACCAAATACAATAAATGTGTATTTATTTGTGGAATATAATACTGAACTGCACGACCAAGCTTCAGTGCCTTTGACGTGGAGATCACAACGATTTATTTATCTAAAATATTTATCAACAAATCCGCAGTGAAGCAAACTATCACACCAAAGATATCGATCATCAAATACCTATTTATTACCCACATATCAACGAATTTATTTACCAAACAACAACAATAACAACAAGAAACCCGTGTGACCAATTTGACCAAAGTATATCATCACGCCTTACGCGAAATCAAAGTGTCTTAGTGAGAATAATAATATCAACAACCACAAAGTTACTATAATATTTACCAGCCTACTCGTGTGCATTCTGTGATACACGTGAGTGACTCGTGACTGTGTACCGGGATGCGCTATTGCTGCTAAGCGCGCGTCGCCACCATGGTAGTCCTGCAGGATAACAGCTCGCCGGTGCAGGCGCCGTGCCCCCTTCTCGACCCGCTGGAGGCCTACAGGCAGAGCGCCACCTGCATGAAACTCCTCCCCAAACGCTTCATCAGCATACACCAATGGCTGGGGCCGCTTTGTCCCAAGGAACTCAAAGCACAAATTGTAAGCACATTCCCTACTTTCTAACTTATAAACTACCGCTTAAATTCAATTCTGTTCGGACACATTCCTAACTTCATTCTGAAGGCCGAATAAGAACTAAATTATGTTAATGACCGAACCTTTTTTGGATACGCGAACTTCTATTTGAGTAGATCAGGAAAGTAAATAAATAGTTTTAAATGTAGTATATTCAATAATAGTAAAAATTATGATGATGTTCTTCACGTCAAAATGACTTAAAAATATGTGGAACTGTTGTAGGTTGGCAATAAATGGACAGAAAAATACGCGTTCTTAACCTAAATAAATATTTTGTTATAAGAAAATAAAAAAAATAATTTTTTTTGTTGACCTTTTGGCGAATTTTATTAGACGTTGGTAATAAATCGCAACTTTTTTAAACATCTTCCATTAAAAATAAACAGTGATTATAATTTGTCGGGAGTGAGTTGTGTAGGCTTAGGGGTTATTTGTCAAAAGTATCGAAGCAAGCGTACCTACTGATAATTTCCACATAAACGTAATTTGCACATCATTGTTTTAATACCGCTGAAAAACCATCCTTTTTCTGAAAGTTTTACCAAAAAATTGTTATTTGTTTAACTAGGTAAAATAACAAAATTGACCTCCCGTACATATGTACTAGATATAACAGAAGTTTAAAAAATATTATTAATTATTAAGATATTTGAGTTTTAAAGACCCCTACAATGACGTCAAAGTATTATGGCGCATACCTATCCTATTCTAAATTATTTGTATTGAGCTGTCAAAATAGTTCGCAACTAATTTCTAGGTTTTTTTGTTTCACTTTGAATTCATAAGTATATTTTAAATAGATACAAAATATAATATTTATTTCTAACTAATAAATATTACTTTAGTCGAGTCAGCGAAATTAAAATGACATAGGTTAGCAAAAATTATCAGTGGTAATCAAACATTTGACTAAAATAATCTTATTGTTTATTCATGTTTCTTCCAGAAATAAATGGAATTCATGTATATTTTAATTATTTACCAAGGAAAGTTATTGTAATTCCATTTAAATAATTTTCCGAACAATAAATTATAACATTCATGCGACAACAATTATTTACAATCTCTACTGTTTGAGATCCAACAACGCCACTACGTGACGTCACAACATTTAAAAAAAATAATTGTGGCTTAATGAATAACAATTAAGACTTTTTTAAAGTGCAGATAGTCTTCAATTTAGATATAGTTTAATAATTTTTTTTTAATGGTGAAATGCCCAATTTTATTTTAGAAAATCTTTTATATCATGTAGGAATTAAAATTTTCGAGAAATTTTGTTAATATTATATTTATTTTAATCATTTTGCGTGAAATTATCATCAACAATTTAATCGAACAAACTCTATTTACAAATATTAAGAAATTAAATACAAAGTTTACAATGTAATATTGATAATAATGTTTAGCAGAAAATGAGTCGACAAACAAATACAATTTAATTAACGTGACGTATGATTTCGTCCACATCACACTTTTTTCCAATTTGTCACAGCAAATTAAATTTTACCTCAGCCGACCTTTTCAATTAGATTAGGTAATAAAATTATCTATTGATTTCCCTCGAAATCCGGTTTTCCAATTAAATTCCTCGTACCAAACTTCAGTTACGCTCGTCAAAACATACCAAAAAAAAAATCGAATCGTTTAATGCGTTTGACAGTATCATCAGTGATGCATCGTCGCGAAAAATGATAAAGAAAAAGGCATCAAGTCCTTTACGCCAATCACAAAATCAATTTTGCCGGCGGGTCCGTCCCCGACGCGTCGTAAATGAGCGACGCGTATCGCAGGCGGCGGCGGCGTCGGCGGCGACACTAGTTCCCGAGGGACGGCAGCAGCCAACACGTATACGACGCGCACGAGAGCTCCCTATAAATTATTTGAAGCCGAATCGGGTTACGCTGCTTGTTCCCTTGGCTCTTGAAAATGGAAAATTTACTCGCTTGGAAGAAAAATGTACGGCGAAATTTAATCGTGCACGACAAACGAGTGAAAATGAATTGTTATTGAAAGTAGCTCTCGTCGAACGGTTTTGACGTTTGAATTAAAAACATGACTTACATTACTGATTTTTATGCGCCCTTCAAACTGAGATTATTTCTTCATTCAATTTCGCCAGCTACGCTTCCGCAGAATTTTAACAAATATTCACTTTTGCCTCCAAGAATTTAAAGAATCAATTTCTGTGCTAAATACAGTGTATTTCAATTTAGTAGCTCACCATTGGTAAATTAGACAAGAATATGGACAAAAACTTATTCCATTCATTCTCTTTTCATTTTTCAATCATTTTTAAATAATCGCATACCAAGAAAAATGTTTCAAACAAAAATGAATAGTTATTTGTGTATTAAGGGTGCAAAATGCTGCATTTTAGCTCGAGCATAAAGCTTGAAGCTCGAAGCGCAGTTGAGAGCTTCAATTATGCGAGAGCAGCAATGCCATTTTGCACCCGTAATACACACAATATTTTTCCTACAATTTTCTTAAAATTCAAATAAAAGAAATTAATAACATAAATATGTAAAATATTTCATTCACGACAGTGAATTATGATCTATATTCTATAATTCAGTCTTGTTCATCAATCACAGCCAGAAATCCATAATTCACGGTCATATAAATGCGTGATGTGGATCACCAAGCAACGGTTGTCGGACAGTTGACATGTAGTTAGTTGACATTGTGTATTTTGATGTCGTTTTTCAACGAATTTAGATTATTTTCAAAAGTGATTTTCGAATTTACAAGAGTAGAAAAAGTATAGTATTATATTCAGGATTATGGTCATTATTCACTCGGATGATACATCTTTGTGAATAATGACTATCATAATATTTCATGTAATATTATACTATTATCATGGAGTCATGCTTTCATTAGTTTTCTTTTAATTAAGACCAAAACGACGTGATTCTATTTATGAAAGCAAACTTCCGTCCAAAAATATGACACAGGTATGAAATAAATCATTATACCTACATTATACGTCACTAATGATGATATAGTAATGAAGAGAGAAGCAAACTTTCATCCAAAAAAGCGACCCAGTATGAAATACACCATGGTACGTCATACGTCCAGTAATGATTTTTACAGTACAGTTTCAAAATTCATACCGTAAAAACTCATTTACCGAAATTATAAGTTAAATATCTATTCCGTGTAAATAATTAAATACTAATTTTTGTACGTCTAACGATGAGTTTGTGAATAATTTTTACAGAAATAAGTCAAATTGGTGAACCTCTAAATTGATTTATACTGTATATTCGTAGCGTCAAAAATTATAATATGTAATGTAACTACATAAATGCAAGCAATTAGTATGTACAACATAGTTATCGTTGCTGATTAAATATGGAAAAGCAGTTTTTTGTATGAAGGACTGTGCAACGACCTCTTGCAATTCTTGTTTGTCATTATAAGTTTTTTGCGTGAACATTCAAATAGTTAATTTACCGGAAAAATGTTTCTAAATTCCTATTTCCGTTTGTTAGACTTTAGAGAAAAAAACTAATAGAATTACTGTCGTGACATATCAAAACAGAATAACTCCATTTACCTAAAATAAGGGCAGCATTGTGGAAAATTGTTGTAGCATAAAATACCAGGGTTTGGCATTACGCGTTTCCGATGATCCTGGGGGATTTGGCGGCCCGACCTTTCTGCAATCTGAAAGGTCTGACGGATAAGGATAATATATCCCGCACTTCGGCATAGTTTAGGGCGCGATCGCGTCACTCTAATTACATGGTTGGTATTTTGCGCCTCATAAACCACGTCTTGTTGTTAGCGACGTTTGTTGTTTAGCGCAACGACCAAATTACTTTGGCGGCGAATTGTTAATTGCCACATTAAATTTTGAACGGGGTATATAATTGGCTGAAAATAATTAATTAGAACTGGCGAGGATGGTTCTATTAAAATTGCTGGTTCAGTTGACATGAATCCCGTTCACAAACAGGTTTTAAATTCATATTTTTATTATACGTGTTTATGTCTAGCTTTTTATTTTATTTAAAATGCATTTTTTGACAGCTACTAGTCAATACAATAATATATATTTATGAAACAATACACAATTTAGTATTTTCTGGACGAGACAATTTAGGGGCCGAACGAGCGGAGTGAAGTGAGGCACATAAATGGGCGAGTCAATAAAATTATTATGTACCTGTTACACACAATTTTTTTTTTTTGTTGGACTGCATTGCAGATTATTTTTCTTTATCTTAGAATAACATTTATACTTAACACAGGACGTTGACTTGAAAAATTTTATAGTTTACAACATTGTTTGGTTACCAAGTTGTTCAGTGTTTATTTTGAAAAAAATATGCAAGCCAACATTTCACATCTAGTCCATAAAGATCCATTTTATGGCCGTTCAGAAGTATTATAAACAAGTGATTATAATTTGTATTGATTATATATTTGTACTACATTACCTAGTGTTGTTATAGTGAAACAACAAATAGACGATTTAAAGAATTTAATACAAGTTAAAACAAAATCATCGCACTCCACTTTATATAATAAATTGATTAGAAATTTTCACAAACCAACAGATTTATTTTTTTTAAACATAAATCACAAATTTGTTTTTACATAACAACTGCTCAACATACGCATAGCAACATAATTTGATGGCGATAACTTTCAAAAAGGCATTAAAAATAATCACAAAATTAATATTAGTTTGGGTATTTTATGAGAAGTGTTTTAGCCTCGGTTTTAGCGCTGTATAATGTTCTAAAATTATTTTACAAAAAATGTTTTGAATAGAATTTACAGAGAAATATATTATCACCTACTTACATTTGAAATATTAAAAAAAAACAATAGTTATTTGTCAAACTAGAGAGGAATGCGCTTCTTTTTCCCATTCGAGTTCGAAGTTTGCCTCATGAGCACAGCGAATGAGGCAATTCGAGCGAGAATGGAAAAAGGACTTTCCTCTCGTGTTTAGACACAACATTTTTTTCACTACATGTTTCTAAAAACGATTTGCTCGGACCTAAAATACACTTTGAGAACACAACTGGTACGTTAAAAGTTGGGTTATCAGATGCAAGGCGGGGTAGCAGTTTTGCCAATAAACCAATTTTAAATATAAATTAAAGTTATCAAATTGAGATTTAATCTAGAAAAAGAAAAATATAAGACACAATTGTAAGACAATTTAAAGTATGTATATTACTAAAATAAGGATTTTCAATTAAATTAGACAATTATTTATAGTTTTTACAATATATTTTTTGTAAATAATATTCATATTGGTAACCTCACTAAAGAGGAAAAACACATTTTCCTCACTATTTCTGGAGAAGAACGATGGGATTTCCAGGCATGTCGAGAAAAAAATAATTTTATAACAACACTAAAACCGAGATTCGAACACTTCTCTTAAAACACCCAAAAACAGAGCCCTGGTATTTTGGTGTCTAGTTAAACAAATAACAATTTTCTCACGTGAGAAATATTTTCATTGTATATTTATTATTCAGTGTGTTTTGGAATTTACGCCGACCACAAAAACCAAAGCGGAAGAACAATGATAAACTAAATATAACTATCGCTATCCGAATGGCATTCAGATTTATAGGTAGTCGTAGTAGAATAAATGTTTTATAAACTTGAACACATCTCGTCGGATTAATTTAATCCAAGTAAACTCCCTCAGCATTATAAAATCTGTTCTCGAGACCATCACCATCTGTCACAGTCCATATTGCGGGATCCCACAAAAAACCGTCATATCAGCGCGTAAATCCCTGTCAGCTCTCAATGTTTGCAGCACTTTTCTTCATCTAGTCTAGTAGTGTTACTCTCTTCCTGACTGAGTCTGCGAGTTCCTTACGAAGCAAGAGCAGAGGCCCCAGTGAGGCTCGGAGTACCGGCTGAGTGCTAAGAGACCGGACGCGAGCTTATCTCGGTTGGATTTATTCGCGTATTTCCGGAAGCGGATTATCGGTGGCCACTGCTCTTGATAAGGACTTGGTGACTTGGACTGTACCTTGTTCTTGTTCTACCGGTTTCAACTGGAATTTATGTGTACATACAAGTACACGTGTATTTGTTTATTGTTGGGTTTTTAAACTCTGTAATGATTGTAGTTTTTAAAGCCCGGAAATACATTTTTCTTGTAGATTTTCTACTTGATTGTCGATGTTTTTTTTTAAATCTGATGTGGTCACCAAAGTATTATTTTATATGTATCAATTAAGGGGGAACTTAGTTAGTTTAGACAGTTTGAAATTTCTATTTTTTTTATTCCATACTTTGTAAAATTATTCAAGAACATGTCGTCCAAGTTTCATAACAAAATTTCGATTCGTTCCGATGTTATGAACACTATAGTGAAAGAATAATTCGAATTTTTTCAAACTTACTGAATATTTTATTCATGTTATGAAGTACATTTAGTAATTTTTTTCAAGTCATTGCGAAGAAGTGTTGATATATGGTGCTGCAATAGCTAATTAACAGTTTAAAAAAGATATCAAACAATCATTCTACAAATTTGCATGAAGATTCTTTATTCAATTACGCTCGACGTGAACTAAACTCTGAGATGATGTTCTTGTCAAAAATATTTTTTTAATGTAAAGAAATGTTGAAAAATCGTAGGTACCATTGAAACATGCAATTTTCAACTCTTTCGATTGTAATTTAGTTCATAATCTTTAAAAAATATGTTCTTAATGAAATTTCAAAACCGTAGAACCGTAGTGATTTTAAAACTGTGATTGCGATCTTTCATTGGCTACAGCTTATAGCTCGGCTATTTCCGGCTGAAATGACTTGAAAAAATTATCAGATGTGCTTCAAAACATGATTAAAAATCATGATCCTAAACTAGATATACAACTTATAAACGCTACAAAATGGAGTAATAAAAATTATAGCCAATACATTCTACATCTTTTTGAAAATAACAAAATTTACATTCCGTAACTTGAACATGTACATATCAAATATGTAATTTCAAAATGATATCTTTTTTAGATTTGCCGAAAGAATAGTCGTACAGACGTTAACGTTAAAATTCACTATCGAGAATTTGTACCCGTCATAATACCTGTCTTACATATTTATGTGCGGGAGGTAACAATTGACGATTATTCATAGTAACTTAATATTGTAGTGCAGCATTCCTTTGTGAAAACTTTAATTGGACACCAAACTTGTTTTATAAAAAAATACTTCAAATAAAAGTGGAAGATATTATATTTCTCTGTAATTTCTATTCACTAAAACCGAGGCTAAAACACCCAAAAGCAGAGCTCGTGGTATCAGCCATTATGTACTAAAAAACATTGAAGCGAGCAAATGAACAAGTTATAACTAAAAATTAATTAAGTCGAAATCGCAGCAAGCTAGAGATTGAAGTTATAGTATAATCCAAATTGTATTTTGTTTAGTAGTCCGTGGAATTCTGTAGTGAAACGTGTGTCTAGGTAGTGTCCTCATCAAATTTGCCGATTAAAAGGTCAGTTTTGTTATTGTCAACCATTTACGTTATTAGGAAAATGTTCAGAAACTATTCCTATACATTTTATCTAAAAAGTAAAAATGGGTTCAAACTAAACTCATGAATTCATGATATATTTATATTTGTTCGACATTGAGACGTGTGTAAATAAGCGTTGTTAATACAATTCTAATAATACAGATTGTTATTGTATTCAAAACAATTTTACTTACAAATATCTGAATAGTTCCAACAAGTAGCAGCAAAAAGACCAAGGTTACAATTTCATATGTTAAATGAAAGCCCGTGCAAGTTACGCATTGAATAAATCATCATTTTATGACTATTTTATCAATATGTGCTGATAAATGCTCCACTTATTATATAACCCATAGTAATGTATTTCAAGGTGTGTTATTTTAACAATAGTTTCGCTAGTAGTCATTGTAACATATTTATGTGAATTATCGCGATTTACTTATATTATTTAGTCTAAACAATCGCTAGTTATGTGTAGTTTAATTGTACAGGTAAATACTAGAAACGTTTTAGTTATTTCCGCGGTTTCATTATGTAAATCATGCTAAACTGAGTCACTCACTGAGTAATAAATAAATACACCTATCTGTGTCACACCTTAACCTAACCCTAAGCATGACATGACGACTCATTTATCAAATTTAACTCGTCCTCCGAATCCATCTACGGCGAATGGTGTTAGAAGCCCAACATCCGTTCGTTCGAGGTCGTTGATCCACTGTCAATTTTTTTCGGTTGATTTGTGATTTCGTTCTTGTTTTGGTTTTTTACGGCGTTAGAACAGTTCGCGGTTACTTCTTTATTTACTCGAGAGGATACGAATACCGCTGTCGCCGCGAGGCGTCGAGCGTCGACTAACGGGACTGGTTCAAGTTTAACGGTACCATCCGGTCAAGGAATGCACGGCCCGTTATTAGGTCAACCGTATGTGTTTTGGAGATTTTTTCTTTTATTATTTTAAGTCTTTGTTGAAATTGATCGGAATAAATTGCTACAACGGTTCTACCAATTATGTAATATAAGGAAAGGCCTCGTTGTTTTTTTCGACTTGGTTTTGTCGGCGAAATGTAGCTCGATTGGTTTCTAAAGTACTAGAACATTTTTTTGATATTGCGTAGGCCTGAATTAGGTTGCCAGAACTACTGCGTTTTATTGCTTTGCTTTTCATTTAAGCCTAAAGCCTTTTTCACAATGAAAAAATTAACTAAATTATTCTGAAAACGTTACCAAATTCGTGAAGTTAATAAACCGTGCATTTATTTATTTTAATTATTAAAAAAAATCTCTTGCGTGAACTCACAATTTTCTTATACATATAAATTTAAATTTGATTTTTCAATCATTACACTTGTCATGTATTGAAATAAAATATAAAAGATTGAGAAAAAAAGTCCAAAATACTCAAAATAGGGTAAATGACCAGATAAAATATCTTCCTCCTTCAGAAAGCTTTAATTTGATACCAAACTCGATAAGGTTGTAAAAAAACAATTGACGATCGTTCAGAATTAATTTGTAATATTATATTACAGCTTTAATTAATGCGACCTTTAATTTGACACCTAACTCGATAAGATTCCATTAACGATTATAAAAAACAATTGACGATTGTTCAAAATTACTTATTGATATTTGAGATCAAGTCTAAACATTTTCCAAAGCTTAATACTGGAAGCAGATACTCGAAAATTACTAATAACATTTTGTATTCCAAATATAACTAATATATTTTTTGCCGAATGACATTCAAGGTGACACTTTATGAACTGCTAACAGTCTGTAAAATGTCACTTTTGCTACTTCGGCTGTAAAAATATTTTACTTGTTACTCCATTTACCCAATCCCTCTATTACGTTTGAAAATTAATCTTTAGAAGTTATTAATTGACAGGTGTAACGTACGTGTAACGTTTAACCAGAAGTCAATCTGCAAATTTTTTCATTGTGAATGAGGCCTTAATCTGTAGCTCGTTAATTTTTTAATGGAACGATAATAAGGAAGCTGGTCAGCATCGTAAAATTCTAACGGAATTCTAAAAGCTTCTGTTATAATTTTAGCTAAACAGACCGTACGAAATTGTTTCAAAACCATGTAAATCATACAATGTACCTTCGATGAAAATAGCTTGAGATCTTGGTAAGCATCAAACTGAGTCATTTTGTTTTTGGCATCTCATGTTGACAGCTACGTGACACACGGGTCCGTTATCTTTCGCCATGTTTACTCCTCATACGTTCACGTAGGAGACAATACTCACAATGTGTCAAGTTCGAAGTTGGTCATGTTTGCAACTTCTAATCAGCTTTGCCATCCAGAGGAGGATTCTCCAACAGTCTTCGATGTTCTGCTCTAGCATTGCTTCTTCATTCTTGTCGAGCGCTGGAGTTGAGTAGTGAGGGTCTTTTACTAAGTGTGGAAGACAACAAGAGGAAGAGATAATGTTTGTTTACAACTGATAACACGGTTTCGATGTTTGATTTAGCTATTGGTCACGTATTTAGCATTTCGTGCTTTCTGACAGCAAATAGAAAGAGTTGAAGAGTTAATTACCGTATATTTACGTCGTAATTCCGTAGCATATTGTATGCATGTTTTCATGCGATTTATGATATAATATTATTGTCCATACGATGTAACTTAGCGAGTTGGAGATGTATAAACATTACAAAAAAATACTACCTATGATTTGTGTTCAAACTGTGCGACATTTAAGTAAAAGAAAATTTTTGACAAAACGCATCATAGGAATCGTGGACCAAACTGCATTCCTTTTGTTCGCAAAGCTACATCGTCCGGACAATAAACATATTCACATGAAAATAACCAAACATTTTGAATTACGCGCCAATGGAGATATTTAGTGGTATGCGGTTGACAGCATTGCGTTGCGCATAACCTCCTTTGTATCCACATGTTTTTGTATTGTTAGTATCTCTTTCAGTTTTCGTGACATTGTTATTTGAGTGCAACGTGTTTAAGTGTTAGAAGAGATTTTTGAAATGTGCAATTTTCTGGAGCAACAATGCAACATAAAATTTTGCGTGAAACTGGGAAAAACTTTCACAGATATGTTTCACTATTGAAATTACGAATGGTTTTCACGATTTAAAAGTTGGCGGCAGTCGACTTCCACGTACATAAAATCTACGATGTCTACTATCAAGGCGTTTTACAAGGGTTAAGTGTAAAAATTCGCAAAAAGAGACTGGAGTTATGGCGAAAAAACTCATGGTTTTGTATCACGACAATGGACCTGCATATTCAGCTTTGTCAATTCATCAGTTTTGTGACTTGTCTCTATGCGATTATTTGCTATTTCCGAAATTAAAATCAGTGCTAGAAAAATGCCGTGACATCAAAGCAAATTCAGACTTTAAAGGCTATTTTAAATGAAGCTATCCAGGACTGTTTTGCGAAATAGAAAAGACAAGAACCAATAATCTGTAAAATTAATTTTAAAAATTGAGTTATTTTCTAAACAGACCTGGTATAAGCGAAACAGTTGTCTTTTAGACAGCCAAGGTTGTAAAGTTTATTGAAATGAATTAAAACATTCCAAGTTGAAATTAATCTTGCTCAATGTATCAACACAGATTTATGATACCGGTAGAATCTACATTTCTACTCCAATAAAAATTGATTTTATCCAACGGTTAATACAATATTAACTGGTAGACAGTAAACAACTAGTGTTAATGTTACTGACTGTGGCTCGTGCTAAAAGACCATTGAACTCTGCTTTCTCTCACTAAAACGTACAGCACAACCTAAACCCAACGGTCATATGTCTACGTGTACATTACGAGAAAATAGCTTACACATTCTAATCATAACACTTCTACGCAGAACAGCTCTAAATTGGTTAACTGGAAAATAACAGTACATTTAATAAGCAACACAATTTTTCCACTGTCGTAAATATAAGGTTTGTGATAAAATAAATCACGTTCTCCGATAAGTCAAATATGAGAAAATTGCGTGATAAATAACAATATAACCATCACGCCTTTTCGTCATTTCAGTTCAATAATGTTACATTACGAGGAATGAATCACACAAAGCTCTTAAAATGGTTGAGAAGTAGAAAGTAAAAACAATAGCTCGAAATATGCATAAATTACCCAACAAAACATGTCTGCACGTATAGTTTCATTAGCCACTTCTTTTCACATTATGCCACCTCAATTTAGAAAAACATGCTTCAAATTGAAATCAAACACAAAACAGTAATTTATGTAATATAAACATTTTAATCGCCACTTAAATCTTTATGATTCTGTAGCTTATAAACATGAAATCACCAATTTAATTGTGTTTTGTTTTCAAATATCACAATACGACTGCGAATGATTATATTTTATTTAAAGGGAGAATATAATTTATACGCGTTATTGTATTTTGAAAATTGTGGATCATGAAATCACCCTTTCGAATTGCTCAGCTGGTAGTTGCCATGTTAACTTTACCTCTGTGGTTCCCCCTCCACTAATCTTTTAGGGTCGTGAATTAACAGCTGGTAACCGCATTTTACGTACAAAAGAATAAAAATCGCTTACTGAGTTCTGCGAAAGCAAAGTGCCACACCAAATATGAGTAAATGACATGATGATATTTGTTTAATCGTTACAAGTAAAATTTTGAATGTTAAATGTAGAGTTATTAGTGTTTTTTCTTTTTACATCCCGCCCACATATATGTGAGGGAGGTATTGTGACGGGTCAAAAATTTCGAAAGAAAGTTTACAACACCATTTAGAGACCCTAGAATACGATTTCACTATTTTCACGATGACGACGTTGTTTGTGAATGTGTGTGACGATTTTGGTAATAATTTTAAACTCAGTTTACTTGGAGGTCTATCAGATTTTTCATGTATATATATATATATATATATATATATATATATATATATATATATATATATATATATATATATATATATTATAAATTTTGTTTTAAAAAAAAAGTGTTCAGAATAATATTAGCTACAATTATTATTTGAAACATTTTTGTCCTTTTTACTTGCTTTTAGAATTAAAAACTTAAAACATAGATAATTAAATATCCTTTGTTTACATCTGTTAACAGAAATCTTATTTCTTAAGATGGCATCTACCATATAAAAATTAAACAGTTGAAACAATAACCATTTGACGGGAAATTTTATGTCTACAGAGTCACACACTATTTACCGTAGAAATCCAAGAATATTGTCACTTTAGTCACATTAATGCAGCATTTTCCAGCGCTGTGATTGGCCTTTTTTTAATAATTGCTATCTCAATAAAATATTAGGAAGAATACGCGAACAATATCAAGGATCATTTGGAAACTTCGTAACCAATTGCATCAAGATGACCCATCGATTTTCGTTCAACATGATGCTCTTTTATATTTTTCTAAACTGTTTGAAAAGTCCCGAAGTATTAAGTCTGTGATTATAGACGAATTTGTAGAAGCAAATTATAAAATAAGTAAAATAACTATAATAATAATAAAAACTACATATAATCTTATAAATTTAAGGTGTTTTCAAATTGAAAGCCTTTGGCATTGACGCGTTGAAACTGACGTTTGTCAGAGGTTTGGAGTAACTTAATTTTATTTCGATGAAAACTATAGTTTCCAGGATCAAAAATTATTTATCCAACACCTCTCAATAAATGCTCTATAACTATAAAGTAACAGATTACCCACTAGTGGGTATAATTTTGAGAAAAGTCACTAGCGAGTATTTTTTTATTTATAACAATAATAATAACACACAACACCTTAATAACCACTTCTATTGACATTTTAATTTTAAAAATCACTGTCAAATAATATTACTTAAATAAATTTTTGATTATTAAGAGATGTGGGATAAAACGTTATACTTCACACGTGGGCAAAGTGGTATTACCCACTCGATAAAATGATCACACTCAGCCTTCGGCTACGTGTGCTAAAATTTCTCTCGTGGATAATTTCTTACTTTTCCTACTTGTAAGGTAAATAAATATTATATCGTAATAAAAAAGAATACAAAACTTATCTATGTACGTACATCTAAAAGTCCAATATATAAATTATATCGGATGACATTTGTATTTATCTCTTTCTCGGCAGATATATCCATCTTTCTCCTACCAAAACTACGTCACTTATTCCTTTTTCGAGTTTTTAAAAATTAGTTTCTTTAAACTATAAATAATTCAGAGAATTTAAAGAAATATGAATAGTCTATTTTCTTGTTTCGAATTATATATATATATATATATATATATATATATATATATATATATATATATATATATATATATATATAAAGAATAATTAAAATTTGGTCAGACCTCATTGAATTCTGCTATATTACAGTAAATTTCCAGTCGGCCACTGAGGAATTTTGAAAAGTTTCTGGTATAGCTAGAGTAAATAATGTATAATTAAGAATGCCAGAAAAAAATAATAAATTTTATTTATGGTTAATAGTGAAATATTTCTGAGGCAATATATCTTTCTGGTTACGGGTATATTGCATATGCGTAGCTCGCCGATAGAGTTGCACAAGCATCGCCCAAAGCCGGTGCATTTTTCTAACCGCTTTTGCTGTCATGTTACGCGACCAAAACAGCAGCGGTTTAATTGCTCGCTCGGCAGCGCGGGTGCGTTTCATACTTTTTGTTTTTCTGTCCTGTATTTGGTTAGAGAAATTGTAGGCTTCCGTGATTTCTACACCATTTAGGTATGACGGAAAGGAACTGGTAATTAGTTTGTAATTGGTTTCGGCTTTGAATGCCGATAATGGGTTTGTTCTTGCACGCGAATTTTGGAATTGAACACGGCAAGTGATCTATGAAAAGTAGTCACGTCATTAACATGAATTTTGGCGTTGGGAACTTACTAGCACCTTTCTACCTCACTCCGAGTGCTTTTATCTGCGCATGGAGGGCATAAATTGCTTTACCGTCATTTATTATTTAAACGTGTTTCGCATAACTTTCAACTACCAACAGCAAACAAAAATACGAGGTCTGGCCAGAAAATTACCGAACATTTTGCATTAAGTGGTGTCAACGGAGATATTTAGTAATATGCTGTTAACAACACTCCTATAATTTTCGTATATACATACATACATACATACATGCATACATAACATCACGCTATATCCCACTTAGTGGGGTAGCACGAACCCAGAAACACAGTCAACCAACAATCAATCTCCTCTAAACATTCCTATCCTGACACACCAATTTCGCTTCGTCCACATTCATAGTGCGATTCATACATACTCGTTTATTCGTTCACTCAACAAACCATCAATCATACCCAACCAGTCATTCCTCGGACGCCTACGCAATTGTTCACCTTCAATTTCACCCACACATATTAGTTTCATCAACCTTTCATTCGACATTCGCTCAACATGTCCAAACCACCTCAACTGACTCATTCTCACTTTCTTAACAACATTCTTCTCAATCTTACACTCACCATACACCAATGTATTCCGTATACGAACACGTCTCGTGTAGCCACATACTCCTCTCAAATATCTCATTTCTACATCAGTTATACGTCGTTCTTGCTTCTTCATCCACACCCAACATTCAGAACCATACATCAATGTAGACACCAACATAATATTGTTATTTGAGTGCAACGTGTTTAAGTTTTAGTAGAGATTTTCTGGAGCAACGATGCAACTGTAGCAAAATAGGAGGTTACTGTATGGATAGGGATATTAAAAAGAAGGAAACTTTATTAAAGTAAAGGTGGAAAACCAGTCGTGGTTAAATTGGGAGCGTTTCAATCCTTCCTGACACTCAAAATACTCTAAAAACATGTAAAAATTCGCTTTATTAAAATTGCGTAACTTCTTATTAAAACTACCTTTTCGCTTGCACTAACTTACCTATATAATATATTAAACTATTTATTACTTAAACCTACGTAAAATACTTATTTT
The DNA here is from genome assembly GCA_963942605.1 of Poecilus cupreus. Classification (NCBI taxonomy): domain Eukaryota; kingdom Metazoa; phylum Arthropoda; class Insecta; order Coleoptera; family Carabidae; genus Poecilus; species Poecilus cupreus. The sequence goes on along the minus strand of OZ012719.1, from coordinate 15,714,551 downwards.
ACGTAGCACGCCTACATTTTAAGCCGGCTGACGAAGACTGTCTCCAGACACTATAAATACCAGGGGTCGTTTGTCTTAGGGGTTGCAGGGGGATGTCTATCGCATCTGAACTATAATTTCTAAAAATAAATAAAGATAACGAAATTTCAGAGCGTAGCAGATGAACGCATGAAACTGAGGAAATCGAAACTGAAATGCAAGAAAAGACCAGAGTTGTAGTGAGACAACTCATGGTTCTTGCACCACGACGAAGCGCCCTAAAACTCAGTTTTATCTATTCGTCTGTTATGTGTAAGAAATCAGATGACTGTCCTCCCTCTGCCTCCTTACTCGCCAGACTGTACTGAAAGGACGCCGTTTTCAAACTATTGATCAAAGCAAATGTGTCACAAACTGGAAACATCGCTAGGAAAAATTTGTGAATAGTTGAAGGGGGACGAAGACCTAATAATCTGTAAAATTAATAATGAAGTTAAAAAAATAAAGTTCGGTTATTTTCTGAACAGACATCTATATTTTTAGAAGCTGAAGTTTTATTCAATAATTCCTTTCACTCTGTTTTGAATGAGTGTCTTTATTGAATTCTAGTATATGTGCTACATGATTTATTATGCGTGAGTTCATGATTTCAAACTTTAAGTGAGGTTTAACAATTTGGATTTATGTAGTAACCTTAACTTACGATCACTTGACCAGTTTTATTTATGTCCGTCAAGTCTGGTATACTACCCTTGAACTTTAACATGTATGGAGATGAGACTAATAGCCCTTCGTGGCTGAGGCACCTTAGTAGATGATTTTTCTTTCTTCAGAAGTGGAATCTTCTTTGTGCATAGGCCGACAAACTGCTGTTCATAAAATGATTGTTTTTAAAAGCTACAAAAATATTTGCAACGTCAATAAACTTTGACTTGAATTGTACAATTAAAATTTGTAGATTTTAACGTCATTTCTTATTATTTACATACATGATAAGGCCAACAAATTAAAAAACCCAGTCATAGATTAAATATAATGAAGAAAAAAGCAACCTGGCATATTCTCTATGAAGTTGCTACCGCAACAATTTGCTAATTGTGACAAAAGTGAACAGTTTTTTTACAGCTAATGAAATATTCCCCATTAAACATGAAGTTTTTATACAATTTTGTCACTATTAGCAAGTTGCTACGTAACAACTTCGTTAGAGGATTGGGCCGAATACGTACCAAAATTTGATAAATCACAAAAACAATAAATAGAATTTGTACTTGAATGGGCGGAGTTAAGGCGTATTCTTGGCGGGGTCGCATATCGGTTTGTCGTTTTATATTTTGAGGATAAAAATACATTCTTAATGATTGATTGCTTGACTCCAACTTGAATAGTCTCTTAAGCTTGATTAATAATGAAGTAACGCAAGAAGTACTTAAAGTAGAAAGTAATGCAAACGAATTAGCTGATTTTATTGACTGTGCAATTTCTTATTCTTTCTTAACCTTCGATAACACAGATTTCAATGTTAAGTTCATCATCATCTCTACAATTCTTACATTACTTTACGGCAATGTAAATAATTCTGCGGTTTCTTCACTAGTGTTGGGGTAAATAATTAATTGGAATTTTGGTTTGTTATAATTACTTTTTAGCTATTGATATGTATATTTAAGCTTGACAGTTTAGTTTGACTAAAATGTGTACTTTTAATTATTATTTTTATTTTTGTAAATATTTCGTTCTGTCAGAATTACATTTATCCAAATCTCTGATATTAATTTGAACCAGCTTTATTCAAGTATTTTCCGCTGATAACTGTTTAGTGTTGGTATTTTGATGATGCAAGGACCAATTTTCCTGGATTATCCTTCAATTCAGTCAGGATTCACTTATTCCGAGTAACTCCATGTGATCCTCATTGCGTAATGTATGTAAATTTCCACAGAATCCATCAATAATCTGCTTTAAATGGCTATAACCTGCAAATTTCTCTTGAACATCCGATAACCGATATTTCAGTCTAGTGGAATAAACTCGGGAACTATTTTGCACGCCGTATAACAGCTAAATCGATCAGACTGCTGCTATTTGACCCGCAGCCACCAGCAGCAGCAGCTATTAACCCACAAGCTGTAAGAGCGATGACAACAATTAACAGCGTACATGGCGCAGAGCGGACCCGCGCGGCTAATATCCACGTTCCTATCGGGAATATATCGCTCTAATAACTAACACTATGTATTGAATCACTAGAATAGTTCAGCTTATCTTTCATACAAACTGCGTCCACACATTTTAACATGAGTTCACATTTATTAATTGCAGGAAAAACTGCATTTATTACTGCTTCTTTTGACAAGACCTAATTCTCTAAATACGTATTTTGTTGAACCTGAATTCTTGGATCTTCACCCCTGACTTGGTTGACAAGTTGTGTCATTGTGTTGCTTCTCTTTTAGTTCTATTAAAGATAAGAACTTAATCCGTATTTTTTTTTTGCAAGTAGATTCACAAAAAGGATTTACACAACTCCATTTTGATTATTAATCGTAACTTCATTTTCCATTATCAAAACATATTTATTTTAACTAAGGTTATAATCAAGATTGGTTAGCATAAAATTTGTCACATTTTGTTAATTTAATTAATTTAGAAACGAAGTTACAGATCATGAAAAAATTAAGATAGCGTTAAGGCTTAAATGATTTCATTATATTAAATAAGAACAATAGTTTTTTTAACTCACAACCTTGAAAACTACATTTGGCGAATATTATTCACAATCAGAAACTTACAATTCGCGCATTCGTGCGGTAAAATATACACAAAAACCTGCCTTTCCCCGGACATTCTACAGCAAAATCAACTTAAAAAAACAAAATTTCCATCGATAACCGATAATCTCCAATAATATTTTTAAAATGTCTGTACAAAATATTTTTTCAATTGTCATTTCATCAAATTCTCTGGAACTGGTAATTTCTTTGATTTTGCTATTGTAGAAATGTAAATTTTCGTGTATTTTGATTAAATTTTAATTCCGGTAAAAATAATTTTATTCGTTAGAAAAAGAATTGTATAAAGCTCTCGCGGAAAGACGCCATCCACGCATTCACGCAAATGAAGCTTTCCCTCACATCGGATTAATTTCGAAGAATATGAATGGTATCAATAAATATACAAGTTGTCTATCTTGACGATTTAGTGGTAAAGAAGATTCGTCACCTTCCAGTGCTCTTACCGTTTATTTCGATACGTCACAAGACAGGTTTCTGATAATTTCTACAAAAACAATTACTTATCGCTACGACTACTGTGATAAAGGTTTATCGTTACATTCTTTACTTTCTTTTGTTGACGAATTTTGTTTCACATCGTAAATGATAAGTTTTTTAGAAACTTTAGAAAAGCAATGAGTATTAAACATTATGTAATAAGATTTTGACTCTTTTATTCGGTGATACAATATTAAAAATTAAACACATTTGTTTAGAACTGACCATTATATAGCGCTTTATGTGTTCCAGAAAAATGAGGTACAGAAATTCGTATTTGACATGTAATAATTGTTATTTAATATGCGTGAACGAAATTCTTAGTTTCTTCACTCGTATTGTAGTATACTATTATTATAGGTTAAATTTACATATCTGTCAATTGTCAGTTAAACCTGCACTCAGCATTGTCAACCTTAGATATTGAAGTTGTAGTAAAGAACAGTCAAATGTATGTGTTATGTTTCCAACTTCGTCTTTGGAATTAATTAGTTCTTGCACACATACAAATTTATTATCGTACATCATACACCTGCCGAATTTTACTGGTTGAATAATTATTGTATGGTTGCCAACATTGCGTTGCTAAAATTCCTAGGGTATACTAATACCGATTTCGAAAATTTTAATGACGATTTAGGTGTTCTTTACTGCCGTTTTAAATAAAGGTAATTTTTTCCGAATATAACATTGTTAACTAACATCATGTTATAATTAATCAAGGATCAAGATGGCTTCGTTTATTGTTAGTTCACCAATGAAATGCTATTTCATTTGAAGTGTTTCAAATGAGTGACATTCAGACTGGGGTTCTGTTTGAGCCACGCGATAAACAATCATAAAGGTTTATCTATGTTTAATTGTAGTAAATAGTCTAATTAAATCTACTACGCTCTATTTGAACTGCGTTGCTTCCCGACATTGTAGAATATCCCCATCAATCCCATCCTTTATATTCTGAAAATAACCTCCAACAGTGTTCTACTTCCACGTATCCATGCGTATTGCGTCTCTAATTATTTGATCGCCATTATTCCGGTAAAACAACGAGTGCGTTTGGCACGTGTACAACAACCTGGACGAGAGTGGCGTGGCAAGTGGCATGACGCGTGACACGTGACGCGTGACGAATTCAGAGATGCAGCACGGACACGCAACGTCGCTTGTGCTTTATGGCTGTGTGCTTATATTGTGGGGGTTCTTAACAGCAGGGAAGGCAACTTCTGCTCGATACGATCAACCTAGTTCAATGAGACACTAGAGTAACCTGTTATTTACTACCGCTTCCACTACCACTACTACCACTATTTACAGTTGATAGGCCGCTCTTGTTTGTGACCAGAATACGAATAATTATACAACACGAAATGTTTACGTTTTATAGTATGTTAAAATAGAAGTTGTAGAAAGTAACTTACTGTAGCATGGGCTTGAAATTCGAACGGACGAATGCTTCATGAGCCTTCTTTTTTTGCTTAATTTACATCATTTCTTTATAAGAATGGAGGGTTATACAGAAGAAAATTTTCATGCGGCCATCTATTAATGTTTTCATTGAACCACGATGAAATTCACGTTGGCGAAATACAAACAACATGCTGTCAAAATGACAGTTCTTGAAATGATGCTAAATATCAAAAATAAAGTGTGTGTATGGTTTGTGCAATAGTGACTCCCGTTATTATTATAAAGAATATATGGTTAGTGTTTAATTTATTAAGTTTCTTAAATAATAAACTTGAAAAATGAAAACATAACCTTGTTAAACTCCATCTCAAACGTCAAAACATGGATGTTTGCATTGTGAATTTCCATCTCAACTTTTACCTCATCTTTCTCTTTCTTGCCTGTGACGTCAAAATCATAACCCTCCATTGTTGACAATTTCGATTAAAGAAAATTTTTGGTACAATGGTCATTTGTATATAAAAATATGTTGCATTGCGTCGCCTGAGCAAGGTCTGAAATGTGAATTTCCCAGGTCTCCTCCACTAGATAAACGTGCGAGAAATTTCGAAAGAAAACACTACATTTATAATAAAAAAGTATAGTGTCTCAAACACTCGTTTGCATAATAATAATAAAAGAAAAGAATGGAATATCAGGCAACGGCTTGGCAGGTAGCGTTAAAGCCGGATCACTCGATAACGCAAGTTAAGCAATGCTGCCAGAGGTCAGTAGTTGGATTGGTGACCGTTTTGCGAAAACCCATACCAGTGAACACTGCGTGCCGTTGTCACACCACCGAAAACGAGGTTCCGAGGCGGCATATAACCTCAGTAGTTAAGACCGATTAATAATAATAATAATATTAATTGAATATCAAATGAAATTTAATTTTTAAATAATAAATTTAGTGCATTTGGTTCACAATGTTGGCAACAATTTTTGTCTGTAATATTGCCAATAATTTCTGCCCGATATTGACAGTTCTTGATATCAATGAACTACATAACCAACAAACGTAATTAAGTTGTGGCAATGTAGATAAGAAATTAAACATGTTTGTTAAATTTTAATTTACAAGTGAATTTAGTAAATAAAAAAAAAAATGGTTTTTACAAATATTAGATGAATTATTATGTACCTGTGTTTATAATATTTATAATGCAACTTTGAGAATTAGCAAGAGTAACTTTTAAAACTAATTCGTTTCTTTATATGGACTATTTTAATTATTAGTTTTATACTTTTCGTACAGAAATATTGTACAATGTCTTACCTAAACTTGGCTTCCGTACTAGGTATATAAATCACTAATATATTTCAATATATTAATGCAGTCAGTCTGCATTAATAAGTGTGCGAAAATTTCATTTTAATGTCGAAACAAAGAAATGAAAATACAGTCGATGAAGTGATTAATTTGTAATAATCAAATAGTCTCAATTATTACTGTGCACCAACCTTCTCGAGGATTAAACTCATTTTGTTTTAAAGAGACTAAAAAAATAATCTAATCATGTATTATTTATTACTCTCCATTTATTGGTTTCAAAGTATTGTAAGTTTTCATTGTTTTCTCTCGATATAACACTACCGAACGTGTGAAAAAACGTAGCTCTTGTATCTATACAAACCAGCCGATCAACCATTCGCTCAATTTGTCGAAATTGTCCTAAATGAGTCCAGTAGAGAAAATACAATAGTTAAACTGTAATTGTTCAATTTTTTTTTTAAACAAATTTGTTTAGTTGTCAAGTTGTTTGCATTAGATTGGATGAGCAACCACTAAAAAAAAAACTACAAATAACATGAGAAGGTAAATATTTTCAGTTAATCTAATGACATATGCGATCAATTGCTGAAACTTTCCTGTGTAAACACAGCCTTAGACACGTGTTGTCGAATAATCTAACAACTATTTTGGGGTCGGAATTGATGTTTTTGGTAGCCGAATGAATTTTTTATACGTTCGGTTCATGGGGTGAATTAATGAGTGTTTGAATATTCCGAACCTGTTTCTGTTTGGGTACAAAAATAAATGTATATGTTGATTTGTCATTTTATTCATATTACCTAAAGTAGAATAAAAATCAGAATGTACAATTAAATTTTTTGAAATGTACAAATTGAATATTTTAATTAATCGTGTTACTCATTGCATTTATAATTCTTTTTTGTTTGACCGTACATTGTTAATTATTTACAGATTTTCTGTAATACTTTCCATATATGCACAAAATCCAGTATTTTTTTTCTAATGGAATTTAAATGCAACGTTTACCAATTATGTATTCAAAATCTCTTTCATTAAAACAATATATCGCATACATAAATTCCAGAATATACGGTTTATTTCATATTTTGCATACAAATACAGTTTGGAATACGCCATTAGAATTAGTTACGAGAGAATCAAATAAAAAGTGTCACCAACAGAAACCTGTTACGCTGACACCGACACCGACGTTATCTCACAGTTTCCATGGAGACGAGCTTCTTAACCTGCCTCAATCTGCAACATGTTATCCTCTTTCGCGGGCGTTAGCGCTGTTTGCAGCTTTTCACGTCAATGGGTGTCTTCTTTTTTTCGTCCTTCCCGCTTTGGGATCATTCTCAGACAGAGGTCTCCTCGGCTTACTCTTGAAGGCATAGTCGGCACGGTAATATTTAAGCTCAGTTGTCAGTAAATTGGTTAGTTCATGAATAAACATCTTGGGTGAAGATGCAATCAATATACTTAAAAATAATATAACCAATGATTCGACTATCAATCGTTATCATCAGGGTATGAATTATATACAGTGAAATAAAGCAAAATGTCGTCAATATACACACATCCTACTCAACATCCAACAGAAACTGTAGCTGTTGTTGAAAGGTTTGAAATTAGTAGAAGAATATCAGGATGTTTTGCTTAAAATAGATTAATCATTTCAGTACGTGGTTTCTTTGTAATCTTTTATCTTTCTGGTACTGTAGCAAGCCATTCATTTTAACTAAAACATTCTGAAGATTTTCTGCTACTTTTAAATTCCATATTTGGGTGGATAATTGGAAATACCCTATAAAAACCTGATACAGTTGTTGCCCGGTTGCAAAATGCGATAAAAGTATAATTGGAGTACCGAAATCTAACCTAACCTAATTTTTCAATAATCTAATGAATATAAGTTCATTAATAGTTATTTACGCAATTAGTGGGAAAGTTGCACAACGAGATCATAGATCCAGTTTGTTTATAACATTAGTGCGATAATCATGTAGTATCAAACGTATTGCGTACACGTTTTTCTCTATGATCGTTGGAATTTTGTCAAATAGTTAAATTGGTATGTTTTTTTTTTTATGATAGTAATGCGTTGAGATCACGGCAACCAAAAACAGTGAGGTAATATATAAAAAACGCACTAGTGCGTTAATGTGAGTCAGTATTTTTCTGATATGACTGTAAATTATAAAATTAAAATAGCAAAATTTTTTAATAAGTAAAATGTGCTGTCAGGCATCTTGTTTTTAACTTTTAACCCGTTGATGTAGTTAACAAAAATATACCTAGTTAACAACTGGCTGTAATATGATGATAAAAATTTTACAGTTGAATATTTTAAAATAATTAAATGCAAGAATTGGGCTTCCAAAATTAAAATATGCTAACTAGTGGTAGAAAGCTAAACTAACCATAAGGTACATAAATTTCATTATATTTTGAAATTAATTGTTATTTTAAAAAAATTAATAACAATAGTAGTTATTTTAAGAATATTCCAATGTAAGTCTAAAATTTGTTTAAGCCGTATTATTTAAATAAGATGTAAAAATAAAAGGTACATTTTATTTGTAGATTATAAGTTAAGATTGAATTTTCTCCAAAAAATCATATAAAAACAGGAAAATTTGCAGTGTGTATGGCAACAGTTCTGCTGCCAATAAAAGCAAACCACCAATATTAATGCAAGCATTCGCCATCATAAGATATACAAAATGAATTTGACTTGTACCTTTTGGGAATTGTGATCAACGCCATCTCTTAATAATTTGGAAGCCCAATAGATGACAATTTATTATTTATTTCTTACAATTAGTATTGCAGCAGTCTATATGTCATATGATAATATGTCAGCCATCTTGGACATCGTTAAATTGTAAGCTGAAAATAACTGTTAATACTTTGAAGCCTAGAATATTGTCATAATTTAGAATTAGGCATCCTTTTTTTATCTATAAATATTCCTCTTTGTCAAAGTGTTTTAAAGTTAACTACTAATAAAAGAAGTGAATACACAGATGTGTATTTCTTATAAAAGTTCTTTACAATATGAAAATAATACCTGAAAGTTGAAAATGGATATCAAAATTTAGGAATAATGAAACGGAATAATTCAGAATGTATCAGATGTTACTGGCGAATGCAACACGTTCGAAATGGGAAGCACCCAGAGCGCATCCACCATGTAACTCTAGCACTACTGGTTATTAATTGTGTCCATCCGGTGTTCATTTGTTAACAGCGCTCAGATGTCGAGAATCTGAAAAACCGAGTAATGATATGCAATTATGTAGTTGCGTGATTATTACGGGTATTTAATGGTAGACCGTTTCAACAAATTCCGATAATCAGACCGGGGTTTGATTGATAAATTGCGAGAGTTTATTGAATTTATTATAATGAAGTTTGAGCTTGATATATGATTGCTTGTGGAACGGGTTTTAAAAAATTGCGCAAGATAAATTACTCTAAATTATTGATTTTTAAGGCTTTTTGGAGGGCGGTAGTATGTTATTACCTCGTTGGAAACGCATCGAAGATATTTTTTTGAATATGTTTCCAGTGTAATTTTTAAATACTACTTTTTGTTTGTTTTTAAAGTACTTTTAAATGATTGATTTTTAAGGTTTTCGAGGTTTTATCTGGAGGGTATACTATTATTATGTACTTGCAAGAATTCTACTGGATTTCTTTCATTTTGTTTCATTCCGTTATCCGTTATTTGTTGTATTCAATTATTGTAGGAAATTGTCATTTTCTGCAATTTATAATAATGATTTGCATTTAATTGAGAAATAAAATTATTCATGACAATATATCAAAAATGCAAAAGTTACTTACCTTGATATAATATCCAACTAAGCTAATTTCTATATAACGACAATAAATTGAAAATCGTTGATCGAAACAAACGATCACGTCGTAAATAAAATATCACTAGAATAATTTCCTCATATTTGCTTATGATTATATGAGCATCTGAAATGGATTATAAAATGATGTAGCTTGTAGCCCTCAAAATTACAAAATATAAAGCACAAAAGGAGTCTTGAAAAAGACTGATACAACCCTGGAATACTATTTATGAGTTTGCTAGACTCAAACGTGTATAGCCTGTTTTACATTATACTTTTTTTGTCTAGAAACTCAAGTTTCATACTAGGTTTACATGTATAGTGTAATTCAAGAAAAAGTCAATTCAAGTTTCGTACTAAAACGTCTTATAAACTAGATCCGGATCCAATTTTGATTCGAGTTTCATGCTAGTCCTGCGCACTGAACGTGTATTTCGTGTTTACCAACCTTACCGCAATCTTATCTACTATCCGATTTTATTTGATGTTTATATTTAATATATTTTAATGATACTTAATTTTATTTTCAATTTACAGTTTGTTTCATTTGTTTTACAAACATAACACTCAAAACCTCGGTCAAAATTGTTTTTTGTTGTTGGATTGGCAACATTACTTGACGGAATTACTTTGTATCAACTATAAAAGGTTGTTGTGTTCTAGAGAAAAATTTTTTTTTTAAATCTAGTTCAAGTTTCTAGGGGAAAAAAGTATATTGTAAAAAAGGTTTAATAACCAAACCGTAAACAAAAACAAAATGATATTCCCGTGTTAATTACTAGAAACCAAAAACTCAAGATTAATAAATACAAAAATACGGGTCAAGTTGTCAAATGTAAACAAAGTAATCGTGTACATGAATATATTGCAGAATTTCCAATAAAAACAAAATAAAAATTTACAGTTTCAACTAAATTAAATTAAAAACATCTTTATATCTGTTAAAATCTAAAATGTATTTTTCTGTATATTATTTATATACAGGATGTAGAATTGAAATGTGGCGTATAGGAATTCAATGCTATTATTTAATATTACTTTAAATATTTACCTATTCACTTTGCAGCAAAAATGTAAATGCAAAAGTTGTTCAAAATTTAAAAATGCATGCAATAAGGTCTATTTGGTTATCTAAATATTATTATTTTACGATATTTTAAACAAATTAAAATTTATCTTTATTAGGAAAATTGTAACACGACCATGGAAAATTAAACAAAAACATAAAATATTCGACATTTCATAAAACAGAAAGAAATGAACTCAAATTCGCTATTATATCGGTTGTAACCTTATACGAAATTTCTATAGAAAACACTGTAATAAATAAATCTAAATCTGTTTTCTAAAGTGTCAAATATTTTTCTTTTATGTTTAATTTTCCATGACCGTGTTACAATTTTTCTAATAAATATTGATTTTAATTTGATTGATATACCGTGAAATACTAATATTTGGGTTACCAATATTGCATGCATTTTTATATTATGAACTTTTGCTGTAAAGATGAATAGGTAAAAATTTTACAGCTATATCAAAAAATAGCTTTGAAATCCATCTGCACAATATTACCTACAATTCTACACACGGTATATATTATTAAACATATATTTTGATAAAAGGCCAGTAAATATTTTTAAATGTAGATAGAGAAATTTTGTTTTCTAATGATATCCCTGATGACCTGAATCGTTTGTTTGATGGATGCCTTGTAGTAGGTAAATTGGATGTGCAATTTATTGCAGTGTAACATATTGACTTGTCCTATTATAGTCCGTGTGGGCCAGGATTAATCTAAACTGACTATTGTGCAGAACTAGCGCTATTCATTAGATTAACGAAAGGCTACAAAGGCTTTGTTGTGAAGAATAAGACAGACGCTCTTGCTTTTTATTTTGTTTATGTGAGCTGATTGGTGCATGGTATAAAAATGCACGTATTTTGAAAACGTCAGCTCTTTGTGTGACTTAAATTAAACTCTGAATATACAAATTACTTCTTTTGTGCCGCGGTATTCCCATGCGCTCCAGAGTTAGTTAATCTCAAGTGCGCTGGGAAATATGAACTCGCGTTTTCAAGCCAATAACATTTTATTCCAGTTTTGTGAACTTCAATAATTAAGGAAACTTGTTGAACCAGCAAATTTGACTTTTGTGTTCGTGCATATTTATACCCCCTCTCATGATATGAACTCGTGGTGTATGGCGTTGTACGATTTTCTATAGCCCAGATAGATTTTCAAAGAAACTTTCTTAGTTTTAATGAGAAAAAATTAGTGGTTTAGTTTTACAAATAAGTTTACTTTATACATTAATTATTATGCTTCTCACACAGAATTCATAGCATATACATATATGGAATTGGTAAAAATCAAATATCATTTATATTTATGTAGTCCAGTAAACTATTTATAACATATTTAATTATATTGACAGAAATCAAGTGTCGTTTTTATTGCTTTACATTGAGAAATAGTAACCATTTTTATTAAATTTATTTTGAACTCAAAAGTTACCAGTTTAATTAAATTCCTACATACGCTAACAGGCAGATTAATAAAAGGGATTAGCGCTAACTCCATTTTTATTATTACTCGTAACTTCATTTTCCATTCTTAGAATTTAATTAACTTAACTAAGGTTGTAATCAAGATTAGTTAGCATACAATTTGACACATTTTGATAATATAATTCATTTAGAAACGAAGTTACAGATGATGAAAAAAATGGAATTAACTTTAATTTCTTTTATGAATTTGCCTGTAAACGTCTGAATTAAGGTAGTGACATCTTATAACAACTTGATTTTTTTTTTACATTTGTAACTCTTCTTGTTTATTGTTTTTACTTTATCGGGCTAGCCTATAAAGAGTTACTTTATGGACACTACACAATAACAAGTGATTATAATACAGTGGAACATAAAAACCTGTACACTGAAATAATTTGTGAAAATCTAAGGCTAAGAATAATATAAAACTAAAATTTATCCCCTAAGCCTTAACCCTCTATTGCATACTGTTCCCGAACGGGAACATAAAATTTAAAATTTGTCTTTTCTTTTCTTATGCAGTTTACATTCATGGCAATCATGTTGTAACATTTGGTAACATTATATACACTTTGCCAATTGCCAATTAGGACATTCCTCCCAATTTGACCAACATAAAAAAAAATTTTAACTGGAAAAAGAATAATTACAGAAATTAAGATATAAAATGTAAAATTTAAAGGAAGCTGCTTATTACCTGCTGATATATTACAGCTAAAAACACCTTTACAAAATTTCCAAAAATTATTTTATCTGATATTTTCCTAGAAGAGGTTGTTTATCAAACACGCAAAGACAACCCAATAGACCAAAGTTCAATTGTAAGTTGAATTTGTTCATAATGTTTCCAATAGTGAACAAAACTAAAAAAAATTTTTTTTTATTTTTGGAAAAAAATTTATGTAACACACTTATTTTAAATATATTAATATTTCTTTTGTAAAAAATAATGTTTTTGAGCACTTATTTAAAAAAAATAATATTTCTTGCAATATAGGGTTAAAGTTGTAAAAAAAATCTAAAAATCTTAGATTCAACCTTATTTTCAAATTTTAAGATTTAAAATTTACATTTAAAATATTGACATATGTCATATTCTACATCTAAATTCAACCAACCACAACTTGATTGAAAAACAAAAAAAATCGTTTGTAGTAAATTAGAACATAATCATAAATATTATAAACAAAATTACTTGGACAAAATCTGTCTCACACTCACGGATTTTTAGTTCATCGGACAAAAAATGATAAATTTCTGTCGCGGTTTCAAAAGAATGCGGTAATGTATTAATTAATTAATGATATGAACTTCCCGGACTCCTATGTTGACTACTATCTTCCGGAATATGTCACATTTCCCGCAAAGTGTACAATAAACTATTTAATATTCTCTTGAAAAGTTTCCAACCATTTCATGCAGCACATAATTCAAATAGCAATTTCAAATTTCTGTAATAGTTATCAAGTTCTTTGTGCAACGTATAATTGAATGAAATTCAACTGAGAAACTCTTAGAAAAAGTTTTTATGCTTAACTAACTTCAAGTTTCATATCAATTCATTTTCTATCACGATGCTCTGATTTATTTCTGATTAAACTAATGAAATTGGTTGCGCAAAGCCGTGACGACCAATAATTTTTACTTGACCCAATTTAGAAATTAGACATTCTTTCACGGTTTCACGAAGTTAATAAAGACTTTATTAAAGTAGTTATAAAACAGTTTGTTTCCTACTAGCGAAATTGTTGCAGAGTAAAGAGAAAATATAATAAAGAATGGTTTATTGTACACTATGTAATGCAACGCATTTAACTGCCATTAAGTGTAATTTATTTTATTTGTACATATGTTCATTGTATACTAATTTGTTTTTCTTTTTCAGGTAAGTCAAGTTCATGATTATTTTTCTTGCGGTCTCAACAGCAACAGGTAATTTATTTATTTAAGTTGAACTCATCGATCCTCTTTAATAATTGAGGACGCACAAAGAGATTAATACAAATAATAATTACGAACGACAAGAATTCAATATTCCATTCTGGAAATTAAAATATGGAGAAATAAACGTTTAATAATTGAATTCATATTATTCATTTCTTTGTCATAAAGTTGATAATAAGTAATAAATGTTTTAATTTTATTAATTTGCTCCAAGAATGCCACGAAGTCAATCCCAGTACGGTATTGTTTATTATTATTTTATTGCTAAATGTGGCAATGAAAGATATTGAAGTACATTTACATGAGGTAACCTATTCATTTTAGCAGTATGAGATTTTTGTCTAATCTGCTGAAACCTTTTTCGTGCCTGTTTTGCGTGCGCAAAGTGGCTTTATTCAACTATGCAAAATAAAAGCGTGTGCAAAGTTTCACTTTGTGCACGCAAATCGTATTTTGCGAACGCTGCTGTTCTAGTTCAAATAGTGATTAAAAGTCGACCTTTTGAATTTTATACTATGTGGTTTCTTTTAACAGATTTGCGCTATGAAAGAAGGTTGAAAATAATATGACTATCGTACTAGATATAATAGAAGTTTAAGAAATATGATTAATTATTAAGATATTTGTGTTTTAAAGATTGCAATTCTGACGTCAATTTATTATGTTTTTCTGTTTAAGCTTATCTCTCACACATCTATATTCTTTCCAAATTCTTTGTACTTCTCTTATTATTGATCTGTTAGATTGTCGAAATGTCAAATGGTTGGCACCGAATTTGAATTTGAATCATTGCGGCTTAATGAATAACATTTAAGACTTTTTTAAAACTGCAGATCGACTTAAATTTAGATAAAATTTCATAAAAAAAAAATATTTGTAATAAACCTGGACTCAAATTTCACAAGCACATTAGCATGTTTGCCTCAAAATAGATGGGCCATTTTAGTACCTGTGTTGTTATAGGGAGGTTATAACTTTACTACTGTGATCCATAAATTTTTTTTAAGTACCCAATTTCAACACTTGACTTTGTATTTGAAAACGGACCCTTAGTTTCTTTCAATACCGGATTTTTCTCGTCGCATGTTTTACTCGATTTGTAAATTTCTTCAACGTTTTTTTTATGCTAAAAAGGGCACCCAAAAGGTCACTTTTTGCACAGATCAGACAAAAAATATCGTGTGCATTTTGTGTACAAAGACAATTATTTCCTTTTCGGACTAGTTCCACAATATACTATTCCCACATTACAATTTTTGATAGAAAAAGTAAGGCTGGTGACAGTTAAATGGTTTAAAAGATTGCAACTCATTCTAGCTTCAATAGGCGTGCAAGAATATGTCATTGTAATGCCAGAGGAATTACAAAATAGCATTCCCAATCGCAATATTTTCCGCGACGGCCTAACGGGTAACAATTCTTCGATTCGTCGCATTATATGCTAGTTTCACGCTGGTATGCGAACAGTACGCAGTACAAGAACGAAGTACCAGTACTGAGTGCTTGGTAACCGCTGTGGGCAACCACAGTTGAGGTCACCTCACCTCGACATTTAACCCCGTCTTGCCTCCCCCCTCGAAACAATCGCGCATCATCTCTGTCGGAGTCGACCGCGGCCACTGGCATCTCTCAGACGAAACAGAAACAAGATGAGATTCTGCAAGCAATGTTAGGATGTAGATCTAGCGCTAATAGGAAGTTAACGTGAAATTGCCATGGGGAAACTATGCAGGGAGAATTAATTTTCAAATTTTCTATATTTTGTACCATTTAGAAATTAATTTTTTTGAAAGATTATATCGTAAACACAAAACGTTTCTTAAAACTAATGAAATGCTTCATTGTTTGTCACGTGTTAAAACATCAATCCTGTCATTATTATACTGAAAATAAAGATCTAATGATTACTCCCAGGAATATTATCTGTAGCTTTTTGTTTTTGTTGACAAATGCCAGGTGTCAGATAGTTGTTATCATCAAAACAAGTAAAAAATAAGCAAAAAAGATAGATTTAGTGGCGTGCCTGAAGATGAAATAAAAAAATAATCTATTTAAATATAACTCGAGAGTTCGATAAATTATAAAATAATTTTCCAGTATCTTTCTCCACTGCCATTGGGCAACAAGTTTTCGAAAGATCTGTCAAATTATTTTCAATTTATTCTCACTCTCGTTATTTTATTACTTACAATATCATTTTACAAATTTTATGTTTAGAAACACTTGAATGCCAAAATTACGAGCTGATTAGATTTTGATAACAATCCATCAGCTGAAATTGGTAGCTTACTTGAAGGCCTATCGGGTTATTTGAGTAAATTATTGAGTTAGAGTAATTTTTGTTATAATAAAAAAATGTAAAATATTATTAGCTACAATTTTTATTTGAATTTTTTTTTGTACTTTTAATAGATTTGTTAATTTTATCGTAGTATCGAATGGTCTTCTTTGCAGTTGTTCATTTCTGGTCATTTTTTGATCAACTTTGAACTCGATATGTAACGTGTACTAAATAAAGTTATGAGACTATTGGTTGATAATAATTTGACAGCCTCGTGTCGTAAAAATGCATTCATATTTGTAGATACATTAAGATGAAACAAATTTTGTACAAAAGCAGCGAATATTTTTCATTAAAAACTCTCAAAAGCTTGTATTTATATTGAAAAGTCCTTTGGGAATTTAAATTTTTTCGACAGAACTTATTATGTATGTTATACTTATTTAAAACTCAAAAACTGTCCGATTAAGTTTTCCAATCTACGTTTCTCTAATAAATATATTACATTTTAAACACCAAAAAGTATTTTATTATATGTGGAAAGCGTCGAGGAATTCAACTTTTCAAACGATGTTTTGCTATCTTTATTAGATTTTGAGTTGCTGTTGATTAAAGTGCATAGTTTCTATTCGGCAGTAAATTTCTCTCCCGCTCTGTAGTGTTGAAATTATGCGGAACTAGCGAAAGACATTTTATTTAGGTTACGACTACGATAGCTAGCCAGTCATTTTGGCAATAATATTTTGTATTACTCCGATTCTAAAAGTGACAGATACGCATTATCTGTGAGTAATTTAGTTAGTACCGCTTGCGGCTCTTTAGTCTTCAGCAACTGCAAAATCTTGGCTGAGGAATAAGAGATATTTCTAGAGGGTTAAATGGGTAATTTTAGTATTTCGCGGTAGCATAGTTTCCCTTGAAGTCTCTTTGTGCAAGAATGTGAGTTGTAATGTTTCGCGTTTTGGGTCGAGTATATATCGATTCTTGTTTTGTTGCGTTGGTATGTACGGTTTACGGTACGGATGGAGGTTCTGTTATAACGTTTCGGTTTTGTCGGAATTAAATTGTTTCTCTTGTAAATTGTAATGGAAATGAAACAAGCGTTTGAGGCGAGAATGTTTTAGTTAAAATATAGATACCAATGGAGCATAAAAACAAAAACTCGACGCAATTTTTTATTCGAAAATATTGCTTTGTTGAAAATGTAATAAAATATACAAAGACTTTTTTATGAAGTTTGAGAACAAGGATATTGTTTCAACAAGGTATTTATTATAAAGCTATCAATATTCATTGCCATAATTTAACACCAATGTATCACATTAACCTTTCTCATAAAAAACACCATAAATAAAACTCAATTGTTAATTTCATAATTCCGAATCGAAAAGAGTAACAGCACCTTTAGTTTTGCATGGACCTATGTTGTGCCTTGCTGCAACTTTCAAACGATTATATTTCTCGTTACTGTGTTCACTAAGGTCAAAGTTCATTTTCCGTGGCTCCCCACTCTGATCGCATCGTGACGCTGGGCGCGGCTCTGTCTACTGCCAGACCCGTACTCGTGAAATTTATCATAGTTAAGTAATCACATCAGTTTCCGAATACCGCATTACTCCACACTAAAGAAACACCAGTCAAATGTCATCGAGGAATGATGGTGTAAAATGTAGAAGTTCACTACAATGTGCATAGTACGTAGTCTTGCCTCGAGAGGCGCTTGTATCGGGAAGTCCGATGACTTGCTTGATTATTTATAAACATGCTATTTACCCAGTTTGAGTGTGGCACTCTGCGTTCGAATGTTTCAGTAAGTGATTTATTTTTACGCGTGATGTGCGGTTACCAGCCGTCCCGTCCCAGTCTCCCAAAAATATTAGGGGAGGGAATAGGTCGACTGTCAGATCGAAGTTACAAATCAAGCGGGCCTATTCCCTAAAAGAGTTGCTACCGTAACAACTTGCTAATAGTGATAAAAATAAGTCGTTTTTTTTGACAGCTAATGAAATATTCTCCTTAAACATGAAGTTTCGATGCGATTTTGTCACCATTAGTAAGTTGTTAACGATAACAACTTTGTTGGAGAATTGAGCCTAATATAATATTTGAAACATCATATAGAGAATAATAACTTAAAATATAAACTTCTGTATTAATATTATTAAATTATTATTCTGCTCAATTAGCTGCGATGTTCATATATGACGGTATTAATGCATTTGTTACACCAAGAATTCCATTGTAGTTTAGTTTCTTAATAGTTCTGATCATTAATATAAAATGTACGGATAAGTATATCAAAATTCCTCGTAATCTCAACAATGTATTTAATGTTCTTATAATAAATTGTCAATCAGTAAAATAATGATATATTGAAAAACAAGTTTCATCTATTAATGCACGAGTCCAAGTTTTATAAAGGACGAGTGCGATAACATGTGATTTTTTCTATTGAGGTAATTTTATAACTATCAGATTTTCTAATTATGCCATTTGTCAAAAATATAACTTGTGCTTTATCAGTTGTGTTGGTTTCTTTTAATCCCATTGCCTGCGAAAAAAGTTAAAGGTTTATAGTTAGAAGTAATGCTTCATTACTTGTTGTAGAATATACTATTCTCAATATAATACGTGAATGATAAAATAAATAAGTTCAGTTTGTTATTAGCGACATACAGGACTTCTAGCACCGCCATATTGGTACCCATAACCCCTGACAATCCTACAGATTTGGACAGTGGCGATTCAACTCACTAAATAATTTTTTTTGTTACAATATTTAGGAAAATTACGTGATTAAAATAACAATACCTACTAAAATCAAAATAACAGCTATTTAGGTATATGTATCAGATTTCGAAAGTTGATTACATACGGCAGATATTTTCGTGCACAAAAGGTAAAACGTTCACCTTGATAGAGGCACACACATTACATTTCAGAAGACATTCAAACATTGAAAGCTGTAATCAATATCTAGTAAAATATTCCAAGTGAGGACACTGACAGAAGAGAACATTCATCGAGCCCAACAATAACTCTGATGACAGTAATGCGATTTGAATATTTCATTAATTCACCATTAGTCAAAGAGACGTTTGCTTACACGTCTCAGTTCCGTCACTTCGCTTGGTCGCTCCCTCTAATTTAATAAAGATATCAGTTACGCTGCAATTACGGAGGTATTACGTTGCTGGCGACGACGTTGTCACCGCGTTTTTAAGTGCTTCCATTTTCTCATTTCGGCTTTTTATCTAGCAGGATGCGAAACAAATTGAAACGAAATATCAATTAATGAAAGATTCGATGCTATCTATTTAATTTAAATTTATGAAGTATGCCAATTTAGATTTATATTAACATTTCGTGAAATTATATATTTGATATTTAGATAAGAGAAAGGTTATTTTTGTAATTTTTCATTGCAAATATCGCCATTTTTAACTGTCCACACGCTTTTTAAAAATTACAAGCGATTACTAATAATTTACGTAACTTTACTATTGTGGCTTATTGTTGTAAATATAATTATTTGTGCACGAAACAATATAAGTAATTAAAAATAGTAATTCAATGAAAAGAATGTGAACAATTTTACTTTCATACTAAATTATTTTTTATTCTTACGGTATTACTAGAGCGTAAATCAACCTTTAGCAATAAAAAGAAGAATTTTGTACATATATAATATTAACACGTAGACAAATTTCACATACCTGCGAAAATTGTTGCAACAGAAATAATAGTTTGTAATTTTTATAGTAATTATTTATTGGAGAAACATTCAGACCTAGACGACCTGTTTGTCTGTTTAAATATTCCAAGTGGAAACTTTTTATATATCATATGAAAAACTATGTGATTTTTTAGTAGTGACAGATTTTGTGCCTTTAAGTTTAAACTTAAAATATTATAAACTTGGTGATGAAAGAGTTGTTCATAATTAATAGGTGACTTTTTATGCACGAGTAATCAGCAAATGAAATATGGTTCATTTCAGTAAAAAAAGCCGATCTCGGTGGCGTAGTGGTTTAGTACGTCATAGGTAGTGGGTTCGAATCCCATTGAAGAGTATGTCGTTGTTCATAAAATTCATAATCATCTACTCATTAAGCGACATAAATAGTTGTTACCATCTTAATAATAATAAAAATAAAAATCTATATATAAATTTGGCAATTACTGAAATATCAACTTTAAATTGTTAACAATTTCATAAAATATAAAAAGGATCAAATTCTATTGTTATAAAAAACATGTATTATTTACCGAATTAACGTTTATTTCAGGTAGTTTATATAATTTTATTTAATTTTGACGAAATATTTCAAATTAGAATTTCATCATTTTGACCTATAAAATAATAGTATTTTATGTATCTAGAACGAAAAGTGAATCTTTAAGGTATGAGCAAGTTGTTTACTGCCGAGGCGGGTAGCCGAGGCCATAATTACTTGCGAGGACCTTAAAGTCACTTTTCGTTCTCGGTACATTCAAAATTTTATTTCATACTGGTTACTAAAGTTGTTAAATTATAGAATTTATTAACAGAAATTATCAAAAATTCATAGAAATATGAGTTGATATAAGTAGGCTAAATAACAATTTCTATAGGAACAAGTATTTGTTTATAAATAATGAACCAATTAAAAGTCAAATTTTACTTTAAAGTCCTAGGAATAGTCCGAAAAATGTAACACAAGTAACCAGTATGACATAAAATATATTATATGTTGCGTAAATTTTGTTCTCATTTATTACAAAAGAACAGTAAAAATGAAACCATTTTTTTCTTTAAATCATTTCTAGTGAATAAAACATATTGTTATTAGTGGACCGTGATATCCTCAGTTCGAATCCCATCGCCGACAGTTGCCATTTTAACTTTACCCCTGTGGATCCTCCCCACTAATTTCTTTGAGAGTCGTGACTTGACGGCAGGTAACCGCACTTCCCTTGTAATAATGTATCACCTATCGCGATCTGCGAAAGCAAAGTGCCACACCCAAATGAGTAAAAGGCGTGATAATAATATATATTGCTGAAAAACAAAAAATAAACACTTTTCCTATCGGTTTGTTTAAATTCTGTAGGTTTCCAAAAAGAGAAAATTGTCTATTAAACAAGTACGTAACATATAAAAAATATAAAGACAAACAAATTTTCAGAGATCTGCTTTAGAGACAGTGGCACCGACTAACTGGACCGACGAGATCTGTAGATTTCAATTTTGACGTTAATTGTTTATTGATAAAAATGTTATTGTTTTTTTCATTTTATTGTCTTAAACATTTTTTATCATCAACGGTTTTATTAAAATTTAACGACAATCATAAAAAAATGTATTTTTTTATCCAGCAATGTATATTGCTTCATTGTAGTACCCCATAAATAAACGAACACAATAATTATGTCATTACGCCACAACCATTTTGGCAAAGAAGACGGAAGTATTAGCATCAAAATTTTATTGCTTTCTGCTGGTACATTACGAGTAAATATAATTTATTGTAAAAGTAGTAAGAAACATTAATGGATGTAAATGAAACTTCCTATTTTTATAGCTAATTTAAATGTAATAAAAGGTTTCTTTTCACAATTTAATGAAACAAAATCTGGCAGCATTTTGCTTTAAACTATACTGCTTCCATCGGTGAAATGATAAGCCGAGTGCTGAGAGTATAAATTAGTCCACATATTTCCCGGCTAGTGCTGAATGTAATACTCATCATGGACATTAAGTGCAGCTGACTGACTTCGTTATTAGAACTGCTCACATTACATCCATGTATAATCTACAAGTAACAGTAAACAACCGTTGTTTCAACCTAGTCTAACAGTAACTCCATCTTATTTAAATTCATTAGAGTAAGTTCCTGCTGCTCCACGCATGCGCAGTAACGGCACTGCTCGTGCTTTTGGAAACGGATTTTTTATTTGAAAGCCTTGCGGCGATCGCTACCATTGACCTTTACCTGATAGCTCAGCATTGATGAGTGTGTATATCGGTGACCGGTTCGCTTACAGTTACACCCGAAGATGACGGCATACGCTATGCATCTCTCTTACCTGAGCAAATGCTGGTTGACCGCGAAAGATGTACCGTAAAATCTTGTTTTGATTAGCAAAAAAGTGAGATTCCTGTTATGACATTGGATTCCTCTTGGACTTTGACTTTCGCGATGACGAGTTTGTGGCGAAAATAAAATTATTTTGTAATGCAATCCGGCAGAACTAAGAGAGGTGAAATTTGTACACCATGACACAGGAACTGAAGGAGATATTGCAATCTAAACATGGCATTGAATTTGACGTTTTTTTATCAGAATAAGCATATATAGGTAGATTGCTTTCTTTTGCATTCGGTTCAAACATTTTATCGAATGTAATGCCACAAAAGGTTTTGATTTTGTCAATGTTTTATTTATTGCAGCGATGTGCAAAATTGCTCGAATCGTTTTGCCTTAGATCAACCTTTCAGAACTCATAGTAAAATGACTTGGATTAAGTTCCGTATAATAATTATTTAAATACAACGTTTTGAATTACTAAACGTAATTCTTCGTCAGGTATTTCGAAACGTTTTATTTCAATAAATATTCTACGATACTCATAAAGTTCTTCTTAGAACCTCGAGTTGTATTTGGTAAGACAATTTACCGAATGTAATATAAATTGTAAAATTCTAAGACTAAGAACAATCTAAATTATTAAATCTTACTCCTAAGCCTTAAAGTAATAAAGAAAATATCTAAATACGTATTTCGAACCGTAGTTATCATTACTACAAGCAAAAGGGATAAAATCAAGTTTACACATCTAGTAAACCAAGTCAGTGGTCAAGATTGAATGTAGTTAATTTATTAAAACGAGTTGTTGTCAAGATAATGAAGTTAAATATAAGTTTATACAATTGCACATAGTTTTCTTCCTTGTGTATCCGATGTCATACTGACAAAAATTACATTTTAGTGAGTGTTTTTTAATAATCTAAATGTTTCACATTCGTCACATCACAGTTGGGGACGCATTTTTATATATTTTGGTGATATTGATTCTTGTTTGCCAATTTGAAAACACAAAACGCCCAAAATCTGATACTCTAGACGTCTAGACCCCAATACTAGCATGTTAGAGGCGATTCGAATGAAATAACTATTATAATAACACTTTCTGTGATATCAGCAGCGAATGTGTCGACTTGCTGTCATTATTACGGAATTTGAAAAACGTATTTTTTGAATTTAATTGTTTTGTTTATGCTACATGATTCAAAAGCGGATTATTCTTACATACCCATTTTAATTTATTTTCCAACACCGTTCCAGTTCATGAAACAGAATCCTAATTTGGATTAAAAAAGTGTTAGGAGCAATTTAATTCATTTTGTAAAGCTGTTTAATGTTTGAAGAACAAATAATGTTGTAAATAATATTAATATTAGCAACTGCGTACCTAGTTATATAAATTTGAATGTGTAGAAATTTATAATGTGAGTTTATTTTAACGTAAAACATGATTTTTCTAAACCATGGTTTCCAATTTGACAGCAATGTATTAGTATTAGAGTGTTCTTTTTATGTTGAAATATAGGGAATAATAAGTTTGAACTATTACAGCTGTCAAAATATATAATGTTATTCAAGAGTTTTATATTCGAATGGGTCATTGTTTAAACATGAATATTGTTCATTTGTTTGTTATTTTGTGTTTTTGTTTGTTACTCTGTAACTGTCTTTTAAAACGTAATAATTCTTTTAAATATATTCCCTATGTTCCATTTTAGAAATGATGTTTCTAATACATTACTGTGAAATTCGTAACTATACATATGACAAATCTTTTGTCTCAGTTTTAAATTAATTCACGGTATATTTTTTTAGTCTACACATCTCAATATTGTAAAAGTAAAAAATATTGTATTCTAGTTTATAACGCTGTCACTGGTTAAAACATAATGCGGAGATCATTTAACAATCAATTTTCAATAATTAAAACGAATTTTAGATACCAAGACGCAGAGTGGTGGTAAAAACCTTTCATGCTTACGAGCGAACTTAAGTAAAATAATTAATTTCTAATTTTGAAATATTTAGCATGTGTTGTTATTGTATTTCAGTAATCAAATTTGCTATAGATTATGAAACAGTCAAATACGGAAATAAATAGTGTTTTTATTATTAATATTATTATTATTATTATAAACAAATGTGTTAGTTGGTATCTCAGACAGAAGTGAGAATTAATATATTATGTATCTGAAGCATTTTCGAAGTTGAAAGTAGTAATTATCAGTAGTATATCCGTTACAATTAATTGTAGTTGCAACAAAATACAGAAACAATTTAGAAAACGGGATGTATACTAAAGTTTTTAAAATATATTGTAATAATTAATTTGCTATAATAATAATTCAGAGAAACAGAAAACAGGTTAAAATTTTCTACATGCAATATTTCTCTTTCATTTATTAATAATATATGCAAATGTAACAAATTTCTGATACAATTACTAAACATATTATAGAATGGTGGTGGTAATAAACCATTTTTATTTTTTCTGTTCCAAGTAGCACTTTAATTATGTCCCTCCAAAAATAGCCTATACGAAAATCCAGGTTTCTTGTGGTTATTTCTATCTCGTGGTTCATTAAATGGATCGAATAAAAACACTTTGCCGGTATATCGCGGTGCGGATGTGATATAAATCATCCCCGCCGTCAGGGGCGCAGGGGGCGCCAGGGCGGCGGCCTAAGGGTGTCTCAGTCACGCAATGTCTGACACCAGCTCACTCACCCACCCAAATGGAGCCGAGTTTTTAGTTTTCGTTTTGAGTTCCCAGGGAGACGGAATGCTATTGAGTGTACTTGGAGGAATAAGAAATATGACAGTAATGTTGGTTTCTGAGATGCATTGCAGATGTTTAATGTCCTTAATGGTGCGGGAATATGTAGGAACGAAGTTTAGATGTTGTCAGGCTGTAAAACTGATAACTTTGGTTATCTACTGCACGTAGATTATTTTTGCAAGGATGCAGATAAAATTATTACAATTATATCTATCTTCCAAACAGTTTGAAGTGTATTTTGTTACAATTCTTTACTTTGTTGTATGTAAGATATTAAAATCGAGAAACACGTTACGTCCAAAAACTTATGAAAATTTATCTATATTTTTTGTAACGTTTATTTTCATCCAAACCATGGGTAATTTCAAAGTGTAAATTATTGAATGGAATTATTAACATGTGTAAATTGTGGTGTCAAACATTTTTTAACACGTTGTTAGTTAACAATACTTTATACACGTCCTTAGTGTTAATTCGAAGCAAAATGTCTAATGACAGATAGGTTTAAAAAATTATAACAAACTATTGCGGAATCAAAAGCGAAACCAATACTTAAATTCATTATTTTACACAATTACTAAAGGAAAAAAGGGAACTCCATTTACCCTTGTGACGTCATTGTTGGCTTCATGATATAATACGAGTATACCGGATATAGAATTAAAATGTGGAATATAGGGATTTCAATGCAATTTTTTTTAGATTGCTGTAAATTTTTACATATTCACTTTACAGCAAAAGTTTAAATAGAAAAGTTGTTCAAAATTATAAAAATACATGCAATAAGGTATTTGGTTACATAAATATTAGTATTTCACGATATATCAATATAATATTTATTAGGAAAATTGTGGCACCGTCATTAAAAATTAGACAAATACGAAAAATATTTGACATTTCAAGAGCAGGTTAAGATTCATTTATTTATTTATTTAACAGAAAGAAATGAAATGAACTCTAAAATATGTCATTACATCATTACAATCTTCTTACGAAATTTACACAGAAAATAATAAAACACAATAAATAAATCGAAATTTATTTAGTTATCGTATCTATTTATTTGTTTGTATTTTTCATGTGTTTATTACCTAACGAAGATTTACGTTTGTTAAATCGGAACGTATTTAATAAATATTTTACAGAATTTTATCTAAAAGTCTTTATTTTTATCTAAATCTGTTTTTGGAAATATCAAATATTTTTCGTTTTGTATAATTTTCATGGCCGTTTTACAATTTTTCTAATAAATATTAATTTGTTTGATATATCTTGAATTACTGACATTTAGATAACCAAATGGGTCGTATTGTCCAATTTTGAGTAACTTTTGTATTTAAAGTGAATGTATGTAGTTACCATCAACTTATGCTTTTTGTGTTGTACAATAGAACCCAGGTTTCCCGAAGTATAGTCCACCACAATGCACTAGAACACCAGACTAGGTTATCAACCTTTCAACTGAAGGAAGTGGAAGAAATTTTTGGTGTGACAGCTATTATAATAACAGTTTTGTGTTCGGAAAATTTAAAGTCTGTTCATATATAAATGAACAAAGCAAATGTAATTTAGAGTTTTGCAGAATTATAACTTAATAAAACTGTAATGTAGTAACTTTAAGTTCCAAGGTTTACTAATAAGAAACTTCGTCGCTGCTGGTTAAGATTACAGAATAATTTATAAACTTTACAAAATAATTTTCCTTTTAAATGTAAACCTAATTAATTATATAAAGGCCTAGCGATAAGTTCATTTATTTCTTCTTATTTTGTGTGTACGCCTTATTAAAGATTACATAACAATTAATACTGTTCCTGGTTGTTAGAAGGAAACCACTCACTGATTTATATAAACCTGTAAGCAGTAGCAATATTTTCAAATCCACTTGTCAAATAAACCGACAGCGCAAATTTCTAACCAACGCAAAACAATTTATTTCTGCGTGGCGCTTACAAATTCGACAGCGAGTGCGCCACCTTTATTTACGAGATAATAATCTTCGCCTTGCGATAACTCATAGCCTGGGGGTAGGACGTGACCTTATTTCGCCTTGTTTCAGTTTCAGTTGTACTTTGCGTATTATACAATCAAAGCGCTACCCTTGAATTATAGATACGTTACACTGAAACTTGCGCTAAACATTTGATTTTCTGTTTCATGAATAATAATGAAGTGGGATTATGATCCACTACAATTTTTATTATTTTATATTAATATTTATGAAGACAAAGCTTTCTAAATGATTTTATAGGACCCTACTGAAAAGGAAATGTGGAAATGTGTGTTTAAAAATTTGGTTATGTGAACGGATGACTACTTTTACATATTTTCCGTCATTCATTTATTACATGAATACATCCGACTAGGAACTACGTTATTACATATTTAACATTTGCATTGCATACGTTAGTGAAAATTAATTTTCTATACAACCAATTTAATTATTAATAATTACTTAAGCAAGAACTGTTACATATAATCTAGATTAAAGTTTAATATTCAACAAAAATTTGACATATATCTCATGTTTTGCACTGTACCGTTTTCACTTCCGTGTTAAATTTATGCTGCAACATAACGGGGAGCTAATTACTTTATACATTACAGTTGTACCTCATTGTCTGGATTTTACCCCAAATATTTCATTTATTATTTTAGAGTAGCTTTTGCAGTTCAACAATGTCATAGATGATGAATTGTAAACTAAAAAAAACAAATACTCATTATCTTGATTGGATGACAGTTATACGAAAAACAAAATCGCTAACATATTTGTAAGAATCTTTTTGGAGCCACACTTAACTTTCGCAGATCTTAATAAGTGATGATTTTCACCTCCCGCCTCCCTCTGAGTAAGGGAGGTATTGTTTTTGGTCAAAAAATTAGGTAGCAAGTTTACAATGAATAAACGCGTCTTAGGGTCCCTACAATACGATTTTACTATTTTCGTCATGATGTGTGTATGTATGTATGTGTGTGTGTAGTATGTGCCGATTTTTTCGTCTCGCATAACTCAAATACTATAATACAAAAAAATACAATTTTGTGTATTTTTGCTTCTTATATTTATGATAAGATGATTATATTTAGGATGTAATTTGTCAACTGAAAGTAGCAGTTCACTAGAAGCCCTTAACAGTTTTCTGTGAAAAAAACATGATTAAATTTAATTTTTCAACAATTTATGTTATTTTGAAAGTTGTAGAATATTTAATTTTACATCTGTTTTGTTTTTGTTTTGTAAAATTAATGAAACACAGCATTTCAAATCCAATTACAAGCTACCTATTAAAAAACTCACGTAATTTTCGCAACCAAAATCAAATTACTCCACGCTATAACCCCTAAAATAGCATAAATTACAAAGTCCAGCTCGAACAGCAGAACCTATTACTCTCCTCGTAATGTATTCAAATACCCAGCACCCCATGAAGTTGGAAACTAAACAGCACTTCTACGTCGGCTTTCAAAGTGATATTAACAATCGTCACGTGATGTCTGGGGGTGAGCAAAGGTTGTGTCTTTGAATTTGTCGTAAAATGCTGACTGGAGACTTGCTGTAGAATGTTGTCTGTTAGTTTATATTTTGGTTTATGTGGATGTAAAAGTGGGATTACTTTTTTCTGAAAGGTTTGATTATGGCTGTTTATGGCTGGCTTCTGATAAAAAATTAATTATTCTTTTATGGTAGCTCTAAAACCACTGGCACATACTCTTACATTCCAAGCAATTTTGTAGTTATTTTCAATCTCTGTATTGAAATGGCAGGAAAAATGTTTTGCAAGTAACAAGGTAACAACTTTTTGGATGTATTCAGAACGAAATAATTCTAGAACAGTTCTCTTACCGTACCAACCGAGAAATATAGGTCGCAATACTAGTCAATGTACAAACTACTAATATTTTAATGTCCCTATTGAGTGTAATGTGAAATACTTTTGACAGTTCCTTAAGCCCTTGTCACACGGTCAGTGTTTCCACCGTTTGACAAAACTTTTGAATGACAAACACAGAAACGTGACGTCACGTCATACAGTTTGGTCAAATGCTCTAAATAGAAAGTTTTCTTATTCTGTCATACATTTTGGTTCGAATTTTGTAGTTTTGACAGATCGAGTGACATTTGATAGCAGTAATGAATAAACTATTTTCGTCAATTAGCCTGGTTTGGATTATATTATTAAATAAATAATTTTTTCAACTATACGTTAATGTTATTGAAAAGAGAAATAAAAAATAATTATTTTATAGGATACAAAATAAATGTGGTGTTCTCAATAGCATTGGTAAGTTTCTGTTTGACGAACTTCACCCCAGTGAAAAGAATGACCGTCTGATACACCTTCTTTTCATCATACATCAACCTGACAAACAAATATTTAGTATTCATTGACCGTGTGCCAAGGGCTTTAGGAATGCATGAATTTGCTTGATATGCAAGTGCAGCTTTTGTTTCACCGATCTTATTAATTTTCCAAGCCTGGGTACGTGATGCGCTGCTAAAACACGGCGAAGGTAGCAGAGATGTAAACCAAATTCCTTACTAAGTGTTGGTTCCGTTTTGTGCTTTTAATTTCTTAACTTATGTCCTTGTACACTTTACAATCTGAACACATTACAATGTGCCTTGTTTAATTAGAGAACATATAGGTCTATTTCTTCTTTGTTTAGGCGATTACAATTTAACTCTCACTTCTCACATAATATATTTGATATTGGTCCGATTGCAGAAAACATAGTTAACTTCGATATTAATACAACATATTATCAAATGGTAAAACATCTTATAAAACCATTTCCGTGGTCACAGCAAAAATGTTAATTT
Source organism: Poecilus cupreus (assembly GCA_963942605.1). Taxonomy (NCBI): domain Eukaryota; kingdom Metazoa; phylum Arthropoda; class Insecta; order Coleoptera; family Carabidae; genus Poecilus; species Poecilus cupreus. Next base: position 15,684,286 of record OZ012719.1, on the reverse strand, counting down.
TTTATAGGTTAACTATCATTTATGCATTAATCGAGTATTATCTTGGTTGACAGTCGCCTTTTTAACTTTATCCCTGTAGTTCCTTCTCTACTAACATCTTTGGAAGCGTGAGTTGACATTTGACGGCTGGAAAGCGCAGAAATATATCACTTACCGAGATCTGCAAAAGCAGAGGGCTTTGGATCGTTTCTCTAATACCTTCAACCATTTTAGGCCACTATTCATAATAGCACAGGTTCAGAGTTTAGGAATGGATGCATATATAGAAGTAGACTTTTTGCACACAATCTACAGGTTTTAAGTTCAATAGTTGTCATGATGACGGGTCATCTTCAGGAGTAAACTTTTAAACACAAATGTTAGCATGAAAGTAAAAAATATATTTATAAAAAGAATACAAAAATATTTAATAACGCAAATGTCAAATATAATCTAAAATCTCCAGCAATTTTTCATCCAAAATACATACAAGCTTCTATTCGTATTCGAAAAGGTAAACAGTTCAACCTCTGTTTGCATATGTACGTGTAATGATTTTTTCGTCCACGATTAATTAAAATCTAATAATGATATCAGTTTCAGGAGGTTCTGTGTTACCAGCAGATTTTTAAACCATTCTTTTCTTTTATAAAACGCGTAACAATCAATTCTATCAGTCAGTAAAGTATCAAAAATAGCAAGATATTTTTTTCTACTATCACTACTGAAAATTACACTTTCTCCACACTGAATAAAACTTGAAAATTGTATACGAGTGTGCAACTCGTGCAGAATTACCTATTTCACTATTTTACGCTCGTGTGATAATAGCACTCGACTTCGTTTCGTGCTAAAACTCTCTCAACTCGCGTTAAATAAATAACTGTCTGCACTGGTTGCACAATATACTATTATATATTTTAAAATACATTTCTCCATAGACAAAGGCCTAATAAAGGGGCAGGAAAATAGTTACAAAGAACAAACAATAAACTGAAATATGTCAAAAATTTCAAATGGAGATTCATGTGTTTACAAAACAGTTGTTTGATCACTACACTAAATATTATACAGTGCAGTTACCAATATTCGAATCATTTAGTGATTAAAGTGTACTGTATATAGTATAGTGTATTTTTAGATAATTTCCTCATTTTTTTTGTGAAAAATTGTTGTTTAAGTATTTAGTTTACAAAATGTCTAATTAGAAAATAGAAAGCAATGTTTAATATTTAACACCAGTTCTTAGAAAATATTGTTTTATGTATGAGTGTATTAATTATTGAGGATACAATAATTAACAGACCATAGAAAGAAATTGTTTGACAGCAAAATTAATGAATTTTATATTCATGTCTGCAAATATTTCTGCTGTGTACATGAATATTTTGCGCAACATATTGAAAATATTTATATTCAGGAAAGTACACCATCATACTAAAATAATAAATGGTAATTAAATGTCACGTTAAAAAATAATTTAATACTTTTCGTTGTATGTAAATGATGTAAGATATATTTTTTTGATGATAAAATGACGTAATTTTAACAGTATTTTATCTGTGAATATAAAAATGATTAAACTGTAAAATGTGTAAAAAACCATTAGGTTTTATTTATAAATTTATCATTGCCCGTCACTTTAGAGATAAATTGTATTGAAATACCATCGAACTAATATTTGTTCATGTCGATTTTAAATTATAAAATCAATTTAATTTGTCTTTGTTTTCTTTTATCTATAAATACATGACAAGGTAATAATACCTATTTTGTTGAGCTAATAATAAGTATGTCCCGTAATGTCATACTGAGGAAAACATATAATAAATATTAATTATATCAACATGCTAGTATAATTTCCAAGTGTTGTAGATATAATAGTATTTTGCTGATAGAATTTTCTTTTTACATGATACGTAACTAAAGCATAATTTACATAATTTAAGTTGTTAAGTATGCCAACAATTTTATGATAAAAGTTTGACTCAAGTAAACATGTACTTTATTTCATATAACTTTCATTTGATCACATTAATTGTCGTTATATTTGATACGTTTGTTTCTACAGTAAATCCACGGATCACGAATATTAAATATAATGCATTTATACGAAGTGAAATGTTCGGTATTTTCATTTAAATTCGTGGCACATTGATCAAATTATCGCATGCCATTCTTGACGATCCAAAATTTTCTAATGAAATGTTCGATGACCATTATACAGTTTTCTTGTTTTATTGGCAAATGTTTTCTTGTACTCCTGATTAAAGTGGGCTATATTTTTTGGAAGCGACGTTTATGGTAATGAAATTTGTAATTTTTTTCTCTAATTGACATGAATTACAAGTTTAATTATTGGTATATCAAAGAAGTATAATTTTTTATTACAAATATGGAATTTACTTTTCGCGGCGACAGTCGAGAAGAATTAACCATATGTGCCGAGTTATACATTATATTTTTCCGAAATCGTTAAATTATTAAATAAAAACATAAGTAAATAGCACTATGTAATTGTAAAACGTCAGCTAGCTGTTGCGACGGGGATGGCTGTGATAACAAAAGTACTGTCAAAGTGTCAAATATTTGTTTATAATTTTCATTATTATTTACATGTTCTTAAACATGGTCTACATGTGATCTGCATTAAATCCGATAAATTATTATCAAAAGAAAATAATAAATAAATTCACCAATAGTATTATAAAATAAATATGTTTTTTGCCGATTAACAATAAAGGTAACACTCTACGGACTGCTAACAGTTTGTAAAGTGTCACTTTTATGCCTAGGCTGTAAAATTATTTTGCATAGCAACAGTTCTACAAATTCATAGCAATCGTTCAACAAATACATGGCAACGTATTTTGTTAGCGATAACCTACAAAATAATCACAAAATTAATATTAAATCGGCAAAAAAATTATGTGTTCAACTCGGCACCAAACACAGATTTTTATAGCTTCGGCAGCATTCATTGCATCGGCTTTGCCTCGTCAATGAAACGACAGCCTCTGTTCTTAATCTTGTTATTTTAGTGCCTAGTTCAATAAATAACTATTGTTATTTTAGGTAGTGCTAAAAGTTTGACAGATGAGTCCGTGAAGTAATATTTTTATATAAGAGTCTGTAAAGTTTTAATTTAGCTACTATTTTGGATAACTTCGCGGTACTAGTATCGATTTCGAAAAAATAAATTGCAAAACTATAATATTAAAATATAGAAGTCATAGTTAACAATATTAGAAATAGTTATAAAGCATTTAAACATTATCAAAACAAAAAACTGATTTACATAGGATTACCAAATATGTGGGCTCGAAAATAAATCCATCGCGAAAAAGGAATAAATTTCCTTTGGCCATGAATGCGTATTGTCTCCGTTTGGGCGAAAATAAAGTATAATTTGTATTTGTGATAAATGTCAAAGGACTACGGGTTTTATTGAACATTAATTCGCATTTTTCTGGAATGAGTCAGCTTAAGATGATGATATTTTACTTATGTTATTAAATTCCGTTTTCGCTAATACTTCGTTTGAAGATTGATAAATCTTTTTTTAATAAATTTGGTATTGAAAGTTGAAAGCCTCTTATATTCGAAATAAAATTGTTTTGAGTCATAATTAAAACTTACGAAATGAAATCCAGAACTCAATATTGTTTGCTGTTGAATTATTTGCGTAGATTGTACATTTATAACTTTGGACAAAGGTAGACCTAAACGAGAATTGCGTTTTACATCAAGTTCTTTTGAGGGACAAATTTAATTAATTATTTAAATGGCGAGCACTATGAAACCATAAATTTCGGAGCTGGTTTGTCTCGGAGAATTATTATTTTAATAAACTTTTCTGTCACCATTTAGTTTAATTTATTGTATTCTTCTTTAATTAATCAAGATATATTAATTGGTGTCCGTTTTTCGGGATTAATGAGCTAATAATGTGTCGTTAATTTGTTACGGCTACGACATTAAACTTTTCCTGGCCATTATAGGAAATTCCGATCGAATCACCGCCATCTGCTCCGATCGTAACTCTGGTGGCACAAAATGAAACCTCCTTAGCCCTACTCTGTCCTATTGTTTTGCAATAAATCAATAATTGATAATTCTGTGCACATCTGCTGGATGCTCTGTTCAATTATAGAATAAATAGTCGGCAATTGAACGTGCCCGTATATTTATTATTATTGGCTTTTATTCATTGTTATGTCCGGCTTCTACTACGCGGGATTTGTGACGTCACGAGTTATCTGTAAATATGAATTGAAATATTGCTATGTAAAGAAAGGTTAATGATTATTGATGGTATTTATTATTTATCCGGAAAATATGATCCAATTTTGACAGTTCTGTTGTTTTGATAAATGAATCAACGACAAAATTAACAAAAATTGTATAAGCACATTAGTTAATTAATTAATTCCATTTGTGACAAAAAAGTAATTAGTAAATTCATTAGGATTATGTTTGCCTAATTTTATTATCTCTGCATAATTAGCTTCGTTGTTACTGTGGATCACGAAATCCTCAGTTCGATTCCCATACACGACAATTAAAATAACTAAAACTACATATACTCTTATTATCCTAATCCCTCATATAATAATATACTATATCTGGCAGATTCACGAAAAGAATTAACGCTAATTCCATTTTTTTCTAACTCTGTAACTTTATTTCTAAATTAATTAAATTAACAAAATATGTCAAAATTTATGTTAACCTATCTTAACTACAACCTTAGTTAACATAAATATGTTTTAAGGATGGTAACTGAAGTTACGACTAATAATAAAAATAGGATTAGCGCTAATTCTTTTTGTGAATCTGCTTGTATAGGTATAGGGTATTCAAAAAGTTCCGGAAAGGTAAAATATCTCGAGAAATACCCATGAATCAAAAAAAAAAAACTTATTTAAATTTAATATGCCCCTCTTCTAATTTTAAAAATTTTATTTCTCTCAATTTATAAATAATTCATTGAGACCTGCGACCTAAAATAGCAAATGGGGTGATGATATATTATTTATTTTATTTGCATGCATAGTTTAGTAGTACGTGAGGGATACAAGTTAAAATTTATAAGCGTATAAAACTACAAATGAAAATAATTTCCATGTTGAAAATGTTTGTGAAATACCGAAATACGATACTCCATGTAAGTTTTATTTTTGCGTGAATAAATTAATGTAACTCTATGTGTATTTATATCATGCATAATGTGAGAATTTTGAATGAGAAATTTATGATTTCCCCTGCGTGTTGAGGTTGGTAATCATGCTACAATCCAATTCACCTCGATTCATTATACTTAAAACGTTGTTGCATTTTGTATGCGCGTATCTACACTATATTTAAAATCTTTTACATTTTTCTCTTATAACTAGAGAACTTAATTATTTATTAGATTTTTGGCCTTGGAACTAGCTTGGAATTTTTACTACGAACACTAATAACTTTGAGGGCCTTGACTAGACGACTCGTAATAAGCAAAATATATCACTGACGGAGAATACCACACTATAAGGGGTAAATGTATTACTATGTATCTAATTTGTTGCCATAACATAGAAGTTGTTTTGGTTGGTGCTGTGAATTCTGATTTTGGGTATTTTAAAATTGTTTTATCTACGATAGTGTGTAAAATTGATGTTTAACTGTTAAAGCGTCTTTAGTCACTCAGGGGTCTTAAAACACTCGCTACGCTCGTGTTTTAATTGACCCATTCGTGACTAAAGACTAGCTTTACGTACTTGTATCGTAAATAACTATTAACGTTCTCCAACATTCTAATAGTATATTGTGTTATTAGGAGAAAATGTGGTACTTTGTGTGCTGAGCATATGGTTTGAACGACGAGCGAAACGAGTGACAATTATATGCGAAGTATATTTATTCCGAATAACACCTGCTATTTTTTCTTCAAACATAGCAGGAATATAAATAATTTTAAAATGCTCAAAACTTCAACAAATATTATGTCTTATCCAGCATTTTGAGTTACCAAAGAATATATTGTTTTGTTCCACTCTTAACTGTCCAATTATTGAATTACAACCTTACTATTTTTCATAATATTTTACTTTGTCTATCGCCGGAGTAAAAGTGTTACCAAGGAGACATTTTTATGCCGGCGGCGAAAAAATTGATCTTCTACTTATTGAATACAAATACATTACAACGTACTTCAATGATGTTGAAGAAAAATTTTTTTTGCAGAAAAAGTATAAATAATTATTTTTAAATGATTTTGACGTCTAAGACCGGTCTTTCCATCTACGAATAAACTTCCGAATAAGTTGTTCGTCGAATAAATAAAAAAATACGCATCAAAAAATGACAGCTAGAACGATAAGTATCATTTGAGCTATGATTTCGATGCGACATTTTTCATTTATTCTGCGAATAATTTATTCTGTACTTTAATTCGTAGATGAAAATATCGGCCCTAAGTATATTTCAGTTCTTTCTTCTAACAAAATCAATGTGTAGTTCTTCTATCATCCGTTAATAAATACTAGTGTCAGTAGCACATAACTATCTAGATATAGAAGAAGACACCTGTTCCTTAGAATATTTAATAAATTAACTGTCTAATGGAAAACGGTGAAGTAATTAAAAATCGACGTGCTAGACTTTATAGTTTTATTGGTAATTACTTCTTCAATTAAAATTCTACGAGGTAAATTGTTTATTGTTTACAGAAAACATATTTATTTTACGAATTTTAATATTTACACTGTATATTTATTGACAGAAAGTAAAAGTATTTACAAGTTATTTTGGTGAATATTTGTATATTTAGTTAATAGCTATTTGTATATGAATAGTTAATCTAGTATGTCATAACAAAATTTTAGAATCAGATATAAACAATTTTCCAATAAATTGTCAGCAATTGTACTAATATAACACTAAAACTCCATTGATTTTGAACTGTCAAAAAAGACAAAATGTATTTACATTTGAAACGTGATATGTTTATTATTCAAATGGATCATGTTCTATTTTTGAATATTCGTTCTTATTGATTATTGGTTTATAATTTGAAAATAATGATAAATAATAATGCTTTAGGGAGGTATTTAGTGTATCATATCGAACGAACTCACCTGTGTAATACGTTTAATAATGACACTCCACTTATTTAAGCCATTAAAAGGTAATCTAATTAAAAGTTTTAATTAATTCTGAAAATTAAAAGTACGTGTCTGTTACATTTTTATCGCATATAAACTGAAGAGTATACACGAAAAATAATTAAAAAATTATAACATAACGTGCAAAATGTAATAAAGAATAATTTAACGGACGAAATACTAATTTAAGAATGAGATTTGTTTGGTTAAATTAGCCTTGTTAGTAAAATGCAAATTCATCTTAGTAAAAGTTTAAAATGGGTACATTTTCGGCCATGGGATTAAAATATGACGTCATTAGCGTACAAAATATCTGAAAACGAATTGCAAAACACGTTTTAGAGAAGGTAGAATTATGTCATTACCAAATATTTCATACATATTTGACAAGAGATCAATAACAATGAAAAAGGAGGCATGCTATGTTGAAGTTCTGGCGAAGAATGCACTTATCACTTAAAGACGACAAGAAAACGAATTGCGTCTTTGTAAGGTATTTTATTTCACCAAGCCACGAAAATGTAATAAATAGGCGACGTGATTCCAGCATACGGAGAAAGTAAAAAACCTTTTAGTCATCAGTCAGCATTACTTCTTATTTGTCGCGTCTATTCATTTCTTACAACATTATTTATACTGTGTACAGATTTTTTTACAGTTGATCATTAGGAATATCTTGAGAAATTTATATCTTAGCTTAATCCGACAATATTACGAAACGTTTGAGAGACGATATATTCTTTATGTCTTTCAGATAAATTCTTAAGACGTGTTCGACTGTGGAAATGAGAATTTTTCACAACATTCTCACCATAAAAGGTATAAAGACGTTAAATTAAATCAAACCCTTAAGCCTTATATACACAAAAAATCTATATGTGTATTTGGAAATCGAAGTTTTTATCATCAGTAGAACTATGATAGATGAATGAAGATTACACTATTTGATAACTGACAATAAGTCAATAGCCAATATTGAATCCGTAGAGTAATTGATTAATCATAATTCATTCGTTCATTACTTTCTAATGCCGATGAGAATTTCTTAAAATACAGTTTAAATTTTTGTCATAAAAAATCGATAGATATTTTCATATATAACAACGTTAGTGTTGCAAGTTATGTTGACAATTTTTATTGTTGTATCACGAATGGGTATTACGCTTGATTTTAAATAACAAGAGTGCACAGTATGAGTGATATTTTCAAGCGTAATAACCGTGAGTGATGCAGCCCCAATTCCCAAAAATTGTCTACATAACTTGTAACACGAATGGTTTTCGGAGGACAATTCAACGAGTCATAATGTATATTTTCTTTAAACTGAGTTGCAAATAAATTCACTTTCACAGCAACAGTGTAACAATTCAATTGTTTACAATTGTCGATGGGATCACTAGTGCAAAATATCCAAAATAAATATCGATTATATTAGTATAATTCTTTCCAACTGGTTGAAAATTTCAAATCCTTAAAATCAATTGGACCAATTTTGGCAGATGACATATGAGTTGAATTTTCGCAGAAATACATGTTTAGGATTCCTAAATCAACACGAGATTTTTTATAATTTTCTATTCGTGCCTCCGTCAAAAGCACTAGATTTATACACAAAATCGTCCAGAAACAACTAGGTTTCAGGCCTAGGCCGGAAAAAACTAGGGACTTTTGTAATATTAGGGTTGGCATTAACTGGCTGTCATTTTGTGCATTGGTTTTGTTCAGTGTTTGAGTGCTTGGAGGTTATATATTTCCATAAATTTTAGAGCAAAATTGTTAATTGTAAGCTCAAATATTATATTAAATTTTCGGGTGCAGTGCACAACGAGTAAATAAATATAAACTAAATAAATTGTTTATTGCCGTTTTCGGTGGCGTTGTGTCTATGTCACTAGCCTAGCACGCCAGAGGTCGTGGGTTCGAATCCCACTGAAGAGCATGGTCGTTTGTGTTCACATAATTTCATTATTATCCATTCATGAGGCGGCATATGACCATAGTGGTTAGTTCGCTTCCCATCTTCCTAAAAAGAAAAAAGAATTGTTTATATTTATAAATCCCTCGTATCCTTCTAATGTTACCAGCATAAAAAATTATTAGTATTTCATATTTGACAATTAAATCAGTAATTTTATTTCATAAATTTATGATAAAACCGTTCAGAAACTGTGTTTCGAGTGTGAGTATAGTTTGAGAAGCAAAGCCAAAGTGATACATAACTATTATATCGAAACTACGTGTTCAGGTATTGTAAAGGGATGGGCCGCGTTTACAAATAGGAAAAGCGTCGCAGATAGGATTCGGCGAATAATTTGTCGTTAAAAAATTACAAGCCATCAAATAGCAGTCATCATGGATATTAAACTAAAAGTTGGTTAATCGCCTGAAAGCGAGGGTGCGGCCGGCGCGCCCTTGGCTAGCGTGACCGGCGGCCAGCGCCGCACCCTGAACCACCCCCATCCCCAGCCTGGCCAATCCCAACGGGCTTTTACGTAGGCTGACATTAAAAAATACGAGGGTGCGCACCGCTATATCACGGAAGGCTCAGGTGGTTGAGATTATGGGAGGATGAGTGTCCTAAAATAATAAAGATATTTTACGACGCTAATAAATGTAAGTGCCGCGATTATTTAATAACGATACCTAGTAATAGCTGTTAATTTTTATTAGAGCCAATGAGCTTCTATATGTTATCTTTGAATATGAGCTTTAACAGCGGCTATCTCTTAGAGGTATGCCGATGCACTTAACTTGAGCCACTAGTCGTCTCGAATTACTCTGTAAATTGGAAGAGTTCAACGGCCATGGTCCTAGAAACCATTCTAATTACGTATGTAATTAAACTATAAATTTTACCGCTCATAACTTCATTTTGATCTATAAAATCAGTAGTTAACTACTACAAAAAGATTGAAGATCTCACACAATACCTACTCGTACATGTTGTCTCACATTATACCTTCCGTGGGATATTTTATAGAGCACAGGGTTGAAATACCTAACTATTATTAGGTATTCAGTTTCAGACTAAGCATTCATGTGAAGTTATTCGGCATATTCTATTCATTAGAAAATGTATTTATGTCGAATCCAGAAAATGTACGAGCACAGAATCCTATCGTTTGGCCCAATTAAGACTTCTACGGCTGGCTTATACTGGATTTAATTTATAAATTTAGCCAAAGGTATTGGCTGGTAACCACGAACACTGTTTTTGAATCTGATGAAATGTTTCAAATAAAGATTGTAGGTAATATTATTCTACATCTTATTGATTCTATTTCATTTATTTACTAAGGTATGCGCTAAAACCTTGATAGGCCTTCAAATAATCTACCACTTACTGTTGATTAATTGTTCCTAAAATCTAATCATTTCGTAATATAAGCGAGTGGTAAAAATGATAGAATTTAAGATATAAATACGGTGAATTAAGCAATTTTTTCTATGATTTTAACTGGGCCAAATGATTCTGAGCTCTTATATGACGAATCCATAAAAGGACATACACTTCTTGAAACGGCTCCTAATAGTGTAATGTTAGCGGTTGAGGAAAGTGGCAACAATATTTGTGACACAAAATATGGTAAAGTAGCATATATAATTTAGCGATTATATGTTGCGCATTGGAGTGTAGTGGATAGTTTAATATGAATTAAGTTGTGGGGTGTTTTAAAATGTTAATGTGTAGTAAAGCAAACGAATGTAGTTCCGCATGTGGGTACCTAGTGGCGGTAAAACACGATTTATTCATGTATGCAGACATTCAGCATCAGTCAAGCAGCGAGGCGTTAAATTCTGCCGCGTTAGCTGCGCTGCATCCCGTTCAAGTTTCATTCCGTTGCACTCGTCGTTAAATTCCCCGGAGTCCGGTGAATGTGCTCCGGTGTGTCCAACATAAAACTCCCTCGTGGCGTCGTGACGTGCCACAAGAGTCCCGCCGACTCTGCGCTCTGCTCTGGACGGCGCAGAACGTTTTATGTCTCTAATTACGAGTCAAAATAAAACTAGAATTCTCAACATTCCCTGCTACGACTGCGACTGATGAAACAACGCTGCTTTGACACTGCAGAGTGCAGACTACTCACACGCCAGGTGGCACATATTCAAACCACCACTTACTGCAGACTTCATTTTCAAAAGTAACACCACACTCCTTGAAATAGGTTCCTAATGGCACTTACTTTAGATCAGATAATTGGAAGATGTGAAATCATTGGAAACCATTCTGCTTCTACGTCTATTTCCCTTTTGGAGGTGTAGCATAAAATTAATGAAAACAAAGTAAAACAAGTAAACCAGTTTTGTTACGTACTTGGGAAGTTTAGTACGCGAAACAGGCGGCAGCAATAAAGATGTACATAAAAGAATAAGTAAAACACGCGAAGCCTTTAATATGTTATGGAAAAACTGGAGAGTAAATGAAATATTCAGAAAGAAAATAATAAATAAATATATCATTATGCCATTTATCCAATTCTGGCTGTGGCATTCTTCTCAAAGCAGATCTAGGTATTATGAAATATTTTTGCGCGTGAAGTGTAGTTACCAGCCGTCAAATCTCGGCCTCCAAGGATGGTAGTGGTGGAAGAGCCACAGGGGTAATTCGAAATATAATTTTGAAAATTTGTCGGCTGTGAGTCTCGAACCGAGGAATCGAAGATCGTATAATCCACAGTCCGATGCGTTACCATGAAGCTATTTACCGCAGAAAGAACAAAATTGAAACCAACGCAAAAAATACAAAATCAGTGCAGAAATTATCTCAAACGAAAAGATATGAAAAATATGCAATATAAAACCTGTTGAAATTACCGGAAAAGAAGAAAGTTTATACTTTGTAGATAGGACAAAATGCTCAAGAAAGGAAACAACATCACTAAAGAAGAGCTGGAATATAATATAAAAGTGATGAGGAAATAGGGAAAACCAGCAAATACATGACGAAAACAAATACACGAAGTACAGGGAGACAAACAAAATATAGTTTAAACTAAAAACTGTAGCTAAAGATACATCTAAATAGAAAATACTAGAAGAAGATAGAGTGCTGACAAACTTAGAAAAATAAATGCCTTAAAACACCCTAGGGTGCCCTATACTCCGAGGGAGCGAAAGGAATAATAATTCAACTGTTGCCTCATCAACGTCTTCTCCTCACTTTTGGAATCATCTATTCATTTATTTATCGGACGACCACGTAATCGCTCACACTTGGTCTCGTCCCTAATATATCTGTTTCACTAACATTGTCTACATGTCCACTCATAAATTCGTCACCATAAATCTGAGCAATTTAATTTTGTTTCTACTTTCTAATTTCTGGATTGGTAACTACATTTCGTGGCAAAAGTGCCTCATAACAAAGTTTGGAGTTGCAAGCAATCACATTCAGAACCAAGTAGGAAGCTTGGTAATATTGTCAACAGGAAATTGGCTGAAGTTATGATGGAAATACATTTAATGGCATTTTTAATTATTCCGAAAACTGGATTAAAAATAATCTAGTATTGGAAAAGAAGTGTGCTTTGCGAATGCGCAAAGTGTTGGCGATGGTAATGGAGAGTACCTATCTATGTGAGTAACGTTTGTCAGCGAACGGACAGCCGTGCTGAGCCAGCCGCCTGATTTATTGAATGACGCGAAATGAGAGCCTGTGTGTCAAGGTGTCCCGCGTAATTGCAGAACGTGTTTGTGGTTTTGTTTTACCCTCCCAGGGTGATTACTTCTAATGAGCGGTTATTGTCTCGCTTTTCATGTTCAACTGTTTATTGGTTTCACTTGAATATTGTCTTGATTGAAATTAAACCCAAGTGTATATACTCCTTCTGCCACTTATTGTGTTCTTCTGCTGAAGAGTTTTCAAGCATATAATGATTTTGAGAGAATGTTTCGTACAAGTTCGTTGTTCGGAAGTTTGGAAACGCATCAGTTATTTTGGAAGAACAGTTGGAAACTAATATTTCTCTTCACTATGTCCAGAAAGTTACTCCTTACATGTTAGGAAATTCTTCTTGGTTATTATTCTTGGAGTTTGGCCTATTTGTGTCGCCCAGCACGTATCTTAAAATTGAAGTACCAAGTTTTCTGAATAAATGAAATTATTTCCTTTCGTTGTCGTTTGGAAATGCGATAAGAATTAATTCATCAAACATGGCTGCCATTACTACAGTGTCAAATGTCCCTACGGAGAATAGTGACAAGTGACGCAAAGTGCGTCGGACGGTCGGACACGATGTTGTCTGTTCGCATCGATCCGTTTTCCGGGGAAATTCGAGTCTTCTTTTAAAACACTCGATCCCGTACCGGACCGCACGGCCACCTGTGTTTACAAATCATTACCGGTTTGTCGTCCGGTTCGACGCTCCGGTAACCGAACACTCTTTGTTGTGCTGATAATGTGTTGTAGATTCGCTTACGCTTGTTTTCCTCACGTGGGAATGTTTGCTTGTATTACAAGCTTTATTTGATGAGCAATTGCGCAATTAACTCGATACGCCATAAAAATAATTACAAAATCTAGAGTTACCCCGGTTTCATTTCAGTTACGACGTTATGATATTTTTCATTAGCACTCGCCTGTCAAGAGTGAGGAAAAAGCAAGTAGTTGACACCTTGCGGAAGAAGTATGAACTAGAACTAGAGAAACAGGAAAACACGTTTATTATTACGAGTATATTAAATAGTGTTTTAAGTATTAGTGTGGTAGTGTTAAAAATTGTGTTTAATCAAATCAATCAAAAGACACTGTTTAGTGCGGCAGTGTTATAATTATAAAATAGGCAGTATACACTTCTCTTAAGATTTCCATACCATTATTATCGAAAAATTGGGTAATTGCTCTTCAATCTCAAAGAAAATACATGTTTGTTCCGATTACTCTCTAGCTATTGATGTTCATCTAAGTTAGTTTAGTACAAGTTATAATTCTTACATGAATTGATGTCAGTTCGCCAATATTCAACGAAGTCTATTTGAGAACTGGGGTGTATCCGTGTATCACAAAAAGTACCCAATAAAAACATAACTTTCTCATAATTTCACAAAAAAATGTAATTAAATATGTTTTTCTACATCCGGTGTTAAAATGTCATTTAACGTATTAGTTCCCAAGGCGCTAAATTCAATTTTAATCACACTTTGAAAAGCTATGGCTTCGAACGTTTTAGTCAAGGCGTGAAGTTAGCAACTAACTTATTTGGCAAGAGCAGAAGTTGATTGTCAAAATTTTTCCAATTTAACTATTAACATGTTCAAATAATTAGTAAAATATTACATTATTCTTAATGTGCGGTCGTCGAAAAGGAATAATGTGTTACTCTTTGTATATACTCTTCAGATACTTGTGACAAAAAGGATGTTTATAAAACTTATTATATAATGTACCTACTATTACTATTCGAATTGACAATGATATAACTCAACAACATCATAACGGTTAATTAAAACTTGTACATACTGCTTTTGCACATAGTTTGATTTCCTTGTTTCTCCTCCATTTTGCCACTGTCTTAGTATATACCATTTGTATATTTGCATGGGTCAAAAGTGTGTAGTTATTTATTTTGTTTCATCACATATACTGTGTTGAAGTAGGAAATAGTAATCCTTATAGTTCCATCAATCATTTAAGAGCACATTAGAGCGAGGGAGTGAACCATCACCTTTAACATCAAAATGGCTGACATGAAGCACATTGCATCATCGCCGATAGGATCTATCATACTTGGGCCCACACCCATCCTCAGGGTTGTCCAATGTCCAGTCCATACACCCTGCGATCGCAGCGCCGCTCCGCCGGTCGAGCGTTGAACCTCCACTGCAAACAGGAATTTATGGTCCCGCGGTCGCCACCGCCGCGATAACGACTTTTTTAAACGAGAATTTGTGTGGTCTTGTCCAGTCCAAACCCCCTAATTGAATCTCGCATCTTTTAATATAAAGCCAAGCATTCCTTGTACCTGTACATTCATTTTTTAATATCAAATCAACTGTTATTTATGTCTGCCAACGAAATTATAGCCCGTCTTGTCGTGGCAATTTATATTTTTATTGTTGAGGAGGAATAATAAACGTGGCGTTTATTATTGTTGATTTAAGTTCTGATAAGTGGCATTTGCCATGCAGAACACAGGTTATAATTACTTTTCTTTTTCATTCAAAACACGTCGTCTTAATTAAGCAAAACGGATGTACTACCCATCTAGTGCTACTAAAAAACACTTCCAAGATTCAAAGCGATAACTTTAATAATAATAACAATAAATTCATTTTATTACCAATTTGAGAAGTTCGCGGGAAAGCTAGTTTTTACACTTAACCATTACAAAATAGTGCACAATAGCATGGCAGGAGGTCTGTTCAGGAAATAACCGACCTTTTTTTTTAACTTTATTAATAATTTTACAGATTATTGGTCCTTGTCCCATTTCCTTTTCACTATTCACATACTTTTCTCAACGCTGTTTTCATTTTGCGGAGCACTCCTAAATAGCTTCATTTAAAATGTCCTTTAAGATCTCTAATCTATTTATTTTGATGTCATCAATAATTTGAAAACGACATCCTTTCAACACTAATTTTAATTTAGAAAATAAGAAATGGAAGACAGTTATCACATTTTGGCACCAAACGGACGAATTGACAAAGCTGAGTATTTGAACGCATAGTCGTGGAGCAAGTACCATGAGTTGTCTCACCACAACTCTTGTATTTTTTTACGTTTCCATAAAAGTTTTCCTCCAGTTTACCTACGCAAAGTTTAGCTCCAGATAATCGCACATTTCAAAAATCGCTATCAACACTTAAACACGTTGCACTTAAATAACAATATCACGAAAACTAAACGAGATATCAACAATTCAAGAACATATGGTTACAGAGGATGTTCTGCGCAGTACAATACTACCAACAGCATATCACTAATAGTATATTCCCAAAACGAACCGGCGAGAGGTTACGGTTTTACCTCGGTTACGGTAAAGAAACGGAACACCGTGGTTATGTCAATGTTTAATTTGACTTATTTATTGTAAAATGAAGTGGTATACTTTTAACGAGTTTGTTTTAACCGGTCGTAATAATGCTGAGGGAGACGATGATGATGAGTTTGATTTCAACAATGGTTGTTGACGTTATCTTGTTTGACAGTTACCACGCTAACCGCCATTTGTGCGCGGGTCCCGTGCTAAGCAAAGAGTACCACAAATTGCAGGAACCGCGTTCCGAAATCTTACCGGTAACCTGAAAATTTTACCACGGTAATCGTGGTTCGTTTTCGGAATGCAGTATAAATATTTTTTTCTTCAAACGTCATAAAAGTACGTTGTTATGTATTTGTATTCAACAAGCAGAAGTTCAATATTGTCGCCGCCGGCGTAAAAGTGTATCCTTGGCAACACATTTACGCCGGCGGCGGACAAAGTAAAATATTATGAAAAATAGTTAGGTTGTAATTCAATAATTGACATTTAAAAATGAAACAAATAAACAAAAATAACAAAACAGCATATTCTACGGCAACTTGAAATGCTAGATAAGACAGAATATTTTTTGAAGTTTTGAGCATTTTATAATATTTATAATTTTATTTTCTATGTTTGAAGAAAAAATAGCATGTGTTATTCGGAGTAAATGTGTCTTTGGGTGCTTCGCATGTAATTGTTCGACTCGCTTCGCTCGTCGTTCAAACTTACATGCTCAGCACCCAAAGTATCACATTTACTCCTAATGACACAATATACTATTGTTGGTGCGTAATACAATATGCCCGATTATTTTCTGATCAAACCTGGAAAGTATGATGAAGTTGACAAACATATATTTTAGGTGGGTAGGAAGACAATCTTTATGTTGTCACAAGGATTTTAGAATTGAATGTCTTGTTGATTAGGGAAACGCAGAGTTTGTCATGAAGTAGAAAACTTAGTTTTTTTTTCTACTCTAATGGGCGAAGCATTGAATTTCCAAACACTTAAATATAATTATCAGCAATGGAATTTGACACCAGAACAAAAAGGCTATTATAAATAACTTTCTTGTGATATTGTGAAAGTATTACTCCATGAATTTGCAAGTTTTTAATACGAATTTCAGGTTCGTCAAAATACAAGAATATACATTCATATTTACATATCATAACGCTGAAGCTCATGAAACCTGATTTCCACGAACGGGGATCATTCTTCCAGTTCACATGACAAAACCTTTTTCAACAGTCGCGCAGAAAGACGCCAGTCGTATTTGTGTTCATTGAATGTGTCGATGCACTCAGTCACCAAGCGACAATTGCACAGCGCTGTCGCCGCTCCATAGCCTACTTTCTTCCGTTCTCTCGTGTGTCCATTTCGCCTAGCTGCGAGCTACGAGCAAACCATTAGGAAGCGGAAGCCTGCTTCCGACAAAAGAGCCCTGCTGCCTGTGGCGGTGGATGGGGCGCAGCCCCCCACTGTGCTACCCACTGCTGTGACATTGATTTGGATTCAGGCTACATTGCAGTCATAATGGAGTCGAAAGATTTTAATTTGTACGCCCTATAATAGGGATAGTAACATGAGCTAATATTGTTACAGTACGTGTCACCAAAACCCAAAGGATCGTAATAAAATTATTAAACACCCCCTTAAAACCTTAAGTTATTTCAGTCATGTGAACATTGCTGCAAAAATTTTAACTCTTGTCCTAACAAAAATAATACGAAATAAATAGGTAAAAATAGTAAATTAAATTGATAACAATTTTTACACTTATATTACAATTCTGCTGCACTCCAGTACTAAAAATATTATTTAAATTATTTACACACGAAAATAGTATATTGTGTCATTAGGAGTAAATGTGATACTTTGGGTGCTGAGCATGTAAGTTTGAACGACGAGCGAAGCGAGTCGAACAATCACATGCGAAGCACCCAAAGACACATTTACTCCGAATAACACATGCTATTTTTTCTTCAAACATAGAAAATAAAATTATAAATATTATAAAATGCTCAAAACTTCAAAAAATATTCTGTCTTATCTAGCATTTCAAGTTGCCGTAGAATATGCTGTTTTGTTATTTTTGTGTATTTGTTTCATTTTTAACTGTCAAATTATTGAATTACAACCTAACTATTTTTCATAATATTTTACTTTGTCCGCCGCCGGCGTAAATGTGTTGCCAAGGATATACTTTTACGCCGGCGGCGACAATATTGAACTTCTGCTTGTTGAATACAAATACATAACAACGTACTTTTATGACGTTTGAAGAAAAAAGTGTTTTAGCCTGGGTTTTAGCATTGTACAATGTTTTAAAGTTATTTAATGAAAAAATAATTCAAATAAAAGTGGTGGATAATACATTTCTCTGTAACTTCTGTTCGAAGCTTCTTGTAAAATAATTTTAGAAAAATATACTGTCTTAAAACAGCTGAAAACATAGTTCGTGATATCAGCCAATGAAATAAAACATTAACAATAATTTACTGTAACAATATTTATGTCATATAGACAATGAAACAATTTACATAACAAAATTACTTAACAGTTTCAGTACTTGAACTATCATTAGTTACATGTATTATAAATGGTTTTTTATATATGGAAAAAATATGAAATGCTAACGGAATGGTTTAAAACGAATTTATTTTACTAGTACGTTTATGCTGAAAAATAAATTTTAATTTGTTAAGAACTGGTATTTCCAACCTCAGATAAACTAAGAATAGATTTATCAATGGAATAAACAAGAAATATCGCATCAAAATCAATAGCTTAAATAATAAATTATTCTAGATGTCATCTTGTGATGCGATATTTTGTATTTAATCGGTATTCCACTGATTATTTTATGACGTTTCCTATAATGAAATATAATAGTACGTTTTAACCAATCCTGCCATTATTATACTGAGAGTAAAGCTCTAGTGATTATTCCCGGGGATAATCTCTGAAGCTTTTCTGTTGACAAATATCAGATGACAGATAGTTATCAACACAAGTAAAAAATGAGCCAAAAAAGGTAGATTTAGTGGCGTGCTTATGATGAAATAAAAAAATTATCGAATTAAATATAACTCGAGAGTTCGATAAATTAGAAAATAAATTTCCAGTATCTTTCTCAAACTTGTTGCCATTTGGCAATAGCCACTCAAGCTCTACTGGCTTTCGTGCCTTTTGCCTGGCAACAAGTTTTCAAAAGATCTATCAAATTTTACTCTTTTGTTATATTTTTACTGATAATTTTTTTTTTTTTAGATAAAGCGAATCGACTATTGGAAGTCATTACTGTTGTATAATTAAGTATGAATAACTGTTATTAAATAAATAAAAAAAGGAAGTAATGATTTTTGCAAATGCCATTAGAAACGGGAAATTTTAATACGCTAAATTCTTTACATTCGAGTAATGATGATTTGGTAATAAGTATAACATTTACTTAACCTATACTTATGAAATCCGAAGTATACAATATTACTGAAAATGTATTGTAAAAATAAGAATAACTTTTCCTTTAATCCTACACTGAACATTGGAGGTATTCTAACAAATATACAGCAATTTGTGCTTTTGTACTTTTAATATGAAGGCCACTTAATAGTTTTAGTAGGTACTATACTTTGGGTTTTGGTGATACGCACCAATCTATTCACGGCGATATTTACATTTGTATAACTGGCAAATTAATGGAAATCAATAAGACTGACCGTGGAACAAAATCAAAACATTCTTCAATAGCTCAGTTTACCTTCACCACCTAAATCAAAATAAACGATCAAGTAATATCCTGTGCAACCCACCGTGGAAACTAAAACAAACAAATACATTTTCACTAGACAGATCTAGACAGCGTAGGTCCTGGCATCTCGCAATATTCGATTACAACGAAAAACAATTTCATTAACCGTCAATCAAGGCGTGCTACATTCGAAAAGCAATTACATCGTTTCGCTTTTCTCTAAAAAGTCTAAAACACAACGGCGCGCATGCTCGTTAGGAGCTACTTGAAGAGGTGCATGTTACCATGAAGCGATGGTGATGGCGATTTTCTTATCTAGGAGCATTCAGGTGTTGGATTGCGACCGTCAGCACTCGATGCCGGCAGATGGTCGACACTTGAATCGAGAGCTTTCTGCATGATAAGGCCACTCGATGTTCTATTATCATTTTAAAGTGGATTTATTACGTATATTGTTAGATTGTTAGCCTGTCTCTCTTCGTTGCGGTAATTGAAGCAACATAAAAATTTATCTCTTTTGTTTTCCACAAATTACACTTGAGGGAATATATTTTGAAATTATGTAAAATTGCAAGGAAATAATATGCTTGAAATATTACCAGCGTTGTTAGAGCTGATGTATCATAATTTATGTCAGAACGAAAAGTGATCCTTTGAAGAGACTGTCATATTTATCATTGGAAATTTTCCGGTTTTTGTTCGCAGTTTTAAATGGTTATATATCCATTCGTCATACTTTGTATTGTGCCAAAGACATATCCTGTTATGATTATATGTGGGCGTTAAACAAAGCATTTAAAAATTGTACAATTTACAACCTTCTCAAACGCTGCTATGAATAACCAGAAAGTAGCACATCACAACAAATGATCAGCAGTACGAAAGAAAGTCAAGCCATTTGTAAAAGGAATTACTACTTGGAAAATAGGTGACTTTGTTTAAAAATAACACAGAATAAACGTCAGTGCTTCGAATAATATTTTCATACAAGTACCTACTTACCGTTAAGTTAAACGGTTATGGGCACCAGTAGCTTTGATCTCATCAAAGAAAGAAAAACAATGTTCTTTTCATTTCCCGGTAGATTAAGAAAGTGGCACAAGTATTTGTGATGCTTTCCAGCTTATGCAACATTTTACAATATCATCATGTAATGTGTATTTTAGTATTTGAACTTATCGACAACCCATAAAAACTTGGAACACAAATATTGACCATGCGCGCTTATATACTTAACTCTTCGTTTATCTATGACAAAAACAGGGTTGTCCACTCCTTCCAAACTCTCGCAAGGCTGGTGTATTGATCGTGTTTGGCGTACATACCCCTGCCTCTACCCCGCGTCTCACCTGAGCCTACTCCACCTTGGCGCGGCTTCGCAAACATACTCGGCGTCTATCATTCGTGACGCAGTCAGTTGGGAACTATGAACTTCTCCATCACTGACACTAACTTTCCAAGCTGGACAACTCTAATGGATTTTTACCTCCCGCACATATACAGAGGCTCCCATTTAATATATTATTACTGTTTTATAACGTTGCAAAGAAAAACAAATTTCTATTTAAAAATAGGCTTATTATAACCTCCATATGAAAAACAAAAGGTGATATCAATAACTTGTAAATAGTCCGGAGTAAACTTGTTTTTGGGTACAGCTGCAAATTAACCATTAAAAATTGCCTTAAGAAAGTGCAAACCAGAATTTCATATTATTTCATATAACAAACTTATAAGCCTAACTTACATTTTGTTCTACATCTATCTATTCTATTGGAAAAATTAAACATGGTCAAACTATCATATCAATGGAGCAACTTTTGTCTGTATATAAGAGAGGTACAGTGATGGTTTAAAATATTCGATAGTAAGTTTTCAACGGATAAGCATGTTTTAGGGTCCCTAAAACATGATTTCTTTATTTTCACGATGACGTCTGGGCATGTATGTGATGATTTTTTCGTTCACGATAACTCAAAATGTAATAAGAATATCATTTTGAAATATCATGTTTAAAATTTTACAGGCAGATTCGCAAAAGGAGTTAACACTAACTTTTTTTCAACATCTGTAACTTTGTTTCTAAATTAATTATATTAACAAAATTTGACAGGTAAATTTTGGTAACAATCTATCAACCGGAAGTATTAGTTTACTTGAACAAAGATCAACTATCAGGTTCTTTGGGCATATCTCAATAAATAATTAAGTTAAATAAAAAAGATGTAAAATAGTATTGGCTACAATTTTTTTTTAAACATTTTTTACTGCTTAAAAGTTATTTAGGCGGAATGACGAGAGGTGTTATTTGTTGGGCACGTAAGATTTTTTTGTGTTTAAGACATTGACTTTCTTCTAATTAACTAATTTTGCGATTGCACCAACTTCCAATTTAGAAATTTTATTGGCTCAGTGCTCTTAAACTGGAAAAAACAGTTATTATTGAGGAATGGCGTGAAAAGTTCTAGTTCAATGTTCTACTTTAGGTGAAGCAAATTAATTTCATTTTTTCTAGTCGAAAGTTGAATGATAGCTATCTTAAACACGAGCAAAAAGTGCGTACGAGTAAATCAGCCGAGAAGTAGACAAAAAAATAATAATTAATTTCATATCGTTAGTAGATCAGTCGGTTAGTCGCGTTGTTGTTGAAGCCTCGGGGTTAAAATCCAGTCTGAGAACTTTTCTAATTTTCGTTCTCGGCGCTTGTGAACGTCCACAGGATGTGTTGGATGCTCGATTCTCTCCTGGGTACGACTTCCGATTTTGGGCAGTTGATTTGCATACCGGTCGCTCTGAATTCACCGCCTCTGCAAATCATCAAGGCCGATACAGCACCAGCTCTGTTTATTTCTAGACGGTCTTTTTATTCCGTTCCAGTCGAATAATAAATTTCAATGATTTTCGCGTGTATGGGGAGTTTTATATCGCCCTGGATTCGTGCTCAGGCGACGTGATTTAATTTATGACTTAACTGGCAATGTCTCGCAGTTCTGTCACGGCAGCGCACGATATGCCTCTTAGCTTAGTTTATAATGCTAGTAGTTTCATTTGCTGGGGATTGCTTTGTGCGTGTCCGCGGATTCTTGAGTTTATTGGCGTGGATTTACTCAAGCGTAAGTGTGCTTTATAAACTTCTGGCCACCGTGGGCGTCGTTTCGTTTAGTTTCTGTAACCTAAATATATACGCACGTATTTTTACTAGTTTTATTTTATTTACTCAACTGGATTTCTTTCTATGATTTCATTGTTGAAGTAAAAGTGTTTGTTTACACAATGTTAACACAAACTGTTGAGAAGATAATCATTACACTTTCGTTGAATAACTTGTTTTCACTTAATTCGTATATTTTCAAAGTATTTTATCAGTTTATTCTTTATTCAGTCGTAAAATTGTATGCTGTGAATTGATGCAAAGATATTGAGTTGTGTGGATAAACTTGAAATAAAATACATGTTATGAATATTTCATATGTTGAAAATAAGGTATACGGAATATTCTATTATTGAGTCATGAATTTAAAGATGTATAGTAACAGCAGAATTTTTCGCAACATTTCTGTGAAAGTGCTTTCTTCTAATTTCCATACTTATTGTCTACACATGTGGTAATATACATCACTGAAATATAATAATATATAATAAAGACTGTGCAACATGTTTTTACGTTCTTCAAACAAATGTTAGACAAAGAAGTAAGGCCTTACAATATATATTTGTGTCAGACTCGTTTTTCGCTTTTATGAAAGCCTACAATTTAGCTTTCCAGTATTACTATATGTCAATGATATACATAAACTTATGTAAAGTACAGGAAAGCAAATATTTAATGTGTTCATAAATTGTGATAATACCTAGTAAATTTATTAAATTAGCATGGTGAAATTAGTGCAACAGTAAGAAATACTTTATTGAACAGTGGTCGAAGGTATATAAATCAGGATATATTAAATAACGTCGTCAAAACGCTTACTTCAAACACACAATTACCCCATAAATAATTCTGTCATCGCATAAAGTAAGACATTATTCCAGCGTAGAGCCGACCAAGAACTGCACGCACCATCGCATTATCCATTTATCGGCGGCTGATTTTTAACCCCATGACAAGAGCAAATTTTCCAGAGGTAATAGAAACATCATCCTTAGATTTAAACATGCTACGTTATTATGCAATTAGTTCTGAGAATAATAGCTGTATTCTTTTTAACCCAATTGAAACTCAACTTGAATTGAACTGAAAAGAGTTTCGATGTGTGCAAAAAGAACAAGTTTAATTCCATTTTGCCGGTAGTATTTGCTGGAACAGATGTCAAATTTATTACTTATTTTCTGACCTATAATACCTACGGTTTATAAACAAAAAATGAATAATGTTGAAAATATATTGTTTGTAAATATACGAGATTCAACTTATAACTGAGTTCTGCATTACGTGAATTACACGATGAAGTTTTTCTTTTCAAGATACTTTAAAAGTTTTCTCTCTCGTACAATGACCTAAGTGTAAGAGAGCTAGATGAATCTACTTACAACTGCAACATGCTGTACTTTTTCTTAAAACTGCGCATTACTACATTTACTACATTACCAACTTTGCGCGTGTTTTGCAATAGGCGAATTAGCTGTCAAATACCATTAGTGTTTGTTTTTAGTGTGTACACGTATTTGATTCACTTTGAACTGAAAAATGATACAATGAAGTGAAGAAGAAATTGAAATCTTGGCGGATATATGTATAACAAAATTACCCATCCTCGTACGCAGATTATAGAAAATATGGGTGTGTAAAATCAATGAACCTGAACTTTGACACTTGGATATTTTAGCTGTATTTTTTTTTTTTTTTGAAAATATCAGTTAGTCTCAGTCTTAGCTTACTTCAGATAAACTCAATAAATTATTGTTCTTTTTGTTACAATTGAACTGAGAGAACTCACTTCCCCCCTTGCCGATGCTGCACCACCCGCGAAATAAACTCAAAATGATATCTAAAGAGGGGAAATGAGTTTACTCAGAATAACTCACCTCAGTTGTGTCAAAAAGAACAACGCTTTCCTGAGTATATCTGATGTGATCTGAGATTTTATCCAAAAAGAATACAGCTAATATCGCGAAATTGCGATTCAGTTAGTGTTGACATTGAAGTTAGCAGAGTGACAAAAACAGAAGTGTCAGAAGTATAAAAACATGGTGAACATCTGGCGTGGAATTCCTCCCAGCTGAAACTTCGTACTTCAGCAAGCGTCAGAGTTGACGAGTGCGCATATTTCACAGCGAAGCGTAATTGTGACGTAATCAGGCACAGGGCAAGTGTTGTATATAGTCAGCCTCAGCCTGATGAAATCCTCATTCCTTATACAGAACAGCGCAGGAGAGTAATTAAGCCCGCTATTATGCCTCGACGCTGAAAAATCGCATTGTTGATACAGACCTGATTAAAATTCATCATCGTCGGTCTATTTTAAGTTTGACTTTAACTTCATGCTGGGATTATGACTTGACCGAACTCATTACTTACCTTGTGCGTTTGCAGGTCTCGACCTGTCTTCATTTATATTTTCGACGCACATGCACGCGCCCAGCTCGACTGATATAAATCCTGGATTACGACGGGCCACGGGGAAGATTTAGACAACGCGATAACTCTCAGCAGCTACCTTGGCGCGGGTTATTTCTGGACTGCATTACTCTGTCTCGCGTCTAATGCACTGATATTCACTCTTATTATTTATTTCCTCATTGCGTCTCACATAGCTCTTCAATTCCTCATTCTTCTCGGTGTCTCTAATTGGTCATGTCACAACATTTTCTGGAAAACCGTCTGACAAACATGAACAACTCTTCTTCACTATACTTTGTTTTTAAACTAGAAGCAGCATTTTTAAACCTTGTTGCAATATCTAAGTTTGTGATTGGCTTGGACAGAGCCTCATTTACACCACGCAAATCTTCAAAGTCGTATTAGCTGTCTTTGAGTTATTTATTGAGCTATTGAGGTTAGTTTTAAAAAAATGTTACAATATTGATAATTATAATAAATAATGATTATAATTTCTGTATTTTTGGTTTTATATTTAATAAATTAAATGCATTTTTGAAATATTACTGACTAACCAAAATAAAATTACCTGCAAATTTCAAATGTGCCCGAAAAAATTTCTAGTAACTTTTTTGGTGTTTTTCTGCAGTGTAAATATGATTTCAACATTTGCTCCTTCTAGTTTAAAAATAGAGATTAAATATTTACACTACACTACACTCAAAAAGTATATATTTATTTATAAAAATCTGACGTTTCTGTCAACACAATGATCACCCTCAGTAGAACTACAATGATAGACATAAATTGGAATATCATACTCGTATATCAAAAAGGTGGGTTGTGAACATATAAAAGATATAACATATATAAACTTTTTGATTGCAGTTCGGAAGAATTTCTTAATTAAATTCCATTTTCCATATCACATTCGTTCATCGATCCTATCAACTATTTTAAAAATAGAGTATAGTAAGTACCTACCTTCCCTAGAATTATGGAACCACTATGTGAAATTTAAATCACGAAATGTGTGTGACGCGCATCTTGAAACTAGAAACAAAGAATCAAAGAATAATTTTCCGTTAAAATGTATGGTTAGCGACAAAGTAGCGATTGATTTTTTTTAGAATGAGACCCATAAAAGTTTAAATTTGACATATTTCTATATGTAGTACGACAAATA
This sequence comes from Poecilus cupreus, assembly GCA_963942605.1. Classification (NCBI taxonomy): domain Eukaryota; kingdom Metazoa; phylum Arthropoda; class Insecta; order Coleoptera; family Carabidae; genus Poecilus; species Poecilus cupreus. The sequence goes on along the minus strand of OZ012719.1, from coordinate 15,657,714 downwards.
ATTTACGAGCATATAAAATATTTAAACGAACAACGCTACTGCAGTGTAACCTATAAAATTTTATTTTTACGTCAGTTTTTCACATAACCTATATAATTATACAGCTGTTATTGTTTTAGCCGAGAAATACCAACAAAACAAATAGAGTACCTAAACTTAAAAATGATTATAATCATTACCGTTACTGAGATTTAAAAGAAACAACAAAAGTGTAATTTCCAGTGAATTGCTAAATGCCATGCAAACTGTAATCGAGCGAAAAAGTAACATGATACCGACATCAAAAACTGGCTATTATTATAAACCCATTGTTATAATTTCAGAACTCTAATCCCGGATATTTCATTATTGCCCCAAACGAAATGGCAGGCTTAACGGTATAATTATTTTCCAAACCGTTGTAAGATACAGTTGTTGGCAACTACAACTGTTCGTTTACTTACTGAACCAGCACCAAGCCCATCAGGAGCTAATTACAAGCCAACTTGATACGTATTTCTAATTCGCCAACGATAATAGGAAGGTCACAATGAACACGGCGCTAAGATACACCAACTCGCAGTGCACGACCCACTTTAGGATCTATGATAGCCTTGAAAACGACGGGAAACAATACTGAGTATTGGTAGTAAATTCTATCAACCTCAGGGGGCTTATTTTGTGAGTACGGAAAACATTATAGAATTCGATTTAGATTTATAAATGTCAACCTGTAATGTTATTCATAGAGTTCAGCCGATCCATCAGATTTTTTTACCGTGTTTCGATCAGTTTTTTTTTATCTGTTGAACCTTTTAACCTCTAGATTTCTTTGCATGATACTCTTAATTAAATAATTTCCAAAAAAATCTAAAATATATTTCAGCAAATTTAATTACGTTTGGCATGCAACACTACAAATAAATTTTGGCAGTTTCGAACTTCAAAGAATTGTTTTTCAAGTAGTCATTTTATCAAGCATCTTGAATAATAATTGATTTGATAAAAACAATGTTGTAATTCATTTATTATAATATTTAACATGAAACAAAAACAGGAATTTTAGGCTGTACACGCAACATATAATCATAAATATATTCATAAACTTTTTCAGCCTAATTAGTATTTCAATGTCGAAAAGTAGTTCGTAAATAAAAAATACGTGGGACGACACTAGGAACGCACTTTTTATTTCGTTGATCAATATTTACATTAGTTTAATAGCTAAGTTTGAAATACCTTTCAAATTTGAACCAGAAAAAATATAATCCGTCTTGTAATCTTCTTTAACGATAAACAAATTTTAATTAGTCAAGTGACAGTTTGCTTTTTGGCAGCAATATTTTATCCTACTAATTATTCTTTGTTCTATTTAATCTGCGTTTGTAATCATTGAAAGTATATATTTGCATTGTACTTACGCCTATAAAAAAAAACAGGTGTTCTGAAGCAATAAAGCGAAGCATTGGCCGTTTTTTCTAAGTTTAGAAAGACAAAGGAGTTACACCAGAGGTTAAAGTACAAGTCCTTGCTTCGTATGATAATACAAGCAGACACTGATTACCTACACACGCTAGTCAGGTAAAGTTCTGCATCTTGTTGTACAACAACAGCAACTGGTATGCATCGTAAATCATATCACACGCACGCGGTACAGTCCAGTAAGTCCCACACACACGAGCACGCATGCATAGTACATTTACACGCCCAACTTAGCAACTAAGCGAAGATAAATTTGCTCGCGGTTAGAGCTGATGCTGGATTCTTTAGCAGCTTGTTCGCGGCATTGTTGTGAGGTGATTTGCTTCTGTAAAACGATTTTGCATAAATTTACCGCGGGATGATTTTTACTTGACCTATCTGTGATCGTGATTTCGTTGTTGTTGTTGCCTAGACTTCGATCCTAAGTGGCGTCTGTTGTTACAGCGATGAGACAATCGCGACACAAATTACATTGCTTTTGCAACATTTAGATTCTGAAATAGTTCTACCTATTTTGTTTTACGTTATAGATACAGGTGTGCTTTGCGCGTCTAATCACTTTCTTGATATATCGAACCAAATATTGCACTCAGGTTTTTCGTTCTATTTCTTTTATTACATATGTAACGTTTTATGGATATCCTACTAAGTGGGATACAAAACCTTAAATACATTCAATAAACAATGAATCTTCTCCAAATTTGACATATCATTTTTCCTCGCCTACATTGTATTTCTCGCATTCGGAAGCATTCATTTTCTCTTCAAACCATCAATCCAATATACATTCATTCTTCGAACGCCCATGCGATCGCTCACCCGCAGTGCTCACGCTCAAATATCTCTTTTATCAACATTCATTCAACATCCTCTCAACATACCCAACCCAAATCACCTCAACTGTCTCCCATCCTTGTAACAACATTTTTCTCAATCTCATACTCGATCATTCGCCAAAATATTCTGTTCTAGACACTATCACCTAACCCATCCAAAATACCTAATTTCTGTTGCTGTTTTATATCACAGTGTTTCTCAATCAATGTTATCTTAAAACATGAAAACTGTCCTGTTACGAGAAGTTAAGGGTCGTAATATTACAAGATCTTCTGATTTTATTGATAAATTTTTATTTTCCACGAATATTTTTTGCTTTGCATCAAACAAAGAAGCAAACTGCATGGTAAATCCCGATTCCGAAGGAGGAGGGGTTTTACCTAATATCAATTTGCTTGAGTGATTTTGCTTAAAAACAAAAAAATGAGTCCATGAAAATAAGAATTTATTTGAGAAAATCAGAGAGGTCGTGTGGTATTTGAGGAGATAAATTCTAAAGACAAAGCAAATGAAACTTGAAATATTAATTAACTGTCACACTGACAGTTATAAACAGTAACAGCTGATATTTGTTTACTTGGTAACGATATTTTATCGGGGGTAACGGGGTTTTATCGGGGTTTCCATTGGTTGAATTTTCAAGTGTTTTGCATGATGATTGGTTAAAAACTAGTCGTATGAATTTGCATAATTTGATAACTACATTTATTTGTCTGTTTGAGCTATCCGGCATAAGAATTTGTAGATTGCATCTTGAATTTCTTTGTATCAAAACCTAGAAAGTTTGTTGTCAAATTTCTTATTCAATTCTCAGTGGATCAAAAATCATGTGTCGTATTAGAAATGCAGAACATCTGTGACCCTAATATTGTCGCCATATTGGTATTAATCATTGATTTGAACTAGATGTTTAAAGATTATGTTGCCAATTTGGCGTATCTCGATTTTTTGGTACTTTTTAAGCATTTGCATTAGCATTTTTGCTGTATACCAAGTTCCTTTCCAATTTAACTTGCGATTTGATTTCCTGTTTATGAGATTAAAGTGGATTAGAGCGACTAATTCGTAATGAATTTTAATTTATTCTTAGTAAGCGCATTAGAAATGTGAATTATCTGCTGAATAAGTTGTTAATTTCGCAGCAGTGAACGTAATCTACGAATGTAATTCTAGTAGAAATGAAGTAAATTCTCGTTTGGACTAAAATGAGCGTAGCATAAGATTTGTGCGTGTAGGTATGTCAACTCCTTTGCATAAATTACATTACATAATGTGCCTAGTCTTTGTGGAAACAAGCATTGACGGATACTGTTCTTAGTACTTTCACCTACCTTAGAGATAGCGTTTAAATTTCATGTAATTCAATATAATTTCATGTTGGTAACTGCTTTTACACGCCTCGTGAAAAGTCATTATTTACTTTGTATTTCAGTATTCCGCTGCTTTTAAGTGTTTAATATTTAATAAGCATCCTTATATCTCAAATATTTATTGTGGTGCACATCACATTTGCATATTTTATAATGACAGTTTAAAACCTTGTAAAATATAAATTCATCAGTCGACTTTTATAAAAGAGGTTATCTACTTTTATTTGTCTTTTTATAATGTACATAAAATTGATATTCCAGGCAAACATAAAGATGTTATGTCAACCTACGAAGTACAATATTACCTTTTATCATTTTATGAAACTGATATCTTTTCAAACACGCTCGGCTGAAACAATATTCCGTATATAAAACAGTTTAAAAGTTCAAGATCATTAATAAAAACCAATTGGAATCAAACAACCTCATTGTTCAATCAGATATATTAAAACCAATACGCAACTGTTTATGCTTTCGAAACCTCTCGCATTGTTATCTTGGTTCCCTTTTCGTTATAGAAGAATCATTTCGTGGAGAAATGCCAGGCTTTCTCGTAATTCGATATCGTGAGGAAAGTTTTAACTATGGCCCACTCGTGTGTCATATCGCACGTCCCATGGGGAACGCCATCACGTGACTGGTTTGTCGTTATTCTTAGGTTATTTTTCGGCTGATCGATGGTCCACCCGGTCGGTAAGAAAGGTCTCATTAGCATGCATGTCGACTGCGTGCAACCACTGCTGGTGATTTGTTCCGTTACCCACGTTCGTTTTCATTTATTTGTTTTACTTGGCATTAATGCACGGTTATTAATGAAATTATCTCATACTTATAATTGCTACAATTATGTTGCATGGGTTCAGTTGCTGTATCATAAATGTGATTCGTTGTTTTGGTTTTCACTTTTCCACATTTCACACTTTCAATTATATTTATAGTTAATTAATAGGGTAATTTAGATTCTGGCAGATAACATAGTCTTGTTAGTAAATAAACATATGTTTTGAACTTATAATATTTATTAACGCTTGATTGATATTAATAGCAGTCATAAAAATTTACTATTATTATTAAATCGCTCCTTCTTAATCTATATTAACGTCATAAAGTCGAGCAAACACGTATTAAGTTCTAATAATTACACTTCTGAACACCTCAATCAAAAACGATAAAAAGAGTTGTGAAACTTCATTTTAATACTTTAATATCTCATACCAGCAACATTAATAACACTTAAAGCAGCTGAATACCCAAGTTCAAGAGTCTTTTGAAATTAACATGCCCTCGCTACACTTGGAGTAGAACCACCTATAAGTCTCCAGCAAGTAGACTTCCTCCCGGATTTGAGTCTTGACGGCTGGCAGCAAAGCTCTGCGAAAAGTGGCGGTAAATAATGAAGTGGCGCGAGGAAAGGGGTAAACTTGACGCTTTCAGCAACAAATTGCGTTACATCCTCGGCTCGGGAAACTTCCAGTCGCAGCTTCAAAGTTGCACGTCGTGCCAAGCATAACTCTCGCGCTTAACTGACGTTTGTTTTGAATAAACGCCTGCGGACTCGGCCAAATGAGATGTAAACCAGTTGATGCGCACAAGGACACCACATGAGTAATACCCTCTACTTGACGGACCCTTTTTTACCAATCACTCAAATGACAAATCCACGTCGGCGAGCAAAAAATTGCACAGTGCTCTCTTCGAAATAGATAAGCTCTGTCATTAGCATTTGCTGGTATTGTGCCGTGGTTTTAATGAAGGAAAAACATTGTGACGTCAATTCTGATGGTCGAAGATACCGTATTTGTCGCGAATTCAAGCTGTTTAAGGAACATTATTGTGTTGTATGAAAGAACAAAGGACTATCTTTCTATTTCTACTCGGTACTCGGGTTTCATTTGGTATAATGGTTGGCGCTTCAAAGATAATTGAACGGCGTTTTATAGATACTCTAATGGCCTAATGGTGTCTATGTCTTTTAACACAGTTTCATCATCTTCATCTGCTTTGTATTTCTGCACGATAATCGTCGTTCTCTGTATGCACGTAAGATGTAAGGTGCAAGACTTGTCTGTGATAAGCCCTCGGGGCTTGAGGTACTGGTAGAAGGTAGATAGTTCCATTCTGATGGGCCGGCACAACACACACATACACACTGAGTGAGCTCTGCTGATGTACGCGATACGATAATATTAGAACAAGTCGCTGGAACAATACAAGCCATGAGCTGCTTTGCTTGTTAGCTAACATATTGAACACGCTATGAATAGCTTGCTGGATAAACTCTGACTTATGATGAAGATGATGCTTACTCTTGACTCTTTTATTTGTTTGTTTCACTGAATTTCAAATCAGGAACGCAGAACGTTTAATGTCTTCGGAATATATCATCACGCCATTTTCCCATTTTGAGTGTCGCATTCTATTTTTGTAGATCTCGGAAGTGATATTTTCATGCAGAAAGTGCGGTACCAGCAATCAAACTATGGGGCAAAGTTGTTAGTGAAGGGAGAACCGCAAAGTAGCATTTGTTGGCTGAGGGATTCGAACTGAAGATTTCGTTTCTACTGATCTATTTATTTGATCATCCATTTTTTGATAGATTTTTTTACTTAATCATATTTATCAAGTATTCTCTTTAACGTATTTAGTGGTATTGTCAAACAAATTTATAGCAGAGTGAGAATTTATTTTGAAAAAGAAAAAAAAAATCTACCACTTTCTAATTTCTTTTCTGGTGAAAATAGGAGGATTTTCTCCGGAAACGTCCAATAAAAATTAACTGATGTATCATAACAAATAATTTGTCATTTGAATTCCTAAAGACTTCCAAAATATACACTTAAAATTATTTTAAAACACAAAACGTATAAAATCTAAAACAAAAAAATCAGATATATTGGCTGTGTTCATGTTTTTTTTTATAACAGATATAATTTAAGGTTTCTTTGGAAACTTAATAGAGGAGTGTTTAATCGTTTTATTACGTTCCATCGTGTTTTGGTGGGTTGAAGTAATAGCCAAACACTGGCAGCAAACATTTCCAGCTTTTTCTATAATTATGATCTATGTGCAATAGTTTAACAACTGAATTGATTTATAATTGTTTATCCATATGTATTAATGATTACGTTAACATTGCGTACTTAATTACACAGTAGATGTTTTACTTCATTTGTTGGTATTGCTCAGACAATATCGTATTGTCATCAGATATAATCAATATAATTGTTACGTACTGTAACAAACTACGTCCAAGGAAAAACTATTATCAATTCCTGTCATTTTAAAATGAACTTGACGTGTTTTATTTCTCCTTCCGATCGTTAGTATTAAATGGAAGTCTCTCGTAACAATGAAAAACAATCGCAATAATCGTAAATAAAATAGAATCTTGTTAAGAACGAGTGATAAAACGAACGACATTCGTTCACAAAAGACAAATCGTTCGGCCGTTTAACGAGCGAGGACTTGAATGAATTGAATCATTTTAAATAAAATAAAAACAAGACTACGATGTAAGAAATGGCAACCAGTTCCTGCTTTGATTGCAGTCAAGGTGGCATTGCAAAAACAAAAGAGCAGAAATTGCTGTCTAGCTGTTTGAAATAATTTCTTATCGCATATTTTAATAATAATCATTATCAGATTTGAACCATGTTGTAGAATTTTGATCGAATGAAATAGATAAGATAAATGGTATTTTAAGAAATTATTATTATTAAATAGTTCATTGATCTTAGACTCATAATTGAATATTGTAAATTTAAATAGCGATTTAAACATAATGAGCATTTCTCGTTTTTAATCTCTCGATCTGATGTCAAAATAATGGTTTGTATTTTACTCAGGGAACAACTAATTACCTAGAAGAAAATAAGAACAACAGTAAACTACAGTTAAGTTCAAACAAAAAATTCTGTAGTGCAGATATAATTACGAAAAATGAAGTAAAAACAAACTGTAAGACTGTACGTGTTACGTATAATGCGATTAACTTTAATATTCACCGGAGAAAATATAAACCGCTTATTTCATGTAATACCGGCGCTATGGGAGTATTTTTAGTTTCTGTCAAACGTTTCGGTGAATCTTTTAACTCGGAAATTGTTTCGCAAAGTTGTCAGCCGGTTGAGTGATGAACGTATTCTCCGTCAGCACCGATGCCAAATTGGACCTCGTCCAAAATGCTAGGCCTTTTATCGAATTGACTTGCGATGGCTTACATCTGCTCCCAGTTGAATGTTGTTCGATGCAGGACATGAAACACGACTATATCTTTAAAACTTTTCAACTTCGATCCCTGTTGAACATTCTTTCGACATGCTTCAGACGAAACTACCCGTCTGCATGCCAAAAGACTAATTACTCCGCGTGTTTTACATCATTGTTACTCTACAAATTGTCTTGAAACTTATGAATGATAGATAGACGTGTTGATAATGACATTGTTAGTAGGTATTTATCAAAGAAAACATTAATATTTGTATATATTCCTGAATAGATTCATCAATTTTAATTTGAATAGCGTTGTATTCTTTCTTTCACATCACTAATTTACATATGAATGATTTGTTGATTTAAAGATTCTATTTTCTCGTCCTAAAGAAAGCTCCGGAATTCTCACGTTATGAATATGTTATCTATATTGTAAGAATAGAAGGAAATGTTTCAAAAGATAATGTATTTGACAGCTGTCATCGTAAACTGAACATTTTCACGCTTGTTACAAATTTATGAACAACAAATACAAGCTGACATTTTTGCCACTCAAGTTGTTACATCACTACGAACTCACTTGAAATTAAACAAAATAGGTCATTTTTCATGCTTCAGCAGCTCTAGCGTTTGTTTCGGAGTGACTCACCTTTACCGAGGGTATTATTTTTAAAAATATTCCACGTATGTGGAGTGGAGACTTAACATTAATCCCCAATCTGCATAATTCTCAAATCTCGTGCGTAGATTATACAGCAGCACAGGCACGCGGAGTTGGCTGCCTGGACGCCGACGGCGAGTCACGATTTTCAACTATTTCTCGGAACGAAAACAATTCATACACAACACTTGTGAAATTTCGCGTCTCATTCGCCAGTGTGCGAGCTACACAGATGCTCTAGTGGCTCAAATCGCAGCTTAAAATATTCATATATCCAGACGACGCCGTCATTGATTGAAAATTCCTTTGCGAAGCTACGCAACGGGGCTTATTAGTTATTTATGGACGTTTCGAATTTTGTGCTGCGTTTGCAGACGACAGCAGAGAGAATTATTTCGGATTTCCGTAATTTATTTGGTATTTTGTTTAATTTATTTATCAGGAATTTTAATATTCATTCTTTCATTAATCATAAGAATTTTATAAAGCGTTACCAAAAATAAGCGGTTCAAATATTTTATAACCAACCTCAAACCGGTTGCTTGTATTACGGCCGTCATTTTGCTTCAAGATGGCCAATCTGTAATAGTAATTTACATTGCAGAACTGTACTTGCGAAGTGGCGAGCACGGTAGGTAGTTATCAAGCGAGCATGTAAAGTTTTGGTTACGGTCGAGCATTTTACAATGTTTTATGATAACTGAATCGAAAATAATTTTCTATAACACTGTTTTGGAAACTAGGCATTCCACAACTAAAAATTGTTATGGAATCACTAACATTCCATACGCTGCGTATGGAATATTTTCGATGAATCAGAGCCGCATATTACCGTGATATATGAAGTATCTTGATTCAGTTACTATGGTTACGTCTGTTTGTTTTAATTTGATTTATTTCAGTTTGACATTTTCAACAGTTTTATATTTGTAATTTTGTATAATTTCCAAAATCTTGTTATAGAAAGTATAGTCTGCAACATGTAACGGAATGGCATATCCCACACTCGCAAACCGTAGCCCTCGCCTTCGGCTCGGACTACAAGCTTTTTGCTCGCGTGGAATATGTGCCATTCCATTACTTGTTGTAGAATAAACTATTAAAAATCTTAAATTTATTAATATATTTATTAAATCATTTGATGGAAATAGTCTTTGAAAACATACACAATTGCGACTTGATTTCAGTCCGGTAAATGGGACTTAACAGTATTATTATTTTTACGGCACTCTATCGTTGCTAACGGTTTGATCCACAACATCGTTTTCCGCATTCATTAAAAGAATTTTGTTAGAAATGTCAACAAAACAAAATTAGTTGATGTCATTTGTTATTATTATTATTATTTTAACACAGACCAAGACGACGTGATTGTTTTTAAGAAAGAAAAGTAACTTTAGCCCAAAAATGTGATATAATAAATATAAATACGTATATTAATGATTTTTACGGTACTGATTTCAAAAATCCTACCGTTAAAACTCTTACCGGACGTATAACGTAAATAACTATTTAGTGCTCAGCCCGTAAAATATTCTTTACCACCAGAGACAGTGCTCAATAATAGTAGGTTTACGATTTAGTATATCGTAAATGTTATGACATATCTGCAATTTTAAATGCTGTCACAATCATAAATAAAGTCAAAGGTGTGAGGATACTTGTTGATTTATGTATTTATTTCATGAGAAACAAAAGAATTACAGTCTTTAAATATCTAATAAGATTCTTAGCTTTAACCTATCAAGGTCGTATGAGCAAATAGATCGATTGTCGTAACAAAGAACTAACAATTAGTACATTTTTACAATAATCAACAATATGTAAATTAAGATGCTCGGTTAGCAATTGTATAATTTAAACAGACACACATTATAGAAAATTGTCTTCAGAGGAGTGTCCATCCTCCTCTATCCTCTATCTGCACCGAGGCCAAGAACAAGAACAGCTTACATGTAGGTAAACTAGTAAACCACTACACCTACGGATTATAACTATTTACTACAAACTTGTTGACACACAGACACACTCGCGTATGACCACAACGTTCAAGGAGTCGTGCTTTCTGAGATGTAAATTATTTGTATTATTATTATTATTATTTGTTGCCAGCTAGCGGATTATTTTCGAACTCAAAGTAGGGTGAAGATTCCGTTAGAAATACATTTCGTCAAATGGGAATAACGATTTTTGAGATAAAAAATGACCGAAATTGTAGTTAACCACCGCGAAAAATTGATAAATAAAGTGTACTGTGCAGAAAAGGGTGTAATAATAATAAGTTCCGTAAAAATCTGGACGTTACATTCCATTATAATCCGAAGCTGGACAAACGTTTTATTTTAAAGTAAACCAATTTGGAGTGCGAAAAAACTAACAAAAGTAAACAAGATGAATGCGTTTACAATAAATAATATGCTCTGTATATTTTGTACCAGATGGTTATGTACATCTAAGTAAGTAAACTTTTAGGTTATAATACGAATTTGCTTCGAAATCTTTTCACTTTGTATTTAACTAAGTTTATAAATTAAATTAAATCTGTATTCAAAGTTAATGTTCCTTATATTTGTTCATTTTTAGTTATTTGTTTATTTAGATGATTTAGATCAAGAAACGTACAACTAACCTATAACAGTACAACAACGTAGCAATGCAGATTTTGCATTTTTCACCCAAAACCAGCCATGCAGGAACAAACAACACTCATCACTTGTTCATCTCCTGCAATTTTTCTATTAATTTGATGGGGATCACCTTGTAAATTCGACGTTGACATACAGAAAGCCACTACACCCACAGCCACTGTCACTTTCATTTAATTTTTTCCCGCATTTAATCAATTGTCAAGTATATAAAATGCGTTCAGATTCTTTAAAATTTAGTTTGCAGGATTTGTTGTAGTGCATTCGCAAATATTATTAATCGTGATACTCGTTTTTTATGTTATACATACGCGAACAGTACTAATGTCACATTCGAATCTTCACCCTAGTTGACGCCATCTTGGATAGGCCACGCCCTCATGTCGGATCCCAATTGTACGACTGGTAAATGCACTTCACAATATATTCCAATATCTTTTGTAAGCAGTTTCTGCATCAACAACGTTTCGAGTTCTAAACGGTGGAAACAAAATAATTACCATATCACAAATTTGCAGTTTTCCAAAATGAAACGAACTATGAAAAGCGTTTAAATCTACGCATCTCTGGAATTCGGAGAAACTAATTCTATTCATGCTCATGCGTGCTTGGTGCGTTTGTATTACGTGTTGTTAGCCATTTGTATAATTATATTCTCTTAATGAGTTTTAATAACGTAGGCGCCCAAGCATATCGTCAAAATTGTTCATTTTGAGCGGAATTTTATATAATTGGTACAGCGGAATGTTTAATTAGCGTTTAATTAATTTGTATAATTATGTATCTTGTTTGATGTACATTGTTTTTACGGTTAGCGTGGGTTGAAATAAATATAATGTAAAATTGTTTAAAAAAGCAGAAAACATTAATTAAAACGTCAACAACAAATGCTTTTATAGATCGATCAAATAATAATAATACCTATCTAATTAATTGTATACCAATAAATAGCTTTAAAAAGAAAATTAGTAATAAATTTGAAGTGTAGCACATCTAGCTAGAAACGGTACAGCTTGTAAATACTCCAGTTAATATTTCACTTACATTTTTAGTAATAATATTAACAAACAAGAATGAGAGAATAAATCGAAAATAATTTGAGAAATTAGAGATTGTTACTCTCGAATTATATTTAATTGGATTATTTTTTTTTATCAACAAATGTCATGCTAACCTTAATTAACTATCTGGCATTTGTCAAGAAAATCAAAAGTTAGAGAGATTGTTTCCAAAAATAATATATAATAAGCGGTTAACTTACAGAAATTAATTGTAAATTACTAAGGTTAATAACGATTAGAAATATTTAATCTAACCCTTAAGCCTTAAAGTAATAAAGAAAATATCTATAGATTTATTTCGATAACTATGTTATCATCATCAGTAGGAGCAATGGGGACAAAATCAAGATTATACAACTTTTAAACCAAAAACCAAGGTAGTGGTCAAGAATTTTGAACCTTGTCTTGGTTTACAAGTTGTGTATCTTGATTTTATATTTTGCTTCTACTGATGACAACATTAACGTAGTTATCAAAGCACGTACCTATATAGATATTTTTTTATTACATCAAGGCTTATGGGTTAGTTTAATATTTTAGAATAATTTACAGAACTTTAAGTCTAGTATCTACATATATTTTTCGCATCTCATTGTATCTCACTAAGTGGAGTAGCACATTCAACCAACAATCAATCTCTTCGAAACATTTCTACCATGTAATACCACTCTCGTTTTGAACATTCGAACAAGCACGTTTATTTGTCGCACTCAAAATCAAACGCTAACGCATCAAACCATCAATCATTAATAATAAGTAGTGGCTTGGATAGCATGGTTAACAGTAAAATTCTGATAGATTTTGTCATTAAAGCGTGTGTTTTATTGCTTTGAAATTAGTTTTGAACAATTACATAACCACATTGAATAATATTTATCTTTTCAAAGTACTATGAAATTAGTTCCTTGTGCAAACAGAAGCATCAAACTTTAAACAAGCGGTTTCTTCTTGATTTAGCTGTACTTGCAATAAATAAGCCAATTATACTTGTCGAACGGATAGAATTTGCAAGCAATCCATAAACAATTTTCAATTACATGAAACATAAACTGCATTGACACCGTAGTACATGAGTTCATTTACAAACAAGTCTCCTAACGAACATAAATAACAAATTATTGTTTTTGTACCTGCGGGCTGGTCACGTGAGTCTCTGAAGATAACGGGCCGCTACTGACGGCTGATGCCCGATACCGTTTCATTTTACTGCCCAGCATTTTTTACAAGCCCTCGACTCTTTTTCTTTGTTTTCTTTCTCTTAGTTTTGACCAAGTTCATTCAGGGTCAAGCGCACGGTAATGCGTTCGTCGCATTCTCTTTTTATTGTCGTTGTTTCTTTTGTTTTCTTTTTCTGGCGCACTTGATTTGAATGAATTCAAATTGCCAACCGAAATTGTTTGAGGTCGTTGATTTATTACTGTATTCAAAATAACTGTTACCTTTATAAAGTAATTGACTTTACATTCATGAATAATTTTTATTTGTCTGTTTAAATATTGGTTATTTTATCAGTTCAATCAGGGTCCCATTCTATAAATTTCAATCAAACTTCCAGAGTACGAAATATAAAGAAAAACATTACGTCTGTAACATATAAAACAAACATGCCATCATGCTATTTAACTCTGCTTTCTTAAATATCAAAACATTCGAGTGCGATCACCAGTCCAGTAATGTCTTCAAAGATTCTTGTGGAGGCAGCACCACTGGGATAAAGTTAAAAATTGCAAATATTGGCTGTGGGAATCTAATCCAAGTTCTAAATATGGAATTTGAAAATGATATTACCATTAGAATCTGATGTATAATATCCACCACAACGGTACAAAATATAGAAAAAAATTCAAATAACTATAGTAGGCCGTATAACAACATTCTTTTGAATACAATAAAATTTATTCTTAGCTCGTTTATTTACTGAGAAATTACCACTTCCGGTTGATGGATTGTAAGATGAACATCTAAAATCTAAACTGTGCTTTTGTGTTAAAAATATTTGACATTTCAAAAAACAAGTTTAGATTTATTTGAGTTTTGTGTTTTCTGTTTTCTGTAGAAATTTAGTAGATGATTGTAATGATATAATGGTGAATTTAAAAGTTCATTATTTCTGTTAAATAAATAAGTAAATCTAAAACTGTTTTATGAAATGTTAAATATTTTCGTTTTTGTTTAATGACAAGTGTCAAAATTGATTGATTTATCGTGAAATACTAACATTTAGGTAACCAAATAGTATTCACACTTTTTCTGTAACGTGCATAGGTAAAAATTTACAGCACTATAAAAAAAATATTGAAATCCCTATACGCCACATATGAGGTAAAAGTACATATTTGTTATAAAATTTGCAACAGTTAGAACCAACGTTTCGCAATTCAAAACAAAGTTTGTTTTGCTTTGAAGCGATGGCCGAATATGTTTTATTCTAAATTCCAAGATAAGAATTATACATATAAGAAAAAAACTTGAGAATCTTGATGATATCGCAAACTGTATTCATGTTGACAGCAAAAAAGGTCTCCTTACGTATTTGATAAGCACGAGTAAATAAAATTCAACGTCTTCACAAAGTGTTTCATCCAGATGTTTATACGTAATCGCAATATCCTATAAGTAAACTAGAAGCCTTGTTGGTTAAAGTGACGTAACATAAAAAAGAAGCAATCGGATAAAAACTCGTCAGACATCTGGTGTCCGTTCCCGGCACTAAGCAACTCCCATCTCTTCAACAGATGATCGAACACGCAGGATATTTTAATGCGTGCATCCATCTGTCCGCCACTGTCACAAATATCCACTCGATCGACTTCCATAGCAGTTTTTCACATCGCGTTGCTAAATTCCCTACTCGAGATATCGAATAGCGAATTCCATTGTATGAGTTCATTGAACCAGTACCTGCGATTGTGTAATATTCAATTTCACGTGTTGACGTTTTTTTTATGTTTCAGTTCTGTCAATGATTTTTTTATGGGAGAATGTTAAATTTTATATTGTTTTGGTCTGGTTTCTGCCTGGAATGCCTTTTCTGATTTATTAGAGTAGTAATTTTAATTGAAAAACTGCGAAAGTTATGAATTATTAAACAGGTGAACGAAATTTAATGGCAATTTTTATGTTCCTTAATTTAGTGTTGCAAGATATATAGGAAGACATAAAAACTTTACCTAATGGTACATGGTACCTACTATTATGACGACGTTTTGCACGTATATTTGAATCAAAATAAAATATATAGTTGATTGTTTAATAATTACCAGACAAAATGCAACACAGTTTTTCAATGTAAAATGAACTTGTCATCATAATTTACTAATCATAATATCATAAATATTTCTCAAATAATTTACAATTGAACCAAGTAATCATTCGAATTTTGTCTTCATTAGTAAACATCTTCAAATTGAGTACATGTAACATTGTCAACCTATGTTGTATTTTATCTGGAATAGTACTAATATCCATAGTAATACATACATAATAGAAAAGTAAATGTTGCATCTTAGCCGAAACTCACAGTAAAACAAAATGTATAATTTATTTTATTATACATTATTTACGTTACATAATTCAGTTTTTCTCAAAAATGGAAGCAGATATAAGATAATTGCAAATAACATTTTATTTCTAAATATTATAGCTAATAACATCTTTCGTTTGAAACTTTTTTATCCACGACCGTTGTTAAAAGTAGTCCTTTTAGCGGTTGTTAAAAGTATCACTTTCTGACACTAGTGTTAAAAGTAACATAGCAACGTGTTAAAAGTAATTTATTGTTACTTTTAACAAGTTGCTAACGATTTATATCAATAAATCAACAAATATAACCCTACCTATCAAAATATCATTCTACATTTTTTAGTATTTACTAATACGCTAGGAAGATCGTAAATCGTAAATATAATTTAGTATGATACATAATTATTTTATAACTATTTAGATATTTAAAAAAAATGTATTTATAGTTTATACTTCTGGTTAGAAGGCATTTAGATAAAGACAAAAATGATATTTTCATGAAAATCTAGTCATCGATTTTTTCATAATTCCTATATTGCTTCATACTATATTTAAGAAAGTATAAATTAAATTAATTAAAAAAACAACTGTGATAAGAGAGTAACTATACATATTAAGAAGAAGACGAAATCAAAGAGATAATAACAATAATTGTAATTAAAATAAATTTTTCATAATTTTATTAAAATATTAATAATAAATGACTGATTTTTTCTACTATAGTATTATTTTATTTGAACATTTTTAAATGTCTTCATATGTTTGGATTTTGTGTTCTTTGGTGGTTACCTTCGTTGTTTTTGGTCTCAGGTATTTGTAATTTTAGAATAATTTGATATATATAGATACAAATGGTAATGATTTCTATATTTATTTCTAGTTTAAAAAGATAATCAAAAGGTATGCTGAAAAATACAAATCACAAATTATTCATAGTTATGTTACTTTTAAGATTAATACGAAGAAAATGCAAATATTGGTTGTACACTATTTATACAGGAATAAAAATAGAGTTAATAATTATTCATACTTCATTTCGATCTGTCATTTGCATATAAAAAACTTCGTCAAAAACTTGTATACATTTGATCGCAAACATATGATATGCACATTGAGAAATAACTTTGCGTTCATATATAAACAAATTTGACCTCGACTGTGGAAATATTCTTGAGTATAATATTCAGATTATGAGATTAAACTCATTAACTTATTTTGTTTTCATCGTAATTACAATTACTTAATCGATCGGTTTTATGTCAATATTATGCTTCACTTCCTTGGTTAGAAAAGCTAAACTAATAAAAACGTTTTTATCGGTTGATGACGATTAAAAATAAACAAATTATAAATTTCCCGGTTAATCCATACAACCGAATCTCAAACCAGAAACCAGAAACTGGAATATCAACCAGCGTAACGTCTTTCTCATTACGGAAGTAAGTAATGTCTACAGTATTTTAATGACAGCGTTTTTTCCAATTCCAAGTAACTGTTTAACGGCAACGATAAGAGCATCAGCGCCGTGACTTTCATTAGAAACAAAACAAGAGCAAACAGAATAAAAGTGTAGTTATCGGGGCTGGTAACGTTTTCTCAATAAATCCACTTCGATCCGACAATTACCCGCGGATTTATCGGCCGTTAGACGCTACAAGAGGCGCGCCAGATAGAGGATAGAGTTTCTGGGCTGCAGAAGACAGCCACGGTGGTGTTGGCCTCGACCCTTGAGAGAGACGAATCGATGTACGTGATTCTTGTTATACTGCCGTCTTCATCAATTTGTAAACTGGAGAGGCTGCGCAAATGTTCAAACGTAGATGGCGAATGTTTCAACAAGAAAAAATAACGGAGAATTGCAAACTATACAGCATAACTACCGTTGGTCCTCAACTGTAACCAATCAACTGTTTAACCAGATTGTCCTTGCGTAAATGTCTGAAAGATCAAATTCAAAATCCAATTCATTAGGGAATTGGCTAACTTAGTCGTGACCGAGTATTTTACTCTTTCGGCGAGCTTCCCAAACGTTTGTTTAGTGACGAATGCAACTGCAAAGCAATCATTTTCATAATTGAAAATTATCAAAAATTATCTGCGAAATTCGATGGGGCAAGAGAAACTGATAGACTTGAGTAGTCCATAGACAGTAAGATAATGAACACTGCGTCCTAGATTTTGAACTCTGCGATCGATTCCCTACTTGTAAATGTGTAAATAGTTTGATATTCTGTGAATTTTGTATTCATTTTTTTTAGGGGGGTCCTACTACGACTTTGTCTTGGAATCTCGGAAGGGATAGTTACGAAACAGTTAATTTTATGCCACAAGTGTAACCTACCGCCATTTTGTTTAAAGCTGGCGATCCAAAACATAACCTCAATTTGTTGTTCATCTTCATTTACCACTCTCGCTTCGTAACTAGAACTTAACTGATTCTTCTGGTTGGATAGTACAGAAAACAGTAAAACTCTAGAATTACTATGGGTTAACAATCTACAAGTTTTGATTCAATCTCGCAAACAGTACAAAGCGAGTATAAAGTCTGGAACTATATCAAAGTATTAAAAAAAAAATCCTCGAACCCGTCATTTTTTATCATAAATGAAACATATTTAGTGTGTACGTGTTACCTTTAGATTGTCTTTTGTTTTTTCTGTAATGCCGTTATTGAATTTTTTATTAATGGAAACCGTAATTTTTATTCCGAATTTGGAAATAAATTCTAATACCAAATAATCGGCCCAATTCACTAACTCAGTTGTTGACAAATAGAAACAAATGTTACAAGTGACAGATTGATTTTTTCTTGTGTTAAGAATTTTCATTGGATTCAAATTTTAGCACGTGGTTAAAAATTACCAACTGAGTTAGAGAATTGGGCCGAATGTTGGAAAAAGTTAATGTAGTATATTGAAGTATTCTTGTTTTCCATGAGTTAACAATCCGTCCAGCTGAGTACAAGTAACTATCCGGTAAATGGGTGCACTGCAAATAGAGATAATTTCCTGTTGCGTGTCTATATAGATAAATTAATAAAGGAAGCGATTTGGTATTTACTGGATTTCTAGACGGAAAAACAGCGCAACCAGCGGATGTACATTGCGGAAAAATGTGAACTAAATTATAACGTTCTTTTATCTCTGCAAAATATTTTAATTTGGACTAATTAAACAAAATTGTCATTAGGATAGAAATTATTTATCTATAGTAATATATTAAGGGAACATTATTTTGTCGAAAAATATTATATTTCGATAAATTTAATGACAAAATTTCTCGGCTTTGGCTCGTGAATTTGATAATATTGTTTGTCTCGAAATGTTATTAAGTAACGACCTGAGTATAAATTTGACCTGCAAAATAATGGAACCAAAATATTTTTTATGTTCGACTGTATTATAATCACTTGTTTATGATATTGTTTAGCCAAGTCCGATAAAATGAAAACAATAAACATTTTGATAATCAAACAATAGAAAAAAAATACTTCGAAACTATAAAATTTTTTCATGTTAAAATCATGTGTCAAATATGTATTATTCTAAGCTAAAAATAATCTGCAATGCAGTCGAACATAAAATATTGATTGTATGTAACATGTATATAATAAGATCCTTTTATGTTCCTTACTTCGCTGCGCTCATTCGACCCCGAAACTTTCTCTTCCATAAAACCCAAAATTATGTACTTGTTACATAAACATCTATGATGTTCGACTGTATTATAATCACTTGTTTATTATATTGCTTAGCGTCCATAAAGTGGCTCTTTATGTACTAATCCGATTCATTTGTGCGACAATTATCAAGTTGTTTCGGTAGCAACTTATCTAGAGAACGTGCCCGAATTATCCTTAAACTTGAGATAGTATTGCCGTTCTAACGTACCTCAATCTGTCTGAATGGAATGTTGCAAAAACGCCGATGTTGAATACTCTTCCTCTTCTGATAGTCATATCAGATAACCTAGTAGCAAATTATACATCCTCCAATAGTTCAAGCTAGCTGTACTCACAAATCACAGCCATTACCCTCCACTAATTCCTACTCTACCTAAAAACACGAAGTGTTAATCTTCTCCGGCTGTTAACACCGCTCATCCGGTATCAAATATCCGTCCGTCACTTGGTGTAACACCGCAACGTAACGACGTGGCGTGCGCTCCACCTGCGGAACAGCCTCAACCACAGCACCAGAGTTCAGCGACCGCGCTCGCACGACCGTGTGAATTACTTCGGCGTTCAGCGCAACTTCGTGACGTCTTCTTCAGCGTTGTGCTTTGTGTTGAGCCGCACCAAGCGACGGAGATATCGCACATCGTGATTGGGAAGATACTGGGCTGATTGTGCCCCAAGAATAGATGGTACATTCACAGGTGTGAGCTTGATACGTCATTGTCTTTTTGACGGGTTAACGAGGAGTCATCCGTCAATTTTTATCAGCATGATGATGGATCTAAATGTATACTGTTCTAATTTAATATTCTTATGGTGCATTTTGACATCCTATAAATAGTCGAGGAATTTGATGATTTAGCGTTTGTAGAATTTTTCTAAATTTTGACGATGTAGAGTGCGTACACATTAACTTCAAGCCACCCAGCCTAACAAACTGATAGGCTTGGTGGCTTGAAGTTAACGTGTACGCATTCTAATACGTATATGATTGTCGAAATTAAACCAAATGCCCATAATTGCCTTTTTAAATGTATCCTTGATGTTCTTCCTCCACTAACACCTTTGGGGACATGACTTGACGGCTAGTAACCACATTTCAGATCTTCGTAAGCAGAGTGCAATACCCATAATTGGTAAAATACATGATGATATATTTATTTTTCTACTCCTGTATAAATATATCCCCATTATTTAAATTTTTTCGATGAATTATAATACTCATAATTCACTCTTCTCGACCAATCACAGAGCCAGAAATCCATAATTCACTGTTATTTTAAAGACGTGATGTGGATCACCAAGCAACGGCCGTCTGACAGTTGACATGTAGTCACTTGTCATTATGTATTTTTATGCTGACATTTTTCAATGTATGTTTTCAATGAATTTCGATCATTTTCAAAAGTGATTTCTGAATTTACAGGAGTGGAAAAAGTATAGTATTATATCGGGATTATGGTCATTATTCTCTCGGATGATTTGTATCACTCGCCTACGGCTTGTGACACCGACTTCATCTTCGTGAATAATGACTATCATAATTCTTCATATAATAAATATACTATTACTTAGCGTTATCTATCGCTGATAAATTGTTCCAAATTTGGTTTATTTATAACTACAATTTTATTAGGAACCAGATGATAAAAGTCGGATTACCATTATTGTTTGGAATTACCTAATTTATCTTATCGAATTGGAGAAGTGTATTTTGTAATTACTCGATTGTATATTGAATTTCGGTTTTCTGAATTTTCGGAAACATATCAGTTTTGTTTATGATTAAATCTATGTATCTCCCTTGTTTTTGTAATTACATTTCGTCTATCGATTCTAGACTTTTTCATGTTGTAATATTTAATATATCGGTTAATTGGAAGAGACTCCGGCTGAAGTTCGCCATTGCCATTGACTTTAATCAATAATAGTATAGTATAAGTATATTATGTTACTAGGAGTTGAAACAGGAATCGTATATTTACGGCCGAGGCTATGCAAATTGAGCAAAACATAAAAGGAATGTTCAAGCATGTCGAAGTAAATTTGAGGCATATAAAATAAAAGTATGTCACTTTTTTCTGCCATTTTAAACAATAAAATATAAAATATGATTGAACTATGCAATATAACTGTCACTTGTTAGAGCAGCCCTTGTAGTTGCTGCCACCAATGGTATATAAAACAACTTAAATATTATTGTACGTCGTAAAATAATATTTATGTTATTGTACGCCGTGACTATAATAATAGCAAAATATGAACATTCAACATTATAATACTTTTGAAGAAAAAGAATATTTTTATAAAATATTTTTTTCTGAAATCAGTAATGCGGAACCCAGGAATAGTCGTTAACTCAAAGAAATCCTTGTCCAGAGTAACATCAACATCATCAACAACTGATATTACACTATCCAGTTTGTCAATCGACTACTATGTTACTGTTATAGTTATCCTCCTGTTAAATATAGACAAATATGAATTATTTATGTTGTTGTTATGATTAACAATCAATTGATAAATCGGGCATAACAGACTTCAAGAAATTAACACTACTATTACAAAATAACTACCATTTTATTATTATTATTATTCCTTTTGTTCCCTTAGACCCTTAGAGCATAGGGCACCCTAGAATGTTTCATTACATTTATTTTTCTAAGGTTGCCAACCTTATTTGTTTAATATACTATGTCTTCCATTAGTTTGTAAATAATAATAAAACTAAACCAATATTCGAGGAAATATTATCAAACACTCTTGCTTGAATTGGTTTCTTTTTGTCACTTGTATTATACTATTATTATATTTATATCTGACTGAAAGAAGAGCGATTTAGATAGAATATAATTGAGAAATACACAAATCAAACAATGATGTTACCAAATACTATTCAAATTGACAGTATAAGCACATAACAATTAACAATAAACAATGAAGCAATGTTTTCCAGAATAATGTTCTGTTCTGTTTATAATTAGTTTTACTAATTCAAGATTTTCAAAAACAAAGTTGTCAAAGCCTGGAAGAGGTAGAAATGCACGATGCTAATTATATTTATTTAACAAATTTCCTGTTTGCCATTTTGATAAATTAAGCAGGACGTCATTGTCTAATTCAGTTTTGCTCCTGGTTGATTTTCCTCCTCGGTTTCTTGTTCTTCTTGTGGTGTGTCCGCTGTCTATCCGTTGCGGTCTGCTACACTCGTTCGCTTCCTCTCATTCTGTTTGTCTTATGTTTCCTTTGTTGTTGATTTTGAAAATGGTTGGAATCTCAAGTTTCTTTCTCATAACTGCTGGCAATCCGTGCAGAATGTCTGGATTTACTTTTCCAATTCAATCACTCGCTTTCGTTTCTCCTTCGATTTCCTGTATTAACAATATTATTTTGATTTAAATTCAGGTATAATCTGCTGCTGCTATTTATTGATCTCCTCATTTTTCATCTGCCTGGAGTAATGCAATTTCAGAATTGCAAATATTTTCTTTTCATAAAGGTATATTCGATTATCTCAGACAATAAAAAGCATCTGGCACATATTCCGCATTCTAGCTTTGCCGTAATTCTTTCGAAATTTTTCATATATAGACATAACACTACTTAGAAGAGTATATGAAGATAGTAGAGTCATAACAAACGGTCGTTAAGAGAGACAATGAACAAATATTAACAATAAAATGACACGGTATTGTGTGATTTTATGTCTTAGTATAGAATTGTAAATCATAAGTTTCGCAGTTATTTTCTGCTGGTAACGGTTTCTTATTCCGCAGGTAATAAAGATGGAGACACTATTGTGTGAGATTGAAACATGTCACCATTTTCTGCTTCCCATAAAATTATCATTATTATTGTCTAGGAGAGTATTCGTAATAAATTTCTATATTGATTCAATGTATTCATCTTGCATGAGTTCATCAACATTGCTGAAGAAACGTCCAAAGCATCACGCAACGTGTAAAAAGTGTGTAAAATACTAAACCAAAGTTGTTCTCTCTCCATAAACTTTATGATAAAAACTGTATTTTCTGTGTAGGTATAATAAAGTAAATTACAAGATTTACGAGGGTTTTTACGGGAAGGATAATGAAAAAAGGATTTTTATTTTAAAGCTCATAATTTCATTTACGGAATGTGCAAAATTTTAGTAATTTTTTAATTAACTTTACTTGTTACGCGAGTTATAATGAAATATGATTTGGAATCAAAATTAATTGTCGTGACAACTCTATTAAAACATAATTCAATCTGTAAACGATACATTTGAGAAATGTCACTAAAATATTTATGATTTATTATTTCAAAATGAACTTTGCTTCATTTCTATCCATTTATCCAGCCTTAATTTGGACTTTGAAGAATTTATAGTAATTGTAAAACAGCTCCGTTGTAACGCATCGGACTATAAATCATTAGATCCTCAGTTCGAATCCCACTGAGATCAATAACCTCACTTTATCTGTATCCCTGCATTTCCTCTTCACCAACAGCTATGGTGAACATTATTTGGCCGCGTTTCACGTGCAAAAATAAATCACTGAGATCTGCGAAAGCTGAACGCCACACCCCAAAGGATAAATGACGATATTATTATATTTATTTATTATTTGAGAATATTATCATTTTATACCCTACTTTATATACAATATTTTTATAGTTAAACAAACTGATCCCACCTAAGTATATAACCAATGACGTAACCCTTACTTGTACATGTCTAAATAATACACTCCCAGTCAAAAGCGTACTAAAAATCTAGAATGATATTTTGATACGTAGGATTATATTTGTTGATTTATTGATACAAATCGTTAGCAACGTGTTAAAAGTAACAATAAAATCACTTTTATCACGTTGCTATGTTACTTTTAACACTAGTGTCAGAAAGTGAAACTTTTAGCTTGCTAAGCAAACTTTAAAAGGGCTACTTTTAACAACGGTCGTAGATAAATATTGTATGATATACGTGTTAAAAGTAATTTATTTCGTTCGTGGGTTTCTATCAATCGGCTTCGCCTCGTTTCACAAACTTTCCCACTCATAAAATGTCACTTTTAAACACTTATATCATAAATAACTGTGTAAGTGTTTTAATTGCCTTCAAGATATTTTATAATTTTATGAAGTAAAATTAAATTCACTTATTTTTTAGTGTTTTATTTTTTTCAATAAATTGGAATTGGAAACATATTTTGAACCAGTAATGTACTTAGTGCTTTATCAACTTTTATGTTATAGTACACTAAAGAACAAGTTTTGTAATTGTCAATCCAGCGCTTTGAACGAAATAATTAACTTTTATGCAAAAGGTTCTTTATATTATTTTTTTCTATTTAACTCCTTATGTGTTCTGAATAAATAAAAAAAATCGTAGATTCAAAGGTTAGGGAATTTTGTGTTAGCTGAGAGATACAGATGTGACGTTTGCAAAAACAAGTTATGCAATTAATATTTCATTAGTTACCAACCTTAAAAATGTAAATGTACTGCATTATTGCAACACTCGAATAAGCTATAAACGAACTCTTTAGATACTGTAATAGCTTTGTTATAGACTCAAAATAGAAAAAATAATTTTGAGGGAATAATTTACTGAACTTACACGTACCAAGTGTATGTCTTTGTTTTTATATCCACTTTGATCTACTTGTAAAAAGCAAATGAGTTATTTTATTGTGTTCAATATTCATGAAAATTAGAAAATGCCGCAGGCAATCGTATTTGTCCACAACCCGGCTAACAAGCCGGAGTTGCGGGTGTCGGACAAGCTAAGCAGAGCCGCCGGTAAATTCCCCTGATTCCATTACACTAACATTTTCGTGCTAATGAATTATTTAACCAATGAATAATGTATTGTGTGTGGGTGCATAAATTTGACTTACCTCGGTATTTCTAAAATTTCATTCGCAGTCGATAAAACAGAAAACAGCAACTGGCAGTGGCGAGTGACTTGGCGTGTAAGTGTAAACCGCTGGGCGTGTTCTCGGATCCAGTGTCAGTGATTTGTGACATCTGTCATGACCACCGCTGATGTTAAATTGTAATTTATGTTGCTGAGATTCTCAACTCCGCAGAATTTGGCTCTAACGGATACTAATTTCGTGTTTTGCTTTCGTATTAACAACTAATTATCAATTCATTTTGACCGCTAGCCCAATGCTGATTAGGGGTGAATTACAATCTTTTCTAAATTGTATAGAAAACTTACATTAATCCAATTTGACACATGTTTCATATACAGAATCGGTGTATTTGTTTGCAACTATGATTATTGAAATATAAAATATTTATTTAGTTTTTTTTTGTTTAAAACTGGAAGCAGATTAAGAAAGCAAATAATATTTTTTCCTACATATCCCACTCATTTCAGACAGATAATGATTTACATTACCGCACCTGCACTAGTACTTTTGTAATGATACCACGCTGTATATTAAGTTTTGTAACTCTCTATTCTTGTTCATGAATTCGTATTGCACATACGAACATACATACATCCATCAACTGAGGTGACCTAAAAAATGTATATCTTTAAAAATCACGTCATTTTTTTAGCTCATTCCTTATACTTCCTTCTATAAGAAAGTAAAATTGATTCATGTCCATCTTTTAAATAAGAAAAAATAAATAAAGTAGCAGTCATTAATTGCTAGTTTATATTATAAATAATAATAAGAACAAGACGATGTAACAGTTGATATATAAATAGTTTTCATGTTCTTCTTGTTCTAAACTGCGTAATTATCCTGAACTAAATGATTGGATAATGTACAGAAATTAGAATTATAATTGTCAGTAAATTATTGTAGTTGGATTATTGTAATGTCTCCCATCCTACGTATGTGGTCTGTCATTTCTAGTTACTCGTTAGATATTTCGAATTTTTGCGCATAATGTGCCCGCGGTCCATTGATTTTACAACCAAATAAAACACCTCGCTGCTATATTAAACGTAATAACTCAAACGTCACTGAACTCATTACACTCTTTTTGCACCATTAATTCCTTCAGATTTATTTCTAAGTGCGTCGCTAACTGTTACTTGTCCTCTGTGTACTTACCGTTACAACGTACTATCTGGATGTTTCCACGGTAAACAGCAGTTCCGAACTTTTTATTTCTTCTCGCAACAGTAGACAAGCGATTTTATTGTTTGTGCAAGATATAAAATATAAAAGTTACGTTCTATTTTTGTAACTTTTGTAAGGTTTGATTTTAAAAATTGATAGGGACGGATCGATAAATCTATGTTTTTCATCTATTGATAAGATCTGTGAATACGAATGCATCAATTAGTGTCAGATGTAGGTTTCAGTTGGATTGATAGCCCGGATAAAAGACGATGCGCAAATGAATATTTAGTAGCGGTGAGAAACAAATTTCTTCCCATTAAAATTCTAGGGTTTTAGCTAATTTAAACTGATTAAATCTATTTTATATTACATATACAACAATACTGTTTTTATCAAATGTGTTTATACAAATTAATGAGCTATTTTATGCTGTATATAAATTAAATTATCTCTAAATTTACGACAACTGGAAATACCAGTTACAATTCATGTTGCTTTCCCAGATTTAGAAATATTTAAATGTTTAATTTATAATAAAAAACATACTTAATTTAGTAAGTTCTTTGACCTGAGCTTCCTTTGTTTATCACTCAACGGTTAATGCATTAAAATTCATAAAAACCTCGAATAATTGTCGTACCCAGCAGTACTAATTAAGATAATGTTTCTTTTTTGCAATTCATTTCGTCTTGTACGGCGTACTCCGTCGTCATACAATACCAGCATTATCATCATATATTTGTGCATTCATACATCAAACAATAGAAACAGAAAACTAAAAGCATATTTTAAATTACGTCAATTAAAAGTACAATTACTATAAAAAATGTCTTTGCTATCTCATCTGAAATCTTTTCGCGAGTTATTTCGTACGCATTCGATGCAATAACTACGAAGAGCAAGTACTCGAATCTTATGTAGAGTTCATTGTCTCACGAGCAGTGGACCATTCAGAGACTCGAGGCGGTTGTTCTTGAACAAAACCGAAGAGTTATGCTCAGTGACTAGGCTGGTGATACTTTCAGGGTCAGATAGTCACGGCCAAGGGTTCCACGGTTCGGTAACAACCGGGTAAATGACTTTAAATGGTTTTTATTTCACTGCACAATCTACTACTACACCTTTCATATTTTTATGGAAATGAGACTTAGTTCACGGTAATGAAATAGGTTTACCTGATATTCTATTAAAATCACATTTGATGAGTTCAATTTAAGTAATATTTATGTTGTTGCAATTTAATTTAAAGATGGATGTTTTCATTTTATGATGCATTTAATAATGGTTTAAAAATTGGTTTATTTCATTTACACCGAAACGCAATCAGCTGTGTTTATTATTAATCGACTCCAGCAAATTTAATTACATTTGTTTGAAATATGTGCAAGCGCATTTTTGTTTTAATTTCTGTTGGAACATTGGAAACAGATAAAAATGTATAATTTGTATTTAAAATCTATAAAGCCGTGTTTATACAGCTAACGCTAAGAACTAAGTTACCACTAAATTAATATTAGCATTATCACGAACATTAAAAAAAATTAAGGCATTTATACAGAAAATTAACATTAAGTTTTACTGTAAATTAGCATAAGTATATCATTTGACCAGCTGTCATCACTAGCTACATTATTTAATTGGTTCAATAGTACATAAAACAGTTAAAAATGATTCTTAATATTCTAGAAATTAAGAACAAACAACAAACCTAACCTATAAGTTTGGATGCGAAGGTCAATCCAAAACGGCAGACTAAATTACAGAATTAAATAAAAAACTAAATGTTGGCTATCTTCTTAGTTTAGTTTTTAATTTAGTGGGTTAATTTTCTGTATAAACTTTTACATATGTTTGTGTATAATAATTCAAGTTGGAATATAATTCTTAGTTTAATTTTTGCTGTATAAACTCGTGATAAAATGAGTCTACCAATATTAATGTTTCTCTTTCTTCTCCAGCAACTCTTCCGGTCGCAACAGAACCAGGCGCTGGGCCAGGCAGCCGCAGCAGCAGCCGCCGCTGGACAACCCACGGCCGCGCAATTGCAGCTCATCCAGCAACAGCAGTACCTCGCGGCCCAACAGCAACCTCTGCAGACCGCAGCCGCATTCCCTCAACCCCAGTACGTGCTCAACCCGCAGGCACCGCAGGTACGCATCACTATGTTCCTCATTACAAAGTGTAATCTCAAATCTCACCAAGTCTGTTTACATGAATTTATAAATTATGATGTTGGCGTAAGAATTAGGAATTTTAAATTGAGCATGTAAAGCGCTACTGTATAAATATTTACTGGGGGCGTAGTAAATTATGCCAAATTGTGTAATGGGTATTTTGCTCAGGATAATTTCACATCTGGATTCTAGATAGTTTCATTCGTAGTAGTAATTGAATACAGTATTCAGTACTGAATTACTTCACATTTAGAAGCAAATACGAGATGTAATCCCTAGTCGGGCTCGTACATACATACATACATACATGTATTACATCACGCTATATCCCACACAGTGGGGTAGCGCGAACCCTGAAACAATCAATCTCCTCCAAACGAGTCTATTCTTCATACTTGGACTTACACGCAATTGTTCTCCGTCAATCTCACCTGCATATCATCCTGGTAATTGCAAGTGGTCGTATGTCGATTGTCGAATAAATAAATGAAATTTAGAGTAGATCATTGAACTGGTCACTATGGTGTAATATCGAACTATTGTATTTACCACGATAATATATTAGTTTCACCAACATTTCATTCGACATTCGCTCGAGATGTTCAAACTATATCAATTGTCTCTCGTAATCACTCAATATCTTCAGTTGTGTTTCTTAATCAATTAATTTACGTAGAATATTGCTAAATAATAAAGTTGACTTATATTATCCGAAATATCTTTATGATTCAAAAACAAAAATCTAGTGTGGTCATCGCATGATTTTATTATGCATTTAAATATAACTTTGAATATTTTTTAAATATTAATTTACAACTGTACATATGTACTCTTTCAGTTGTTTATACGTCTAGCAACTTAAAAAAATATTAGTGAACATATAAATCTATTTTTGACAAAATTTAAAGGAGATACAAGAAAATAGTAAAAAATAATAAATAAAATAAATATTTCATCGCGCCATTTACCCATTTAGGGTGTGGTACTCTGTTTCACAGATTTCGGTATGTAATGTATTATTTCGTGTAAAGTACAGTAACCAGACGTCAAGTTAGGTCCTCCAAAGATATATTAGTGGAGCTAGAACCAAAGGGGTAAAGTTAAAATGGCAACTATCGGCTGTGAAATTCAAATATTAGTGCTAGTTTAAACGTTAATGGTTGGTACCACGAGCTCTGTTTTTGGGTGTTTTAAGATTAGTGTTTTAAGCTCTGTTTTAGCGCTCTACAATGCTCTAAAATTATTTTATAAAAAAATACTTCAAATGAAAGTGGTAGATAATACATTTCTCTGTAACTTCTATTTGAAGCATTTTTTAATAAAATAATTGTAGAACATTGTACAGCGCTAAAACCGAGCTTAAAACACTGCTCTTAAGACTCGGGGTACCAGCCATTGTTTCTATTTTAATTTTAAATTAAATCGAAAATGTTTAGTGTCTGGAAAATTCCACTTCTAGTATTGTAATTATGACCAAAATCAACTCAGCTCTGTACATTACGTGAAACATTATAATTCATAAAGTTCAGTAGAAGTAATGAAAACACGACAATTTCAATTGAATGAATTTCATTTTCGGTGTATTGATTGTGTAGGAGCCAGGAGCACCATACGTCGGCACTCTAATCACAGCCGGCGTCCCGCAGTATTACGGCGTGGCACCATGGGTGTACCCAGCCAACATCATCCAGCAGGGCACGACGAACGGTGCACGGCGGCCCCTAACACCGTCTGGCACACAAGAACAGCCCCAGGTGCAGGGCGGCTACATCGTGCCGTACTACGACCAAAACGCCTCGATCCTCATGGCACAGGGTGCTGCGATGCGCAATGGCACCCCCATGCGCCTTGTATCGCCCGCTCCCGTGCTGGTGCAGCCCCAGGCGAACCGTCAGACACCCGCGGGCGCTAGCTTGTACTCCAGCACGCCACAGAGCCTCTACGGTGCAACTGTCAACACCTCAGTCAACGGAGGTACACTAGGAGGTAAACGATCAGTTTTAATAGCTTTTCACTCGGTGCTTTCTCAAAACTTTTTAACTATACTTCAGCTCACCAAAACTCGAAGCATCGCAATAAAATTATTAAATACCCCTCTTATTACCTTTACAAAGAAACTTGTTATAAATTAAAATGTGAACTCACACGAAGTTGGACTCTGATCTAACAAAAATAGTAGGAAATAAAATGGTAATTATTTTTAAAATATTAGTTATTTAAATTGTCATTGTATTATTAACACACAATGAAATTAATGTTAACATTAACAATAAATCTAATAATACACCACTTTTACATATACTTTAATCCGAATTCATTTTCTAGCAATTTTATGCTGAGAATGTTTTGTTATTTGTTAAATAATAAATACAGGTAGATAATGTCTTTTCCACTGGAAATTTTAATTTGAAATTTAAAAGGAATATACTCTTCAGGCAATGATAATTTTGTTAAATAAAGATAGTAAGTATAATATTTACTTAATGTGTACTTATATAAATCGAATTATAAAATATTATTGAAACTTTATTGAAAAAACAAGAATAACTTTTCTTTTAATCCGACATTGGGCATTGGAGTATTCTGACAAATTTGCTGCAATTTGTATTATAAGTTCTTTTGTACTTTTAAATATGAGCGGTGCTTGATCGTTTTATTACGATTCTTGGGGTTTTCGTGGGCTGAAGTATACTGGTTTCTTTATGTGTTTTCTATTCTTGTTTTCACTTAAAAGACATTTGTGATGGATCTTGATTAAAAAGGTTTGAAAAGCACTGTTGTATATAATTGAATGTGTTTCGTATGCACGGGTGAATGTTATGTGTATATAAATTGCGTGACTATTATTATTTGTATAATCGAAACTAATAGATATTAACGCACTAATTTACATTTCTGAATCACTCTCCACTAATAATGTTCGGGGCACATCGTGCTTATGAATAATTCATTATGAAGTTTATATGATGACCAAAAAATTCCATAATAATACATACATTTAATTCATTGTACATCATTAATACTGTCGGTAACATACATTTGGAATGATTGGGTGTTGTGTGTGGGACGGTGTGTGGCGATTGTGAAGTTGTACACTAACCCCGTGTGGTTTGGTTGGCGTGGGTGCCACCAGGTGTGACACAGGCCGCGGTGGGTGTGGGTTCTGGCTTGTTCCCAACTCTGCATGCGCCCCCCTCGGCGGCGGCCCCCTTTGGCAGCAGCTCCCTCGGGACCATCGGCTCTCCTGCCACCACGAACACCTCCCTGCAAACAGGTTAGCTACAGCTACTTACTACACGTTCTCTCTTTCCTTCACATCATTTCTCTCTTACTCTGGCTTGTGCTACTAATTCATTTTAACTGTCTTAAATGTAAATAGAAATATTGGCTGGTACGAGCTCTGTTTTTGCGTATACTAAGGGAATAGTTTTAGCGTTGTACAATGTTCTAAAATTGTAAAATTAAACAGGCAGATCATAAAAGGGGTTAGCGCTAATTCCATTTTTATTATTACTCGTTACAGATGTTACAGTTACAGATGTTTAAAAAAGTTAAATTAACACTAATCCCCTGTTATGAATCTGCCTGAAAGAGTTTTTGATGTAGTTCTGTAAATATACATTTATTTAAACTATTAAACTCAACGTTTTGAATTATTGAACATAATTCTTCATCAGGAAACAAAATATTAACCAACTTATGAAGAATTATGGTCAATAATTAGAAATATTGAGTATAAATAAATGTAAAGTCTTTTTAATATTCTTTCATAAAAAAAAATATTTCCATTAAAAGTGGTAATACTTCACTGTAGCTTTTATTTTATTCAATAATATTAGAGCAGTGTCCAGCTCTAAAACACTTCTTAGTATACTCAAAACCAGAGGGCATGGTACCAGCATATGTCACCAAATAAAATAATAATTCAGTTACATTATATTTTAAATTTTAATTACTGCATTATGATTTTATATGGTTAAGTTATTGTGTAGTATAATCCTTTTAAATATAACTAATTATGTACATAACTTTTTTTGTTGTATTGTGTCTATAACGTGTCTAAATGTTCTAATATGTGTTTTTCTTGTGTTATGAAGGTGAATGTGGTATTGCAGGACTGGGACTGAACACATCATCAACTGGCAGGCGGGACTCGTTCGACCGCAACACATCAGCGTTCTCGCCATCGCTCGAATACAGGCCCAAATGGCCGGCAGCGAGCTATGGCCTGGGAAGCAGTCCCAGTCCCTTGACAGGGAGTCTGACGCCTCCACCATCCGCGCCCTTACAACTTGGCGGGCTGGTGAACTCGCGTGTTCTATCCGCCGCCCCGGGAGCTGAGGCAAAGTACCGCGCATCTACAATGGCCACCGGCCTCACCGCCAACGCGATGTTCGGCTCCACCAACTCGCTGTTCACTAAGCTAAACGCCGCCAGACCGAATCTCACAACAGTCACCACCTCAAGCTTGGACAAACCTCAGGGTAGATCGCGGTTACTCGAAGATTTCCGTAATAACCGTTTCCCCAACTTGCAACTCAGGGATCTTGCTAACCACATCGTCGAGTTCTCGCAAGATCAGCATGGATCTCGTTTCATACAACAGAAACTTGAACGCGCGACAGTCGCAGAAAAGCAACTAGTGTTTTCTGAAATCCTCTCAGCCGCATACAATCTCATGACTGACGTGTTCGGCAACTACGTTATTCAGAAGTTCTTCGAATTTGGTACACCGGAACAAAAGACTACTCTCGCACAGAAAGTGCGTGGAAACGTTTTACCGCTCGCATTACAAATGTATGGATGTCGTGTCATTCAGAAGGCTTTGGAATCGATTGGACCAGATCAGCAACAAGAAATTGTTCGTGAACTGGATGGGCATGTGCTGAAATGCGTCAAAGATCAGAATGGAAATCACGTTGTTCAGAAATGCATCGAGTGCGTTGAGCCGACTGCGCTACAGGTTTGTAATTTTAGATAAAATTAATTATAACAAAACATTAATCATGTTTAATTTTGTTACAGTTTATCATCAATTCATTTTCTGGACAAGTGTATTCATTGTCAACTCATCCATACGGTTGCCGAGTGATTCAGAGAATACTAGAACACTGTACACCGGAGCAGACTGCTCCGATTTTGAAAGAACTTCACGCTCATACGGAACAACTTATACAGGACCAATTCGGAAATTACGTTATTCAACATGTTTTAGGTAAGATGATCGCAAAGAAAAGTGTCATTTAACTTGGATTATAATACATGTTTGTTTATTTACAGAACATGGCAATGCAGAAGACAAATCTCAACTTATTGCTGGAGTTCGCGGTAAAGTGCTGGTTCTATCACAGCACAAATTTGCAAGCAACGTCGTGGAGAAGTGCGTCACGCATGCCACCAGAGCCGAGAGGGCGTTGCTTATCGAGGAAGTTTGTGGCTTCAATGACAAGTAAGAAGTTATTTAAAACACACACACATAAGAATAACATTTTTTGCAAAATTTACGCTTTTATTATATTACTTATTATATTTAGTTATAGATTCTTAAACAATATATAAAATCGATCATTTTGATACCTAACACAGCTACCAAAATACTATATTTAATTCGGAATCATAATTTGACATTGCCCATAAGAATGCATTGAATTTTTTCCAAATTTTACGCTTTTTAACAGATATTTTTTATACGAAACTCGGTTACTAAATCTGTTTGCTGATTACTAATGAATGTTTTTTGTGTGTAGTGCTTTGCACGTGATGATGAAAGACCAGTACGCCAACTACGTGGTGCAGAAGATGATCGACGTGTCTGAGCCGACCCAGCGCAAGGTGCTGATGCACAAGATCCGACCGCACTTGAACTCGCTGCGGAAATACACGTACGGCAAGCACATCATCGCCAAGCTGGAGAAGTTCCTGCTGAAAAGCGGCAACTCCATGAGCGGCATCGGCAACGAGCTAGGCCCCATCGGCCCGCCGGCCAACGGGGTCCTCTAAAACCCACCGCCAAGCCTCGGTTTTATAATGTAAATCCTCCATTTTGTTCATTACGTTTTATCTACAATATAATTTCATATTTTTTTTTATTCTACGACCAAGTCTATTGATTTGATTGATGTCATGTTTTTTTAGTAACGTCTGATTGAGGGGTCACTTATTTTAAACGACACACAATACACGTTGAAGGAAGTTTCGATTATTGATTCACAGTATTTGATTTCGGCACGGACCCTTCGTTTTCATTTATGATTATGAATATGATTAAGATTTCTACACAGTTTTATTTTTGCTACGTTCTTTAGTGTAATTTACTGTGGAATTGTGCATTGTGTGAGTTGTCGCGCTTCATTTTGCTGCTCAGTCAGCAGTCGCGCGGCATTTGGTTGTATTGTCGCTATATATAAATATTTCATAATCTATTACATAGATATAATGTAATCGTGTACTATATCTGTATAATTATATCATGTAGTCGTGTCTGTATCTATAATCCCATTCATCGAATAATTAATCGTTGTGTTGCATGTGAACAGGGTTCGGACTGCCCAGTGAATAACTATTAAAACACTACACAAGTATAATGAACATTCAAGACAAAAATGAGCATAACAAAAACCGCGTTACATTTTTAAATACTGACCTTCGTGTGTTCTGTACACACTTGTTGCAATCCTTTTAATACTTTTTTAATTTTATTGTATATATTTCGATAATTAGTTTTTAACGAAATTTCAGCTTTTCGAGAATTTCGTTTTGTATTGAATCAGTATTAAGATGTAA
This sequence comes from Poecilus cupreus, assembly GCA_963942605.1. Lineage (NCBI taxonomy): Eukaryota > Metazoa > Arthropoda > Insecta > Coleoptera > Carabidae > Poecilus > Poecilus cupreus. Next base: position 15,622,236 of record OZ012719.1, on the reverse strand, counting down.
ATATGTATTTATTTGAAATATAAATTCCATTTGAGTATGAGTGAATGGTAGATATGTTGTGCGTTGGAATATTATGACATTACGAAACGAAAAATAATAAAATTTTCTAACCGATTACGTTTTAGTTTTATACTGATGATGCAGCGACGGTGCTGTACAGAATGTGCAAGGTCTCAGTCATTAGATGATGTTTAAAGTATGTGATACCGCCCTCAGGAATCATCAGTCATGCACTGATGCACTTCATATATTTCGCAGCCGTTGTTTCATTATGATAAAATCAAAAAAATAGTAACTGTTTGCGTTTTCGTTGTATATTTTCGTAGGGCGCGCTTGCGCACCAGCATTTACTTGCAAATTGTGCATTTATAGTGAATATACGGTTGTATTCAGTATCAGTCCCTTGGCATGTCTCTTCCTTAGTTCGTGTAATGTTCTGATTATAATAATCACGTGTCCTCCGTGTAGATCCGACGACCGGCACATAGTTCCGACTTCTCGCTATGCAACACTTTAGTTCGGTAATAAGTAAATATTCTAGTTGCAGTTCAAATGAAATTTTCATATTTTTTATAACTAGCTTTTGCTTTTTTATTGATACTGTTAACAGTATAACGGTCTCCACTGTAGCAAACTAATTTTAGAACAGTTTATAGTTTTGAAAAGTTGACAGTTGGTACATTCTTTTGCGAGCGAATCTTTCAATAATGCTGCTTTGACATAGTTAATTGTAATTTTATTTTATAAATGATATATAAGATTCATACAAAACAGAGGTTTGATTATTTTTAAGTATTCATTGATTTTGTATAAAAAGAAATGTTCATATAAAAGTTGTACAGATTTTTTTAAAAACCGTCATCCCGTTCATTGTAAATTTAATATTTCATTTTTCTCATTGTAAAAACTTGTATTTGCAGACAAAAAAAATACCTCAAATTTGTACAGAACATACTGTTGTCTAGAAAAGTACCTGTCTGCAATTGAAATTTCGATGGTTTGGTTTTCTGGGAGCGACAGGTTCTCTCTAAAATATTTTTTTTTGTCTGCATCGATTCGTGCATGCATTCGCGCGCACTGGTAAACGCGGTCGCATCTAATCTCTGCTCTCGCTATCCATTTTGTATTATATATGTGTATGTAATATTAATGTAAAATAGAATCGTTCTGTAACATTCGTTCATAAAAATTATAAACATTTAATTTATTAAGTTGGAAGCGAGAGTGGAAAGTGATGATGATCGATGGCGGGTGCCGGTGTTCGTTCACGCGCACGTACATTCTCATCATGTGTAACATGAATGCATACTTTTAACGATCTGGTAACATAGTAAGGTTTAAGTACGTTAATTTAGTTGTCATTGTGTTGTGCTCGAGCCGCGAGCAAACGCCACCTCTCTCGTCGCCGCCTATGTATATACGATTGCGAAATATAAACCTGTACACACCAGTTGATAATTATTGTATAGAAATATTGTTATATTAAAAAATAGTGTGTTTGAAAATTGTATAAAATATTTGAACAAATTGTACTTAGAGAGGGGCTGGGACTTGGACGGCGAATGGCGAATGCGACGTGATTCTCATTATAAGTTTTAAGGGGCCGGCGGCAAGAGCTTCGGTGGCGATGCTCGCGACTCGAGATCGGAAGACAGGGCTATAAACGTTCGGGAACTGGGACGGCTACGCGACCTGTAGCATTTTCAGACTGATGTAAAGTGAAACATTTAAGTAAACTATTACCCAAACATTGTATTGTATTGTCTGTAAAGTGTAAATTCATAACCTTGGGTTAAACGCCGTTTTGTATAATGTATAATCTATATAATGTGTAATATTATGAATTGTATAAAAAGTCGATCCGCCGTGACAGATCACACCATTCGAAGACTCCCAGAGTGCGTGCGAGTGCGTGTGTTCACCGTGTATGTATGTAAAACTCTAATACTATTTGTAAACAGTAACCGTAAAGTAAAGTAACAAAAACACAGCCTCTGTATGTGTATAGAGAGGGCGGCGCGGCGGGCATGTGCCGCGCCGCCCGTGTATAAAATATATAGTAGCTTGTAGGGTAGCTGGGCGGGGACCTGTCACACACTTGAACAATCGCCCCACATGTTTGTACATTCGAAATGGCTCTCTCGGCCTCTGTTTCGCCGACAATATTGTTGTAAGTCCTATCATGTACGCTCTTATTATTAATTATCATTATTACTTAGGATTATTAAACTGGAACTTTATGATAAATTTATTTTTTCATTTGCTTTTAATTACGAATGTGTTAATTTTTACAGAACTGAGTTGCGTGTGTAATAATAGTTTACGTTTAGTTTTTATTATTTATATACAATTCAGTAATATTCTCTCCCTTGACTTGAATGTGTTTGTCATGTTGTTCGTTCATTGCTTGCTGTGTAGCTACGTTCCATACGGTGATGCTTGCATTATATCTCCTGCATTTAATTATTCAACCTTTTACTGAGTATTTGTTGTGAGCGGCCGAGGTTTACAACTGCACTGCTGCAATTAGCAACCTGCTGCTCACACTACATTACGATTTTGTACCGGTTATATATTCGGGAATATAGTTAGGGTAGCAACCATAGCATGTTTCCTTATACAAACAATATACACTCATATGTTATATATTGTTCACAGTTTCGTAATGCACTGAACCACAGTTGTACTTGTGTGCAATCATAACTCACTCTGTCCCCATCTTCAAAACTTGTACACCCGAATTAGCAGTATTTTTGATACAAATGACATCCAACAATAGCATGTAAGACGCGTTTTTGTTGTTCCCCCGCTTCATTTAATTAAGGAGGAATAAGAAACAGGTTGAGCTTATGATTGGACATGGGCACATCATCATACCTCTCTGACAATTCTCACTTGGTCATCTTTCGGACAAGATCGCGAGACGAATTACAATAAATATCAATTTTGTTCGATGATTTAATTGAGAATTTTCGGGGACCAGGTGGCTGTTATAGACATCGCAACAATCAATGTGTAGAGAATCAAAATACAAAATCTATTTAGTGACTAGTGGTCTTTAAAAAGAATTGTTCTACTATATACATATATAAATACATTTAGTTCTTAGAGTCTTGGTATATCTTGTATATTATTACATCATAGTTGTACAAAGCGACATTCGTGTTTGTCACTACGTGTTGATAACATAATGTTTGTAACTTAATTCATTATAATAAAACATGTAATATTTATCGCAGCTTTATAATATACTCCCGCTACTAACTCCCGAGACCCCATTGGATATGGTTCAATTATCCCGCTCTACATCTGCCATGTTTGTTTACATGTGTTATCGGTGTCAGGAAGGTTGGGTCATTTTTAAATCGTTCCTGTAGCTTGTGGGCTCTATGTAAGTATGTTTATGCATTAAATTCATGATAAAGGAATGGTAACAATTCATATTAAAATTGTTTATGTATTTCTGGCATGATATTTGTGATAAGTATTTTTTTTTCCAACGGAACATATGAGGGATGCGTTAATACGCATGCGCTAGACTTCGCGCCAACCGACCGGTCGCAGATGTTACATGTTTTGTGTGGCTGTTTGGCAGGCGCGAGTAGGACGGTTGTAAGCAACGTTTGAGCTGGTATTTCACAGCAATAACTTTATTTTATAATTAAATTTCGTACACCATTTTAAAGCTGCGTTCACGTTAAAGTAAGCAGCATGGTTTTAAACGTTTTAGAAAAATGCTTATCGTGATAATGAGTGAATATGTGTTGCACTGAAGCTAACTGCTGCAGCATACAGTGGCGGACATTTTCTTCGCCACTTCTGAATATGTAGCATTTCCCGGTAAGTTTGTGACTGTATATCAATAAATCTTTTCAAATTTTACAACAGTTGTTTCATCATTTCGGTAGTTATAAAAGAATTGTCGCTGCCGCGTAGGTTTATAATTTATATGTGACGGTTACGTGGTGGGTCATATCAAACTTGCGAATTTGCATGCTCTTACGTGATTAATGTTTTTGTGGTTGTAAAATGGAACGACTGGGGTCATTGTTTCGGTAGTAAGGTCAGTTTAAATTCACGAAATTGTCTGGAATGTTGTGTACCTGTGGCGTGCCCGAGTGAACAGGAACTCTATCGTCTTTCGAATGACTGCATGTAGAGGGCTGTAATCCGATAGCAGTGTTGACGCCAGAGACGAAGCAACCCCCCGGCGTTCTGTAAATTGTTGTCTATAGTTTTAGCAGTTTTGTGTTCTCCAGGTAGTCCCCAGCTCGCTTGCGGGCACACTCGCACAGCCCAGCACCACGACATAATATAACCACGCGATTTATTATTTTATTATTTATTTTCGTTATACACAATTTTAACTTTTGCGTTTATGATTAGGTTTCGTATTTGAAATTTTAATTAATTACTAAACCATATGTCGCAAACAACGTGCATTTTTATTAGTTATTGATACGGTTTTGAGAACATAACCAAAATGCCGCGTGGTCGGCGGCCGGCGATGCTGTGCCCGGAGCCCGCAGCCAGCCCCAGGGGGCTGCGGCGGTCTGTTACCACCACTCCGGACATGACTATCGTGAAGGAAGAGGACTTGACGCCTACGGTGCACCAGCATCTCATCGATCATGGTTATGGTGTAACTCCACAACACCAGATCATGCGTGAGCCCCCCACAGTGCCTACGGTCCGGGCGCCCGAGGCAGTGAAGCGTAAGCTCAACTTGGACATGGTGATTCCTATCAAGGAGGAATTCAAGACACCACCTCCCAAACGTGGCAGAGTAGCTGGCAGGAAACCGGAACGCACGAGATATGATACGTCATTGGGTCTGCTTACAAAAAAGTTTGTGGGCCTTCTCAAGGGCTCATCGAACGGGGTGATAGATCTAAATCGAGCTTCTGAACAACTTGGAGTACAAAAACGCCGGATCTACGACATAACCAACGTACTTGAAGGAATCGGCATCCTCGAAAAGAAATCGAAGAATAACATTCAATGGAAGGGTGGAAACACTGTGTACAGCAGTAATTACCAAATTCTATTGCAAGACATGAAGTACCTGGAAGCCAAAGAGAACCTTTTGGACTCTCTGATTAACACTGCTGAAACAAGCCTGCGAAAAGTGTGTGAAGACAAAACCATGGCCTACATCACATACCAAGATCTAAGAGACATTCATGATTACAAGGCAAAGACTGTGATGGCTATCAAAGCTCCACCTGAATCCAAGTTGCAGGTTAGTGACCAAAGTTCACTCATTTATCTCGCAAAGTATGATATGATATACTTTGTTTCAGGTTCCAAACGACAGCTATAAAATTTCAATGAAAAGTGACAATGGTGAAATTGAAGTGTACCTGTGTCCTGATGTTACCACTGCCAAACCAAAACAAAACCGTACACCCATCCCTCCATCCGACCCGCTTCTGGAGGATGTGTTGCAGCCAAGCAAGCCCAACTTTATAAGTCCGGTGCGAGCCATCCTCACTCCGCAGAAGGCCCCGCTCAGCAGTGCCAGGCGAAACCTCACGTTTCAGAATTGCTCTGATTCGAGTGGCAACCTCAGTGCACAGTGTAGCATCAAAATTAAAGATCCAGTATTGCTTAGTGTGGGCATGGAGGGCATCGTGCCGAAGGTGGAGCCAGGCTTCAGTACGTTTTCGGCGGAACAGTCTTGCAGCAACGCACAGTACAGTGACATTGCGCTGGACAAGTTCACGTTGTCTCCGATGAATGAGAGCATCAAACGCATGTTCGAGGAGCCTTCCGGTTCGGGCCAGGATACCTCGGAGACCATTAGGTTAAAGCACGCGCTCATATCAGAGAGCGACGACTTCGGGCCCATGGGTGGACGGTACCCGCTGACCATTGAAGACCAGCACAATACGCCAGGTGGGTGCTTGCATTTTTATGTTATGTGCTTTTCTAACCATTTGTGTGCCTCATATGCTTTTATATAAATGTGTGGTTGTTACTACAATGGACTTGAATTGACAGCATGAAACTTTTAAATGGTTAATATGGTTTGCGATGCAACACATGTTGGTTTCATATGTTCTTCCGGTTTTTAATATTACTGGTTTTTAAACCGGTTCACGAGAGATCTTTGATCGACATTGAGTTTCATTCATTGATAACCTGGCTGTTATTATACTTACAAATTGTGAATTATTATTGTTTATTTAACTTAATTTTTTTTCAATCTGGTTCAGATGGAACAGTTTTTTTTTATTTATTGCTAAAAATAATCGGTTCAATTCTCCATCGAAGTTGTTATCGTATCAATGGATAATATTTCATTAGCAAATTGTTACAGTAGCAACTTTTTTAGAGAATGTTTGCCACAACTAAATAACTGATTGGGGGTAGTTTGAATTTAACAAAAGCTTAGAGAGATCTATGTGCAATGTATGCGTGTTCTATGTACATAACGATGCTACAACTAAACTCTGGGGACGCTTGTCTAAGTCGCTGCGTTCTGGGGCTCTACCCGTGACCTGTGCTGTTAGAAGTCACATCACAGGCAGAGTTCTAGCTACGCGCCGACTGCTTTCTCTACACATGTCTACGAGGGCTGCTTGGGAACCGTTCCGTTGCACTTGCGAGTCTCCTCTTCGCTTGCTTGGCCATGTACCGAACTGAATGCTGTGTGTGCTGCAGCTTCCTTGCGTACAGTGTAGCACCATGGGATTCAGCTCAGTGCACCGCCCACTAACCGCCTTCACCCGCCCGGCTTCACGCTTGCCATAACCATATTTATATATTTTTATTCAAATTACGTCATCATTTTATCAAACTAAACGTTTTTGTTTGTGGAATGTAAGGGGTTCACTTGGTTTCAAAATTAAATCAAAATAACTTCCGGTATGTTTTTTGTTTGTTTCAGAACGTCGCAGAAAATTTCAAGACGCATTTCTGTTTATTTTCAACAGTATTAATGACTGACTATAATATATGACTTATTTACATTTATATTTGAATTATTTTGTAATGATGATTGTTTATTTTTTTTACTATTAACAAAATAAATTTGCTATTTACTTTTTCTAAATTGGTTGAGGTTGAATTTTATTTACTTGTTTCTTATTTACAAAGTAAATGCGAACATTTTAAATGTATGTACATTAGTTTAATGGATGATGTTGAATGTGAGGGATTTTTGTTGTAGGTACCCTGGACCTGTGCTCGGAGCCATTCCAGCTACTGGAGCCGCCGCTGTCCGTGTCCGATTATAACTTCAGCCTCGACAACGGCGAAGGCCTGGCAGACCTGTTCGACTTCAACTTCTAACATCCGCGGGTGCAGCTGTTACCTGTTCCCGTGTAGAGACTATTTTTTATCAATCAATTCAAAGTGTGAACCGTAGGTGCCTCACAGTCCATGGACTGTGCAACACAATGTAACAGAGCTACGAAGATTGCCGATTGAATTCTCTGAACTAAATTACATTTCATAGTTTTGTCATCGATATTTTATTTTATGCATTATATTATTATTTTATTATAAAATGTTAACGTTATTATACTTTAATTTTGGCGACCCATAAACTTATATACTTTAAAACTATGCTAGTATAATTAATATATTTTGAGAGGGTGCCATTACAAACTCATTTGATGATTTATTGTACATAAAGTTAATTTATACATAAAACTGCATATAATATTATATTTTCATTATCACTCTTAAGGGTAATTTTTCCTGTTTCATTGCATTTGTGTTTGTTTCAAAAGTGTGCATGTTGTTTTACTATAATTGTTGCATGATGTTTTGTTTGAATCTTTTTGATTAAGATTTCTAGAAATAAATTCTCCCAATGCGTTCATCAGAGCATTCGTGTTTCGATCATTGTAATTCATTCGTTAACTAATCATCAATCACTATGATACCTTGTTCACTTCCAACATGTCAAGTAAACTTTGGTCTAGCGGCAATTCTTCCAAACACTGGTCTTTTGTACAATTGAATAAAGGAATGAACTGGCGCGCCTTTGAATCGTTTTGATGAATTTGGGTTGAATTTATTTTGATAGTACAATATAACTTTTATACAAAACACAAAATCATTAATATAAACTATTATTATTATAATTATAAAAGAAACTTGTTTTTGAGAAATTGTTAATTTAACTTGTTCTATTGTTTTATTACTTCCTGTACCGTGCTCAAGTGTGTACATATACTTTTATACACGATTGTACGTTTCTTCATTCGTTTTTATGACAAGATATCAAATTTGAAAACAGCCATAGGAGGCCTTATCGCAGTTGATACTTTAAGTTAACTATGCATAAGCCTAGATGTAAGTTACTACAGATCCAGTACATCACCTGACCCTTTTCCCTGACTTTATATTCAATCAACAATTGATACACAATACAATACATAGCAAACTACCGTCATTGTATAAACATATGACAGGACCGTTGTGTAAAAATAAACTCAGACAACTTTGACGCCTAGATTCTCTTTACTTCATTTCCATTGCTCCCATGTATTCATTCTAAAGCACAGTACGAGGTATATTATATTATTTTTATATATAAAAATGGATTTCTACAGTACGATGTATAAAATTGGAATCAGTTTTACATGCAACACCCTTTACGTATATAATATTCTGGTTGTATTGTACTTCCTTGTTACTTGGAAATCGTTGAATCTTTAATTCTATTCATACAATGTTCATTCAATCTATAGTATTTTGGAGTTATTGTATCTTGTTAGTTCTTTAAATATTGGATTTCTAGGTAGTTATCCTACTAAAGATTTCTTTTTCTGTTAATTATTTTTAGGATAAATATGTTTTATTTTAAATTATGTTTCTGCTTATTACTTTTCAGAGTGAAGAAGTTTGAGAACGATATCCATCTTCCGAATATAGAAAGTATTACAATACTATTTATTAACTTAAAGCAGTCGCCGATCAGTCAGGTGCGAACAATACTATCCGCAAAAATTTGTGTTTTTAAGTATTCTCTCGGTAAATGAAAAACTACCAAAATATTCAGGTCTACAGTTACAATTTTAACAGCACATATAATACACCTTGAATAGTAAGTAATATTTTATTTAATAGTTTCATTATTTATTGTCTCCAAATGTTGTTTTGTATCATGTTAATTAGAAACATAATTTTCCTAAATAATATAAATTATGGAGAATCAAATGAAACAACAGTAAATGTGCAAAAACTAATGATACACTGATATATAGACATAATTCTTAAATCTAAAAGTTAAATAACCATGCAAATTTTCACAATTTGTTAAAAAGAACCAAAATCCTTGTGTGGGCGCCACACGATTTTCTTATACATATAAACGTTTTAGTTTTATGTTCATTCTCATAGGAACTATAATTACAGAAATAACCATACACAAACAACATTGAGAAAATTCAGGCTTTTCAAAACGTAAATGAAGTTTAAAATGGGTAATATAAATTTTCTTTAGAAAGCTATACTTTGATACAAAACTATAAAGATTTCTATTAACTATTAAAAGAACAATTGATGATCACTCAAAAGTAATTTTTGTTCTTTTACTGTCGCTCTTCTTCCTGAGATAATGAATGATTTCGTTTTGGAATTATTATGAAGTTTCGTGACTATCTTTTCTTGTCCTTCAATTAAAAATATATGAACGCATCCATTATCATAGACGTCATTGAGAAAGTAATCAAAACGGAATCAGGGGACTTCATAACATGCAATAAGACAGTAAAAACAAGATTCCTAAACATTAACTTCGCTAACATTTTATGAGTCTTAAGGAGAATAACTTAAATGAATACTATTAAAATACTGTGTCGCTAATTTTTAAATATATATATTTGTTTATATTTACCGTCACAGATGCAGGAGTTTCAGCCTTATTCGTAATCTTCACTTGGAGCATACTGGAAGTTAATTAAGTTAATTCTTAAACAATGTCACCAGAGTCAGCGCCTTTTCCAGCATTGATGGAGCCAGCATCTCAATTCGCCTGACAGTTTGACATTATATTGAATTCATAATAATAATAGTAGTAAAAAAATATAAGACTAGGGTTACATTTTTTATTTGTTTGTCGAGTTACAGTTGCTGATGGGTCGAAAGCGTTCCTCTGCACATTTCGAGGAAGTCATAGTTTTATGGTGACGGAAGAATGTCGGAGGAAAAAGAGATTCATTCATTTATTTTAAGCTATCTGATAAGCTGTTCTTAATTAATTACAACTTAAATTAAAGTAATGTTTCGTTTAATGATATTTTAGTTTTTTGTTATTGTTTAAGTAAAGAATCGTATAATTAATTACTTGTTGGTGTGGAAATATTTATTTTTTCATTTTAATTTATATTTATTAATTTTTTTGATGTGTTGTGTTTATATTGTTTTTATATAAGACGTATTATTTTAAATATTGTTGACCTATCTTATTTCATGACTAAATGTATTCAAGATTCAAGAAGTCACTCTAAACTAGGAGACTCTTTAAAACTAATAAATCAAATATAGTTCTGTATTAGAAATTAATAGGTATATATTACAATAATAACATTCATATAAGGATACGTGTTTACCTATAGAAATAATTAAAAAAAAATTAGAAACTATGTACAAAACAGTGTGCCTCTTCAACGAAAATTTGCCCACTGGTCCAAAGCTGAAACTCAACGCAACGAAAGTTAGTGCCGTATGTTCATCTTTATCTAAATCAGTTCTGTCTCTGCTGTAAAATTTGATTGAAATAATATTAAAGTAGTTCATGTGTCCAAATGAAATAAACTGACTGAAAACTATATAAAGAATAGCTAAGAGTAAATAATGTGCCAGTTTTTACTAAAGATGTTTTTCTAGAACAGTTTTGATAGAATTTATTTTTGCTTAATTTTGAATACATTTTTAGTGTATATTGAATTATAAATTGGCATTTGTTGTCTGTTATTCATATTCTGGTTACAAGGATTGTTTGCGCAGTCCCTCAGCATCTATTGCAAACCTGCGTGCCCGCAAAATCTATTACTATATTTTCGCCAACGATTTCATCCCTGGTTAATTTTCCTTAATTTTGTATTAATAAATAAATATATTTTAATAACAAATAAACATGTACATAAATTAATGAATGATAAAATAAATAATTATCAAAATTTTATTCAAAATCTATCCCATGATATAATACTAATAAAATTAAAAAATAATAAAACAACATACCTTTGTAGATTGTTCAAGTATAAATTACGGAAAGAATACTACCCCTAGGGAAATTTAAATCACAGATTCGAATTCTGTGACATTTACTGAAAGGTGTAGCATCCTTATTTCAATTTTTTAAACAAAATTTTTATCGTAATAACACCAAGGCCAAGTTTATTTTTATTATATAGATTCGACCTTAAAAACTCAAATGGCGGTCTCAAAAATTGGCGCTCACCCTTAAATCTTACGTTTAAATAAAGCGTTGTAAATGCTGCACTAATTTTGAAACTCTAAATCCTTTCGCAAAATGGTTTGTGAAATCATATTCAGCAATCATTTAGCTATCTAAATTTAATATTAAGGGAGATTTTTAAAGAAAACTATTATTGGAAATCTTTAAAGCTATATATCTTGGAAACGGTAAGAGATATCGCAAAAATAACGACATTTCGCCTTCCCCTGATATGACTCATGTAGAATCGACCCTTCTCTACAACATATGTAAGTATGAATGGTTTAGGACCAAGGGTTCCCAAAATCGCTAATTGGTCATTTCAGCTAAAGAGCCATGTTTTTTGTAATTTCCAGATATATGGACTAGTCTAAAAATTGCCAAACTATCCACAAATATTATAGGTACGTGACCGAAATTTTAAATGCATGCAAATCAAAGATATCATCTATTTATCTAAAGCAGGTAAATAAACAAAACAAGGATGAGGAAGGATAAATATAACAAACATAAGTATAATTTAATTTATTTATTGTAATAAATTAAATATTCCATACAAAATAATAAATTTCAGAAACAATACAGAATGTCCACTACGATAGCAACACGAGTAATTTTAGATCGGTTTTAATTAATGAAATTATTCCTAACGCTACAATTAATCTAGACATAATTTTAAATTAGAAAATTTTAGCTTAAATAGTTTAAGTACACGCAGCCTAATAAACTTCGCCATGAAGACTACATGAACATATTTATAAAATACAATTGATTATTTATATGTTATAATAGTATATTATGACACAAGTGTATAAGTAAGCTTTTAAAGCACGTACGACGAGTTTAAGAGCACGACGTGAAGCGGAGTGCTTTTAACGTCGCTAGTGCTGTAAAAGCACTTATACACGTGTGTCATACGCTATTTTTTATTATGCCTGCATCATACTCTGGAAAAAACTGGAACGCAACATTTTGATTTTGATTCAATTCATAATTTTGCGCGTGTGACGTTTGACGTATGCCGTTTACATGGATATTGGTTAGCATTTATTGTTTACGTTTACAGTTTTGACAGATATTAATAGTAATTATTTTTGTTGTTGCTTAGCAACCTTTAAAGCACGGCGTGTTTTAACCTTGCGTTTGCGAACGCTGTAGAATGCTTTAAACACCGATTATGATGCAGGTATAATAAAAAATATATATTTATGATCTGTGGTCGAGATCTAACCGCCTTAGTGAAAGGTGCGTCGCTCTGTGCAATTTTTGTTATGTTGTACCTCGACTTGCGTTATTTATATGTGAATTTTATAGTTAGTTTTGGTATGCAATTACTATATTTAAGTGTAAAACGTGGTTTAGTCTCCTGCATTGACTTGAGAGAGAAGGACCTCACCCCCGGAAATTCCTCACTTAGGCTCCAGGAAAACTCTCATCGAAACCTGAAGCAGAGGTTCGGATTCATCGCTACTGTTCTGCAACTCTATCTGTTAACACACACACATACACACAAAATAGAAACAATCAAAATAAATATATGAATAGTTATACAATATATTTTAAAAAAAAAAAAACCATAACTAAAATATTAAATAAAAATTTTGATTATTTCTTTCATAATCAAATTAATTTTCTTACATCGTAGTTACTGGCAGCGGGCGTCGGTCCTGATGAATCTATTGCCAGAGAGTTTTCATGCCCTCCAGGTGCAGATGCTGATGTTGATGACGTTGTTCACGATGTTGCGATTTCCGATGAAGTTATTCAAGGTGATACAGACTCCGGCGACGTCCAAGATGATACAGGCTCCAGTGATGATGATATGGACATCAGCTGGTCCAAGATGATGCTGGGAGTGCTGAAGATGATTCCAAGTCCGGTATATGTGCTGTAAACAAAAAATAATGTATTAGTAAGAACGAATTGCTAAAAAAGTTTAGAAACATACATAATTATAACAATTATCAAAATAAATCCTGATGTGATGAGCTCTGTAACATAAACTCAAAATACAAGGCAGTAAAATTGTACAAGAGAAGAAGTTATGCCCACGTGTGAAGTATAACGTTTTATTCAACATCTCTTAATAAATGCAAAATTTATTAAAGAAATATTATTTGACAGTGACATGCTTTAAATTTTCTAAATTAAAATGTTAATCGAAGTAGTTACCAAGGTGTTGTGTGTTATTATTATTGTTCTAAATAAAAAATTACTCACTAGTGACTTTCACAAAATTATACCCACTAGTGGGTAACCTGTTACTTTCCTAATTTAAAATCGCCTTAGTTATAGAGCATCGCTATAGTAATAGGGCATTTCTTGAGAGGTGTTGGATAAAAAAATTGAAACAGAAATCGTTGCAATCCCCCATTTATAGTATAGTATGATTTCATTAGCACCAAGGAATTGAGCATTCAATTACAGAAACATTGTTTTAATATTTTTAAAATAAACACATTTGCATATTCTATAATGTATTTTAAAGGTTTAAAAATACAAACATTTTTTAAACTGTTTGAGCAGTACATGTACGTATTTGAGCAAGCAAATGAACAAGTTAAAACATAATAATTATATTCGAAATCGCTACCAGCCAGAGTTGGAGTAAAATACAGACTGTGTTTTGTCTAGTAGAGCATGAAATTTTCAGTGAGTGCGAGTGTTTAGGTACTGTTCTCATCAAATATGCCGATAAGAAGGTTAGTTTCCTTATTATTTGTATTGTTTTAAATTATACTGCAAGTGAAACATAGAATTACAGGCATTGTAGTACAAATAAGGGAAAACTTTGTTAATTTAAAGTTATTATAACCTAACTACAATGTATAATTGATTCCAAAGGGTTTCAATTCCTTTGTAAACTTAAACCTCATTCAACTGTACTACTTGTTGGCAAAAATGAATAATATAGCTATCGTGTATTAACTTTACTTATTATAATATTTATTTTTGGTTTTAGATGTTTTCTAGAGCCCAAGGAATAATAAAATGTAGTATAGAGATAGACTACTTCGGTAAGCACAAATTCATTTTATATTTTGAATTATTTATATTACATTCTCAACACCAAAAATTTACTAATTGGGGGCAAATTATCTTGTATCATTTCACTGAAGCACCCAATGAACTCACAGCAATCAGGAACCGAGATAAATTCCTACCATTGAACTATATTATCAGGAATGCTACTCTCAGTCAGTCATATACCTGTACCGTGAGATTAAGCTAATCTGTAATGAATTTTAATTTGACGTAGCCACCACATAACTTGCCGAAAATTTTAATTTCTAAACAGTACAAAATTAAATAGAAAAAAGTTTCAAATATAAATTGTAGCCAATGTCTTTTAATATGACAAAATTTATTGTATCACTCCACTCAATAATTATTTACTCACATATATCCAAAAAACCTGACAGGGCTTCAAGTATATTACCATTTCGGGTTAATAGATTTCTACCAAAATCTAAACTAACTACAGTTAATTTTGACCCGTCACAATACCTCCCTTACATGTTACATATACAGGGTAGTAACTGACCCTTATCATTTTAGATGTTTCATATAAAAGTTGAAAAGATCTGCATCTAAATCAGTGAACAAATTTTATTTTACTTATAATAAAGGTTAAAAAGCCGTCCGAAAACATAAAAATAGGTTTTTACCATGGAATTATTACAGTCCGGCATCTATCATTATTTCATATTTTAAATGTGGCGTAGATTTGCAAAAAATCTGAAAAGAATTGAAATGATAAATAATTCAAAAACCTTCTTTTTGATCCAAGAATCAGACCTGCACATCTCACTATATAGCATTTTTTTGTTTTTTTTTTTCTTCTGAAAATCAGGCTTTCTTCTTAATAATGTAGTTCTGTTTTGATCGAAAAAAAATATTTTGGATGTTTATTTGGTCATTTTACTGTCACGCAGTATTTCCAAAGGGATCCAATTGCATAATTGCAATACTAAAATTTATTTTTAAAATTTTTTTGACTTATTAAAGAACGAGAAGACGATAGGCGATAATTAAGTACATGAAAAATTATTTTTCCGACGACCAGTACGAAAAGTACATAAATTCTCACGCTAAACTATTACTGAAAGTTGGTCATTGCATATCACTAGCAATGCTGTGTGATATGAAAGCTCGTTATCCAATCAGATGCGTCCGCAATTGTGTAATATGATTTTATCACACGCTATGATAACCGAACGAACTAACCAAAAAAATTCTGTTTAAAAATTTTACAGTTGCAGATAATTTGCTGAATTTACATGGATTAAGGAGATTTGACCCTGATTTATTAGATTTTAACATAATTTTTGGTGAATTATGATAGCAATTATGTTAACATAATCTGTTTTAATATTTTTATGTAATTTTTTTTTTTTACTTAATTGTGGTCGTCGGAAAAGTATCGTTTACAACACGTGCTGAAAGAGTATTACACACTCGTCGTGTAATTAAACCACTCGCCTTCGGCTTGGGGCTCAAACATCAGATTCGTGTGAAATATCCAACTTTCAGCACTAGTTATATAATATACTTTTTATTCCTAAATATTTGGACAGTGGCCATGACATTTGGTACAAGGGCACTTTTGACTATCTTATCCTGGGGTACCCTTTGCACGAAAGACTTGGATTTTTTCTTGGCAGACCAGATTTATATTTTGTGTTCCTTATAATCGAATTTTGTTATTAACAAATTCTTACCCTGACTCTAAAATTAAATAAATAAATCATTTACCTACTTACTTGATTATGAATAAAATTAAATATTTGCTCAAATTCAATTCCATTTTCATGGTTACTCATCATAGATTCTGTTTTTTTGATATTTTAACCCCCTAGCACAAAATAGGGGTTTTATAAGTTTAACATGTGTATATGTGTATCTGTGTGTCTTGTCTGTGGCATCGTAGCTTCCAAACGAATTGACCGATTTTGATGCAGATTTTTCTGTTTGAAAGCTGATGTGATTGAGATGGTTCTTAGCTATAATTTATGAAGATCTGTTTAGGCCATTCAAGATCATAAGCTCATTTCATACTCCTACTTGACATAAGGGTCTTACCAACTTTCACATAAAAATAAAATATAAGTTGAACTGGATATTATCTCTACTGTGTAAATTGTAAAAAAATACTCGAATTCTCAGTCATACAGCATATATTCTTCTTACATAACCGACGTAATCAATTAGGTTGTCAGTTTTGAGATCATGAATGTGTATGTGCTTTGCTTTTGTATGTACGAAGTTTTCAAAAAAAAAACTGAATAATTGTTCACGAATGTATTTGTTACAAGATTGTTTGTTGTATAATACGACTCGCCTAATCGGCAGTGCTAATTGTAACACGTTACAATCCTACCGGTTGTACCAATGGAGGGTTATACAGATGCAAATTTTCATGCTGCGATCTTTCGATGTTTTCATTGAACTACGATGAAATTCACGTGGGCGAAATACAAACAAAACGCTGTCAAAATGACAGTTTTTATGATGCTAAATATAAAAAATAAAGTGTATGTGTGGTTTGAGCAATAGTTATTCCCAATATTACTATAAAGAATATATGGCCAGTGTTAAAGTTTCCTAATTAATAAACTTTAAAAATAAAAACATAACCTTGTTTAAAACACCATCTCAAACGTCAAACCATGGATGTTTGTATTATGAACTTCCATCTCAACTTTTACCTCATCTTTCTCTTTCTTGCCTGTGACGTCAAAATCATAACCCTCCATTGCAACACGAATATGCCGATTAATAATTAATATAAGTCGTTAATCATTGGGATGAATCGAGCGGAAATGGGAGTGATGGATGGAGTACCGACCTGTTCTGCAGACTCCTGACTGCTTCTTGATGACTTGATTTACAATTCACTTCACTAACTCAAACCAATTTATATAAAATAGATAAATATATTAAAGAATAAATAATACAACAATTACAACATATTAATGTTTCGGAGGCCAGTCTAGCACTGAACTGAACTCAGTACTCTTCTAGACGTATATATCACAAAAGAAGTAGACAAGGGGTAAGGAAGAGTACCAAATATAATAAACAAAATTAAATGCATCATTCGATATCTGCATTAGTAAATACTGAAGCAGCAAATTTAATAATTAATTCTCCGAACTTAATTTATAAACACTCTTATATCTACAAGAGGGCATGAGGAAGTCATTATTGTTTATACTAAATATTCAATCAATAACTATGTCATAACAATACTGACATTGTTACAGTTGTAAGAGATTACTAACCCTGAAGACGGTATATGTGTAAACCGAAACGTCGGTTATGTAAGAAGAACATATGCTGTATGACAGAATTCGAGTATTTTTTTACACTTTATAAAACATAATAAATAAATAAGTATTTACGTGAATGTGGAGATAAAGTGTTGTTTGTAGCGTGTCTACTAGTAATTTAAATGTTTTAAATAAACATTAAATAAAAAATGTAGAAACTCCTCCGACACAAAAAAACTCTAAAAAGTAAAAAAAATAAAATGTGTTGGTTGGTGTATAAGGAAGTATTGGAATTACGAAAAAAATCGCTGACGAGATTTTTTGCGGAAATACATATTTTGACGTTCACTGAATCCGTTAAGACCAATTTCATAATGAAGTCTGTGTGTGAGGATGGATGGATAGATGTCCGTGTGCGCAGTATCTCATGAACGAGACTAGATATATAAACGAAACTTGGATTTACAAGTTTCATAAAAATAAAAATGAAGAGCTGAGTTGATATTGAATGACACAAAACAATAAATTCCATTTCTTTCAAAAATTGAATCAGCTGTGAGAACAAGTTTCAAATGAAAGATGTTAGGAAAAATGTTTGGAATATAAAATATTATTTGCACTTTTCTTGTACATGCTTCTAATTTTGGAAAAAACTAAATGTCATATTTCAGAATATATTTCAATAATCTTAGTTACAATGGGAACAAAGACTAAAACATTTTTAATATCTATTTGTCAAACGTGTAAAATAATTGTGAAGTGTTAAACATATGTGTTTTGTGAAATATTATAAAAGTAATATTTATATTATTAGTTAGAAAGTTTTGAATACTAGATATTAATTGATTTCTATTTTAAAATAAATTCATAGTTACAATGAGAACAAAAAATTAAACAGGTTTAACATCTATATATCAAAAAATTGTAAAAATAAAGTCATATGGAAGGAACAATAAGTCATACGTGTTTAATTTTCAGTTGGTTTTATTTGTATAAGAAAGTAGTGTGGTGCCCACACCAGATTTTTTATTTTATTATAAGTACCTACTAATATTTTGATTCAAGCGTCGTCGCGTCGGGAGACCGTTAAATAAATAAAATAAAAACAAAATACAAATAAAAAGAAGCCTGGTAATGATAAAGTATGAAATATTAATACAAGTATTCTATTTAGGCAATGTAGGTAAGTAACAAAACAATATTATCAAATCGTTTAGTTTTTAGTCTTCATTAATTTACTCTATTAAATTGGTAAAATAGACACAACCGTCAATGACGTCTCACCTAGCAACAATAATAAAAATACTTCTTTAGCGGTCCCCCAACGCGACGAGGGTTGGTTCAAAATATTACAAGGTACCTACAATAAAGTAAAAGAGCCAACAAACACATTTGATTTTTTTACTTTTTAGAGTATTTTTTTGTGTCGAGGTTATTTACATTTTTAATTTAATTTTTATTGAACGCCTTTTTAGTCTTTGTTCACTGATCCAGACCTCTTGAACTTTTATTACAAACATTTTCTCTAAATTGATAAGGAAAGCGGAAAATTGTATAAGTATTATTTAACATGTACAACGCCTATGATCTGGTGAGTCAGTCACCAGCCTGCATTATATGTTTGGATGGTAATAAATCGAGAAAATGTAAGTGCTGCAATAGCTTTGTCTAACAATGTATGTTCTGGGCACTTCGAAATTATATTTCAATCTAATTTTAAATATTTCTTATTTGTCTTCAACTTCTTAATATTACCAATAACCTCTAAATATGTGTACATTGACATTTCTTGACAAACAAAATTATTCACAGGCGACGGAAAACCTCGATTTTCCCAAGCAAATACTGGATGACTAATCAACACAAAAAGAAAATGACTACTAGCTCAGTAGGGGGTAGACGCATTAGAAGGTTCTTATGCGACAAACATCATCAAAATAAGAAGGTAACGTTATGGATAGTACAAATACTTTATTTTTGTAAATAAATGGTAATAAATGTTGTTTGTTATTTACAATCTTCTTATGGTTGAAACTAAATGATGCGTCATTTCATTTAAGAGATTGAAGTCTGAAGTACTTGATTGATACGAATCTAACCTGTTATTTAATTAAAGAAATATGTTTAAATGTTAAAAGTTTTATTAGAGATTTTCAAGGATTTTTGGAAATATGTACATACTAATAAACATAATTAGAAAATCAAGTTACAAGTAGTAAATTCACTTTTTGTTCTTAAAAATATGTTTTACTCCTAATAAATTTAAATAAGAAGAAATTTTGTAAACATTTAAAAACGGGTTTTTAGCTTAGATATACATACATTAGGATGGACCTTAAAAGGGGTTAAATCGAATTTTACTCGGACCTCCCTCCCTAAAATGGTTCCAAATAAATTTAAAAAAAATATTCTGGCCTTAATTCCTTTTCATATAAATATTTGATAGTGCCTAAATGTATTTGATTTTTCCCATTTAAATAACATAGAGCTGTGACACATTTTGGAGCTCAATTTTTTTGCGAGGCAATAGAAACACAAAAAAACCATTTAGTGATGGAATATATAACAGAGATCCGAGAATATTTGGGGAAATATAGAACTCGCTATAATTATTCTTAAGATATTTGGAGATATAGATTTTCGGTCTTTGAAGCGATAGTTGTCTATCTTCAAATATGTTAAGAATATTGATTGGGACTTCTAATTTTTAATAAGTATTCTCGGATCATTATATAATATATTCTAAAATTAAATAGATTTTTCGAACCTTGTATTGCCTCGGAAAAAAATAAGTTCCAAAATGTGTCACAGCCCTATGTTATTTAAAGAGAAAAATCAAGTACATTTCGGCACGGCCAAATATTAATAATAAATAATAAATAAATAATAATAATAAAAGCCAGCACAGTTTAAAATTTATTTAATAAAATTTATTTGAAACCATTTTAGGGGGCGGTCCTGTTAAAATTCGATTTAACCCTTTTTCTGGTCCACCTAAAGAACATAAATAGATATAATTAGAAAATCAAGTTACAAGTAATAGACTTACTTCTTTTTCTTAAAAGAAGAGATGTTGTAAATATTAAAAAAAAAAACTGGTTTTTAGCTTAGGTATACATATATTTTATTATTTTAAAACAAAAGGAAATAGGAAGGAAAAAATAGAGTATATCCCCTAGTTTTCTTATATTGTAATAGCTTGAAGATTTGCCTATCTTATAATAATCAGTAGGTCATACAAATAAAAATAAACAAATATTTCATCACACCATTTACACATTTTTGTGTGTGGCACTCTGCTTAGAAAAGTACCCAGTATATGGTGTATTTTGCTGATAAAGAGCTTACTACCAGCCGTCAAATCACGCCCTCCTAAATATGGTAGTGGAGGGAGAGCAACAGGGATTATGTGGTGAAAATTTGTATGGGAATTTATCGAACTGAGGATACCAAAAAAATTATATTTTTGTAATGTTTGTATGTTTATGTAACCTTGTATTTATAATGCTACGAAAAGGTCTATTAATTTCATGGAAACATATTAAATGAGAATACAATTTTGTGAATATTTGCTTCTTATATTTAAATGAAGAACTGATTAGATTTTGGATCAAATTGGTCAATCGGAAGTAGCAGTTTTCTTAAAGCCCTTAACAATTTTTCGTGAAAAACATGGTTAAATTTCCTGTTTCAACAATTTATGTTATTTTGAAAGTTGTAGAGTATTTAATTTTACATGTGTTTTGATTACAATAATTTTATTAATTTTCATTAAATTTAGTGTTAATAAAATATAAAGAAATTAGATATCATAAATCTTGCACTCCTTGTATACCATGGAAACACTTACAAATTTTCAATTTTTTACGAAATGTGACACATGTTATTTTGATTGTGAAGCTGTTTTCTTCAAAAAATTAAATAAAAATACGAAATAAAATTAAATTTCTCAAATATAAATGGAAAATAAATAAATAAGAAAGTATGTTTCAGTATCATCAAATACTATTTTGTATCGTTTAAAAGTAGTATTGGGTGGGAGGTTAAGTGCTGCAACATCAGATTTTTTAAATAACAAAACGCTCGAATAAATGTCTGTTTTTGACATGTGTCATAAGTGAAAACTAGTTTTTTTGAATGATAATAGTGGTCCGTGTTCCTGCAATGTTTGATAAGAAATCTATGGCGGGAGGTATTGTGGTACTCACAACAGATATTTTTCAAATGCTAAACACTGATAATCAGGGAGTGATTCTGATTTCCTAGGTTCATTTGGTATAATAGATTTTTTTTTTTATAGCAAAACATGTGAAATAAGTGAAATAGCCTGTAATAATAAGTAATTGAAAATTTATTATAATAGGTACAGTCTTAATTTGATTATATAATAATTACATTTGATATATAGAATATTAGGATAAATAATTTATTTTTTTGTTTGTTCTTATACCTTATAACAATGATCATTGAACATAATTGGAAGCAGATCAGCAGATTCAAGAAAATTTCAGTATAGCGCACCAAAATATTTTGAGGTTAGCAAAACTGAAATGAATTGATAAGTTAATAAATAGTAACTGTGGTAACCAGTGACTCCAAAAATGTTATTATAATTAACTTCTTTTCTTGCAAAAAATGATTCAAATCTTTTATCTTTTTGCATAATAGCAGAAACAAAATTTTTAATTTTCAATCCCTTCAGTATTAAATAGTCTTTACCTAAAATAATCCATTATGAAAAAGCAGTACAAAAATCAATATTGGTACAAGCGTACAAGAATAAGGAATAATCTTACAACATTTAAATGTCATATGAAAGAATAATAATAGTTATTTACTTTACAAGTAGGCAAAGTAAGGAATTACCCAGGACAGAAATTTTAGCCGAAGGCTGATTATGATAATTTTATCGAGTGAGTAATTCCACTTTGCTCACGTGTAAAGTATAACGTTTTATCAAACATCTTTAAATGCAAAATTTATTAAAGAAATATTATTTGACAGTGACAGATGCTTTAAAATTTCTAAATTAAAATGTCAATCGGAGTAGTTACCAAGGTGTTGTGTTATTATTGTTATAAACAAAAAATTACTCACTAGTGACTTTTCTCAAAATTATACTTACTAGTGGGTAATCTGTTACTTTCCTTGTTTAAAATCGCCATAGTTATAGAGCATTTATTGAGAGGTGTTGGATAAACAGTTCAGAATATTGTTCAATTGTTTTCAAGGACTTTTTAGTGAAAGGGGTAGTTTATATTTTTTATTCTAATTAGTTTTGCTAATATCTATCAGTTTAAACTTTTTTTGTAGCTGTATTGTATTGTAATTTATTTATTTATATGCATTATACTTCCGTATCTCGTATCTGTTTTTACAGAATGGGGTTCTTCATTATTTTTAAATTATTTTTGTTTATGAAACTTTATCTAAATTAAAGACTACCTGCAGTATTAAAAAGTCTTAATTGTTATTCATTAAGCCTCAATGATTTTTTTAAAATGTTGTGACGTCAGAGATGACATGTGTTGTGGATCTCAAACAGTAGGGATTGTAAATAATTGTAGCCACAAAAATGTTCTATTTTATTGTTTATAGAAAATTATTTAAATGGTATCAAAATAATTTTTAGAATAAATAATTAAAATATACATGAATGGCATTCCAGGAAGAAACATGAACTGAACTGTAAGATTACTATAGTCAAATGTTTAGTTACCAGTGTTACCACTGATAAATTGTCTAACTATGGTTAGAATAGATGTGTGAGAGAGAAACCTAAACAGAGAAACATAATACTCTGACGCCAGAATTGCTATCTCTAAAACTCGAATATCTTAATAATAATATTTTTATAAACTTCTATTATATCTAGTACGATGTTCTTCGGTCTAGTTATAATATAAATGACATCTTTGTCATTTTTACTTTCTTATACAAAGTATAAGAAAGTACTGGAATCACGAAAAAAATCGCTGCCGAGATTTTTGCGGAAATATATATTTTGACGTCCACTGAATCCGTTAACACAAATTTCTCAATGATGTCGGTGTGTGAGGATGGATGGATGAACGAGACAAGATATGTCAACGAAACTTGGAATTTATAAGTTTCATACAAAAATGAAGAGCTGAGTTGATTTTGAATGAAATTGAAAAACCGGAAGAGGAAATTTACTGGCCACACAAAACAATAAATTCCATTATTTTCAAAAATAGAATCTATTGTGAGCGAAAGTTTCAAATGAAAGATGTTAGCAAAAATATTTGGGATATAAAATGTTATTTGCACTTTTCTTGTACATGCTTCTAATTTTGAGAAAAACTAAATTATATATTTAAAAATATTTCAATAATCTTAGTTACAATGGGAACAAAAACTAAAACATTTTGAATATCTTTGTGTCAAACGTGTTAAATAATAGTGAAGTGTCAAAAATATGTGTCGTGTGAAATATTATAAAAGTAATATTTGTATTATTAGTTAGAAAGTTTTGAAGACTATATTGAGAACAAAATTAAACCGGTTTAACATCTATATATCAAATAAATGTCAAAACAGTGATACGCAAGGAACAAATTATACGTGTTCAGTTGGTTTTATTTGTATAAGAAAGTAGTGTGGTGCCCACACCAGATTTTTCACCAAAATCAACTTAATTCCATGCATTGTTCTGAAATTTATATACTTATTAGCGGACCCAGTAGTAGGCAGACCTTGAGACCTTGTCCTGCCACAGACCTCGCTAGCAAAATATATTTATCTGGACTATAAAATTCCGGAGTTCGTAATTCTTCTATTCGTAAATGGCTTTCATGTTTTTTTTTATTTATGGGGTCAACTAGATGATCAAATGCATAAGTAATGAATATAAGTCAGGAAAATTAATAAAAATCTGTATCTGGACTATAGCGCCACCTACCGGGTCTAACTGTAGCTAAGAACCCTCCAGGTGACTTCATAAGTACAAAAAAAAAAAAAAATTATCAAAATCAGTCAAGCCGTTTAGGAGGAGAAGAATTATGAACACACGCATTTTATATATATGAGGAGCTTAATTTCAAAACGTAATTATTCTATATTTTACTTAAATTGAACCATAGATGTCACTATATGCATAAAATTAATTCGAAGGCAAAGGTGCTACTTAAATATGACCTTCGTTTTAAAACAATATTATTCCCTCAACCCACATGAAACAAAACTGCATTATAATATTTATTTTCATTTCAAATACCTGTTACTATAATTTCTATGCAAAAAAAGATTTAAATTCATAATTTCCAATTTGTATACCAGTGCAACAGTTCTTTCGATGTATCTCATAACTTTAAAATATGAATTTATTTTGAAATAAAGCTGCTCATATAAAGGTGAAGTTTCGTTACTCTTTCATTTTTAGTTTGTAAGTTATTGGAATATGGACACACATCCATCCATCCAGTCAAACTGACTTTATTGAGGTAATGGAGAAAACATGTATGTAATCATACAATTTTCATTTTTCTTTTACTTGCTTGTTTATAAAACCTAAGACAGTGAAAAGAGGTGCTTTTAAAAGTGAACTGATAACATTGATGTATTGTAACGTAGAACATTTATTCAAAATCTGCAGTTGAATAATTCACACTTCTTCACAGAACATAACGATAATATTTATTTAAACACACAGACATAATGTTGATGACTGTTATCAGGCTTGATAACAACTATAATTAAATTGTGCCACGATAATCTTTCTGATCAAATTTACTACAACACTGTTCATGGTCCCTAGTTTACCTAGTACTTATTCCAAATAAACATAATTAAAATTCGCTATAATTTTCAAATAAAAAATCCACAGGATGCCCCACTACCGCCCCTCCCACAATGGTCCCGCGGGGCGGGGGAGGGGCAGTCCCGTTCGCCGTTGGGCGCTCGGACTCGAACCCGGGCGACGCTGCGTCACAGCGCCACCCAACTGCCGTCCACCGCGCTTCTCGCTTCGTGATCGCCAGTGTTAGCAGCAGAGTCGTGGTAGACACTCAGATACCGAAACCCGATAGCCGATACCACCAGCAGATACAGTGATAACCTGGAGATATGGCCACCAAATCTAAATATCAGCGGCTTTACGGTAAGTGATAATGCATGACACCATAATCATACACAGTGACGTAGGGACTTACTTAGCATTTTACAGTTTTGACACGTTTTATTTGCGGTTACTACCAGCAGAATATTTTTATTTAACTCTGTTTCGTACACATTACTACACAGCCAATTAGCCAAGCAATTGGTAGAGATTTTTATTAATTTATTTAGTTTCATTTCATTTTGTTAAAAGCTTTTTTGGATTGGAACAGTAATACTGTAGGCGGAATTTACTTTACAGTTTCAAGCGACCTAAAATGTACAAATAAAAGTACCATAAAATTTACCAAACTATTTGATAAGTTGAGAATATAAGATACATATTCTGAAAATGCTATAACACGAATATTTACAAAGCAATTAGAAGTATTTAGATACACAAGAGTTTAAAATATTTTCTGAAAATGCATCTATATCCTCAGTTTATCGAAGAGTTGGGTAATTTCTAAGGAACTTTTTTTAAATATTGTTAAAATGAACAAGAGTTAAGGTTGATCTAAAATTCGTAGGTTGTAGCAGTGTTTAGTGTATTAAACTTCAACTCAAATATTTATTTACTAATTAAAACCATGGAAACACTTTGAAAGTAGCTTCGTTCGTGAAATCCTTGTGCTCCGCTGAAAGAAATTCGAATTTGAAAACGCGCAACGGTCCAATAAGACTTCCAGGCAAAATTTGGTCGGAACTAATTAAAAAGGTGTGTCTAGGTCGATTTTGTATGAATGAACTCGTAATAATATTACAATCAGCTGATTAGTTGGTATTATCAATATTAAGCTCGATAACACAAGATAAAATTTTGCATTACGTTCTATACGTTCCATATGTGTACACACGATACTTGATAACATTTACAACAATGAAATAGAGCTAACATTTCTCGTAGTTTTTACAGTTTTAAATATATTTTGATACTTTGTACCCAGCGTATTCAACAATGGCGACTTCATACTTTTATTTAATATTTAACTGGGAGTAATAGTTATTTGTTTACCTAGGCACCAAAAGCAGATTTACAGCAGAGGTTGTCGTTGACGAGGCAAAGCTAATGCAATTAATTTTGCCGAAGCTGTAAATCTGTATTTGGTGCCGTGTTGAACACAATGGCCGATACCACGACACGAGCTCTGATTTTGGGTGTTTTAAGAAATGTGTTTTAGCTTCTGTTTTAGTGCTATACAATGTTCTAAAATTATTTTATAAAAAATGCTTCGAATAGAAGTTCCAGAGGATTATATTATCTATCACTTTTTTTCAAAGTAATTTTTTATAAAATAATTTTAGAACATTGTGCAGCGCTAAAGCCGAGTCTAAAACATTTCCATTAAAACGCCCAAAACAGTACTCGTGGTATCAGCCATTATTTTTTAACGATTTGGAATTACTGTTAATTTAGTAACTATTTTTAATACTTGTTTTGAAAGTTATCACGTAAAAATTACGTTGCTGTGAGTTTGTTGGGCGGTTGCTATATGCAAAAATAAAGTTGTTATTTATTTTTTAATAGTATTTAATTCTGTTGCTTTATGAAAATTATTGTTATATGTTGATGAAATATAGAAATGTCAAATTTGATGTTTCACCACGATATAGCAATAATAGGCTGTAAAATTATTTCTGGCCTCCTGAACTGTAAACATAACAAACAACCATCATTTAGGTTTGCGGTAACTACGATTTTACAGTGTTCATGATTTTTAAAACACCGCGGTGCGGGAACGCGCACCGATATTTTTTAGCTTTTTGAGGCCATTAAAATAAAAAGTAAATTTGTAAGAATAAAGAATGATTTAAAAAACTCTAGTTACCGCAAAAATCGTTACATAAAGTAACATAGAAATAAATAAAACTAAAAATTTTATATAAAAATGACATTTGCCAGCAGCGCCATCTCTTAACAGTTATCCGAACTAAGTACAGACATTTCACAGTTGGTAAATATGACATAACTAATAAAATGTCAAAAGATAAAACTGATTGATTGGATTGATGAGAATTGGTGATTTATTTTATTTTAATTATATTAAATGAATTGTAATACAGAATATCGAGAAAGGTAGGTAACATTTGAATCGCTCATGTAGTCTATGCGGGAATTATTAAATTGTCATATTTTTAGGTTATAAATGGAAATCTTTCTTTTCAAGTAGTAGGTATATCGGCCAGAAAATGTAATACATTATGTGTGCGTTAAGTTTATTATACATCGCTCAGTTTTATTAAAGCACTCCGCTTCGCGTCGTGCTTCAATACAAAACTTCGCGCTGTAAAACTAAACTTACCGCACGTATAATGTAAATAACTATTGTACTGTCTAGCCAGTAAAAGTTACATTTTACAGACCAACTGTCAGAATAGTCGCACTAATAATACCAATCGGCAAATAATGAATATTTCATTAAATGGATTCGCAGAGCAGTGCATCAAAAACGTTTGGAACTTTATGTAAAAAGTTTAACCTATAAATATATTTTATTTTCATTGAATACTATAACGAATAAATAAAAATATGGCATAAAAATGACAGTTATCACTTGAGCTACGATTTCGATGCTATATTTTTTATTTATTCGACAAATAATTTAACTTTGAACAAATAGCCAACGTTTCGCCAGTAACAGTAGTTTCATTAACTCAAATTTTAGATCACTGGAAATTCTGTGTAATCGTTACTATCCATCTCATCTCAAGTCATTTACATTAATCGATAAATAAAATTAAACCATGTTTAATTTGGTTTCGTTCCAAGCTATTTGAAGAAAAATAAAGCGGTGTACTAAAAACGCAGTGTAAAAATTTTAACCTACTAATACTTTTTATTTAAGTCGAGATACTGATACTGCAAAGCTAACGAATGTATAACGTAGCAGTCATGTGATCGTCTTTTATGTTTTGAATTCTTGCGTTATCAAAGCGTTGTGCTTTTCATTTAAATAAATAAAAGCGTATACAGTTTACAAAAGCGTGAGCATGGACGATATCGTTTAATTTAGCATCGGAGCAGTCGATGTGGCCGCTGCTAGTTCTGCTTCTGTTCAGAGCGGGGCATAGTCCGTCGGTCAAAGGTTGCGGTAATATTTACAATGTTTTGTACATCGTTTGGGCATAATTCTCTGTATTTTTGTTTTATTTTGCTAGATATGTCTGTAGCTAAGGCAGTTTGAATACTTTTAAACGACCATGAGAGAATTTACAATTTTAAATTGTGTTATGAGGAGTAGAAGCGAAATTAATAATTTATTACACGATAATACGGAGTCATGAGAAGTTGTGCACATTCATATAGGTTTAATTTTTGACACAAATTTTTATACATTTATAATAAAATATATAAAAGTTCAGAGATCAAGATTTTGTTTCTTATGAACTCTGGGGAATCTGCAAAACTACAAAATAATGTTGCGCAAGGAAAAATATTCTAAATATTCATATAGGTTTCAGTTTTTGACACAAATTTTTATAAATTTATAATAAAATATATAAAAGTTCAGAGATCAAGATTTTGTTTCTATGAACTCTGGGGAATCTGCAAACTACAAAATAATGTTGCGCAAGAAAAAATATTCTATGTATAATATGAACAGAAATATTTTCATACATGTGACAGGATAAAAGTTCATACTATTTTTATTTGTCAGATTTCGCACTCACATAAAAATGTGTATTTTTTCTGTGGTTTTTTATCATCATCAATTTAACCATATCCTTTATAAATGCCATTGTATAATATAAACTGTATGGGTTACAATATAGTTCAAATTCCTAATTAATTTACTGAAAATAATTAATAAAATGAAAACGTAAATTCAATTATTTACAATTTTTATTTAAAATTCCGAAATAAATGTCAGTAGATTTGTTGTATTGTTATTTATTTAAATAATTTTGGGGTAAATTTTACCACAATATTAATTCAGTGTTCCAAGAAAGCTACTACCACTGAAATATAGTAATACTGGAACGCTAACTTGTAGACTTTTATGACAGCGAAACGATATGTGATTTAAGGCCACCCTTCTTCGTCTAACACTTGTTTGTAGAACGATTGTTATACGTTTGTTGAACAGTCTTGCCCAAAAGTAATAAATATCTAATATTTAACAGAGTATTGTTTATTTTATTTCAAAATCATTGAATAACATTTCTTTATATTTTCTTATCAATTTTCTAAGCGGATTGTACAACAAAGATAGATTACCCAACAACTGGCTGTCTTCCTCGGCTCGCATTTTCAGTGTCAGCATTCCAATATTATTATATTTCAGTGGGTATGGCACACAGAAATTTGTAATGGCGTTATAATATATTTTTGTGCAACAGGACGCGAAATAAACATTTCGCAGCCGCAATACAGACCGCGAAATTGAATTTCGCGGCTGGTTGTTATAGTAACGGCCACGAAATCCAAAATGATTGTTTTTTCAAAACTAATTGTTTTCTTTATCAAATGTTAATAACTGTTTGAAATTTGTAATTAATATTTTTTACGGTTGCACAAAAAATAGTGTGTACACCTTGTCTGCGAAATCCTTTATCGTCTTCAAGCAGCCACGGCCGCAATTTTTCACTCGGTACGCTAAAGAGTGATTTCGCGGCCTTGGTATAGAAATAACTATTATTTAATTATAATTCAAAATTATCATACTCGATCTAAATGAAATGAACACAAAAACTTAAGAAAATATACCTAGGTAACAGTTATTTTTGTCAAACTTAAGAAAGAGTATTAAACAAATTATTTTTCCATTTATTTAAATAAATATAAGTTGATCGTGTGATCCTCAGTTTCAATCTCAAAGCTGACAATTGCTATTTTAAATTTATCCCTATGGTTTTCGTTTCTTGACGGCTGGTAACCGCACTTCACGCGTAAGAATATACTACTTATCGAGATCTATGATAGGAGAATGCTACATCAAAAAATGGGTAAAAGTCGTGATGATATATTTATTTATTTATTTTAATATTTAAGTGAACAAAGTTTAACTAAAATTTTAGTTAATTCTCAAGTTTACCCTGAAAAGTGCAGAAAGATTTCAATGCAAGATAAAGAAAGGCGTTTGAAAATTATGGAATTTAATATCACTGGTATATAGGTCATCTTTTTCAAAAATATACTACATATTGGTGTGCATATAATCATATTTACTTCCTTATTGTAGTTTAATTATAATAGCATATTTTATGACTAACAAGGTTGAACTTCTGTATAGGTAGGTACAGCATTCTGCAAAAGTATGACCAAGTCATGTATTTCTCTTGAATATTTTTGTTTCTTCTTTGTACAGAGTATAATTTTGATCCAACTGGCATAAAAATCTAAAATAACTCTTTTATTTTAAACTGCACGATTTTGGAGTATGAAATGCACTGTTTACTATTTGAAGAAGAAGGTTTATAAACTTGTTAGGACTTCTTTTTCTCTTTACATTTTATAATTTTATAATAAGTAGTGTGTCATATTTAATAAATATTTATGATTTCGTTAGGAATTTTTGAGCAATTTTTGATGATTGTGCAAAAACACATCACACGTATATATTTGAATACTTTATTTTTATTATTCGAGTGAAACACAATATTTTAGGTAAAGTACTTAAATAATTTCTAGAACCTTCAACATGTTGAAATAATTATCTTGAGCCCAATATTTATTTAACATTTCATAGAATATAAACATCGAATGGAAAATACATTAAAATATAGTTGAAGTAAACATGGTAAATTATTTATTTAGGAATAAAATAAAGTTATTGCTTAACGACAATTAAAATCCAGAAATATAATAACATTTACTTATTAGAAATCAAGTTGAAATTATTTTCTTTGATCTTTTCCGCAACAGAAACACATGCACCAGCAAAATAAAATAATAATATATTAATATTATACACTAAGGGAGAGAAGTGTAAGATTTTTCCCGCGCAGTAAATTGAAGCAGCCGTAGGCGAGGGCTGCAATACAAGGGAAAATATACACTATACTGCGGTTTATATACTATTTTTTCACGACCCCAATAGTATTTCAAAATTATTTGAATTGTTATATAATTTATGATAGTTACCTTTAATTTGTTTAAATTTATTCATTTTATACATTATTTGTGTACTTTTCCTCACGACGGGAGAGAAAGTGCACCAATCTACCGTAGATATGAAATTGGCTATCTCTGTTATGATTTTGGTATCATAGAAACCAAGTTTCTCTCCCGGTTATGAAAACACCCTTTTTTATATTTACAAACCTTGGAAATAACATACTTGACACCAGTAACTTTCAATACAAGTAATCGTGCGGTAAAATATATAAAAAACACTGACTTTTTCCAAGCATTCTACGGCAAAAATCATCTTTAAAAATAACAAAATTTAATTTATAAAATGTTACACTGATTTTTATGTATCAAAACCCGCAAAAATCATCGATAATTTTCAATAATTTGAAGGAAAATGTGTAAAATTTGTTTTTAAAGTTGTTATATTACAAAATTTCTTAGCAACCGATGATTGCTATAACTTTACTGTTGTGAATTGTAAATTTACGAGTCTTTTGATTAAATTTTAATTCCGTAAAAATAATAAATGTGTTCAATATAAAAAGCAAAAGTGATACATTTTTACACTGAAGTTCGGTTACCAGTCGTCATTTCATGCTCCCAAAGGTATTTGTGGAGAGGAAAGTACAGGGGTAAAGTTAAAATAGCAACTATTGCATGTGGGATTCGAATTGTAGAACGCACGATCCCACTGAAAATTATCAATTTTTTTATTTATGCATATCTTTCGTTTCAATACTTTTAGTCAATCTAACTTCACTTACTGAGTCTAAATGATAACTTCTCCAAATTTGTATAGTCAGAACACTGAAATAATAAAAATACAGGAGTGCTTACTGATGTTTAAAATGCGAGCCGAGCGAGACATGTTTCTTGCATAGCAACTGCTCTACAAACATGTGTTACGACAAAGGAGGATGGCCTTACAACATCTACCTATCTCAGGTTCGTTTTTGCTTTCATAAAAGCCTACAAGTTAGCGTTCCAGTATTACTATATTTCAATGAGTAAGAAGAAATAGTAAACAAAGCAAAAATCTCTAAATTATCTGTCAAAAATATGATAATTCAACATCAAACGCAACAGCTGTTTAGTCAAAGTCAGAAGGTTGAAATTGGTAAATGGATTCTGTTGGTAAAAAGCCTATTGTTTAATGGTAAAATCTTCGAAAGCTCGACTTGTTCTTCGGAGTATCCCGGCAGCAAAGCAAACTTAACAAGTCACACGCCATTTGTAATACTTTATGAGATTTGCATTTGCTATTATGATTGTGAAATCGATTGTACACTTTTGTGTTTATGAGACGTTGACTTTGCGTCCAGTATTGACCTACAAGCACTACCAACTACCTGCTGTTTACGCACACCAGCGCACATTATTTCACCATGTTTTCTCGACAAAATCAAGACTTTGGATGGTTCATTTCTATTAGAGTGACTCACATTTCAAGATGACTCTGAGCTGGTTGTTGACAGGGTCCCGAATATATACTATATTATAAACAAAATTCACCATTACGATCTTAGACCTTTTTCTTCTAACATTAAAATCATTTATTATTCCCAAATGCACAAGCAAATTGGTCCAAAACTCCATAATAAATTGCAGATGGCTTCTAAATTGATCACAAACAAATAAAAATCATCATGAATGGGGTTGTTCACCATTTTTTAAATCTAAATTGAAGACTATCTACACTTTAAAAAAGTCTTAATTGTTATTCATTAAGTCACAATGAATTTTTAAATGCTGTGACGTTATTGTAGAGGTGTTGCTGGATATTAAACAGTACATATTGTAAATAATAAATAATTTTTTTTACTTACTTTATTATTATTATCTCTACTGTTTGAGATCCACCAACACGTCTACAATGACGTCACAGCATTTAAAAAACATCATTGTGGCTTAATGAATAATAATTTAGACTTTTTAAAAGTGTAGATAGTCTTCAATTCGGATCAAGTTTCATAAAAAAAAATTAAAAAAAATTGTGAACGACCCCATTGTTCTAAATGTACAAGTTTTACAATGACTCTTTCCCGCGTGAGTTATATGTTATTTTTTAAAATATTAAATGTGGAAATTACATTTTCCAACGTTTGCGTTAATTTATACAAGAAATTTAATAAGTATTTCATATAAATCTTAGTTAGCAAATAGGTAATCATTACAAATAGTAAATAATAAATAACTCTCTTCATTTGTAATCACAGTCATCAATGGTTAAGAAATTGACTTTTTTCAACATTAAATTGAGTGAGCGAAATGTATTTTTTACAAGTGACATGTTCAACACATAACTTCTCGTCTTCGCAAATTTTAAACGGTTGAAAATTTAGAAAAAGTTACAATACCTCCCTTACATACCATAAGTTTCAGCTATAATCATATACAGGGTGTCCCAGATTTAAACGGCCTAACTTAAACCATATAATAAACACCTAAAAATAAGGTGACAAGTTCATTTGAGCAAATGTCCGTAAATGCTTCATTCCAGAGATATTCATGTTTTTCTTATTGAGCAGCGCTACTTTAAAAAATCAACTTTTTAACGAAATATCCAATATTATCTTATAAAAGTGTGCCATATTAAGTAAATTAAATTAATAATAAATTGTTTATTACCTAATTTCAATACAAAATTTAGTTTGCTTGCACTGATGTCTTGGAAAAAAATGAGAAACTATCAATGAATTTAAAGAAATTTAAGATTTAAAATAATGAAGTAATAACATAACTTCATAAACTATTTTTTTTTTTTATAATATTTGTTCAAAATGTTTGCCTACAGTACGTAAACAGGCACGACAACGATCTGCTACTGCATTGGATGCTGCGTGACATTGCTTGGGAGATATGATTTCGTAGTGAGTCTAAAATATTTATCGATTCATCATAGACTGTTCCTTTTATGGCATCCCAAAAAAAATTTCTTTAAATTCATTGATAGTTTCTCATTTTTTCCCAGGCATCAGGGCAAGCAAACTAAATTTTGTATTGAAATTCGGTAATAAACAATTTATTATTAATTTAATTCAATTATTATATCACACCTCAATAAGATAATATTGAATATTTCGTTAGGAAGTTGATTTTTTTAAAGGAGCACAACCCAATAGGAAAAACATAAATATCTCTGGAATGAAGCATTTGCGGACATTTGCTCAAATGAACTTGTCACCTTATTTTTACGTGTTTAATCTATGGATTAAGTTAGGCCGTTTAAATCTGGGACAGCCTGTATACTAATCTGTCTATCTGTCATGAATATATTACAATTATATACCGTACTTTTCCAGATAAAATACAACATAGGTTGTCAATGTTAATTGAACTTTTAACTTGTCCTTTTCTTATGATTCTTATCTAAACATCTATAACTTTTTTGTATTGTATTTTGTAAATATTCTCGAAACTGTGGTGGGTCGTTTAGGAAATAAATAAATTAGCAAACATACCACAAAAATTTCAAAATCTATCAGCAGAATAGTACCAAATAACCATTCGAATTTTCCTTAATTCGTATAAACTTCTTTAAAGTATGATGACAAATTGACAGGTTCATTTAACATTAACATCCTATGCTGCATTTTGTCTGAAACAGTACCATATAATAGTCTATAGTACCTAATACATTAATGACATAAAAGTTAATATTGCACCTTAGGTAGGTAAAAATATAAAATAAAATAACGATAATGGATTGAGTCATGTGATTTGGTCATAAATTTGTTATTCTTGTAAACAAAGGGTTAGTTAAACAACAATAAAAATGTGGTTATATAAAATTAATCATGCCTTCTGTAATGTAAGTTGTAAAATAAACAAATCAAATTAAAACTTCAATGTCAAGGCTGTAATTGAATTTCAGTGCATAAAAACTAAAATATCAAATACGCTAATACGTAGTTCACGACTAGAACTATAACTCGTTGGTATTTAGTTCCATAGTAGCGCATCAGACTGTATCTTCAGTTAGAACTGCAAGTCGGTAATTTACTACATAAATTACTCTTAGAAATCGTATCTTCGAAGGTTATTGGTAATTTGTACTTTTTGTGTTGAGTGTACTGTAATATTTTCATTGGACTACATACTCGTAAGATAAATTCTCGATCTGATTCTGTTTGTAGAATGAGTCAATGTTTTGACAGATACAAGATTATCTGTTGACTCCGTCTAGCCAAACAATCTCTTGAAAATAATACTTGAATTTCTGTGTAACTCACTTAATAAGTTAATATTGATTTAAGATAACATAATGTGCATTATTTCGTTTAAAAATAATGTGAAATACGCTCTGTTCTGTATTAATTACCATTTCGTTTGAATATCTTATCCAAATGTTGTTGAACCGTAAATTAAACATTTAAAAATTGAATTCATTATTTTAGCTAAGAGATAGTAGAAGCTCTAAATTAGATTATTTTGCTATCGCCCTAGTGATTATTTTATAATGGCAATAACCATATAAAAATTAGAACTATGCAGTATTACAACGAACAGGAATGTTTTTAATCATAATCTATAGTTGTAAATATTAAATATGGTACAATTATTCAACATATTGATAAAATATTTTACTATCAAAATTTTATCTAATCAGTGAGTGTTTACTACAAGTACAATTAAATATTTAAGTAAATGAATGAGATTTTAATTATTATAACATGTGCCTATAATTATAA
Source organism: Poecilus cupreus (assembly GCA_963942605.1). NCBI lineage: Eukaryota > Metazoa > Arthropoda > Insecta > Coleoptera > Carabidae > Poecilus > Poecilus cupreus. The sequence goes on along the minus strand of OZ012719.1, from coordinate 15,585,663 downwards.
AAACTAATAATAATTTATTAAAAAATAATAAATAAATCAAATTAGTTTCTAAACAAAAACAAAAATTAAAACTTCTCAAAACGATTGCGTTTCTAATTACAGAATTTAAAATTGTGTTGTAAAGAATTTTCTCTGTTTATTTGGTATTTCGCACAATCGTCAATTTCTTAATTGAAGTAGGTATTTTGGACCTGAAATAATTCAGACACTACCGCATATTTTGATTATAAATTGAAATAAGGAAGGATTAAATGATTCATAATTATTCCTCAACGGCTCAACTATTAGTTAATCATTGGGGATTTGATTTGACGGCTATTAACCGCACTTTGTGCGCATAAGTTTATTCTGTAATATGCGTGGAATAAGGCATGAGGTAGAAGAGCCATTTTGAACAAACAAAAGACTAAAATTTTTCTACAACTAAGAATTATAGAATTTTCGTGATTCTTTTTTGTCTACAGTATTTATGGTCGTTTTATAATTATAACAAGTAAATCAAATTCACCAGAAGGCAACGACATGGCAGAGAGCGTTGATTCCAGTTCACTCGATAAAGCAAGGTTGCCCGCGGTTAGTAGTTGGATGGGTGACCGCTTTGCGAAAATCCACCGACATAACCTCACTTATATGGCGTTAAATCAGTAATACCGGTGTATCATTGGGTTAACAAGAAATTATTTTTGTATTTGGGCATTATCACAAATTGTTACAAGTGAGAAAAGTGTTTTAACTTCGGTTTTAGCGCTGTACAATATTCTAAAATTATTGTATGTAAATGTTTTTAAAGAAAGTGGTAGATAACATATTTCTCTGTAACTTTTATTGCGAGCATTTATTTTATTTAAAATATAATTTTAGAAGATTGTACAGCGCTAAAACACTCAAAAACATAGATCGTAGTACCAGCCAATGTGTCTAAAATTCATATTAGAATTCTTCAGTAGTATAAAGATAGAAAGAGTAGCAAAACTGTGTATATTGTCACATGACAATATTTATTATAGCGGAATGTCACACTCATGGATCATGGATAAAATGGCGCGATGATATATTTATTTTTATTTTACTTCTATCGAATGGCGTGCAAACTAAAAAACCTGTCGTTGTTCTTATCTTGGTAATTACTTGTTTTTGAACTATTTACAGCTAACATTGGCAGCTAAGCACGGGCTATGGGCATGTGGGTGGATCTAAATAGCAAATAATGGTTTATGTTGTTTATGATTTTTCAATATTTTTCAGGGCAAAAAATTGCTCTCTGGTTATGAAATACGAACTACTTTCTAATTATTATAACACGAAAATGATATTGATGAAACAAAATCTTCCTATATGATATTAAATGAAACAAGATTGTAAAAAAAATAGTGTAGACATCTTGAGACAAATATTGCACTTATAACACTAGCTGCAAAACCATTTTTTGTTTGTAAAAGATATTATTGTCTTGCTAATAATTTTCGAAAAGGACTGTGAATCAAAAGATTTAACTGTCCACAATTATTCTTCAAATAAAATATTCCTCACCAATAACATTATCTTATCAAGAGATGGCGTTGTTCACAATTCACAAAAGGTACATGTCAAAATCATTTTGTATGATATCTTATGATGGTGAATGCGTGCTTTAGTATTGGTAATTTGCTTTTATTGGCAGCAGAACTGTTGCCATACACACTGAAAATTTTCCTGTTTTTATAGATTTTTTTCGAGAAAATGCAATCTTAACCTATAATCTACAAATACAATGTACCTGTCATTTTTACATCTTATTTTAATAATACGGTTTAAACAAATGTAATACTTACATTGGAATACTCTTAAAATAGCTATTATTGTTATTAGTTTTAAAAAAAATAACAATAAATTTAAAAATACAATAAAATTTATGTATCTTATTGTTAGTTCAGCTTTCTACCACTAGTTAGCGTATTTTAATTTTGGATGCCGCATACCGAAATCTACTGTAAGCAGAGTGCTGTTTCTAGAAATGGGTAAATAGAATGAAAAAGAATTATACATTGCTGTATTTAAAAAATAATCTGATTAACCTTTCGTCTAATCAAATTTTAAACAGTACAACCAAAAAAAGTTTAAAATCAAAATTGAAGTCATTTCTACATCTTTTTTTTTTAGTACAATGTAATTGTAAAATAATGTACCCAAAATAGGTGCCTGAAAAGCCTTCAAATAAACCACCACTTTCGGCCAATGGATCTCATCCAAAATCTAATCAGTTTGTAACATGAACATCTAAAATCAAAATTTGAAATTTGACATTGATTGCTTCATTCAATTTTTAGCTATCGTGAACACAAAAATCGTCACAAAACGTTATCGTATAATAGTGAAATCGTATTCTAGGTACCTTAAAACTTGTTTATCTGTTGAAAACTCACTACCGAAAATTTTGACCCGTCGCAATACCTCCCTTACATATGTACGCGAAGTAATGCATCTAAATCTATGAACTGAACTATTTCAATATGTTCAAGACTCATAATTAATGAAGCAAGAATTTAATATTTTGTAAATAGGCATATTTCGAAAAAAAAAATGTGTATTTTGTTTAGTATTTCATGGATTTTGTGTAGCTAATATTTGCAATAATAGTATATTTTTTTAGTTGTTCACCATCTTTTTCTTATTCAGTTATTCTTGATGATTCAGAAACCGAATAGTTCAATTTGTTGACTTAAGCAATTAAGTTATTATATGAACCTGTATTTTTGTCGTGTGTCGTGTCAAGTTTTCAATTTTATACATTTTGACCTTCAAATTTCCCCCATTTACTGTAAAAAATGGTTATAAATTATATTCCGTTACTTATCGTCCACTCAAAATTGTTCTTGTAAAAATTTCCAGAGGCGGCAAACAAGTCTAAAATAATAAATAAGTAGAAAACGCAGTTGTTTGGTCGAAGTAATGCTCCACAAACATGCACAATATTTGTTCAAAACATGCTCCATTTTCCTGCGATGTGGTCGGCAGCATCGCTTATCGCTAACGCCGATGACGTGTTCGGAAACAAAATATAGTCCGTTGATTAGCGCATGTCGAAGACCTTGCAGCCGTATTCGCGCCTCGAAACTTTCTTCCGAATTCTTTTTTGCAATAAAAAATATTCAGGACAATGTTTATACGTAACACGAAATGAATTTTTCTAAGATAGCCTTGAATTACTTGCAATACTGCATTGTTTCTTTAATACACTTCTTTGTTTCCATATTTCTGCCTTTGTTTAGGATTTAGATGGTATATTATATTTCGTTTATATAATATTTATTGATTGTACACGTGTACTTTTCGAGGTATTTATATTAAGATTTTTTTTTACATTAGTTGTTTAAATTATTGCTGACTAATGTTACTATTTTTAAATGGCGCAAATAATGGAACTGAAACGTGGAAAGATTTTCCGTTTTGTAAAATGGTTGGCTGCAAACGTCTGCACGTTAAGATAAGTTTATCTTTGGTACATATTTGGCATTTCTAGCGATATGTAACGGAAAATTTAGAAATGGCTCCTCCTGTATTATTTTACAATTCAAACAACGTAAACAACTCAACAAACCTTGTTTTGAATTTTGGTGTTTCAAGTCCGTCCCTGAAAGGTCATAATCCTGTAACCTCCGTTTCACAACACATCCCCACACAGTCACATGTCAAGCTCGTGGCCGGCGACGGGCCGCGTGCGCACAGTTTCACAGCCACTGGTGTATCCTAGAACCACGACACCGCTGTCCAGGTACTCAACACACACCTACACCTCTTGAGGCTTCTAGCAGGACTGCCGTCGCTATTTCCAGATAAATTCTCCAAGCCCATAGATTGTGCATTATCACGACCCCCCCATACAAGCCTGATAGCAAATTCATAGCTCTCTTGATTATCAAAAGCCTGTGATAAAATACTGTATGTATACACATTCGGTCATAATATAATATCTCCGAAGATAATGTTATCACCTATATGTGTATATATAGCGTTAGCGTTGCTCGCGACCAAGATTCGGTGTCGAGCTCGCAAGGTACGCTGGAAGAGCGGCTGGTGTACAATGCGGGTTGGCGACGCCATCTTGAATTTCTCATGGGGTGACTGCAATGTGAGCATTTTGTGATAAGACAAATATGTTGTTTGTTGTCAGTGAACCGGAAGTTATCGTTGTGTTCTATGAAATAGGAAGTAGGGTTTTTACGGTTTTTAGATTGTGATGTTTTATTTTAGGTTATGGTTGCTATAAATTGCTTGAGCAATAATTAGTATACTGCTTAATAATTATTCCTATTTACTGTATTGTACCTATAAAAAAGTAATAATACAATACTTTATTTGTGATGACAATTAACAATAGTATTATAAATTCAATAGTGAATTATTTTTCTTAATTACAAATGAGCATGAGTTTGCATCTACTGAAAATAGGTTTTTATTACATGAATACAATTTTTGTACATTGTGGAAGTATAATAAATTTCTCACAGCTATTTTACAAAATTTTTGACTGTAAGTACAAACTAGGTATATGACCTTGTTTAACTTAAAGCAGGCAACAATATTTTGATAAGGCAACACTCTTACACGTGTCAAATACTAATATGTACACCTTAATTAACTGACCCAATAGAAAAATATATCACTCTACATTTCATTTTATCTACGATCGTGCAATGTATTGTAAATATCCACTGATTTCTATATAACACTAGATTGGGTATAATCCGCTACGGTGCGTTCCCAATTGAACGCCGCCATGATGGTCAAAATTGAGATTTTGTGATACTTCAATATTTAAAAATCTATCTCTCTTGTCTATGGGTTTGACCATAATTCGTGGTATGAGCTAAAGAGAGGTGGTGGCGAGCGCAGTGTAGAGAGAGATTGTGCACTTTACTTTACAAAATTGTTTCACAAAACCTTAACTTCACCCTTTCAATTGGGAACGCTTTCAGAAGCCAGAATATGGCCTATGCCCAAACTAGTGTTATATAGAAATCAGTGTAAATATCCCACTTATTAGGACAGGTAATGGCTAACCATTATTACCGCACTAGTGCGTTTATATATATATAACCGCATTGTTTATTTGTTTGCTGTGACTTTCAACCTGTTGCTATGATTTTATAAACTATTCTGGCCTGTTGCTAGTTTTATTTAAAATTAATAGAAAAATTATTTTAATAAATCATATCAATTTAAATAGTTTACAAAATTCCGAAGGATCGTAGATAAAATTTTGTGTGTAATACGTGGGATACTACATGATTATCGCACTTATGTAATACATACTATGGCCTCGTTGAGCAACTTTTACATGCGTGTGATAATATTGTCTATGTTTCATTAATTGCGTAAATAAAAAAACTATTAATCTTTCATTATAACTTTTTGTGATACATATAATGATTGATAAATAGTTCCGTGGTAACGCATCTCACTGTGGATCATGAGATCCTCAGTTCGATTCCCGCAATGGACGGTTGTCATTTTTAACTTTACCCCTATATTGATAAATAAGGCAAAGCATCGAACTGTGAATAATGAGATCCTCAGATACAATTTTAACTTTATCCTTATGGTTCCCTTTCACTTTCTTTTGGGGGGCGTGACTTGACAGCTGGGAATCGCACTTTACGCGTAAAGAAATATATTATTTACCGATATCTGCGAATGCAGCGTCAAATAATTAATTATTTTTGCAACACGTTTTGAAAATAAAGCCTTTTGCTCCAAGAATATTTTGATTAGTTACTTTCGGCTTAAAAATCCCATTTATTATACAATCATGAATTGTTTACAACGTTGTAATCAAAGAGTATATAAATGGAAGTGCTATTTCATTTATGAGAGATGAGATGTTGTTAACTGTTATGTTTAACACGTTGACCCCCACGCTTTGTGAATATTTTGGGCCCCTGGGACCACAACCATATTTTATATTTAAAAAAAAACAGCATAGTGGCATGTTTCTAAGTCTAAACATGATATTTTTAGTTACAAAAATAACTTTTTTTACACAATTTTTTATTAAAAAAAATGCCACTATATCTGTGCCATGTGGCATAACGGTCTTTTTTTCATTCATATCGCATGGTACCATACACCATCATCTCTTTTCCATATTGCGACATCACACGCGTATTAACTTGCGTGAACAAACGTGAAGCTACAAAGCGTTTTACTAACGTAACTTTCGTGGCACAACAGTTGTGCCACACGGCGTCCAAAGCAAATATACCAGTGGCACATAAGTCGTGCCACGTATCACGTGGCGCGGCCAACAGGTTAAAGTTGTGCCAGTTGTATAAAGCAACATGTTAGTTAATAATGACCAAGCTGGTTGACACAATATTATTGTTTTAATTCTATAATTTATAATTTACATTTTAATGTAACAATAATAGCGCGATAATGTTTCTAACAATTAATTATTAATTGTATACATTTTAATAAAATTACTTTGATTTAAATTTTGAAAAGTTAAAATTTTGACATTCATTATTTATTACAAGAGTTGTTTTTTATTCCAATTCAACTTGTTTCCGAAGTTGATTAGCTGACAACGTTTTATCCAACAAGGCATAGATGTCTCTGCAATCAATATTTGTATGATTATTGTTTCGTTTTATTTATATAGGTATTTTATTGCAAGTACAAGATACATATTACGTTCACACTTACATACGAGTATTTTACATAGTAACAAGTATTTATACAATAATTTTACAATATGTATATGGTGATAGGTAATGAAATTAATTTTCTTTAATTATTCACCTACTGACACAGAGTATTCGGTATTAAGAAACTATCTTGAATTCGAATTTACTAAAAATATAGATAATATCATTATCATCTACGACTGCCCTAAATAAACCAAGGTCTCAAGTACCAAGGTACTTGATTTGCGACCAATTCATCCTGGTACAGTCAGAATCGCAATCTGAGCGACGGCCTTTTATTACTAGTACAACCAAAGCGGCTCTTGTGCGATCAGAACTAGGTTTAATGTGAACAGGTTGTCAACCTGAAAACATAGAACAGTATTATTTGATTCAGTTCAACATATTTAATTCAATTTATACTGGATTTAATTTACAAATTTAGATTTAAAAAATTTAATTTAAAAAATATAAAATACATAAAAATATCTTTATTGGTTTATGCTGGATTTACAAATTTATAGATTTATAATTTACATTTAAAATATCACCATGTTTTATATTCTAAATCTAAATTTCCACATCCAACCAATCAACTTGACTGAGAAACAAAAATAAATGTGACAACAGTAAAATGTGTCAAGTTTGTCAATCAAACTGATTTATTTGTGATCATCATAAAATATTGTTGTAACATGGATGCGGAGAGTGTTAAATATGATATTAATTTAATATCTTTGATTAGAGAACATCACATTATGACAAGTTAAGGTTATTTTGTTGTTGTATAAAGCACATGTCAAAAAGCTGAAGCCTAATCTTGATTGGTAGATTTCAAATTTAATAAATTTAGTATAAATCAGGAGGTAAATCGCAAATTTCAAATCTAAATTTATAAATCTAAATCTGTAAATTAAATCCAGTATAAACAATCCATCATAAAGACATATATTATATTATTACTTATTTATATAATTTGAACATTATTCACTGACCGGATTATATAATATTATTTGCAATAAGTTTTTAAATGAATACTACCAAAAAATTTTACATTTAATTTTATAGTCATTATGCCCACGTTATTCTAGTTTTGGATTCTACGAATGGCGAATAGTGAAGTTTCTTGCAGTGTGATAACAATTGAGTGATAATTCTATTTGTATCATAAATACTGCTTGGTTGTCTAGTTTTAGATCAGTGCTGGTACAATGCGCCTTTATGTTCTTTTGAATATTGAAGTAAACCTACCTTTTAATATTGATATTTAATATTGTTTCAACATTTTCACCCGAGGTGCAAAAAGCAAATTTCCTGAATCTAACCGTCCAAACACCTTTGCAAAACACCAAACAAAAACTAAACTGTTTACTAAAAACAAAGAGCTTCGATCCTCGCTTATCACTCAACATCTGTGAAGTGTTCGATCCGCAAACACTTCAATTTAGAACATCCTCTAGGCTTTGGCCTAGCACGTGGATATATTTAGTTAGGTTAGGTTTGCACGGGGATATCTCCAGCGCGCATGTGCAAGTCGTATCGGACCTCGTCGGCTGTTTATTGCGGTTTCCTTTGCTTTTCTCCAAGATGTGATACGGTTTTGAATTGGAAAATATTTGCTTGTGGGATTTGTGACTTTGTCTAAGGAAGATATGAATTGTACCTGCTCGAGTTTTGAGTTAAAATGTTGGTTCCAGGCAGGTATATATTACGCTGTGAGGTTGTGTAGTTTTCTCACGATTTTGTGGCACATTTATTATGAGAATAGTTCTCATTTCTTATTGTTTTCATTATAACTCTGTATTATATTGCAATAGAATATAACACAAGATTTTATACTTTAGACTTTAGAGTATAGGGGCAAATTCAAGAGAGACAACAATTAGATGGATGATGTTTAAGTACGTAATTAAATGCATTTTTATATATGGAGTAAAAATCTAAGACAGGGAAGAGAAAGTCAAAATAGAAGACATACGTTAAAATACACAAAGTAGATCCGGGGCTTAGATTGGTGCACACCTAACTTTGGAAGAGATGATACCCAACTAAGTAGAAATACCGTTTACTGGTGAATAATAAGAAATACTTCAAGAATGCTGGAAAGCGATGAAGAAAGAGGAAGAGTATAGAAATAAATTAACAAAATGAAGGATTAAACAAAAAAATACTACGAAAGAAATGCATGTTCTGCAATTTATAAAGAAAACAGACAATAAGATAGAAGAATCAATCAATCATAAATATGTAAAAATAGATGAGGTCTTCATATATTTTATGTCAAATAAAAGTAGACTGTCTCTAATTGCAAGATTTAGATGTGGCAATGAAGAGAAGAAGAGACTATAGAACACCTAACACTCTTCTGCAGAGAAACAGAAGTAGATGCTTCATAGAAGATTGTAATGATACTCGTAAATGACGAATTTGGGACTTCTTTTCTTTCTCCTATGCCTGTTTTACACGATGAAATTTATTAGTCAATAAATTGGACAAATTTTCTTGTCAACAAATTGCCAAAGACAAAAATATTGTCGTTCGTTTTATACTCATTAAGTATTCCGTCAATTTATTATGACAATTTAAGTAGTACCAATACGTTAACACGATATCAGCTGTCATCTATGCTACTAATGTTTTTGGTTCAAGTTACACGTTCAAAAATTACAAAATACAGAAGTTTGAATGGTTGGCAATGACTAAAAACCTCTAGGATTTCCTAAAAAAATTGTCGGAAAATAGAACAAGTTCTAATTCCCAATATATTAATCAATTTATAAAAAATTGAAGCGAAGTGTGTTATCTAAAATTTTCTTTTGAAATGTCAAACATTTTTCGTTGATCTTTAAATTTCCTTGCGCGTATTACAATTTTTCTAATAAATATTAATTTTAATTTGTTTGGTTTACCGTCAAATACTTATATTTGGAGCTTTACTGCTTTCATTTTTTAAATCTGAACAACTTTTGTATTAACACTTTTGTAGTAAACTGTATTGGGCGTCGAAATTATCAAGAGATGGCGTTGATCATAATTCACGAAAGGTACATGTCAAATTCATTTTGTATGATCTTATGACGGCGAATGCGTGCTTAAGTATTTGTAGTTCGTTTTAATTGACAGCAGAACTGTAGCCATACACACTGCAAATTTCCTGTTTTTATAGTTTTTTTTTCTTGAGAAAATACGCTTAAACAAATGCAATACTTACATTGGAATACTCTTAAAATAACTACTATTGTTATTAGTTTTCAAAGAATAATTTCAAAATACAATGAAATTTATGTACCTTACGGATAGTTCAGCTTTCTACCACTAGTTAGCGTATTTTAATTTTGGAAGCCCAATTCTTGCAGTTACATTATTTTAAAATATTCAACTGTAAAATTTTTACCTTCATATTACAGCGAGTTGCTAACTAGGTAAATTTTTGTTAACTACATCAACGAGTTAAAAGTTGAAACCAAGATGCCTGACACCACATTTTACACATAAAAAAAATTTTGCTATTTTAATTTTATAATTTACAGTCATTTGGTTAATAGGTAAACAGATACAGCAATAAAAAAAGTCGCATTGAAATGCTACACCGGTATATATTTCGTTCTTCGTTAGGAATATTTTCCAACAACATGTAGTGTAAAACATAAAATTTGTTTAAAGATAAACATTTCCAACTGCTTACATATGACGTCATCCAGAATAAAACAAATAATAAGAATACATAAGCGCATATAAATAACAAGTAAACTTCAATAAATTCAAGTCTAGTAAGATTCCAATCTACCAGGAAACGAATAACTAAATTTTTCACTTTTAATCAGTTAAACACAAATCAATCAAAATACTTCCTTCATTCATCTCTTTCCTTTGACCGTTCGGCCATCACCCATCCTTCTCTCCTGGTAATTCTTCATAATGAGTTAGCGTAAACGCTGTGTGTATAGGAAGTGTCCGCTAAAGGCGAGCGTGACTTAAAAACGCGGGTTTATGGCAGGCGACTGAACTGGATGCTGAAATGAAACCTGATACTTGGAGCACTGAACGCCAGGTACCTGTACAAGAAGACGGCGAGTGTACAGCGGCTGCAAATGAAATCTGAGTGATGGAGATTGAATTTTAATGAAGTGGTTGTTGATTGTATGTGTAATCGTAATTCTTGTTTCGTTGTTTTATAAAAATCATGTAATTAGGTACCTACTTTTAATTAGTAAGTCGAACAGGTTTTTTGTAAATCAGGATGACATCTGGAGGATTATTGTCAACTAATCAAGATTTTTTACTTTCTTATACAAAGTATAAGGAAGTATTGGAATCACGAAAATAATCGTTGACGAGATTTTTGCGGAAATACATATTTTGACGTCCACTGAATCCGTTAATACTAATTTCTCAATGATGTCTGTGTGTGAGGATGGATGGATGGATGTCCGTGTGCGCAATATCTCATGAACGAGACAAGATATGTAAACGAAACTTGGAATTTATAAGTTTCATGAAAAAATGAAGAGCTGAGTTGATTTTGAATGAAATTGAAAAACCGGAGGAGGAAGTTTACTGGACACACAAAACAATAAATTCCATTTATTTCAAAAATAGAATCCGCTATGAGAAAAAGTTTCAAATGAAAAAATAAAAAATATTTGGAATATAAAAACTAAAAAACGCAAGGAACAAGTCATACGTGTTCAGCTGGTTTTAATTGTATAAGAAAGTAGTGTGATGCCCACACCAGATTTTTTTTTACTGTCTTATACGAAGTAGTGTAAGAATCATGAATATATTGCGAGATTTTCGCGGAATTAGACGTTTTGAGGTTTCCTGATTCCGTTTTCTCAATGACGTCTGTGTGGATGGATAAATGTGGGTCCGTATCTTCAATATCTCAGGAATCAAAAAGGTACACGAAAGAAATTACTGTAGAATTTACCGAACTATTCGGTAAAGCGAGAATATAAGATACATTTTTTGAAAATGTCGTAACAATTAAGAAACAAAACACGATTATTTACTAAGCTACAAAAAAATTTGCTAAATTTTTAGAAAATGCATCTTGTATCCTCTGTTTACCGGCAATTTCTACGGTATTTTTTCCCTGTGTAGAATATCAAAACGTATAATTATAAGTTTCTGACAATGCGAAGACCGGATTTTGATCATAATTGCAAAACCAAAAGTTGTTTACTTGACACGCAAATTTAAAAAAATTCAATTTATTTCATATATGAAATAGTTACAAAAAAAGCTTCATTTGACTAGCAATAATGTTATTTGTAACTTTCTTGTACATCCTTCTGGTTTTGAGAAAAACTAATTATATGTTTCATAATACAGTTAGAGAAATGACATGTTATAAATATTGATTAAACTCTATTGAGTTTGGTATCAAATTAAAGGTCTTGAAGAGAAGACTTAAACTAACTTTCTAGATCTAGATGTTTGTCTTGCTTCATTTGAAAACTAGAAGGAGCATTTTCAAATCTACACTGATAAAAATGTTTTCTTGGAAAAACGGATTTCTCTTAAATGAAGAAAAAATTGATTTGAATAATGCCCAATCTAATTGCGTTTTCATTGAAAACTTATGTAGGTTTAATAAATATTCTTGTATGAAAATTAATTTAGATTTGTAAGAACATATCAAAGTATTCAACTGAGACTCATATTATGAGAACGAAGTAGTTTGAATAGAAGTAGTTTTAATTCAAAATGATATAGTTTTAAATAAAAACGTTTTGTTTCAAATTAAAACGACTTCTTTTTCATTATTTTTGAAAACAAAATTTAATTATAATCTTTTTCTTTCAATGCAAAAAAAGAAGATACTTAAATAAAATTTATATTCAAAATTAATGATTTTTTAATCGAACCTAATTATTATGTAAGAAATAAAATTTTCTTCAACGAATGCATACAAAAAGAAAATTGAAAGAAGTTATTTTTATGAGTTTATATTATACATTTGATTTGCTTAAGTGAAGCCTAATTTACACCAAACAAACTCTAGGCAAATTATCTCTAACGTCGTATTAGCTGTCAGTGAGTTATAGTTTTATAAAAGGTTTATAATTATAATAAAAAATTACACCAGTTCTGTACTTTTGGTTTTATATTTAATAAATATAAATAAATAAATATATCATCACGCCTTTAATCCATTATGGGTGTGGCACTCTGCTTACGCAGATCTCGGTAAGTGATATATTTTTTCGTATGAAGTGCGGTTACCAGCCGTCAAATCATAGCCCCCAAGGATGTTAGTGGAGGGGGAACCACAGGAGTAAATTTAAATTGGTAACTGTCGGCAGTGGGATTCGAACTGAGGATCTCACGATCCACAGTCCGATATATTTAATAAATTAAATGGATTTTTGAAATATTATTGGCTAAGTTAAATAAAATTTCCCGTAAATTTCAAGTGTGCCAGGAGAGTATTCTATTAACTATTTTGAGGTTTTTCTACAGTATAAACATGACTTCTGTATGTATTGTCTCCTCGTATTTAAAAAATAAACTTTAGCTAAAAATGTTTTATGCAAGGAGCATTTGGCTTTATGTCACTGGTCCAGGTGTTGAACAGATTGTTTAAAACAAAATGTAAGACAAACCTAAATAATTATTATGATTCGAACTTATTAACTTTATGACGACGCTTTGCAAAATTCATAATAAGTCATTTTACAATAATTAAATAATGTATAGATTAGCTTCCAGTTCGTCGTGTGTTTAATTTTCATTTAATCGAAGTGTACAACTGCGCAGAAACTTGAACAACTAGTCTCATAAGTTCCGCACTGAATGAACGATTTACTGCGGGAATTGTTTGAACTAAATCAGCTGACTTTGCAGCGTACACCAACAACCTCTGCCTCAACCACTTGTGACCAACCACCTTACGCTACGTTCTTACGACCTTACGTTCATTACTATGAGTTCATGTTGTTTATGCCATGACGCACGGTTCTTCCGCATTCAGTATTTGCATCTAATAAGAGCTCTGCTTTATTTCTGGTTCTGAACTTATTATGTTGCTTGCTGGATGGGTGTTTGGGTTCGTTGAGCTCTTGAGCTCCCTGCGAATAGTTTATTGAGACAATTAAAGCAGTACAATAATATGAATACGAGCCACCCAATACATGTTGTTTAATGCACCAGTGGAGGTAGTATTGTAAGTTCTAAATACCTATTTAGTTTTATACGGTTGAACCCATGGTTTAAATGTGTAAGTGATGCATTGCGCATCTAAGTGGAAAAGGGAAAAGATGTTAACCTAAATATTGTTCGCGAAACTTAAATGGACCGGGCGGGAAATTCAAACTTGCTGTACTACATTCACTATGCGTCCAAATAAAACATCCACTTCAACATGTATTTCTAATGATTAGAAAAGCCATTAATTTTGACTCGAGGTGTATTATTACTACATTAATGAATTTAATGTTATTCATTGAATAAATCACTTAAATAAACATGTCATAAACAAATAAAGGAGGTTATGTTTCTCAAACATCCCGGTACTATGATCATGTGACTCTTAAGTTTAGTGAACGTTCTGATTGGTTTGCAATACTCAACTTTTGAAATGCGTCACCATGTATTTATACCTTGGTTAACCCTAAAATGGAAACGGTGATTTAGTATTTGTTTTTTATTATACATATCAATTATGTGATTTTCGCGAAAATACATGTTTGGATGTTCTTTGAAACCGTTTGGCTATTATTCTAATGGCGTCTGTGTGGATGGATAGATGTGTTTCCGTATGTTCTATAACTCACAAACTTCATAATTAAAAGTTTTATGATAATGAACAAAACTTCGTTGATTCTGGTAATAATATCAAAACCGAAAGTGGAAGAGTACTTGACATACAAAACAATAAATTCTATTTATTTTAAATATGGAATCACCTGCTAAAAATGTTTTGAATAAAAAGTTTTACCTTTTTCATCTGGAATGAAAAATTTAATTTGCAATTTTCTTAACTGAAATATGTATTCTATATGTCAAACATGTATCACATATAATTATTAAGCAATTAAATTCAGATTTAGAAAAATAAAAATCTGATGTGGCCAGTACATACCCTCCCGCCCAATTCAACTCTTAAACGGTACAAAGTAGTATTTGATGATACAGGAAACTACCTTCTTATTTGTTTATTTTCTGTTTATATTTAAGAAATTTAATTTTCTTTCGTATATTTATTTAATTTTAAGACATATATTTCACTAAGAAAACAGCCTCTCAATCACGACATGTGTCACATTTCGTAAAAAATGTAAATTTTTTAAGTATTTCCTAGCGTGTACATGGAATGCAAGATTTATGAAATTTAATTTCTTTCTATTTAATTATTTCTAAATCTAAAGCAAATGATTAAAATTAGTGTAATCAAATAGATGTAAAATAAAATATTCTACAATTTTCAAAATAACATAAATTCTTGAAAAATTATATTTAACCGTGTTTTTTCAAGGAAAACTGTTAAGGGCTTCTAGTGAACTGCGGGAGGTAAAAAGTCGAATCAAAACCATCATATTTAGTTGAAGTTATCATTAAAATTTAAGTAAAACTTATAGTCGGGGTAAAACCGGTGAAGTTAAAGCTATAAATTGTTAAAATAAAGTAAACCTTTAAAGTATTCCTAAAATTTAATGAAATTGGATTCGCAGTTTGCATTGTTTTATTGTTTATTGTTTCAAGAAATAATAAAATTTTATTGTTTTACATTGCGAATGGATTTTCGAGAATCACGATTACTTATTAATTCACTTGTTTTTAAATTGAAGGAATTGTAGCTAATATGCATGAATCTGTAACACATTTATTCAGCTGTCAAAATAATAGTTCAAATATTGAAATATTTTTTTTATATTTTGCTTCTATAACAAAGCTGTTACAACACCCAAAGAAGTGTCGTAACAGCTCTATGGAGTGTTATAATAGAGTACGACTATTTATATTTTCAAGGTTGGTAACTATATTGAAATGTTATATGTCAAAAAATATTAAATTAAATACAAATTGTAAGAATGTAATTTTTGTATAATTTTGAATTTAAAAGCAGAAGTTAAGAATAGTAAGAAAAAGAAGAGATAGGAAAAAGAGAAATGTCACAATGTTTGCTTACAAAAGTGAGGTTAAGCGTTAAGGTGTTGAATTTTCAAACATCACATTAGTATCAATCTAAAACAGCATTTTCTATGATTTTCCATGTATAAAATACTAATTAACATAAAATTCCCCGAAACTTGGATTTTCTATTAAAAAGTGCTGCTCGTCGTGACCCAAACTCTTTTTCACAAAATAAATTGACAATTATGAAATTCATTCTTTAATCATCATCATCATCATCATCACGCCTTTTACCCATTATGGGTGTGGCACTCTGCTTACGCAGATCTCGGTAAGTGATATATTTTTTCGTATGAAGTGCGGTTACCAGCCGTCAAATCATAGCCCCCAAGGATGTTAGTTCTTTAATTTATACTATTATTATATTTTATTAATATTTTGAATCCTTGAATTTTAAGAATATTATCTGTGTGGAATCTAATTCAAACATGACAAATATTTATAAATTATAATTCTCTTTCTTTGGACTGATTATTTTATTTCTGACTTTCAAAATTTGATTAATGTCAAATTATAAATACGATGTTTTTAATATAGTTTATTGTTTTCTTTTTCTTGTTGTATTTAATCATCGCTCAACTATTGATGTGTACTTCAAATGGTTTAATTCTGTGATCAACATTAGTCTTAATTATCTTGCATATAAACGGTTTTCCCAAAGCAACAATATCAAAATATTATAGGTTAGAAAGTCAAGTAAGATTAATGTTCGCGAACGGTAAACTCAACTGTAGTGTTCATATTTTAAATTCAAAATTTTTACATTTTGTATCGTATATTCGTAATGCTTCTAATTGTTTATTAAAATTTAATATATTTCTTCTTTTTGTATACAGTATAAAACCGTGGGAAAGATTTTTTTTACACAAAAAAAGTGTAATCCACAAAAATACAGAAAAGGGATTTTCTTGTTATTTTATCTTTGATATTTTTAAATAAGGTTACATTAAATAGTGCTTTTGCTTTACCTTATTGCTTCTTACTTTAAGGTTTAAAAATTAGAAACAACCCTTAATTTATTTTCATTCACATTCTTATCTTATCTCCCTGTTTCTGTTATTTCAACCAATAACCATAGCAACATTTAAGTTAAAAGAAGGAAGGAAACATACATTATTTTCATTCCTAATCACATGATTTTCAAAGCGTGTTGAAGAGAGATAACAGTCAAAAGCGGGAGATTTCATCTCTCTCATTCAGCGTCACAGTTGTATGTCACTGCGTCTGTCAGACTGAGATAACACACATATCTTCGCGCTCTCGTGCTACTCGGAGATAAGAGTAGTTGAGATAGCAGATAGCGGCTACTAATTGGATAGCTATGCGCTAATAGTTTAACAACCCTTATAAAGTTAAATGCAGTGACCGAGCAGTAAGATCATTGCTAGTTTTCATGGAGGAAATGAATTTAAAATATTTAGACATAACAAAATCCTATTTCACTGTAAAATTTGAAGATAAGATTTCATATTAATTTATTAATTAGTTACTATGTATGAAAATATGAGGAAATCTGGGTCGTCGTTATTGATTTATTTTATTTAATAAACATTTTTATTTCTGATACAGAATAATTATTATATTTCTATTAATGTAATGTTTATTTAATTGACAGACCATAATAGTACAATATTTTTTAAAATTGTATCAATAAAATATTAAATTTTTTCTGGGTGTGGCACTCTGCTTAAACAGATCTCGGTATATGATTTATTTTTGGATTTGAAATATCATCAAATTATGTTCCCCAAATATTAATAAAAGCAAAAGTAAATAAAATTAATACTAGTAAATTAGTAAAAAAAAGAAAAATTATGTAATGAGAATTTGTACGATACCCTTAAACTATTTTCGCAAATAAATGCTATTTTATTTATTATGTAGAACTGTTTTTATTTATGTAAATTTTGTTATATTTACGACCGTTGTTAAAAGTGATTTTTTAACGGTTGCTTAGCAAGTTAAAACTGTCACTTTTTAACACTAGTGTTACAAGAAAAATAGAGACGTGTGAAAAGTAATTTTATTGTTACTTTAACTCATTGCTTATTCTACATTTTTTCGTGTTTACTTACTAATACACTAAGAAGATCGTAGATAAAATATTGTATGATATACGTGTTAAAAGTGATTTATTTCGTTCGTGAGGTTGTTTCACTTGGCTTCGTTTCGTTTCACAAACTTTCCCCACTTACTCATAAAATGTCACTTTTAGCACTTATATCATAAATAACTTTTTTTAAATGAGAGAACATGTTTTAAAAAAGAGGACAATGTTTTAAACGAGAGGATAGTAAAATACACATTCTAACTTCCTTTTATTAACAAATAGATTAGATGAAAAAGAAAATGTACAAAGATGTAGTGAATCCAGAAAAATATCCATAGTTTGATACATTATAACTTACCATAGAGCTACTGAATTGGCAAAATATGACTTTTTGAATTTTAAATTTATTAATCTGTTGTTTTGTTTAAAACAGTAATTTTGTTTAAAATAAGTTCTTGTAATTGTAAAAAACACTGATAAAATAAAAAAAATGTTTAACATAGTGAATGGTATCAAGTATATGCGGGATGCAATTAAAACCTAAAAAAATAATTAAATTGGGAAATCAGTTTTTCATTGTGCAAAAGTGGCCTGTTAATTTTAGGCAAAAATCATTGAAATAAATGTTGTAAATATTTGCATGATCAAGTTTTTAGTGAATTTAAACAACCAAGTGTCAAAAGTTCACTTATACCAACATGACAATTAACTGTATTCATTGATTTTGCCCCACATGGAATTTTTAGAGGTATATCCACTAAGTTCTCAACTTCTACGTTGTAAACTCTGTAAGTTTATTATTGATTAAACCCTTATAACATCAAAAACATAAACACAAATGATATTTGACAGACACTTCTCACTTCGCTAAGTTGGTAGTACTGTAAAACTGTATTCCTTTAAGAATTTTAAAGAGAAAGTACCTCATATAACATTTTTTCGGTGTAAGTTTTACTTGACAAGTCGACTCATCTATCTGCCTTACATTTATATCATTGTGCGAAAGAACATTTTTCAAGTCACTTGAAAGAAATACCTTATTGTGTAATGCACACTTAACTCAGAACATATCGGTTTTAAAGTTATTTAAGAATTGCATCTTTATGCTAGCCATGGGACTAAAACAAAATAACAAACAAATATATGACGTTTTAACTGTCAAAATAGTTTAGTTTATTATGAAATTGTGATTGATTTAAGTTACAATAAAAGGTACATGATTGATAAAGAAGCATGAAGAAAATTTACAAATAATTAAATGGAATTTTAGATAGACAAACTTCTTTGGCAGAGCGATGGATCTTCTTTGGCAAATTGTTATACATCAGGTAGGTCATATTGAAAATCTTATTTGCGCAAATACGATTTTCATTTTGACGTACCTAATGTACAATAATTTGCCAAAGAAGATCCATCGCTGCCAAAGAAGATCCATCGCTCTGCCAAAGAAGTTTGCCGCTGCAGCTGCAAGGACTGGAATCGACCAATACCAACCATCCAAGTCCCTCAGTCTCAATCTGTTTCCGTTGAAATTACATCTACACCGGCACCTTCCAATCTTTATTCACCATCATTTATTCGAATAATTCATCATATTACACCTTCGGAACTTTTTTCACCATCATTTTTTCGGATACTTGAGGAAGACCTAAAAGAAATTTTATTTTATAATTTTAAATATTTATTTGTAATAAATAATATAACTTTACCTTGTGCCCATCAATTATTTTATTTATTTATCATCTTGATGTGAATAGTTAATAATATACATTTAATTTGTCGCGTAAATCAATCACAAATTTATAAACTAATCTTTTCTGACAGTTATAACTTTAAACATTTGTTTATTTTTGTTTCTATTCCATGGCTATTACCACGCTATTACTATATAGAAGCAATTCTTATACAACTTTAAATTCGATAATTTAGGTTACAAAACGTGCAAAATAAAATATGATTACTGAATTATATGCAGAATTTATT
This sequence comes from Poecilus cupreus, assembly GCA_963942605.1. NCBI lineage: Eukaryota > Metazoa > Arthropoda > Insecta > Coleoptera > Carabidae > Poecilus > Poecilus cupreus. Next base: position 15,565,827 of record OZ012719.1, on the reverse strand, counting down.
TGTCTACAACATTTATTTGAAGCATTTTTGTTTAAAATTAACTGACCTCTTTTGTTCAAGGAAAAACTAATTCCCACACGGTATATCCTAGCTCGTTTTCAGTGCAAACAGCGAAGTAGATCTTGGATTTACTTCTTTTATTACAAATAGACACAAATAAATATATGATTTTATTTATTCATTTATATAATATCGTTTGCGGTATTTTTTAACGTGCAGTATCATCAAAATACTACCCTAAAAAATATAGGTGGTAATAATTTTAATCTACTACCGGTGTTAAAATTGGCCCTTTTAACGATTGCTTAGCAAATTAAAAGTGTTACTTTCTGACAGTAGTGTTAAAAGTAACATAGCAACGTGTTAAAAGTGATTTAATTGTTACTTTTAACACGTTGCTAGCGATTTGTATCAATAAATCAACTAATATAACCTATTTGTCAAATTATCATTCTACATTTTTTAGTATTTAGGCAGATCATAGATAACATTTTGAAAACTGTACGTGTTAAAAGGGATTTATTTCGTTCGTGGGGTTGTTTCACTCGACTTCGTCTCGTTACGCAAACTTACCCACTTACTCATAAAATGTTACTTTTAACACATATCATAAATAACTATTTTTCACGACCGGGAAAGAAATTAGGTTTCTTTGATACCAAAACCATGACAGAAACAGCAAATTTCATATCTACGGGAGATTTGTGCACTTTCTCTCCCGTCGTGAGGGAAAGTGCTCAAATAATGTGAAAAATGAACAAAATTTAACAAATCAAAGGTAATTATCACAAATCATATTACAATTCAAATAATTTTGAATTACATAAAAACCATCATAAATATTGTGGTTGTAAAAAAAATTGTATATACACCGCAGGAGAGAAGTGTATTTTTTCCCCTTGTCGTGTCGTAACCCTCAATTTACTCTACGGGAAAAAACGATACAGTTCTCTCCCTTAATGTTATAATGTACTATTATGTGTTGAAAATTTATCGGCATTGCGAAACTGAGTATATTATGTCATGGTAAATATTTGAAAAATAGATGTGACAAAAAGTAGTGTCAAAACAGCAACACGATATTCGATACAGATGAGATGAATATGTGTATCTCTGGGTTGTTAGTTGTTAAACCGACAACAGCGGCTTTAGTTTTCTCTGCCGTTGAAATCGTTATCTTGTTGGCTATACGATTCGAACTTATCTTTAGCGATGTATCTGACCTCATCTACGATCTAAGTTATCTGACGTTTTGTGACTTTTGACCTGCTGCTGCTGTTTCGATTCTGTGATAAATAAGAGTTTTTGTAGACTCCAGTTTTCGTTCATGGTTCACGTGACATATTTCTGATCTTGACAGATTAATTTATGTAGTGTAATTTTATTTTCAATGAGAGAATATTTATTAGATTTTATTTAGGTTGAAGTAATTGTATTTGGAGGTTATGTTGAATCATATATTTTTCTGTAATAATATATTAAGAAAGTAGGAATAAATTGCAAATACGAGCTCAGAGTCATATCATTTGGCCCAGTTAAAATCATACAAACTAAAATTGTTTAATTTAGCATTTTTATATTTTAAATCATTTTTTACATACATATATGAAGGAAGGATTATGTTTATGTTAAGAATTGATTAGATTTTGGGAACAATTTATCAAATCAAAAATAAGTGGTAGATTATTTGAAGACCTATCAGGGTTTTTGGGTATATGTTAGTAAATAAATGAATTAGAGTAAATTTAATTGGAATCAAAAAGGTGTAGAATAAAATTGCCTATAATTTTTATTTGTAATATTTTTCTATATTTTGGTGTTATCAGATTTAAAGCAGTGTTTGTTGTACCACTCAATACCTCTGGGCCAAATTAAATCTTGTTCCCATAAATAACTTAATTTAGATGCAAATAAATTAAGTAAAAATTTCCCTTTGTAAGATCAGAACAATTTTTTTAAGTTATACTAAAAGTCTTAATTGGGCGAAATAATCTGATTCTTGGCTCGTAAATTGACAGATTTTTCTATAAATGTTGCCAAGCATAGTAACTATTGCCAAATTCCAACAAGTTTGAGAAGAAAACTTGATAATTATTTTATAATTTATCGAACTTTCGAATTGTATTTAATTAGATTATTGTTTGATTCTCAAATTCAAATCAAAATAATGTGACACATTTAACATGTGTTATAAACCACTGCCATGCTAATCTAACCTAACTATCTGGCATTTGTTAAGAAAGATTATCGCCGAGAATAATCTCTAAAACTTTATTATTACTTACTATAATAATCGCAGAATTGATTAAAATGTCAACAATTAATCACGTAAATATATGTTATGTAGTCATAATATTGTTCGATTACAAGATTGAAAATTTGTTTTCACATTTGTGTTGTGGCAGTATGTATCGAACTGTGTTTGATTTAACCTTACTTTATTTCTTTTCGGTTTCAAACACAAATTGTCTAAAACATAAACATAATAAATAAATAAAAGATTTTTGGTTTAAGTTCTGTACAATTTTTATTAAACATTAACGTTTCGAATTGCTTTACTTCTTCGTCAGGAAAACAAGTGAATAACATAAACAAGTAAATAGAAACAGTAACTAAGTAACAACAAATTATAATTTATAAAACAGAGTAAACTATATTTTATGTTTTGTTCAACTCGTAGCCTTCATTCTGATTCACTATTTCAATACTATATTTTGATTTTGCTATAATTTTTTTTAGATTTTTATGGTTGATTCAGATGAATTATTTGTGTTCTGTAACTCTTTTTGTTATTATTCTGCTAGTCTGTGCAGTGTAACATTTTCCACATTGATATGGAATTTTATAAATTCCAGAAGTAAATTATCTTTCATACTTTTCAATATACGTTGTAATTTAAGATGTGGGGTAAAAGATACTAAAATGTTATTTCTTGACAATATTTTTCCTATTTTTAACTGACGAAAATCGGACGAGGTTCTTTTCGCGTATGATTTTTTTTATTTTTGACCACGTATAACTTTTCACAGTGTAGTTCGATTTAGATAATTCTTTTTTTATTGGATAGAGCATACCTCGAAGTAGATCCCATTTAAATTTCACCCTTAAGGGTAGGAAAATAGGGGATGGTTGATTGTTCACACTCAATTTTTACCTGTTAACCGATTATATCAATTATAACTTTGTCAATTTTTGAAAAATAGGTAGCCACAAAAATTAAACTTTTTAACATTTTGGGCGTAAGACAGAGAAGCAAACAAATGCATTGTCTTCTAATTCAAGGTTTTTCTTTATTATATACCCACCTCTAGACCTTGAAAGTTGTACAACTACAACTTTATTTCGCGTAACCATGGTTTCGCATTACAAATAGTTTAAACTGTGATTGTACAACTGGCCCTAATTGTAAATGGAAAGTTTGAAGTTTGCAAGTGCCATAAATTTGTTGGTGTGAACGTTATCGTTGGTTCGCATAAGTCAAAGCGTCATTGCTTGATAAATGTGTAATTGTAAACGCAGCTTTGTTGTCGTGTAAAATAAACTTTAGTTTTATTTTAAAACTGTGTTGCTGTAAGTTGTAAAATACGTCGGCAGCAGGTGGTTTTATATATGTTTGTATTTCCTCTTGGTAAGAGTGTGAACTTGTGAAGTATCCTACTGAAAAATGGTATAGTTAAAGACGTAAGTAGTTTGTTGACATATTAACAGCCACTAAAGAAATACCCAATATAAACAATTTTCAAGCAGTTCAGATAGTAACTTGCGGTTAAGTTGATAACATGCATACATTGAATAAAAAGTGGTAGATAAACTAATTAAATAAGTACTTGTAGAAGATAAGGTTGTTATATAAGATGTCTATTGTCTTAGTCTAGTATTTTCAATACACTTTCCCCAAAATTTCCTGTAATTGTAGTTATGGTTTAGTTTAGCTTGGTTTGCGTTTGTTGTACATCGCTGTAGCTTGGCGAGAATTTCTGTTTGTCGTAGAGGTCGCCGGAGACGATTTCCGGAGCCCTGACGGAAATCCTGTCCAACAGGAAACTGACCCGAACCCGATTTGTTGCCGAGCAAACTGCAAAAATAACTGTAGGAATTTTACCACGGCGAGGTTGCGACATTTTGTGATATTTAAGGAAATGTTGCAAGTTATTTTAATAGTTTTGATTGGTGGATTCTGCTTGTAAAACTTGCGGTGTATTATTGACCATTAAAATATTTTAGACGTCAATCTTACCACAGTCAATACGTTAATCAAATTATTTTATCTTTTCCGCAATGTATTTTCACATCTGCCCAAAGCCCAAACCACATCACAGATAAATGCATTTAATTATTATTTTGCATTATGCTACTACATATGTATAATCTGTTTTATGATCACTTCTACGAACGAGGCTTGCAATTGCAGATCTGAATAGTTAATTAACCTGATCTAGACTGTTGTAAATAATCATAGAAAAATCTGATGTGTCGAACAGATAACCTCCGCCTAAGCAACAGAGCAGAATATTAAAAAAGTTTTTAAAAAAAATTGTGTAGTTAATACTATTTTCAATGTTTTATCTTATTACAAAATTTACTCTCTTTTAATTATTTACTGAGATATGATCAATAGTTATTTACTTTACAAGTGGGCAAAGTAAGGAATTACCCACGAGAGAAATTTTAGCTCACGAAGCCGAAGGCTGAGTGAGATAATTTTATCGAGTGGGTAATTTCACTTTGCCCAAGTGTGAAGTATAACGTTTTATCCAACACTTCTTAATAAATGAAAAATTTATTAAAGAAATATTATTTGACAGTGACATATGCTTTAAATTTTTCAATTAAAATGTCAATGGAAGTAGTTACCAAGGTGTTGTGTGTTATTATTATTGTTATAAATAAAAAAATACTCACAAGTGGCTTTCCTCAAAATTATACTCACTAGTGGATAATCTGTTACTTTGCTTGTTTAAAATCGCCATAGTTATAGAGCATTTATTGAGAGGTGTTGGATAAAATATATTTATAGACTTTCAAGTAAAATACCACTTCCGGTTGAAGGATCTAATCAGTTCTAAATATCAACATTCAAGTTCTAAATATGAAATTTTAAAATTGTCAGAATCTTATATGCCCACCACATAACCTCCCTAAAATTTTAATTTTTAAACGGTAGAAAATATAGAAAAATTTTGAACTATTTATATGTATGAAGACATAATTGGACTAATTGCTTTTGGTCAAATGCCGCTTAAGGGCGCGATTTTTGAAAGCCGGTAAAACATGCTATAATGATACAAAAATGAAATCATTAGGGTTTCTAGATTGCTCTAAGCTAAAAAAAAAAAAAAAAATAAACCAATTTAAGAACATTGGGTGCTATTCACACCTCTGTACTAAAGGCTACCTACTAACTAGGGCATTTTAAAATTTGGCACCGTTACTTTGCAAAAGTTGTTGATTACCTTGGAGATCAACAATTTTTTCATAGCAACAGTGTTAAATCTTAAAATTCCCTAGTTAGTAGCCCTTAGTACAGAGGTGTGAATAGCACCCAATATCTCATGGATTTCTATATATCACTAGATTGGGCATAGGCCACATTCTGCCATCTGAGAGTGTTCCCAATTGAACGGGTGAAAATGATGTTTTGTGACACTTTTGAGCGGAAAATTGAACACAAATGACTATTTTCTTCTATGAGATTTGAACCCACGACCTCTAGCGTGCTAGGCTACATAGACACTACGCCACCGAGAATTGTCTTATGAAATCTCAAGTATTTTTCGCTTTTGTTTAATTTTCCCTGGCTCCGTTACAATTTTCCTAATAAATATATATTCAGAACAGTTTTTCGTCAACCATTGTTGATCCTACAGCATGAATATGTCGAATTGGTAGTGAAAGGAAAAGGAATTCATACCGAATCACTTCACCATGTATATTTTTATTGATTGACGGATTGATCACTGTTAATTTGCAGTGTTTGAGCGTCTTCAGGTTATGCGAGTTAATAAATAAACGCGAGATTGCCAAAAACCAACTTGATATATTTCCTTGAGAAAACGGACAGTGTTTACATTTGTACAGAGAGAACAGTTATATGTGTGAAGTTATATGAGTATGAATACAGTAAGAATGCTTGTTGTGACGTCAGTGATAAGATGTGGCGGGAGACTTTAAACTGCGAGTGATTGCCATTTCAACAATCACAATACCATGTAACCTTGACAATGTAATTCGCTACGCTGAAGATGGTAGGAACTCTACCGAAACGTCCAATAATAGTTATTTGTCAAACTAGAGAGGAGAGCGCTTCTTTTTCCCCCTCGAGTTCGAACGAGAGTGGAAGAAGATCTTTCCTCTCGTGTTAGACACAACATTTTTCTAAAAACGATTTGCTAGGACCTAAAATACACTTTGAGAACACAACTGACAGACTGACACGTTAAAAGTTAAGTTATCAGACACAAGGCAGTGTAGCAGTGTTGCGAATGTACCAATCTTAAATATCTTTAATAAGTTGTCAAATTGTGATTTAATAAGAAAAAGAATAATATAAGACATAATGGGCTCATAAACCATAAACGAAATATGACCAATTTATATCAAAATCGTGTAACACTTATGGAATAATTAGTAGTGAAGTATTTTTTTTATTTTAAATATTTTGCAGTAAAGCGATATAACGAATTGAACATACTTTGACGTCACAGGTACTGGTATTGGCCAGAAATATGAAAATTGCAAATCGCGCGTCTGCCGCAGCGCCCAACGCCTATTGTGGGCTAAAATAGAACTACGAAATGTCATTTCATATTTTTGTTTGTTGGTATTTAAGATTATATTTGTTGGGCTTCTATTACTTGCTTTATAATTTCACTGTTTTATTGTGCTGTGTTGAAAATCTATTGATTAAAATTATGTGTTGAGGTTAGGTTACATCACTACTAGCGCCACTGTCCTCAAACTTTTGTTGTTATTTACTCGAATATCAAGTAAAATACTCTTAAAGCTGTCAAAGGAATTTTGCCTTAGTTTATATTAAGTTTAATTGTAGTAAATTAAGACTTATAATATACAAATATTATTTTTATATTAAAAAATATATAATATCTACTATCATGGAAAATCGTAGTCTTAGTGCCACTGGTGTAATACCTGTGACGTCACACAACGTCACAGAAACTTTGAAAAATCATATCTCGGGTAATACAAGAAATTTTCACATCGGGTTTTCACTGATCGTCATATATTCTAATAAAGTTTTATAAAAAAATTTAAAAAAAAATTGGTTTATGAGCCCATTGTAAGATAATGTTAAGTACGTATATCATTAAAATAAGGATTTTCAATAAAATTAGGAATTTATTTAAAATTTATATAATACATTTTCTGTAAATAACATTCATATTGATAACACTTCTTTATTTTCCTCTCTAGAGAGGAATAACACATTTTTCTCACTATTTCGGGAGAAGAACGGTGGGGTTTCCCACCATGTCGTGAAAAAAATATATGAAATAATTTCATCATCTTTGAATTCCTTAAGCCTAACCAAAAAATTTAAATTAAATTTACTACCTACTTATATTAGGTAACCAAATAGGCTTCATTGTATGCATTTTTAAATTCAACTTTTTGTATTTATACTTTTGCTGTAAAGTAAAAATTAATAACAATATTTACAAAAATTAGCATTGAAATCCCCATACACCACTTCAATTCTACACCCAGTAACAATGACTTAGGAATGTACTGCATCATATTAAATATTTTTGTCCGAGTGTTTTCATGAGAAAAAATGCTCGAACCCATTTATAAACACCAAACTGAAAATAACGACACACTATTCAAATGCGCCATTTGAAACGCATGAACTAACAATAATTGGTAATTGAGTAAATTCACCAAGCTCCCATAACCCATTTCTCCGCCTCATTCAATAGCCGAGTAGTCCAATTAACAAAAGACATATTTACACTGGAAACGAAACGTTCCAAAACATTTAAACTTCTAATAATCGATAAATAACGCGCGCCGATAGACTTAAGCGTTGAACAAAAAAGAAACTTTAGGAAAAAATGATGTGTTTATGGCCCGTTATGTGACAGCCGAAAAGGGAGAAATGCTTCTTTGGCTTGGGTCGTTAACAACGATGTGTAACTAATTCATTATGTGGACCGAAATATTTATTTTGTTCATATAAATATATCAAGCAGGAAAAGATTATGACATTAATTTTATACAGATCTTCAAATAGATATTTGATGCATATTATTTCTCTATTTTTTCTGTTTTAGTAATTCGATAGTATGATAAAATGAATAAATGACATGATGATATATTTATTTATTTATAATAATTACCTGTGTGCGAAATTATTGGAAGTGAAATTGTTATATTGCTAAAGAGAATGTACATTAACTGGAGACGAATTATAGCAGTAGAATAGTTATTTGTCAGAGAGGAAAGCGCTTCTTTTTCCCCAGCGAGTGAGGCATTTCGAACGAGAGTGGAAGAAGAGCTTTCCTCTCGTGTTAGACACAACATTTTTTTCACGACATGTTTCTAAAAACAATTTGCTCGGATCTAAAATATTCTTTGAGAACTCAACTGACAGACTGACAAGTTAAAAGTTAGGTTATCAGACACTAGGCGGTGTAGCAATGAACTAATCTTAAATAAATAAGTTGTCAAATTGTGATTTAATATGAGAAAAACAAAAATATAAGACATAATTGTAAGATAATTTTAAGTATGTATATCACTAAAATAAGGATTTTCAATAAAATTAGGAATTTATTTACAATTTTTATAACATTCATATTGGCAACACTTCTATATTTTCTTCTCTAAAGAGGAACAACACATTTTCCTCACTATTTTGGGAGAAGAACGGTGGGGTTTCCTACCATGTCGTGAAAAAATTAAATTACCAAGTATTAAAATTACTTGAAAGAGAAATTTATGTTGGTGATGAAATTACCTATTCCGATAGTCATATTAGTGTGTGGTAAATATTAAAGATGCTTGTTATGTTATGTGAGATTTGATCTCAGTTTCTCTTCTCAGTGTGGTGGGTTTGAAGCCACAACAAATAAGATATCTTAAAGATCAGAATAGTGATCACGTGACTTGACATGAGAAAACAAACCACTGCTATTGGTGGACGCGGTGACCACACCTGACCATTTACGCGGGGCGTTATCTTCTCTCATCGTGGAAGTTATCATTGGTCAACTTGTTCTTCACTTACATTACAAATTAATTTATTGCATATTTGATAAATAGAATTAATTAGCTGGAATGTCTATATTTACACATAATTTAACCTATCCAAAAAATTACTAACGACCATAAACATCGCGAAATAGTCAACAATTATATTTTTCCTTCATATTTTTACCTAAAGTGTTTCTCATCGACAAATATATAACCGTTAGTCGTTATTAATAACATGTTATCGATGGAAGACAACTTTTTTTGCTTTGAAAAGAAGGAGTGTAATTTATATAAAAGCTATATTTGCTTTTTGCTCGGTGACCCCGTGTAGAGCCGGGTTACAGGTCAAGGGTGCGCTACAGTATTCTGCTTGGCTCTGCTCTTTTCTCATAAGAAATAAAATTCATCTCTGTTTTTTATATACAAATTTAATTAGCTCGTTTAAATTAAATTGAAAAGTTTCGTCATCATAATACAATTTTTATGTGTCTGTTTTCAATGTTTTCATTATGTTTGTTTTTGAATTTTTGAGAAATGGCGTCTTTTATAAACATTTTATTTTTTTATAAATACATTCATTTCTTGATACTTATTTTATTACAATTTTAACACAAGTATATACTATATTAAATATTTGGCTAGAGCATCACACGGTTCTCTTATATTATACTGAATTTAATTGTCCCTTGTTTTATTATACCGTGTATATCTTAAAGGTGTATTATAGGAGATTAACATTGGAAATCAGTTTTTGGCGTTCTATTGCTCGGTGTTCTACCGGACAATAAAGATTGTGATATCATTTTTCTAAATGAAACGATGTAAAATACATTACAATTTAGTTGCAATTTGGTTCCGTAAATTAATTTTTAAACACTAAATAAATAGCTTGAAATAAATCAAAACAAAACAGTCATAGGTGACTACATTTATTTTCGATGAAAATTGAATAAATCAAAGAATTTTCAAAACTAAAATTAATTTACTGATCCTAATTACTACTAAATTGTAATGTGTGTTAAATCGTTTGATTCAGAAAAATGATATCTTTCGATTGGTACTACAATTATTGTTGTCCGGTAGAACACCAAGGAACAACACGCAAAAAACTGATTTTCCATGTTAATCTCCTATGTACACCTTTAAGACAGACACACGGTATATGAAGTCAGTAAATATATTTTTTCCGAAATCGATACTAAAGTACCTACACGAAATTACTAGGCGAAGTTAGCCAAAATAGGTAGTAGCTAAATTTAAACTTTACAAACTCTTATGTCAAACTTGAATTACAAATCTAAAATAATAAATTATTCTATAATTATTGGTGAATTTATTTATTATTTGCATGCAGAATACGTTTAAGAATATATACAAAATGAAATTATAACCAAATTTGACACTTTTTATTATCACAGCCAACCTCGTCGCAACAGATAGCTGACGTTTTACAAATACATATTGCTATTTATTTGTGTTTTTAATTAATAATTTTACGATTTCGGAAAAAAATATAATGTTTACCTCGGCACGAAAGTATTTTTTATTCCTCACATTCGTAATAAAAAATTATATAAATTCCATATTCGTAATAAAAATTATACTTTAGTGCATTGATATACAAATAACTATTTTCTGAAATCGATAGTAAAAAGTTCACGATATTACTACGTGAACAGTAGCTTAACCCCCTATTGCATGAATTATTATTTTTTTCAAATAATTGCTCAAAAACATTATTTTTTACAAAAGAAATATTATTATATTTAAAATAAGTGTGTTACATAAATATTTTTCCAAAAATAAAAAAAAAAAATATTTTTAGAGTTTTGTTCACTATTGGGAACATTATGAATAAATTCAACTTACAATAGAACTTTGGTCTATTGGGTCGTCTTCGCGTACTATACAAAATTGTTTGATAAACAACCTCTTCTAGGAAAACATCAGATAAAAAAAATTTTTGGAAATTTTGTAAAGGTGTATTTGGCTGTAATATATCAGCAGGTAGTAAACTGCTTCCTTCAAATTTTACATTTTATATCTCAGTTTCTGTAATTATCCTTTTTCCAGTAAAATTTGTTTTTTATGTTGGTCAAATTGGAACGAATAACCTAATTGGCAATTGACAAAGTGTATATAATGTTCCCAAATGTTACAACATGATTGCCATGAATGTAAACTGTATAAGAAAAGAAAAAAAAATTTTTAATTTTATGTTCCCATTCGGGAACAGTATGCAATAGAGGGTTAAGTTAAACTTTACAGACTCTTATGTAAAATAACAAACAAATTATTCTGTAATACTATTGGTGAATTTATGTATTATTTACCTTTGTCAATAATTTATCGAATTTAATGCAGATAACATGCAGACTACTTCTACGAACATATCAAAAATAATGAAAATTATAACCAAAGACACTTTAACAGTACTTTTGTTATCACAGCCATCCCCGTCGCAACAGCTACATACATACAGCTACACATACATAATGCTATTTATTTATGTTTTTAATTAATAATTTAACGATTTCTGAAAAAATATAATGTATACCTCGGCACTAATGTATTTTTTATTACTCATATGGTTTATTCGTAATAAAAAATTATACTTTAGTACCTACCATGATATACAAATAACTATTTACTAAATAAAATAAATTTTCTTTCATTAAAGACCATTACGAGTACAATACCAGAAGGAACAATGAATTTGGAATTTCATATATATATAATATTTTAATAAATTTCCTTAAAATATTATCAAATGCAAAACTTTACATAATTTCAGAGAGAAACTTAAGAAAAAATGTTTGTTAATTGATAAAAAATATATTTTTTTATTGTAATATTAATGTAATTATATTTTATAATGAGTACTAGCTTTTCCTTCTGATATATTATTATTATTATTGTGATAAATTCTGTGCGAGATGTGTTTGAAATTTTATTGCGACGCTTATCATAAAATATATCTATTTATTTTTGAAGATAATAAATAAAATATTACTATTATTACTATAAACCTATAGAATAGATGTTTCAGTTATTTAGTTTTTATGCATTTTTTAAAATTAAAAATGGTGTTTTCAAAATTTAGATAATTTTGTGTTGGTAAACTGAGGTCAGGCTTGAAAATTCAATTGTTTGAATTTAAAATACTCAACTTATTTTATTGAAAATGAGTTTGGACGTTTTATATTTTTTGATGTCATGAGATTTCATAAGTAGTAGCTTTGTTATAAACGCAAAGTAGAAAAAAATATTAATATTATGTGTCCTGTAAACTTCCATTGCCAATTTTGCAATCATGACCAAAACCATCTCGGTTCTGCGCGTTGTATAATAGAATTACCTAATTTTTATAAAGTTTCCGTACTTGATTTTATTTTGGTTCGTGAGTTATTGATCATACGGACAAATATCCATCCATTCTACCATCAGATATTGAGTAACTTTTTACCTAAAAAAATATCCTTTTATATGAAAGGGAGGAAATCATAGATTTTTTTAATACAAAAGTTTGTCTTCATTGAGAAACACAAGGATTTCTTTAAAAACTTTTTCACTTTTTCAAGTTTTGCAAAAATGGTGTTTCATTTCTGATACAATAGCATCAAAATTGGGGCATTTTAATGTCAGCTATTTTGAACCCGCTTTTTATATAGATAATTTTATTTATTATCCACCAATATTTGGAGTAATTTACCCCATTTCGCCCCCTGCTCTACACAGATGTCATTAATCAAAAGTTTAACACGAATTCAGTGGACCTGAAAACGTGTATTTCTTTGAAAATATCCCTATTTATTCCTTTAATTCCTTATACTGCGCAAAAAAAGGTATTACCTACAGATTCCTTCATTACAATGGCACCTACTCTTTCATTTACTTTGTATTTGCAATAGTATCAAAGCGTTGAACTTAAAATTCAATTTTAGCGCAAAATTTACATGAATACGTAACACAGGTGCTCCTACTTCGTATAGCTATACCTATTATGTGTGTTTGTACTGATAAGAATTGACATAAACGTCCAAGTACTTTTTACTTTTATATACATGGTATAAGGAAGTATACAAATCATAAGATAAATCGATGTAAAAGATTTCTACGAAAATAGGTATATGTTTTTAAGGTCTGACTTTGTTATGATTATTATTATATTTTATCGTGGGGTAAATAGCTCCGTGGTAACATGCCGGGCTGTGAATCGTGAGATCCTCAGTTCGAATCCCACTGCTGAGTTGCCAATTTAAATTTATGTTTTCTAACATCTTTGGGGGCTATGATCTGTGTAAGCAGAGTGCCACACCCATAATGGGTAAAAGGCATGATGATATATTTATTTATTTTTTTATTTATTATTATTATATTTGAGTGCACTAATTCATAATTGTTCCAGTTCTGCTACAGTTGATTTTGTTTATAATTTTTTAACCAGATGTAAAAGATTACTGGACAGTGCACACATAAAACAATAAATGCAGATCATTTGAAATATTGAATCAGCTGTGAAAAACAGTTTGAAATGACAGATTTTAGAATTAGTAGGTATTTAAATACAATTATTATTTTAGTTTTTTGGGAGGTATGTATTTCAAATTTTGGGAAAAACTAAATTTATATATGTTTAACAATATATTTTTTCTACGACCACTTAGAAATCTGTTCATTGAATGTTTGTTGTTGTTTAGGAAATTAGGTAAATTAGGTACATTGCATGGTGCAAAATGAATTTGTTTTGTATTTCAATACAGGTCATTTCATTGTAGTACAGGTGCCATTGCTAGGATACCTATTTAGAATTGTCAAATATTAGAATGGTGAAAGCGGGATAAATTTATTATTAAAAATAAATTAATTAGGACATAATGTCGTGGTCGTAGAAAAAGTATAGTGTACAACTCGCGTGGAATATCCATTTCATACTCGTATAATTTGCAGCATTCTACAAACTTTCATACTCGTAGGACATAAGTACCATTCCATGCTTCTTATACAATATACTATTACAGTCATAATTGCTATGAAATCAAATATGTATCAAGACTAATTTTATACATTTTAATTCAGATATAGTACCACACTAATTAACACAGTAGCGACACTCGTTGTCGGCACCTTTGATCTTTTTGTCGCATCAATCGATGACCTTGAGCCGAGCGGCCATATTGGCAGTTATGGTATACGGCGGTAAAGTTGAACAACTGTCAGTTGCAAATGAGATAAAATCTAAAAATATTATTTCACCTGCACTGTAAAAGTTCCAAAAATTTTTCATGAGACAAAAAATAAGTCTCTCTGTTTTGAACTCATTTTGTGAACTTAACATGAAAGAAATGCTGTAACATTTGACAGATATGACTGACACTGGCACTGATGTACTATACTCTCTTTTCTGTGGATACTATGATATCATTGAGCGGCCATCTTTCCGGTTGCGCACCACTGAAATATTGGGATCATGAAATATTGGAAATGTGTACTGTGAGTTTCAACTAAGATGTAACATTTTCTTTTCTGTCATTAACGTATTACTATGGATTCCAGTTATATACATTACCATACTGTTCTAGATAAAATGTAACATAGGCATATTTTAAATGAACTTGTCATCATACTTTAAAGACGTTTACTAATGAGGCAAGAATTCGAATGGTTTCGTGGTACAATTCTCGTTATATGTTTGCTAATTTATATCCTAAACGTCCTTGACCAAATTCTTCCACAATTTCGAGAAAATTTAGAAAATTTAAAAGAAATGGATGTGCAGTGACATTAATTTTATATTGAATACCTTATATTTTCATAAATTGTTTATTTTTAATTTTGCTATCCTCTACTAATTGAATTACGTTTTGTTTTAAATATATTGGCTGGTAGAGTGCGTACACGTTAACTTCAAGCCACCTAGCCTAACAAACTGATAGGCTTGGTGGCTTGAAGTTAACGTGTACGCACTCTACCACGAGCTTTGTTTTTGGGTGTTTTAAGAAAAGTGTTTTATCTGCTGTTCTAACGCTGAACAATATTCTAAAATTATTTTATAAATAAATATTACAAATAAAAGTGGTAGATAATATATCTCTTTTTAGATACATTTTTAATTTTGCATTTTTCCCAAATATTTTGTATCATTTGGTCATTACATGTGTATATCATTGAATTCAGAAAAAAATACTGATTCGAATAAGCAAATAAAAGAAGTAAGTTGCACCCCGCATTTTGAGAACCACTAGTCTAAAAAAATTCTTGTTTCGCTCATTTTAATTGTCTTATAATATAGAAATTGTTTGCTAATTTAACCGACCTCGTAGCTCTTATAGTTCTCGAAATAGCAATAGTGTACCACTTAAAATGAAGATTTTGTATATCTTTAAATACATTTTGTATGCTTCAATTGTGCAAAAAATTAAACTCGTATTAGCATCATGAACTTTAACTCTCTTTTTTTCGCATTAAATAAATTCTACTAAAAAGCTTTGGTATACTATGGTTTTATATTATCAGAAACGTCAGTTTTTCAAAAAAATTAACATATATTTATGCAAATATTAATTCACAAAAGAAAAATATAACAAACAAAAATTGAAATTACAAAATTATTATAAATCACACTTTTTTGTATTATAGAATGTTCTCGGCATACAAAATATCTATTTTTTTCTTGTCTTGTCAAAATTTTTCTGTCTGAACACTTATACTACAAGTTCTGCATGGCCCACGTTTTTGTTGATTTTGCCATTCTTCAGCAATGAAACATTTTTTTTATGCTGAAATTAGTGAGACAATTGTTGTAATAGTATATTACGTACCGTGAACTGTAAGTGATAGTTTTTAGGTCGAGAATGCAGTTTGGGATGTCGAGACCCGTAGGGTCGAGATTTCCTAAACATTCGAGACCTAAAAAATCACTTACAGTTCGAGGTTAGTAAGATATTTTTTGCAATACCTGCGTAAATATACGAAAAAGAAAAATAGGTATCAAAATTAACAGCTCTCAGATTGAGGTTAAAAATAAAATTTGAATGATATATATTTACTTACCGTCCACCGTGAACGGTAAGTTTCACTTACCATCCACCGTGGACGGTAAGTAAATGATGTAACCATGGAAACCGTTTGTGCAATAAAAGTTCCACTTACTGTGTTTAAATTTTCTTATTAATGGGTAACTTACAGTACAGGTATTGCAAAAAAAATGTAGGTTATGAAGTAAACAAAAATAGTTCATTAAAAAATAATCAAATAAAAATCACAACTATTTCAAAATTGAACCCCGTTGATCATTCGAAGGTTAAGGAATTACCGATACCAGAAAAAATAGGAAACTGAGTGAACTCTCTTTACCGCTTTTGGTATTTAATATACCATAATAGTGTTTAAAATTTTGAATCATCGTCCTCTTCGCACGCACGGCCCTGGTTTCGCGATAAGCCCTCAGTTGAAATAATAACTAGCGCATGCGTAACCTCCGTTACCTAGCTAGCGTCCACGTACTGGCGTACACTTTGCTGGAAGGTTGTCGGTTGTTGCCTGTTGCCGTTCTTGTTTCTGTTACGTTTATGTAATTGTTGATAAGGAAGTCTGCAGGCTAGCCGACCTGTATTGTTATTACATGCGGTGAATTTATTGTCATTGCGTGGGCAGAGGGTTTTTGCACCGGTTAAACTGGAACAACTTGTTAGGAGATATGAGAAATTGAAGTTTGCAGTTTTTTGGGGGGAGGTAGTTTTCAAGGTTAACGTAGACAGGAAATATATTTGTATAAATGTATAGTTCTCAAATTTACTGCGACGAACTGTAATTTATTGCTTTAGTTTTTTATTGGAGTATATTTATGTGGAGTGCTTGATGATCTTCCTACGTGCCTAGTCGTAAAATGACTCATACCTGTATGCTTATTAAAAAGCACGTGTATTAATGTGCTTATACCAGTATATACAGTCTGTTCCAAAATTTCAGTGCAATATTCAATGACAGATACTTTTCGCAAAAATAATTGCACTTTATAAGAAATACAGTTTTTAGTGCTCTTAAGCGTGCATTACATGTTTTTCTTTTCAAGTGATTTTAAAAGTTTTTTCTCGCGCACAAAGGCGTAAGTGTAAGGGTTTTACTCCAAAATCCCGAACCCTAAAATCCCGAATTCCCAAAATCCCGAATGTCTAAAATCCCGAATACCAAATGCCCAAAATCTCGAATTTGTTAGATACTAAGAAATAATTTATTGAATCTTCTGATTTTTCTCACTTTTCGTACAATATCATATTTCTACTTATATTAGTTTAATAATAATAATTTTTATATATTTACTTGACTTTAATTCTAAAGCTGGTTTATATTTATTTCATTTTTATTTTTTGTACTATTTAAAACATAAAAGTGAGTAAGAAATACTTATTCAATTATTAGCAGTTAGTAATCTTCATATTTCTCTCCCATATTAATTCATTAAAATGAAATTTGTTCACTGATTCAGATGGGGGTATTAAATCTCTTCAACTTTTATTTGAATCATTTTTTCTCTAAAATTATTATGGAAGCAGGGAATTGCATATGTATTATTTCACAAATGAAATGCTTATGATCGGTTGAGTAACTCACCAGCCTGTATAAATATTTCGAGAAAATAATTCAAATTAAAAAATCCCGGTATAATAACATAAAGAGATAGGAGTAACATGTGTTTACTTTCAAAAATGTTTAGGTATTAACGGCATAAAACATAAAATGGATAACCGTTATTTTTTTTATTTTTATTTACAAAAAAAAAACTATTGTACCTATATACCTTTGACAAATTATTTTGGAAATTACTCAAGTCTGTCACATGTAAACTTTTTTTATTTTATTTTATATGCATGCCAAATTTTAGTTTAATTTGATTTTTCCTGAAAGTTTATATTTTGCAATTGAGAAAAAGCACAAGAGACAGTAATTTATTTCAGTATGAAGAATAATCGGGAATTTGGGCATTCGGGATTTTGGGCGTTCGGGATTTTGAGATTCGAGATCTTGGGATTCGGGATTAAGCCGCTCCCAAGTGTAAGAGCGATAGATGAATCGAAAAAGCAATATGTGGCACTTTTTCTAAAAATTTCCTAAAAAAAATATGGCCGTACACTCGCGCGTTGCTGTTTTTACCGCATTACCATCTATTCGCATGTTTTGCAATAGGCGAATTAGCTATAAAATGTCATTTTAAAATTACTTGAAAAGAAAAACTTTATCGTATAATGCCCGCTTTAGTTTTTTATATGGCACAAATTTACAACTGTCAAAAGTCGTGATTTTTTACAATTTTTCTATTAAATATTTATTATAATTCGATTGATATATCGTGAAATATAAATATTTTGTTAATCAATTGAAATTTATTGCATGCATTTTTAAATTATGAACAAATTTTGTATTCATACTTTTGCTGTAAAGTGAATTGATAAAAAAAATATAAAACATAGCATTGTATTGTAATCCCTATTCGCTACATTTCAATTCAACGCTTATAGAAAAAAAAAAAAATTATAAGAAATTTTATCATTCAAATACAAACCTAATAGAAAAATATTAGTTTTAAATAAAAAAAAATATATTTCCTTTGTTTATTTAAATTGAATATATTTTCATTAGTTTCTAATAAATAAATATCGGAGATATCGGTCATTTTTTTTTATTAATATTATTTAATTTTATAATTAATTCAAATAAATTTATTAAAGTTAAGTAAATAGTGAATTAAATAAATAAATTTGTTTGTTTTAAATAAATTGCTTACACTTATTTTAAATAAATATTTTGCTGCTACTAATAAATTTATATTTCATTAAAATTTTTTTTTTCTAATGAATGAATTTATTTAAATTTACTAAATTTTTCTCTATGTGTACATGCGGTATAAATACTTTTATATTGACGAAACGTTGGGCATAAAATTAAGGAGGTTTCATTTTCATATCTTTGTTCAATTTTTAGTTATACTAAAAAAGGTGCAATATTTTCTACTTCATTTAGTACATACAAATTATAGAAAATATAATTTTCAAGGGAAACATTTTTTTGGCTACATTCATCTAATAAAATTTTTAGATTTGATTTTTGTTGAGGTCTTTTATTAAATAAAATAAAACAATTGGTTGGAGATACAGTCAATATAATTAAAATTAATTATGCACCGACGTTTCGAGTGTTAATCAGTCTTCTGCAAGGTGATCTTCAAAGAATCAAATAAATCACATTTACTCTTCCTGTTCAAAATAATAAAACACACTGAATATATAATTATATCCAGTCGAGAATATACCTACATCATGAATTCTTTCATTAAAGCTTTATACAATATAATTGATTGCAAATTAATAATTGTCGTGAAAAATACTACATCGAAAATTTCTGTATTTATATTAAAAAATTCAGAACAATATTGTATTATGTAATTTAGTTTTCAGATCAAAGTTAACAAAAATTTCTATTTCATCTATGCAGTGTTCAATTTACTTTATATAAATCTGTAGCGTATATAACCAGCACAACACTTCTGCGCAGCATGTAACTAACCTAACCTTACTTTTTAGAAACGGAGCTCTCCCCACCCGACCAACAATACGACCAGGGAAGTGGTTCGTACAGCCCTCAGGGGGCTGAACCCGGGGCGGGGCCTAATGCCGACCCCACCACCTCGCGACCGGCCACGCCCCTGGACTGCTTGTCATACGAACAGCACCCAGAGCAAGAACCATACCCACAAGCCATGCGGGCTGGAGACAGAGACTTTATGTTCTTGAACCGCATTGACGAGGTGAGTAGCGAATAGTTGGTGAAGTGATTGTAGTGAATTGTGATTAGTGGTGGGTTATACTCTACCTGGTTGATAGTGAGTTGAGGTTGGATTGTTTTTGACTTAGGTTTGTATGGTTCGAATTTTTTTAATTTCATAATTTGCTTTTTATTTTTATATTTCTATTTGTTTCAAACTAATAAACAACAGTACATACAAGCTAAAATTATAAAATCATAATGACAAATGGACAGGAAAAACCTAATAAATGTAAATATATCCAATCAAGTTCTAGAGCGAAAATTTGGACTATTTCGGAATTTGAACCCGGTACCATTAGGATACATGCCTAAAGCGCTAACCAGCTAAACAGATATAAATAAGAATGTTCTGGTTTCGATTCCAGTTTGTAAGAATAGGTATCATTTAGTAGATTTACAATTGCTGATTTGGAGAGTTGCAATTCAAACCTAGATCGTTTTTTACAATATTTATTCAGGTGTTTAAACCTAGTGTTTCAAACAGTGGTACCAACATCAGAGTAAATCATACTTATCTTTACAGGTTGGTATAGTTCAGCTGGATGCTAGATGCTAGAGAATGAAATTTGACGTTTTAATTATTTTATGATCTGTGGTTTCTTTTCATTGGTTTGCTCTATAAAAAAAGTTTGAATGTAATATAACCTGTACTATGTATTTTACTATGAAGAACTGTAATTGTATAAAACCGTAAATAATGTTTTTTTTCCTAGGTATAATAAACATATCCAGTCACGTGTTGGATATGAAAATTTTACAAACACATTAGCACGTTTGGCTCAAAATAAATGGGTCATTGTAGTACCTGTATAGATCTTTGTGTTGTTATTGGGAGATTTTATTTTACTGCAGTGATCCATCTATTTTAAACTAAATAAGCTAATGTTTTTTTGTAATTTTCAAATCCAAAATTTGCCTGGGTATCAGAAAATATACCCTTTGTCTTATGAAAAGATACCACTACCGTTAAATAATTTTATCGTCAGCTTTAATACTCTAGTTACACTATACCTGATATCAGTTATGACATTGAATGATTAGGATGTAATATGTTAGGCCGCAGGAATGTAATTGAAAAAATATTGGACTAGGTTTTCCAAACATGTATGATTATTATCTAATTGAAACGTAACGTTATGCTGGGTAAAAAGGGTGATATTTTTTTTATTTGAAGAGATGATTATTCGACTGCATGGAGAAGTGATGTGGAAAAATAATAATCAGGGATACAGTCAAAAGATCTTTATTTTCTACAACGCCGACGTTTCGACACCATTTGTGTCTTCTTCAAGGCTTTACACACAAATATAAATAGCTGTTATAAAGTCATAAATGTTCATTGAACATTACTTACAGTAGAAAAATGTATTTTTAACATTATCATATAACTTTTTCTACTGTAAATATTGCTCAATGAACATTTATGGCTTTAAAAAAGCGTTGACGTTGTAGAAAATAAAGATTTTTGACTGTATCCCCGATCATTATTTTTCTACAATTTTTTTTCCTATCATTTGTTTTACTTTGTCAGTTTTTAATTCCTGTTGGTTTTATATCCACTTTTATTTTCTTTAACCATGTTGATCTGGGTCTACCTCGTCTTTTTCTTCCTCCTGATCTCCATTCTACTACTGATGTATCATCTAAGCCGTCTAATTCTCTGTGACTTGATCTTTTTTTATGCCTTCTCCTTCCTACATTTATCGTTCTTATTATTTTTCATTCCATTATTCTTAAATCTTCTACATCTTTCCTATCATTGTAAAAGTGTCAGCAGCTTACATTGTTATTGTTCTTATTATCATACGGTAAACTGACAATAAAAGTACTGTCAAAAATTCTTCTTCAACAACATAGCAAGATATTTAGATTCGTTTAAGAATAGAGTAATACAACACCAACTTATTTTTCTCTCCAGGGCGGTCTGATCGAAGAACCCTCAAGTCACTCGCAATACCTGCAGCTCGACGGAGTCGCAGCGAGTCCCGGTGACGGCAGCAGCGACAGCTCAGCGGGACGCGGTGTCAACGGCAGTCCGGCACATCGCGCCACCGCGTACACCCACCTGGCGGCCCTTCAACCCGCTGGAGACGAGCGCGACGCCTACCAGGACATGGAACCGCCTTCGGCGCAGGCGCTCACAGCACTTGGAACCCATGTGACTTACAGCAACGTGGACCAGGGAGGCGGCAGCCCGCCCCAGGGCAACATGGCAAGGTTAGTGAGGAGAAAAATTATATCTGTTTACGATTTTGTTTAGAAATGAACCAAATAAACAAATTATAAATCAAACGAACATTGAGGAAACTAAGCAAATATAAAAATTGTAGTTTATATTTGCTGTATTAGTTAGGACAAAATGTTATAAATTCAGATAAACTCAGGAAATCGTTGTTCTTCTTGACACATTAATTGTGAGCTAAGTTGTTCTTAGGAAATTCACTTCTCCCTTTCCATTGCTGCACAATCAGTTGAGCAAGCTCAAAATGGTTTAGAATAGTTTAGAAATCAGCTGTAAGTTGTAGTAAACAAGTATACAGATATATTTACAAATAATATACTTTTAACATTTTCTATTTTTCATGTATAAACAGTATCTTAGATCAGAAAATAAGACAATAAATTTGACAGCTGTAACAGCAAATACTATCGGCAAAGATGGAAATGTTAAACTTGTTCTTTTGCACACATTACAATTTACTTTAACTCGACTTAGTTATGTAATGAGTTGAGTTTCAATTGGGTCAAAGAGAATACTGCTAGTATTTGTAATTATTTACTAAGATATGCTCAAAATACTTTATAGGCCTTCAAGTAAACTACCACTGCCGGTAGATGGTAGATGGATTGCTACTAAAATCTAATCGGCTCGTAATTTGAGCATTCTAAATAAGAAATTATAAAATGATATTGCTATTAGAATTAGAACCTTAATTCCTAAACAGTACAAAATATAGAAAAAGGTTTCAAATAAAAATTGTACCTAATATTATTCTACATCATTTTGATTCCAATAAAATATAATCTAACTCATTTATTTACTGAGATATGTCCCAAATACCTGATAGGCCTTCAAATAAACTAGCACTTCCGGTTAAAGGATTTCTCCAAAAATATAATCAGCTCGTAAAACGAACATGTAAAATCTAAATTTGAAATACGACAATTATCGTGGATGGAAAATCGTCACTCACACGCAGACGAATTCGTGAAAATAGTGAAATCGTTTTCTAAGAGCCCCAGAATGTGCTTATCCGTTGAAAACTCACTATCGAATATTTTGACCCATCACAATATCTCCCTTTACATAATTATATGCGCGGGAATCAAAATATATCGTACAGTTAATTACTGAGTAATTAGATAATTTATGTGCAACTGAAAATTTCAGTTAAATCAACTGAATACTTCAGTAATTTTACAGAATATGATAGTTAAATCGTTCTTTGCTTTATTATGACATAAAACGATATTAGGTTATGTTTTTGAAGTAAACAAATTATTATTGTGAAATGAAGTATTTCATTTTTATATTTTTAGCAAAAGAGGGAAACTAATTAATGTAAATTCAATACATTTTTAGAAAAAAATAAACGAAATATTGTTGCAAAACGTGGTTAACATATCAATTCCTTCGTAAATAACTCTTGATTGAACTAAGAACGTCAATCAATTCTTCCGAATTTTCAATTATTTCAACTAAGAAATGTCTGCTGCTCAACTGATACATTCACATGAAGTATTTAGTAAATACAACTGAAGTTCTCAGTTATTACGTTATTAGTATATAGCTGAATTTTTCAGTTCAATTGATTGAATAATACAGTAAGAGTAACTGATCTACTTTTCCTACCAAATTTTTCGTGACATTTTAATCGACTCGATTACTCTGCGTGCCGTAATTAGCTGTAAAGATAAAATTAATATTAAATAAATAGACCAATAAATAACTAAATATTCCTAACCAATTATTGAGAGCAAGTTGTGCCAAATTGATCCCATTTAAAAATTTATCAAACGATAACGAATTCAAAGGAATAATTTCTTTACGTAAAACAAAAACAACTTAATATTGACAACTAATTAAAAACAAACATCTCATTAATTTCAAATTTCGAGCAAAATGAGACCGGTACAAGAACCAGAATCACATTTAGAAACCATGAACTGAAACTTGTCCATGCAAGTTATTGTTGTAGGAAATTTGAGACAGATCCGACACAAACTAGCTTCACGCTAATAGGTTAACTTGAGTGTGTTTATGTATGTGTTCACTGCTCGGTGAGATAGTTTATAATCTACGTGATACATGATTGAAATTAACACATCGTAAAGTTTTATCATTATCAGGCCACTTAGTGGACAGTTAAATTGTTTTAATAAAATGGATTTGTCCTATTCATTTAAAAGTTTGTAATGTATGTTGTTTTATTAATACCATAAAATTAATAGGTATTACCATTGATTAAGGAATATATCACTTTGAACTCTACAGAAAATATTTAGCGCGATAGCACTTCTCCCAACAAATGGACAGATGTTATTTTAAGGGAATATTCCTTTTTCTGACAGTCATGTAAACAAGGACTAGTAATTTATTGAAACTCTGTACATTTTTAAGCGGTACAAAATATACAGAAAAAAATGAATTGGAACTTATTTCAACTGTGTTAATTGTAAAGTGTAAAAAATACTTGAAATTTCAGTCATACAGCATTTATTCTTCTTATATAACCGACGTTTCGGTTCACCTTCTTCAGGGTTGTGACGTTGTGAGATCTTACTACAGCACTGAAGAAGAAGAAGGTTTACTTGTAAAGCGAAACGTCAGTTATGTAAGAAGAATAAATGCTGTATGATTGAGATTTCAAGTATTTTTTACAATTTAGACAGAAAAAAGTTTGAAATACCAATTACACCTTGTTATACTATTTTCTGTATATTTTTCGTAGGACAAAATATACCGTAATAGTATATTCTACAACAAGTAATGGAATGGCACATATTCCACGCGAGCAAAAAGTTTGTAGTCCGAGCCGAAGGCGAGGGCTACGGTTTGCGACTGTGTCATTCCATTACTTGTTGTAGAATATACTATTACGGTATATTTTGTCCTACGAAAAATATACATAAAATAGTATAACAAGGTGTAATTCGTATTTCAATTATTTTTTTCTGTGGTGACACTGTCGATTATCGAACTGAGGATCTCATGATCCACAGTCCGATGTAATTATTTGAAATTAATTTATTGATATCTTTTGTTAGTCTGTTATAAATATTCTCTTATGGTGTAATTAAATTTTTCAAGAATGCTATACATTATTATTACTTTTTGACAATGAAAGTTGTGTTTTCATCACATAAAAACTTTATGTAAGTAACACTTTTTAACTATTTTCTTGGAGACTATTTATTTCAATAATGTAGATTTCTCGACTGGAATAAGTAAATGGAAGAATCAGTCAGTTTAATAAAATTCAATGGCACACCAGTGTTTCGACAATTAAGTATTCATCAAACATACAAAAAGAAACATTATTAATAAACAAGTAATATATTACATAATTGTTCATACTTAAAATTCCTCCAAGAAATTTAACTTTGTCATCTGTCAAAAATAATTTCTATGTAATATCTTATAATTAATAATATATAAATGAAAAATTATGTGTTCAATACGTATAATAAACATGAAAAGTTATCTAGTTGCATTGTTAGTTGTACAAATAACTATTTTAAATATATTCAGTAAATAAATACAGCCATGCCATTTACTCATGAATGCATGACACTGTATATAGCGCGTTTACCAGCTGTCAAATCACACAAATTAATTAGTGGTTACTTTGACGTGCGGTGTATCCACAGTCCGATGCGTTACTACAGAGTTATTTCCTTTCTTTTCTTAAAAGTAATTGTAAGTCTCCTGAATGCGACCCTGTTTATCATAATAGTTCTTATCGCTCGTCAGTGTCAGGGGCTTGATCAGTCAACAAAATCTGTAAACATGATCCTAGAGTATCAGTTTATCAAAACTGTAACACTGACTCGTTTTCGTTTAAATTTTTCTGTGTTGGTATGAAACAAGATCACTCATTTTTATTTTCTCAATATGTTTACAACAAAAAGTACACGTGCATAGAAACAGTGTTTTTATTACATTGTAATTATATCTTTGTTTAGTTAATTAATATTTAGTTGCCGTTTTGACTAAGTAGTTGTCTTCGAACAGTGTATTTTCCGTATTTCAAACCTTTATAAGGCGTTACAAAGTGGCATTTATTTATTTTTTATTTAAAAGGTATAAATAAAAACAATATGTTATAAATGTAGTTAAATTGTTAGTTAACTTGTTATATTAAAATTACAAAGCACGTGTCAATTGAAAAAAGTCTAGTCATAGTACAAGGTCATACTAAGTTTCTATAAAAAAATATATTGTACATACGAATAATATAACATTGAATTTTTTTTATTTATTTTTAAATTAAATACTATTTAATATAAAAATAGGAATGTGATTAGTACTTAAAACAAAGTTACTCAATATTTTAATTGAATTCTTTTCATACGTACATACATACATAACATCAAGCTATATCTCACTCAGTGGGGCAGCACAAACCCAGAAACATAATCAACCAGTAATCAATCTCCTCCTAACATACCTATCCTGGCACACCACTTTCGCTTCGTCTACATTCATAGTGCGATTTATACATGCTCGTCTATTCTTCACACTCGGAATCATTCGTTCATGCAACAAACCATCAATCATATCCATTCATTTAATCCTCGGACGCCCACGCAATCGTTCACCTTCAATCTCACCCACATATATTAGTTTCATCAAACTTTCATTCGACATTCGCCTAAGATGTCCAAACCACCTCAACTGACTCACTCCCACTTTTTTAACAACATTTTTTGAAATATAGTAATACTGTAACGCTAACTTGAAGACTTTTATGAAACAAAAAACGGTAGTAAGGCAGAATGATGTAGTAAGGCCACCCTTCTTTGTTTAACACTTGTACAATTGTACAAGAAAGACAGATGATCCAACAACTATTGCCCAAACGATATATCTTGACGAGTTTCAATATTCAACTTAAATGTACGAATATGATATAAAAGAAAAATTAATTATGTACAAAAAAATAATACTACAATGTCAGGTACGAAATGCAGATTTAAAAAATACTAACAAGTTATAAATATTAAAAGCAGAAACAAAGTGCTAGACAGGGGTGGGCAACCTTTTTTATAACAGGGGCCAGAATAAGATTTACATTTCGTACGCGGGCCGTAGTACTTATAATTTTTTAGTTGCTGCGTTACGACTTTCTATGTTATGACATGTGTTTAATTTAAACAAGACGAATTATATTGAAAATTAATCTTCTTTTTCTTTATGTGGGTACTAACCTAATTAAAAATTTTTGTTTTTGAAAATATTTATTTCTCCTAAAGATCTCGCGGGCCGGATTGGACATTTACGCGGGCCGGAGATGGCCCGCGGGCCGTAGGTTGCCCACCGCTGTGCTAGACTGTAAATATATTAAAAACGTCGGCTCAGTAGGATTCAGCTTTGTATTAAATAATAAGTTGTAAAATCACTATTTTACTTTCTAAGCTGTGCGGCATCTAAGTAAAAGTATATATTTGAGACGCATCATAGAAATAGTGGACCAAACTGCATTCCTTTAGTTCGTCAAGATACATCGCTCATCGTTCGAATATTAGTTCTCTTTCTTTCTGGGCTCGTATTTTCATTGTCAGTGAGTATTCCAGTATTACTATATTTCAGTGGTTCAATTAGGTTAGATTTTAGATTACTGATCATATAAAGGTTGATCATGAGATCCTCAGTTCGAATCCCACTGCAGACAGTTCTTATTTTAACTTTATCCCTGCGGTTCATCTTCTTTTACTTCTTTTATGGCCGTGATTTGACAGCTGGTAACCCCATGTCGCGCGTAAAAATATATCAATCTCTGTAACAATCTAGGATCTAACTCACGGTTTTATTTATTGCATTAAAAAATTTAATAAATCATCTTTTTTCAAAACAATACTGTTTCATTAATAAACGAATGATAAACCTCTTCTTGTTTCTTAATTACTTAACCAAGTTATTTACTCGACATACTCTTTTCTAAACTTGTCTATGTCTTGCGAAGTGACTTATAGCCACTTAAGCACAATGTCAAGATAAAAACTCAGTGAAAAATGGTACGCCACAAAAAACTAGCTTTCCTGTAGTAAAAATAGACACAGGTAGCGTAATGCCTTCGATTACATAGAGGTTTTCAATAATTATTAGATGTTATTTTGTTGATTTGTGTTAGAAACCTATTTACAAAAGTACGCAGAAACGGGTGATACGTATTTTATTACTTATTTAATTTCGTATGGGATTTCGTGGTAACGAATCGGATTGTGGATCATAAGATCCTTGGTTCAAGCCTCAAACCAGACAAATTTTCGAAATTTTTCATTAACCCTGTGGCTTCTCTACTACTACCATCCTCGTAGGCCGTGATTTGACGGCTGGTAACCGCACTTCACGCTCAAAAATATGTCATAATACCCGATAATACCTAGATCTGTTTTGAGCAGAGTGCCACACCTAGAAATGTGTATTTATTTAATTTTGTGTTTAAAGCATTTGGAGAAACGTTTTTGGGAAATGATTTTCATATGAAAATTGAAAAATTCGTAAGGAAGTTTAACAAAATCAAGTTAAATATACATTTTCCTTGAGAGTTCTCGAAGAAAATATTTGCGAAAGTTTTTCTAACATTTCAAGGGTAGTTTATATTTACTTTATTTTTTCTAGTTAGACACGTCCAAAGAAATATTTTACATCTTGGTGACACTGTTTGATGATTTTCTAAAACTCGAAAAAGGTTTAATGTTTGTAAAATGAAAAATATCCTTTATTTTGTTAAAAATAAATACACAAAATTGCAATAAAACATAACATTGCATTTTAAAAATCTTTTGCAAATATAATTAAAATAAAAATATCAATTGGAATAATTCGGGAATCGTTTGTGCTTTCTAAAACTTGACATCTATTTTCTCAACATTATTTAAAAAATATTGGGAAACAAAGATACTTTGAAAAAAGTATGATTTTACCTTTTTGTTTCATTACAGTGCAAACTTGTCATTGTGACACCTATAGCACCATCGCGTTTTTGAAATAAGCAGTTTAATTTAAGGTACTTTTGAGTTTTAAGAAGATTTTGGATCATATTTCGAAGTTCAATAGGATTATGTTTGATTTCTGCTCTTTCTTTTAAATGAATATTCACAAATATTATACATTTAAAGCATCAGTTGTTGCCCATTCTAGTAACGGTAAACTTACCTTAACAAATACAAAACTGATATAGGTACTCGTAAATAAATAACTATAATGATGATAGCATTCATGATTTTGAGTTCTTTGAATAAATTTTTTATTGACTCCAAGAATTAACGTTACATTATTTTCTATAATTTATTTTATTCAGTGTCCTATAGTCCAATAGTTCATTTTCTTTTCTTTGTTTTCATTAAACTACATGATGTCCCTAAATGCCTAATATTTACTCTCTTTTGCATAATCTGTGTCTTCTTTCATCGCCCACTACCCAATATTTATGGTTTCTTTCTTCATTTTCAGATGTTAAGACACATTTACCGAATTTCTCTATAGGTTTTAATGGAACATTTTGTCACCTCTTACCTCTTTAATAGTTACTGGCAGGTCCATTGTTCGCATTAATTTTGCGCGATCATCTCCTATCACACATCCGGTTATAATAATTCAAATTAGCAGATCGCGATTGCGAAACATTTTATGGAGGATTGTACCGTGTTGACCGTGACCTTGACGCAGGTCACGTCTCGTCCCGATAATTGCAAAATGCGTATGTATTTTTATAACATTTTTATAAGCAAGTTGAAAGGTTGAGACAATTACTACTGATAAACCAACATTCATCACTTTTCTTACGCTGGTTCTGATTTCTGACAACTTGGCTTGTTTATTTTGGAGTCGTAAGTGCTCTTAACGCCTTGTTTAAGGGCTTAATTAATGTTTTCGGGCGATAGATGGCTCATCAGCCAAGTTGTTGATGCTCTTATGTTTGTTTTGTTGCGTGGAGGGATGGTTGAATGTTGTAATCGCAAAGGAAACTTTGAATGTTGCGTATGACCGCATAGTTTCCTGTGGACTGTGTTTGGACGTCTTGTGGTCAAACTTGTCGGTTATTTCTTCTTATTTTGAAGGTTGACAGAAATATATTTTGTTGACATACATTTTCTACTTGACAAACAATTTGTTATGTGTTATAATTCGGTACTTACGTGTAAGAGTTATTTGAATTATAGTTTTCTAGAGTACACCATTACATTTGGTAATTTTTGAATATCACATTTATATTTACAAGTTTTAAAACAAATATAATATATTCTTACCCATACCAAAAATTAATTAAGTAAGTTGTCAAAAGAAATATATATATATATATATATATATATATATATATATATATATATATATATATAGAAAATGAAATGTAATTTGTTATGTATTATACATATATGCGATAGGTGCTTTACTTATATAACCAAAGAGTCAAAGTTTTAAACTCATACATTCATTATCGTGAAAATATAATTGCTTTAACGTAAGTAATCATTTTAAATAATTTAATAGTTCAAACAATTAAAATATGTGATAAAATTTTTGTAACCTTTTTTTACATATTTTATTAGAAAATATATTGACACGTGTAGTTTTGATGACAATGAATAATGAAGAGAACAATAAAAGAGAAAAAGAAGAATTCGAGATAAATATAGGTGTACGACAAAGAAATTCACTGTCAGCAACTTCGTTCAATTTAGCTTTAGAAATATGTAATGAGGAAAATAGAAATAATTGAATGTTGATGATATTGTAATCGTCACAAAAAAAAAAAAAAAAATAGAAAGATAATGAGAAAGATGTTACAGGAAATGTTACATAAAAAATATTGCTACTCGGAAAAACCGTTGGAAACAGAGAGATTCCAAATTTGAGCTAGTTGAAAAATTTAAATATTTTGGGATTATGCTAACAAGTAAATGAAATAGAGAAGCAAAAATCAAAGAAAAGATATTGGCAACAAATAATTACTAAAAATCAAGATTTTATCTAAAGATACAATAATGAGAATTGTACTGCTGAGACTGTGACAGTGACAAGATGCAGAAGATTTAAGAATTATCAAACGATAAATAATGAAGTCAATATTATGGCCAATAAAGGTACCAGAAAACGAATACAGAATAAGAATAAACTATTACCTAAATAGAACAAAAGTTGGAAGGAGAAGACATGGTGAAAAATATCAAGCAACAGTCAGATGGCTTGGACATATATGTAGAGCAAAGGAAAAGGGTGCAATTAAATCAGTAGTAGAATGGAGACCAAGAGAAAAAAATCTGTTGTGGGCACCACAATACCTCCCGCCATAGATTTCTTATCAAACAATGCAGGAATACGGACCACCAATATCAAGAAACACTCATCCCTTTAAAAAAATTTAGTTTTCAATTATTACACATGTCAAAAATGACATTTTTCAAACGTTATTTTGTTTTTTCAAAACGCACAATTAGCAGATTTAAATCAAAATATAATTTTTCGTTAACGTGTTGTACTTCGTAAATGGTGACAGTAAGAGAAAAATGTTTCAAACAACAATTGTAGACAATAATATTTGAAACATTATTCTAATATCAAATAATTTTCAGAGATATTTCAAAATAACTTGATAGGGCTTCAGGTAAACTAGTATCTACATAATTCCAGTTATTGGATTATCACCAAAAACTAATTAGCTCTTCTCAAGGGTATATAATTGATATTGTGAATATCCAATTCAGTAGATTTTGGGTAACTATAATGCCAGAGACAGACAGACACACATACAGACAACATCAGGAAACTAGTAAAATCGTATTCTAGGGACGCTAAAACGTGCTCATCCACTGAAAACTCACTACCGAATTATTAGCATGATTTTAGACGAGGTAGACCCAGATTAACTTGGCTAAAGCAAGTAGAAGAAGATTTAAAAGCAACAGGAATTAACAACTAACACAGTTGAAACAAAATATTCGAAGATATAGGGAAACCTAACTACAAGGATTTAAAGAAACTGAGATTCATTCCCTGCAACATAAAGATCTATAGAGCTTCATAAGAAGTGGCATTATCCCGTGGGAGTGTTAATTCATTAACATTAAAACTAGTTGAAAATATACCTCAGCAAAAGTATCTTTGGGTCCAACATAATCAAAATTCAAAACCCTGGCCAAGTTTGCTAAAATATTATTTAATCGAGACCAATCCTCTGATATTAATGGTATCTAAAGGATAAGAAATATTGACAGCTGAGTAATCGTGTTTGATCCTTGTTAATTGTACAGACAGACGATGAGAACTTCTCAAAATGAGACATAGGAATAGTCTTTAAGAATCCTTTGTTATTCTATCGTGCTAAATTATTCCAAGTGTCTCTTCAAGGAACACAATCTAACAAAAACAATGATCGATATTTGATGACAACGATTCCAGTGATGCTGATACAGTCCTCTTAAAACAAAACACTTTATAGGCGTCACAACATTCGCAGCGCGTTTTCGCTGCTTTGCTGTTTTGTCACTTGAGATTGCGGGGGTTGTGTGTACGTCTGGCGCCGTTGCTGCTGCTTGGGACCGGCATACGGATCCCACGGCTATCTAGATAAAGAAAACGATGCGCAAGCGCATACCGGGCAAGAAATACATCACCGAGTGTGTGTGTGTGGTGGTAATGTGATATGGCATTGTGTAATGTGTGGCAAAGTGTGAAATGTTGCACTGGTCTTGTTTTTCATTTAGTTTGAATCTAACTTGGTATACACCTATATACTAAAATAATTTTTGTATTTTTTTCGCTTCCTGACTGTCTAAATAATGATGTTTATTTCAAATGTAGAAATAATCATGTATCCAAGACGGGAACGCATACACTTCTCGATAAAATATTTCACGAAAATGGTACTACATTTCGCGAATTGCTTGGATATTACAAACCTCGAAAATATATTTCTCGAATATTACGATTGTTACAGATCTTGAAAATATATTTTTCTTCAAACGTCATAAAAGTACGTTGTTGTGTATATTTGTATTCAACAAGCAGAAGTTCAATATTATCGCCTCCGGCGTAAAAGTGTTTCCTTGGCAACACATTTACTCCGGCGGCGGACAAAGTAAAATATCATGCAAAATAGTAAGGTTGTAATTTAATAATTTGACAGTTAAGAATAAAACAAATAAACAAAAATAACATATTCTGTGGCAACTAGAAATATTGGATACAGTAGAATATTTTATGAAGTTTTGAGCATGTAATTGTCCGACTCGCTTCGCTCGTCGTTCAAACTTACATGCTCAGCACCCAAAGTATCACATTTACTCCTAATAACACAATATACTATTGTCGAAAGCGAACAATACCAAATGTTGTATAGTAATCATTGCTCACTAGATGGAATTACGACATTTGGTATTGTTTACTGTCAACAAATGTGTTTTTTTTTTTTCGAGATTTGTAACATTCGACATTTGTAATATTCGAGAAATGTATTATCGAGGTTTGTAATCTCCAAGCGATTCGACAAATGTATTTTCGGGATTTGTAACATTCTTCATTTGTAATATTTCCAACATTCGACATTTGTTGTACATACATTTGGTAGTGAAGTAAATATTGAGAATTAAAGGCATAGCATTTTTACTAGTTATACTTGCTGCTAATATTCTATTTTGTTAAATAACGTTTTTCCCGGTTGTATATACAATATTGTATATAACACGTGCGTAAAGTGTAGCAAATAATGACGAACTTTACTCACTTGATATATAAACTAGTATTGTTGAAAAGTCACAAACGAAAAATAATTATTTAAATGAAATCTTCTGGTGTCCATTGGTGGGGTATGTATTGCTTAGGTTGCAATGGACAGTGATTTTGTTCTAATATTATATGAAAACTGAAAAAGGAAATATCACCTAAGAATAGAAATAGTCGATATAATACAAATAAACATATTCGTTATATAGCTTCTGCAATTATGTTTAAAATAGTTCTTCTGATAGATAAAAAGTAAAAAGTAAAAGTACAATGTTGAAACTTTGCCGCCGCTTTTCATTATAACTCAATATGCACAATATGATAATTGTTGTCTTTTATCGTTATGCTTTTTGGTATCATTGTAGTTTATACCATTTATTTACGTTCATGATTGTGTTAAATTTATTCCTTTTCATGTTCTATTATCCAATTAGGTGTTCCTTTACTTAACAAGCATTTTAAATTATATAAATTATTACGTTTATTTGTATAATCCTTAATTTTTGTAAGAAATTCCAAAGAAACTTCAACATGCGATCACGCTATCAACCCTTTTCCAAACATCAAAACCACCATAACCGAATGAACCAGTTGTGATCTTTAAACCAGAACTGTGCCCCATACAGCACACTCTCCTTCTGGAATGTTGTGTATTGTATTATCACGTACGTTTCACAGTCAAGGTCGCCATTAGTTCTCGATTCACTTGCAGTAGCTAAGCTGCGGCTGATGAGTCTAGCGATAATCTTCAAAATTGAGGTGTCACCAACTAATGTGTTTGTCCTTCTGTCTGTCTGTTTGTCTGCCGAGTCTATTGACTGCCTATTGTTTTGTTTCGATTGACGTATCGTTGTTTGTACTTCAAACTAACGAATTGCACGTTTGGGAGTTTGATGAACTTGCCTAAGTAGTTATTGGTTTCCAATAAAGTTCAAAGGCCTTTATTTGATTGGGTGGTCATTAAGGAATATTTGGAAATGGGCTTCTGTTTTTTTCGTGATTACCAGGAATCTGAACTATTTTTGTTCTTGGAATATTTAAGCTTGCACAACACAAATTTTCTTTGCTTGCAGCCAACATATTTTAAATTACCAAAGCAATTAACTTCTAGTTTCGAGTATCTTCCGCAGATAATTTTATTCAATTTTTAAATTGACAGCATTGCAATTTTAACATATCAAACATTAAAGTGTAATAATTGATTCTTATTATTTGTACCCTTTTTAGTTAAAATAATCGAGGAGCGTTTGACAGTTAATAGGTATATAATTGGTCAACTACAAGCTTACTCACTCTTTAATAAGATTTTCTTATCAAATTTCTGAACTGATCAGTATTAAAAAAAAAGAACGTTTGTTTGATAAAATCTGATATAGTGACTTACCGAAAAATATTAAATTTAAATTGAAAAAAAAATCGATTCAAAAATTTATTCGTTATCAATTTTTAGTTGAACAATTAAGATCAATAAATAATTCTTATCACTTGAACATCAGTGTTTTTAATAAAATTTTTGAATCGCGAACTTTGGAAGTAATAATTTGCAAAAACACAAAATTTTAAAAAAATCTTCAACTTTAGTGCTATTACCCTCGAATATTTAAATGAATTTCGATTTATCGTGACTAATCTACTTAGACTAACTTCGCTTCTAAATTGTATTAACTATAGATAACACTAAGTTAATCATCTATAATCGTCTTACGATAAATGCCTCTTTATAGCTAATAATTCCATATTACTTTTATTTTATTCGGGCTTTTTCTCTAAAATGTTGCTGCCATAACAACTTGTTAATTGTAACAAAAAAATATTCGTTTTTTTTCTTGACAGCTTATGAAATATTCAATAGTTATATCACGAGTGCTAAGAATTTAATCGATTAAATTTGACATGTCTTGCTTATGCAAAAAATTTTGCTTAAAAAGTGTTTGAGTACATAATAATTTGAAAAAATCCCGAGACCGCAGGTCGAGGGGTTTTATCTTAAATTATTATGTACGATAACACTTTTTTAAAAGCAAAATTTTTTAAATAAGCTAGACATCAAATTTAATCGATTCAATTCTTTAGCACGAGGGGTATATGTCAAGATTATTTCATGAATTTATAGCATAAACTTCAATATTTGCCGAAGAATTTGAACTAAAACGTTGATTTTGACACATTTTCAAATAAATAAATCGGTACACTCATAAACAAAAAGCACCATAAAATTATGTTGTTGTAGTGTAACTATAGCAAATTGATTGTTTTTCTTTTTATTTGTCAAATAAATGTCAAAAATTTGTAAATAAAAATAGCTTGAATTGAATAATTCAGCATGTTTAAAGATATAGAATACCAGTAAAGGTAAAGAACATGCAAGTATCTTGCTTCTGCAACTAATTATCCGGCTAAATATGCTTTCAAAATGTCCAAAATTTGCATTTAAAAGCTAGCTTCAATTTAATCGCGAATAAACAGCATGGTGCTGTTTATTCACTTATCTAAAATGCACAACAATGGAAAATGAGACATTCTGATTGGTCAAATTTGTAATGAGTGAAATAATCAATAGTTATATCACGAGTGCTAAGAATTTAATCGAATAAATTTGACATGTCTAGCTTATGCAAAAAATTTTGCTTAAAAAGTGTTTGAGTACATAAAAATTTGAAAAAATCCCGAGACCGCAGGTCGAGGGGTTTTATCTTAAATTATTATGTACGATAACACTTTTTTAAAAGCAACATTTTTTAAATAAGCTAGACATCAAATTTAATCGATTAAATTCTTTAGCACGAGGGGTATATGTCAAGATTATTTCATGAATTTATAGCATAAACTTCAATATTTGCCGAAGAAATTGAACTAAAACGTTGATTTTGACACATTTTCACATAAATAATTCGGTACACTCATAAACAAAAAGCACCGTAAAATTATGTTGTTGTAGTGTAACTATAGCAAATTGATTGTTTTTCTTTTTATTTGTCAAATAAATGTCAAAAATTTGTAAATAAAAATAGCTTGAATTGAATAATTCAGCATGTTTAAAGATATAGAATACCAGTAAAACTAAAAAACATGTATGTATCTTGCTTCTGCAACTAATTATCCAGCTAAATATGCCTCCAAAATATTAAAAATTTGCATATAAAAGCTAGCTTCAATTTACTCGCGAATAAACAGCATGGTGCTGTTTATTCACTTATCTAAAATGCACAACAATGGAAAATGAGACATTCTGATTGGTCAAATTTGTAATGAGTGAAATAATCTCTATTAAACATGAAGTTTCGATGCGATTTTGTCTTCACTAGCAAGTTGCTACGATAATAACTACGTTAGAGAATAGGGCCAATTTACAAATAAAGTAAAAATTGTGACTAACGAAAATTCTATACCACTGTTTCCTTTCTTTTACCTTGTCTTCTAGAAACCATAAACCTACTCCAAGAACCTTCCGTCTAACTTATAGTTTCCATTTCAACCTTTTAAACCCTTTTTAAATGATAACAACCAACAACCAACATTACAAAAATATTTCGAAACGTTAGCAAGCGTACAAAAAGCCTGAAACACCTTTGCGTTATCGCTGGCACGAGCCCATGGACATTAGCCGATAACACCCGCATTGCTTGCGTCACCCACCGGTAAAACACCACTGCCGCACGTGCGACACGTGGTTGTGGTGGCTACTGGCTTGTGGCTCGTGGTTCCAGTGGGTGGTTGAGACAGATGGTTGAGGGTGAAGCGGAAAAGAAGTCGAGGAAGAAGGAATGGCACGTGTGCAAGAAGCTACCGGAACGAACATGGAAGTTCCTTCCGATTACAGTCAAAGGGTTTTAATTCTTTTAAGTGTAGGAACTATTAAAATTGTTTGAGGTGCATATTTATTACATATGCTTGGAGGTAACAAAAACGAATTTTTTTTAGTTGTACTTAAGCAGTTATTATTAGCTAAGCAAATTGTGGAAACCTTTCTACGAATAAAATTGACTCCTGTGACTTATTTTCTACTAACTTCTGTGCAGAAATAGGTAAATGGGGCAACGATTTATTCATTTATTTTATTTTATATGAGATGTCGAGCTACAGAGAACTTTGGCTATACTCTATTAACAGAACTACAAATTTCTATCGCAGACATATTTACTTTTTGATTATTGATATTAAATATGCAATTTTTTTGACAACTAAAATGTTACTTTTACTGTCCAAGCAGTAAAAATATTTTGATCTATGATCGTTGTTAAAAGTAACCCTTTTAACAGTTGCTTAGCAAGTTAAAAGTGTCTCTTTCTGACACTAGTGTTAAAAGTAACATAGTAACGTGTTAAAACTGATTTTATTGTTACTTTTAACACATTGATAACGATTTGTATCAATAAACCAACAAATATAACCCTACCTGTCAAAATATCATTCTACATTTTTTAGTATTTACTAATACACTAGAATGATCGAAGATAAAATTTTGTATGATATACGCGTTAAAAGTGATTTATTTCGTTCGTGGGGTTGTTTCATTCGGCTTCGCCTCATTTCTCAAACGTCCCCACTTACACACAAAATGTTACTTTTAACACTTATATCATAAATAACTATTGTTGCCTATTGTTTCTATCGTGATGGTGAAAGAATTTGCATCTTTCAAATATACCTACACGTGTATCCTACATCCTTTGAATTAAATAATTTAAATCAAGCTGAACCATATTCATCACTTTTCATTTTATATAATAAATTGATTAGGAATTTCCACAAAGCAACGGAATTAAATTTTATGAAAATATAACTAGCAAATTTATTTTTGCAAAGCAACCACTTAACAAACCCATAACAACATAATTTGATGGCGATAACTTTCCAAATAGGAATTAAAAATAATCACTAAATTAATATTAATTCCAAATCGCCAAAAATGTTAGTGAAGAAGGAATCACAGGGGTAAAGTTAAAACGGTAACGATTATATGTGCACTGAACAGTTGTTGATACACCTGTTTTGCAATCGAGTGGTCTTGGTTTCAAATCTTATTCCCTTCAACTTACAACTAAACATACGCCTGCATCCTAATAGCTTGGGTTCTAATATAGAGAATTGGGAAATACTTACCGTTTTGCAAAATATTAAATACTTATTTGCATAATTACTTAATCCGTATGTCTTTCTATCCTATGGTATAAGCGTAAAAATAACCAAATTATAATCGCTTCGCTCGATTAATGACGTTAATCAAATGCATTATTAATCGTTTAACCTCTCTTACATTGAGAAAATAAAAACAAAAATTATTTCAACAAATTTACAAGCTTAGCAAATTAATTTCCAATTATGTGTGGAATATATTATAAATACGTCATAAGAACACAAGCTCCAACTTTACTAAAGGAGCTAAACGACGATATTAATTACTCTCGAATTTTCTACCCTAACCTTACATAACGGTCTACCAATTTCACTACGTCTCGTTGTTCACTGCCTCGGGAATTCGAATTTAACTCTGTACTCTATTTATAAAGATTTATAGGTCTCGGTTTATATCCTGGCGTCCTCCGAAATTTGTTTCTTAAGGTATATAATCAATTGAGAAGTATTTACTTTAAGAAGATGTATCTTTTTATCTTCAAAGGCAAATGAACTATCATTGTACAGGAGGCAATTTGTTTAATATTTTGGTTAAAAGTTGAATAATACTTATTTATAAATGTCGTTCTTTCACCCGAAGATACTTGATCGTGAATTTTATTTAATTTTTCTAAGACCGAACACACCAAGTAGGGATAGAGCAGTCAGCGACCCAGCAAGGTCGCACACTTGATTAAAACGTGACAATTATTAAACCACTGATATCTATCATGAATTACAGCTGTACTTGGTTTTACACTTTACATATAAATATAACACAACAGAAGTTTATTTAACGTGTTTGTAGTTTGTTAAGCATTACGAGCACCTATACTTACTTTGGAAACTAAATTGGAAAAGTATTGACATTCTAAGCAAGAATTCAAGATGTAGAATTGTAGACTATGCTTGTAAGTGTTACATGTTTACCCTATTCGTCTACTTTGGGAGCTAAATTAATTTTCTAGCAATACAACGAATTCTAAACAATATTTGCATTAGTGTCAATAGTTCTAGATTTTGTGATGTGGGCATATAGATGATCTTTATTTAACAGTTCTAAACATTACCTGAAATTTAGCGAGACAAAAAGATCAGAAAAGAAAATCGCATTTATGACTCTTTGCTTGAAACAATACACAGTATTCCACACTAATCATTAAAACATTCACTGCAGCCTTAAATTCCATAATTTGTATTGAAATATATTCCATTTATACTTGAAGTCGACCATTTCCATAGGGACATGATCCCAGGAATATGTTTCTATGCATGGTCATCTCCTTAATGTCTCTTGGTCTGAATATTCATTTTTAATCATTTTCAGAACTTCTGATCATAAATAGTTACTTCAATAGATTTAGTATAATGTTGTTCTAGCCTCCACGGAAAATTAGAGCTTCTTAAAATTAAGGCATAAGACAGTTTCCAGAACCACAATTGAAGTTATTTAGTAACACAACTTGTAGTTATAATGATTTGATTCCCAATGCACCTGTTCACTGAAAAATGACATCGCCCACACGTAATGGGTGATACAGTACCCTGGATGTTGGGTAAAATACGGTTCACTGAAACCTACAGTATTGTAATAAAACGATTAAACGGCACGCAAGTACATTTACAAAGAACTTTAAATTTTTCCTCAATGAGACAGTTTAAATAACAAAATTACTCATCGGTTTCAGTAGGTACTTGAACTATCGTTAGTTATTATAAATAGATTTTTATATATGGGAAAGATATGAATGCTAACGGGATTCTTTAATAATATAATAATAATAATAATAATAATAAGCTGATACAATTCATTATGAAATTGCAGCTGTTCTGCAGCCCTGCATAAATCGAAAATTCATTTATTAAGGTGGATTAGGCCTTATTTTCTTGAGGTCTTCACATTGCTTCATGCTTCTTTGCCTTTTCCACTATTTTTATCTATTTCTTCCTGTCTGTCATTTGCTTTTTCCATTGCTTTATCTTCATTTTCCTGATGTCTTCTTCTACTTGTTCTTTCCATCAATTTTTAGGTCTTCCTCTATTTCTGCCATACCTTGGATTCCAATTATCTTCCTTATTCCTGCATTATTTTCTCTTCTATATATGTGTTCCATCCATCTTATTCTCATTGCTCTAATAATACGCACTATATTTTCGTTTTCCATTATCTCGTTGATTTCATGGTTCTTCAATTGTCTTGCATTCATTTTCATTTATCTTCTTCGGCCCCATTATTGCTCTTGTAATTCTTCTTGCTTTAATACAGATTAATTTCCAGGTAATTTTACGCTGAAAATTAAATATTAATTTGTTAAATAATAAGTTCAGGTAGATAATGTCTTTCGCAAATGACATTTAAATTGGAAATTTCAACCCAGGTTAAATTCTTTATAATTGAACAATTATAATTCAGTAATATAAGGATAATAAGTATAATATTTACTTAGTCTGTACTTGTGAAATCCGAATTATATAATATTTTTGAAAATGTATTGTAAAATCTGGAATAACTTTTCTTTCAATCCAACGCAAAACTTTGGAAGTATACTATTAAACATGCAGCAATCTGCGATATAAGCATTGAAAGGTTCTTGTATCTTTTAATATGAGGGCTGATTAATCGTTTTTTTTTATTATGATCCTTTGGATTTTGGTGATACGTAAACGTAAATCATCTTGTTAATAACAACGTGTTTGTATAACCAATGAGGTATGTAATTCGTTTCTTACGTTGCCTATGG
The DNA here is from genome assembly GCA_963942605.1 of Poecilus cupreus. Taxonomy (NCBI): domain Eukaryota; kingdom Metazoa; phylum Arthropoda; class Insecta; order Coleoptera; family Carabidae; genus Poecilus; species Poecilus cupreus. The sequence continues at coordinate 15,523,986 of OZ012719.1, read as the reverse complement.
TAACCGTGAGATATGAAAGTGTTTGTACAATATACTGTATTTCTGTAGCAACAACAAGAATGCACAAAATTTTGTACTTATGACACTACATGAAAAAAGTACCGTAGAACTATTCGGTATGTTAAGGATGTAAGACACATTTTCTGAAAATCTTATAACAATTAAGAAACTAAATTTACTAAGCTATTTACAAAAAATATTACTAAATTTTCAGAAAATGCTTCTTACATCCCCAGTGTCCCAGTAAATTCTAGGTCATAGAATAATTAAATTAGAGCACTTTTACTGTGTAAAGAACTGAACCAAAAGCATTGAACATCCTTGAATTTAGCACGAGTGTACATCCAATAATCAGTTTCTTTCACCGCGTATTCCAATTACATAACATAGAACAGCATGTAAACAACCATTAACAATCAATACATTTGAACCCTTTTCAGCAACTATAAAATCCGCGAGATATTCCAAACAAATTACTAGAATTAACTTCCAGAAACTCTCAACTCTCGCTGAAATCAACCGAATTCACACAGTCGATCAATCTCCGCCAAATAACTATGTTTAACGTGCGTTAGAACCCAGATGAAAGCGTCGCCGATACCGAACTGTGTCACTCGCTGTTAATTGAAAAACGTGGTTAAGTCATAGCGGTGTGCACTTAGCGGGGAATTTGCTGGAAATGATGTTGGACACGATGGGCGCAATTACGCGGCACGGGCTAAGAGCTAACGCTTCCTGTTTGTTAGCTTTTTTGCTGTTGATGTTTGATGTGTACTGTGTCCGATGATGTTTGCGTAAACTGTTGTATAATACGCAAAGACATTGTTTTTTATGTTCAAGAGGAATTATTCATGCATAAACAAATGATGCAGTAAATTGTATTATTTGGATGTTATCTGTTGTTGTTGTCATAAACATGCTTTATAGAGTGATTTTAAAGGGCAGCTTATCTGTTTCATGCATTTAAAAATGATCTGAAACGAATTTTTATAGGTTAGTATTGTCAGGAAAAATATGAGCAATATTAATTATACAATAAAGCAATCAAAATACAAATGGACTATTACCGAAGTTAATTATCTAACTCCATGGTTAATCACATTATAAATTACGGAAAATATTGATTTTTACTTCATTATTCAAACCTGTATAAGTTCAATAAAACGTATTAATCTAATTATTAATTATTGGAAAAATTTTCGCGCTGTTAATGTTTACTTACTCGTAAATATGGGTAATTTAAAATTTTAATGGGTTGGCCATCTCCAACGACGTGTCTTTTTGAATTGAACCATGAATGTGGATGAGGCGAAATTGGTGTGTTATTTTTTAGGATTTGTCTTACCTCACTGTGTGTGGTGAACTAACAAAATATGTAGAATGTGGTGTCATAGTGCACTTTTAATGGTTTTGGCGATCTCGAACGAATGTTGAATGAAGTATAGTGAAACTAATATATGCGAACAAGATTGAGGATGAAGGAATGTATATTCGTCTGAGGAATAAGTGGTTAGGTATGATTGATGATTAGTTAGCGTGAACGAATTATTCCGAGTGTGAAGAATAAACGTGTATGTATGAATTGAACCATGACTGTGGATGAGGCGAAAGTGCTGTGCCATCTTTTAGGGTTTGTGCTACCTCACTGTGTGTGGTAAAATAACAAAATGTGTAGATTGTGGTGTTAGCCATCTTGACCATAGTGCACTTTTAACATATTGTTGTTTAATAATATAATTGCCAACACTACACTTTATGCAATTAGTCTATTAAGTTCACTTTTAGAATTTGCTATAAATCTCCTCATTCATCTTTCAAATTGTGTCTATACTTTAGTTATAAAGTCTAGAATAAATCTTAATCGAAACTAACGATTTGGAATGAAAAATAAATGAATAGATAGTTAATTTCCGAATATAACCAAAAAAATTTAGATAAATAAATATACTACCACCTCAGTACCGTAAAGGTAGGCCATCTTGCTTTGTATACCAAGGGTTCTGGGTTTAAATACTGATTATTTCTCGTTTGTATTGTTTTAACAATAAATACTTAAAAAAATTAATTTATCCCATAAGCTTTCAAGTTAAAATGAAAAAATCTGTATACATAACTAAATTGTCATCATCAGTAGAAAAAAAAGGGAGAAACAACCAAGATTACACCACTTGTAGACCAAGCCTGAGGGGGTAAATTTAATTTTAAGGTTGTTCTTATCAAAATTTTAAAATTTTACAATTTATTGTAATAAATACTATATTCAACACAGTCATAGAGAAGAACCAAAACGATTTACCTTTGTGCCCTGTCATCAAAAATCGTTTATGTATTGTTCATTCATCACTGCAAAACAAAAAGGGTTTAAGAATATTGTCCACGTTCTATGTATTCTTTTTGTACGTGAATTATTAGAAAATAATAAACTACCTATTAAGACAACAAAAGGCTGTAAATAGCTTTTAACTTTACCCCTGGGGTTCCCCTCTATTAACCATCTTTGGAGGGCTAACAGCACTTCACGCGCAAAATATACTGCTCCACAAAAAAAGTGACAAACTTTTTTCATATTTTTGTTAAAAGTTCCATTTTTTACTTTAGTTTATGTGTATTAAGCAAAATCTATTTGTTCCTTGATTATTACACTTTCATTTTATTGTCTTTAAACTTCCACAAAATATTATCAACCATTACATTAAAATTTAAAGGCAATCGTAAAAAAAGTATCCATTTTTTTTGTTCATCAGTATATGAATTGCAACGTAGAATACATAAATTTCAATGCTATTATTTTAATATTGCAGATTCTGTTTATCTATTCACTATTCAGAAAGCAAAAGTGAAAATACTAAAGTTGTTCAGAATTTAAAAATGTACACACTAAGACCCATTTAGTTACCAAATATCAGTATTTCACGATATATCAATCAAACTAAAATTTATGTTTATTAGAAAAAAATACAACCATGGAAAATTAAACAAAAACGAAAAATATTTGACATAAAACAGATTTAGATTTATTTATTACAGTGTTTTCTATAGAATGGGCCTTTCCTTGCATTTTTAAATTCAGATAATCTGCTGTAAAGTGAATAGATAAAAAACTACAGCAATATAAAAAAAAATAGCAGGCTACATGTCATTTCTTCACCCGGTATATTACTTACTATGATTTGCAAAAGCAGAGTGCCACACTAAAAATTGGTAAATGGCGAAAAGGCGTGATGATATATTGATTTATTTTAAAAGTCAGTTTAGTTTATGGAAATGAAATCGCTGAAAAACTTTGTAATATTCTAACACAAATAAATAAATATATCATCACGCCATTTACCCATTTCTGGATGTGGCACTCTGCTCAAAGCAGATCTATTATAAAAAAATATATCATCACATCTTTTACCCATTGTGGGTGTGGCAGATCTCGGTAAGTGGTATATTTTTGCGTATGAAGTGCGGTTACCAGCCGTCAAATCATAGCCCCCAAAGATCTTAGTGGAGGGGGAACCACAGGGGTAAATTTAAATTGGCAACTGTCGGCTGTGGGATTCGAACTGGGGGTAATTTTCTGTTCTGACTCTGACACACACTCTAAAATGCTTTAATATTTGGATTATCAGAAAATTTTCGAGACTAAATCGTCGTTAGATATCGTTATATAGTCCGTTGTAAAACTGACAAAGTCAGAATTGATTAGTAAGAATTGATTTAGAGGATAATTGTTTATGAAAAATTGTCAGAATTGTTGGTCAGTATTATATAGCTGAATGCTGTAATAGTGTTTAATAATAATCATACGTTTTAATAGGCTTATAACTTCTTAATAGTTATTTAGTGTTATCCTAAAAAAAGGCAAAATGCGACCTCCCAACCCCCCCCCCCCTAATATTTTCTAGATCCGCCCTTGAATGTTAGATATTCATATGTTCTAGTACATTTTACAGAAGGTGTAATTTAACTATCAGTAGCATTTTTTTTCTTCATTATTTAGCGCGAAAATTTTAGGATTATAATTACAAATATAATTGCTTTCTTCCGCGAATAAATCCAATCAATGTCTAACACAAATAAACGCTTCCTCCAGTTCGATTTCTTTGGTACGTGTCGCAGAGAATGACATCAGTAGCAAGTGTAGCTGTTGCACATAAGCGCACGATCCACCAAGCCGTGAAGTTGATGACGTAGCCGAGCCGGTCACGTGACAACGAAGGCCAGTCTCAAGCGTCGTTTGTTTTAAGTAAGACGTCGCGCAACTATAACAATTAGTCCATTGATGACTGCCGTGTCTTGAATTCGCGCGGTGGACAATGATAAGTTCAAGTTAGTTGTCAGTTTCTTCTCAAAGTGTCGTGTTTGTTTTTCGGTGTGTATCGACGATCCAAGTTGTTTATGGTGCTTTGGTTTTATTTTGTTTTGCGGTTGTTGGTTGTTTGCTGTCTTATCAGGGTTTGTCATGCATTATTCATTTTTTTGTAGTAGAAAATACAATTTTGTTTTATATTTGAAGAAATAATAAAGTTGAAACAATACGAACAAATCATTAGCTATTAATACTTGGAAAACGTGTTTATATTAATTTGAATACTTCTCTAATTTGTTATTTCTATAATGTATATGAGTATTTACAAGATCCTGAAACATAATAATTAATTCATATTAAATATAAATTAATCATTTACGTCAGTTGATATTGTTTATTGCCTCATATTATTAATAACAAGTTAATAATAAATGTTTTTGCTAAAAAGTGGTATTTTGTTACAGTCCGCTTTACTCAAGATCCGTAGGGCCTTATTCAATGCCGTATTACACCAGCAGCTCTCCCGGCGCGGAGCTGGTCACGCAGACCACTTCTCCGTTGTGGACCAATCCAGGTGAGTCCTACTGTGTAATATTATTTTATTAGCAAACAAATAATTTGAAATCGAGTGGTAGTCCGTTGTATATTATATATATTTTTGTGCATTAAGTGAAGTTACTAGATGTCAAATCGGGTGCTCAAGATTTTAGTTTTTGGATTTTATGTGGTGAAATTTTGTCGGCTATTAAATGGAACACAATTATTATTGACTATTTCCTACATAGAAAATAAACCAATCATTTGATTCAGTTTTGTCATTTTTGATCAATCTATTTATTCTATTATGTTCCCTTAATATTACTAATTACTATTGATAATGTACCTCATATACCGAGTGTTCCATAGGTTTGTTATTTTATTAGAAGAACCACATACAGGTAGTATGCCGTAAATTGATGTGTGAATGTTTAAACAATCAGATTAATTGCTGATTAATTTTTAATAATTATTATTTATTATCATTTTAATTTGGTTTATCAACATTTCATTGTTATATTATATTTAGTTTGTTGAATTGATGTTCGATTCGAACATTTTTATAAATTTAATTATTGTTTTTAAATTTCATTGCATAGACACTTTCCGTGTGTAATTCTTCATTAATAAAAACATGAATAGTTTCTGTTCTGATCTTTTTAGGATTATAATGTATAAGAACTGTTTTAAGGGAAACGAAAGGTCTTTAAAATATTTTAAAATTTACAAGCTGTTCTATTTAACATTATAAAGTTGCATATAAATAGCTCCGTGGTAACGTGTCGGACTGTGGATCGTGAGATCCTCAGTTCGAATCCCACTGCCGACAGTTACAAATTTAAATTTACCCCTGTGGTTCCCCCTCCACTAACATCTTTGGGGGCTATGACTTGACGGCTGGTAACCGCATTTCATACGCAAAAATATATCACCTACCGAGATCTGCGTAAGCAGAGTGCCACACCCTTAATGAGTAAAAGGCGTGATGATATATTTATTTATTTATTTATTGTATTTATTATCATGGCGCTAAAAGGGATCCCCCAGTAGAAAAATTTATATTGCAGATACGTGGGGATTTTATTGTAAATTAAACTTTCGGTAATACTTAAAATCATCACATGGACCATCCGGTATAAAAACTCCTTATAGAAATGTCGCTATTGTTAGTTAAATATCGGATATATAAGGAAGCGAATTATTTGAAATTGAATAAACTTTTCTCTACGACCACTTAGAAAATTACTCATTGCATGTTTGTTGTTGCTAGGGAAATGAGGTAGATTGCGAGCATCGTGAGAAATGAAATTGTTTTGTGAGTATTTCAATACAGGTCATTTTATTTCAGTACAGGTACCATTGCTAGAATATTTATTTAGAATTGTCAAATATTAAAATGGTGATTATTAAAATATAAATTAATTAGAAAATAATATCGTGGTCGTAGAAAAAGTATAGTGTACAACTCGAATGGAATATCCATTTTATACTCTTATGTTTTGCAGAATTCGCCTTCGGCGTATGCTACAAACTTTCATACTCGTTGGAAATTAGTACCATTCCATGCATGTTGTACAATATATTATTCTATGCCTTCATTACCTTGGCAACAATATGTCGTTTTAATAAATTAATTTCATATAACAAACTATCTTACCAAATACCAGGCGAGATTTTGTTTTTCATGAGGCCAAACTTTGCATTCTGTTACTCAAATATGGTTGCGCTGAGTTAAGACCCACTCAAATAATTAGACATTAGACAAAATAGTTCCACCTGCTGGGTAGCCAATTTCCATGTCTGATCCTTTCGTTAATTGTTAACCAAATAACCAAGTTTTCGTACTAAGAAGTTTGTTCGATAAAATCTAAACTACTTGTGATATTATTCGTTCATCAAAAACAGCATTTTCAATTCTGCAATCAATGAAAAAACGTGTAAATAACCATAGTAACCATGGTAACATATAGAATTTTTTGAAGGATTTTTATACTAGTCAAAAAGTAATAATAGTTATTTATGTATCAAGGCACTGAAGTTCAATTTTATATCACGAATATGGAATTTAGTTGCTGAGGCTCGTAGGGTTGAGGAAAATAAACCATGTGAGTGATTAAAAGGAACTTCAGTGCCGAGGTACGTATTATGTTTTATTTGAAATCTAAAATTCGAAAAAAACTGTAAAAAATAAAATATAGATTAAGTTTATACATCTGTCAGTTGTCTATAGAAACTGACAGTCAGTGTTGCCAACCTCGAGAAGTGCAGTTATCGTAAATGTTACGTCCAAATTTACTATAGTACGTTATATATCTACAAAAATTATCCTAATTGTACAATAATTGTTTAACGGTTGCCAACACTGGGTTGCTCAAAATCGTCGTATAATGGGTTACTTTAGTGACGATTTCTGAGCTTTTAATGAAGATTTTTGAGAACTTTAGTGCCGATTTCAAATAAATATATGTATATTGTTATATAAGTTTTAAATTTTTGCTTTTTCGAGATAAATATTTTTGTAAATTTTATATTTGTGACAATTTATATTTGTTAATGAATTTTAGGTCTTTTGATAATTAAAAAGTCAAAATTGTGGAAGACCAAAAATAGATTAATAACTTAATTCTGTCATATAAACAAGGAGCAATAGAAAATTTTCTTTTACAGATAAGCCTATATTAGTCATAATCAGTTAGTAATGAAATATGCACTGATTTCGCAGGCCCGAAAGTTACCACTTTCCAACCACTATGGTTGCTGTTAGACTGCTTTTGATTCTTAAAATAGATAACTTTTTTTTTATTAATATCATTCGGTATGATTTAATAATTTATTCTCATGTATTGCTGCAATGTACTCGAAAAAATCGAATAATAATGCACTGGGAATATTACAAGTGATAATATTTTACAGCCTTTTATCATGAAGAAGCTTCGGTCATTAATTAATATTTCAGATTAAATTTTGTATTTGTTTTTAACTATGCATATTTAGCAAAGCTATATAAATCAAATTTAGATTTTGTATCGTGAGTCATTTCGGATTAATTGATCATAAAAATATTTAAATTAAAAACATATTTATTCACGGACAATTAACACCATTGCATACGTTCAGATAATATTCACATTCTATTCATCAATTTTAACTTTACTTCCCTGGTTTCTCCTGCACTAACATCTTTGGTGGCCGTTATCTGCAAAATAAGAGTAACGCCAAAATAATTAATTTTTTCTTCAAACGTCATAAAAGTACGTTGTTATGTATTTGTATTCAACAAGCAGAAGTTCAATATTGTCGCCGCCGGCGTAAAAGTGTATCCTTGGCAACACATTTACGCCGGCGGCGGACAAAGTAAAATATTATGAAAAATAGTTAGGTTGTAATTCAATAATTTGACAGTTAAAAATGAAACAAATAAACAAAAATAACAAAACAGCATATTCTACGGCAACTTGAAATGCTAGATAAGACAGAATATTTTTTGAAGTTTTGAGCATTTTATAATTATTATAATTTTATTTTCTATGTTTGAAGAAAAAATAGCATGTGTTATTCGGAGTAAATGTGTCTTTGGGTGCTTCGCATGTAATTGTTCGACTCGCTTCGCTCGTCGTTCAAACTTACATGCTCAGCACCCAAAGTATCACATTTACTCCTAATGACACTTGGTTTCAATTATAATATTTGTGGAACTTTCCCTTATTTAATCTATTTCCTGGCGCCTTTAAAGTAATTCAAAACATGCTAGGCATTTCCTTGAAAGAGTCTAATAAAATAGTTTGATCATGTTTACATTATTTTTCTGCAAATCAGCGACAAAATCGATTAAGATTTGTTGTTAAACATTGTACTTTGCGATGTTATATGTGAGTATGTGTGAGTGTAAGTGAACGACAACGTAGTTTGTGTTACTGACGTAAATAGTAATTGTTACAGTAATGGTTTGTTATTTAGTTTTAACAGAGTAGCAAAAAATTTACATATTTTTTGAGTGATGAAGCTGACTGAGCTGGGACTGTGGACGCTTTAACTTCTTTGAAAAGAATAAATTGTTTGTCAATATTTTTAGTTTTAAGATAAGTATAAAAATATTCTTATAAATAAATTATTAAGCGGTCTCAACTGCTGAGGTTATATGCCGCCTGGTAACCTCGTTTTCGGTGGTGTGACAACGGCAAGCAGTGTTCGCTGGTACCGGTTTTCACAAAGCGGTCACCCATCCAACTACTAACCGTGGGCACCATTGCTTAACTTGCGTTATCGAGTGTTCCGGCTTTAACGCTACCTGCCAATCTGTTGCCACGAAATATTCGTAAAAGACATTTTGTTGTAAATGTAGATATATGCATACATAAGTTGATGCAGCTCTAGGATATTTAATTGTACTTGCTTAGTTTTTTGTAACATTGTCTAGCGCTATTTTTAAATGTAAATTTAATTCATATTCTTAACCAGGGGTTAATGCTAGTCCAGTGGTTCAGCTATACATGATATGGAGCACTTAAGATTCCATAATGATTCCCTACTGACTAGATGCTAAAAATTATTTTTCATTAGTTTCTTTTAAACTATAACACTTATGGTTCAAACTGCTTAAAGTATTTTTTATCTAAATTATAATTAAGTGTGATCAAACATTTAGTTAAATTTTAAATTGATGTATAGAGTTTCATTATTCTTATCTTATGCCCAGCTACGTAAGAATGGAAATCGTAAAAATCGCCAGCGAGATTTTCGCAGAAATGTCTTAAGGTCATCTGTATTCGTGTTGAGTATTTTCCCAAGGACATCTGTGTGGAAGGATAAATGGATGGCTAGATGTGTGTGCGTGTGTCTGTATATGCGATAACTCGTGAACAAGAAAAGATAGAGTAACGAACTTTTACAATTATGTCTAATATATAGTATTCGTTTCATAATTGTCGTTTTATTTTGTGAAAAGGAAGTTTGGGCCACGACGAGTAGCGGAGTGACCCAGCCGAACAAAATAAATGACATTTATGCTCTTTTTTTATTATAAAATCCAAGTTTCAATATTCAGGGAATTTTGTTTTAATTGAAGACACTTATATGACGTTTTAAAATTTAACACCCCACCGTATCTTTCCTACCTCTATTTTTTATTGATTTATTCAATTTAATATTTTTTCTGAACACAATTTAAATAAACATATATTATATATGTCTGAAAGAAGAGTAGGTACTTTGGAAAGAAAACGATTGAATATATTATTCTAGATAAAATTGTTTCATTGTTGGTTGTTAATTTTTATGTGCTTAAATTTTATGCAAAAAAAATAATTTTATTGCTTGCTTTGTTTATTTTTCAATAAAGTTAAATCAAATGAAATCGTATTTGAAATGATAAGTGTTATTAAAAATTTCCTTTATTTGATTTAAATTTTGAGAAAAACTGAATTTTATGTTCAATAATAAATTTCAACAATTATAGTTGCTACCTGAACAAATAAATAATTGAAACATCTATTGTCAAATATGTGCCATATGGCATTATTAAATTATTATTTTTTTATAAGAATGAGAAGCGGACTAACTGCTTTGGTCATATGCCGCCTCATGTGTGGATGATTGTGAATTTATGTGAACACAAACGACCATGCTCTTCAGTAGGATTCGAACCCACGTCCTCTGGTGTGCTAGGCTGATAACATAGTCACTACACTATGCAATATTTAAATTTAGACTTATATGCTATGTATAAGTAAGTCATGTAGTGTAGGTGCTCACATCATATTTTTCCGATGATGTTTGTGTGTATGGTTGAATGGATATGTGCTTGTATATTTTAATTTTATAGTATAAGTATCATGAAAATTCGAAGAGCTGATTAAATTTTAATCATAATGTCAAAACGGGAAATGGAAATTTCCTGGACACTCAAAACAATATTTAAAATAAAATAAAATAAATATATCATCACACCTTTACCCATTATGAGTGTGGCACTCTGCTTACGCAGATCTCGGTAAGTGATATATATGTTTCGTATGAAGTGCGTTTACCAGCCGACAAATCATACCCCCAAAGATGTTAGTGGGAACCACAGGGGTAAATTTAAATTGGCAACTATCAGCTGTGGGATTCGAACTGAGGATCTCGCGATTCGCAGTCCGACGCGTTACCACGGAGCTATTTACACCATAATAATTATAAAAAAAGATACGAGTATTATTTTGCAACCATACCTAGAAATTGTTTAAGTAGGTATCTAATGCTTGAGTTTGGAGTTTACAAACTCGTGCAACGCAAACCAACAGCACTACAACAGCAACAAGTCATTGTGAACGACTGTGCGCTGTAGCGCTTGTCAAACATCATACTCTAGCAATGCAACAGCAATACCACTGCAACGCAACAGCAAGTTGTATGTGAATGCAGCTTAACTATTTTCTCTTTTTTCTTGCAGTAGGCCTCAACACGTCAAGCGCGCTCACCACCGACGACTACCTCATGAAGACGTCCTCCTCATCCACCCTCCCGGCGTTCAGCCGTCTTCCTACAGCGTTCGCAGCGCCGTCGCATCGTACTAGCTACAGTCCTGGAGCAGGCGCTGGTTCCGCCAGCTCTGGATATGGTTCCAGTCCTGCGGAGCATTGGCAGAGCCCCTACGCAACTTCAGATCCTGCTACGGGACTCCAGTATGGCGTGATGACGGCCCAAGCGGGGGTGAGAGCAGGGAGGGGATTGAGTGCGGCTGCCAGTCTTAGTGCCAGTGAGTAGAAGTATTTTTTATTATTTGATTAGTTGATTCTACCGGGAATTTATTTGAGATTGGATAAGATTTTCTTTTACAAAAAGTATTATAAACTCGATACTCGATGACGCTAAACTCCGAATTCCCTAGTTCTCTAATAGAGAGGATTGTATATAATTCTACAAATCACCAAAAAATGATAGGAATGAATGTGCGAAAATTAACACAGAGCTTGTTTATTATTTTAGACTAATCCACGAGACTTTTACTAATATACACAACGTAGAAGCAACAAGATAAAATAAAAATGCACTGGGCAATGCTATACCTGAACAGTAAAGTGTAGTGTGACATTTTAACAGTGTATACATGTTTGTATTTCTAATTGTGTTCAGCACGTTTTCGAAAACCAATCACAGCACAGGAAATCTCGTGCATTTGTGTCCCTTTAAAGAAAGGTGTCGTGGAATAGGCTATAGAAGAATAAATTATTAAAATTTGGAATCGCTAAGCATAGTCGTTTAGAGTATAATCAAATTTTAACTTATGCTTATCAAGCAGATTTATTTATTCAGTATGATTCAAATATACATAAAATTATTAGTAATAGTATAACAAGAAAGAGAGTGAATAAATAGAAGATAATTTGATAGCTTTTTCGAAAACTTGTTGCCAGGCAAGAGTCGAAAGCCCGTAGGACTTGAGTGGCTGTTACCAAATGGCAACAAGTTTGAGAAATAAATTGGAGAATTATTTTTTATTTATCGAACTCTCGAAATATATTTAATTAGATTATGGTTTAATCCAGAAATAAATAAAATAGGTAACGCACTATCATGCTAACATAACTTAACTATCTGACTTTTGATAAGAACTGCAAAAGCTACGGGTTTTAGTGACTATAATACTGGAACGCTCACTAATGTTGAAAATGCCAGCCGAGAAAGACAGCTAGTTGAAGGCTATCTGTCTTTGACGTACAATGTTTTACATAGCAACCGCTCAACAAATGCATAGCAACCGTCCTACAAACACGTGTTAGACAAAGAATTACTATATTTCAGTGGGTAATGCAGTTAACATGCTAATCTAACCTAAGCAAAAATCTGATATTTGCTAAGAAAAACAAAATCTACACATTATCATCGGGAATAATCTCTGGATGTACAGCTTCATACTAACTATAATAATGACAGGATTGGTTAAAACGCAGACACGTGACAAACATTGATACATTTCATTGGTTTTAAGAAATGTCAAAAAATAATCTATGAAATAATTTGATGACAAATACTTGGAAATATATAATCAAGTTCTGGTTGCTACTGGTATGGTTGAGGTGGAAAACAAAACATATTTTGATTTTCAAAAAAATAATAATATTGACAATTAAATATCAATTAATAAACTTTAATCTGTTATACTCAAACAATACGACTGTTTGAATTGTATGTTTCGTTTTCCATGACACTCTGTAAACAGCTTTAAAACTGACATTTTATTTTACGTCTCACTCAAGACAGGAACGTATTATATCAACAAATTTAGTATCATTTGATGCAGTTTTTGTAAATTGAACATTTTTGCTGTATTCACATTTTTGTTCTAAAATTAATAGAACAGAAATATTATTGTTTTCAATCAACCTAACTTCACTTACGAAATCTAAATATTTTGCACTTTTCTAAAGTGCGTTAATACTTGTAAATAAATATATATTACGTAAATAAACCACAATAACCTAAAAATTACCTGTCAAACATATGTCATTTTTATAGCAAAAGAAACAGCTGTTAAACAAAGTAGAAGTAGCAAGAATTTAGAATGGAATAGATGTGTGAGTGAAAGGTTAAAGGACGAGATCGTAATCTTTGATTTAAAAAGGGCAGAGCGACCGTCAATAAATAATTAGTTTCTGCACATTTTGGCGAAATAGCAGTATGTAACTATAAGATTAACTAGCTGTAACAAATGAGTTCATTTAAAAAAGAAAAATATATATTACTGGCTGCTATGTAATCAGCAGATAAACTTTGTACTTATCGTAACTTTCTGTGTAGTGTAATTATTTTAAATAACTTATTTTTACACTCTACTTGCTTTTCCTAATTATACTAGTACCCATGTTGTATAGTATTACATATTCAAGCGTTTTTTAACGATAACATGTATATAAATAATTTTAACTTGGACCGTTTATACGTCGCTGACTATTTTTTCTTGGAATCATATTTTTTTATAATTTCAAAAATATTTCAAATTTTGCATTGCATAATTCAATTTGGATTCATTTATACACGTAATGTAAACGTAAATTTAGTTAAGAATTAATGCCGTGATAAATATATTAACAATATTTTATTACTCGACAAAAAAATGGATATTCACGTTTATATTATTTTATAGTTGAATTATTTTTTTAAATTTTATTCTGAAACCACAAAATCATATGCATATCTTGGTTAAAATAGATGGCTCAATAATAGTACCTGTATTGTCAACATCTTATTTTCCAGGTACTTTAGTGATTCATCCAATTGAATAACGGCATGCTGATGTTTCTCTAGTACTTTTAAATAATGAAAAAAAAAAAAACCTTAGAGACTTTTTAATAGAAACTACAGCTATAAAATAATTTAAAAATCAATTTTCAAACTCTTGTCGTCTTAACTTTAGTTCAGAAATTGATGATATGATATATTCTAATTTTATTTTACGTAGGGTAGTTCTTATTATAAACAAAACAGAATATCTATTTACCACTCTATAAAGAGAGTTATAGTTTATTTATTAAAAGTACAAATTAAGCGAGCTCACTTAAAAATAATGTGTTAAAAATTGGGTTTATGAAACCCGTTATGAGGTTTTCCTCTCTTAATAAAACTTGCTTAACTAAAACTCTTCTTTGTATATTGTATGCTTTCATTGTACATTTAAAGTACAAAAAATAATGTGATCACAACAATGGGGTCTATGTCTAGGGGGACATAATTGTACGATTGGTAAAATAATATTATTATCGATATAGCCTAAAATTAAAATTAAGCTTTAAAGAACTCACCCTGTATCATCAATAGTATATTACAATACGAGTGAAGAAACTACAAATTTCGCTCACGCATGTGTCAGACACATAAGTGAGCGAATTCGTTTCTGTGTGTTGTATAGCATTTTGTTCAATGCTGCTATTGTAAGTAAGCGCCCCCATTCTTGTGGTCCACGTACTCAATGTTAGGTTAGGTTCAATTTGGTAATGACCCACTCAACTGTCAATAGGTCAATACTGTCATTACCCATTCCGTTGCCATAGGAATGAGTTGAGCGGACAAAACAGAAGGTTTCGAGCTCTGTATCCAAGTAAGAAACAAGAAGTTTCAATAGTAGGATTGAACAAAGTTTTCTACTTGACCCCTGTGGTTTCCTTTCCATTGGCATGTTTAGAAGCTATGACTTGACCATATTTCATGCAGTATAATATATCACTTACTAAGATGTGCGAAACCAGAGTGCCATACCAAAAATCGGTAAATGTCGTGATGACTGATAATATATTTATTTATTTCCTTTTTTTGTTTGGGTGATAAATGCGAGGCTTGTTCTAATACGTCTTATATTTCATCCATTTCACTATCTGCTCTTAGCCCTATAGCTTGCCAACTATCACCCTCGAAAAGTAAATTCCGGACATAGCAGAACCGTGAGTGACCATCGATGCGACAATCCGTCAGCCGTGGTTGGCTCCACTAGTCACAAGTCCACCGGTTTACGTAAGGCATGACGCCTCGACTCGTGAGTGTGTTCTCGTGTTTGACATAGTATACAATGCTCGGCTCGTGCCCACAACACTTTACCTGCTAATTGTGTACCTACCTAGAGGAAATGTAGAAGTGCTTGCCGGAAACTGACCATTCCTTTTAATAGTTTTTCTTAGCTAGAGTTGACGTACCTTGTATTTATATTTTATAGTCAGGAATAAGCATCTTAAAGCCAGTATAGCCAATTTGAATCACCTTGACAATATTGAAACTCTTAAGGGCCCCATACACTACGTTCTTTTTGCACGGTTTGAAACGTATGGTTATAACTGTGCGTTCTAAACTGTGCAAAAACCGAAGTGCAAACACTTCGAAGCCGAAGACCGTCCTTCTTAACCGCGTTAACCCAACTTGATTTTAACCACACAATATTTGACTGTACGTTCCATTCCGTGTGCGTGTGTGGCAGTAACGTTCCACGCTTTTCCTATAAAGTGCTAATATCGCCGTCATTATACCAGCTAATTCAAAACTGGTAGTGTGTGGGGCTGGCGCTCCATCGTACTTTATTCGCACGGTTTTAACCGTACGTCCTGAGAACCTTTACAAACACATAAAATGCCAGTTTTGTTTTAATAAATCAATTATACAGGGTGTCCCAGATTTAAACGGCCGAACTTAAAATTAAGATTAAACACCTAAAAATAGGGTGACAAGTTCATTTGAGCAAATGTCCGTAAATGACTTATTCCGGAGATATTCATGTTTTTCTTATTGAGTAGCGCTACTTTAAAAAATCAACTTCATAACGATATATCTAGTTTTATCTTATTGAAGTGAGACAAAATAATTGAATTAAATTAATAATAAATTGGTTATTACCTAATTTTAATACAAAATTTAGTTTGCTTACACTAATGTCAAGGAAAAAATGAGAAACTATCAATGAATTTAAAGAAATTTTTTGAAGGTGCCATAAAAGAAAAAGTCTATGAAGAACCGATAAATATTTTAGACTCACTGTCACTACATAGAAAAATTATTCAAGTTTGCGAAACCATATCTTCCGAGTAATATCACGCAGCAATCAATGCAGTGGCAGATCATTGTCGTGCCTGTTTACGTGCTGCAAGTGAACATTGCGAAAAAATATTATATAAAAAAAATAGTTTATGAAGTTATGTTATTACTTTATAATTTTAAACAATAAATTTCTTTAAATTTATGTATTGTTTCTCATTTTTTCCCAGACATCAGTGCAAGGAAACTAAATTTTATTTTGAAATTAGGTAAATAAAAAATTAATTATTAATTTAATTTAACTATTTTATAACACCTCAATACGATAATATTGGATATTTCATTATGAAGTTGATTTTTTAAAGTAGCGCTACTCATTAAGAAAAACATTAATATCTCTGGAATACAGCATTTACGGACATTTGCTCAAATGAACTTATCACCTTTTTTTTAGGTGTTTAATCTATGGAGAAAGTTAGGCCGTTTAAATCTGGGACACCCTGTATATTTATTGTAGTCTCTGTCAGATTAGGATAGAATAATTGGTTGGGTAGGGTTTATGTGTAGGGGTAAATAACTTCGTCGTAAATACATCGTACTATGGATCGTGAAATCTGCAATTTGAATCCCAAAATTGACAGATAACATTTTAAATTTATCCCTGTGATTCTCCCTCCACTAACATCTTTGGGGGCCGCGATTTGACGACTGGTAACCGAACTTTACGCGTAAATCTATATCATTTACCGAGATTTGCGAAAGCAGAGTGCCACACCCAATGTGATAATAGTATTATTACTATTATATGAGGGATTATGATTGTCATTCATTATTCATGAAGATGAAGTTTACGTCACGAGCCGTAGACGACTGATGCAAATCATCCGAGTGAATAATGACCATAATCCCGAATTTAATACATACTTTTTCTACTCCTGTAAATTCGGAAATCACTTTTGAAAATGAACGAAATTCTTTGAAAACAAACGTTGAAAAACGTCAACATAAAAATACACAATGAGAACTGACTACATATCAACTATCAGACGGCCGTTGCTTGGTGATCCACATCACGTCTTTAAAATAACCGTGTATTCTAGATTTCTGGCTTTGTGATTGGTTGAGAAGAGTGAATTACGAATCATAATTCACTATCCTGGAATTAAAATAACGGGGAGATATATATCGGAGTAGAAAAAAGACTTAAGAGAAGTTCATTTGAATAAATTCTAATAAATGTTTTATATAGGAGTCATTTATATTTGTATATATTTTGAACGTAAAGTGCGGTTACCAGCCGTCAAGTCACGCATAGATAGAAAATATGTCCCTCAAAAATATTGTCTTATTCAGCGTCATTACAATTAATAACAAACATTGTAATTCATAAAAATATGTTCAAGAAATAGTTCTCAAAAGAGCATCGTACATAATACGATTGAGTTATATTTGAATTGTCAATATTTAGCATTTCAAACACAAACAGTGGTACAACAAATACACATCATGTCTGTTTATACTTTGAGGTTGAGACAGATTATCTCTTTATCTTTGAGTTACCACTGAGTCGCGTGCCTTCAAGATACAGACTACGTCTAGCCTGAGTCTGGTTCCAATAGAAACACGAAAATTACTCTAAATTGACTAGGTTTTGTAATATATTGCTACTGGTTTATCTTTTGTCCTAACCTGAAAGGGGATAGCTTAAAAGTTTTCAAGTTTACAGAAGTTGTTTTAACAAATTAGGAACTCATTTTAACAGATAATTTTCTTAAAATGTTTTAGAAACCTACCCTACATTGTATAAAGAATTGTAGGAATCGTAAATAAAACGATGAAAAGATTTGACAGAAATAATATTTTGAGATCCCTTAGTAAATTATTTATTTTTTTCTACTCCTGTGTAAATATATTTCCATTATTTCAGTTTTTTCGATTAATTATAGTAGTCATAATTCGCGATAGTGGATTATGAATTCATAATTCACTCTTCTCGGCCAATCAGAGAGTCAGAAATAAATTATTTCTGTTTATTTTAAAGCCGTTCAGTGAATCACCAAGCTACGACCGTCTGACACTAGTCAGCTGTCTTTGTGTATTACTATGTTGACGTTTTTCAACGTGTGTTTTCAACGAATTTTGATCATTTTCGAAAGTTAATTCCGAATTTACAGGAGTACAAAAAGTACAGTATTATATTTGGGATTATTGTTATTACTTACTCGGATGATTTGCATCACTCGCCTGCGGCTCGTGACCCAAGCTTTCATCTATCTTCGTGAATAATGACCATCATAATCCCTCAAATAACTCGTTTCTTTAAATTTGACTTTAATCACTATAATTCTTTATAGTTTGTCGCTTTTAAAGACATTTATGTAACAAGTACATAATTTAGGGTTTTATGGACGAGACACATAAAAGGACGAGTCAAGAAAACCCTATTATGTACATGTTACAATAATGTTGTGTTTGACTGCATTATTATTTTTTTTTTAGCTTAGAACATTTATATTTGACACATGATGTTGATAAGAAAAAAATTGATAGTTTGAAGTGTGCTTTTTTTTCTGTTGCTTGGTTTTAAAGTTGCTTATTGTTTATTATTATTTGTTTAAAAAAAAATATGCAAGCTGTCATTTCACATCTCAATCATTCTGATCTGTTACTATTACTATGGAAGAAATCATTCAAATAGCTTCAAAATAATACTTCTTATCGTATAATTAATATTACCATTACTAAAAGTGATGTTCCTATTTAATTACTTACCTAATAAATAAATGAATAAAATGTATTTTGTCGTTTACTTACATTTCCGAACTAATCCATAAAGAGCCACTTTAAGGCCGTTAAACTATATCATGAACAAGTAATTATAATACAGTCGAACACAAAAATATTGAATTAAGTGTTATAATGTTTTCCGCGAAAAATCTGTATTTATTAAAAGTAGTTTTGCAAATGTAAACGTGCCTCATAATTTTTACAGTTATTGATTCAATAACAATGGACTAATTATTTACCTGTATATTTACAGTATTTTGCACGAACGACAGTTCATATTTTTCTGCAATTGAAAATTATTGCCAGCACTGAGCAGAAATGATTAAGTCGAGAAAAATATACAAGTAATTGTTTACCTTTACAGCTTGGAACTTATAACACCGGGGTTAAGTTTATGTAAACAGCACATGCTCGATGTGCAACCTGAACGCTGCTTTATTTTCGCTTATAATCAAACAATACTGATCTTTATTCAACGAATACTTTAGACTTTCGATATGATTTTATTTTAGTCTAATAAATATAGACTCGTAAAAAACTATTTTACGTTGTGAATCATTCAATTATTATTCTAATATTCATCGGAATTTAATTTTTATACATAAAATTTAACATAATGCAAGAATATATACTATATGAGTAGGTATAATAATAATATTTTTTCTTCCACGGTGATTCAGAATTTAATGACGATATTCATGATGTAGATGTTTTTTAAAGTACTAGTTAATTAGATTTTGATAACAATTCATATCTTAAGAAATTTCTGACAAAAAGGTGTAAAATAATATTAGCTGCATTATGTCGCAGCTTTTTAAAGTTCAATATATTATATTGTTTTTCTGGTTAACGTCCAGTTTCGGTTTTATCATTTTGACTAAAATAAATTTCGTTACTTAATCTTTTCTAATTCGTGAGTTATTGAACAGACGGACACATGTTCATTCATCCATCGTATTCCATCCACATAGATGTCATTGAAAAAATGTTCAAAACGGTATCAGGGGCCCGATTTTTTTTGTTTTAATTATTCTTATACTTGACTATAATATCGTAAAGAAAATAATAATATCCTCACGTTTTTAAAATCTCATTTTTCTACGACCACTTAGAAATCTGCTCATTGTATGTTTGATGTTGCTAGGGAAATGAGAAAGCATCATGCGAAATGAATATTGTGTAGTGTGAGTATTTCAATACATTTCATTTCAGTACAGGTGCCATTGCTAGGATACTTATTTAGAATTGTCAAATATTGGAATTTATTATTAAAATTTAAATTAATTAGGAAATGATATCGTGGTCGTAGAAAAAGTACAGTGTACAACTCGCATGGATTGTTCATTTTATACTCGTATGATTTGCAGTATTCGTCTTCGGCTTATGCTACAAACTTTCATACTCGTAGGAATTGAGTACCATTCTATGCTTATTGTACAATATACTATTAACGTACTGGTTTCCATTGCGCTAAATAACATCTTAATCACACCTTAATAAGCTGTGGCCTATGGCTTCGATTGATTTAGTCACGGCGTGAAGTTAGCAACTGACTTATTAAATATAGGCTTAAGTTAGCTTCTTTCAATAATTGTCATATTTTTTTTAAATTGAACTCTTAACTTGGGAAGAATCAAAACACGGACTAGCAGTCAAAAACTGTTAACATTTTCAAATAATTAATAAAATATTACATTTTTATGATATCTTTATTTGCGGTTGTGCTGCATCTGTCATTGTGTTAAATTATTAACCGAAAAAAAGGTTGTTATTTTTTCTTAAATACTGGTTTGTTAATTTGCGGTCGCAGAAAAAGTATACGCATGTCATTCGTTATAAAAACTTTTTAGATAGGTACTAATTTTCTATCTGGTCGCTTCCCTCCTTTAAAAAAAACTCGTGACTAAAGAGATGTTTATAAAACTTGTTACATAATATACTTTCATAAGTTTTTCTTAGTATACGAAAATAAAAAGTACCGTAGAATTTACCGAACTATTTGGTAAGCTAAAGACATAAGATGCGTTTTCTGAAAATATCATAACAATTAAAAAACTAAACACGGGTATTTACTAAGCAATTAGAAGTATTTACAAAACAGTTTGGTATATTTTCAGAAAGTGCATCTTACATTCTCAGTTTATCAATAATTTGAAAATTTCTACGGAAATTTTTTATTTGAGTACAGAGCTATATCATCATATCATCCATTACATTTCTGTGTTTTTTTTTTGTTGAAACAACAATTTTATGATAAACAATTAAATATATCATCAGGTAATTTATCTATTTTTGAGTGCGACACCCTGTTTTCGCAGATAAATAAATAAAATAAATATATCATCTCGCCTTTTATCCATTATGGTTGTAGCACTCTGCTTACGCAGATATCGGTAGGTGATATATTTTTGCGTATGAAATGCGGTTACCAGCCGTCAAGTCATATCCCCCAAAGTTGTTAGTGGAGAGTGGTAAAATTAATTCGTTTCCAGTACGTTTGGTTACTTTGCACCAATAAATTTGTCAAAATCTCTTGTAAACTAGAATTCCATGCGTTCCAAATCGAGTTTGTTAGTCATAAAAAGTAGAAAGCTTTTAGCCTCCAAAATTCCAAACCAGACTTTCGCAAAAAATTTGTACGGGTGGCAGAGCTAAGCGTGTTCATGTTATGGCTCAGAATGATGTAGTGCAGGCGCCGGACCAGGGGCGGGCCCCCCTTGGGACCCCGTATACATTACAACTACAAATGTAACACGCTGGGGATCTGCGGCTCAACGTCTGCTTCTTCTGGCATCAACGCGAGTCGAGCAGAGCGATGTCTGACCGCATGTCGGTGACAGGGTGCTATAAGTCATATCCGAGTGGTGATGTCTTCTTTCAAACTTCAAAGCTTGCGTGGAAGGTTCTGTTCTGTTGAAGAGCGGAGTACCATGGAAAAAACAGCATTAAAAGAATTAAAATTAGGGCTGCCAATTGAATTACTTGGATTACGGTTATAGATATCCGAATCTCTATGGATCTTAAAACCGGATCCAAATTTTACTAACATTCTTATATCAAAATCGTCAAATAATTGACTAAATAAAATTATAAGTATTATGTGTTCAATTGAAATGTGGAATATTGGAATTTCAATATTAATTTTTTGTTATTGCTGTAAATTTTTACCTATTCACTTTAGAACAAAAGTGTAAATATAAAAGTTGTTCAGATTTTAAAATTGCATACAATATTTAGTTGCCTAAATGTTAGTATTTCACGATATATTAATCAAATTAAAATTGGAACTTATTAGAAAAATTGTAATACTGCCATGGAAAATTAAACATAAATGAATATATTTGACATTTCAGAAAATAGATTTAGATTTATTTATTACAGTTTTGTATTATTTTCTGTGTAAATTTCAAAGAAGATTGAAATGATATAATGCCAAGTTTTAGAGTTCATATCTTTTCATTTCTTTCTGTTAAATAATAGTATATTGTACAACGAGCATGGAATGGTATTCATTTCCTACGAGTATGAAAGTTTGTAGCATTCGCCTTCGGCTCATGCTGCAAATTATACGAGTACGAAATGGACATTCCATGCGAGTTGTACACTATACTTTTTCTACGACCACGATATTATTTCCAAATTAATTTAATTTTAATAATAAATTTGTCACACTTTCACCATTTCAATATTTGACAATTCTAAATAAGTATCCTAGCAATGGCATCTGCACTTAAATGAACTGACCTGTACTGAAATACTCACAAAACAAATTCATTTCGCACGATGCTTGCAATGTACCTCATATCCCTAACAACAACAAATATACAATGAGCAAATTTCTAAGTGACCGTAGAAAAATAAATAAATTATAACCTACGTTTGAAATGTCAAATAATTTTCGTTTTTGTCTCATTTTCCATAGCCCGTTCAAAAATATTAAAAAATCAAAATACGGATCTTAAAATATCTCGAATAATCCGGAAAATTTTTAGCCATAATTAAAATAAATGTCGAGTTAGTCGAGCCAGTGCATATGCACATACATACTGTGAGTTTCAGCAGCTAAGATGCAATATTTATTATTCTGGATACCAACTACATTAACGTACCGTTTCATATAAAATGCAACATAAGCTGCCATCGTTTGTTATTTCCTGAATATCCAAGACCAAATCTTTCCTCAACATATGCATTTTATTGGAACAATACGGTAAATATTCACAATTGGTATCGATGGTAATACATTCATGACAGTAAATATTGCAGCTTTGCTGAAACTTATGGTACATAAAATCTCTTTTCTCAGACAGATGATTGCACGAAGCACGAAACCTGAAACATAATCAATCTCCCCCAAACACTCCTATCCTGAAACACCACTTTCGCCTCGTCCACATTCATACATGCACGTCTATTCTTCACACTCGGAATCATTCATTCATGCAAAAAACCACCAATCATCGTTCACTCTCAATCTCACCCGCATATATTAGTTTCAGCAGCCTTTGACCTCAACTGACTCAGTGCATATTCTTTTCTAACCGATTGTGAACAATATAGGTTTTTTCTGTGGAAACTAATTTTCTGTTGTTTTTTTGCCACTTGCCGTGGTTTGGGTGAAGTACAATCCATTCATTCACTTTCAGAGTTAGTTATTTTTGTCTTCCCTATTTTTGGCTTTTAAATAATCAAAAGATTGAAGTTTTATTGATAAATAGAAATTTCGTTCTGAAAACATATAAGATTATCCATATTCCAACCAAAAGTTAAAGAATTTTTTTTTTGTTTTATTTATTAATTTTTGTTTGTGAATAAAGTAGTATACAAACCCCCGATATAAACTTTCATTACAGTACAGCTTCAGAATATAGCTAACGCATTGAACCTGAACCTTGATTTAGTTAGCCTTCCGCTACAATAACACATATTCTATAATACTGTTTTGGAAACTACACATTCTACAACTAAAAACTGTATTGGAACAACTATATTCCATACGCCGCGTAAGGAATAATTTCGACGAATCAGAGCCGCATATTAGCGCAATATATGAAGTATCTTGTTTAAGTTACTATGGTTACGTCTGTTTGTTTTAATTTTATTTGAGTTTGACGCACAGTTTGACGTTTTCAACAGTTTTGTATTTGTATTTTTTGTATAATTTCCAAAATCTTGTCATAGAAAGTATAGTCTACAACTTGTAACGGAATGGCATATCCCACACTCGCAAACCATAGCCCTCGCCTTCGGCTCGGTCTACAAACTTTTTGCTCGTATGGAATATGTGCCATTCCATTACTTGTTGTAGAATATACTATTCCACCTCGGTAAATAATATAGGTACTATTAAAATTAGTGTAAAGAATTGCAAAATTATCAATAACGATTAGCAATTTGTATTAACAGTTGCGTTTTGACTTATGAGAACCAACACTAACGTTCACACTTACAAAATAAAGGCGATAATTATAAGTACCTACTGATTGAAAAGCTTGCAAACTCGAAACTTTACGCTTAAAATTAGTTTTCTTGGGTCTTTAAACGTTTAAACCTGTACATACATTTATCAAAATAGAAAATTGCGTGATTGATTACTTCAACAACATTTCCATAAATGTCCGTTCCACTAAGTGATAATTCATATTTTAAATCGGCAGTTTAAAGAAGTTATGTTTATAAACGAACCTTGACTATAAATACTTTAAGCATATTAATATATTCTTAGAACCATTTGTCGGCTAAAAGTTCAGGACAAAAAAAAAACGGAGCACAAATTTATTAGACGTGTCAAAAGTGCCCTTGTGTGCTGCCAGCCGCAAAGTTAAGAGTCCCTTTAGCTTTGCCAGGCACCGACTTCGGCAATCGTGGCAGTCTTCATGTCAAAGGTTGCTCTCTGAAAAAACTGAGTGACTTGCCTTACAAAAAAGTCTAACTTGATAACGTGGCATAAAACTAAATTATTGCTTAGACGAAAATATTTAAGATATGAATTTAATTATGTATATGTATTAACATTAATTCTACTTATTACAATACGTTTAGTTAAAAAAAAAATGCGCCACAAAAATAACTTGAAATAAACAACAAAATCTAATCGTATTTATTTAATTTCTCAATTGTCGTAAGTCTAGAGATCACCAGAAGGAATATTTTGATTCCAATTGTTTATGAATCATCACGACAAAATATAAATCACGAAATGCAGAATGGGCGATTTGATTGCACATTGCATCTTGTTTTTGAGAAAGAGAAGATTACTGCGCAGTCAGGACAGGGTAATGACACTATAATATTCGTAGGTCAGGGTTGCTATCTAAATTTAACTTTTTTTTGCTATGTTTTTATGATAAAGTGTAATTTTTGACATGAATTATTAAAATGATATGTATTTTCGATAAATTTTATCACTTATTTTGGTTTGTACATGTACAAATGGATGTGATAAGTAAATTCCTTAGTACGTATTTTTAATTAATCATAATCATTAAAATTGCTAACTGTTAAGTTCATACAGTAAACTATACTATGTTTCACCTTGGAAAATAGCTTTGAGTAAGATAGGGTCAAATATCAAGCTACAGTATTTCTTTCATGTTAAGTTTATACAATGAGTGCATAACAGAGAGGAAAACTTAATTGCACTATGAAAAACTGTAAGAACTTTTATAGCGCAGGTGCAACAAGTTTTTTAGATTTCGTTCCACTTGCAACTGACAGCTATTCAAATTTACTGCTACTGCTAAAATGGCCACTCGGCTCAAGGTTATCATCGATCGATGCAACATAAAGATCAAAATTACCGACAGCGAGTATCGTTGCTGTATGAATTCTTATACTGTGTTTAATACTACAGATATCAGCTAAATACATTATCGTACTGTTTCAGATAATTTACTAATTTGTACTACACATATAAACATTTCTCAAACTACAACCATAATTGTACCAAGTAATTATTAAACTTTTTCTTCATTAGTTAACTCGTTTTAATTATGAATTCATCTGAAACAATACACCATATATAATCAGGTATTCAAAGTAATACTTTAAGGATAGAAAAATAAATGTTGTATCTTAGCTGAAACTTACGGTATATTTCATTATAAGTAAAACAACAAAATCTAATCGTATTTATTTAATTTCTCAATTGTCGTAAGTCTAGAGATCACCAGAAGGAATATTTTGATTCCCATTGTTTATGAATCATCACGACAAAATATAAATCACGAAATGCAGAATGGGCGATTTGATTGCACATTGCATCTTGTTTTTGAGAAAGAGAAGATTACTGCGCAGTCAGGACAGGGTAATGACACTATAATATTCGTAGGTCAGGGTTGCTATCTAAATTTAACTTTTTTTTGCTATGTTTTTATGATAAAGTGTAATTTTTGACATGAATTATTAAAATGATATGTATTTTCGATAAATTTTATCACTTATTTTGGTTTGTACATGTACAAATGGATGTGATAAGTAAATTCCTTAGTACGTATTTTTAATTAATCATAATCATTAAAATTGCTAACTGTTAAGTTCATACAGTAAACTATACTATGTTTCACCTTGGAAAATAGCTTTGAGTAAGATAGGGTCAAATATCAAGCTACAGTATTTCTTTCATGTTAAGTTTATACAATGAGTGCATAACAGAGAGGAAAACTTAATTGCACTATGAAAAACTGTAAGAACTTTTATAGCGCAGGTGCAACAAGTTTTTTAGATTTCGTTCCACTTGCAACTGACAGCTATTCAAATTTACTGCTACTGCTAAAATGGCCACTCGGCTCAAGGTTATCATCGATCGATGCAACATAAAGATCAAAATTACCGACAGCGAGTATCGTTGCTGTATGAATTCTTATACTGTGTTTAATACTACAGATATCAGCTAAATACATTATCGTACTGTTTCAGATAATTTACTAATTTGTACTACACATATAAACATTTCTCAAACTACAACCATAATTGTACCAAGTAATTATTAAACTTTTTCTTCATTAGTTAACTCGTTTTAATTATGAATTCATCTGAAACAATACACCATATATAATCAGGTATTCAAAGTAATACTTTAAGGATAGAAAAATAAATGTTGTATCTTAGCTGAAACTTACGGTATATTTCATTATAAGTAAAACAAAACATACAAGATTATACTTAATTTATGATATAAATAATATAGGTACCTATTGGTTAAAGAAGGAGAAATAATTTCCTTTCTAAATATACTCTTTAAAAATGGTTCATTTTATTCAATAATACAATCAATTAGTTTACATTTCTCAATATTATAAATTCTATTAAAAATGTTTGTATTGTTTATTTTTTCTTTTGATATTTAAAACAATACAACCGTACATCTCTCATCCTAGGAAAGGGCTTCTAAACTATTCAATTAATATTCATTTGTAATTTTGCCATTTAAAAAAAGGATGTTATACTATTATTTTTTAGCAAGTCTTCGACTAAAATCCGACCACACCGATTGAAGTCAATACGAGTTCATTTAAATCATATCTTCATAAAGATATTTTTCATTGTGAGACACCCCAATAAATATTTTATAGAACTAGTTCTACTCTTACAAAGCTACCTTAAACATTGAAAATCGCGACATGTGAATGAAGAGCTTCTTCGCAAATATTACAGTTGCTATTCGTCAAATTATTTCAATTATATTGTCTGTCCGTTCTACTTTATGTGACATCTCATGGCGTCTAGTTTTTAAGTTAAACATCATCGACTCCCCAGACACCGCTTGTAAGTTTACTGACATCTCCTCCAATGATTTATCCCTGAAGAACATCTTCAGGGATCAGATTTCATTGGGACACGGCTCAGTTGATGCTAGAAACCCATGTTGTATGTCCCGTGCCCGAAGTCATCTGTCCGTCGGGACTCAAGCCACGCATCATAGATCGTCTCATATTATTTTGATGTTCCATCGTAAATCATTTAGAAAATGTGCCTACAAATTATATTGCCTCGTGGCATTATTTAGATGATGACACTTGAATATTTTTTGTGGATTGGTTTCGGATTTGAAATTGGAGCGTTATCTGTGACGTTGTTTAAGAGTATATTAAAAGTTTATTGGAACAACATGTCATATATTATGGATAGTTTTACGAGTTTTTCAGTAAATTATGAACAATATTTTAATTTTTACGGGATATACATCCATAATTTGGTAATCTATATAATTAAACAAATTTGTATTATTCTTTCAACTTGCATTACTTTGAAAACCAGAATTATTAAAATAAATTGAAAATTCTAAGACTAAGAACAATCTAAAATATTAAATCTAACCCCTAAGCTTTCAAGTAATCAAGAAAATATCTAAACGTATTTCGATAACTAAGTTATCATCGTCAGTAGAAGCAAAACTAGCAAAAGGGATAAAATCAAGATTACACAATTTGTAAACCAAGCCAGTGGTCAAGATTAAAATATAATTCTTTCTTTTTTGGATGCCGTTTGGCTGTCTTTGAAGATTTGCTGTTCAATTAAATTAATTAATTAATGGGGTAAATAGCTTTCTTCTCTATGAATATTTTTAGAGGCGTAACCTTAACGGCTAAGTGGTAATGGCACTTCAGGCATAATAATATATCATTTATCGAGATCTGCGAAGCGGAATGCCACGCCCACAATGAGTAAATGGCGTGATGGTATATTTATTTATTTTATTAGCAAAAAACGACGTCACAAATTGACAGATTGATACTCATTTTCTGATATAACAATTGTGATGATGTTTTAAAGTTCACTTCTGAATCATATGCTTGCAATTTAATACGGGAGAACATATTTTGAACAAAAACAATTAGTATGTCAAATTGTGGTTTTATCAAAAAAATTTATGTCAGAGAGTATTTTATTCAAATTGCAATTTCTCAAAGTGGTATTTAAATATTTAGCCGTAACTATAGCCAAAACGTAATCCTGTTAAAGCCTTTTTATGATAAATGTAATATGGTGAAATAGTAAGTCAGAAAGATTACAATTCTAACTTCATTTCATTTATTTCTTTTAAATAATTATTTACTTTACAAGTGGGCAAAGTAAGTAATTACTCACGAGAGAAATTTTAGCACACGAAGCCGAAGGCTGAGTGTGATAATTTTATCGAGTGGCTTATTCCACCTGCCCACGTGTGAAGTATAACGTTTTATCCAACATCTCTTAATAAAGGCAAAATATTATTTGACAATGACATATGCTTTAAATTTTTAAATTAAAATGTCAATCGAAGTAGTTACCAAAGTATTGTGTGTTATTATTATTGTTATGTTATTATTATTGTTATAAATAAAAAAATACTCACTAGTGACTTTTCTCAAAATTATACCTACTAGTGAGTAATCTGTTACTTTCCTTGTTTAAAAATCGCCATAGTTATAGAGCATTTATTGAGAAGTGTTGGATAAATAAATAAATTTTAACCAGATCTGGAAATGTCAAATATTTTTAGTTTTTGTCTAACTTTTCATGGCCGTTTTACAATTATTTTTTAAATAAATATTGATTTTAATTTGATCTAATATATCGTGAAATACCAATATTTAGGTAACCAAATGGGCCTTATTGCATGCATTTTTAAATTCTGAACAACTTTTGTATTTACACTTTTGCTGTAAAGTGAATAGGTAAAAATTTACAGCAATATCAAAAAAATTGCATTGAAATCCCTATCTTCCACATTTCAATTCTACACTTTGTAACAACTTCTGACTAGGCACACAGTGATTTTTGTTATGATCGCTGTGAGTACTAACAGTTTTTAACATTTTATTATTCGATCGGCTCGGTTTTTTACAGCCTGCTCTCGCTCTACAAGTTGTCAACTATATCATTTCAACACGCTCGGTAAAATTCTCACATACTCAACCCGCTAAAAGATAACGCACCGATATGACGATACACGGGGCTAATGTCATACATTATTTACCATACAAACTGTCGCAAAGTTAATTTCTGCATTCTAATAACACCGTTCAGTAGCGCACATCATAGCTGTACGTAGGTAGTTCATCGTCAGCGGGGTTCCCAGACCGGATGTCGCGTTATCAGCTCCGCAAGGCACAGGGCTCCATGGAGGAAGTTCCATGGGGGCACAGGATGGGCTTATCGCTCATTTACCTGCCCAGGCACTGGGCTGAGTTCGCCGGGCGTGCTGTATGGTGTTGTGCGTAATTCATGGTTGAGGCCTCTATTAGATGGTTGTTGGAAGTTTGAAGGATTTCAGGGTTTTTTGATGGGTTGAGCTGGTGTTAGTACCGATTCTAATTTTCTTAGTGTTCAATTGTTTGGAAGTAAATATTTGATTGATGGTTCGTAGTTTTGCACTGATTGCATTTTAGAGATAACTTTTTACAAACATTCTTTCATCAATCATAGGGATATATTTTTATATCTAGATAAATAACTTAATTTATTAATTGGTAGGTTAGGTTACGACAAAACTCTAGTTACTGCTATACGTTATTAACTACGAAAAAAAAAATAATTTGATCCAAAAAAATTATGCATATAATTTATGTCAATATTTTGACTTCAATATTTAAACCTTTATCGCACATATACTGGATGTAAAATTGAAATGTGGCATATACTATTTTACTTTCCTATGCGAAGTATATGGATGTATTGGAATCATGAAAAAAAAACGCTGACGAGATTTTATTTTAGATATATATTTTGACATCCACTGAATTTTAAGACCAATTTCTCAATGATGTCTGTGTGTGAGGATGGATGGATGGATGTCCATGTGCGCTATATCTCATGAACGAAACAAAATATGTAAACGACACTTGGAATTTATAAGTCTCATGAAAAAATGAAGAGCTGAGTTGATTTGAATGAAATTGAAAAACCGGAAGAGGAAATTTACTGAACACACAAAACAAAAAATTCCATATTTTTCAAAAATAAAATCAGCTGTGAAAAAAGTTTCAAATGGAAGATGTTAGCAAAAATATTTGGAATATAAAATGTTTGCATTTTTCTTGTATATGCTTCTAATTTAGAGAAAAACAAAATATATATTTAATAATATATTTCAATAATCTTAGGTACAATGGGAACAAATACTTAAACATTTTTAGCGTCTATATGTCAAACGTGTCAAATAATTGTGTGTGTCAAAAATATATGTCGTTTGAAATATTATTAAAGCAATATTTGTATTATCAGTTAGAAAGTTTTAAAGACTAGATATTAATTAATACCTATTTTAAAATAAAAGTTACGAGAAGAATTAATTAAACAGGTTTATCATCTATAATAATTATCAAAATAGAGTCATACGCAAGGAACAAGTTATAAGTGTTCAGTTGGTTTTATATGTATAAGAAAGTAGTGTGGTGTCCACACCAGATTTTTTTATTTTGCTATAAATCTTAGCCTATTCACTTTATAGCAAAAATATACAGAAATTGTTCTGAATTTAAAAATATAATGCCCATTTGATTACTTAAATATTAGTATATCACTATTTATCAATCAAAGTAAAATTAATATTTGTTAAGAAAATTGTAATATGGCCATGGACAATTAAACAAAAACGAAAAATATTTGACATTACATAACAGTTTTAAATTTGTTTATTTAACATAAAGAAATGCAAAGAATTGGAGTCTCAAATTCGCTATTATGTAATTACAATTTTATACGGATTTCTGCAACTAAAATAATACAACAATGTAATGAATAAAATAATCTAAATTTGTGTTCTGAAATGTCAAATATTTTTCTTTTTTGTTTAATTTTCCGTGGCCGTATTACAATTTTTCTATAAAATATTAATTTTAATTTGATTAATATATAGTTAAATACTAAAATTAAGGTAACCAATTAGGACTTTTTGCAAGTAATTTTAAATTCCGAACAACTTTTGTATTTACACTTATACGCCGCATTTCAATTCTATACATTTATAACACTTTGTAGATATATTCTCTACTGCTGTGATTCTCCTACTGAAGTGATTTACCTAGAAAGAAAAGCAGCATATATCATATGTTCATAGTTGTCTTCAATAAACGGTATTTCCTGATTCAACGAATTAATTTGCATTGTTTCCTCGTACTATGTTTAGAATTGCTTGAGAAGAATGTTGTTAAATGTCAATTTATTTAAATGAAAACCATAAATTAAATATCCTTTATGTAATCCATAATTAAGTTCTCATGCTCAGAAAAAAATTACTGGATGACCAAAGGACGGAACTGAGATGGATATGAAAACAATTATTAATAGATTAAATGAATTGCATGATGCATTGTAAATAATATTAATTTATTTAAATATTAATTGTAAACACTTGATAACAATTGGGAAAATTTTTGTGTGATTGAAAGGCAACAAATAAATATTTACTTCTACTTTGGAGCGATCGTTGTGTTTTTTATAATTATTAATAAAATATTTTCGAGTTTGATAGGTACCAAAGCTTTCTGAAGGGGAATTTAAATTACGATAAATAAATATTTTACAAATGTCTTTGTAATTTACCGTGAGATCTGAAAGTTTTTCAACGTACAATATACTCTTGTTTTTGAAAAGTATTTCGATTAACAAATATATATATATATATATATATATATATATATATTGTGGTATTTATAAATTTGCAACCTCTTGTTTTTTTGCTAACTGAAGGGATAGTAAATAAGAAAGTCGTGCACATATATCACCAGATTTATATTTGTAACTATTCTAGTTGCCAAATACTATTCGTCGAATGAATGGTAACATCTATGTCGGAAAAAGAAAAAAACCATTTGAAAACCATATGAGAGGTGCAGAGGAAATTCCAAGTTTGTTGTATTCTTGCCCAGTGTGACACTTATTAATTCTGTGCGTTCTCCTCTGGCAGTGGAGGGCGAAACATTTGCAGTGAACGTGCCACACACAATGATAACACAACGTTACACCGTAAAAAACACATGTGCAAGTATAATCACTGTATTTGCATACAACAACTGCAGAACTAGGCGAATGATTCTCGGTTCATTTTACGTAATCTTGAACTTGGTACATACAACTTCAAATAGTTTTGTAATTAGATAGGATTTCAACTTTGTTGAAATATTTTAGTTTGATTGTTTTTTGTTGAATTGATCGTGAAGTTTAACCTTGATATTTTTAATTACATATAATTATCAACCGAATTGATCTCTGACCCA
Organism: Poecilus cupreus; assembly: GCA_963942605.1. Taxonomy (NCBI): domain Eukaryota; kingdom Metazoa; phylum Arthropoda; class Insecta; order Coleoptera; family Carabidae; genus Poecilus; species Poecilus cupreus. Next base: position 15,490,671 of record OZ012719.1, on the reverse strand, counting down.
AGTAGTGAATAATTTATTTATTCGTGTTGATGTTTTTGATTTTTACAATTTACAATTGACAGTACAACAACAATTATTTTAATGTGTAAATTGTAAATAACACTTTTGTTACTTTACAACATTATAAATGTATTCGCAACCACTTTATAAACAATAATTACATAAATACATTGGCTCCATAATTTTTTTTCAAAACCTTTTATTTCTCGGAATGCATTACAATGCTAGAATGTTCTAAAAACTTTACTATTAAAAGAATAAATGGTTTCAGCGACGCAATGATTCCAAAATAATTGAATCAGAGTTACCTGATTGTCAATTACGATTAGAAATTAGAATTGACATTTGTACCTAATAATTGTAACCAAAAGTAGGTAATAAAATACTCTGATTACTTAACTCACGATTGAGGATATCACTGCTTTTATATTTAAGTAGTACAAATAAACAAAACAATGACATAAAATTAACTATTAAATACTTATTTCAATAAACATGAGAAACAGCTGACAAGCAATGACAGATGTATATGAAGGAGCAAAAATTAGGAATGGAATAGATGTATGCATGATAGAGGTTAAAGAGATATTACAATCTTTTTCTTATATAAATGACTAAATTATTAGAAGGCGAGATAGATAGCAAATAGCTCCGGGGTAACGCAAGGGATCATTAGATCCTCAATTCGAAACCCACCGATGACAGTTGTCATTTTAACTTTACCCCTGTGGTTGTCACTCCACTAACATCTTTCGGAATCGTGACTCTACCGAGATATGCGAAAGCAAAGTGCCACACTAAAAATAGGTAAACAGCGTGATGATGTATTTATTTAATTTACTAGAATTATAATAATTTATGCTTTCTTCTCGGCTTTCAATCTTACATATCTTCATTATACGAGTATATTATTAAATACTTTAATATTTCATTTTATTTTACACATTTACATTTTACTTATACAAAGTAGTCCACTAAATCCGTTAAGACCAATTTCTCAATGATATCTGTGTGTAAGGATGGATGGATGGATGGATGGACGAATTGACGGATGTCCGTGCGCGCAATATGTCATGAACGAGACAAGATATGTAAACGATAACGAAACTTGGAATTTATAAGTTTCATGAAAATATGAAGAGCTGAGTTGATTTGAATGAAATTGACAAACCGGAAGAGGAAACAATAAATTCCATTTTTTCAAAAATAGAATCAGCTGTGAAAAAAGTTTCAAATGAAAGATGTTAGCAAAAATATTTGGAATATAAAATGTTACTTGCACTTTTGTTGTACATGCTTGTAATTTTGAGAACAACTAAATTATATATTTGAGAATATATTTCAATAATTTTAGTTACAGCAAACAAAAACTAAAACATTTAACATCTATATGTCAAATAATTGTTAAGTGTCAAAAATATGTGTCGTGTGAAATATAAAAGTAATATTTGTATTATTATTTAGAAAGTTTTGAAGACTAGATATTAATTAATATCTATTTTAAAATAAATTCATAGTTACAATGAGAACAAAAAATTAAACACGTTTAACATCTGTATATCAAATAATTGTCAAAATAAAGTCATACGCAAGGAACAAATCACACATGTTCAGTTGGTTTTATTTGTATAAGAAAGTAGTGTGGTGCCCACACCAGATTTTTCTTTAGGACCCTTCGACATGTATTCCCTTGTTTCTTCTTCCTTTTTGATTTTGCAGTTTCATTCTTGTTTCTTCTCCAATCAATATGCATTTGTCTATTCCACTTGTCCACATCGAAAGCCAGCTATCGTTTAATATCTTGGGATTTCTAATGTTCTGACCACTAATTTACTAATTTGTTACTATTTTTGAAGACCCTATGCTAGAATGATGTAAATTGCCATACCATATTACTAAACCTGTTTTCAATATTCAGGGAACATTATTTTGCTGACAAAAATTGTATTTCAAAAAATTATTGCTTGGCAACATTTCATGGGGATTTCGTTATTTAAATTAAATAAGCTAACAAAAATACAATAAGCAATCAATTTAATGGCATACATGGTAGTCATGGATATGAAACGGGTAATAAATTTATATGTTTACGTGATTGGTCAAAAGTGACGAAATTAAACCAAATGATTGGTTTATTTTATATATGGGAAACAGTCATTTCAGCAACATAATTCCTACAGGAAATAGTAGGTGTACTCATTGTAAACAATTCTTCAAAAATATCGGCAACGTTTCGGTCACACAACAAACTGTCTACGATTCACAGCATTTGTTTACATTATACTTCCACGTCAGAATTTTGCTAGCTCTGCATCTAGGCTGATGCCTGACCGCCATGACTAGTCGACTCATAAGATACGCAGTCACTCGTCAGGGTTTCGGTGTAATTCATCGTTTCTGCATAGCATTGCAGATTTTAATGACACACTGCTCTACAGTAGAAATGCTAATCGTCGCGTTGTTATTTATATGCGTTATGTTGATAAAGATGTCTTGTGATAGCATCTCAACTATTGCATTGTTAAATAAAATATTCATTTGATTACGACGTTGTTGGTAAACTGATGAAACATCTTCAACACAAACAGAGGAGAAAGACATGTATATAATAATAATAAATTCATGAAACAGATGCATCTGTTTATGGGCTATTCTATTAACAATATAAATATATAATACTGAAAGATGAATATAAAAATAAAACTTATTTCAATTGAATTTTTCACAATTATAAGTTATGTAAAGATTTATAAATACAAAAATTGATTGAAGATCGAAAATTAAAATAAACCTTTTAGTCTTAATAATTAAGCTCCTAAACTAATATAAGTAACTAATTTTAATTTTGAGCTGCGTCAAACAAACAGCAACGAACATCGACACAAAATAATTACTTACATTAGTTTAGAAGTTTTGTTATTAAGACTAAAAAGGTTTACTTTATTTTTCTTTTTTCAGTTTCTTTTTTCTTTGGTTTCATATTTTGTTAAAAAAGTATGAATCCGTTAAGACCAATTTCTTAATGATGTCTGTGTGTGAGGATAGATGGATGGATGTATGTCCGTGTGCGCAATGTCTCATGAACGAGACAAGATATGTAAACGAAACTGGAAATTTATAAGTTTCATAAAAATATGAAGAGTTGAGTTGATTTTGAATAAAATTTAAAAACCGGAAGAGGAAGTTTATTGAACACACAAAACGATAAATTAATATTTTTTGCAATACCTGTACTGTAAGTTACCCATTAATAACAAAATTTGAACACAGTAAGTGGAACTTTTATTGCACAATTGGTTTCCATGGTTACATCATTTACTTACCGTTCACGGTGGATGGTAAGTGAAACTTACCGTGCAAGGTGGACGGTAAGTAAATATATATAATTCAAATTTTATTTCTAACCTCAATCTGTCAGCTGTTAATTTTGATATCTATTTTTCCTTTTCTTATATTTACGCAGGTATTGCAAAAAATATCTTACTAATCTCGAACTGTAAGTGATTTATTAGGTCTCGAATGTTTAGGAAATCTCGACCCTACGGGTCTCGACATCCCAAACTACATTCACGACCTAAAAACTATCACTTACAGTTCACGGTACGTAATATACTATTTAACATCTATGTGTCAAACGAGTCAAATAATTGCGAAGTGTCAAAAATATGTGTCGTTTTAATTAATTTAAAAGCAATATTAGTATTATTAGTTAATTAATATTTTAAATTAAAATCATAGCTGAGAACACAAAATTAAACAGGTATAATATCTATATGTCAAATAATTGTCAGAATAGTTTATACGCAAGGGACAAGTCATAAATGTTCAGTTGGTTTTATTTGTATAAGAAATTAGTTTTGTGCCGCACCAGATTTTTGTTGGTTAAAAATGATTGCTAGGTTCCATTCATTCATTGAATGATCCTAAAAAATACATACCATTTCATTTATACAACTATGGTGCGCTATAAGATCGTTTTTCCTATTTAACGTACACAAAGTTAATTTTGTGACACTGTTTTTCTCAAAAACAATGCTACAAAATTGAATTTTGTGCAACTGTTTTTGGGGAATTTATTATTTGTAAAATTAACAGTCTGTCAAACTTGGGGCTGTAATTGCTCACGTAAAATTATTGAATCGAAGCCCCTGCGTCGGGGTTGCGGCCTGGGACCCGATAGGCCCCGCGGGAAAAGCCCCTTGGTGACCAGTGGTATATTAAACATGCTGTACAATTTTATTTTATTTTTATTTTTATTGAATTTATGAACGTGAAATAGGAAAAATAATATGAACAACTCGTGTTACAATGCCTAAAGAAGGTCATTGTAACACTAGTTGTTCAATATACTATTATAGTATTTTATTATAGCTTTAATAATAAATAAATAGCTCCGTGGTACCGCGTCGGACTGTAGATCGTGAGAGCCTCAGTTTGAATCCCACAGCTGACAGTTGCCAATTTAAATTTACCCTTGTGATTCCCCTCCACTAACATCTTTGGGGGCTATTATTATATATCACTAACCGAGATCTGCGTAACACCCATAATGGGTAAAAGGTGTGCAGATATATTTATTTTATTATTTTAAATAATGTGCAAGTTATATGAGGTATCTCGTTTGTATCATCACTCATTGTAGAATGTGGCATTCTTCTTGCAGCAGATCTTCATGGCATATTTCACTAATCGCTAAATCATCAATAAAAAATGCCACAGGGGTAAATTGAATGTGTGATACAATAGCCTTTTTGTTCTATATTCACTGTGCAAGTGCGTTCTCGTTAGCAACGGGCCGCGAGATCGCACTGATCTCACTGCACATTCCTCAGGTGACGTTGATTCGTAGAACCAACACGCGTAAGCACAACATGGCTTCCGATGGTAGCAGTCATGAAGTAACTCATTCAACAACACCATGGCGTGTGTGTGTGAATGCGAGTGTGTGTGTTTGTATAGCGTGGGCTGTATCACGAGATCGTTCGAGGAACAATCAGTCCACAAAAGAAAATAAAACAAGATCGCTTATCAATGCGATGTTTTTACTTCTTTGTTTTTGTATATTTTATAAACAATTTTTCTTGGAATTGCAGTTGTGCTTTATTAATATTAGCTTGAGTTTATACCTACATCTTTTGTGGATGGAAAAACATTTCTAACGGTCAAACATTTTTCTGAAATGAACAACAATTTTGTATCATATAATATCTATTATTTACGACACGAGTATTGCTAGAGCTAGAATGACCCTCAATCTTACTAGGATCACGGTTTTTGGGTGTTTTTAAAAAAATGTTTTAGCTTCGGTTTTAGCGCTAATGCTATGTATTATAAGTAGGATAAGAGCATTATTAAGGTACGCATGTGAAATTTGTACAACGAGGCGATAGCCGAATTATGTAATCACACATATTAATGATGCATTATCACACGTGTATTGTACAATATTTTATCCAACACCTCTCAATAAATGCTCTATAACTATGGCGATTTTAAACAAGGAAAGTAACAAATTATCCACTACTGAGTATAATTTTGAGAAAATCCACTAGTGAGTATTTTTACCTCCCGCCTACCTATAGGTAAGGGAGATATTGTTTTTGGTCAAAAAATTGGGTAGTGAGTTTTCAATGAATAAGCACGTTTTAAGGTTCCTACAATACGATTTTACTATTTTCGCGATGATGTCTGTATGTATGTATGTATGTATGTATGTATGTGTGTGTGGGTGTAGTCTGTGGCAATTTTTTCGTCTCGCATAACTCAAATACTATACTACCAAAAAATACAATTTTAGGAATTTTTGCTTCTTATATTTAAATGAAGAGCTGATTAGATTTTGGATAAAATTGGGCAACCGGAAGTAGAAGTTTACTTGAAGCCCTTAACAGTTTTTTGTGAAAAACACGGTTAAATTTCCTTTTTCAACAATTTGTGTTATTTTCAAAGTTAAAGGATATTTAATTTTACATGTGTTTTGATTATACTAATTTTATTAATTTTCATTAGATTTAGAGATAATAAAATATAAAGAAATTAGATTTCACAAATCTTGCATTCCTAGTACACCATGGAAACATTTAAAAATTTTCAATTTTTTCTTTGAAATGTGACACATGTCATTGTGATTGTGAAGCTGTTTTTTTAGTGAAATATATGTCAAAAAAATGCAATAAATATACGAAAGAAAATTTAAATTCTCAAATATAAATAGAAAATAAACAAATAAGAAGGTATGTTTTTGTATCAAATACTATTTTGTACTGTTTAAGAGTAGTATTGGGCGGGAGGTTATGTGCTGGCCACATCAGATTTTTTTATTTATAATAATAATAATAACACACAACACCTTGGCAACCACTTCGATTGACATTTTAATTTCAAAAATTTAAAGCTTATGTCAGTGTCAAAAAATATTTTTTTAATAAATTTTGCATTTATTAAGAGTTGTTGGATAAAACGTTATACTTCACACGTGGGCAAAGTGGAATTACCCTCTCGATAAAATTATCACACTTAGCCTCCGGCTTCGTGTGCCAAAATTAATCTCGTGAGTAATTCCTTACTTTGCTCACTTGTAAAGTCAATAACTATTATCTCCGCCCGCCCAGAGTTACAAAATTAAAATAAATTGACTTTATTTTTTTGACAAATAGAAAATTAATCCAAGAGTTGCTGCAAAAAGATTTTAATCCGTGACGACGACAATTTGACAATAAACAATTATGTAGTTGTTTTTCATAAAATTTTGAAGCATTTCTTGAAAATGAGTGATTCAGAAAGTATTTCGTAGGATATAGAAGAACAAGCTTAAAAAATATTAATTATTTCTCTAGTAAAATTGTAACACCATTTTCGTTTAATAAACAAGACCAAAAATGTAAAATATACGTACAAGTACAAACATTGCATAAACTCAAAACATAAACAATATAAACTGATTTGCAATGACTAAAATCCCCTAGAATTTTCTAAAAAAATATGTCGAAAAATAGAATGTGTTCTAATTCATCAAAAAGTAAACCATTTTATTGGTAAAGAAGAAATTGACGCTTCGTCGTACTGCACACAACAATAAATTGACAAAACTTGAACCATTCACTGACCAATAAATTTTGTCGTTTAAAGCAGGCCTTATGAAATAAAGATATAATTAAAATAATAATTATTAATTAAGACAAATAATATATTATTTTTCTATAAAAATCTTGTTTTTAATAGTATCTTTACCTAAAAATTAGAAAAATTTGTATCATTTATAAAATTTTGTCACCAAAAATTGTCTCATAAAGCTAATTCCAGCATTAATAAGCTTACGAAAACGTCATTCAGCTACCGAAACAGAAAAAATATAATTTGTTCGCAAAGCGCTGAGCTATCGTAATACTTTTCAAATAAAATGAGTCATTTTATTCGGAAATTTAATAGTTCAACCGATAGCATAATAAATTTATAATCTTCGCATCCATAAAAACAAAATAATGACTAATAGGTGACGATCGCACAACTGCTGATCACCTATCACGATCGTCAACAGTTACCTTCAACCTCGCTTTAGTTTTCAGTTGTACCAAAACCTCAACTGTACAATACCTACATCAGCGAAACTTTGACACGCATTGTTTTGACAGTTATGACGTATTGAAGGTAAACATACGCTGTAGGCTCTACACACATGGTGACGTCACTGTGTCAACAAACCATGGTCTTTTTAATACAATCACATCGAGAATGTATTGTGACGCATAATTATTAGAATAAAAGTATTCATATCAAAATCGGAACACATTTGTTGTCTATTAGAGCAACGCCTCGAGCGAAGGTAATTAAAAATAACTTATCTTTAGAACGGAAATAATGATGTTTGGATTGGAAATATCTGATATTTAACCAAATTACAACTTTAAACACAAATAATTATGTCTATCAAATCATTGTTTAGAACGAAAACCAAATTTTAAATTGAATGGTTTTAAATCACATCGCTGAAATAGAAATTTATGTACGAAGTACATAATTTAGGATTTTATGGACGAGGTACATAAAAGAGAGAGTCTATGAAACTGTATTATGTACATACGTGTTACATAATAGTATATTGTGTCATTAGGAGTAAATGTGATACTTTGGGTGCTGAGCATGTAAGTTTGAACGACGAGCGAAGCGAGTCGAACAATTACATGCGAAGCACCCAAAGACACATTTACTCCGAATAACACATGCTATTTTTTCTTCAAACATAGAAAATAAAATTATAAATATTATAAAATGCTCAAAACTTCAAAAAATATTCTGTCTTATCTAGCATTTCAAGTTGCAGTAGAATATGCTGTTTTGTTATTTGTTTCATTTTTAACTGTCAAATTATTGAATTACAACCTAACTATTTTTCATAATATTTTACTTTGTCCGCCGCCGGCGTAAATGTGTTGCCAAGGAAACACATTTACGCCGGCGGCGACAATATTGAACTTCTGCTTGTTGAATACAAATACGTAACAACGTACTTTTATGACGTTTGAAGAAAAAATATTTTATGTTTGACTGCATTGCAGAATATTTTTCTTTAGTTTAGAATGACATAATATGTATTTGACTCATAATGTTCATATAAAAAAAAATTATAGTTCCGAAGTATGCTTGTTTTCTGTTTGGTTACCAAGTTATTTATTGATTATTATTTGTTTTGAAAAAATGTGCAAAATGTCATTTCACATTTAAATCATTCTAACCTGTTATTATGCAAGAAGTCAATCAAATAGCATCAAAATTATATTTATAATTGTATAATTCAAATTACTTTTACGAAAAATGATGTTTCCATTTAATTACTTAATAAATTAATGAGATTTATTGTGATAATAAGTCTTTTTACTTTATTATTACAGACTAGTCCATAAAGAACACTTTATGACCGCTATGCAATATAAAAAACTGATTATAATACAGTCGAATATACAAAATTTAAATAGAATATTATTGAAATAATTTAAATTATCTGTGTACTGAAGAGTATATTTTCATTGAAAACACTATTCAAATCAATTTTTCTCTTCATTTAAGAGGAATCTGTTTGTTTCAAGAAAACATTTTTATCAGGAGTGTTGTATTATTTTCTGTAAAAGTTTCGTGTATGATTGTAGTGATAGCGAATGTGATAGCAGATAGTTAATTTCTTTCTGTTAAATAAATGCATCTAAATTTGTTTTATGAAATGTCAAATATTTTTCATTTTATTTCATGGCCATGTTACAATTTTTCTAATATTATTTTACTTTGATTGATTTATATTTAGGTAGGTAATTGAATGCATTTTTAAAACTCTGATCAACTTTTTCATTCACACTTTTTCTGTAAAGTGAATAGGTAAAAAGATGCAGCATTATAAAATAGTTATTTGTTTAACTAGGCACCAAAATACCAGATTTACAGCAGAGGCTGCTGTTTCATGAACGAGGTGAATGAATACTGCCGAAGCTGTAAACCAGTGTTTGGTGACGAGTTGAACACAAATTTTTTTGCCGATTTGGAAACTATTAATTTAGTGATTATTCTTAATACATATTTTGAAGGTTATCGTTGTCAAATTAGGTTGCCATGTATTTGTAGAACGTTTGCTATGTATTTGTTGACAGTTACTATACGTTTGTTGAGTGGTTGCTATGTAAAATATATTATTGACCCCTATACTCCACATATCAATTCTACACCTGGTAGGAACAAAGACGTTATTAAGAAATGGTCAAAACTGATTCACGAATTAGAAGTAGATAGATTTACTCGTATATCTAAATTAATAAATTATGCTTAACTGTAAATCTAACAGGGTTTATAGCTCTGTGGTAACGTATCGGACTTTAGATTGTCTGTTCATTTCTTTACCACTACAGTAATCTTTCTCTACGTTTTTGTTGAAATACTGCACTCATTTCAAAAGCAAATTCCCGATAAAGAGAAATACGCGAATATTTCCTCGTTGACAGGAAGCAAGTTCCTGCCTGGCGGGTGCAGGGGGCACATTGTCCCTGGCACTGGCACGGGTGTCGCAAGCGGGGAGGGCAGAGGGGGCGGCAAACAGGCACGGGGCACGGGCATGCCCACCACCGGAAGTATGTTATGTGTTGTTACTGATAATAGCCATTAGACGCGCAGCTAAATAAGCACGCTTAGTTCGAACAACTTGTACAACTAATGCATTGCCTTGTTACTTGTAGTTGGCAGAGCTGTTTGTTGCAATTAACCGCATTGGAAAATTGTTTATTTTTTTTAAGTATTTCAAAGATTGCCAATTAGGAAATTAGAAAGAAATTAAACAATAAAACAACTTAGGAACAAATTTGTTAGCTTCTTTCTAATTTAAAGGCAGATACAATAAAATTACAAATAATATTTTAACTTCTTACATTTGAAACTATTTTTCGAAGCTATTCGGTTCGAAATCTGATATAAATTTTAATTCTTGTTTTTTTATTATCCAGTACATTTCCGATTTTGCTTAATTGCCGAAATCAACGTCATTAAAATTATAATTATAAAGTGTTCTTAAGTGTTAAAGCCTCTTAAAACTGCCGATTCAAAATATGAATTATACTTAGAATTATCACTTAGTAGAAGTGATATCTATTGAAATATTGTTGAAGTAATCAGAAACATTTTCAATCATTTAATTATACAGTGATAAATAAAGTAGTATTTGTTGTACAAACTATAAAAATTATTTGTAAAACTTATTTTAAAAAAATTACTTGTCATGTTGTTTTCTACTTTGTTAAATGTACGGTTAGGTTCTAAATTGTTTGACGTTTAAATATTGCAGGAAAGAGAGCGAGAGATGAAGTGTTTGTCCAATTGTAAATGGAAAGTTTGAAGTTTGAATTCTTCTCAATCAGTACCTACAATTAACTGAATTCGATATAGATCTACCGCTAAATTAGTTAAACATAAATATGTTCATCATGTTATTGGCGATATGGCAGCGAGTTATGTGGGCTCAAGTGAAGGGTGGTAGCTCGAAACAGCACCATTTTTAATTTGATAATGTAAAAAAACTTTAATATAATAACATAAATACAAAAACAGATCACTCTGAAAAATACTCTATGCCTATATTACGATCCAAATTGGATTAATAGTAAAATAAAATAAAAATTATTCTTCGAAATGCAGTCATATATTTATTGAAGCTAAAAATCCGTCGTTTCGGTCATAACTTCGACCTTCCCCAGGGAAAATTTTGCATTGTTTAACATTTACATTTAACATTAAAATTGTACAAATCTCGTGAATAATAAAAATACACAATTGCACAACACATTAAAATAAATAAATAAATAAAGTTAAAAATATGAATAATTCCACAGCAACAATGGGGTCTTTCACCATTTTTTTACCTCCCGCCTACCTCTAGGTAAGGGAGGTATTGTTTTTGGTCAGAAAATTGGGTAGTGAGTTTTCAATGAATAAGCACGTTTTAGGGTCCCTACAATACGATTTTACTATTTTCACGATGATGTCTGTATGTATGTATGTATGTATGTATGTATGTATGTATGTATGTATGTATGTATGTATGTGTGTGTGTGTGTAGTCTGTGGCAATTTTTTCGTCTCGCATAACTCAAATACTATAATACCAAAAAATACAATTTTTTGAATTATTGCTTCTTATATTTAAATGAAGAGCTGATTAGATTTTGGATAAAATTGGTCGACCGGAAGGAGCAGTTTACTTGAAGCCCTTAACAGTTTTTCGTGAAAAACATGGTTAAATTTCCTTTTTCAACAATTTATGTTATTTTGAAAGTTGAAGAATATTTAATTCTACATTTGTTTTGATTACACTAATTTTAATAATTTTCATTAGATTTAGAGATAATAAAATATAAAGAAATTAGATTTCACAAATCTTGCATTCCTAGCACACCATGGAAACATTTAAAAATTTTCAATTTTTTACGAAATGTGACACATGTCATTGTGATTGTGAAGCTGTTTTCTTAGGGAAATATATGTCAAAAAATTAAATAAATATACGAAAGAAATATAAATTCTCAAATAGAAATAGAAAATAAACAAATAAGAAGGTATGTTTCTGTATCATCAAATACTATTTTGTACCGTTTAAGAGTAGTAGATATTGGGCGGGAGGTTATGTGCTGGCCACATCAGATTTTTTATTATTTTTTTTTAATGAAACTATTCAAATTGAAGACTATCTACACTTTTAAAAAGTCTTAATTGTTATTCATTAAGCCACAATGATTTTTTTTAAATGTTGTGACGTCATTATAGAGGTGTTGCTGGATCTCAAACAGTACAGATTGTAAATAATTGTAGTCATATATATTTTTACTTATTTTATTATAATTATTGCAATAAAATAGAACATTTATATGACAAAAATTATTTAAATTTCTACTGTTTGAGATCCAGCAACAACTCTACAATGACGTCACAACATTTAAAAAAAATCATTGTGGCTTAATGATAAACAATTAAGACTTTTTAAAAGTGTAGATAGTCATCAAATTAAATATGGTTTCATAAAAAAAAATTTAAAACATTGTGAAAGACAAGATTACTAAAAAAATAGTTATGACTGAAACGTCAGATTTTTAGCTTCAATAAGACTGTATTCCGAAGAGAAAAATGTTTTTTATTTATCATCACAGACGATCATCGCTCCTTCTTTACTTTCGATTAAAGTAGTGTTTCAACTGTTCGAGAAGTAAGTTTCGTTCCAGGTGTGAAACGTGCGGCATGCTATGAGCATCCTAGTCGAGTTATATCATACATTTTGTTGGTGCCGCATAGCTGAAAAATATCCAATACTAGGTACTCTTGCAAATTTATTTCATTACTCTTTCTCACTCTTAAATGGAGTATACATACTTGCCTTATAACTGCAAGTGAAGTGGATCTAATATCAATATTTCGATATTTTTCCCAAAATATATTTCATAGAAACCTCATAATGGCTGTAATAATTGCGAACTTATTTTAAACCAATTAAGGTTCAAATTATTCATTTTGTAAGTGATTTATCATTGAACTCTTAAACATTTTGATTCAATCTCTGGCTACTATTTTTACATGAAATCGAGATGAGTTCTGAATTTTTTTGGTGCGTCTGTACGTATTGGTAAACATGCAAGCTGTTGTCCAAACATTTGTATATTCGTTATCACGGCGCTGCAGATCACTTATCAAGTAGGTCTATCCAATCTCAAATATCGACACATTTCCGACATATCTGAAACTATTTTTGTATTGGTAGTTTACATTGAATGTCAAGATTATGATTGAATATAAGTATTTTACAATTACATATTTTGTGTAGGATTTTTACAGGTTTTGTTTTACTTTTTCCAATATGCGTAAAATAAATCGAGTGTTTTTATTTCCCTCAAAAAATATTGTCACAATGATTCATCATTAGCATAGAGTATGTATTAGTTTTCGTGGAATTTAACATCAAAATACCTAGCAGGCCTTGAACTAAAAATAAACACCGGTTTTATTCCAATTATCTTTTAATTTCAAGTGTTTTTACACTCACATCACCGTGCCTCATTCTTATGAATGATTCGTTTAATATTTCAATTATTCCAAACATCAATGGGGTATTTGACGAAATTTTCGAATAATTTTATATAAATCTGAATTAAATAGTTATTTGTATAACTAGGCACCAAAATACCAGATTTATAACAAAAGCTGCTGTCAATGAATGTTGCGGAAGTTGTAAATCTGTGTTTGGTGCCGTGTTGAATAAATTATTTTTTGTCAATTTTAAAATTAATATTAATTTAGCGATTAATTTAAACACCTATTTTGAAAGTAATCGTTATCAAATTATATTACCTTGCGTTTGTTGAAAAGTTGCTATGTATTTTTGATGGTAACTATGCGTTTACTGATCGGTCGCTATGTAATAATATATTGTATAACTAGTGCTGAAAGTTGGATATTTCACACGAGTTGCACACGATACTTTTCCGACGACCACAATTAAGTAAAAAAAAATAAAAAATATAAAATCTACATAAAAATATTAAAACAGATTATGTTAACATCATTACTATCAGAATTGACCAAAAATTATATTAGAATCTGATAAATCATCCAACCTTCTTAATCCGTGTAAATTTAGCCAATTATCTGCAACTGTCAAACTTTTAAATACAAATTTTTAGGTTAGTTCGCTCAGTTATCGCAGCGTGTGATAAAATCATATCACACAGTTACGGACACATCTGATTGGCTTTCATGTCATACAGCATTGCTAGTGATGTGCAATGACCATCTTTCAGTAATAGTTTAGCGTACTTTTCGAAGTGGTGGTCGGAAAAATATTTTTACTGTCTATGCATTAAAAGTGAAATTTTACGGACTGTTAACTGTCAAAATGAAAATCAAACTTTTAATGTTAATCGGCAAAAAATATATTATACATATTTTTTTATTTTCCTCAATTCTTAGTAGTTCAAAGGAATTTTTTTTTTTTTTTTTATTTAAATAAATTATCTTTACAACTGGCCTGTGCGGGCCAACCAGCAAATTAGATGACATATAGTGTTGACATGTGTGAGGTAAACTCTCATTAGAGCTTCCTCTTTGTATTTATAATAAATTATGTCTTATTTATTAACAATGTTTGAGGTCTAGTGTTTTTGTCCTTTTTAGTCGCCTGGGATCGTCTTCATTATTCAGTAGGTTGAGGGCTAGATCGTTCGGGTGATCGTTCAATTTATCTTCGTATTTTGATGCAAATTTTTTAATTTGTTCGTGAACGTATTTTATGTTTAAGTCTTTGTGCAGTGTGTGGTTATTTACGTACCATTCTGCGTTTGTAATCATTCTTAAGGTCTTGTTTTGGAATCGTTGTATGATATCAATATTTGATTTCTTGGCGCATCCCCAGAGCTGGATTCCGTATGTCCAAATTGGTATAATTATAGTTTTGTATATTAATATTTTGTTTTCTAGTGTTAGTTGTGATTTGTGTCCGAGAAGCCAGTACATTTTCCTGACTTTCATATCTAACTGTTTTCTTTTGGCTTGTATGTGTCTTTTCCATGTTAATGTTTTGTCTATATGCATTCCTAGGTATGTTACCGTGTCTTTTGTTTCCAGTTCAGTGTTATTAATTTTGATTTGTGGACATGTTATTTTTTTGTTTGTAAATACGACGTGTGTGCTTTTGTTTTCGTTGATCTTAATTCTCCATGTTGTGGTCCATTTTTGAATTTCGTTGAGAGCTTCTTGTAGTAGAGCGGATACTTCAGCAGGGTCTTCATGGGTCGCGATGACTGCCGTGTCGTCAGCGTATGTGGCAGTTGTGACGTTTTCCGCGCAGGGCAAGTCGGCAGTGTAGATTTGATATAGGACAGGTCCTAGAACGCTCCCTTGAGGAACTCCAGCTTTAATTTTGTATTTTTGGGAGGTGTTTCCTTCGCAGCTTACATGAAAGTATCTATCGTTTAGGTAGGACTTGATTAGTAAGAAGTACTGATATGGTAGTGTATTTTTAATTTTGTATAACAACCCCGTGTGCCATACGCGGTCAAATGCTTGACTTATATCGATGAATACTCCTGCGCATATTTTCTTTTTTTGTAGGCTGTTCTCTATATCATTCGTGATTCTATGGACCTGCTGGATTGTTGAATGTCGTTCTCTAAACCCAAATTGGTGTGATGGAATTAGGTTCTTTTCTTCTATTATTATTTTCAATCTTTTTAGAAGTAGTTTTTCGAAGAGTTTTGAGAGGATTGTGAGTAGCGATATTGGCCTGTATGATGAGGCTTTATGCTCTGGTTTACCCGGTTTATGAATGAGTATAATCTCTGCAAATTTCCACTGGATTGGAAAATATAATACTCTTATTATTGCATTGTAGATCTGGGTTAGAAGTACAATAGTTTTCTTAGGTAATTCTATAAGAATTTTTGCGTTGATAAGGTCGTATCCCGGCGATTTTTTATTATTTAAATATTTTATTTCGTTCTTGACTTCATTGGGAGAGAAGTGTCTGATTGGTGGGGATAATTGTAAAGGTGTTATTAAAGATTCTTCAATGTATTTTTCTTCAGTATGTGGCATTGTCGATTGGTGGGGTTCAAATACTTTAGATAAATGTTGTGCGAATACTTCCGCCTTTTCATTGTCTTCTCTGGCCCAGGTTCCGTCTTCTTTTTGGATTGGTGGTGTGTGCAGCGTGGGTCTTTTTAGTCTTTTGGTTGCTTTCCATAGGCTGTAGTCATTTTCTGGCCGTGCTGATAGGTTTCGTAAGTAATCGTTAAAAGATTCATTTTTAATTTGTTGTATTAATTTCTTTATTTCTTTTGACATGTGATTTAATTTGTTTTTGTCATTTGGGTGTCGTGTTTGTTGCCATCTTCGCCTCATGGTTCTTTTCTCTGCAATTTTGTCTCGAAGTAGTTTTGGTATGTTTGTAGCGCTGTCAGTTTGGTTTTCAACTTCTGGTGTGGAATACCATGCAGCTCTTTGTATTAGGTTTGTCATTTGGTCAACTGCTTCGTCTATATCGTCCTCTGTTTTTAGTGAGATTTGCAGATTTGTATTCTCGTTCAGGTAGTTTTGAAACATATTCCAATCAGTTCTTTTGTTGTATAAGGTAGGCTTCTTTTCTTTTGCTATGATGGTCGTGCTTATAGTGAGTATGACTGGGGAATGATCCGATGTCAAGTCATAACTAGGTTCAGTTTTAGTGTAGTTTTGAGAAATGTTTTTTGTTACGAAGAAGTCCAGCAAATCTGGGCGTTTATTGGAGTCAGTAGGCCAGTAGGTTGGTTTTCTGGTGCTGAGATGATCATATCCTTTATTTAGTATTTCTTTTCGAAGTTCTGTGCCTTTTGGGTTCGTTAGCCTGGATCCCCAGTGGGGGTGTTTCGCGTTGTAGTCGCCGCCTGAAATAAATCTATTCCCCAGTGTGTTAAAATATTCTTCAAAGTCTTTCTTTTTAATTACATGTCTAGGTGGACAATAAACTGCTGATAGGACGAGTGAGCCATGAGTATCTTTGATTTTGATGTTTGTTGCTTGTAAGTGTTCTTTGTCGAATTTTTGTAGTTCACAGTGTTTTATTTTGTTTGATATTATTACTGCGGTACCCCCGTGTGCCGTCCCGTCGGGATGGTTGGTGTAGTAAGTTTCATAGTTGGGTATTTTAAAATAGGTTCTTTGTCTGAAGTGGGTTTCACTTACGAGCATTATATCAATTTTTTGTTGTCTGAGGAAGATTTCTATTTCGTTTTGATGTTGCGCCATTCCATTGGCATTCCAAAGTGCTATTCGAATTGTATTATCCATTGAGCTTATTGACAAGGGTTGTGAGGAGATTCAGGATCATCGTATTTTGTTGCATCATTTGGTTAAACATTGTTTCGAATTTATTTAGGAAATTTTTCATAGAGATGTCATTTTCAGGTTGTGCCTGATATTCTTGGGGTGTTGTGTTCGTTACTACCTGGGAGTAGCTGGCGTTTCCTCTCGTCTGAGAATAGTATTTGTCCGTAGGTTTATTGAAGTGTTGTGTCGTATTTTGAGTGTTCTTATTGCGAATTTTTTGCAGGTCTTGATATACGCTGCAACCTTTGTAATTCGCTGGGTGGGGTCCCGAGCATAGAGCGCATGTTGCTGGAGTATTTTTGTCTTTTCTGCAATCGGCGGACGGGTGATTTTCGCCGCATTTTACGCAGTAAAAAGGTTTTTTGCAATACTTTTTTGTGTGGCCATATTCCTGACAGCGCACACATTGCGGTATTTCTTTTTTCTTTCTAGGAGCTTCTACTATGATTTTGGTGCCTAGTATGTGTTTCACTTCAAAGATTTTTTTGTTGTCCTCACCTGGTTCTTGGTCGACATAAAACATGTGGAGGGGTTCTTTGCTCTTCCAGCTTCTAATGTTGCTTACATTTCTGATGTCGAATCCGATATCTTCTAACGCTTCTTTTATATCGTCCACCGGGACTGAGTGGTGTATATTTTTCAGGACTACTCTGTAGGATCTATCTTGACGAGGCTGGTATGTGTGGTATGCGATGTTATTGGAATCCACTAGTCGTATTAGTTTTCTATATGAGTTTGGTGAATTAGTGTTAATTTTTACTACATTGTTTGTGAGAGATTTGCAGATGAATTCTTTCTTTTCAAGTACAGTTTCTAGGCTTGATAACATTAATGGGAAGTTTGTCACATCTTGTATAAAGACTGGTGGGGGTTTTGGGTCATTTTTTGGTTGCATTTCAACAGTTTCGTTCATTTCATTTGGTTCATTACTTAGCACGGCGTATTGATTATTAATAGCCGTAAATATTTCGGTATTATTGCTTCGTTTATTTGTTGTTTCATAGTTTACGTCTGTATCATTTTCTCTGGTTCGTTTTCCTGGATTTCTTCTTTTGATGGTTTGCCAGGGAAGTCCAGTACTTTCGGTTGACTCTTGAGTTAGTGTTTGAGTTTGAGGTGAGGTTAATAGGGCGCTCTCTGGAGTCACGGGTGTTGGTAGGTGTATGTAGTTCATTGGAAATAGGTTTAGTGGGGTATTGGTGAGCGAAAAGTTACTTGTTGCGCTTGATGATGGTGTTGTTTGTGTTGTCATTATCGATTGCGTGTAAGTTGGTAAGGTAGCTATGGTTGTTATCACATTTGTCAGTGTTTGTGTTACAATATTGGACCCGCCACTTGTTTCTTGCATTGCAATATTATTTATTTGCTTCACTGAGATAAGTTTTTACTATACTATAGTTGGCAACACTTACTATGATTAGTTGGATAGTGCTGCGCGCGAACGCGCGGCTGAGTAAACACCGCGTGTTAACCTGATAGGTTAGAGTTTGTTTAAGGTCACTTTTACACTTCACTTAGAATACACTGAGTTTTGTTGCTAGTATTTTAAACTGGGGTACACTTAGCTACAAGTTACCGCACTATTGAGTTATTAATTGTTTTATTCGTTGGGATATAGATTATTATGAAAAAATTTGTCAAAATATCTACTACCGGCTTTCACGGTTGCCAACTCTATAGTTCAAAGGAATGAATTATTTAATATTTGGATATGTGACGTCATCATGGGTTACCGTATAAAAATAAAACAACTAGCTGTTAGAATGAGACAGAAAAACAACAAACATTTCATAATATAGGCATCCCTTACATTTTGTAAAAAAAAAATTTACTAGAAAATAATAATTGACGTTCTATATGAATGAAATAAATAATTATTACGATTTTATTCTAAAAGTTAAAAAATTATATGTAAATAAAACAACTCTCCCTTGAAGCTACTTTCACATGGCAGCTGTCATTCACTAGCAGCTAACTTCAAGAACCCATGATCACGTCATCAAATCGCGACATTTTAAATATCTGAAGTTTTAAATGTGAAAAAAAGAATAATATAATTAACCATAATTTTTATTTTATGTGTAGGACAAAATAATACCATATTTTCTTGCAATATCATTATTTGTTAAATTCCACTATAGTCACATACCCCATTCCAATGTTACTCCATTTCATCGCTTACTGTTATGTACCAAACTCTAGTCGACGCAGCAGAGTACTTCAGCGAGGGCCGGGAATGCGTGAACTGCGGCGCGATTTCGACGCCATTGTGGCGCCGCGACGGCACCGGCCACTACCTGTGCAACGCTTGCGGCCTCTACCACAAGATGAATGGCATGAACCGCCCTCTCGTCAAGCAGCCCCGCAGATTGGTACTTACTTCACGTTGTTGTTGTGTTCGTGTTGTATGTCGCATGTCACTTCAGATGGTTGTGGTTTACGTGGAAATTATTCAGGAAGAAGAGAATCGCGTGCTTTGCTACTCAACGAGTTGTGTTCTTTACTAACAGCCAGTCTCAATTTATTTTAGACCAGCTACTTTCAATAAACATTTCTGCACCATTTTAAGTCCATTTGCATTAGCGATGCAATATAAAACTAACTCGAATGCACACAGTGCAAAATTTGACAGCGATAGTCAATCTCTTCACCAAAGAATCGTGGAAAAGGTTGTACGTTTTAAATTCAATTTAAATATATCTAAAATGTTGTGTTTAACATCGACTTCTCTTGGGTTAGTTCCAAATTCACTTATTAACGTGAATGGACTATAGTTACCTTTCAGTTTTTTTTTTTTATTGTTCTAAAGTATTAAAAGCAGTAATTCTGACAATTAATACTATCACAATATTACTTGAAGTTAATTTTAGTGTTAAATTGTTATTTAAAATGAAATAATTAAGGTGAATCATACGTTATGAAATTAGCAATACGTCTATAATTTCTTTGAAATCAAATGTTGTTATTATAATGAATTTTTTTACACGTTTTACACGTACAATTGTAGTCAAAGAGTTAAAGTCATATATCCACTATCATAAAAACATAATTAATTTGGAGTGAATAAATTTTAAAACTCCAAAGCTATTCAAATTGTGTTCCTAAAATTGAACCATATTTCAATATAGACAACATTTAACTTGAAATATACCTAGATGCTATGCGTGAGTAATTTTTACAATTTACTGTTGGGAATATAAAGTATAAAAGACGTAGTATTAAAATGTGGCGTATAGGGTTTCAATTCAATTTTTTTATATTGCTGAATTTTTTTATCTATTCACTTTACAACAAAAAGGTAACAATAAAGTTGTTCACAATTTAAAATTACCTACAATAAAATCCATATGGTTACCAAAATATTAATATTTCCGGATAAATCAAAGAAATTAAAATTTATATTTATTTGAAATATTGTAACACTGTCGTGGAAAATTAATCAAAAAATAATTTAAATGTGCCATATTGCATACATTTTTCATTTTTGAACAATTTAGACTTTTGTTGTAAAATGAATAAACAAAAATTCATAGCAATATATAAAAAAAATAGCATGGAAATCCATATACACCACATTTCAATTCTATGATTTGATTTATTTTAAAAATATTGTTTCCACCTTGGAACTTGTGAATTTTTTCATTTTTGCATACAATTTTCATATGGTATGTTTCACCTTAACAAAATTGTAATAATTTATCATAAATATAATTGTTTTTTAAATTTGAAACTGACTTTTTAAAAATTTCATCATTTCAAATATCCTAAACTTTGTTTAATTTACGAATTACTATAAAATGAAATGTTTCTGTTCGTCTAATTGAAAATAATTTAACCTATTTCTACGCAACCACCATATCTCGCGCGTATATCACGCTACCGGTAAGACGAACCTGAATAATTTCCACGTAAACATGTCACAGAGCACCCCCAGTGACGAGGCGACGCTGCTGCAGTGTAATCCAATCAACCCTTTAACCCTTAAACTGTTCACTGTTGCGTGATGTCGAAGGTGTGCCGTGTGTGACATGTGTGTAAGCCGTTGTTGTTTGCCGTGTTCCAGTGGCGGCGGAGCCGGGGCACGGGGGTGCCGGGGATTACTACAAAACCTACTATGGGTATAATGGGGTCAATCGCGCCCCCTTACAAGTCTCTGAGGATAAGCCCAGCCGCCGTTTGGTAGGTTCAATACGTATCAAGTTTTGTGTAAATGGACCTTGCAAGCACTTCATGTGTATATAACGAAAGGCTATACGATTTGGTTCAATTACTTATATATTTTTTTTTACAAAATTTCGCTTACAATTATCATATTTATTGGTATTACAGTGGTAAGTATAATCGGATTTATGTTATCAAAATTTTAAGTCAATACTATTCAAATTATTTTAGAGAAATGCCGAGAGAATCATCGTTTTGTTCTTTTTAAAAAGCTCTTTTATTTTAAGTTATAGAGTAAAACTCTTCAAATAAAATCTATTTGATATATCATTTTCCATTTTCTTACCATAAACATTTGTACACAGGGTGCTCTATTAAAGCACTACAATACTGATTTTGACAGTAAATAAGGTTCCCTTTAAATTAGTATAAAGTGTTGTGGTGTCTAAATTTATAATTTAAGGAGGTATTCACGTTCATATAAAATAGTACTTTATAGTAAAAATAATAATTTAAACCAGCAGTCGCATATTGTTGCGGTCAAATGAACTAGATTTTATTTGAAGAGTTTTACTCTATAACCTAAAATAAATGAGTTAAAAAAGAGCAGACCGATGTATCAACCTGCATACTGCAACTAAAAGTGGTAGAGAATTTCATTCTCATTTTTCTCTGAAATAATTCAAAACAAAAATATTGTTTGCAGTCGTAGCCTGAGTTATATACACTGTGAAACTATTAGTCGCACTGTGCATATCTTGTAGTTTTCTTCTTTTCGCTGTAAATGCTTCAGTAGCATGTTTAGTTGAATCTAAATTTCGCTGATTATGATAGTGATATAGTGTAAAGAGGCGCGACGGCTCCACTATACCCTGTGGTCGCTGGGGGTGAGTCTTACATGTTGGCTGCACTGCTTGTGTGTGTAAGTGATGTGGGTGGCACCCCTGCGACCGGGTGGAGCCCTGCTGCTCCTGCTCAACCTGACCTTGATAAATCAGAAGAAAATTAGTTTGCAAATGTAAAACAGTATGATTTATCAATGTCAGTTTGATATTTTTTCATCTTTGCATGATCTTTCATCAGCTGCTTTTTAGTAAAAAATACTATGCTTTCATTACACTTCACTACTAATTCAAGAAATGGACACTTCTTACGTCATCTTCTATCGGAAGAATTTTATTACTTTTTTCTTAAAATAAAGTACAGTTCTTTTAAACATAAATACAGAGGTAAATTATTGTTGTAATATCATCACATTTGTTACTTTATTTTTGATGTAGTTTGTTTACAAATTTGATCTTAGTAAATATTGTTAAATTGTCCTCTTAAATGTTATAAAATTTTTATCCGTTTCTTTGTGTTGATTCTAACCTAACTTTCACGAACACAGTGTCCATATATTAACAACTCTTAGTTCTTATTTTCCACAACGTCAACTAATTGTCAATTTTCTTCTTGTAGTCCGCCTCCCGCCGTATCGGATTGATGTGCACCAACTGTCGTACCACTACCACGTCTCTTTGGCGACGTAATTCCTGTGGTGAGCCAGTGTGCAACGCTTGCGGTCTGTACTACAAGCTGCATGGAGTCAACAGACCTCAAGCTATGAAGAAGGACAGCATCCAGACTAGGAAACGCAAGCCTAAGGGTAGCAAGAATGAGAATGCGAACTCGAGTACTTCTAATGTTGATTCAACTACTTGGAATGATGCCAAGAGGATTAAGCTGGAACATCCTGCACCGCTAGGTACATAAGAATAATAGTTTTAGTTTGGTATATACCAAAAGTAGTAAATATAACAGATATGGAAACGAGGAAAATAGTAAATAATTCACTATGTGTTCTTGGATAACATGGCTTTAAATAAATTTATTTCAAATTATATGGTCGTTGACGACGTTTCGGCTATGATTACAGCCATTTCAGGTCTAATTTAAATTACAAAATATATTTATAATGAAGTCATAATATATAATGAAGTTAAGTTTATAAAAAAAGAATTGAACACTAGATAATTAGATTTTGTAATATAAATTAATTAGAAGTGTACACTTCCAAGAATTGATTACGATTATTTACTATTTTCCTGAACAATTTTTCGGCTTAATAATCTTTTCCAAACCAGATATGGAAACGTTAAGTTGCAGGCAAGCAAACATAGTTTGGTATGTTATTCAGGACAAAACGTTCAATTAAACCGAGAATTTCGGATGCAGAGAGAATAGTTAAATTCGTTGTTAATAATTAGATGGGTTTCAATCCTTTTTGTTAAATATTATTCACTCAACGTTTCAACCTTCCATAGGTCATCCTCAGGAGTAAAGTGTCAAAGTAAAATACAAAGCAATGTATAACATGTAGTTGTCAAATATTAATAAAAATATATCAAAATGTTATTCATTTTTGACAACAAACTAAATGATACATTACTTTGTATTTTACTTTTCCACTTCATTCCTGAAGAAGACCTATGGATGGTAGAAACGTTGAATAATATTTTAAAAGAAGGATTAAACAATCTTTGAATTTGGATAAGAAAATAAGGCGATCAATTTTTGGGCAGCTTTTAAAAAACCAACACCCTAATTTAGTAGTTCTCAAATAAAATATAAAATTAGTAAGAACACGTGGCTTTGCAACTGAAATTTTGTACTATCTTTGTATATAAAATTCCGGTTTACGTGTGTTCGTAGTTCTTCTCAATCGACTTGATCAATTTTGATGAATTTTTTTTGTATTTATGGGGTCACTTGGATGGTTCTTATCTACAATTGGGCCCGGTAAGTGGTGCTGTTGTCGAGATCCAGAATTTTTTTTTTAATTTTCCTGACATATTCAGGATTTATGCATTTAATTGTCCAAGTCCCCGTAAGTATAAAAAAATCATCAAAATCGGTGAAGCCGTTTAGGATGAGAAGAATTACGAACATTAGAATTTTATATATAGCGAGGTCTGTGCCAGGACGTCTGCCTATCGGTTCCGTTAATTTTAATATAAAAATAAACTAGATTAAAAAAACAAAGCTGAAACTGTTAACATATCACAGATAAAATATTAAATACCTATAGTTATTTACATTACAAGCAAGGTAAAACAGTTTTTACTGCTGAATGGAAGAAATGACCGGCGAGCCTGTCACCTTGAAGCAGTAAAACAGTTACCTTGCGTATATTGTACAACATTTTACTTGTTACTCATTTGTAAATCAAATTAAAATTATAACCAAGTCCGGTTAGTTATACACAACTGTTCTGCCAAAAATTATTTGAAATTACTCTCGATTAGTAACTTGTAAAGATTCATTTTCAAAGGCAATAGATGGTTTGGGTAAATGGAGTTTAAAAGTGAGTAACAAGTAAAACATATTATATGGCATATCCCACACTCGCAAACCGTAGTCCTCGCCTTCGGCTCGGACTACAAACTTTTTGCTCGCGTGGAATATGTGCCATTCCATTACTTGTTGTGGAATATAATACTATTCATTCCTGGTGATGGCATTTAGCCGAAACTAGTTGAATAATTATGTATATACTTTTTTTCATATAAATTGTAATGCTTTATTTAACTTGAAATTAAAATACATTATTAACATCTCTTTCCAGAAAGCTACAACGAGCTTCGCGCAGTGACATCCCTCTCTGCTCTTCACCACACTTCCACCGTCAGCAGCGCTGGCTACTCAATCTACACTCCAGCCTCGGTATCCACCGTTGCAACCAGCAGTCAATCCCAGCACTCCCAACACCAGAGGATGTCTTCTCCATATCAAGATCATCATTCACCATCACTCTCCTACCAGGAGATCCTTCACTCGGGCCCTCTGAGCCCTAAAGTAGAGGGCCTGTCCCCCACCGCAAGATCTCCAGCTGTCATCGGAGGCTCTTCTCCTACTGGATTCGAACTGGGGTCGCCACATATTGTTAGTTTGGGCTCTAACAACAATAATAACAATAACAACAAGATTGTTATGGGAAATGGAGATTCGGTTGCACACAGTAACATGGATAGACCTACTGTTGTTTCAATGTCATCATAAAAACAAAACTGAGGTTATGTTTTGTGACTGTTGAATGAAAGATCTTCCAGTTTCTAAATATACTTTTAAATTGTGTTGTTTGGCCAGATTGGAACAGGAAGTGTTGAATATTTTTTGCCGAAGCATGAATGGCAACTGTAAATACTTTTCTCAAATATGAGATTATATGTTTTACATATTGTAAAGCAGTAAAATGATAAATCTGTTTATTTCCAAATACTTGGTTGTATTATAAGATCTACGTTAATTCTATCTACATAATTGATGTCATTTATAATTGGCTAAAATATTAGTGCCCAGGAATTTTACTATGACAATAATGACAGAAACACTAAAAAAATTAAATTATTTTTTTAAGACTGACATCTACTGATTATTATGACAAAACAATGCTTAGGCATTTTAATCTTATGTATATAACATAAACAAAAAAATATAATTTTTAATTAAGTTTAGCTATAATTCTTGATACAAATATATTTTAAAAGTACATTAAAATAAATCTTATATGAATCTCTATTTTCACATGTTAATTTTGTTATATCAAGGCATTATTTAATTCTGACTTTGTAATATGCTAATTTTATATTGTTAATGTAATATCTTGTTTTATATTTAAGAATGTGGAACTCCTTGTTCCGGAAGCGAGTGCTTGTCTAATCATCTTCATGTCATTGATTTAAATCACATTGATTGCATATTAGCGAATCATTTGCACCTTTCATTTATATATTACATTAGTTCTAATATTTTAGTGTAAATTACCTTTCTGTACAGACAAAAATAAAATGTATCTATCTTAGAGATAAACAATATTTTGTATGTTATAATTTGCTACAATATTATAACAAGATTATACTTTTTAAATAAATATATTAAAATTTGTTTAAAAGATTTTGTATTGCCGCTCTAAGTGTAATTATAATTATTTGATTTAAATCACAGTTTCGGAATTTATGGCATCTAATGGAGGGAATAGCACTATTTTCTTAATTCTTTTATACAAAACTTAAATATGATAATTAGCGAGTATTCAACATAAGGCCTCAAATAAAATGTTAGATAGTTAATTATAAATATTTGTACATTTCATATGATTCTAAATGCACGTTGCAGTTTCGTAGCGCATGCGCATTGACGATCACTCGATCAAAAAAATCAATAATTTCGATTCGGCGCAGATGATTTTAATTTGAAGTTTGAATCGAAATGATATAAAATCATTTATTTTGAGACGTGTTGAAGACAGCACGAGACTGTCAAAACGTTGTATTTAATTTAAATAAATATATCTTAATACTTCTTTAAATTATTTATTGATTCCAAAGGTCTCAATATTTATTTATAAATATATTAAAGGAATCTAAAAGTTTTAAACACAGCCTGTAGTAAATGTGCAGTTGCAGATCTCTGAAGATGTAGAAAAGTAGAGCAGAGTGTGATTCAGAGTGAATTCATTTGTAAAATTACGTTTTTGTTGAGTTTATTTTACAAAATATACTGAAATAAATGATTTGTCTGTCGTATTGTTTTAAATACCGTAGCGTCATCTGTAGGAATGTTAATTAACTATTAACACTAATTACAATTGACATTCATTGCAAAATGGCTGCGTTTGTTTATTAATTTCGTTACAGTTTGATGTCATTTTAAGTGTTTTAGATGTATTTCTATATGTTTAGTATTGAAAATGTGTTTCATTGTTGTGCACAGGCACAGGTCTTCAGCAGTACTTGTGAAATAGAACAGAGATATCCTAATGTTTCCATATACGTTGAGTATTGTTTATAATTGTTATTGTTTTGTAATTTTATTTCTATATATACAACTGTAGTATAAACAATTCTTTTGTTTTAGGCCTCTTTTAGCACAGTATTTAAGCTGTTAAATAAATATATCACCAAGACATTCATTCACTCAAATGTTGATGTTGCAAGTTAGCTACTAATGATCTGGACAAATAATATTTTCTAGCGTGATACGAGGGCAGTTTGATAAGTCTGACTTTTTGAATTTCCCGTGTAGTAACTTTGATGGTAACACTGTTCCTGTCAACTAACATCTAGTGCCAAAATTTGAGTAAGCTACGTCATTGCGTTTTTGTTTATCAGTCATTAAAAGAAGACTACCTCGTGAATTTAACGAAAATGGAAAAAAAGTGAATTTTGTGTGCTGATTAAGCATAACTTTTTTTGTAAAAAAAACCACCGAAACCAAGGAAAAGCTCGATAAATATTATGGGGACTCTGCACCATCAATTTCATTAGCTAAAAAGTGGTTTACAGAGTTCCGTTGTGGTCGTACCAGTACAAATGACGCCGAACGTTCAGGTCGCCCAAAAATGGTCGTCACGCCAGAAATTTTCGATAAAATTCATGGTATGATATTGGACGATAGGATAATGAAAGTGCGTGAGGTGGCTGAGGCTGTGGGCATTTCAACTGAGCGGGTACATCACATTCTACATGAATATTTGGACATGAAGAAGCTATCGGCGCGATGGGTGTCGCGATTGCTCACACTTGACCACAAGTGCAACCAACTTCACCGTGGCAAAAATTCATAAATTAGGCTACGAACTGCTACCTCATCCAGCATATTCTCCAGATTTAGCCCTCTGTGACTATTTACTTTTTCTAAACCTGAAAAAATGGCTGGGTGAAAGGAGATTTGAGTCTAATGAAGAGGTCATCATTGAAACAAACGCCTATTTTGAGGTCCTTGAGAAAACCTTTAAAAATTGTAAAAACGGTGGACTAAATGTATTTAGCTGCCTGCTGTCAAATTAAAGTCTACGGGATGAAGTAGGATGATTATATAACTGGTATTGAATCCAAAGGATCTAAATAATCAAAACATTGCTTGGCATCAAATAGCAAACAGACGTAGGTAAATAAAACAAATTAAATATTTAACCTATTTATTTATTGATATTAACAAACTAATTTTCTGTTCTATATTGTAGATTACAATTACAATTACTTCTGTGAAATGAAACCATCTTTTAGATATTTTATGACCGTAATAATTGTAGTTCTAGAGCAGTCTGGAATGGTCTGCTGCATACGCTGTCAAATATGAAGATTGTGCTGAAGCTTTTTAGTACTTCAAAATGTTGTAACTTATTTCAATATATATTAATAAATAATTTATTAAGTATTGTTTTCAAACTATATATTTATATATCAAGTATTTACAT
Source organism: Poecilus cupreus (assembly GCA_963942605.1). Classification (NCBI taxonomy): domain Eukaryota; kingdom Metazoa; phylum Arthropoda; class Insecta; order Coleoptera; family Carabidae; genus Poecilus; species Poecilus cupreus. The sequence goes on along the minus strand of OZ012719.1, from coordinate 15,461,898 downwards.
TTGATTTATACTTTCCAGGGTGGTATGATGATAACATTGCACTTTGGGTTCTTGGGAATTCTGCTAACAATGAGTTCTGGTAATACAACTAAACACCTGGTCAACTTATAGAACCTGTTGGCTTCTGATTTCACTTGCTACATATTTACGACATCTGCGGGCCCGAGATAAACACCATCTTCATCAAGGATCAGCGTCTGCACCTGGAAGAATCTTCAACTGTTATTGTTATCATTTCAATTATTGAAATAATTAATTCCTTTGTAAATTAGCGTTAAGAAATAATAGATTTATTAATATTATGAGAAATACTTGAAATATTGAAGAAATATAAATGTACGATTTGACGTCATACTAAGTTTCTTATTTTGTTAATATCTCAAAAAGTATATAAGCTATAATATTAATTTTAACAAATATGAGTGGTACACAATTTATAGTATTAAAAGTTACTCGTATTAGATTTGTTGAAATTTTGCAAGGCTTTGTTGACTTGTTTTCGAAATAAAATTTTTTGGAATGACGCCATTTTGAAATTTGTATTTCGTTAATTACTTGAAAACTATTAGAGCTAAATTATTGTAGTTAAAAATCAACAACTCCAAATTAATTTCAGAGTTAGGAAATATCTTAATAAATTAAGATGATACTAGCGATATCAATTATCAAAATGTCCATCTATTTGTCATGGCGGATATTTTTCTTTTGTTGTTTAATCTCAAAATATTTGAGGTAAAATTTTGTAATCTTCAATCCTCATCTATAGTTTAATTGTAGAGTTGGGAAATATCGCATTTGTTAAGTTAATATTATCAGTTAAGAAGATACAAGTGAACTAAAATTTTGTAGTCTCAAATTCGCATCCTTAGTTTAATTGTAGAGTTGGAAAATATCTTATTAAGTTATTATTGTTAATTAAGAAGACAGAAGCGATATAAAAATATGCATCTATCTGTCATGACGGACAATTGTTGTGTATTCTTAAAATATCTTAGCAAAAATTTTCAAGTCTTAAATTATCATCCCTAGTGTAATTGTAGAGTTGGGAAATATATCATTTCTTTAGTTATTATTGTAAATTAAGAAGATACAAGCGTTGTAAAAATATTCATCAATCTGTAAATGGCGGCCATTTTTCTTTTGTTGTTTATTCTCAAAATACTTGAGGCAAATTTTTGTAATCTCTAATTCTCATCTCTAGTAATTGTAGAGTTGGGAGATATCGCATTTGTTAAGTTATTATTGTTAATTAAGAAGATACAAGCGCTGTAAAATGTTCATGAATCTGTCATGACGGACATTTTTCTTTTGTGGTGTATTCTTAAAATATCTTAGCAAAAATTTTCAAGTCTTAAATTATCATCACTAGCGTAATTGTAGAGTTGGGAAATATAACATTTGTTAAGTTATTATTGTAAATTAAGAAGATACAAGCGTTGTAAAATGTTCATCAATCTGTCATGGCGGACATTTTTCTTTTGTTGTTTATTCTTAAAATATCTAAACTAAAATTTTGTGGTTTCAAATTCTTACCCTTAGTTTACTTGTAGAGTTGGGATATATCTCATTTGTTAATTTATTATTGTTAATTAAGAAGATACAAGCGTTGTAAAATGTTCATCAATCTGTCATGGCGGATATTTTTCTTTTGTTGTTTATTCTTAAAATATCTATGCTAAAATGTTCCTGTTTGAAATCTTCAACTCTACATTATTTGTACAGTTAGAATATATCACATATGTTAATAAATTATTGTTAATAAATAAGATATTGATAAATTAAAATTGATCATGGCGGACATTTTATGTTGTTTATGATATTTATTGTTTATGTGTTTATTTTGTATGAAATATTTGATTTTATTACAAAGAAGTATTTAAAATTATATTTGTGTTTATTATATTTATCCTTTTCCTTCCTTGCTTTGTTTAATTGCCCTTTAGATTGACGAATGATGTCCTTGATTTGTTAAATTGCCCTTTAGATTGACGGATGATGTCTTTCCGTGCTGAAAAATTGACGTCATGCTTCGCGGCTCGATGGTAGAACATTCGAATTTTTAACTTTGTATCCGGGCAGCAGAGACTGGCAGAGCCCTCGGATAAGAAGAAATTATTCATTTTTGCTATCGTTGGCAACATTGATTTCTTCAGTGTTGCCAACTATAGCAAAAATGAACAACTTCTTTTTAGCCAAAAAGTGCTCTTCCAGTCTTTGCTGCCCTGGTACGAAATCTGATTTTCGCTAAAGTTCTTCTGCCAGTCCAAGTCTGATAAACACAACGTTTAACACACAAGTCATCAACTTCTTTAGAGATGACAGCACTATATATTATAGTATTAAATTTGAAAAGAACAAATTTAAATTATGAATTTCGTTTTAACAAATGATAATATTAATTTTAAACTATTGTATTTCATATAAAAAAAATTAAATAAAACACATATTGATTCTGTAATAATTTCTTTATTATTTCTATTGATAAATATAAGTTATATTTCGTATATTATTAACATATTAATTTATAAAGACATGAATATAAGAATATATGTTATTTTTAAGATCTTGAACAGCGTTTTAGAGAAATGGGGTAACTCCTAGGATAAACAGATTTCATTTTCCACTGGAAATCAGTCCATAATCAAATGGGGATAACAATAAACAAGTTAAAAACAGGAGAGCGTCTAGATCACTTTTACCATGATACCAATTCTTACACTTTAAATAAAAAGATTAACAATTTTTAATTGAAAAAATTACATGTATGAAAAACAAAAACTACTGTTAATATATTGTAGTAATGGTAATTCAGTATAATTATATTACAGTATGGTACAAGTTTCTTTGTTATTAAATAATTTTACTAGCGAAGTACATTTTGCAACAATAAACTTGTGTTTATTTATATTTGAATTACTAAGACACAGACTCCTGGATTGACTCCGAGAGGAAGAAATGGATCGCACCCCGCCCGGAAATTCCTCTCTTCCTGTCTCAGGAAAGCTCACAACAAAACCAGAATCAAAGGTGTGGCCTCGTCGCCCTAGTAACTGTGACCTGTAACAAACAAAAACAAATTAACTACATATACATACAAACACAACATGAACTTTTAATTCATATTAGAACAATACAAAAAACAAATAAAATTTACTAATTACTAACTGTAGCAAGAATGAATTTCGTGATCTACCGACAATAATAATATTCTTACATTGAAGTTTCTAAAAGTGAACGTCGATCCTGATGATGTTTCTGTTAACGTCTAGTCATGTTATTGACTCTGGTGATCATATAAATGAAGTATTAATATAATTGTATTACCGTAAAATTAATTTACTTACGATTTCGTTGCAAATAATGTACTTCAAAGTTGATATCGGCTTCGTAGACACTGTTGAAGGTGAGCAAGGCTCCGGTGACGTTTGTGATGTTGTCCACGATGATAAATGGGTCTTGTGAGACTGGTCAGAATACCAGCAGCTTCACAATGATGATGCAGAAGGAGAAGATGGTTCCAGGTCCATGGAGGTCCTATATAAACATATAAATAAAGTATTGATATAATTATTGTATTACTGTAAAATTAATTTACTTACGATTTCGTTGCAAATAATGTACTTCAAAGTTGATATCGGCTCCGTAGACACTGTTGAAGGTGAACTCCGGTGACGTTATCCACGAATTGCTATAAACATAAAAACGATGTATTAAATAAAAGAATAATTGTGAACCTGGAAAAAACATACATACGAGTATTATGGTTAGGAAATATTTGTTGAACTTATACATATTTGTAAATAATCTGATGTGGCAGCACATAAGCTCCCGCTTAAACAATTTTTAAACGGTGCAAAATAGAAAAAAGTTCGAAATAAAAATTGTATCTAATATTATTTAATATATTTTTTATAATAACAAAATTTATTCGAGATCAATTATTTACTGATATATGCTTTATGGGCCTTCAAGTAAACTATCGCTTCCGCCCGATGGTCAGTCACCAAAATATAACTAGTTCTTAATTTGAACATGCAAGGTAATATTAAGTTAGAAAATGGTATTGTACTAGAATTTGATGTGGCCATAACAAAACTTCCTACAAATTTTAATTTCAAAAATATAGAAAAAAGTTTCAAATAAAAATTGTAGCCCATACTATTTTACATCTTTTATATTATGTCAAAATTTACTGAAACTCAATTATTTACTGAGATATATCCAAAAAAACCTGACATGTGTTCAAGTAAACTACCACTTCCGGTTTATAGATTGCTACCAAAATCTAATCAGCTCGTTACCTCAACATTCGAATTATAAATATGAAATTTCAAAATGATATCTTTATTAAACATTGAGTTATCGTGGACGAAAAATAAATGAATAAAATATGACAGAAGTTAATCATAAAATCTTTATAATTGACTATGAGTCTATGAGTTCTGAAAGTTTTTGCAACATATTTAACTAAGAACATTTACGTGATATATTAAATACATTAAAAATTATATATGCTTTTCTAAGTTTTCTGTCATGAATGCAATGTACAACAACAATAATATAGGAATATAAGAATAAATATAAACTATAACGTTTGAAATTGGCCTGTCAACGAAACACAATCGGTGCATAATTCTTAGGAAGAAAAAACAAAATAAATTCAAGAATGAATGTTCTGTCTACAATATCTAATAAATAAATATTAGCCAGTAATAATTTAACAGTATTAGTTGCTCTGATTCCTATTTTAAATTTATATTGTTGGGCCGCCTTGCTCTATTCTTGAGTTAATTTAATTTAATTTGATTGAAATTAATTACCTATATAACATTTACAACGAAACATCTGTCATACATTTCAAAACAACTAATTGTTTTCAATATTTGTCTATACTTTGTCTTTCATGGCACCTTATTTTTACAGTTTATATTGTTCTTTAAGGCACTCTCTTCTCTAGAAATTACTATGTAGAAGAAGGGTAGTTTTCAACATATATTTTAGATTTTACAAGAGATAGTAGTTACTAAAAAAACTTGTTTTAATTCTTTATCTTTCCATAACCTGTAAATCAAAAAGGAACAAAAGAATGACGCGACTTACTTGCATTAGAGACACCCTACTAACTTTTTTTCTAAGTGTGGCTAGTTGGCAGTACAAGACTGTGTAGATAGCGTGCTCGAGGAGGAACAAGTAGACGTCGACCACGAATTCGACTCCGAGGAAGGCGAAAGCCGGCCCGTCGTCTACTAGTCCCATGGAGATGAATTTACTACCGCTGTCCAGGCATTTTGTATGTATGTATGTGAATCAAACAATCGGGTTGATTCCCGGGACTGAATCTCGAATTTGGCCAGTTTACGCAAACTACAATGAAAATAGACAAAATCTGATGTCTCCCGTTTGAAACTGGTTTGCAAGAATGCGCTGATTATAACAATGTATTGATTACAATAATTAAAAATTGCAATCTCTAGCATTCTAAAAATGAGCTTTTCACTCGCTAATTTAACGAGTTGTGAGCAGGGATGTTGATTCTGTTCAGATATTCGAATATTTACATAACGAATATTCGGTATGGATTATCCGGATATCCCGATAGTTATGATATTCTAATTGTCAGGATAATTGAACAGTTCGGATATCCGAATAGTGGAACTGAGAAAAGTATTGAATCAAATGTGACATCGGAACCGACCAAATAATTTGCGAATATTTGTATGCATTAATTTACGAACATCCGAATGTACGAATATACAGATATTCGAATATCTTGTCCAAATATTCCGATATCCGTGTAATGAATGTGAAGTCTGACAAATATCCAAACTATTCGGATAAGAATTTTCAATTGACTGAATATCCGGTCTCCAATTTTTTTATTAAATCAACAGCCTTAGCAAACTCTGTAATTTATACAGTAAATCGTACAGGATCAAGCACTGTTGAAGATAAAACACCTTATGAATTATGGTTTCAGAAAAAAGTCTGTCTAAATGAATTTCAACCTTTTGGTATTGAAGTATACGGTCATGTAGGTATGTACCTAAAGAAAAGAGGGGAAAGTGAGACAACAAAGCCAAAAAAGGAATATTTGTGGATTACGAAGAAACTTTAAAAGGATTTAGAGGATGTGTTCCACAAGAAATAAAAATAGAATATGCTAGAGATGTAACATTTATTCCAGAAAGAAAAGAAAACGAGAATAAAGAAGAGATGCAATCTACAGAAGAAAACTTTAGAGAATCAACTGAAAGTTTAAGTGAAAAAGAAAATGTTTAAATAATAATGAAGTTACAGAACAAATATTTCGAGTTTTTGTAGGATTTATGGAAGAAGATGAACCATTAACGTATAAAGACGCTATGGAAAGTAAAAATAGACGACAGAAAAAAAGCTATCAAAACTGAATTACAATCGTTGGATGAAAATAATAGATGGATTGAACCAGCAAACGTTAATAACTTTATGGACGTTGTTTTTTTTTCTTTGTAAGAAAAAGATTTGTTTTCAAATACCCAGTCAAGTATTGGATTAGAAAAATCCAGAAAAAATATCATGTCTCATGTATGTCTTAAAATAGATGGATCACTCCAGAGATGTTACAGTTACTATAATGACCCATTTATTTTGAGCCAATATGCTAATGCTAATGTGTTTGCGAAATTTTCAAACATTTAACTGGGTATGTATATTATACCTAGGTAACCACAGACATTATTTAGGATATAATTGTAGTTCTTCATAGCAAGATACATGAAGGTCATATTTCTTCGAAACTTTATTCATAGCGGGAAGATATATGGAGATTTCTTTACAAAGCATAAAATAATTAAAAGGTCAACTTCCATTATCTAGTTGAACTATATTATAATTAACTAATATATTATACATACATACATAACGTCGCGCTATATCCCGCTCAGTGGGGTAGCACGAACCCAGAAACACAGTCAACCAACAATCAATCTACTCCAAACATTCCTATCCTGGCATACCACGTCTACATTCATAGTGCGATTCATACATGCTCGTCTATTCTTCACACTCGAAATCATTCGTTCACGCAACAAACCATCAATCATACCTAACCACTTATTCATTGGACGCCTACGCAATCGTTCACCTTTATATATCACTTGGTTATATTAATTTCACCAACCTTTCATTCGTCATTCTCTCAAGATATCCAAACCACCTCAACTTTCAAGAACATTCTTCTCAATCTCACAGTCATCATACACTAATATATTCCGGATATGATCACGTATCGTATACTCACACACTCCTCTCTAATATTTCATTTCTACAGCAGTTAAACGTCGTTCATGCTCTTCATCCACACCCAACATTTAGACCCATGCATGAATCGAACATCTCTAGATATATTTACGTTTCTCCAAATCACCCAATACCTTGCACCCTGCAGACACCCGACTTTCAATCTCCTTGTCAATACGTCCATTCCTCAAAAACATATATTCAGATATACAAATCCATTCACATGTTCCAGTCTCACACCATTCAACGAAACATTACAATCAGTCAGCAAATCATTATTCTCAAACACCAACACTTTACATTTATCAACATTCAACAACAGATTTAAACCTTTCCCTACTTCATTTATGCTCACAATCATTCTTCTCAATTGCTCTTCAGTTTCACCCCAACACAACATCATCCGTATAAGCTAACGCAGGCACTATACGTCCACCATTACGTACACCATCCGTTCCATTCAATGCCTTTCGTAACAACACATATACAAATTAAACAAGCAAGGAGACATTCCACAACCCTGTTTCACACCAACATCTATACGAAACCAATCACTCAATCTACCATCAACTCTCACCGCAGCCTCACTTCCTTCATACAACGGTCGAATCCCTCCCAACAAATTACCATCCACACCGTACTCTACAAAAGTACATCCCATATAGTCTCTCGAAGAACACTATCATACGCTTTCTTTAAATCGAGAAATCCACAGAACATTTAAGTATAAGTACGTTATAATATCCGAAAAAGGTCTGAATTGAGGTGTACACGAAATCATGTTGGCGATACTAGCGCCTCTGAGAAACCTTACATATTGTCATAGTCAAACCATGTACCATGTCACCGTTTTCGTTTTGTAAGAAAACAACGCAGAAAACGTTTACAATTTCGTTATTTTCAGATCAAAATAACATCAAACATATATTCTATATTAAACAAATAATCCAGTTTTCAGTGTTATACTTTGTATTTACTCAATGATAAGAGAACGCAAGCGCAGTGAAGCGACAACTCGCGCCGGTTTTTCAGATTCCCAACAGGGAGCTTCACTCCAATTTACCTGTACAGATGTACGGCTTCAACTCCGTTCATAATTTTTCCGTAGTTTTTTGACGTTGAATCGAAGAGAACCACTTGGCGGAGAGCAGTTGATGACGTGAAAAATTTATTGGATTTTCTTCAAATTGTCAAAAGGTAGGACTACGTTGTTTATTTTAAAAATATTTCTAGTATAAACACTAAAATATTGTTTCATTTAACTCTTTAACAATTGTTAGTGTTTTTTATGTACCTCTCTTTATCGAAAATGTAACTTATCTGTCAGATAATGATTATAATTTAATTGTTGCGATATCGACTTTCAACAGATGTTATAAAAAATATTCCAATAACCAAAATTATGCTTCCACCTTAAAAATTCTATTCAAATAGATATTTTTTATTAAAATATTGGTAAATTTTTGACCGCGCCCTGATTCGTAAGTAAACATGGCCGCCAATAAAATCACACGTCATCGATATATCGCCAATATTGATAGGTTTTTCTGTAGTTTAAACACTTTTAAAGCACTGGATTTTCACTTTTCTGCTTTATTTATTAAAATTTAAACTGTTTTTAATTTGATCATTCACTGTTTTTAAAATTGTTTCTTGAATTTACACTTTGTGCCACAATAATTGTATTATGAGTTTTCTTTCGTAGAATTTCACTAAACAACACTTTTTGAGAATTTGAACAAATTATTACCAACACCCTACTAACACATCAACTATCTGAAACTATATATTGAAATATCTTCAAGCTATCAAATTTTATCCTGTTTTAACTGTTAACATATCATACAGATGATTACGGTTTCTATGTACTCAAAATATTATCAATTTTTAATATCATTTATTATTTAATCTAAAAGAAGCCTGAAATCGATATTCCAATTTTGGTTTACCTTAGAGAAACAGAACAATTATTTCATAAATGTCACATATTCAGAAATTCTTTCTGTGCAAAACAAGAAATCAGAATTTTGCAAAAAATTTATAAATTTTCCTGTTTTTGGATATAATAATGGCTGGTTTATACTAGAATTAATTTACAAATTTAAATTGAAAAATATAAAACACATTGTATAAAGTTCATTGCTTTATGAGGATTTACTAATTTTAAAATTTATAATATATCACCATATTTCATTTTCTAAATAAAAATTTCTATAATTCAAGCAATCACAAATTGACTGAAAAAAAAACGTTCAATTGATCATCATAAAATATTGTTGCACCATGGGTGCGGTGAATGTTAAATATGATATTAATTTAATATCTTTGATTGGAAAACATCACATTTAAAACCAAGTTAACATATTTGGGATATGTTCGTTAATGTTTAATACAAATATCATAAATATGAAGCCTAATTCTGATTAATAGATTCTGAATTTAAAAATTTAGTAAGAACCAGGAAAGTAAATCATAAATTTGAAATCACAATTTTTAAATTTAAATTTATAAATTAAATTCTGTATAAACCAGCCATAAGAGAATTGTTCATAGTTTGAAAATATAAAATAAATAAATACCATCACGCTATTTACCCATTTAGGGTGTGGCACTCTGCTTTCACAGATCTCAACAAATAATATATTTTTTGACTACTAGCCTAGCAAAAAGCTATTATTAACCTCGTTTGGAACAATAAATTTGTTTTTCACTGCCACTTACTTTACAATACTGAAAGAGGTTAATAATGGATTATTATTGACTTCAATTAAATTCAAGTTTCTGAATAATTTAACTTATTAAACTCAAGGAAAATATTAATAATTATGAATTTAAGACAAAGAGAAATGTCAGATAATAACAAAGAATTTTATATTAATCTATTTAGTTTTTGAGAATTCACATAAAAAATGCTTATATTATTATTAATATAAAATTTGTTAAATAAAATTTCGAGCTAGCAGTGAAAAAAGTAGTATTTAAACTATAATATACAAAATTTTAAGAGTTCCAATTATTTTATTATGCCCAGAAACAGTAACTGTGCTACACATTTAAAAATGATTAACTTAAAGTAAAATTTACTTCATAAAAAGAGAATTAACTAAAACACTAACATGTTTTGTTGTTTTATATCATATCGTACGATGTAAAATTTTATCTATAAATAAACCGGGACCATTGTACTTATTATCAACCCCATATTTTAAGAAAAGTATAAATCTTATGAAAGATAATAATGTTAGATTATTAAACATTATTATCTAAGGTTAAGGTTGATCTCTAGTTATAAAGATTATTAAATATTTGTAAAGGAATCCCCCAATTTGGAGCTGCACGTTGAAATTAATAACTAAAAACTGTAAAATCATATTTAAGAAATCAATAATTTGAGTACAATTCAATAAATGTATTGTTTAAACGAACGTTTGTGCGTAAAAGAAATTGGAAATTATTTGCAATCCGGAGAAATCCGCCATTTTGTGTAGGTAAAGACAGAAAGGTAAACTGTCACAAACGTGTGATATGTGATGTACTTGAAATGATGCGTCACTTACAGTTGAAGTCTCTTAGAAGCCGCACGCTTTTTTAAAACTGTCTAAAGTGTCGTGTTATAATTGCTTTTAACTAAATAGAATTTAATAATTATTTAATTCATTTTAATTATGGACTTTATTTCACAATTATTTGTTAGTGCCATTTGTATGTCCGGCATGTTCGAGGTAAGAAAATTATTTTAATTTAATTTATTTCAACGTTCAATAACTTATTTTAGTTTTAAACCGAATTAATATTTGCAAAATATTTGTAAAAATATATTGTACATAGTTAGTTTATTTATATTTATTAAAATGCAGTAATCCAAAAGCAAATATTGCGTATGACAAACAATGATAAGGAATATAGGAATTTCGTAGAAAAGGTTTCTATATTAGTTTGAAGTGCTTTCGTTTCAAGTTTAAAATAATGTTTTAAATTCGTACAATAATTTATATCAATAATTTCTGATATCCTATACCTACATAGTGAATCGGAGATTCATAGAAATTTATATTTTGTGCGAATATTTATATTTAATTTAAAGCAATACTAATGGCTGCTTTTACTGTATTTAGATTTTGTAATTTTTTTTAAAAAGTATTGAATACATACAGAGTGATTCATAACTTAAGGAAAAGTCTGAAAGTGTAGCTAAGGGGGCCCAAAATAATGCTTTTTTCTTAATAACTTTTGACAAAAACTCAATAACCAAAAAGCAAATTAAATTTCTTTTAAATTAACACCCACCTATTGAATACCGCTGAAAATAAAAATTATTTTTTCCGTTCAATAGAAATATTTAAATCTGACAATTTGCTGTAATTTTAATTTTAAATTACGCGCCCAACAAAAAATAATGGCAAAAGCAGTGAATTATATAAATTTTTTTAGTTAATGAACATATTTCATAAACCATAATATGTCTACATATACCTCGTTACTAAAAGTATTAACAATTTTGTACTTAACTATATTTTATTTTATTTCCAAGAATTGACATATTAATGAATTTCAACGGCAACTACTTTCTAGTTGTGTTTTTGTTTTTAAGAGGCTCTTAATCTCAACAATGCGGACAGCAATTTTTAACAATAAAAGAAATATTTAAATTGCCTTAACTTTTATAATAATAATAATACAATACTATTAATTTTTTTAACTAAATATTGTTCAACTAACTTTAAGTATTCTCAGTTTTTATTTAAAATATAATAAATTTCCGTAGTTTGTAGCAAAAGCTCATTAATTGATTCAACTTTAATATGCTGTAACTTTTTTGTTATTAAGTTTTTACCAAAAGTTTATTGAGTAAAAGACATTATTTTGGGCCCCCTATAGTTTCACTTTAAATCTTTTCCGTACGTTTTGAATCAACCTGTATTAGGTACTCATAAGGCAGCATATTCGCTATAAATTTCGAAGGTATAAAGTAAAAGAAATACATAAAAAAATCTAGGCAGGAATCACACAATTAATTTTTAAAACAAAAAAAAATATAGTAAATAAATAAAGTCACTTTTTATAATCAAGAATTAATTAACATAAAATAGATTTACTTTAAGGCAAAAAAAAAATTAGAAATACTAATTTTGAGAAAAGTTTTCTCAAAATCAAACTGCTTTTCAAAATTTGAAAATATGTAGGTAACAATAATTACTTGTTTACCCTTTAATAAAAGACGAAAACAAATATATCACCACGTCATTTACCTAGTTTGGGTGTGGCACTCTGCTTTCGCAAGTCTAGGAAAATGAAATACGGAAAAGTGTGTTTCCCATTTATCAACTTAAACTGAACCCAGTTCAATTGTGAAACGACTATTCGTAAACTATTATGAAAATTATTTATTCTAATTATATTTTTATGATAATTGATTTATCATTCCTATTTGGTTCAAAAATATATACATTATGTAATGTAATAAGTTTCAAGCATTAATAATGATATTGCTAACTTTATAACGAATGATTCATCTAAATATCAGATAATAGTAATCTTAAATTAGGCGTCTTTCAATTAGTTGGTCATAGGTAATTTACTTTTTGAGTAAATATAATTAAAGAAATTCAACAAGAAAAACTATACGATAAAATAGATCATATTTATAAGTACAGTAGTTCATCGTCAATAATCTAAATTCTATAGTAAACGTGCTAGTGCTGATTATCTTTGAAGGACTAAGTGGGAAATTCACAAGAGAAACATTAATTGAATAGTTTTAAAAAGTAAACTATTTCGTTTTGGGCGTGTGTGGACTCAGTTAACATGTCTTTGTTTAAAGGCAAACAGCCATTTCCGATTTTAACAAATTTACTTAAGCAAAAAAGTTTGACGTATTATAACGAGCGCGTGCTGCACATACGTCGTTATCAAGATTTCGTTTTATCTTTTCTTTGTTAAAAGCAGGTAGTTATGAAAGTATATCGATGACTAATGACTGATTAAATTTTCTGCCAATATTTGTTTTACCAACAAAAGTTAAATTGTACTTGAAATTGCATTTTATCAAGGAATATCTATTTTGGATGCCAAAGCTGACGATTATATTCCACTTGGGAATAAGACAGTAATAGTAATATAATACCTAATACTGGAACGCTCACTAACGTTGAAAATGCGAGACGAGGGAGACAACTAGTTGAGGAATATCTGTCTTGTTACAATGTTTGGGTAACAACATATTTCTCGAAACAAACATTTCACGAAAACTCATTTCTTGAATATACAAATGTCGAAAATAAAATACAGAGTTTATACATTTATCGAAAATACAATGTCGAATGTTGCAAATATTACAAATGACGAATGTTACAAACCTCGAAAATACATTTGTCGAATATTGCAAATGTCGAATGTTACAAATCTCGAAAATACATAAATGCCGTAGTTTTATCTAGTGAGCAATGATTACAATACGACATTTGGTATTGTTCGCTGTCGACAAATGTATTTTCGAGATGTGTAACATTCGACATTTGTAGATAGTATTCGACAAATATATTTTCTAGGTTTGTAATATTCAAGCGATTCGACATATGTATTTTCGAGATTTGTAACATTCGTCATTTGTAATATTTCCAACATTTGACAATAGTATTTTCGATAAATATACAAACTCTGAATTTAATTTTCGACATCTGTATATTCAAGAAATGAATTTTCGTGAAATGTTTTTTTCGAAAAGTTTTAAAAGCTGCCGCAAACAAATTTATAGCAACCGTTAACCGTTGATTTACGTAGCAAGTGAAATGAGAAATATCGCAAAACCACACCACTTTTAAATTGGATAATGTAATATAATAATTTAATAATATAAATGTTTAAAAAGATCACTCTGAAAAATTCTATCTACGACTATGTTTATAGCGGTGTCTATAGTTGGAGAAGAAAGTTTCGTTCTATGAGCAGCTTACTAAAGTTGTTTGGTCGATTTATTTATCACATAACTGATAAAAATCAAATACTATCCTTGGAAATTTTGATTTATAATTCTCTCTCATTCTCAAATGAAGTATAATCAAAAATTGTTAAGTAAGATATTTCTTGAACAGGAACCAACCATGGAGAATTCTCAGCAACAACAAAACTCCCCCCAACAACAGAAAACCCCTCCACAATCCAACGACCCTCCAGAAACCCAACAACAACTTTCCCCTCAAGAACAACCTCAATCCCAACAACAACCATCCCCCGTTGTGGTTTCCATGGCTCAACAACCATCCGTCATAACCACCCGTCGTCATGTGCGAACCATCACCACCACAGGTCTGATCACCGAGGAAGAAGTCGACACGCAAGTTCGTAACTCTCCTGAAACGCAAATCCATCAACATCAGCAACCAGTAGCTGAAGAAGTTATCCAGTCGCAAGAACAAGAACAAGAAAAGCAAATACAAGTGCAGCCGATGAGGTATCAGACTCCTGGACCTAACGAACAGCAGTACGAAGCGTCACCAGATCAAGAAAACTATCAGACTGTTTATACCACTGCTCAAACTGATGATCAACCAAGATTCGGTCAAATGCCGGGAGAAGAAAGGTATATTCTCGTTGAAGGTCCGGAGAATAACACTATTTACGTTCAGACTACTTCAGAAATGGAAATACCAAATTATGAAACGGAACAATTAAGTCAAACTGACGATAATAAACAAACTACTTATATAAATTTGGAAGCTGCTCCCCAAAACGCACATTTTAACAACTCTTTTAACGATCAGCAGTATGTGCAAGTTCCTTGTATTAACCCAAACATAATTTCACCTCCAAGAGCTGAAGACCAAAGTCCTCCTTTGTACCGAAACGATCCTGCTTTGAACTCTACTTACATGAGCCATTCCGAACGGGCAACTCAACTATTGTATCAACACCATCCAGAGCACCAGCAGAGCTTTGAAGTGCAAGTTCCTTCCACATCAACTGGACAAGTTGCTACAATCTACAGTGTAAACAACAACGGGTTTCCTTACACCCTGAATGGAAATAACGATTATCTAACTCCCGGGCCAAGCTTCCAAGTCCCGGAAGAACAAATTCCAGGGTTTTCGTACACGGCGGGCAACTCTACTAACTGGAATTCGAACAATGGGAGCTATGAAGGTACGCGTAAGGTGTGTACATTGATTTCTTGATGATTTTGACGTGTTGGGTTTTGTTTTTGGTTGAAGGAGGTATGTTGCCGGGCGATGTGAGAGAATGTGTGAACTGCGGCGCGAGTTTGACTCCGCTTTGGCGCCGCGACGGTACCGGGCATTATTTGTGCAATGCTTGCGGACTTTATAATAAAACTAACGGCATGAATAGGCCGCCTGCTCGTAACCAAAAGAAACCTTCATCTGTAAGTACTTTCATATCATATTAATGTACCCAAAGTTTCAAATCGGATACCTACAATCTCTTTTTAAGATGTCAACAAAATTTCCTCGAATTACTCAAACCAACAAAAAAATCTGGTGTGGTCATAACACGGCTTTTTTATACTTGCATATCTAAATTTGACTGATTAATAATTACACTTGACACATTTTTGATAGAATAAATGTTTCATGTATTTATTTGGTGATCGTTCAAAATTAATTTCTGACATTATTCCCACCGCATTTGATATCAAACTCAGTCGTCTGTCGAATTCAAGTAACTCATAAAAAAATAACTAAAGATAGCCTAAAATCATAAGACCTTTAATTTGGTGGCAAACTTTATCGATATTTGTTAAATCTCATTTTCCAAATGTAATTGATTAAATTTTTCTACAAAATTGCAAATAATATTTTTATCCAACACCTCTCAATAAATGCACTATAACTATGGAGATTTTAAACAAAGAAAGTAACAGATTACCCACTAGTGGGTATAATATTGATAAAAGTCACTAGTGATTATATTTTTATTTATAACAATAATAATAACACACAACACCTTGGTAACTACTTCGATTGGCATTTTAATTTAGAAAATTTAAAGCATCTGTTACTGTCAAAGAATATTTTTTAATAAATTTTGCAATTAAGAGGTGTTGGATAAAATGTTATACTTCACATGTGGGCAAAGTGGAATTGCCCACTCGATAAAATTACTTACTTACTTCGCCCAACTGTAAAGTAAATAACTATTATTACAAATATTCTTAATATAGTACAAATAAATATGCATAAAACGCACGTCATCAACGTGAAAAAAAGTAGAAGTAGCATAAATTATATAATGGTAGTATTAAGAAATGTATATAGGTATGTTAATGCAATTTACAGTGATTTTAAAGTCACACATATTCTTCTAACGGATTTTAAACTTATTAAAAATAATTGAATTCTATTTTGTTTCATATATTGCTGTTATTGGTAAATTATCACGTTTACATACAAAAACCAATCAATCTGTCACTTTACTGTCAGGCTTTATTGTGTTTAGTTGCTCCTCGTGGTCCTGTGTTTTATAATACATATATACAAATTATTTTTATTATACAAGGTGTTCCATCGGTCTGTATTTTTTATTCTATGTAAATATTACCGAAATGTTTTTCAGACAAAGTTTATTTTACATTAAAATGCCCATGTATCTGCAATATAAGTTTTTCTACCGGGTGCTCCATTTTCGCGCAATGGTATGCAATTTAGTATTTTTAAATGGAATACTGTACGGCTGGTAATCGCATTTCACGCGCAAAGTCACATATTTATTTATTTAATTTTTTAGACGTTTTCAAATTTCTGAAAAGGAAAATCAGGCTTACAGCCCCATTACTTTGACTTTACACATTTATTTTTATACTGAAATGTTTTTATTTTTAGAAAACCATTCGCAAAGTTTATTACTAAAAAATGTTATCTCTTTGGTTACAAAAATTTGTACAATACATAATAAATTCATGGCACATGATTCACCTTAAATTGTAGTTCAGAGTTCGGTAGTAAATAAGTAATAAGAATGCAGTACTTCTATTTTTTTTATTTAATATTTTTTTGTAATCTAGTCATTTCTCAATTGTTAGTTGTATATTTAAATTGCACACTAAGGTGATAATAGGCCCAATTCTCTAACAGGCAGATTCATTAGCATTAACTCCATTTTTGTCATCATCTGTAACTTCTTTTCTGAATTAATTATATTATCAAAATAAGTCAAATTTTATAATAACCAATCTTGATTACAACCTTAGTTAAAATAATTATGTTTTGAGAATGGAAAATGAAGTTACGAGTAATAATAAAAATGAAGTTAGCGCTAATCCCTTTTATGAATCTGCCTGTAAGAAGTTGTTATCGTAGCAACTTGCTAATTGTGACAAAATCGTTCGAAACTTCATGTTTAATGGAGAATGTTTCATTAACTGTCAAAAATCGATTCATTTTTGTCACAGTTAGCAAGTTGTTACGATAGCAACTTTTTAGAGAATGTATTGGAAATATGGTGAAAAATAAGGCTAGAAAACATATTTGTAACTACATAAATACCATCAGTGACATTTTTTATTGAATTTGACTGTAATCACACCACTATTTCTCAGAACACTTGAACAATATCCTTGTATCGTTCATCAAAACAATTTAAAAATACTCACAGTCATAAGTATTTATTGTTACCGTTATCTCTACATCAACACATTAAATAAAAACGTGCAATCTCTCCAAGACAAAATGTCATAAAGTAATTAAAATATTCACAATCAATTTCCATATGTAACCATCCACAAAATACTTGATACCTAAAACTCAAACAGAGATAATACCGTGGATCTTTGACGACGTTGAGCAAACATCAGGTATTTGTTGACATCTTTATCATCTCGCACTCATCATGGAGAGTGAATTTTGACGTTTAACTTGGTTTAATGTGTGTTTAGAATGGAAACCGGCGCTCGGGAGTTGTTTGCGCTAACTGTTCAACGAGCAAGACGACGCTTTGGAGGCGGAACAACCAGGGGGAGCCTGTCTGCAATGCTTGCGGCCTCTACTTCAAACTACACAATGTAAGTGGGAAGATCTATCTTTTTATTACGCCTTTTTCAGTTTTCTGTGAAGTTCACGTATTTTTTATTGCGTCCTAATCAGAGCTGAGTCGGGCACCGGTTGGTACTTGGTCACAGGAATGGTTAGTAAATAGAGTAACCAATTGATTTTGACTGACACTTTTATGACGTCATATGTAAACAGTGACAGTTTTGGTATGTCAAATCAGTAACATGCTCGAGAGCTCGGTTCGTGCAACGGTTTACTATTCAGATTGATTGAATTTCAAGATTACATACTAGTACGCTGTTATATTTTTCATGTTTTCTGTCAAATTTGATTAATGTCAAAACCCACCGCGCGTTTTCAGTAACCGTTTGGTCAGTGTGATCACATTAACTTAAGTATCAATTTTTTATATTCTATAGTATTAATACATGTATATTTTACTTTTTGTTACTTAGTACTTGAAAATTTAAAGTACATATGAAAATTAAAACTTGTACTAATAACTTAATTTTCGTTTAATACTCGTAAAAAATATTGAAGTACTTTTTAAATATTTAAGTATTTCGATAGTACTGAAATCATGTAAAATGACAAGTATTTAAATTTTTTTATTAATTTAATGATGCAACTTTTATTACTGTTCTATATATAATAATTGAAAAAAGTATTTTGAGCTATTTTCACGTTAAAACTCTTTTATCTAACACCTCTCAATAAATGCTCTATAACTAGTGGTATAATTTTGAGTGAAGTCAATAGTGAGTATTTTTTAATTTATAACAATAATAATAACACACAACACCTTGGTAACTACTTTGATTGACATTTTAATTTAGAAAATTTAAAGCATAAGTCACTGTCAAATAATATTTCTTTAATAAATTTTTCATTTATTAAGAAGTGTTGGATAAAACATTATACTTCACACGTGGGCAAAGTGGAATTACCCACTCGATAAAATTATCACACTCAGCCTTCGGCTTCGTGTGGTAAAATTTCTCTCGTGGGTAATTCCTTACTTTGTCCACTTGTAAAATAAATTACTATTATTTTACTATTTTAAAATATGTTTTAGTCTGAAATTTGAACCAAATCTAGTAACAAATATTCTTCCTAAGAAAGAAAAAGTACTATTACATAAAAAATTATTTTCAACGAAAAACAACTGGTACTTTATACAAGCAATTTGAAACTAGCCTTGAGAAAATACTTGATAACAAGTATTAACCATCGTTAGCTCTGATACTTATATTTACTTATTTTGAATCTAAACTTGAGAAAGTACTTGATAAAAAGTATAAAGCGGGCATTACACGATGTAGTTTTTTTTTTTTCAAGTGAATTTATAATGACATTTGATAACCAATTTGCCCATTGCAAAACATGCTGATAGATGGTAATTTTTTTTAGGAAATTTTAAGAAAAAGTATCGCATATTCTTTTTATTGATTCAGCTATCTCTCTTACACTTACGTCATTGTGCGAGAGAGAAAACTTTTTAATGTCACTTGAAAAGAAAAACTTCATCGTATAATGCACGCTTTAGCCATCGTTAATATTGATACTTATATTTAAGTATTTTGATTGTACTTCTTGCCCAGCTCTGGTCTCCATTTCACGTATTAATACGTAAACATATGTAGTATAATATGTATAGCTTGTTCGGAGATATAAGCACATGGCTACCGAACCCTTCTCAGTGGGAGATAGTTAAAATACATTCGAGAGGCAAAAAGTACAGGGACGAATTATTTTTTTTACATTTGTGTATACATTTTGGTTCGACAAGAAAAATAGTATATTATGTTATTAGGAGTAAATGTGATACTTTGTGTGCTGAGCTTGCTGAGCATGTAAGTTTGAACGACAAGCGAAGCGAGTCGGACAATTACTTGCGAAAAATTATTTTGTAACATTTAAAAGTAAATTTATATGCGAAATACTGAAACGCGTTATTTTGCAACTACTGTGTGAAATAAACAACTTTGTGGCTTTACATAGAATATGATAAGTACTACATTCCATAATGGTCATACAAAACATATTTTTCAAACTTTATCATTGTACAAAGCAAATGATTTTGTAATTAATTTATCATATAAACATAAACATAACAAACTATAATTGCATATTTCGCAATTTTTTAGTTAATAATTCAAAAACATCTCAACGTATAAATCTAAAACTAACTCATAATAAATTTACTGTAATTAAAAGTTAAGAAAAGTGTTTTATTTGAATGAATATAAAAACAAAAAATTGCTGAGTTAATGAAGCTAAACAGACTAGTCTGTGTTTATAATAAAATGTACGTAAGTTTAGTTTTTGTGAACAATTTCGCATTTTCAGAACTGTAGTTGTTCTTCAACGACCTAATTCTAGAAACAGCTTTTCCCTGAACCGTATACGTAGGTACAGGTGTGTCTACACGGTGACGTAAACAGGAATTGTATCAAAAAAATAGGCCGTCTTGGAGCTTCCTTCGCGGACTTCCGGACAAACATGACGTCAGCATTACGTTTTACTTTTGTTCTTTCTGAGAGGTATTATAGAAAATTATTTGAATACATTACTGTATTTTATTGTTTAGGTTTAGATATTCATAAAAAAAAGTTTTATCTGTAGATATGTAGATAAATGTCGCGCAGGCAGATATGATTTAAAAAAGCAAAAATGTTTGGCACTATAGAATATAAATTGCAAATCATTTAGTTTTATCCTGTAAAAGAAATACAATACATACAAATAGATAGATAATAATAACATGATAAAATAAAGAGCAAATCTACTATCACGAAGAAAAATTTAACTCAAATTCTCGGAATGCCTAATTACAAATTGAAGATGTATCATCCTGTAATTTCCATGGCTACAAGGTTGACAGTTTTAAAAGATTTATGCTCGGTATTATAATAGTATATTCTACAACAAGTAATGGAATGGCACATATTCCACACGAGCAAAAAGTTTGAAGTCCGAACCTAAGGCGAGGGCTACGGTTTGAGAATGTGGGATATGCCATTCCGTTACCTGTTGTAGACTATACTTTCTATAACTAGATTTTGGAAATTATACAAAAAATACAAATACAAAACTGTTGAAAACGTCAAACTCAAATAAATAAAATTAAAACAAGGAGACGTAACCATAGCAACCAAACTAAGATATTTCACATATCGCGCTAGTATGCGGCTCTGATCCGTCGAATTTATTCCAAACACGGTGTATGGAATGATAGTTGTTCCAATACAATTTTTAATTGTGGAATGCGGAGTTTCCAAAATAGTGTTCTAGAAAGTTTAAACTCCAGTTAAATTTACTTCCATAGTAAATTTAGATCAAGTTATCCATCCAAATGACAATAAAATTTTTGATTTTGATTTTAGTATTTATAATACTAATACCGGGCAATAATAAATGTTTTAAAAATGTTCATATGAGCTGGATATTAAAACTAAGATTTTTGATGAAAAAAAAAAATAATTTAAAATTCCTTGAATTCGTTCTGACGATGTGTGTCTGAGTGTCTGTATGTTCAATAACTCACGAATGAGAATTGATAGCGTAACAAAACTTCATAATGGCATCAAGTTAACATATATAATAGTTGTTTACTTTTTAAGCCCGGTAAGACGTTTCTGAACGAGACAAAGAAGAAATAGAATCAGGAATTTAGAAGTGAGTAACCGTAAAAATTATTAACGGACGTATAACTTACCTACAATGGTTTATTTCATACCTGTGTCGCATTTTTGGACGTAAATTTGTTTTCTAAATATATAAATAAATAATGATAGCAACCAATCTTGTTTTGTTGACATTTCTAACATCATTTTTTTTTAAATGAATGCGGAAAACGATATGGGGAACCAATACCTATTAAAATATTGCTTAGCAAGGTACAGTACCTACCGTAAAAAATAACAATTCTGCAAAATCCCATTTCATATTTATGTGTGACACTCTGCTTTTGCAGATCTCGTTAAGTGATATATTTTTACGCGTGCAATACGGTTACCGTTGCGAAAATACGAAAAAGTTAATTATATGTGTCTTACTTTTATACATACATAATATAAAAATAATTCTACAAATAAATAATATTTATCTTGACAACAACCTTTATCATGCATTTATCTGTGCGAAGCGCGATATAATATCCAGTTATTCATTTCCTAAAACACATTCTGTAGTGTATGAAGCAATGCATAGACATGGAAACAAGCATAAAATAAAACCAATGATTTACAATTTACGCGTTCACGCTACGGTGGGTAATTATTAGGTGTGATGGCTGTAATATGTCGCAAGCTTATCTTATCTTAAACAAACATCAGGACTCAACTACTTGGCGGGATTCAACGTTGAAATGAACGCTAACGCTAAAGGTAAAATCATCGTTGCCGGTAACACGTGTTTTATTCAAATTTTATATAAAATAGCGTCCATGTTCGCTGCACGTACGCCAAATGCTAGAGCATGCGCATGCTACAAAACACACCTTTGCACATTCGCACTCGCTCGCCTTTATTTATAAGTGCTGACATCATTTTGATAACGGGATCATTTAGAAAAATAGATCGTTATTTGCAATGTGTGATTAGGAAAATTCTTTGTACTTTTATGTTTCAATTACGTCAAACTTAGTTTTATTTTCTCTTACTCTTCTAGGAATTTTAAAATTTAGCTATTTAGACTTACGTTGAAGTATTGATTGATAAGTTCTTAGACATAGAAAACATTTCTGTATTTTAAAACTAATTTGACTTTATTTAATATAATCACCTTTTAACTTGATACATTTATAGATCGACTAGCCAGCTGCAAAAAATCTGGCCGATCGAGTAACAGAATAAAATGTTTTTAAACTGTTAGTACTCACAGCGATCATAACAAAAATCACTGTGTGCCTGGCCACAAGTTGTGCACAAGATTTGTATGCGTGCGGAAACAGGGATTTCTATGCAATTTTTTTGATGTTGCTGTAAATTTTTACCTATTCACTTTATAGAAAAAGTGTCAATAGAAAAGTTGTTCAGAATTTAAAAATGCATACAATAAGGCCTATTTGGTTACCTAAATATTGGTATTTCACGATATATCAATCAAATTCAAATTAATATTTATTTAAAAAAATTGTAACACGGTTCCAAGCACACTATTAATCAATACACCCTCGTAAAATTGGTAACTATAACAATGATATATTTTTTATAGTTTCTTATTTATTATTATTATGCTCGAGGTGGTTTTGGTGTCCCTGTACTGCGGCCTTTAGGCCTATTGTACCCTCCGAGTTTTACTCCTCCGAGCGGAGTCCCGTCCGGGATCTTCTTCAAGTTCGCTCCTTTGAGAGACCCTGAGTTCAATTTCTTTGCTCCTAGGAGGCCTATGTCTACTGGCCACGAGAGCTTCGCAGTGACATATCAGATGAAGTGGCGTTTGCTCCTCTTCTCCACAGCTTCTACACAGTGGTTCTTCTTTTAGGCCCAATGTGTGCAGGTGTTTATTTAGTCTGCAGTGTCGCGTTACGAATCCTGTTAATAGTTTTAGGTTTTGCCTACTCATTTCCAGTAAGCTTTTCGTCCTTTTCTTAGATGGCTCATCCAGTAAGACTTTGCTTGTCTCTGACCTGGTGACTCCTTCCAGGAAGTTTTGTGCCATTGCCAAAGCAAAGTTCGAATTTCCTGCTTCGTTATTTCAAATGAAATCCCACAAGCTGGTTCTAGTTCTATGAAAGGTAGTTTTGTTGCTTCTTTTTCCGGTTTCCGTCGACTTCCGAATGCCCGGGTACCCATATTAGTTTAATTTTGTTCCTTGTCCCAAGTGCATTTAGTCTATGAGAGCAGTCTAGGACTAGTCCTGATCCCGCCTCACACGATCCTAGTGCCTTTAGTGCAGCTTGACTATCCGTTACTATAGAGATTCTCCTATTTTTACAGTTTCTTAAACTTCTATTAGAAAAAATTAGAAAAGTTAACCGTTAAAAATAAAGCCTATTTACACTCATAAATTTACATTTGTATTGATCTGTGATTACACTGTGACATTCATACAATATCGCATTAATCAATGCTCTAATTTTGAAGGTCTTTGGTTCAAATTTTAGTACATGATATTGCCACCACGCAAATGTAAAAATAAATTTTTATCATTTAAATTGTTTCGTAGTAACGCTTCGGATGATGAGATCGATCATCAGTTCGATTCCCACAGCCAACAGTTGTTATTTTAACTTTACCTCTGTGGTGCCTCCTTACTTTAAATACTTCACTTACCAAGATTTGCAAAAGCAGAGTGCCACATCCAAAATATATAAATGAGATGATATATTTATTCTTTTTTTTAAATTTTATTAACTATAAAATGAAATATCAGTTTACAAGTACCAGGTAAAATAGAAAGTAATTTACGTGTTGGGTGTTGGCAGCAATGTATCTTCATCTGTAACCTCATATTCTTGATTGTTGATATCTCGTTTACTTTTCTTGATATTGTTACATGAGTGCAACGTGTTTAGGTTGTAAAAATTTTCAATAAACTTGTAGTCAGAGCGGTGTAAATCGTCTGCGCGTTAGCTAATCATTTTAAAACACTTCTAGTTATTAAATAGAGTATAATAAATTCTACAGTTATTCTTGACAATGCAATTAACGAATATAATCATGAATCAAGTTGATAAGAAATGGAGCATGCATATCTCCAAAATATTATTTAAGCTGCATGGAGATATTTATATCGCATAATATATATTATTATATAAAAGATTATGTAGCTGCATGATATTCGTAGTAAATTTCGGAGTAAAAAATAATCTCGTTTTATCTAGTGATATCTTTCATTGAAGAACCATTTAAAAACATCATATGTATACTAATTTACATATGATAGTGTTAATCAAAAAGATATATTCTATCTTTACAACCTGCTTTCAGACAGGCTGTCTGGCATCACAGTTTGTTATTAATATCTGCGCGATATTGTATCAGGACAAACCGTGATTATTCTATCTGTTCCGAGATAGAGTTTAGTATCTTCCTGCCTAGACCTAGATTAACGCCTAATCTGTAATCTGATGTAGGTGAACCGGCCCCAGAGCATGAAGAAGGACGGCATTCAGACCAGAAAGCGCAAGCCCAAGAACTCGGGCAACAGCATGGTGTCCATGCACATGCCTGGACCGTCGGGGCTGCAAACCAGAGCTTCTAGCATGAGTACGTATCAGTTATTTACTATACATTAAAAGTTAGTCGGTAGAGGCATTCACTTATATTAAGTTCTAGAACGGTATTAGGTGATGATCTCATATTTATTTACTATAGGTGTGTCAGGTGCTTATCAGTGTACCTATAAGAAAAAGTAAATCACAAGGTATATTCATTTCTCAACACCTTGTAATTATGAAATGGTTATAGAAGGACAAACCAATTGAAGTTCTTCAGAGGTGTGGCTTCGGAGGCCGCTAGTCTCGTCTGTACATTCAGTGACTAAAGTTAAATGGCGGTTTATTAATATTTATTTATTTATTATTGCATTTCATTAATGAAGTGGTTTTTACCATGAGAAAACTAAACCTACAATTTTTATTTGACATCATAAAATGAATACTTCTTTTCTGAACTGTACTTTACCCGTGGGGGCTAGGATTTCATGGCTGGTAACCGCATTTTAGGTGCAAAAATATATCATTTACCAAAATGTATCAAAGCAGAGTGCCCACACCCAAAAGGGTAAATGGCGTGATGATATATTTATTTTATTATTTTTAACATTTACTGACAGAACACGATAAAGTTTCGTCATTCGTTATGCACTTGGATGGACGGAGTAAACGTGCATTAAGCCAAGGACTTATGTCGGTTTTTTTTTCGAAGTATAGAAAAATAGATTGTGTTCGAGTTAACTACAAGAATTAATATAGCTTTTCTCATTTAATAAAATTTCAATTCAATTATATATTTCTCCTACATTTTTTAGTATACTCGTAGTATATTAAAGAACGAGTTTCATAATTATTATTTTAATTTATGAGAAGGAAAGACCTAACCCATCGAACAAAATAAACAAGAATTATGAAACGAGTTCTTTGTACTATTTTTTATATTTTGTGCCTTTTATACCCTTTTTTTATAAAAAAATCTATGTTTCAAAATTCAGAGAATTTTGTGTTAGTTGGTGACACTGATGTGACGTTTAAAAATTCACACTTAACCTAATTTTTGTAAGCAAACGTTTGTTACATTTCTCTCTCCTATTACTTTTTAATATTCATAACTTCTGCTTTTAAATTCAGAATTATATAAAAATAATATTCTTACAATTTGTATTTATTTATTTAGGGAAGTGTGGTATTTGATATTTTTTGACATATATTTCAGTAGTTACCAACCTTGAAAATATAAATTGTACTGCTTTATTATAACACTCCATTATTCTGTTACGAAACTCCCTTGGGTGTCGTAACAGTTTTGTTATAGAAGGAAAAAATAAAAAATATTATTACGTAACTATTTATAAAATCATATCCCACACTCGCAAACCGCACGATTAAAACGTTGTCATCGTAACAACTTGCTAATTATAACAAAAATGAATCGTTTTTTGACAGCTAATGCAATATTCTCCATTAAACATAAAGTTTTAACGCGATTTTGTCAACATTAGCAAATTGCTACGTAACAACTTCGTTAGAGAATTGAGCCGATTGCCCAGTTAAAATTGTACGATATTTATAAAATCACCATATCTAGAATTTTTTATAATTTTGGTTCAGCTGCTATTTTCCGCTGTTTCCGGTTTCTTTCTGTTGTCAGTATTGAGATTATGAATGAGTATGTATGATGGACCCTGAAAAAGGTTTAAGAGTAAACCGAAACGTCGGTTATGTAAGAAGAATAAATGCTGTATGACTGAGAATTCGAGTTTTTTTTACACTTTACAATAAACTCAGTCAAATAAACATTCAGGTATTCTTAATGTAGTTTGTAAGGCAAAAGTATATAAAAAAATTGTCTTTAGGCAATATTTAATCATTCAGATGAATAAATGATGCACTTTAGTCCCTTGAAATATAATATACTACTTATATTTTACAATAACTAAATTGTTTTGACTGTTTTATAACCTCAAATGGTTAGAGGTTCGTGAAAAGCATACAGCTATATACAATGCTAATAAATTTTACCAAACTAAAATATTTACACATAAATTAAATTTAAGATAACAATTTAATAGAATTATATTACTTATTAAAAATTGTTAAACTGTATGCATGAAATATTCGCATGTATTGGATATGTAAAAACAATAAAAAAGTATAAAAACTTTTAAAAAATAGGTATATTCACAAAGCAAATAATAAGAGTACAGAAATAAAGCAAATAAGTCTTCAAGTCGTAAAATAAATCTAGGCTATAAATATAACCATTTTTTCGCTGTAGAATTTGTGTAACAACAAACACAAACATAGGTGGTAAAGTATCAAGGTAAACCTTATAAAGTTTTAAGAAACGGGAAAATGATCGGCCTGTTCAAATATTGATTCAAGGCTTGATATCATTTCGCAACGTCTCATCTGTATGTTCTCGCACCTAGACTACGATCTGGCGACACTTCGACGCCTGGAAATTGATAACCTTTCACGTATCATTCAAATACTTATCATCGATATTGTGAACCTGTTGTATTATTATTATATTGTTAGATAAGTTTTTTGTATATTTTCCTTGTTCTAAGTTCGTGGAATTTAAACCATTTTAATTCTGCGCAATTAAATTCATTTTATGTTTTAATACTATTGCATACTGCGCGTCATGTTTCTTATTTTGACTTTACTAAGAATGCGATTCTCAACTATTGTAGCAAACTAGTAATTCGGTCATTTGTATCTAGTTAAATATTGAAGCTTTATAACTCAAAATATTAAAAATAAAAGGTATTAGTTTTTAATATTCTTCCTACATTTAAAACTTCTATTTACGTACGTCCAACAGTTGTTCCAGTAGTAATTCAAATGTCATATTTTTGAGGCTAATTTTGAGGTTATTGTTTTATTTACATCGTAGTTCATCTACAAAGTGTTTCATTTAAGTTCTACACTATTGCTATCTCGAGAAGTATAAGAGATACGAAGTTCGTTAAATTAGTAAACAATTTCTAAATTATATGACTATTTTAAATAGAAACCTATATTATACACTTCAGTTCAAACATATGTCCCAATATAACAATATAACTGAAAAATGTAAGTTAAATTTATATGTATTATATTTATATCTGGCTGAATTAAGAGAAAAGTGCTTTGGATAGCAAACGATCGAAAAATAAACAAATCACACAGTGGCGTTAGTACAATACTATTGAAATTAACAAATATTAACATAACTAACAAAATTCAATGAAACTATGTTATCTATGTTAATTGTTCAAATTTATGTCATGCTATTTTGATAATAGTACATTTCTGATAGAACATAGTATATTAAAGTACGAGTTTCATTCATTATTGTCATTTAATTTTGCGAGAAAGCGGAGTGACCCAGCCCTTTGAACAAAATGAATTTTGTGTTAGTTGGTGACCCTGATGTGACATTTGAAAATTCAACACCTAACCTTACCTTTTCTATATCTTCTTCTTACTATTCTTAACTTCTGCTTTTAAATTCGAAACTATAGAATAATAACATTCTTACAATTTGTATTTATTTATTTAGCGAAGTGTGGCATTTGATATTTTTTGGCATATGACATTTCAGTAGAGTTAACAACCTTGAAAATATAAATTGTGCTGCTCTATTATAACACTTCATTGAACTGTTTCGAAACTCCTTTGGGTGTCGTAACAACATTGTTACAGAAACAAAATATGAAAAAGAGTATTATATCTCTAGTCCACCAATTGTAAGTGGAAAGTTTGGAGTTTGCAAGCTTCCTAAACGGTACTTGTAAATGAAAACCTTAATTTTGTAGCTGTAAACACTAGCGTTGATTTCCATAATTCAAGTGCAACTGTTTATTCTAATTGGGTAATTGCTAACAGTAATTGAAAATTGGGTAGCTTTGAATCAACTTAATACTAAAAATAATGTACTGAGTCTGATTTAAAAACCTAAAAGTGGGAAACCAGCAAAACACTTGAGTATTTCTGTATAGTATAACCAGTTCGCCCTAAAATTTTAAATTTACAACACTAGTATTTTAACTATTTCCAAAAGTTTTTAGTTATTTAATAAAATAATATTAAATATTGTTTGTAAAATGGATACATAGCCTGAAGATATATTTACATATTATTTAAATATTATCTTACTTAAGATACATGGTTATAACATTTCAAATATTCGGTAGAACATTATTTTTATTATTTCACGGGCATAACTACAAAGATGTGTAGTCTAGTCGGAATTCGAACAGGGACCCTTTGCAAATGAAGCATGAACGTTACTTCTTTGTTAGCAAGCAGAACTACAGAATATTATTATATTATAAACCCACTTACAAAGTTGTGGTTTAAAATATGTTTGCTTAAAATTTCTAATTTTATTCGAGTTCAAAAACAATATTGACTTTTATTCGTTCGTTAAATTGTGCATAAAAATAAATATTGAATTACTTCAAGGTTTCATTTTATCAGTATGTACACAAAAATGCTGATAACAACAGCTTAATTCCAATAATGTGGTGTTCGTATCATGATTGATTGATCGATATGACCTAAACGAAAAAATACTTGAGTTATAATTGGTTTTATTATAATAATAGGTACAGTTAATGATCCATTTGTTCCAATTTTATTAATCTAAATAAATAATTTAAGTAGGTAATAAATATATTCTTTTTACTAAATTTTATTTTAGCAAAACAGACATAAAGACAATTTTGTTGCAAACTTTGGTATCTGCAGATCTCAGATCTAGCTTTTTTTTATACAAAAATTAAAGATTAAATCAATATATTAACGATCAAAAAGCAATCATGGAATTTTTTAATAGGATAGATATAAAATGCATTCTTAGAACGAAATTTATTCATGATTTATATAACAATGGTACCAACCAGGAGCTCTGCGCCTCGACCATCAATGTCCATGCGCAAGCGGCAATAGACTACTTTCTGCTCTAGATGCACAAATAACTATTCCCGCCGCCGTCCGACATTGACACAATTACATAACTCTAAAACGGTCGGAAATAATGTTTTTGGCGTACTAGTTCGACAAAAATTGCTAACTTTTTATGGTTATATGTTGGCATCACTTCACTAATTTTAGCTAACTTCTGACGCAAGAAAAGTCAAAGTATTACATTAACTTAAAAATATTATGGCAATATATCTACAATTGAGTATTTGCAATACAAGTAAATAGAATATTTGTGGATTTTAAACATATTTGTAAATAATTATAATTGAATTTGTACAGTAAAATCCAAATAAAAATATGTAGATATTTTTGGTTATGATATTGGAAAATAAACATAATTGACATTCAAATTTTGTGAAGTTAGCAACATAAAAAAATCCCTGTTATTAAGAAAATGAGTAATAAATTAAATTTATTAATTAAATTTACATAAATGTTGGCGCGAAAAATCTTGTATATCCCTCGGTTGGAAACTATTTTGCGAGTGCTCGTCCTATCAAAATAAACTCGCACTCTCAAAATAGCAGTTTCCAACCTAAAGTACAGCTTTCTTGTGGTGCGGTTCACGTCACTATCTTCTTTCTCACTTCTTCTCACATGAATCAAATCAGCAATAGTGGGAGAAAGTGAGAAAGAAGATAGTGACGTGAACCGCACCACAAGAAAGCTGTACTGTAGTGATATAAAGAACTATTACATTTTGGTTTAATTTTCCATGGCCGTGTTACAATTTTCCTAATAAATAGTGATTTTAATTTGATTGATATATCGTGAAATACTGATATTTAGGTAACCAAATACGCCTTATTTCATGCATTTTTAAATTCTGAACAACTATTGTATTTACATTTTTGCTGTAAAGTGAATAGGTAAAAATTAACAGCAACATAAAATAAATATCATTGAAATCCCTATATTCCACATTTCAATTTTACACCCGGTATATACTGACGAGCAAAAAATTTATGTCAATTCGTCAATTAGAATTAAAGATGTATTTTTGGAATTTTCTGTTTTAAGCTTATTTTTGAAAATTAGAATCCATTTTACTGTATTTTCTTAGTTACGCTGTATAATATCGGTTATTTCCGTTCCTAAGTTGTGTTTCGGTCGCAAACAAATGTATCATATGTTATCATATTATCCATGAATATAAACAAACAAGTAATACTTTTGACATAAATAAATAATTTGTTTAATATAATTGGTTGATTCGTTGTATAGTCTTAACATAATATATAACTCGAGCTTCGAAAATCATCTGAATATACAGTTGAGGACTCGCTGTGTTTCCTAGGAAACACGACACCGTAGGTGGAGTTGTGTTTTGTAGGAAAATATGTTTGACATTAATAGTATTAAATATATCATCTCGCTTTTATAATAAGCAACTTTGTATAATATATAAAAAATGAAATATTTCATAGTGGCCTTAGTAAAATGAACTAATTTATTTTACATTTAATTGATCATCTTAATCATCAATTCATCATTTTTCTCTACAAATTAATAGCTCAAAAACTATGTCAGTATTTCCGAATAGATATCTATTAATATATGCTTGCTTTTATCCCTCTTGCTTATTGTAGTATCAAATTCAAATAAATATCTGGAAAGCCAATTCCAATGCCATTTTTGCAAAGTTATGTTATTTGTTTGTAATGTACTGGATCACTACGTGATCCGTAACATGATTGTTGTTTGTACCTGATGTTCGTATGATGGCGCAGCTTTGCCGCATATGTATCCGGCGCACGCGCAGTTCGGCCAGGCGGATCTGTCCGGTGGCGCTGACCAGTACCAGATTCCCACTGCCACGCACTCTCCGAACATCCCCAGCACCGCCAATTTGAACCATCAAATCGCCAAGTAAGTAATAATTGCAATCGCCATTCACCACAAAATAATCTACGAGAAATTTACTTCGAGAAAACTTGAATTAACCAGGATAAAAATGTACGGAGGAGATTGAAAGTGTAGGTAGAGAAATATTATGGCTTTTTCTTCTTTTAACAAAAAGTCAATAACAAACAATAGGTTTGTTCCAAGTGGTCATTTCTGACAAGTTTGTGACATGTTTGTGACAAATTTCAGTGCGTCTGCGAAAAATGTAAACAAGTTAACTTTGAAACATTTCTTTTTTGTGGCGAAAAATGTATGAATTTCTTTATTTATATTTATATTTAAGGTTAGCTGTCAAAACAAAATATGAGCATGCACATGCGCTTCATTCCATTCGCCGTTCCAGTCTATGTTTCAAACTTAACTTGTTTACATTTTTCGCAGGCGCACTGAAATTTGTCACAAACATGTCACAAACTTGTCAGAAATGACCACTTAGAACAAACCTATTATGTAGCAAATTGAATTTGAAATTTACTTCCCAAATACAACAATATATTCTATTTATTTCGAATATTAAGTCAGTTGCGAAAAATGTTTCAAATGAGAATGCACCGATCTCGGTAGCGTAGCACACCAGAGGTCGTGAGTTCGAATCCTACTGAAGAGCATGGTCGTTTGTACTCACATATATTCACAATCATCCACTCATTAAACGGCATATGATCATAAGTGTTAGTCCGCTTACCATCTTCATAAAAAAATAAGAATGTAAAATGATAAAAAAAAAAACTAAATTATATGTTTAATAATACTTTGGAAAATGTCATGCAATAAATATTTATTAAACCTTGCCGAGTTTGTTATCAAATTAAAGGACTCGGAGAGAAGAGTTAAACTAAAATGTCAATCATTTGTTTTAAACGATCGTCAGTTGTTTTTTACATTAGATAATTTAATTCGCGGACGCATTTTTTCGTCAAAAAATGGTCTCACAGTGCATAAAAAATACTTTTAAATGATAGTCACTTATTTTTGTAATAACTTTATCGAATTTGGTTTAAATTAAAGCAAAAGCAACAAATATATTAGTTATTAAACAATTCAATTAATATTTGCATATTATAGGTATAAGAAATTCGTGTTGAGCCCACATGAAATATAAACAAAAAATCCAATTTTCAGTAAATTATTTCTAAAGTGTTGCAACTTTGAATTGTTATTTACTTCAAAGAGTTGTAGTGTATGAAACCTACTAAAATATGTACAATTCATAGTAAGTTTACTTCTTCATAGCATGATATTTTAATTATGGCGAAAATTTTAACGATCTTAATTCCTAAACCTTAATACTAATTATTTTTTAATGAAAATTAGTTAAGCGTTAAGCAGTACATCTAAATTATTTATTACATACCTACTTGAAAATATATTCATTGTGCTCGGTAATACGGTCTCAAAACTGGAATGATCCTAGTCCCTAATTACTCAATTTGTCAAGTATTCTCAAAATTGGAATGATACTAATACCTAATTAATCTCCTAGTCGAGTATTCTCAAAACTGAAATAATGCTAGTACCTATTTAATCTCTTTGTCGAGTATTCAACACATTTTCGCGTTTACAAACAAAATAAGCCACAAAACTGATTCAATGTACTTACATAAATATATTTTGCAGCGTTCTAGAAGCTTCTCCAAATGTACAAGTCCACCAGCTCCAACAAAATGACCTGCCCAGTGTGATCACCTCCACATCTGAAGCTTCCGTCTTGTCCATACGGGAACGTCTTCAACACCAGCAGCACCCTCCATCTGGACCTGGAGGACACGATGATCCCAGTAAGCATCGGAGACTCAACTAAAACATTAAATATAAATAACATAAGTATATTTACAAAATAGCACGTACTTGCTTAGAATATAGGCGCTTTATTACAGTCATACATATATACAATTTTCATAATAAAACAGAAAGCTGTTTTCTTTGTACATCTTTTTCCATTTTTATAAGCTATTGGGCTTCCACAATTAAAATACGCTAACTAGTGGTAGAAAGCTAAACTAACCATAAGGTACATAAATTTCATTGTATTTTGAAATTAATTGTAATTTTTAAAAAATTAATAACAATAGTAGTTATTTTAAGAGTATTCCGATGTAAGTGTAACATTTCTTTAAGCCGTGTTATTTAAATGAGATATAAAACTGAAAGGTTTATTGTATTTGTAGATTATAGGTTAAGATTGAATTTACTCGAAAAAATCCTATAAAAACATGAAAATTTGCAGCACAATTCTGCTGCCAATAAAAGCAAACTACCAATACTTAAGCACGCATTCGCCATCATAAGATATCATACAAAATGATTTTGACATGTACCTTTTGGGAATTGTGATCAACGCCATCTCTTGATAATTTGGAAGCCCAATTGCATTGAAAACATTAATAAGAATGTGCATATCGTCCGGGTTTTAATTCCGAGAGATATGGGCGTTTTTATTTATATTTGTAACTGTCCACAATTTCATTGTTTTAATACAAAATCATGCTTTAATTATTTTCAAATTGTAATGCTAAATTATATTGAAACAATTATTTTGTTGAGTTAGGATTTTATATTTTAAAAATGACATTACTCTAAACATATTTCTAATATTCTATACTTATATATTTCTATTATATCTATATTTTAATACGATATTATTATAATATATTAGTATTTTAGTTAAATGCATAGCATAATTATACTATTTTATATGATGCTTTCTAGTCATATTCCTAAACGGTGTACAAAATATTGAATGTATAAATATTATGCATAACTTTAAACTTAAATACCTAAATGAAAGTTTGTGATAATGCACCGTTTTATAATAGGTATTATATTTTTCTATATTTCAATAAGAATATAATTTAAGACAATTCAAAATGCTTCTTAGTTATTAATATATAATTTATTAAATATACATTCTCCTATATGTATCCTATACCAAAAATTATCAGATTTATTAATAAAAATTACGTATGTACCTTTCCTTAAATTTATGATAATAAAGTTCATCCTCAATCTCGAATTAAGATGAATAATTTAAAAGAACAAAAAAGGTACCTTTGTTTGTTTTAAAATTTTTATTTTATTAATAATAATAAATAAGTTTAGTATAGTACAATATGTACATATTCTTGTCTTTCATAAATAATTTAAGTAAAGAAAGTTTAATGTATAAATATGGATAAAACTTGGTATTTTAATAAATACAGTTTTCTGCAATATAATATTTAATTTTATGGGATAAATTGCTCCGTGGTTACGCCTCGGACTGTGGATTATATAATCCTCAGTTCAAATCCCACAGCTGACAGTTACCAAAATTATAACATTATCCCTGTGGTTCACTCTCCATTGGCATCTTTTGGAGGGGTGACTTGACAGAAGGTAACCGCACTAAACGCTTAAAATATTATGTCACTTTTCAGTGCTGGGCAGTACTTTAGTACTTTTGTATTTAAGAATCAGTTTTCTAAATATCATAGTACTTGTACATAAGTATAAATTTAACCTAAAGTACTTCATGTTCAAGTACCACAGGTAAAATACTTGTAATTACCACTTAAAATGGTACTTAGGACCTACCAAAAAAGTACTTAAATTAAATAAAAATTTGGGTTGTCTGATGAGCCTTGAAGTCAACCATCTTGACAATTTCCATCAGGACGTAAAGTTTAAACGGTACCAAGGACTATGGAGCATCAACATGATGGGTTATTACTGTTGGTCACTTTATAAAAAATTCACCATTGCATTTCATAGCATTGAAGTAAAATATGTTATCGTAAGTAAAAATTTTAGCCTAACGAAATAAAAGTACGGTTTAAGTTTTGAAATTTAATCGGTCATATAGTGAGAGAACTGTGGGTGATGCAAGAAAACGGATACGAGTTACTCCATCCAAAAATACGTAACACTTAGGTATATTGGTTTAAAAATATCTTATATTTTTTTTTTTGTTAAATAAAAATAATATAATGGGCGCATAAACCATAAACGAAATATGACAAATTTATATCAAAATCGTGTAACACTTATGCAATAATTAAAGTAAAGTATTTTTTTCTTTTAAATATTTTGCAGTAAAGCTATATAACGAATTAAACATATTTTGACGTCACAGGTATTTGCATTGTGCTATTGGCCAGAAATATGAAAATTTCAAATCGCGCGTCTGCCGTTGCGCCTAGCGCCTATTGTGGGCTAAAATAGAACTACGAGATATCATTTCATATTTGTATTTGTTGTTATTTAAGAATATATTTGTTGGGCTTCTATTACTTGTTTTATAATTTCACTGTTTGATTGTGCTGTGTGGAAAAACAATTTGAATAAAATTGTGTGTTGAGGTTAGGTTACATCACTACTAGCGCCACTGTCGTCAAACTTTTGTTGTTATTTACTCGAATATCAAGTAAAATACTCTTAAAGTTGTTAAAGGAATTTTGTCTTAGTTTATATTAAGTTTAAATGTTCTAAATCAAGACATAATATGAAAATATTATTTTTATATTAAAAAATATATAATATCTACTATCATGGTAAATCGTTATTTAGTGCCACTGGAGTAATACCTGTGACGTCACACAAATGTCACACAAACTTTGAAAAATCATATATCGGATAATATATGAAATTTTCACATCGGGTTTTCACTGATCGTCATATATTCTAATAAAGTTTCATAAAAAAAAATTAAATTGGTTTATGGGCCCATTAAATATATCATCACGCCTTTTACCCATTATGGGTGTGGCATTCTGCTTACGCAGAACTCGATAAGTGATATATTTTTGCGTATGAAATGCGGTTAGCAGCCGTCAAGTCAAAGCCCCCAAAGTTGTTATTAAAGGGGGAACCACAGGGGTAAATATAGTTTGGCAGCTGTCGTGAGTGGGATTCAAATTGAGGATCTCACGATCCACAATCCGATGCGTTACCACGGAGCTATTTACCAACATTTTTTTGTTGGCCTGTATTATTTATAATTTGTACTATTTGTTTTAGTTTACTTCATATATCAGAAAGAATCGGAAATAATACTTGAATGATATAAAAATATGATTAAAATATGCCAATCTTTATTTAATGTCTTGTAATATTATAAGAAATTAGTGCTTCTGTTAAGTACATCCGACACATACTTCTGGTTAGATTTCGATTTCCGTCTATTGTTCTCTTCATTCTAACATACCTCATACAAATCATACCATCTAAAGAAATTAATTAACCCACTGTCCACTAATTTCAGCCGGGCAGCTTAATAAATAAAAATTTAATACAGTCGTCTGGAGTGCTGATAACCTGGCCTGCCGTTGGCGGCGGCGGCATTCCAGACTGTCGCCACCGGCACCGGACCGGCGGCGCCCCCCTGCGCCCCTCTAGGGGCTGACGCCCCCTTGGAACCCCACACTGACCGGTGGTGGACGGGCCAATGAGAATTAAGATAGGGATATTGTTTTCAAACACGAAAGGGATATTAATTTATAGAATATGCTTGCATGAACTACAATGTTAAATTTTTAAATAATTTTAAGATAAAATTTAATTCTCCTCATGAATTTTAAGTTTTTATTCATTTCTTTCTAACAATCATTAAAAATGTGTCTGGTACATTATCTCCCGCTTTTTATTAAATTACATAGCAAACTATAAAATTGCTTTAAAGAATATAATGCC
Organism: Poecilus cupreus; assembly: GCA_963942605.1. NCBI lineage: Eukaryota > Metazoa > Arthropoda > Insecta > Coleoptera > Carabidae > Poecilus > Poecilus cupreus. The sequence goes on along the minus strand of OZ012719.1, from coordinate 15,423,909 downwards.
CTACTTTACATTTTGTAACATTTTATATTCTAGAAATGACATAATACTCAATTAGAATACAAATTGTGGCTAAAATTTCTGTGTATTTATAACAGAAGTGTTTTAAGTTGGTTTTATAGTAGCATAGAATACAGGAATAATTTAACTCAAAATGGACAAAATAACCTAAAATTTTGGAGGTATATGTTTTCTTCTGTCAGTTCGTATGTTGTTCTGTGCAATTTATAAAATCTCCGAAGTTCTATGTTTTTCTATGTTTTTCTATGTTAAATTATTCTGGTATTTTATGCAAACTAGAAGTCCAGCTTTAGCAGTGTGCAATGTTCAATTTTTTTTTATTTGTTGTAAGCACCACAATACTTCGCACCATAGATTTCTTATCAAACAATGCAGGAACACAGACCACTACTATCAAGAAACGCTCATCTTTTCGAAAAAATTCGTTTTCAATTATGACTCATGTCCAAAAATGACAAAGAATTCTTATACTGTGTTTCAAGCGTTGTTTTTTTTTGAATGCCGAGGTTAGCAGATTTAAACGAAAATATCAAAATATAATGTTTCTTTAACGTGTTGTATATAATTCGTAAAACAAAAATATTTCAAACAACAATTTTAGATAATAATATTTCAAACATTATTATATTAGATAACAAAAATTGTCATTAAACCATAATTAATAATAATAATAATAATAATATATTTATTTATTTAGCTTCATGCTAGTTACATCAATATAACAATATATAATATTTTTATTTACAATAACTTTTAAGAGAGTAACTTCACTAAAATTTGAAAGAAATATATAAGAAAAAGTAAAGAGATAATAAAATATAAATATTAAATCCAAAAACAATAGTAGTTATAAATCTGCAACAAACTATAGGATACTTAACTGTGATATTTCAAAATAAATTAATAGGGCTTCAAGTAAATTGCCACTTTAAATAAATATAAAAGTATCATAATTTATAAGGTCAGTAGTTTTTTTCAGAAACTCTAGACTCTAGAGTTCCACACACAAAGACAGACACACACACATACATCATCGCGAAATGATTAAAATCGTATGCTAGGGATCCTAATACGTGCTCATCCACTAAAAACTCACTACCGTATTTTTAGCATGATTCCTATATCTCCCTTAGATATATGTGGCGAGAGGTAAAAATGTGTACTACTTATAATGAATAAAAGTATAAATTTTGTAAAAACTGACCTGGGCCACCATGATAGATTTTTTTTATAAAACATTATATCAAAAAGCATCTATCCCTCTTTAAAACGAACTTTTCAATTATGACACATTTAAACGAATATGTCAAAATTTTATCATATTGTACTTCGTAAATGGTGCCCGATGGGGTTTCAAATAAACAACCATTTCTGGTCATTATACTCTCATCAAAAACTAATCAGCTCTTTGTAAGGGGATAAAAATGTAAAATACAAAATATAGAATTTTTCAGTTTAGCAGTTCTTGAGAAACCATCATACATACACAGAGACATCATCGCGAAAATAATGAAAACTTTTTTCAATGGACCTAAAACATGCTTTTCCATTGAAAACTCACTACCGAATTTTTGGCATGATACCTATAACTCTCTTATAGGATTTGGCGGGAAGTAAAAAATGTAAATAATTTTGATGATTAATATATCAAGTAGTATAAACCAATTAATATTTCCGGAAGTTTTCAAGCGTCTTTAAAATATGGGTCAAATTAACAATAAAAATTAATTATTTATGACACAAGAAGTAAATATTAATTTACACCAGAAACATATGTTCATAAAAGCAACAAATTTCTTTATTCATGTTCGCTTAATTAGCTTCTTTATATCTCCTGGTGCAATAAACGTTTATTTTAAGCACTCATACCTATTAGGATCATTTTATTAAAACTTTAAAACTTGTTTTGAAAGTTTCGTGTACAATTAAATGCTTTATGAGGCAATTAAAACTTAAAACAAAATATCATTCAAATAATAATTAACAATAAACGTATTTCCGTGTATTTTTTCATTTGATCCTTAAATGATATTGTGTTGTGTTTTGGTGGATGAAATTATATGTCTTCCAAATATTTAGTTTAATTTTTTACCTTATAAGCTTATAATATTTCAGTAATATTTGCAAGTTCCGATGCTACTGTTAAAGTTTGGAACACCCATAAAGCATTTTGAATATCAACATTGCGAACATACAAAGATTATGTCAAGGCACTATAGCGTATGTGAAAGATCAGGAACAAATAGCCTCAGCTGGACTGGACAAATCTATATTTTTGTGGGATGTCAATACATTAAACAGCTCTAACAGCCAATAATAATACTGTGGCATATACATTTTCCCTGTTACAGTATTGAACATCCTCTTAATTATTGATAAAGTAAGGTGGTTTTAGTTCACAAATAGTTATTTACATTACAAGCAAGGTTAAACAGTTTTTACTGCTGAATGGAGAAAATGACCGGCGAGCCTGTCACTTCCTTGAAGCAGTAAGTTACCTTGCGTGTATTTAAGTAAATAAATTTTACTTGTTACTCACTTGTAAACATTATTCACCTAAGTCCTCGATTACCTTTGAAAATGAATCTTTACAAGTTACTAATTGACGCTATATTGTAAATATTTTACAAGTAAGTAAGCAAGGTAAAAAGTGCACATTGCCACAGTAATATTTACAAGGCTTATGCGGAATCATTTCAAATAATTTTTGACAGAACAGTTGTGTGTAATTGACAGGACTTGGTTATAATTTTTTATTTTGACTTACAAATGAGTAACAAGTAAAATGTTGTACAATAACATGCAATGTAACTGTTTTCAATGCTTCAAGGAGGTGACAGGCTTGCCGGTCATTTCCTCCATTCAGCAGTAAAAACGATTTTACCTTGCTTGCAATGTAAATTACTATTGCAGTCTCTGAGTAATACTACATATTAATAAACATTAGAGACCAGTGAGTCCAATCAATCGGTAATTACGGTCGCGTTTCGTTCTCATGCTATGGGGCAGTGGCACCAAATACCGATTGATAGGATATATGGGAATATCATCCCAACAAAATGGTAAGTGGAAAGTGGAACTTAGAAGTAACAAACTACATCCAGTGCCATCTACATACTTTTAATCATAGTAAAAGTTTCTATAAATGTATTAGTGAACAAACGTTGTTAATGATAAAGTAAAGATGGTTTTTATTTACAAAATAAATTTTTTAATCCTCTTAATTACTTCAATTTTCGGCATATAGTATATTCGGTAATAAGGAGTCAATATACAGCTTAACAATGAACCCCTCTGGTAGTGTAATTGTTAGCGCCTCCACCGAAAAAGTTTTAAGGATATGGGACCCGAGAACTTGTACAAAATTAATTAAATTAAAAGGGCATACTAAATGTAGAAGCAATAGTTGTTTTCTGGGACGGTGCGCAATGTTTATCAGGGCCCTGTTTCACGAAAGTCACAATTTCACATTTACAGGTACTTGTAATAACAAGTTCACAAGTATAGGTGTTTCATGAAAAATTTTAACGTCTGTAAAAAATAGTTACAACTGTAAAAAGTTACAAGTATACAAGTTAGGTTAGGGTACATATAAATTTGTATTTTCAGTTAAAGATTGTATTTGTAAGAGTGTATGTCATGAAAGAAGGAAGGGAAGATGATTTAGCATCTTGTTTGTGGCTCTCTCAGACAAGAGAATAAAGTAAAAAGTAGAACTTGCAGTCAGGTCCACAGACACCTATAACGTTTAGGCAGTTATCTCCATATCTATATAATGCTCTTCATTCTCTACTGGAGCATCTGTTTTAATTAGTGTTCCAACCACACACCCGATGACCAACGGCATCCGTACTTTGGGCAGTCGAAAATATGGGGAAATTTAATATCATTTAATGCACTACAGACACTTGCTTTTGATATTCCTACAAATCAGCGACACCATGGTACTGACCTTCACTCCACTGACTAACCAGTGGGGAGCTGCACACAAATAATTGAACTCTTTCTGAAAGTGCCTCACTTCTTGTTGCACGTCGAAGTCTGTGCTCTATGTCTCTAAGTAGTAATTCCATATTCACAGATGGCATTCGAAATCTCTCATTGAATTCGTAAATAGTAACAAAATATAAATTTGTTCTTATCTTAAATGCCGTATGTATAATTCATCGTCAGAGGAAGAGTCCCACATACCAAGTTTGATTAATAAACAACACAAGTTTACACGAAATTGTAAATTAATTTGACAGAATAAGAAAATTACATACCCCGTGAGACGGGTGAAAATTATTGTTTATTTTCACCAGTGTAAACTTGTAACTTGTGAAAACGCATATTATTACAAGTGTAGAATTGTAAAAATGTTACCTGTGAATTTGTGAAAATTCACTAGTTATTACAAGTGTTGTAACTTTGGTATGTGAAACACTTGTATCTCCCGTTTTTCACATATTGGTGAAAATTTACTGGTGAATATGTAACTTGTAACTTTCGTGAAACAGGGCCCAGGGCATTAGCGAAGTTACTGATGATCAGACAACTGCAAAGGACCGCCGGCTTATGGTGGCCATTTAGAGTTACGAATTATAATTATTTTTTATAATTCAAGATGTATCGAGCGGGATACGAACCCCGACCGTCAGATTACAGACTGTAAACCTGAGCGCTCAGCCTCTTGACCACTAATAGCTGTATTATTCGAATATGGATGCATGGAACCTATTTGCGAAACATTGAATACCATAACCACACAGACTGAATGAATGATAATGAACATGGATATATACTAAGGTAAGTTACAACTACAAACAAGTATTAATTAAGACTGGTAACCACAATACCGATATTATTTGAAACTAGTTCATACTCATAAACGTTGACATACAGAAAGCCACTACACCTACAGCCACTGTCACTTTTATTTAATTTTTTCCCGCATTTAATCAATTGTCAAGTATATAAAATGCATTCAGCTTCTTTAACATTTAGATTGCAGGATCTGTTGTAGCACATTCGCAAATATTACACTCATTTTTTATATTTTATACGCGAACAGTACTAATGTCACATTCGAATCTTCACCCTAATTGACGCCATCTTGGATAGGCAACGCCCCCATGTCATATCCCAATACCTACATCATAATCCGTATTTAAAACACGCTACAGCGTACACAAACGCAAGATTAAAACACGCCGTGCTTTAAAGGTTGCGAAGCAACAATACAAATAATTACTGTTAATATATGTCAAAACTGTCATGACAAATTGTAAAAAACGAATCTACATAGTAAAGTAAACAATAAATGCAAATCAATCTCTATGTAAACCATATACGTCAAACTTGGAGGAAAGAATATAAAGGAGAGAGCGATAGCAAGCGATAGTGAAGCCGTTTCCCCCACTGCAACCAGAACTGCTGTTATCGCAACCATCAGCATTGGGAAGACATACTGTTTTTTTTTCTGAACGTATGTACTGCGCAAATTCCCACTCCAACCAGAACCATGGCTTACATGCGTCTGCCCTCACCTGATTACATTCCCCTTGCCCCTAATATAAGCTTATGCTCACTCCTTTATCTTCTTTCCTCCAAGACGTCAAATGACATGCGCAAAATTATGATATGAATTAAAATCAAAATGTTGCTTGCCAGTTTTTTTCCAGAATATGATACAGGTATAATAAAAATAGTGTATGATACATGTGTATAAGTGCTTTTTTATTATACCTGCATCATAATCCGTGTTTAAAACACGCTACAGCGTTCATAAACGCAAGATTAAAACACGCCGTGTTTTAAAGGTTACTAAGCAACAACAAAAAATATTTACTATTAATATCTATCAAAACTGTAAACGTAAACAATAAATGCTAACCAGTCTCCATGTAAATGATATACGTCAAACGTCACACGCGCAAAATTATGAAATGAATCAAAATCAAAATGTTGCTTTCCAGTTTTTTTTTCAGAGTATGGTGCAGGTATAATAAAAAATAGCGTATGACACACGTGTATAAGTGCTTTTAAAGCACTAGCGACGTTAAATGCACTCCGCTTCGCGTCGTGCTCTTAAACTCGTCGTACGTGCTTTAAAAGCTTACTTATACACTTGTATCATAATATACTATTAAAGCACTAGCGACGTTGAAAGCACTCCGCTTCGCGTCGTGGTCTTAAACTCATTGTACGTGCTTTAAAAGCATAATTATGCACTTGTATCATAATATACTATAAACCTTGGAAACAATATTCTACGCACGCTATGACAACCAGGACCTTTCAATTCGCGCACTCGCGCGGTAACATATTTAGAAAACACTGGACTTTCTTGGTCATTCTACAGTAAAATCATTTTGAAAATAACAAAATTTAATTGATAAATCCATCGATAATTGCTAATAATGTAAAGATAAATATGTGTACAAATTGTACAAAGAGTACATACAGGAAGACAAGTTTCCTGCACTTGGTATGTAAATATCTAATGCGTCACAACAAACATGAGGAAAATATACGGAATGAATATGAAACTATGTAGGAATACATACTCTGTAAGTGAGATATGTAATCATATACTCATGTTCAATAAATCTAATTAATCTCGTCAATTAGAAGTAAAGTCTTAATTCAAAACTCATTTATCTAATAACAGTACATAACGACACTAATAAATTTCACACATTATAATTCAACCATATAAAATACATCTTCATAAAGTTGAAACGAACAAATAAATAACACCGCGAAGGCAAAAGCAAAAAATAATTCTACATTTTAGGTTTGAAATGCTCGAGTCGGTGTATCAACTCCATAAATTACCTGCTAACTTCTGAGAAATCAAAAGAAACCAACTAGAAATTCAACAAAACAAGCAGAACCAGCTCTGAAAGCATTTTATTTAATATTTCTGTTATTTTATTTATTGTTGGCTGTCCGCATATCGCATGTGCCGTTCTGGTTGCGAGTGTACCAGGCTTTCAAGTTGAGACTTGACAGGGGGCGTGGCGTAATTCTCAAGCGACCAATCACAGGCTGGAATTCAGATTTAGGGGGGATGGAGATATAGATAACAGCCAGTATTTTTACCTGAATTTTTAGTAGTTTTTTATTCTAATTTGTCAGAGCAAGCGGCGTCTTGTTTGTTTTAATTTATGGTGCCTTTTAACGAAGCCTGATTTACAATGCAAAACTATTATTGTAAATATAGCTTATGATACATTTCTATTGACATATATTTTATACCTAAAATATCGTATTCTATCAGTCTGATTTATAATTTTAGGTTACTTATTATGGATCGACAAATCTATATGTACCTCGGCGCTTTTTCTGATGTTCATGAACTTATTTAACATCTTGTACAAGTTTAATTTTTACATTCCTAGTATAAAATTTATTATTGTGCAACACTAGAAATCTATTCTACATCCTTCAAAAAAATAAATTTGTAGCATCTTCAATTCGAATCCTACAGCCGGTAGTTGTCATTTTATATTTACAGCTCCACTAACACCTGGGGGGGCTATAACTTGACATCTGGTATATGGTAACCGCACTTTATGCAAAAAATATATTAACCATAATAGGTAAAAGGCGTAATATATTTTATTATTTAATAGAAATTAATTTGATTATTTCTCACGTTACTCTAATTTGAATAGGTAGAGAATAAGGTGTAATTTTTTGTAAGAATATTTTATTCTCCGAATGTACTAACGCGTTCATAAAAAATCACCTTCCAGGGAAGCACATTAGTTTACCAATGTTCATTTACACTTTCATTTTACTAAATTAGCGGTGTTACTACACTAAATTATTTTTAAAACAAATACAATGTTTTCCCTCAAATGAGACAAAACAAACAACAAATTAGTAATAATATTAAGTCATTTACCCATTTTGTACGGACAAGTCTGCTTTCGCAAATCTCGGTCAGTGATATGAAAGATGTAGTGAAAAAGGAACTATAATAGTTATTTATGTATCAAGGCACTGAAGTTTAATTTTTTATCACGAAAATTACCATGTGAGCGATAAAAAGGAACTTCAGTGCTGAGATACATAATAAGTTTTATTTGAAATCTAAAATTCGAAAAAAAACTATAAAAAAATTACAATATAGGTTTATACATCTGTCAGTTGTCAATTGAAACTGACAGTCAGTGTTGCCAACCTCGAACAATGAAATTATCGTAAATAACACTCAAAATTTTGTGTTTTGTCCTCAATTTCGTCATCGGAATTAATTAGTTAATTCTTCTTGCAATTTTTGTTTCATATTACTGCAAATTTACTATAGTACGTCAATATATCTGCCAAAATTATCCTAATTGTATAATAATTATTTAACGGTTGCCAATACTGGGTTGCTCAAAATCGTCGTATAATTGGTTACTTTAGTGACGATTTCTGAGCTGTTAATGACGATTTTCGAGCACTTTAATGGCAATTTCAAATAAAGATTTTTTTTATGAATTTGTGTAAACGCAAAGGACCATGCTCTTCAATGGGGTTCAAACCCACGTCCTTTAGACATGCTAGGCTAGAGATCGGTGTAGGAGGTAAATTTAAATTGGTAGTTATCGGCTAAGGGTTTTGAACTGAGGATCCTCAGTCGAATGCGTTACCACGGAGCTATTAACCCTATTAAGAAATAAATATTTGGAATTATATTATTCATTTAATTAAAAGGATCCATTTAAATATACTGGGTTACCTTTATATGAGCGATATTAAATTTAAATAAAATGCTTGATGGTAGTATGTGAAAAGTTTAAAAACAATATATGAAGGTATAACAATGAAGGAAGAATACTATTAAACATAAACTGAACTCAAAAATAAAACATAAAAAATTTAGACAAAACAATGAGAAAATAGAATTTTTTTATCCAGAAATATATGTAGTACTTTAAATATTTTCAATACATATTAATTAATAATTAGATTTATAACATAATTGGAAATAGTTTAAATAAGCAAAAATTTTCATACAATTTAATCTGGAAGCCTATTTGCTTAGATACATCAAAGTTTTTTATCTTATTATTAATTTGTAACTAAATCAACACATCTAAGTAAACAAATGAATGCCATCCATATTTAAAAACTACCCTTGTGTAAACGAACCTTTTGAATTATTCAACAATACCTGAAATCTACATGTATGGATTATAAAATTACCTTCTCCATCCTTTTCACTACTTCTTTTTTCTTTCTTGCACCACCCCACTCTGAACCACTTATCGCGGAAGGTTCACGCCCCTTCGCACCCGCGACGCAACATCGCAGTCGGCGCTGAGATGCGAAGGAGTGAGTTCTTTACCGGTTAACAGCTGAGGAACACTTCCGAAAATTATTGTTTTATCTCGGTTTATTTGTTTTTGTTGATAAACAATTTGGCATTGAAACTATTGTTGTAGTGTTGTTGATATTCGTGTTAGTGACGTTTTTGTTGTGTTTTGTTTTGATTATTTATTCGTTTCTTATTAAGTGTGTCGTGCTGAAAGACATATTGGTTTCCTATTAGACTGAGGCTCGACGCAAAGAGAAATTTGATTTTATATTCTGGTAAGTCAATAATATTTATTTATTCAACCATTATACATTATAAGTAAACACTTGATATTTGCACCCTTCAAATAATTATTTAACGGTTCTAAATAAAAACAAAATATTTGCTATAGGAAAAATTATATATCCAAACTTAATTTTCACTTGAGGAAGCTTATTCAAATTTTATACGTCTTCTTGATACATTAATTAAGGAAATTTATTTGTTTTAGTTTTAAAATTCCGGGACCTGTATTTTTAATACTTAATTATTGTTTAATTAGGTATCACAACAATTAATAATGTGTCGAAACGAAATTAATTAGTTTTTGCAACATTTATAAATTCTCTTTTTAGTTACATACACATTTGAATTAATTAATATTCAGTTAATTCGCTATAAAAGGTATGCAATTAACATTTTATTACATTAACAAACTACAGTTTAAGTAGTTTATAGTAATTTAAAACTTTATTTATACAAACGCTACTAAGAAAAAAACATACATATATACTTAGTATACATACTAAATATTTATGAATAACAATATAATTAAAGCATACAAACAATATGCTTAGTAAAACAATCTTCTTAAATACTAACTTTATACAACATAATTAATACAAAATTATGCTTTACAAACAATTCTATAATAAAGAAACTTTTAAAATTATTTCCGTGTTTTTGTATTAAAATATGATCGATTTTATTATACCTAAATAAAATATCTGGTGTAGGCATCACACTTCTTTCTTATGTCCGGTTGCAGCAATATTAGTTAAATTTTAAGCTTGGTTTAAATAAATAAAAGCGTATCTAATTTTTGACATCAATGTCAATTACTCCATATGACATATAACTTCGATTTGCTTTTATTTATTTAAACCAAGCTCAAAATTTAACTAACATTGGTGCAACTGGGCATTATTCATATAAACCTGGATTTTAATAAAATAAATTGTAAATATAATAAGGTTATAAACAATCGGAAATATTATATCTAATCCATAAGCCCTAAAATAATAAATTGGTTTCTAAATTTCATTTCTATACAGGCTTCTCCAGTACTAAGTTATCATCAGTATTAGTAGAGGTTATATTTAATATTTTAGAATGAATTTTAATGTTTAATAAATACACTTGACACATGTTTGGCATACCCAAAAATTTTTTCAGTTATTTGTACACATAGCAACTATTATTATTAAAATATATATTAAAACATATGATTAAGATTTTCTCATTTGCATCTATTTTTTTTTATTATAAATATTATTGCTATCAACAGATACTGCATGACGAAAAATCAAACACTGATTGGATGAAGAGAATTTATTGAAACAGACCAAATATTTGTAAATAGTATTAGTTCTTATTATAAATAAATAAAATACCACAATGATAATGTAAATATAGATAATGTAGAAATTTGAATACAGCAAGGTAAATAATATATTTACTACTACTAGACTACTACTATTGCTAACATTTTTCTTTTAAAACTTGATCGCAGCTACGCAGCTTATTCTATGTTTGAAGTAAATTAAATTTTATTGTTTTGTGTGTCCAGTAAACTTCCTTTTTCGGTTTTGCATGTATAACCAAAATCAACTCAATTTGCGTATTGTTATAGAACATTTATTAGGAAGTTCAGTTTCTCTATATAATTTTGTTCATAAATATGAGAGAAAATGGTGGGATTTAAACATATATAATTCCGGGAAAATAAGAAGTAATAAGGGATTAATTCGTCTGCGCTGTCATCGAATATCGTTTGTTTTCGTTATACCTTATATACATATAATGCTATTATAGATATAGGTATACATTTATTCCAATAAAGCATACCTTCAAGTAAAATTAGGTTCTTAATTTTCTTCTTCTATGTGAAAGCAATAAATAACATATTTTGGGCAAGTTAGTTCATATTTTCTACCAATAAATAATACAATTAGGCAAATTTAAATACCTATCCGCCGCTTTAGGCTTTAAGTTCATCTTTATCTACAATTGTTGTTGATTTTAAATAATTCGCGATAGTTATATACCAAGTGCGAGAATGACACATCCATCGGGAACCGAGTTCACGTATAAGGTTTGTAATATTTTTTGTACGAAAATTTTAAAACAAATAATGAATAGTCCACACAAAAAATTTAAGTTTCAAGAAATACTATTGCTAATTGTGAAATATGGAATATAAATATACATAACAATTCCTAAATTTCATATAATTAATCGTACTTGCTTTAAATTTGATAAACATGTTTAATTTCTTCTATACGTGGCTACAACGTAATTACGTTTGTTGGTTATGTGTTTCATTGCTGCCAACAGCTGTCGTCATGAGCAGAAATTGTTGCCAACATTCTGAACCAAATGCACTACATTTATTATTTAAAAACTTAATTTCATACTATATTCCACAATCTTCTTTTATATTATGACGCTAAAGGATGTTTAACAAACTATAATTTTTATTTATAAATGTAGTTTTTTTAAAAATGCTTTAGAAATAGGAGTGCTTTTCCGAAATTTCCCGCACGCTTATGATGGGGTGCCGCTGAGTACGTTTTTTAGGCAGCGCGAAACAATACATTTTAATATATGAATACCATAAATAATTGTATTTATACAATTATGAATTTATAGGATAGGATCAGAAATATGTAAGATTCTAATTTTACCTTCAAGAAGGAATATGTTACAATTACATTACAAAGAGCTTATGCAGCGTGTTCTATTCAACATCTGGAAGAATCTAAAATGCTTCTCCAGTGTTCCTCACAATAATTGACCAAGTTCAAGCTACCGAAATATGTCGCCCAAAAAAGATAATTCTAGGTTAGGTAAACAATCTCCAAGCTAGATTATAAGGGCTGATTGTTAGGTGCGAAAGGGCATTCTTATCCTATCGAACTAACGACGCGCTTCTTGCTGCCTGTCGCTGCCCAGATATTCTAGATGAGAACTTTATCTCCTTGCCACAGTTTTGAATTTGGAGCTGACAGAAGATGCCTGCACCGATAAGATAAAATAGCTTATCCTTGTTTGATGTTTGAGTTCTAACAGTGCCTAATGCAAATATTGAATATTTTATTTTTAATTAGAGGTTGGTAGTTAATTAAAGCTGGCCAGTTAAGTAGATTGTATGAATATTAATTAAAATTGCCATTTTCATTTGCAAATTAGAAAGCTTTGTAATTTGTAATGATTTATAAATTGCCGGGAGATATACTTTTCTTTTGAAATTTTCTAATAGTATTTTAATTAATAGAAGTCTCTTTTTGTAATGCAGTTCAATTAATATTGAAAATTTAACTTTCTAATATTGATAATTATATTCATTGAATGATTGTTTCTTAAAATGGTGCAAATTGCACTAATTACTTATAATTTATCATTTATTAAATTTAGACTAATTGTGTGGATTGCTGATTATTTTCATAAAACTTTGTGCATAACATTTGAGACAGAAATATATTCAGCTTCTGATTTATTTATAAGTTTCCTTCGTGATATTTGCTCATTTGAGAAAGCAATTTCAGGCAATAGTTACCCTTAACTAAAGGCAATCGACTAGCGACTGACTGACTATTTTTCTGAATGAAATAGAGAAAACTACAAGAATTAAAGGTACAGAAATAAAATTCTCTACCAAGATTTATCTCAAAAATATATCAGGAATTTGTGACTTTTGAAATAGACTTATAGTACTTGCTGTACTGTTTGTTATAGCAGTATACCGCAGCTGTATGTTTGGTTTTAAGTTGGCATAAGCGAGATTTGAACCTGTAAACTCTTATAAAATAAACGTTGTAACCATAATTTTAGCAAATACTCAAATGAAGTGAAATAATATTTTTTGTATGGTAAATGAAATATAAATATATTTCTTCTTTGTACAATGAAAAATATCTAATTATTTTCTATTAGCCCTTTAAGAAAGAAGAAAAATTTATATGATCATAAATTTATAATTTGTAATGTACAATACGGTATGAAAAATTAATCCGATTTAATATTTTAATACTTCCATAACTACTATTTGTCGTACTTATGAAATACTTCTTATTATGCACTTCATCATTATACATTATATATAATTTTTACCTATTCTTGGATTAAACAAAGGGATATATCCCTCTAAGATTCAATGAAAATCTCATTTGCTAATTTTAACCCAAAAGGATTGCAAAGATTTTGTTATCCAGTTATGGAATTACTGAGTGGATTTGTGAAAACCTTTGCCCAACAATAGGGACTATTAAAATAAAATAAAGTTACTTAATTGAATTTATTAATAGCTCTGCAATTAAAAGTACAATTACTATTACAAAATTTATTTATTTGTAAATGCAATTTTCTTAGGAAACTATCTTATGCTGGTATTCAATTTCAAGAAATTTAATACTCGTATTACCCCTGTTTCGTTCATTATTTTCAGTGAGAAATTGTACCACTCGTCTGCGACTTGTGACAATCTCCTCTCAAAAACAGAACTTGATTGGTTGAAGTACTCTATAAATCTAAGAAGCCCTTATAAGTTTATCTTGGAAAATAGTTTGTGTATACCTTAAATAAATAGCTACAAGACTTTTTCACTCTTAAATAAAGAAAATGAAACAAGACAATTGAATAGAAAAAAGTCATTGGACTTATTCTAAAATCCAAATGAACCCATTCAAGTTACAGAAGAATTTTCACAGGAAAGAATCTCCCCGCATGCGGACTCTCACCATCAGATTTGCTCATTGGCTACCATGACAGTTGTAATAAGAAGAATTATCAACAAAAAAAGACTTTTCCTAAATGGCAATAATCGTCTTAGATCATAATTTATTGTTTCCTTTTAATTCTTCTTAAAGTATTTTAGAATAGTAACCTATATATTTCGACTATTTAAAACCCAGTACAGTTTATTTATTTATTATTATATGAAAAAATTATTTCTATAGTTTTTTTTTTGTCAAAGTGATTTTCCTCCTTTCGATAACATTTCATCCATTCCTTTGTAGTACCTTGGTTATCGAATAGCTCATTTTATTTTCTTAGTTCTCGTCTAACTTCTCTACCTATATAATGTTCTTAAATGTTGTATTGTTTCTTTTTGTCTTCAGCATAATCTTCCTACATCTTCTTTTATTCCCAGTTATCAATATTTATTATCTCTTTCTTCATTTCCACATCTGAACCGCGTAATTAACTTCATATTGTTTTTCTCATTTATTGATGATATTTGTATTATTTTATATCTTTATTTGTAGTTGAATTAATCCATTTTATTTTGCTAGTGATGTCTCTGGATATCCACATCTCTTTGTTCCAAAGTTTTTCCATTACTGCACAAACTCTCTATTAGTATTGCAGAATATCTATTTTTTTCATTGTAAGCTTTCCTTAATTGTTCTCATTTTATACTGATCTCCTCTTTTTATATTTCTTCGGAATCTTGTAATATTGAAATTTTTGAATTCTCTGCTGTTCTTGCTTTCTGATTCTAATCCCTGTTTTAGAGTTTGAAAAGGCAGTTCATGCAAACATCATTATATTTTATTGTAGACAAGAGTGTATGGGATACTTAAACGTTAGTTAATTTGTAATTTTATATGTACACTTGCAAATGGTAATTTTATATATGCAAAATCATAGAAAATGCTGTTATAAATGATTAAAACTGACAAATTCAGGTTTATATCATGCGAAACTGCAAATTTGACAGTAATCAGGTTCAAATTGTTATTTTATACAAACAAAATCATATTATAAACTGTTGTTTTGAAGTATTGAGACTATCAAATTCATGTTTATATCATGCGAAACAGCAAATATGACAATAATCAAGTACTAATTGTTATTTTATACATGCAAAAATATCGAAGAATTTATCGAACTATTCGGTAAACTGACAAGATGCATTTTTTTTAAAATTTCATAACAATTAAGAAACTAAACACGAACTAAGCAATTAATAGTATATTGTACAACGAGCGTGGAATGGTACTCATTTCCTACGAGTGTGAAATCATACTAGTACGAAATGGGCATTACATGCGAGTTGTACACTATACTTTTTCTAAGACCACGATATTATTTCCAAATTAATTTAATTTTAATAATAAATTTGTCCCGCTTTCACCATTCCAATATTTGACAATTCTAAATAAGTATTATCCTAGCAATAGCACCTGTACTTAAATGAGCTGACCTGTACTGAAATACTCACAAAACAAATTCATTTCGCACGATGCTTGCAATGTACCATGTACCTTATATCCCTAGCAACAACAAACATAATGAGCAGATTTCTAAGTGGTCGTAGAAAAAAGTATTTACCAAAAAGTTTGATATATTTTCAGAAAATACATCTTTATATCCTCAGTTTACCCACTAGTTCGGTAAATTATACTGTACTTTTTTCCGTGTAGACCACTTTCGAACCAGGACCTTTTCCCCTTGATTCATCTGTTTAATTATAATTGTTTAAATAGAGGCACAGTTGATTACAATTTTCCATGTTTTATTTAACTCTAAACCGCACTAAAATAAGAACAAAACTCTTATTAAATATACTAACAATTAGATTAACTGTTTTGAACCACACTATTCACCCCCATATCCCACAACCTTTCTCCGTCGGAACCACAATCGACTGTATTCCTCAATTCAACCATCCTCAAGCTATCTCATGCCTTGTGCTCTTGTGTCGGCTCTTAACAGAGACCGGTCTATGGTCGGTGATGTCGCTAGGCCTAATTAGCTATCAACACGCCGTCGCGCTCACCTGCGGCATCGCGACAACAGCTCTTGGTCCTCGAGTACCTGCAGGTGACGTCACCACTTGGTGACACACTGACGCGACACGACGGAGAGGAAGACGGGATGACAAGTGGAGACGGTTTTTTGTGGGTTGTGGTGGATTGTGAATTGTGCGATTAAACTGTTTTAAGTGCTAGTGAAATGGGTTCGGATTATGGAATTAAGGAATTCGACAAGGATGACGAAAATTGTTGAAAATGGAGAAATATACGTAGGTATTATTTTGTTTTGCGATTCCGCCATTGTAAGATACTTTTACAACTGATTCTCCTATATGGAATGTACCGGTAATTTTATTTATCAGTATACGAGTACATAGTGTACACTCAAAAAAATTTCAGTTTTCCTTTAGTATGCATTCGTTGAAGAAAATTCTATTTCTTATAAAATGATTAGGTTCAAATAAAAAAAATAGTAATTTTGAATATAAATTTTATATATCTTATTTTTTCTGCTTTGAAAGAAAACGATTATTTTAAATTTTGTTTTTTTAAATAATGAAAATTAAACAAAACCTTTTTATTTGAAACGATATCATTTTGAATTAAAACTACTCCTATTCAAACTATTTCATTCCCATAATGAGTCTCAATTGAATATTTTGATATGTTCCTTCAAAACTAAATTAATTTTGATACAAAAATATTTATTGAACCTACAACAGTTTTCACTGAAAACGAAATCGAATTGGCACTATTCAAATAAATTTTTCTCTTCATTTAAGAGTAATCTGTTTGTTCCAAGAAAACATTTTTATCAGTGTATGTATTATTTTCATAGTTATAGTTGTTAATATGATTGACAGCAATTAGACTTGCAACGAATATTCAGCAACTATTCGGTCTATTCGGCAACATTTTTACTATTCGGTCGAATACTAAAGGATTATTCGGCCGAATACCGAATAGTTTAGAATATTGAGAAAAGTGTAAATTTTGAGTATGTCATTCTGGAATTCTTGTCTGAAATAAAATAATAAAAATAAAACATACTAATACTAAGATGCTGTTATAGATCGCACGAAGAATTGGCGCTAAACCAGCCGAATACTCTTCCACTAATATTCAACTATTTGGCCAAGAAATCCGCCGAATATTCAGTATTCGGCATACGATCGAATACACTTTTCGTTGCAAGCCTAACAGCAATATATTAAAGCTTTTTTAATAAATATAGGGATAAATTAAATGGATAATTAATAATAAATAATTAATCATAATGAAACAAATAATGCCAGTTTATACAAATAAGTTTTTTATTTTAATTACTTTTATACTTAATAAATTACATTAAATTGGCAGTAATTATTATTTTTATCCAACACCTCTCAATAAATGCTCTATAACTATGGCAATTTTAAACAAGGAAAGTAACAGATTACCCACTAGTGGGTATAATTTTGAGAAAATCCACTAGGGAGTATTTTTTTATTTATAACAATAATAATAACACACAACACCTTGGTAACTACTTCGATTGACATTTTAATTTCAAAAATTTAAAGCATATGTCACTGTCAAATAATATTTCTTTAATAAATTTTGCACTTATTAAGAGTTGTTGGATAAAACGTTATACTTCACACGTGGGCAAAGTGGAATTACCCTCTCGATAAAATTATCACACTCAGCCTTCGGCTTCGTGTGCTAAAATTTCTCTCGTGGGTAATTCCTTACTTTGCCCACTTGTAAAGTAAATAACTATTAATTATTGTAAATTATCCCCATTTAGTTATAAAATAAGCGCTTTTATACATTGCTGTCAAATATATCTATAGTTAAAACACATACCCGTGTTTATTGATTAAAAAATATTCCCGGTATAAGATACACACATATATACCAGGTGGTGATTTATTTTCGAATAGTAGTGACAGTTTATTCCTTATGGATTTTAAAATAAAAGCGTAAATACAAAAAACATGTTTAGATTGAAAAACTACATCTAATGTTAAAAATGTTATAACAGATCTATCAACAAAAATGTTCAAACTATTTGTTTCATTTCTCATAACAATCTGTAATTAAGCTCAAATAGTGAATTTTCTTTTGTTTCTATATCGTGAAGGAGACCGATTTGATTAACATAATTAGGCTTGTTAGATGTAATTTCTCATTCTAAATATTTTTTGTATTTACGCTTTTAATCTAAAATCCATAGAAAATAATAAAATTAAATTTCCTATGTAACATAAAAAAATACAAATTACAGAAGGCATATGCCAGCAAATTTGAAGCGAACGAGTGCTTGCATAGCTTTCTGTTACGTGTATTTCATACAATTTTCTCTATCTCAACTTTCATTTTACATCATATTTTCTTACAGGAATATATCAGAAATTTTGTTATTAGAATAGTAGAGAAAATTAGTAATTTTTTAGTTGTTGCCAGTAATTTGTGATTTAATTTGTTCGTTATTTAGATTTTGTAGGTTTCGTGTAGTCTACCAATCAATAATAATATTTTCTCCGAAGAGGATCAGTCTAGCTTCAAAAAGTGTGTCGTACTTATACCAAAATAAAGAAAATTATTTACTTCCTTTATTTTCTATACACCCGAGGGAATAAGTGTAAATGTAGTACATTCATTTTGGGAGTATAAGGTTGGTTACACGGGGTAATACGTGATTTTCCCAACGTTTCTCGATAGTTTCTCTTATGCCCAGTTGAGCGACGGATAATAGGTTTCTGTATATTCAGGCTGTATCCACTTTTTTCATTCCTTTCTGTCAAATTCAGATTTATATAATATAGTTTATTTGAAATCGGCACTAAAGTATTCAAAAATCGTCATTAAAAGCTCAGAAATCGTCACTAAAGTAACCCATTATACGATGATTTTGAGCAACCCAGTGTTGGCAACCGTTAAATAATTATTGTACAATTAGGATAATTTTGGCAGATATATTGACGTACTATAATAAATTTGAACGTAACATAAAACAAAATTTGCAAGAAGAATTAACTAATTAATTCCGATGACGAAATTGAGGACAAAACACATAATTTTGAGTGTTATTTACGATAACTTCACTTCTCGAGGTTGGCAACACTGGCTGTCAGTTTCAATTGACAACTGACAGATGTATAAACTTCACCTATATTGTAATTTTTTTACAGTTTTTTCGAATTTTAGATTTCAAATAAAACTTAATATGTACCTCGGCACTGAAGTTCCTTTTTATCACTCACATGGTTTATTTTCCTCGGACCTACGGGCCTCGGCAACTAAATTCCATATTCGTGATAAAAAATTGAACTTCAGTGCCCTGATACATAAATAACTATTTAGAGGAAAGAGACCTACTCTTCACTTTGACTAAGTTTATTAATATTACCTCCAACACTTTACTGCATCTACGTAAGCAAAAGATTGTATTGTAAGTCTAAAGTACTAGAAATATGGATGTGGTTTTGAGGAACGTTTCGTCGTAGTAGTCTTCGCATGGTTCAGAAATGTTTTATAAATGACAAAAACAGAGAAATAAAAAAGAAACGCGTATATAGTTTAAGTGGCTTTCCAGCGCCGGTGATTATTTCGAAACGAACTGAATTAAATTGTCGACGTGTAATATCAATAAAAGAGCCGGTCCTATTTGAATAATCAAATCGAAACACTTTCAACGTTTTCATTTGTTATCGAGTATAAGAGATATTTCTCAAAATACAGTAGCTATATCATAATTTGTTTAGGAGTATCATTATTATAATAATAACTTATTATATAAACTTTCACGAGATATGATTCTACTATTTGTTGATTATTATTTATTATAAAATATGTGTTATTCCGTATTTTGTTATACAATATGATATTCAAACGATATCTATTGATATTGAAATAAATGTATTGTCCTGGTAGTCTTATACGTACCTTTTTGTCTACTACGTTAAAAGTTATTAACGATAATTCCCCTCATGTATAGAAACTCATAGAAACGTCACTTTTTTGAGTGTGACGTCGAATATACAAAGAAGAACTATTTACAACTTTTGTTTTCCTTCATTACCGTGACAGCGACAAATTGTTTAATAAATTAATTATACGAGTATTCAGCAAATTATTTGACCCAACACTATTTTGTTTTTCATCAGGTCAAACTTATATTTCTTTCACTCAAACGTTGTTGCTGTAAGGTAGAAAGACTTGAACAATTTGACATAAGACAATATCGCTTCACCTACGGTGTCACAATTTTTTATTGTTGTTTGCTTTCGTCAGTTCTTAAAACTGAATCGTATTTTAGAAAATAAAAGTTTGTAAAAACATAAACATCTTGTGATATTAACCTCGATAGTTTTTTACCTAATTAAAATAGATCAAAAGTGTAATTAAAAATATTTTTTAAGTCTATGATCGTCAATTGTTTTTTTATGCACCAGTAAGAACCATATATTTTTTTTTGCCGATTGACAACAAAGTACATTTATTTTTACAGCTAACAGTCTGTAGAATATCACTTTTACTGCCGAGGAACACTGGGCAGTAAAATAATATACATAGCAACCTCTCAACCAACGCATAGCAACCGTTAAACAAACTAATATAAACAAAATGTGATGGCGATAACTTTCAAAATATGTATTAAAATGATTTCTATAATATTCTCTCTAACTCTACTGAAATGTCATATGTCAAAAAATATCAAATCTCACACTTCGCTAAATAAATAAATACAAATTGTAAGAATATTATGTTTGTATATTTTGAATTTAAAAGCAGAATTTAATAATAGTAAGATATACAAGAGTAAGGTTAGGTGTTGAATTTTTAAACGTCACATATCAGTGTCACCACCTAACACAAAATTCCCTGAATGTTGAAACATTGATTTTTTATTAAAAAAAGAGCATGAATGGCGCGAAGTATAACAAATAGTATAAAAAACTCGTTTTCATAATTGTCATTTATTTTGTTTACAAAAGTAAAAATCCGGTATGTGGAACAGAAAAGTACGTGTAAAAATTTAAAAGTCTTCTTAAGACCCAGAAAAAAGTGAATGCTATTTCAATTCAAAAGAGGTTTTTCCTGAGCCATTTAAAAAGTACTGTTCATGTAAGAATATTCAAATGCAGAGTAAACGAACAGAAAATAGATACAGATTTTGCGTTAACTGGCCATTGCTATGCAAATCAATGGCAAATAACAAAAGAATTAAGTATTCATGTACGCACCTTATCGGTCAGTAGTTATGCATGGCAAATACCTACATATGAGTAATATCCATATGTAATGTTGACATATTCCTTTAATTTATGACGATAGAAAATGATTAATTATGTAAATCGTTATTAATTATCATTTCTAGGTTCGTGTCACTGTGAAATAGATGGACCTGTTACTAAAATAAATTTTTATCATAATTCTGAGTGCATTATATTGTTTGTGTCACAACCGTTAAATATATTTAAATTGAACCCCATTGACAAATTCGTTTTCGCAATAAATTCGAACGCCGGTATAATAAAAGAGTAAATTGAGACAAATAGAAGAATTTAACGATTTTTTATTGTTTTTCGGGCCACTTTGTATAAAAAATGTCCCCAAGCAATCGGAATAACAGTTAAAAACTAATTTTAATTGTAGTCCTCCCTTTTAGATAAAATATTCCACGGAAAAGCTCTGTATTCTAACCTAAAAAAAAAACTCTTTTATAAAACTTTTTTATCGTTATTAAACGATACTTGTATATTTATAGCATATCTCGATTATTATTTTATCGTTATATCCTGTTTCTTTCCTTTGATTTTAAAGGTTGCCAAATTTGATAACACGGTACAATTTTTGGCAAGTTGATTGTTGTGACTAACAGTTATCAACAAACGTCAAGGTAAAGCCAATTAAATTTCTTATAATTACTATAGCTACGTACACAACTTGTACTTTTTGTTGCAATTTTACTGTATTAACATTACTAATATAGCTTTTAACTTTCAACTACATGCACCATTTTACAGTTGTTATATGTATATTTTCGCGTCAATAAACATTTATTGAAAACAGCTGTTTTATTAGGACTTTTTATACTTTTTTGTGGTAAAAAAAAAAACATAAATAATTTTGCGCTTGTTTGTAATGGTTAAAATTTATAGGTATTTATTGCATAGGTGTAGTTTAATCCTCATAAAAGATTAAACCAGATTTAATATGTTAATTCTTCACTATACATTATCACCGTGGTAATGTGACAGACTGTGGATCATAAGATCTTCAATTCGAATACTACAATTGGCAGTTGCCATTTTAACTTAAACCCTGCGGTTCTCCCTCTACTAACATCTTTCGAAACCCAAATTGGATAAATGTGATTTACTTATGTGGCTCAACACCCATGGGGTAAAACTGCTTCTTATGAAGATCTCTAGATCTTTTTGTTGAAGTGGATCAATCTCAATTGTACCTAGTTAGGTTTCTCCATGTTTTCCTATATTTCGTTTTACTTTATCAGATTTTAATTCCTGCTTCCTTTCTTCTACTTCTTTTAGACATGTTGATCTGGTTCTGTCTCGTCTTCTTTTTCCCTCTGGTTTCCATTGTACTACTAATTTTATTACATCCTTTTATTCTGCTCTTCATATATATCCAAGCCACCTGACTGTCTGTTGCTTGATCTTTTTCACTTTAGCTTCTATTTCCAAATCTTGTTCAATTTCATAGTTTATTCTTATTTTGTATATCTTCATTGGTCCTAATATTTTTCTTATTATTTTTAATGACATTATACTTAAATCTTCTTCTTTTTAACATTGCAGCAGCAGCCTGCATGGTTTTTCTTGCGAAGATGTGAAACAGACTAACTGCTTTGGTAATATGCCGCCTCATGAATGGATGATTGTGAATTTATGTGAACATCACACACAGCCAAGCTCTTCAGTGGGATTCGAACCTATGAGTTCTGGTGTGCTAAGCTAGTGACATAGCCACTACACCACCCAGATTGGCATCTGAATTGTTATTGGTCTTATTATTGTTCAATAAATTCCCAATTTTGTATCTTTGGTAAAAGTATTATTTTTGATAACTTTTTGTTTGCTTCGAAAGTTTTATTTATTGCCATTATCTTTTCTTTTATTTCTGTTTCTTTTTCTCCTTTACTTGTTAGTATTATGCCTAAATATAAAAAATTTTCAACGAATTTGCAATATTTTATCTTTATTTCTTTTTTTCAAACGGTTTTTGCTTCATTTTCTATACATTTTATATCGTACATCGTATATCGTTTTGCGAGATCAACTTGTCACACCACCGAAAACGAGGTACCGAGGCGGCATATAACCTCAGCATTTGAGACCGCTTAAATAAATTTATAAATATTTATTGAAAATTAATAGTTCCGTGGTTGAAGAAAGCCGCGGTTGACAGCTTATAATCGCATCGAAAAAATAAATCATAATCTTAGGGTACCTCTATATACAAGGGTATATATCTGGTCAGGTTCGCTGCCATTAGTCTGCCAAATTTACTGACTGGGAATAGGATAAATACGTTGTTTTCACAATTCCCTACTTATTTGTTGCAAAATTAGCAAAATTAATGTTGTATTATATGAAATATGAAATTATTACACTATAAATTATAAAGATAATATATATTTAGTTATTTTCAAAAGTTAGGTTACTACAATATTATAAATAATAATATGACTTACATTGTCAACAAACTATTAAACTATATTCGTAAACTATTTCAAACTATAAATCTAACAAATACATAAAAATTTATGCGAAAAAAAAAAAACTTAACACGAATCAAACAATGCAATACACGCTATTCTTGGCAGATTAATGGCGGACGCAAGCAGAAAAGCGTACCACTCCATGTCTTTACCCTTCCATATAGAGCTACCCTGCATAATCTAAGCAGAGTGCTCCATCTATATTTACATATTTGCATCTATCTGACAGTCTACAGTTCCCACACAAACAAACCTCCCTCACAAAAATTAGTCAAAGCGGTAGGACTACACTCCACTCAACTCTGTGTCATCCCAGCGCGGGTCCACTTAACCGGGTAATAGTATGCGGCGACAATGGTACCGAAACACGGCCGGAATAGAGATGTGAGAGTTGGCGGTTCGTTGGCGCCGGCCTGGAACCAACTCACCCGAAGAACGAAGTCTCGGCGACCTGCCAAACATCGATACTCACTCAGCGACTCAACCCGGCCTGGCCGATGTCGATAGTCAGCTATTAGTGGTGTTGTCTTCTGTGGTCACCGCTATGTGGATGTGTGTGTGCTTGGAGAACATAAATTTATGGATCGAATGATTGAAAGTGTTTGAGGTGAAGATCGTGAGGAATTTTTAGATTTCTTGCGAAATTTATCAGTGTTACTTTTGTAGGTTTTCAATTTTGTATAACAAAAAAATAAAAATTGCTTTATTTAACGAACAGTTCAAGTTTATTTTAACCTTTCAAAATTTATATCGCAGCTGTATAATAATTATATTTTTTGCCGGTTTACATTAAAAGTGCGTTTTTTTTACTGATAAGAGTCTATAAAGTGTCACTTTACTGCCTAGGCTGTAAAAATATTTTACATAGCAACCGCTCATCAAACGCAAAATTACTGTTCAATAAACTTTCAAAATAGGTATTAAAAATAATCGCTAAATGAATATTCATTTCAACTTGGCAAAAAAATAAACACAGATTTACAGCTTCAGCAAACTCAGCTATAAATCTGGCATTTTGGTGTCTAGTTGAATAAATAACTATTTATAGTGTATCACATTTGAATATTTTGTAGTATTGATATTTTTTACGGAACTGTATCGCTGATGATAAGCAATATTTGAATAGGATTTAATCCACAATATCGTTTTCCGCATTCATTTAAAAAAATTATTGTTAGGAATGCCAACAAAACAAAATTTGTTACTGTCATAATTTTAATTATTTTTTTCAATAAGTTAATGACGACCTGATTGTTTCTAAGAAAGAAAGAAAGCAAGCTTTCAGCCAAATTTCGTCTAAACATTTAACAGTATACTCATTTCGAAATTCCTGACTCGACTCTTTCGTCACCTCGTCCGAAAACATCTTATTCTTACAGTAAATACTCATTTACCAGACTTATAACGTAAATAACTATTATATATGGCGCAAAATTTAAATGTTTTATTATAAAACGTTTAAAGAAAAGAAGTATATCTAAGGCGTGGAGATATTATTTGATTTTTTAAATGCCAAAATTGAATAAACTCCCAAATGAATATATGACAGAGGCTAATGTGATTTCATGCAAACATTGTGCGAAATTAATTTGTTTTGTGAGTATTTCAATACAGGTCATTTCATTTCAGTACAGGTGCCATTGCTAGGATACTTATTTATAATTGTCTAATATTGGAATGTTGAAAGCAGGATAAATTTAATATTATGAAATTAATTATGAAATAATATCGAGTCGTAGAAAAAGTATAATGTACAACTCGTATGGAATGCCCATTTCATATTCGTATGATTTGCAGCATGAGCAAACTTTCATACTCGTAGGAAAAGAGTACCATTCCATGCATGTTGTACAATATACTAATCTACTACTTTTATTTCAAGTATTTGTTTTAGAATAATTGTAGAAAATTGTACAGCGCTAAAACATTTCTCTTAAAATACCCAAAAACAGAGCTGGCGGTACCAGTCAATATATTTTAAGTATTTAGCATACAATTTGTCACCACAAATTGTCAGATTGAATACCCAACGGAAAATGATTCACAATTAATTTTAAAATTTCACATTCTTAACATTCTTATATATCATTGTAAAACTTTTTGTAAGTGTTATTTTTTGCGCAAAATAACTACACATACTTAATAATAAAAACTACTTAGTACGTATTGATTTATACGTTTAGTTGGCGGTACAATTTATCAAATTTAATTAGTATTTGGAACAAAATTAATTGTTTTTTGGACGTAGTACAACATAAAAACTTTATAATTCAATACTTCAAAGAATTTGGTTTTCTAACACACCTATTATTTAGTTATTTGGGTTAAATTTCTATAAATACCATAACGACTGCAAAATTAATTTTAATTGAGCCTATTATAAACCGGAACAGTTTTTCATTTAGGCCTAAACAAACAAAAAGATATTTTTACCTGTTCAAGCGCACACAGAAGCTAACCACATCAACAGATCTATAATTATAATTAAAAATAGCACATCTGTGTTTTAAAAAAGATGTAAACGGTAATATTACCAATTATAAAACAATAATTATGTTGACACAAACAATAAAAAATCCCAGATCTGTGGACTCGCCGATGTCCCAAACAAAACTAGTTTTTCTCCCAAACTTAACAGCAATTATATACATGTTTCCCCATAGAAAAGGAAAGCTAAGGTATTGTCTCAATTAATTTTTTTAGTTACTTTTTCCTTAGCGGGATTCGAACCTTTTTCTGTTACAAGTTTTTTGTCGTAGAACGCGCATCGTTTGCGGCGGTGCGTCGCAGCCTGCAGCTGACTTTATACATTTACAGAAAGTTAATTGATTGTATTTTAGCAGACCGTTTTTTCAGTCTTGTTACGCCTACATTTTCGTATTCTTTTCAAATCGCTCAATCTGCACTATTAGCAAAAACCTTACATTACCAGAATCGTTTTTGTTTGCACGGAATTAAGTCATTCGAGTTTTTATTTCAAAAGAAAAACATAATTTAAGAGTCGCGCTGAAATTAAACCTTTAAAATTAAATGTTTTTCAAGCCATATTTATGAATATTGATTGGAAATCCTGGAAAAATACTGGAAATGAAAACACGACTTGAAATCCTAAAATATCCTTGTATACAATACCTATACCACTGTATTATAAAAAATGTTTTAGAATAAATATTAAATTGATTATTATACTCGTAAATAAATATATCATCACGCTATTAACCCATTCGGTAAGTGATACATTTTTGTGCCTAAGGTGCGATTACCACCTATCAATTTTTTTTTTTCTCATATATGTTAAAGAAGGAGAACAACAGAGGTACAGTAATAAAAACTTTTTAACAAAAAATTTAACCGACGAAAAAAGAAACTGAAAAGCGAAAAATGAAATAAACCTGTTTAGTCTTACTAACTAAGCTTCTAAACTAATGTAAGTAACTAATGATGCGTCGACGCTGAAGAAACAATCAACGAACACTAACTCAAAATTAGTTACATTAGTTTAGGAGCTTAGTTATTAAAATTAAAAACCTAATAATAATTTTTTAAACGGTACAAAATAAAAAAATGTTTCAAATATAAATTGTAAAATTATTTACTGAGATATACCCAGAAAAAAAACATGCAGATCTTCAGGTAAACTACCACTTCCGGTTTATAGATTGCTATCAAAATCTTATCAGCTCGTAACCTCAACATTCAAATTTGAAATGTGAAATTTCAAAATGATATCTTTATTAGATTTTGAATTACCTTTACATATATGTGTGGGTTTCTTTTTTCGTCTGTTAAATTTTGTGTTAAATCGTTTTTATTTTTCATTTTTATGGCTACCTATTTTTCTATCCTTAGGGGTGGAAAAAAGAATATTAAAATCAAATAACCTAGTACAAAGTTATACGTGGTAAAATCGGTTAACAGGTAAAAATTCCGTGGGTGAACAATCAGGCATACCCTATTTTCTTACCCATAGTGGAAAAAACCATCAAAATCAGACTACACTGTAAAAAGTTATGCGTGGTCATACCCAAAAAAATATATGCATCAACATGGGAACCTTCACTGTTTTTCGTTGATTAAAAATGATAACTGTCTGTTGTGTGATTCGAACTGAAGACTTCATGATCTGATGCGTTACCACAATTCTATTTACCCCATTGATTAATATAATTATAGCTTAATATACTTAGTAATGCAGTTACCAATTCTATTTGTATGAGGCTTGTAGCACAACTACCACAAAATTCCTTAAATTTAGAAAGTACGATTTTTTATTTAAAAGGAATCTCCCAAGAATTGAGTTTTGAAATCCCTAAATATGTTTTTAACTCCGTAGCATACAATTTCACTGATTATACGATGACATCTGTATGTATGTGTATGCAAGACTTGGTATGCCGTTTTTTTTTTTCGCTCACGATAACACAAAATCTAATAAAGATATCATTTTGAAATTACATATTTGGATGTTCAAGTTTCAAGCTGATTAGATTTTAATAGTAATCCATTAACTAGAACTGATAGTTTACTTCAAGGATTATATATTTTTTAAAACATATCTCAGTAAATATTGAATGCATATTAAATTATGTTATTATAAAAAGATTTAAAATAATATTTATCATTTTGAAATATCATATTTGAAATTATAATGTTGAGGTTACGAGCTGATTAGATTTTGGTAGCAATCTGTAAACCAGAAGTGGTAGTTTACTTGAAGACTTGTCAAGTTTTTTGGGTATATCTCTGTAAATAATTTAGTTACAGTAAATTTTGTCATAATAAAAATATGTGTAATAGCTACAATTTATATTTGAAACTTTTGTCTATATTATGCACCATTTTGAAATTAAAATTTTTGGGAAGTTATGAGGTGGTCACATCAGATTCTAATACAATACCATTTTCTTACTTAATATTTATACCTTGAATGTTCAAATTAAGAACTAGTTATATTATTTCCAATTTGATGAGCGTATTTTTAAGTTGCTTGTGATTACAATTTTTTTAGTTTTTGTAATCAATAGGTACATTGTTGTAATCAGTGTATTTTTGTAATCAGCGCTTTGTTGTGATCAATACATTTTTGTCATGAATACACTGTTGTAATTTGTACATTATTGTAACCAATTATTATTTTTACAATTAATATATTTGATTACAGTAATGTACATTGTATTGATTACAATTTCAAGTATCAGAATTTTTCTATTTTTGTACCGTTTAAAAGTTGACTAATGTTGCCATTATATTTTTCTTGTTATTTGAAATCCTGAATAATTCTGGAATTATTTATTTCAAACGTATTGGTTACCATTAATGTGTTTTAATAATAACATTACAAAAATCTGGATATATGAGGTATATTGTATATAATATGCCTATTATCAACAAAATGTCATGAAAGATATTGATAGTAAAGGTAGGCCCCAGGGTTCTAACTTCTAAGTAAAGAATAAGTATAAAATTGCGTCAACTATGCTTTGCAATAAAATTTGTAGAATGTGGCAGTTAGCACCATAAAATAGTGAATTTACTATTATATTCATTGTAATTCATTAGAAACAGTTACTTACCAACCTACTGCATGATGTAGTTACTTTAAAAGAATTCTATGATTTTTACGAAACGTCCTACCGGCAACCGGTATTCTAATGTCAACAAAATTGCATCAGGTGACACTATTGCAGAAGAATGACGTTTAATAGAAAATTATTTATTGTTTTCTAGTAACTGTACTTTAACATCATGCATGCGGATTTATCTAAACCGTTTAAATTGTTATGATTTCTATGAGTTTTGCATCACACATGGCGTTCTGTAAGGGAAGAGTCAACTATAATTCTTTTTCTTCACTTATAAATATGTGTTATCCATACTTCATTGACAGTCATTGCGACACATGTTTTCATTGACCAATAGCAGTATATTAAACAGTATTGCCAACTTGGTATATTTGCTATTAAATCATTAACCTTTGTAGCAGAAAAATATGTTCTAACATACTGTAAAAATATCAAAAATTGATGTTTGACTGCGATGAAGAATTTCCATTCTAATATAAATAAAATAATTGTTATTTGTGAAACTAGAGAGGAAAGCGCTTCTTTTTCCCCCTCGAGTTCGAAGTTTGCCTCATGAGAGCAGCGAATGAGGCATTTCGAACGAGAGTGGAAGAAGATCTTTCCTCTCGTCTAAGATACAACATTTTTTTCACGACATATTTCTAAAAATGATTTGCTCCGACCTAATATACACTTTGAGAACACAACTGTCCGAGTGGCAAGTTAAAAGTTAGGTTATCAGACACAAGGCGGTGTAGTAGTGTTACCAATGAACCAATCTAAATATCTTTAATAATTTGTCAAATTGTGATTTAATAAGAAAAAGAAAAATTGTAAGATAATTTAAAGTATGTATAAGGATTTTCAAAAAATTAGGAATTTATTTATAATTTCTATAATATATTTTTTGTAAATATCATTCATATTGGTAACACTTCTATATTTTCCTCTCTAGAGAGGAACAACACATTTTCCTCACTATTTCGGGAGAAGAACGGTGGGGTTTACTACCATATCGTGAAAAAATATATTATCACACCTTTTACCCATTATGGATGTGTCACTCTGCTTATGCAGATCTCGGTAGGTGATATATTTTTGCGTATGAAATGCGGTTACCAGCCGTCAAGTCATAGCCCCCAAAGTTGTTAGTGGAGGGAAAACCACAGGAGTAAATTTAAATTGGCAACTGTCAGCTGTGGGATTCGAACTGAGGATCTCACGATCCGCAGTCCGAAGCGTTACCATGAAGCTATTTACCCCATTCTAATAGATATTGTTTTTTATTGTTATTGCTAATTACAAATAGCCATTTGAAATTGGATTTGTATATGAAACTTATGTTTTAATTAATCATTATAATCTCGTTGCAAAGTACTATATTATTGCATTTGATAATGAAGGGTAATATTTGAATTACTGTGTATATACAAAGATAAAGGAAAGAGACAAAATCACCTAAACGAATATTTGATTAAATGGCTCCCAATTCAATTGATATATCGAGCTCTGTACCATACCGCTATATTAAGGTTAATGAAGAAACCATTTTTGGTTAGTTAGGTTTGTCACGCAAATGTGACGTCACGCGATCAATATTTGACCAGGAACAATGTTATTCGTGTTTAAAAAGTAAAACACATATTTCGTTAGCCTAAAAATTCCTATAATGCAGATAAAACTTTAAATTCGATATACCTTTTACACCAAGTAAAAAACTAATTTCAAACTTCGGTTTAAGTTATTTTATATGTTTGTATATAAACGAGTTTTATTTCACGACAGGAAACTGCAATGTAAAGTGGAATAGAGATAAACAAATAAGTGTTTATTTGTGTATTATTTAGGTTGGTTCATAAACGAGGAAATTTACTCGATGAGGTGTCAATATAAAATTCAATTCAATTTGCATTCGCATCAGGTGTTGAAGTTATATGTGTTGTTGATGTTTAACTGAACTCAATCTTGCATAATATTCTAATAGTTGCACTAGTACCTTTCGCAGTTTAACTAAATGAAAAATACAAATATTTAAAGTGGTTGTGAAAGTAAATAAAGAAAATGATCATTCATTAAAATTTTGGGTGTTTTAAGAGAAGTATTTTAGCTTGGGTTTTAGCGCTGTACAATGTTCAAAAATTGTTTTATAAAAAAATACTTCAAATAAAAGTGGTAGATAATATATTTCTCTGTAACTTTTATTTGAATAATTTTTTAATAAAATAATTTTAGAACATTGTACAGCACTAAAACCGAGGCTAAAATACTTCTCTTAAAACACCCAAAAACAGAGCTTGTGCTATCAGCCATTGTTTCTAAAAATATTCCTTCAGTAGGATGGGTATCAGAAAATTCATTTTAATTACATATAATTATTGTAATTGTCCTAGTTTTTAGGCCCGAATATCAGTTTTTTTGAAATTCGGCTTGTATTAAACAAAATTTAATTAATAAACTATAATACCTACAGAGCATGTCTATCTTACCAGGAGTAAACTATAAAAAACTAAAGAATAAAGTATATAAAACTTTTTCCTGTCCACTGATCACAGATAAATATCGCGCAATATTCCAAGTATTAGAATTTGATGTTTTTAATATTTGAAATCTCGAATACTTTCATTATTCCAGGTATTCGAGTATTCGCGGATGGTATTCACCCATCTCTACTATTTTAAAAATAGAATTCGATCCACAATTTTGTTTTCCTCATTCAATTTTGAAAAATATTACAAATGTCAACAAAACAAAATTGGTTTCTATCATTTTTTTTAAAGAAAGAAAAAAGAAGAAAAAATCAAATACACAGGTATGAAATAAACCGTTGTACGTCATACATCCGTTAATGATTTTCCAGTATACTCATTTCGAAATTCCTCGCCTCGGTCAGAAACATCTTATTCGTACCGTAGAAACTCATTTCTTGGACATATAACGTAAACAACTACTGTCAATTTATTCACGTACCACAATTAGAGAAACGCTGTCTTAAAATAATTATTATTTGAAACGATAGGTCTGGGTACCAAACAATCATTAGCAAAATACTTATTTAGGTTTGGTCAGTACATTTCGTCACAAACACACTGCATCTACATAACAACTAGATTGAAACATTGAAAGAAAGTACCAACAAACACAACACTCAACAGTATTGTTTCATTCTTTCTCCCGGCCAACTTTCTTCCGCAATTAGGCTGTTAGGTGGGCCGAGGCAAAGTTCGCGCGTTCGGAGGTCCAACCTGACAGCACACGGGCCACGGTGTCTCTACCTCTCCGCTTCCCAGGCTGCAGCCGACATTGGCCGGCGCGTGTCTCCAGATGTCGCCGTGTGCGGACATTTGTCACACAGGCACAGCTCAAGCAACTTTGGTGCTGACTGTGGCCAATATTTGATTAATTGTTCGACTTCTTTAATTGCCAAACTGATAAGAACTGTGAGCTTTCGTCGGACTATAACGAGCGACTGACGGACTTGATGCATGGGGAGACTTCTTGACAAATTTATTCGGTGCAACATTTGGCAACCGTTTTTTTACTCAAAGTGCAATGCAATATCACATTTTAACTATAGATTTATTTTATGCTCTAGTAACAATTTTCGCATTACCTAACATTTAACTGTAAAAATATGTGTATATTCTTACTAATATTACGGGGCATATTTTAGAGACAAGTAATTGAAAAATGTATCGAGGAACCTTTTTTATTAAAAATCATTATGATCGGCAATTGTTTTCGCAAAAATTACTAGATATTCGGGTCGCGAAATCTAGAACATAAATGGGATATAGTAAGAAGTGGTAATAAATATATAAATAAACCACGATAAAAACAAAAAAAACCTGAAAAATATGATATTTCACTAATAAGAATTCAAAGTACCAAAAATTTAGAATATGGTGGACGTTGAGTGAGATATTATTATATGACTAATTTATTAATTTGTTATTAAGAAATGAATTTAGTTCTAAAAATATGCATGCTTTCTGGAATTTTCAGTAAAACTTGTTGAACGATAATTTATATTAAAAAGCAACTAAATTCTCGGAAATGTTCTAAAAAGTTGGAAAAATGTACATCCTATTAACATAATTTATTCGTTTAATATTTTTTTATTATCTACATAATTTTCATTATTATTGCATAACTTGACATCATGGGTTTTTCATATAAATTTGTATTCATAAATTTATAAACCGTATGCCACAATAATTATTAAAGGAAGATGAAACATTCCTATATATTTAATGTAATGTAATAGAGGCTATAAAATTTAAAAGTGGCGTACATTTATTTCAATGCTATTTTACCTATTAAATTTACAACAAAAATGTAAATTTAAAAGTTGTTCAAAATTCAAAAATGCATGGAACAAGGTTCATTTTGTTACCTAAATATTAGTATTTCATGATATATCAAATGAATATAAATTATTTTAATATTTGTTAGATAAATTGTAAAAATTAAATAAAAACAAAAAATATTTGACATTTCATAAAATAGTTTTAGATTTAGAATGGGGCTTATTGGATTCATTTTTAAATTGTAAACAACTTTTTTTACGACATGGTAGAAAACCCCACCGTTTTTCTCCCGAAATAGCGAGGAAAATGTGTTGTTCCTCTCTAGAGAGGAAAATATAGAAGTGTTACCAATATGAATGTTATTTACAAAAAATATATTATAAAAATTATAAATAAATTCCTAATTTTATTGAAAATCCTTATTTTAGTGATATACATACTTTTAATTATCTTACAACTATGTCTTATATTTTTCTTTTTCTTATTAAATCACAATTTGATAACTTATTAAAGATATTGAAGATTGGTTCATTGGCAACACTGCTACACCGCCTTGTGAATGATAACCTAACTTTTAACGTGTCAGTCTATCAGTAGTGTTCTCAAAGTGTATTTTAGGTCCGATCAAATCGTTTTTAGAAATATGTCGTGCAAAAAATGTTGTGTCTAACACGAGAGGAAAGCTCTTCTTCCACTCTCGTTCGAAATGTTTCACTCGCTGCGCTGCGACAAACTTCGAACTCGAGGGGAAAAAAGAAGCGCTTTTCTCTCTAGTTTGACAAATAAATATTGTACTTACACCTCTGTTGTAAATTGAATTGGTAAAAAAATACAGCAATATAAAGAATTCTATATCCGATATATTATTCAAAACAACGTGTAGACGTACAATCCAAGCAGCGACTAGAAAGAATGAGAAAACTTGAAATAAAGATAGAGAAGAATGGAAAAGATTTGTGTTCCGCTGAAGGAATAACAACCAAGACACTCGTAGAAGAAGAAGATATTACATCTCATCTTCCATTATAATTCTAGATTCTAGAAGTGTGCAATCAGTGAAGATGTAATTTCAGCCTATTTCATGTTACTAATTATTAAAACTCCTAATCCGATTTAATATGCCAGTCAAACGGGCATTAGTTGTGCTTTTACCATTTAGGAAAACATAACTAATAAATTAATACCACTAAATATAACTTTCCCATTTCTAATGCGATTACAGATAAAACATTACTTGTGTCGAATCTGACGCACAAGACAATAATCACGTGTTCCTTCCAAGTGATAAGGCTTCAGTCCCGCCAATAACACCTATAAATAACGCACATATTTAATAATGTTCCGTTGCGCCGTTTTATCTCGAGTTAAAAGCAACGCCAATGCATCATATCGACCGGAGCCACGCCAGATACAGTGCTGTATCTTTTTTATACACTTGACGTTTTTAAGAGTGTGCATTAAGCCTTGTGTTAGTTCAATTACTGGCCGCTGGCGGCGCTGAGGCGCGGCGACGGTCACCGACACGCTCCTCTGATGCAGAGCCGTCTTGAAAAAATTCACGATTTTTTTCGGGGGAAATAACCCTTGAGATTTGAGTGGTTGTCTCTTTAGGATTCATTGTAATGAATTATGATGAAATCCTGTTAGATCAAATCTGTATATAAACATGAATTTTTTGCCGATCTCGGAGGCGTAGTGGTTATGTTACTAGTCTAGTACGCTAGGGGTTGTGGGTTCGAATCCCACTGGAGAGCATGGTCGTTTGTGTTCCCATAAATTCACAATCATCCACTCATTAAGCGGCATATTACCATAAGCAGTTAGTCCGCTTGCCATCTTATATATTATAAAACACATTTAAAAAATAATAATAAAACAGTCGGACTATGGAACATAAGATCTTTTATCTCGATTCCTGCTATCATTAACTTCTTTGGGGAAGCTAATATGTAGAGAGTATAGACAGACATCATCGCGAAACTATTTAAATCGTATTCTAGGGACTCTAAAACGTACTCATCCACTAAAAACTCACTACCGAATTTTTAGCATGATTCCAATACCTCCCTTACAGGATGTGGCGAGAGATAAAAAGCATTGAAACTCCTCTATGCCACAATTAAATTGTGCACCCGTTATAACAGTAATATATGCGTTTTCCCATTTTTGGTGTGACCTTCTGCTATCGTAGATCTCGATAGCTTTTTTCAATGCGCGAAGTGCGGTTACCAGCCGTCACGTCGCGGTCTCCATAGGTGTTTGTGAAGAAGTATAATAGTAATTGTCAGTTGGGAATTGGAACTAAAGATTTCACGAACTCAAATATGGAGTAAATTACATATATTTTTATTAGGAGTATATTTTTGGTAATAAAATTTGAATTCAGGATCCTCAGGATACATATCATATTATCTAACCCGCAAACTAACTGCAGTTGTTATATACCGGATGTAGAATTAAAAGTGACGTGTAGGGGTGTCAATGCTTTTTTTATTGTTGTATCTTTTTACCTATTCATATTACAACAAAGGTGGTACAGAATTTAAAATGTCCAGGTCAATTTAGTTTCTTAAATATTAATATTCCATGATATATCAATTAAATTAAAATTATGAAATATCAAATATCTTTCATTTTTGTTTAAATTTCCATTTCCTTGATACAATTTTTCTAATAAATATTAATAATATAAGCCTTTTTTTTATTTGACAATTAGAATAGATATATCAAAACAACTATGATAATTGAAATATACCATTAAACATAGCATTTAGTTTTTATCAAAATTGGAAGCAGACACAAGAATATTGTAAATAATATTTTATTTTATATTGCAACACATTTGCTGAAATTTGTTCGGTAAATGGGACTTAACCGGATTATAATTTTTGACGGGACTGTATCGTTGTTAAGCAATATTTTAATAAGATTGATCCATAATTTCGTTTTCCGCATTAATTTTTAAAAATGTTAGAAATATCAACAAAATAAAATTGATTGCTATCATTATTTGTTTTGAAGAAAGAAAGAAAGCATGCTCTCGTTCAAATAAGCGAACACCTTTCAATTGATTTTTTTTGTGTAATGATATTTTTTAAATAAATTTAATTTACTGTTTTGTGTAATTACGACCAAACTTAATTCTGCGCATTATCACGAAACCTATAATTATAGAGTTTCCTTACTCTATTTTCTTTCGTATTTGAGATAATGAACACATCCATAAACGCACACAAACAGACGTGATTGAGAAAATAACCATAATCCATCAAAATCTCGTCATCGATTTTATTCATGATTCCTGTGTTTCCTTATAGAATAATAAAATAAAAATGCAGCCTTAAATCTAACTTAAAGTTCAAGATATTTATTTCATATGCTTAAACCTACGTGAAGGTGTGATTGTTGAACATATAAATCTTCTGACATCAAAATACAAAAAAAGTTTTAATACTCAAAGCATGTCGTATTCGACGTGGGGAAAATTAATTAGTCCGGGCCTGCGGAGTATTGGCAAAGCAATAAATTACACCACGTTCGCTACCCCTGACATTTATAGGCTACGCTGATGTTCAGTTGACAAAATTAAAAATTTACGGATCTTAACAATACGTAAGGAAACGTTCTACCTGATTTTATATATTTATTTCTTTGTCTTTAGGACTCCTCATATGTCTCAATGCTGATTTTATTAAGAATAAAAACACTGAAACTAAAAGATTGCGCCATGAAAAAGGTTTAGATGTGTATCAGAAGCGATAAAAACTTTAGTGATTTTTAATTTCTCCCTAAATGAAAAAGAGTAGCGAACAAGGTTTTTGTTTGGGGTGGCTTTCTTTGTTTTCATCGTTAAACAACCATAAAATGAGGGAAAGTATGAAATAATGATATTTTGATTTATAGTTAACGAGGTATAATTAAATAATTACCTATAGTAAAATTGTTTTATTATTACCTTTACTGCAGTCGTAAGTAAACATAATTTTTAGTTTTCTTTTATAGGTTAAATTCATTATATTTTCATGAATTAAATATTTACATGGAATTCATAATTAAAATAGAAATAAAATGTTAAATTTATTGACTTAAACCATTATTTAAATTCTGTCTTCAACAGTGCATTGTAAACTATAAAAAATTTATTGTGCATTATATTATTTAGTAGGTATTATGTATTATCATATAAATTGCAACATAGTTGTTTCAAGTTATGGTACAGTTTTGCACTTTTATCTTTACATAAGTTATTATTAATGTTCTGTTATCGTACATTTTAAATTATAATTTTTATTGCAATGTATGTATAAAGTAAAGTAAGTTTTCAACTTAATTCCAGAAAAAAAACCAGTATTCCTCGAATTGTACTTATGTAATTTATGACATTATTAAAAATGTTTTTTCTCGATCGAGGCATTAACACCGGCGAAAATATTAATTAACATGATATTTTAAGTTAAATACATTTCAATTATACAGCGAATTACAGTTAAGATGCAATATTTATTTTACTGCCATTAAATTATTATGAATACCAGTAATACGTAGTACTGTTTCAGATAAAATGCAACATAAGTTGCCAATGTCAAATGAACTTGTTATTATACTTTAAAGATGTTTACTAATGAATA
Source organism: Poecilus cupreus (assembly GCA_963942605.1). Taxonomy (NCBI): domain Eukaryota; kingdom Metazoa; phylum Arthropoda; class Insecta; order Coleoptera; family Carabidae; genus Poecilus; species Poecilus cupreus. The sequence goes on along the minus strand of OZ012719.1, from coordinate 15,385,349 downwards.
AAAAATTCAAATGATACCTTGGAACAATTTTGGTTATAGCTAGTGAAATGTTTGTGATAAGTTTGCTAGTTTATTTCCTAAAGATCCTAGACCAAATTCTTCCACTGTTTCGAAAATATTTATAATTAAAAGAGATCAATGTTTAAATTTTAATAACGAGAAATGGACTATTAAATTATGATTATCCAGATTGTAGTATCCATAGTAATACATTAATGGCAGATTAAATATTACATCTTAACTGAAACTCACGATATAACATGTAAGTTTGCGTAATTGATTAAATAAATTGAATTTATTGGTTTTTGTGGTTTTTAAACCCAGAAGTGACAATTTCCTCTGTTTATGTTGAATCTTATTACTTATTTTACTACGAAACATAACCACAGATTAAAAATATAAAGACAATAAAAATTGTCAACTGTTTTATGAAATGCAGTCTCAGAATAATAACAAAGTTATTAATTCACAGAGACCGGCCAAGTCAATCAATCGGTAACTACAGACGCGTTTTGCTCTTATTGGAGCTCATCAGTGTAGTGTAACCCGTCAACTGCAGCGAGATCTAAGATCCCAACAGATCGGTAAATGGATCTGAGAAGTAAATAAATATTTCCAGAGCCAGCTACCGTTATTAAACTTCAACAGATGTAAATGTTCTCAAAAATCGAAAACAGTCTATGAAACATTTATATTAAAGACAATAAAAATTGTCAACTGTTTCATAAAATGCAGTCTCAGAATAATAACAAAGTTATTAATTCACAGAGACCGGCCAAGCCAATCAATCGGTAACTATAGACGCGTTTCGCTCTTATTGGAGCTCGTCCGGAGCTCATCCGGTTTCTGTTAATTAATAACTTCGTTATTATTCTGAGACTGCATTTTATGAAACAGTTGACAATTTTTATTGTCTATATTTTTAATATAAATGTATCATAGACTGTTTTCGATTTTTGATAACCACAGATGTCTATGATCTAAGTTAACAATTTTTATATTACCTACTATCATTCTATAGTATGATAAAAAAGAAAAGCGTCTACCGAAATAGAGAATTTACTTGTCACTTCTATTTAAACATGTATTTCAATATTGCTTATGAAATAGGTAAATATGCATAACTTATTCTTTTTTTAGATGAAAGAAAAATTTAAATAACTTTTATATTCCAAATATTATTGTTAACATTTTTTAATTGTACCTTTTTTTAGCAGTTGATTTCATATTGGAAATAAATTGAATTTATTGTTTTGTTTGTCAAGTAAACTTCCACTTCTGGTTTCTCAATTATGACCAAAATCTAGTCATTTCTTCACAGTGTCATAAAACTTATGTTTATGAAGTTTCGTTATTCTATCTTATCTCGTTTGTTAGCTATTGAGTATACGGACACACATACACCCATCCACGCAGACGTCATTGAGAAAATGGTCAAAGCGGAATCAGAGAACCTTAAAACATGTATTTCCGTGTCAATCACACAGTCGATTCTTTTCATAATTGCTATATTTCCATATATAGAAAAATGTAACAAAAGACTGCTCATGGCTAGATCCCGTAATGAAAGAGAACAAAGTTTTAGAATGAATCCAGTAGGAAAGAGGAACAATAAGCACAGAACAGAATGGATCCATAATGGAGAAGAAACATTCAAGAAATGGGAATTAAAGAATAGACAATAGAGAAAATTAAGCAATCATAGGGCCGAACAGAAGAGAAATACTGAAATATCTAAAATCTACAATAGTAACGACATTTTAGTGCTTGACTAAAAGAACTGCTACCCCTGTGCCGCATGGTTCACCCTCCATCAACATCTGTGTCTTTATTTTACAATTAAATCCATTTCTAGTTTGTTCAAAACATTTTAAAAAATTTCTTATATTTGAAATTAATAGAATTTATTGTTTGCAGTGTTAAGTAAACTTCCATTTCCGGTTTTACAGTTATTACCAAAATCAACTCAGTTTTCCCTATCATGTCATGAAACATAATTATGAAGTTTTGTTACTCTATCGTTTCTCGTTCGTGAGTTATAGAACATACGGACTCACATCCATCTATCCATCAACACAGACATCATTGTAAAAATGATCAAAACAAAATCAGGGGACTGTTATTTTTCCTTATTGGGCTTCCAAAGTTAAAATACGCTAACTAGTGGCAGAAAGCTAAACTAACCATAAGGTACATAAATTTAATTGTATTTTGAAATAAATTATTATTTAAAAAAAATTAATAACAATAGTAGTTATTTTAAGAGTATTCCAATGTAAGTATAACATTTATTTAAGCCGAATTATTTAAATAAGATGAAAAAATGAAATGTTCATTGTATTTTTTAGATTATAGGTTAAGATTGAATTTTCCCCTAAAAAACCTATAAAAACATGAAAATTTGCAGTGTGTATGGCAACAGTTCTGCTGCCAATAAAAGCAAACTACCAATACTAATGCAAGCATTCGCCTTCATAAGATATCATACAAAATGAATTTGACATGTACCTTTTGGAAATTGTGATCAACGCCATCTCTTGATAATTTTTCTACGACCACTGAGAAATCTGCTGATTGTATGTTTGTTGTTGCTAGGGATATGAGGTACATTGCAAGCATCGTTCGAAATGAATTTGTTTTGTGAGTATTTCAATACAGATCAGTTCATTTAAGTAGAGGTGCCATTGCTAGGATATTTAGAATTATCAAAAATTGGAATGGTGAAAGCGGGACAAATTTATTATTAAAATTAAATTAATTTTGAAATAATATTGTGGTCGTAGAAAAAGTATAGTGTACAACTCGCATGGAATGTCCATTTCATACTCGTATGATTTGCAGCATTCGCCTTCGGCTCATGCTACAAACTTTCATACTCGTAGGAAATGAGTACCACTCCATGCTCGTTGTACAATATACTATTGGAAGCCCAAAACTACGTAGTACGTATAGTAAAATAAAACGCATGTTAATTATAAAAGGCAACTTTCAGTGTGACTATTTCTCCGTGTACCTCCCCAATTTATGAGCCTAGCCAACGGAAATACGGTATTCAATTCCAAGCCACCCAGAGTTCCAAATTAACTATTTTGGCAAATTGCCTGTAATAAATAAACCCCAGTGGTCGCGTGCTGCGTCTCCAGTTACCATCCCAAGTCCCCGGTCCGTTCCCTGGCGCTAGCTAACGCAACAAGGCGCCCAGATACCGATCAAAGTGTCTCGGATCCCGCCTGTGACACCTTGCGTCTGTGCGGCGGTACCTGCGCGACTCCGCACATCCGGTTGTGGCGATCTGCGGGCTTAGGAGATAGAGACTTTCACTGTTGTGTTGGAGAGTTGCTGCAGATGGAATAAATTTGTATGTTTGAGTAAAGTTTAGTGTTGTTTGGATGATATTGATCAGGGAGGTGTTGATGGGTGCTAATGTGGATTAATTTGATGTATTTTGAGATGTTTTGATGTGGGGACGGTTTTATGGTAAATGTTGAGCAGCTTTTATTATTTATTTGAATATGTCAATATGCGAAAACTCCAAAAATGTGGCGTGATGATATATGATATATTTATTATATAGCGACGAATTGAATGTAGTAGATTACAATATTATATTGTACAACGAGCATGGAATGGTACTCATTTCCTACAAGTATGAAAGTTTGGTTCATGCTACAAATCATAAGAGTATGAAATAGACATTCCTTGGGAGTTGTACACTATACTTTTTCTACGACCACGATATTATTCCCTAATCAATTTAATTTTAATAGTAATTTTGTCTCGCTTCCACCATTCCAATATTTGACAATTCTAAATATGTATCCTAGAAATGTCACCTGTACTTAAATGGAATGATCTGTATTGAAATACTCACAAAACAAATTCATTTCGCACGATGCTTGCAATGTACCTCATATCCCTAGCAACTACAAACATACAATGAGCAGATTTCTAAGTGGTCGTAGAAAAATGTAATATAATATCTACAAACGTTTAATTTATGTTGTTACAACTTAATTACGTTTACTTGTTGTCAACCCAGGCACGAATTGTTGCCAACATTGTGAACCCAATACACAAAATTTATTATATTAAAATAAAATTTTGTACGTATTTCATGTTCCACCATTTGTTTTATTATTATTACGCAAAATTGTATTTTATTTGAGGGACTATAGTTTTTATTATACAGTTGATTTAATAAACGCGTTAGAAATAGAAGTGTTTGCCGTACGTTGCTTAGGCGACGGAAAGCAATTCATTTTAATGTATGAATGCAGGAAAACAAAAACCAATTTTAACGTGTTAAAAAGGAGTTCAATTTTATTAAATTTATTTTAGAAATACTATTAAACATGGTAACGCATCGGACTGTATATCATTAGACCCTCAATTCGAATCTACGCAAGTTACAGTTCCAATTTTAATATTACCTCTCTAGTTTTCAATACACTAGGTCTTTAAGGACAGAGTTTGACGGCTAGTAAGTGCATTTGTATAAACCGGGTGTTAATTTTTTTTATAGGGCATAAGAAATACAATGTTAAAATTTTCATTACGTGATAGTTCGTTCCCTATAAATTTAAGAATAAAGGTATGAATATAGAAAATGGTCAGAATCAAAAACTGCACCAAATGAGCCTAAATTTATTGATGTGATACATTTCTTTCATAAGATACACGTAAAATAAAATGTATAATTTTTAACTTTTTCCAGAATGCCATGATAAATCAAACTTACAAACAGTCGTATTGTTTGAGTTTGACAGATGACATTTGGCAGAGTTTTAATAATTATTGACTTGTTTAAATTATTTATAAATGGTAAATGTGTCCATGATTACTGAGAAATAATTTAAACAAGTCAATAATCATTAAAACTCTGCCAAATGTCATCTGTCAAACTCAAACAATACGACTGTTTGTATGTTTTGTTTACCATGGCACTCTGAAAGTAACTATAATTATAAATTGTGTTTTACGTCTATCTCATGACAGAAATGTATTACATTAATAAATTTATTTAGTGCAGTTTTTGTTGCTGAATATTTTTTTTACCTACAATTTTGTTCTAAAATTCATAGGGAACGAACTACTGCATTATGAAAATTTTAACATTGTATTTCCTATCCTATAAAACAAGTAGACACCCGGTATATATGTCTGCATCCTTTTACCGCTAAGTGTAGGGTTTTATTCTTTATTTATGTACGAACTTAGCCCACTGTTTTTTGTCTCTAGCACGAGTTTTTACTCCTTGTATTGTGGTCCTTTTCTTCTTTAGTGTTTTCCCCATGATATCATTCCATTCTTCTCTTAGTTTTCCTCTTCCTCTCTTCTTAATTATTTTAAGTGTCCAAACTTTCTTCGTAGGTCTCCTGTCGTACATCCTCACCAGGTGGCTCCACCAACTCAATTGTCTTTGCTCTATGAATTTTTCTATCTATTTCGTTCCCAGTTCTTCTCTTATGTTTTTGCTGCTTATTTTATCTAGCATCGTTATGCCATTGGCCCATCAAGTATTTTATCTGTAATGCTTGTATTTTACTTTTGATTTTTCTTGATAGCACAGTGTCACATCCAAAATGAGTATTATTTACCTATCTTTATAAGTATCTCACTATAAATCGATGGAGAGAAATGCATTATTTTTTATGATTTGTAATTTGTTTCCAAAAACTCAAATAGGTATATATACAGGCTGTTTCATAACTTCAGGTACATACGTTAATGGTATATGTTGTTTGATATGCTGATTACGAATCTAAAATTTTTTTTTTTAATTCGAAAAATTAAGGGTTGTTTACCTAAAACATTTTTTGTAGTACTGCACTGGATTCGCTTTCCTATTAAACACAAACAATGAAGTAGGTAATCAACAATTTAAATTACATAATACTAGTAAAATAAACAAACAAAATTTAATAATTTTTAATGAAACGATAATTATTAACATAATCATCCACCCAGTGGCAGTGGCAACGAAAAATTTTGGCCTGGGAAACATGAAAAATAATTTTGCGATTAAAAAAAAATTCTTTTTGATTCGTAATCAGCATATCAAATAACATATAGTACATATTAACGTATGTACCTGAAGTTATAAATGTTTTCTTTTTGTAAAATTATTTAAATAATTTTTACCTTAACTACTAATATAGGAAACAGGCTATTAAATTAATCGTTGTGATATCTTAATGAGTCAAAACTACATCAATTATTTTAACTTAACTATTTTTAGCATTTTATCAATAATAATAGGTTGAAAAGAATATTATTCATGTTTATCTCGCAATCAATATCAAATACCTAATAATAAAATGATTTAACTCTCCCTGAATATTATATATTCATCATGCGATTAGGTCAAGTGTTAAAATCACAAGAGAAAGTTATCATAACACAGTGTCAAATTTGGCAAACGTACGATTATGATTGTAGATAAAAACAGACATGAATATTGGGCCAATAAAAATGTGTTAACATTTTTTATACTCCATAACTGTTAATTCTAATACCAACTTTATCGTTAATTACAACTTGTCATGCATAGCTGTTAATTGAAAGAAACTAATTAATAATTAACTGCATAAAATAGTTGTCCGTCAAGACACCTACTTGCTTATTTCAGTAAAACATTCGACATTTGCATTACAAACATATTGGAATTTTACATAAATTTCAAAAGGAATAAACATGTTTAAAATGCTGGAATGTTCAAATTCTGCAAGAGTCACGCTTGAATAAGTAGAAAAAACACTAAACCAAAATGAGGATAACTAATGGTGCTGCCAACGTAACAGAGTAGTTATTTCCAAAAATAATGACAGAGCTCACAAATCAAGGTGCTTTTCGAGGGGTGTGGTCTTGACAAAGAGGGTTGTCCTTCCTGTAATGAAATTCGGAACCGGAAAGAGAGGGATGAATTATAGGGTTCCGTGATAAAAGGTATTAAATACGCCTCTGCGTCTTTATATGCTCGTATCACGCAATGCGTTGTTGAAAATGGCCGTCGACTTTCGCCATCTTTCCTCGACTTTTCCCTTAGTATATATTAGTTTTTTGACCAATTAATGACTATTGAAGTTTGAAAAATACATTCTGATAACACTGCTCATTTATTAGAGTAATTAACGTTAAATTCTTTTGTATTAAGTCAAATTTTTTAATGTTTGTTGGTTGGTTAAAACTAAATTAAAGGCAGTAATTAATTTAATAGGTTTAAATGGAATGCGTCGACTGCTAGTTTATATTATTTAATTGGGATTCATACCATGTTTGACACTTTTTTGAAATTAAATAGCATTAAAATAATTAACGATAATTATATTTATTCCGAAATCACGACACGACAATTACCTAAATACATAATACTGTATTTCCTATCTACTGATTTAATTATAAAATCCAACAAAATGAAACAGAATTTCGGTAGAATTTAGAAGCTTTTCACTAATTTATCGATTAAAAATCTGGTTTTGAGCAGAATTATTATTTCATATATATTTGTATCTTTGTTCAGATACACTATAGTAGTTTTGTAATCAACTAGAAACGTTTGTTTCTGGACTTGGCGGGCAAATATTACAGTTAAAGTATAATTGTTTATAGTTTGGTATCACTTGTTTTTCCTGTCAATATGCTATATTGAGAATTACAAGCTTTGTGAATTTGTTAATTGAAACAGAAAAAAATGTTTATTTAGAGCTAAATGGTAGCAAGTACCTAACTTATAGCGTAAGCGTATAACCCATGAGAAAATATGTACGTTGAATTATGTATTAGATTATGTCAAATTTAGAATTATATCGCCGAATTTTTAATAGAAACAAATTAATTTTTATGGATAAAGAAATTCAAATTTACTAATGTTACAAACACAATATTTGTATAAATAAATCAAATATATTTATGAATTTATGTCCAAAAGGTCACAAAAATGCTTTTTAAGGGTATACTAAAGTCAATTTTTTTACTCATAACGTTGGAAACATCATTTTACACACATTTTAACAACCAGAAACATTCAATTCGCGCACTCCTGCAGAAAATACTGGTTTCCTACAGGAAAATCATCTTCTAAAAAACAACAAAATTTAATCCACAGAATTTTATACCGATTTTCGTGTTTCAAAACTCGCAAAACCATAACCACAAAAAATTTTAAGAAAAACATATCAGTACAAATTATTTTTTCAACTGTCATATCAAATTCTTTAGCTACTGGTGATTACTATGACTTAGCTACTGTAGAATATGTAAATTTACGAGTATATGATTAAATTCTAAATCCGTGAAAAATAATTTTGTTCGTTTATTTCATACTGAATCAAATTTTTATGTTTAGCGAAATGATTTCCGCCCGATAAATGGGACTTTACAGTATTGTTATTTTTTACGGTACTGTGTCGTTGCTAAGCAATATTTTAATAAGATTTAATCCACAATATCGTTTTCTGCATTCATTTTTGAAAAATGTTAGAGATATGTCAACAAAACAGGACGACCCAATTGTTTATAAGAAAGAAAATAAGAATGAAAGCAAACCTTCATCCAAAAATTCAACACTGGTATGAAATAGACCGTTGTATGTCATACGTCCGTTAATGATTTTCCTGGTACTTGTTTCGAAATTCCATACTCGACTTTTTCATCACCCCGTCCGGAAACATCTTATTCATACCGTAAAACTCATTTACCGGACTTATAACGAATAACTAGTTGAAAATGCCAATAAGAAAAATAAATTTCTGGTCTAGTGACGTAAATTAGTATTGTAAAATTATTCTAAAAATTTGACGTCTCACTATTACACTTAGTAACTCTCATATTATTTTAAAATCGAATCAAATATTGGATCGGGTATGGGCAATCGTTAAATTATCTGAACAAAGATTCTTATTTCTTAGGAGTTTTCAAAACAATTTTTCCATTAATGCAGTTTCAATAACAAGTTTTTCATTAAATTTATGCAGTTTCCAGTGAAGCACAAATTACAATACCTACTTCGTTTCTTATAAAATTGTTTTTATCATGCACTTTTCAAAACAAATAGAAAAATCCATTAACAACAACCTCTACTGACTAATAAATTTTTTGTTAATGCGCAAGTATTGTCATTGTCAGGTAAATATCCCAGTTCTCCGCGATTAGAACCACACCGGAAATGTATGTCAATTGACACTTTGAGTTATGGTTACACTTGACTTCAGGTACATTTTGTGACTTACCTGTCTGTCTTCACTCGTCAGGAATGCAACCTTTCAGGGATGAATGAAACACTGAAACTGCTCGGTGGCGCCGGCTTCAATGACGCTGTATTTGCACAGTTTATCAGATAGCGGGTGTTGTCGTCACACTTTTTGTCGATGAAAGTTTATGGTAGATGAGCTGTTTTCTTTTTGTTTGTCTATGAGTACCTGTAACAGAAAACGGCAAATATTTGGTCAGACAATTGCAAGGTTTGCTGCTTTTGAATGATGAAGAGGTAGACTTCAGAATTAGTCACCAGTTTCACAATTTCAGTAGTTTTTTACTTATACAAAATATGTGCGTATCCTTTAAGATTATTTGAAGATAGCAGCATTTTAATATGATCTGTAAACGGGTAATGTTGTAAATCTCATGGTTTTGAGCATCTTATAGATTCAAATAGCTCCGAGGTAACGTGTCGGACTGTGGATCGTGAGATCCTCAGTTCGAATCCCACTACCGACAGTTACAAATTTAAATTTACCCCTGTGGTTCCTCCTCCACTAACATCCTTGGGGGCTATGATTTGACGGCTGGTAACCGCACTTCATACGAAAAAATATATCACTTACCGAGATCTGCGTAAGCAGAGTGCCACACCCGTAATGGGTAAAAGGCGTGATGATATATTTATTTTATTTATTTTATTTTATAGATTCTTAATTATTATAATAACTGTAGTAATATTTGCTATAATTCAACTTAAAATTTAGCAATATATGAATATCGGTTGTAGTATTGAAATGTGGAATATAGGGATTCGAATGTTTTTTTTTTTTATATTACTGTAAATTTTTACCTATTGACTCAGCAAAGGTTGTTCAGAATTTAAAAATGCATGCAATAATGCCCATTTGGTTACCTAAATTTTGGTATTTTACGATATATCAATTAAATTAAAATCAATATTTATAAGGAAAATTGTAAATATTTGAAATTTCATGACAGTTTTAGGGATATACCTATTTAACAGAAAGAAATGGGAAGAAATGAATCTCAAATTCGGCATTATATCACTAAAATTTTGTACAAAATTTCTACAGAAAATAATACAAAACTGTAATAATCTAAATCTGTTTTTAGAAATGTAAAATATTTTTCGTTTTTATTTACTGTTCCATGGCCGTATTACAATTTTTCTAATGAATATTAATTTTAATTTGATTGATATATCGTGAAATACTAACACTAAAGAAAACAAATGAGTAACGAATAACACTTTCATTTTTTTAAATAGCAATGTACCCTTTCATTAGGCTCATTTGATAAAGATTTTTTCTCTTTTCGGTGATATAAAATCTTATTATCCTTATAGCAAAAAATCAAATGACCCTAATGAAAGGGTACTTTGATATTTAAAAAAATTAAAGTGTTATTCGCTACTTGTTTGTTTTCTGAAATACAAAAAATTGAATGCTGTCTTATCATAGAAAATAAAATGTTAAACAACTTTTATATACAATTCTTTTTTATAATGTCGATATTTACCGAGATATATACTATATTCCATACATAGTGGGCACTCTGTATTTTAAAATTCTGAACAACTTTTGTATTTACACTTTTGCTGTAAAGTGCATAGGTACATATTTACAGCAACATAAAAAAATAGCATTGAAATCCTTATATTCCACATTTCGGTTTTATACCTAGTACATACAAAATTGCACATTAAACGAATTTAATTTGAATGTTGTTCCTATATATTATTCATATATTTATTCATTTTATCGTTTATGACTTTAACTTCAATGCACTGATGAAGAGATAATAGATCTCAAAACGTTTACAAATGAGAAGTTGAGTTTTAATTCTCCATGACACCCAACATCCAATTTTCGGCTATTTTTTATAATCATTTTCTGTATAAAGTATTATATACTATTACTTTTGTTTTTGTACAGATTTTTTTCCCTATAAAACTGCGTTTCATTGCATAAAAGATTCTTGCCGTTTTGTTTATTCTTTCATTTATGTCAACGTCCTGTTTACCATTATTTTCTATTATCATTTCAAAAGACTGAAATGTATTAACTTGTTCTATTTTTTTCATTATTAATAATCAGGTTTTCAGTGTAATTTTGATAACTTATTTTTGTATTTGCTTATATCATGTGTGGTTTTTATTGTTTTGACGAATTTAATTTGATGTTGTTACTCAAGATAACCACAGATGTTTTATATATAAATAAAATTTTGCAGGATGGCGCTTAAGTTTTCATGAAATATATAGAGATTCTTTGAAAACATGTGATAATTATAATTTTTTGATAATCTAATTCGTACATACATTGCCTCATGTTACTTTGAAATGTATTATCACACTGATAAAGTCACACAAGGAACATATAATTAAACTCAGACCTCAGACTAATTCTTTGTTTAGAAATACCATAACCTGTCTACAGATGTTCATTATTAGTGTTTTACATGTTGACTGACTGCAGCCTTTAGAAGCATCGTTTATATCAATCTCTTGTTATATTACCACTGAAAATAGTACAAATGAAAGATGCAGATAAATAGAATATAATGTATTGTTCATTACCCATTAAGAGCAATTTTGGTAGAATACAAGAAGCACCAAGAGTTACCACTCATTGTTTAAAAAATGGCACTGTCGTTGTCATGGTAACCAGACCCGACAGATGGCTGTTGCATCACAAAACAAAATTCACCAATCAAGTGAAAATTCTGAGGTCTCTTGGAAGAATGGTTAGGTTGGCAACTATGATTGGTGATTGATTGTTTTTGTGTTTTGTTTGAATATTTAAACTAAAGAATGGCACTGTCGTTGTCATCAAGTGAAAACTTCTGAGGTCTCTTGGAAGAATGGTTAGGTTGGCAACAATGATTCGTGATTGATTGTTTTTTGTGTTTTGTTTGAATATTTAATGTCAAACCAATCCGTGATAACCATATGTCTAAAATATCTTGCAAACATTCCATACAAACCACAGGATACATTTATCAATATTGTTACTTGAAAATCTATATGAATTTCATTTATGATGACTCGTTACTGTAAATGTCAATGCCTTATCATAAATTCATGTCAAAATTCTGCCACAAATGCGCAGAAAATATTTCTCATACAAATATTCCTAAGAGTATATTTATAACATAATCATCAATAATTCCTAAGAAACTAAAATACTCTTCAAGTACAAACGGTCGCCGATGGGAAGCATCCAGCATTCAGCATACACGTTCATTTATTCTCAACTGTTCGCGGTATTCTAATAAAACTCGAGGATCGAGATGGTCCTGTTTTTTATGCGTTATAAGTGGCTTTTAGATCGCTTGAAGTATTACGCCATGTTGGACAGGACTCTCGACTATGTTCAGGGATACAGAGAGGCTGGTTTCGAGTGGATCGCTGCAGTTTTGCTGTCACTGCAATGGGGGACACTGAACAGGCGCGTGTGTTAACATGTTGCCGACACTGCAAGGGTCAAGGGTTAATGTTTGCGGCCACCGACAGAGGAGGAGAAGATTGTAAGAGTGCTAGAAGATATGGGGAAGTTTAGATGGGTTTTTGTCAACAATTGAGTACCTCTTTTTCCATAAAGAACTATACCTAGATTTAATGTGATATTTAGTAACAGCAACTATATTCACAAAAATTTACAACTTATATTAATAACTGTATCATATTATTATTATTATTATCAATTCACCCTAAAACATTTTATTCCGTATTATTTTCGAAAAACACTGATTTCTATATAACACTAGATTGGACATAGACCATATTCTGCCATCTGAGACCGTTCCCAATTAAACGGGTGAAATTGAAGTTTTGTGACACTTTTGAGCGGAAAATTCAAATCACTCTAATGAAACATTTATAGTGCGCAATCTGAAAGCTCTGCTTTTGCTCTCTCTATAACGCTCTCGCCACCACCACACTATAGGTTTTACCCATCATCTAACATTTTTAAATATTGAAGTGTCACAAAACCTCAATTTTGACCATCATGGCGCTGTTCAATTGGGAACGCACCACAGCAGCTTCTGCCCAAACTAGTGTTATATAGAAATCAGTGTCCAAAATTGATTATTAATCTTAATTTTTACATAAGGATGCTGCATTTTTATACTATTGTATTTTTCTGCTTCTAATCTTTATTTGAAAGTTTTGCCATTGGATAGTGTAATAGTATATTGCAATACGAGTGAAGAAACTAAGAATTTCGCTCACGCATGTGTCAGTTTTGAACACGAGGCAAGTGGGCAAAGACACGTAAGTGAGCAAATTCGTTTCTTCAGGAGTGTTGTATAGCGTTTTGTTCAATCCTGCTATTGTAAATACGCGCTCCCATCCTTGTGGTCCACATACTCAATGTTAGGTTAGGTTCAATTTGGTAATGACAGGTGAGTGGGTGGAAGTAGTGAGCGAAAGAACTTTTGCCCTTCACCTGTCATTACTCATCCCTTTGCCATAGGAATGAGTTGAGTGGACAAAACAGAATGTTTCGAGCTCTGTATCCAAGTAACAAACAACAAGTTTCAATAGCAGGATTGAACAAATAAATAGTGAGGGAAGTATTGCATTTTGACAGTGAGTTTTCAAAAGATAAGTATAGTTTAATTAGAGGATAAAAGTTCACGTTAAAATTACTAGCAATAAGAGTCTGTTTCCAGATACCCAGTCAAATGTTTGCTTTAAAAATTCCAGGAAAAAAAATCTTTAGCATGGCTGGATTAAAATAATTGGATCACTGCAGTAAAGTATAATCTTCGATTAAGAGGAATCTCGAGCTAGCCACTCCTAAGTCTTAATTGGGCCAAATGATATGATTCTGGGCTCGTATATTGCTTTGAAACGTTTTTGTATAAATAATTTTTAGTACGTAAGTTTCAGGTAAGGTGTCCTTTATATAGAACTATGGGTTATATAGTTATATACATCAACGACTGTACCAGATAAAATGCAACATAGGGTATCAATGTTAAATGAACTTATCATAATTTATTTGTAATTTCCTTATTACAGTCGTCACTTTCAAATGCTGTAAATATTCTCGAAATTGTGGAAGAATTTGGTTAAGGACATTCAGGAAATAAATTAGCCAACCTGTCCCCCAAATATCTCAACCTATAACCAGAATGGTACCAAGTATCCATTCAAATTTCTTTTTTATTAGTAAACATCTTTAAAGTATGATATGTTCATCCAATATTGCATTTAATCTGGAACAGTTTTACAACGTATAATTGGTATCTAAATTAACAATACATTAATAACAGAAACACTCTAAAAAGTAAATATTGCATATTAGCTGAAACTCACAGTATACTCGTATAATTAATATACGATTTTGTATAGGCATACGTAATGAATACATTTTGTTTTATATCTTAAGTGGTTCAATGTTTAAACTTAAAGTAAAGCTGCTAAACTGGTGATAAAAGAAATAGCAATTGATAATGGTAATAGGAAGCTAATAAGACATCAAAGTGTATATTATTATAAACGAGTTCAAAGGTTGTAGCATTATGATAAAACTATTAACGTAAGTATATGATATCTCAGCACATAGAAATAATTTTATTCTGTATAAATTATTCTGAATCATCATCATCTTGTTGATTTCTTTACCTTATGTTGTTTTCGTAGGATTATTTAATATTAGAGTCATGGAAAAAAAAATAAAATTATACCCTACTTAATTTACAAATAAACAGGCATACATAACCTATCTAACTACTACTTAGAAGGAGAAGATAATTAGACAAGTTTTTGTAATTATATTTAAATAGCTACTATAAATATTTTATTACATTATAAACATAGTATTTATATAAAGGTAGTATACTATAAGTATAAAAACAACGTTCATTCATAAAGAATAAATAAATATTTAGAAATAAACAAGATTAGAAAATAGGTTTACGATCAAAATAATAAATGTCTTCTAATATATCTGCTTACTTCTCTTTTATTCATTGTATGTAGCCATTAGCTATTTTTTTTTTAATAGTGAATAAGTACCTACATTAACATTGTTTACTTTAAACATATAAGCAGTCCAAAATAATTTGTAAAATTTGTAGAGGAAATATTGTCTATTATTAGTTCTCTCTTAATCAGGTAAATATTTACAAATTTCCTCTAAACAACCGAATTTAAACCACATTAACAATACGATAACGATAACAAATATTATCATAATTTCTTAGGAAAACGATATTTTTATTAATGGTGCAACTGTTAGTCATACATATAATTTTATCTATATCACGCGTTCTTATCAATAAATGTAGTGAATAATAGCTCAAATATGTGCATTATCCAACATTCCTCAAATTTTACATTGTTTGTTTAACAATAATGTACCTACGCTTAAATAATATCTCCTTCATAATAGAATTTCTAATATCTTTTATATCGCTTTATGCAGTACTGGGTACAGATTTGCACCATAATATACCGAATGCGATTTTTATCTCCCGCCTACCTCTAAGTAAGGAAGGTATTGTTTTTGGTAAAAAAATTGGGTCGTGAGTTTTCAATGAATAAGCATGTTTTAGGGTCCATACTATACGATTTTACTATTTTCGCATAACTCAAATACTATAATACCAAAAAAAAAAAAACAATTTTGTGAATTATTGCTTATTATATTTAAATGAAGGGCTGATTAGATTTTGGATAAAATTGTTCAACCGGAAGTAGCAGTTTACTTGAAGCCTTTAACAGTTTTTCGTGAAAAACACGGTTAAATTTCCTTTTTCAACAATTTATGTTATTTTGAAAGTTGAAGAATATTTCATTTTACATGTGTTTTGATTACATTAATTTTATTAATTTTCATTAGATTTAGAGATAATAAAATATAAAGAAATTAGATTTCACAAATCTTGCATTCCATGTACACCATGGAAACATTTAAAAATTCTCAATTTTTTACGAAATGTGACACATGTCATTGTGATTGTGAAGCTGTTTTCTTAGTGAAATATATGTCAAAAAATTAAATAAATATACGAAAGAAAATTAAAATTCTCAAATATAAATATAAAATAAACAAATAAGAAGGTATGTTTCTGTATCATCAAATACTATTTTGTACCGTTTAAGAGTAGTATTGGGCGGGAGGTTATGTGCTAGCCACATCAGATTTATTTATTATAAAGGAAAAGCTATTATAAAATTTTAATTTTCCTGTAGTTTTTTACTCGTAATTAGTGCATACAGATTTAGATTTTTAAACCAACCAATCAGTTTACAGGCTAACAAATGACTTTAGAGAAAAAGTAAAAGGCTTGTACAGCAAGGAAAGGGACATAATTGTACCGTTGGTGAAATAAAATTATTAAGGGATGTAGAATGAATAGCCCGAAGTATTCCCTTTTCAACGATATAACATGTTCCTATACTTAAAATTAAAATTAAGTTTAAAGTTAAAAGAAACATTAACATTTTAAAAATGGAAAATATAACTTCATGTAGACCGTTGCACAATTTTATTTTACCAACCGTACAATTGTGTTCCCTTCGATGCTGTATAAACCTGTATAATTATTTTGTCTTAAGTTATAAGTGAGCCAGCCAAACTGATTGGTTGCTTTAAAAAACTCACCCTATATACAAAAAAAAACATTGTGGAATAAGATATGGCGATGACATATTTCAGCTTTAGATCTTGGAGTAGAGAACTAGATATAAGGAACTGGGAACGCTTAAGATTGAGAGAGAATTTAGTAAGAATATGCTACTTCGCAAACTTTAGAATTCATTCACCTGTGTCCAATTTTTATTTGGCATTTTAAATCCCATTTTTAAAAATAGTTTTAAATATTCTTACAAATTTTAAACATTTTTTATTGTTGCGTGTAAAACATGCTACATCCGCATTGCCATCTGCAATTCTCTATGGAAAAATAAAGTATAGAATTGTAAACACCATCAAACAAATAACAATTGCACATAAATGAAACGGGAAACGTTTAAATCTGTTATACAATGTCGATAAATGTAAAGTGTTGGTGTTTTAGAAATATGATTTAGTGACTGATTATAATGTTTCAGTGAATGGGGTGAGATTGGAACAAGTTAATGTGTATGTATATTAGGATCAAATGTTTTAAGGGATGGACGTATTGACCGGCTGATTGAAAGGCGAAAGAATTTCCTACGTAGAATAGAACAATATTATTTTATAAAAAAAAAAACAAATTTTTACGTTTTGAAAAAGTTTCTATATTCAATATGATTTATAACAATTAACAATGAAAGGAAGGAAAAAGAAAACAGTTCGAAAACGAAAGTAACAGTATAGAAGCAACAATGTTGGACAGAATAAAAAGCGATGCGAAAGACAACTACAACTAGCATGATGGGGCTAGAATAAATCAAGACCGGTTCTGCAAAAATGGATAACAAACGTAAACGAAAATAGGGATAGTGGAAGACCAAAACACATTTGGGATACCATCACCAACAAGACTCTGAAGAAGAGGAACTTTACACTGCAGGAATCACGAAGGATGACGATAAATAAGAAACAATGGGCGTTTGTGCTCGATTAAGAGATTTTTTTTAGCTTTTTACACCCTACACCTTACGGTAGAAGGATTCTTGACTATATTATACGCCTTTTTTCACGTATCACTCTACAAGTCTATATCCTACTAAGAGGGGTAGCACATTCAACCAGCAATCAATCTGTTCCAAACACTCCTTTCATAGTACATTCTCGACTCGTTCACTTTCATAAAAGTACATCTATTCTATTCGCGAAATCATTCTTTCAGGCAACAAACCATTTATCATATCATCATAAGCAATTGATCACCCTCAATTTTGCCCAACTTTATCATTCTTTCATTCACCATCCGCTCGATTAGTCCAATACATCTCAACTTTTGCAGTTCCACTCTTCAAAAAACATTCTTCTCAATCTTACATGCATCATACTCCAAACCCTATTCACACATTTATTATTTAAAATCCGACATAACTTCTATTACATTCTTTCATTAAACATGAAAATGATAGACAAAGTCATTCGTTTTCTTTCTAAAATAATAATCTATAAAACCTAACCTAATTTTCTTCAAATATCAATTTCCATTCACAAATCCTTAGATCTTATCCAATCTCAATTCAACTCAAGCTGATAAGCTCCTCTCCGCGCAACTTGTCATTATTTCCGGCGTCTACGAAAGCCATTTTCGTAACACTACGATCTTGTGATAAGCTTCTATCAGTAGTTAATTAATCGGTGCCTTGACCAATGCCGGTGTGCAGTGTATTACGCTCAGTGAGTGCTGCTGCTTCTGCTGCTGTTGATTCTAGGTTCCGGAGCTGCTGCAATGGAACAGTGGCGCCTCTACGTCGCTTGCTCAAGTGCTTGAAAGTTTAACATCACGTGATGTCGTTAATTAGTGGATATTGGGCTTCTGTCTTTGGTGCAGTGACCTGATGTGGCGCTTGCTCGCGAAATAAGATGCCTCTTCCAGGAATTGGGACCTGTAATTTATCCTTCTATCACCATTTCTTTTTTCATTGAAATAAAAGGAATAATTAACTTAAGTTTAGGATTCCGGAGTTGAAGTGGTTTCGTTCTAAACTAGGTATGATTAATACTTAGAAACCACTGAAATATAGTAATACTGGAACGCTAATTTGAAGGCTTTTGGGTAAGCGAAACACGAGCCTGAGACAGATATACAAGTATGTTGTAAAGCCACCTTTGTTCTTCTTTATTCTTCTCTTATTTGTATAGAGCAGTTTCTATGTAAAAATATTGTACAACAAAGAAACAGATGGCCCAACAACTAGCTGTCTCTCTCGACTAGCATTTTGAACGTCAGTTAGCGTTCCCTAGTGTTTCCAACTTATTAAAAAATAGTTATTAACTTTGAATAGTAGACTATTATATCTTTTGTATCTTATTCATAATAATAATTCAAAATCATAACTAGAAAGTTTAAGCCGGTAAGGGGAATAATTTTTCATGTTTTTTTGTAAACCTTGAATGAAATCCTTTTGCAATTATATTCAAATTTATTTGTACAACTTAAAATACAAGGCTGCCAAATTTAAATGTGCGTGTACTATGTTCTAAGTCACACTGATTTATTTACTTGCACGACATGAAGTATGTTAAAATTATTTGTTCCTGATTTGAACATTTAGAAAACTACAAATTGCGAGAGATATTTTATCTTTGCTAATCAAATAATATATGATAATTACTATTCTGCCAATTTGTTCGTGGGCCCCGCATAATTTCTTGCAGGAAGGTAACAACCATCAGAAGACTACTGAGAGAACAGTTTCTTCCCAGTTCATAATTACACCAACTATGCTAGTTATTTTCGTTAATAATTAAAAAAGAAATACAAATTCACCCTTGTATGTTTCTTAATTATTCACAGATTTAACGTTGCTGATTTGTTGATACGTTGACAGTAAATTTTTTGTTACTCGCGCCATGTACTGAGTATAAGCTCGAATTTTAGTTGCAAAACTTACTTGGTTCTACTACAAATTGTTACACATTGAGTTTACATTTTTAGTATTAAACTATCTTGGTACACCCTTCCTTCTTCTAGCAGTTCTAGCTGTATAATCTGATACCTAACTATCTTATTTTAGTCTATATAAATTGAAAGATGACTGCAAATCGTTCAGTTCTAGTATTAGAGTGTCTTTTAGTAAGTTGAACAGGAAGAGTGTATGTGATTTATTTTATTCTCTGATGATAGATTGCTGCAACAATTTTTACTTGTATATCTTATAATTACATATAAGTTATTAATTATTACCCTGATGAAGACTGATTTACAGTCGAAACGTTGATGTATAATTAATTTTAATATATTGACTGCATCTCCAAGTAGTTGATTTATTTTTAGTATAAAGGCTTTGGGCTTACCTTCCCTATGGGGTGGATCAATCTGCATATTTTTTTCCTTCAAATCCTTGTAGTTATGTTCTCCACGTGTACATATCTTTTGTTTTACTTTGACAGTTTTTAATTCCTGCTGCTTTTAAATATTCTACTATCTTTAGTCATATTGATCATGGTCTGCCTCTTCTTCTTCCTCCTTGTTTTCATTCTACTATTGATTTAATTGTATCTTATCTGACTCTCTGTTACTTAAACTTTTTCATTATATCTTCTTCCAACCCTTGTTCTATTTCATAGTTCATTCTTATTCTGTATTCGTTTTCTTATAACTTTATTGGTTTTTATATTGTTCTTATTATCTTTTGTTTTACTTTGCCAGTTTTTAATTCCTGCTACTTTTAAATCTTCTATTGCCTTTAGTCATATTGATCTGGGTCTGCCTCTTCTTCTTCCTCCTTGTTTCCATTCTACTACAGATTTAATTGCATCCTATCTGACTCTCTGTTACTTAAACTTTTTTATTATATCTTCTTCCAACCCTTGTTCTATTTCATAGTTCATCCTTATTCTGTATTCGTTCTCTTATATCTTTATTGGTTTTTATATAGTTCAGCGTGCATTACACGATGAAGTTTTTCTTTTCAATTGACTTTAAAAAGTTTTCTCTCTCGCACAATGACATAAGTGTAAGAAAGATAGATGAATCGAAAAACAGAATATGTGGCACTGTTTCTTAAAATTTCCTAAAACATTAGGTTGTACACTTACACATTGCTGCTTTACCGCATTACCATATATCCGCTTGTTTTGCAGAAGACGAATTAGCTATCAAATGTCATTTTAAAATTACTTGAAAAGAAAAACTCCATCGTATATTGAACGCTTTATAATCTATTTAATATTTTGTTTGTGTGGAAAGCTCTATTTGTTCTCATTATCTTTTTTTTTTATTTCTGCTTCTCTTTCTTCTGTGTTTGATAGCATAATGCCTGAATATTTAAATTTTTCAAGTTCTTGACATGGACATAAACAATATTTAAAGGCAAAATATGATTGAAGTCGCTTGGATTGCCTAGATCTGTGTGATACTCTTGTTACTGAAGCAAATCCAAAGGAAATAGTTTCATAAATGCATTTGCAATTATGCTAAACAATCAAACTGAAGCAAGCTTATTAGAATCCTGATTCCAATTCATTTCATCGTTAAACACTTGACATTCAAGAATACTATCACACCACTTTGTCAAATCCACAAGTCAGTTATCTAACCATCATACATCAACTTCTGTTCATCCATCCGATATCTCCTTCTCCATACCAGTCCACCGTCTGTCGAAGTGTCGAAGTGTCCAGCGATGATCGATATTATAATTCCGTTGATAATCCCAGCCACTGTTTCACCTTGCGGCCAGTGCTTGGACACAGTGGACATTAGGACATTCTCCTTCCTCTATCTCCGGCACGGCGCGGCATGCGGGGGGCGGCTGGAGCCGGCCGTAGAAAGGGTTTCTGTGTAGTGTCTCGCCTGGCCCGTCAGCGCTGCTTTGCGTCGCCGCCGCTGGGAGTCTGTCTCTCTCGGGCTGCGATGGAGCAGCGAGAAGATGTAAGAACACGCGGACATGTGTGAGATGTGTAGGTGTAGGTGTATCGATGATCTGGACGGTGTTGTGGATGTACGATGAAAGCGTGGGGAATGATTGGGTGTGGGAGATATTGAAGATGGGAAAGACATTTCTTCGTCTTTTGTAAGGAAATATGCACAGGACAACATGGGCAACTGTCCAGGGCGGTGAACAATAATATTGAACATGAAAATATAAATTAAAAAGCTCGGGTGAATTTTCAAGCGGTTCAAACTTATTTTTCTTAACATTTTTTTTTTTACTATGATTATTAAGCGGTCTCAACTGCTGATATTATATGCCACATCGGAGCCTCGTTTTCGGTGGTGTGTCAACGGCACGTAGTATTCGCTGGTTTGGGTTTTCGCAAAGCGGTCACCCATCGAACTACTGACCGCGGGCAGCATTGCTTAACTTGTGTTATTTATTTGTTATTATAAAACAGATAAAAACTATCAATTTTTGAAACGCTATCAATCTATGATACTGACCATCATATTCGAATAAATACTTATTTAAATATCCACAAAATTTTTAAGATATTAATATCTTTAATAGTTAACAATAATTGTCTTTATTTACTAGTACGTACTATCAATTATTTGTAGAACAAAAATATATAATAACATTAAAATATACTTTTAGTAGTCTACTAACTACATTTAATACCACCAAAACTAACAAATCTAATCGATGTTTCGGTTGCTTCAACTATTTAACCCTTTTGCTCCGGATTTTTTTTTGTGTATTTAACATGAAAATGATTTCTTTTAGTTAAGGGGCGAATAGAATAGCAAAATATATTTTTTAATTTGTTCATGAATAAATTAACGGATACATATTGCCTATTAATGTTTTTTGTTGGGACAAATATGTCCCAATACTAATGGATTTATAAACTATTAATTTTATAAAAATAATTTCCAAAGATTCAAAACAATATACATATTATTGTATTATGTATGATACGGGATAGTGGTAAATTACACATTTTGCAGGTAAGTTTCGAACGTTTTTCTTTTGTCTTCTATGTACACAGCACAACGTCGCTTGCACATACTTTCTACTGAGACGTAATAAAATAATAATAATAATAAAATAATAATGGGACATTAAGCCCGTGGTACAAAAGATCAATATGCTCACTGATAGCACATGTGTCAAATATTAAGTTTTGTCAACATTTAAAAAGTTAGTCAGATACATAAACTACTAAATTGGTTCGTCCCAATGTTTTTCTTATGGCACAAAATTCAATCAGAAATTTTTGAACAGCATCGAAAGGGTTCACCCAGGTATTTTAGTTGTATTTTCAATGAATTATATCTTACATTTTGTACATACTTTTTTGAATCGTTTGTTTATTTTTTTGATATAACATTGTATTTTCCAATTTGTTGGAGTCGCTGCATAGGGTTTCTTTAAGAGTATTTGGTTTGTTCAATTGGCTTCGATCGTTGACAAATTTTGCACAGTCGACTGTATGCAGTTAGGTGTTTACAAATTGGTGGGTTTTCACTGTCCAAGATATATTTGTGTGTCCAATCCTTACTCGTGTGATGACTACTTGTTTTCTTCAGCCTTCTGGGATCAACCATTTAGAAGTAGTTATAACTATTTAAACTCATTATTTCGAATGTAAGATGAAACTGGAGACAGTCTCCTTTTGCTTTCTACCCCGCAATATTTTGTATCTCAAATGTGAATTGGTTCAAAGCTCTTTAATCACGAAAGTCATATCGGATAGAGGTGTTCAGTATCGCTCCCGAGAATATCTTAAGTACTCAAGTTATTGACATCTTATGGTGTATTATCCACAGTCACAGTACACTTATTTTATTTTTGCTAATTGTTCAATATATTTCAAACATAAAAAAATCTCGAAAGGTGAGTTATATTGTCGCTTCTCATAGAACACACCACCTATATCTACAACTTTTTGGTACTTTTTAAAATATTTGAAATGAAGACAACATTTTAAATATATTTCTTATCGAACACGGCTACTCTTTTTAGACAAGACGTTAAACATATTGGCTGTGTTTTTTACAGACAGCACTCGTTCTCGTTCGCAAATAACAATTACATATTTTTGTTTAATACTGTTGATCTTCAAAAGAAACCTTGGTCGTCTTGACGAATGACTAACCTAAAACTCAGAATGCATCCAATACCAAACCCCAATTAAACATTTCCATCTATTCAAATCCCAAATTATCTAAAAACAATAAAACCAAAACCTTACAGCGTTTTTCAATATAACTGGGGGCCGGCGAAGAAATGAAGCAATAAACGTCAACATGTAAGAATGAAGAACTCGCGCCGCCACCGCCGCCGCCGCCGCCCGGCCGGGCCGGCGCCTCCGTGCATTAGTGTAATGGCGTGTCCCGCTTGATACGGTTTTGGTTGTTTTACGTTTTTTACACGACGAGTCCGAGAGTGCATTAACGGGCAGCGGGATGGACGCACCATGGGGGTGGCGATGCTTTGACTCATGGGTCAGGGTTCGATTGTGGTTTGATGCTTGATAGCTTCATGGTTTTGTGGGAGATAAGTCGGATTGGATATTGTACTTATTCACTCAATGGTTTGTGGGCGGTACTTTATGAAGAATGGAATGAGAATGTTACTATAATAGGTTGTTTATTATTTAATGGACAGTACAGGGAACCTATAGCTTGTAGCTGAATACAATCTACTTGAATACAATTATATTTTTGTTAAGCAATTTACATATTTTTACTTTCCTATACGATACGAAGTATAGCAAATCGGAAATACATATTTTGAGGTTTTCAGAATCCGTTTTGACCATTTTCAATGATGCCTATGTGGATGGAATTTCATAATTGTAAGTTTCATGACAAAATAAAGAAATAAATTGATTTATATCATAATTGTAAAACCGGAAGTGGAAATTTACTTGATGCACAAAACAATGAATTCAATTTAATTCGAAAATGGAATCAACTGCGAAAAATAGTTTCAAATACAAAATGATTGTAAGAATATTCGGAATATGAAATGTTAATTGCAATTTTCTATTTACGATTTTGAGAAAAATTAAATTATATGTTTAATACATTTTGAAAAATGACAAGAAATATTGATTCAACCCTTCGAGTTTAATATCAAATTAAAGGTTTTGTTAAATAAAAACGATTGCCAAATGTATTGTTTAATCCTACAGAGTTTGGTGTCAAATTGAAGGATTCGAGGATTCACAGAATATCAAAAATTACTTTATCTACGACGGTTGTTAAAAGTGATCTGTTTAACGATTTGTACCAATAATATAACTCTGCCTGTCAAAATATCATTCTACATTTTTTATTATTTACTAATATACTAAGAAGATCGTAGATAAAATTTTGTGTGATATACGTGTTAAAAGTGATTTATTTCGTCTTGTTTCACAAATTTCCCCACTTACTCATAAAATGTCACTTTTAACACTTATATCATAAATAACTATCAAACCATCATCTATTTATAAAATAATTATTAAAAGTCTTTCGATTTTGATATCAAATTGAAGCTTTCTGAAATAGGAAAATTATTAGATCATTTACTCATTTTTAGGCTTGGCACCTTGCTTACAGTAAATCACGGTATATACGAGTAATAAAAATAAATCTCCAGTATTTTCCCTTCATTTTTTAATAATTATAATTGCTGTGACAATAATCATACTCGTATATCTGAAACATCTAATAAGTCCTGTGTTAATCAAATCAGATTTCTGGTGTAACAGTCTGCTTTCGTAGATCTCGATAAGAAACATATTTTATTTCCTCATCTTTTTTTCCAATATCCAGAATTATCCAATATTTCAACCATACTCTCCCTTTTCCTTACAATTATACAACACAAAATGTAGTAATAATAAGTAATTTACGAGTTCAAGAGCCATGTTTATTGCTTTAGACTTTCATAGATAGATATATCCATATATTTTTCATATTTAAACAATAAGTGTGAGCGATAGCATCCACGTGTAAAAGGTTTTGTAGCAGATTAGAAAGATCTCCACCGATACCTTCACCATAACAGAAAAAACGTTTTCGCAGCAATATGACACTGTTTCTAGGCGAGACGTGAGACACATTGGCTGTGTTTTTTTACAGACAGCACTCGCTCTCGTTCGAGGCACTCGACATGTGTAGATATCGGATATTAATGGTGACACTATTTCATGGTGGCTGTGTCTTATGACATCTGCCACCCTTCGAGTCATCTGCGAATGGGGGCGTAACGCCAAACTAATTGTTCGTTTGTTAAGGACAGATGCCTGCCGAAAAAACGGATGACTTTGCGGCTACCTGTGGGTTAGAGATAGGGGATAATAATGAGAAGTTTCATTACTTTCATAATAGTTTAATGTTATTTGTTAAAACTTATCCAAAGTTTATATGCGGTTTACATTTGATCTTATTATAAATCAAACCTAGAGAAAAACTCCCAAATAACAGGACAATTATAAAAGAAACAAACTAGTCGACAAAATAAACAAAAAATAGTCTACATTGTAATTACATACTAGAAGCTAGTATTTTTAATATAAATAAGAATGAAGCAAACATAATTATAATAAGAAATTACAACATTAATCTATAGCTGTTTGCTATCTGATATTTAAAAGATCTAAATGAGTCAGCAGAAGTATATTGTACAACGAGCATGGAATGGTACTCATTTCCTACGAGTATGAAATGGACATTCCATGCGAGTTGCACACTGTACTTTTTCTACGACCACGATATTATTTCAAAATTAATTAAATTTAAAAATAAATTTGTCCCGCTTTCACCATTCCAAAATTTGACAATTCTAAATAAGTATCCTAGCAATGGCACCTGCTCTTAAACTGACCTGTATTTAAATACTTACAAAACAAATTCATTTCGCACGATGCTTGCAATGTACCTCATATCCCTAGCAACAACAAACATACAATGAGCAAATTTTTCAGTGGTCGTAGAAAAAGATATCACATGCACATTGAGTATTGTTAAAAATGCTACTAAGTTGTCTTACGGGAAATTTTAATTTTTAGTTTGTTCTGAATATCTTACATTGACTAGTTCCCTCATAAGATTTAAGCCAATCAGAATTCTGATATTTTTGAATGTCGTCCAATCAACGTGGAATTACACGATAATTTTGCACTAGTGCAAATTATTGATAATTCGCACTAGTGCAAATTACCAATGTAATTCAGACTTGCTGTCAAATGAAGTTTTTAAATTTTGCTTTATTTTTTATAAAAGAAACAGAGTTTGCCTAAATTTTAATCGGGAAATAGTCCTTCGAATATCCCTCGTGCATGTAATTGTCCATAATTTGACATGCACTTGGGATATTATATATGAAAATTTTTTGGTTAAAAAATATCCAATCAAACCTTTGTATTTCTGATCACGTGTGCAAAAGTAACCAATCAGGTCACAATTACACTGATAATTATAACTTGTTGCTAAGTAACAGTGTTGACAGTCGGTTGACAGTTAATTCAATATTTAATTTGTATATTTCAATGTCATTTTTACGGCATGGGAATGAAAATATTAATAATTATCGCAAAAAATTTTCTCACCGAATATCCCTCGACCAGTGATAAATTTTCATAATTTTATAACTACCCCAAGAACGTTGCTAGAAGGTAACTGTGATAAAATTATTTCGTAATTATCAATTGCCTAGGGATATTATAGCTGAAAAGACATTTTGCATTTGTATGATACATGATGATATTGTACGTACATTAGTATTTGATATAAAGTATAAGAATCATAAATGAAGCTATTAATCAATTTATATAAATATAAACACGATTGAATTTTTCGTCTACATAAAACATTGAATTCCATTTAAAAAAAGCTTTAGTAGCTATAATCATAGTTGGAATACTGTCCGTAGATTTTATACTACATATATTTTAAAAATTTCTTTTGTACTGCCTCAAAAGCAGTACAATATTTGACATAAATAGGGTTCCATATTAGCAGACAGTATTGCAGCTTAGAGTAAATACTTCCTACCGTTCTTTTCAGGAAAATTCAATTTCATATTTCTACATTACTACATTCGATTTGAATTAAGAATTTCATTATCAAAAGTCCGATGTGTTACCACTGAGCTATTTACCCCAATAATTAATTGAATAACTTGAATTAGTTTAATTATAGTTATGAAGGAATTACAAAAGTATAGTTATTTGTTGTCTATGGCAATTAAACTGAAAATTTCATGTACCAAACTCAGACAAGTTACCACGGATTTATATATTTTTAGGGGTAGCGCCTTGGTTAAATTTTGTCAGATTTCAATGAAAGTCTGTCTAAAAAAATAGGCTCATAATTCCTACAACCATAATTAGAACAAGAGCATGTACTTCAAAGTTTCAGACACAGTAATATTATTAAAGTTGAGAGACACTTATAATAATGTCTTTATTTTAAATTCAAGTGCGCCTGTCGTAAATTAGTACACATTGTAGGCGCCAGCATTTTAGGACTCTTTTTAAGTGGTATTATACTGGATTCAGTATAATGCACATATCTAAATAAAGAATCCTTGGCAAATGCGTTATTCTCTAACATACTTGCATAGACGAAGAAAATGAATCTTTGCATGTATTTAATTCGATTTCAATATTAAATCAAAGTCGCGCCATTGACGTGATGTCTAATTGGTAAAGCATAAGTTGAAGTAGACTAGAACTAGAGCGTTAAAACTAACGTGTATTAGACGTTCGGTGATATAACCTATATGTTTCACAAGTATATTTTTATACAATTGATATCACGCAAAAATCTCTATATGGCATATTTCAAATTTTGGTATATGTGTTCAACAAACATTTTATGGTACCAAATTTTTGAGAAAAATGATGATGTGAAAGAGAATATTGGTTGATATGTATAGTTTGAAAAAGAAGAGAAAAAGTTTGTAGATATTTTAAAAATAAGTGCCTATGAAGAAAAGAACTTTTGAAAGCATTCCGTCCAAAAAGGATAAAGAAAAACTTTGAATCAAAAGACAATAATAAATGTTTGATTGCAAAATGTATATTTTATTCTATATCTCAAATTACGACGTTTGTTGACGAGTACGAAGGATATTTTACCACTTCAGTCCTTTGGAATACAGAAAGATAACAACAAGAATTACAGAACACAAACGGGCCATTCGTCTTAACCAATCAGAAAAGTCTGTTGTGGTTAGTCATGCCATTGAATTTTGCACAAAATGAATTCAATAAAATAATTTAATTTTATAAATCATAATTTGTTGTTATTTAGTTACTGTTTCTATTTACTTGTTTATGGTATGCACTTGTTTTCCTGACGAAGCATTACGTACATTAGAAAGGTATTTAAAAAAAAATATTATATAGAATTTAAACAATAGTTATTTATGTATCAAGGCACTGAAGTTTAACTTTTTACCACGAATATGGAATTTATTTGCCAAGACCCGCTGTATAGAGGAAAATAAATCATGTGAGTGATAAAAAGGAACTTCAGTGCCGAGGTACATATTAAGTTTTATTTGAAATCTAAAATTCGAAAAAACAGTAAAAAAATTACAGTTTAGGTTAAGTTTATACATTTGTCAGTTGTCAATTGAAACTGACAGTCAGTGTTGCCAACCTCGAGAAGTGAAGTTATCGTAAATAACACTCAAAATTATGTGTTTAGTCCTCAATTGCGTGATCGGAATTAATTAGTTAATTCTTCTTGCAAATTTTGTTTCATGTTACGTCCAAATTTACTATAGTACATCAATATATTTGCCAAAATTATCCTAATTGTACAATAATTATTTAACGGTTGCCAACACTGGGTTGCTCAAAATCGTCGTATAATGGGTTACTGTAGTGACGATTTCTGAGCTTTTAATGAAGATTTTTGAGCATTTTAGTGCCGATTTCAAATAAAGTATTTTATTTATGAACGGGAATGGTTAACGAAATAAAAAACACTTCACTTGGCATCATAAAAATGACAACAAATTCGTTTCTCTTGAAATCGGTAACACACTGAACTGATTATGTGTCGTTAATTTACCCTTTCATGTCGGTATTTCTGCCTTGGCGTGATTAAAATGATTCCGCCGAAGGAATTATTAATCAACCACTAACAATGTATCAATTACAATTAGGTAATTCTCAAACTCATAGAGTCTAGCTAATTTATCATCATATAAGGTAAAGCTACTCAGATAAAATCTTTGTTATGTAATAAAATAATAGAAACAGCATTGTATACTCCTACTACAGCACTTAATTCCTCCACTTCTTACACAAACAACAGCATTTCGCGGTTTTACGGCGCGCAAGTTACACATGATAATATCTAAACAGCCGCGCGCAACACCATTCAGACAAGATCTCGCTGACGCCGATTTTGCAAGCGTACATTCGTACGTACATAAATATCCCACTTATTAGACGTGAGATACGCGTTGATAACACCCTACATTACAACTTTACCCACATGTATACGATTAATGTTGCTCCTTCAACCAGAATATGTTGCTATGATTAAATTTAATAATCAGTTCCTACAAATTTTAATTGCGCCCGGCATTTTGTCAACAGTTTTGTAGTTGTAAATGTTGACATATTTTCCTTAATTTTTATTTTATTTTTATAAATAAATATTTTTACTTCCTTTTTATACTGTTTTATAATAAAATATTGCGTATCGTAATTGCTTTGTTACAAAAATCACACAAAAGTACTACGTCAGCTGCATAATTGTGGTGTGTGGTGAACCAAAGGGCACATCAAAGCGTTTTCAATGCTATTTTGAATTATTCAATTGTAGGCTTCCCTAATTATTTTACATCAAACAAGTAAAATAGTTTATTTTAACTCTACTTGGAACTGAAAAAATTATGGAAATATTTATTAGTAATTTTCTTAAAGTAATGCATGATAACAAAACAAATGTACCAATTGAAAGTTATTGGTTTTATCTCTGTCCCATTCCTTTGGTTTTATCTGTCATCTGCTATCATCAGTATTTGAATTCAGTTTTTATAAATGAAAATGTATAATTTGGAAGAAAAATTATGGTAAGATCACGGTAAGAGATAATTTTTTACGCGTAAAGTGCTTACCAGTCTTTGAGTCATGCCTCCCGGAGTTGAAACTACAGGGGTAAAGTTAAAAATGGCAACTGTCGGCTGCGGAATTTGAACTAAGGGTCTCATGGTCCAGTCAGATGTGATACCATAGAGTATGTGTGTATGAAATATAGAAATTTAATAAAAATGTAGTAAAATAAAGATAATTTTAATGATGTGGTTACCAACCGTCAGCCACCGCTCCCAAAAAATTCGATTCGAGGGGAAACTACCGGAATAAAGTTAAAATGGCAACTATCGACTGTAAGATTCGAACTGAGAATTTCATTGTTCCACAGTCTGATGCTTTACCATGGAGCTATAGTAACAGAATTAGAAAACGACTAGCGAAAAATATATATTGTAACACAATTGAGCAAATTTCTTCATTGCGAATCTTCTACAAGTATTACGATCGCCCTTTCTCACAAGAGTTACTACATTCTATTTTTTCTTCTTTTTCTTCGTCGATTATATCTTATGTTTTTCTTTAACTTCATGATGTCTTTGATGTCCCTCTCATCTAGTTAGCCTTTCCGAGGTCTTTAAAATTTTCTTGATAATATGTTTTGATTTTGGTCAAAGATTTTCGCTATTCTTTCTCCCATGTAAGTGAAATGTTAAAACTATCTGCGTTCCTCTGATTAAGTTAATCAAAAAAGTGTATGATAAAGGTAGCACACGTACTAAAAGACAGGAATAAAAAAAAAAAACAAATCACGATTATTAACTTAAGGTCAATTATATTATTATAACTAATTTGTGACTATAAACTTTTTATACAATAAGTTACATTGTTTATCTTCTTCTTCTTGTACTACTTCCGTAATAAACCACTGGATTGTGCATTCAAGCTACTCTCTTCAACTTTTTCTTGTTCTATTCTGAGATCATTTCCCATGTGGGGATGAATCTCTGACTATCCGAGATTATCTTCTTTTCTTCTTGATATACAGTTTTTTTTTTATTAAAATCATTTCTTCTTTATACACGATCCATTCATTTACATTTTGAATCTGGCATTGTCTTCTTATTTGTTCGCATGTTATATGGTCATTCATTATAATATACATATTTGTTTAAAAGAAATTCTAGTCTGTAAGGTTAATTAATGTAAATTTCATTGCGTAGACGATAAAATAAATTACCCTAACAATTATAACAACTTTATGTTTATTTTCAAATAATATTTGGGCAAACCTATAATAAGAGACTTCTAATAAAGGATCGAGTACCAGATTTCTTTAGGGTATTCGAAGCATGGTACACTAATTTAAAAACGAAGCTAATAATAAAAGAACACATTTCAATAGCAGGACAAACGTGGCATTTAGGTGTAAAAGTGATATGCCCACTATTTCTGATAATGAAATTACAAAAAGGCGAATACTAAATAAATTATTCTTTTTTGTACCGACGCGACGCATGACAAAATTTGATAACACAAGCAATGTGCTTCACTAACAAAATAGATAAATATTTACAACAACAATTATATTAAGTACAATAAAAAGGTGATATGTTACCATAAAACAACCAGCATATCAAGCTTGATAAAATTAACGACACTCTTAATAACGGAACTTTGTGTTAATTAGCTCCGTTCATAATGAATTTTTGATTCATTCAAAGCGTTTTAATCAATCGGACGCGATTTGATTACAACAAACAATCGCCGCTGCCGCCGTGATCGGCCATTGTTGGTGACGTCATCGCGTGAGAGAGCGGGTTAATAACTTGGTAGGCCACGCCCATCGGAGAGAATTCTCTCTTCTCTGTTGCTCTTATGTGCGTGAGTCCCTCTCCCCGCCTACCCTATATTAATGTTCTTTATCTGCAGTGAGGCCGCGGTTATAGAGACGCACTCCGCTGGCTCCGCGGGCAGTGGCGTGCCGGTGGAAGGGGCACGCGAGATGTATGACTGTAGATTAACCTTCCTACCGCCCGAACAAAGGAATGCAGTCCCGAGGTTGTTTCGTGGTCGTGTGTAATTTGGAAGCGACTGATTTGATTCTGATGCAAATTGGGGTTGTTTCTACAAAGGAAATTAGCTTCTACGCCCATGACGATTTTTTTTATACAATTGAGCTTTTTAGTAATGGAATGTTGATAGATATGAAACTACTTTTTATACATTTATAGTGCTGGTTTTAATTGTGTTACGTTAAAACTGTATTTTTATTCACACGTGGCATGCACATAAAATTATATTTTATGAATAATTTTTCCTGTCAAATTAACATTAATGTATAACGTTACAGGAAGTAGAGGATCAAAGATCGTAAAAATTAATGTATCAGATAACTGATAACAAGATACTAAAGCGCCTAAGCATTAGGAAACTATTTAATTTACCAGTAATTCAAAGAATTTGTCTTTTAGATTTTACTTGATAAATATTAAAGTAAGAGAAAAAACTCCCTTCTTCTGCTTGTCAACACAACAAAATATAAATAATACAGAGCATCGCGTTATATCCCACTCAGTGGTAGAACGAACCCTGAAACACAATCAACCAACAATCAATCTCCTCCTCGATCTCCTCCAAACATTAGCACTTTCGCCTCGTCCACATTCAAAGTGTGAAGCATTAATGCTCGTCTACTCTTCATACTCGAAATCCTTCATTCATGCAACAAACCATGAATCATACCTAACCACTTATTCCTCGCAATTGCACACCCTCAATCTTACCCGCATATATTAGTTCCACCAACCTTCCATTCAACATTCGTTCAAGATGGCCAAATCACTTAAAGTGGCTTACTCCCATTTTCTTAACAACATTCTTCTCAATCACTCACAGTACACCAACATATTCCGAACTAAATCACGTCTCATATACCCACACTACTCTCAAATGCCTAATTTCCACAGCAGTTATACGTCATTCATACTTCTTCATCCACACCCAACATTCAGAAACATACATCAATGTAGACACTAGCACACCATAATAAATACTCAATTAAGCATCTCTAGATACTTTAACGTTTCGAGAAAACATACCCAAAGCATCAAATACCTACTCTCTGCAGAAATCACCTTTCAATTTCCTAGTCTAAATAGTTCCATCACTCGAAAACATACTACTCAAATATATACAAATTATTTGAATTAACATTATCTTTATTGTACCACATTTGCATTTATTTCCTACTTTTTCAATATATATACATAGCTCCGTTCGAAAACCACATTCAACTGTCGCCACTTTTAACTTTACCCCTTTAGTTCTTCCTCCAGTGTGACTTATGTAACTACTGGTAACCATATTTTAAGCGTAAAAATGTATCTCGTACCGATACCGAAATGTGTGAAAGCAGATTGCTAAATCCAAAATGGGTAAATGACACAATGATATATTTCTTGTATATTTACTGCAATTCTTGTACAAAAGTCTAGTTAGTCAGCCGAATTAGGGAATAGATGCTTAAAATAAAACACGCTTACGTCACATGTAACCACATGTGCTACTAATACTAATGTTATCAGTTAACGAGTTAAAATATCGATGACTTTACCACATAAATTGCTAGCCAAACCATGATAACAACATGCCTTTGTATTTCAGTGAATTCTGTGCGAATCTTGTTTTTGACTTGTTACTCTATTTCGTTTATGCCGTTCTTTTAAAAGTTGCTTAGACAGAAGATTATGTGTTGAATATAACAAATTTTCCAATACATACCAAATCATTCGCAAAGTTTTGTCTGAATCAAGAATAGATATATGATTTATAAAGCCAATATTGCACACACTGTTCAAAAATTTAATAATTCGATCTAAGGTATATGGTACAGAAATTAACTTTTAGGAAAGAGGATTCTTTTCATGGTAACTTGCCTAAAAGGAATACCAAATGCAATGAAGAAATGAATTATTGTTAAAGAAATCATAAATAATGAAATTCAATATGAACAACTTGTATGGTATAGTAATGAATGTATGTTCAGGATATCTACCCATCTAACTAAACCGAACTTAGGATGGTTGTATGTCAAAATACTGAGGAAAACGAGGGCGGCCTAGAAGAAACAATAGAGGCCTGTAAGAAGGAGATTGAAATAAAGCTTCGTATAAATTGTGAATTAGTGTAGATACAGTATATCAAAAGGCGATCTTCTTTTATAAACAAAGCAAGCATCGTATCTTCCTTAACAGTTATAAATCTAAAATCGCTGTTAAAGTATTCCAACAATTCACCTAAGTCAAGTTCACTCCATTCTGCTACGGAAATATTCTGTAATTGAGTCGCAGTCGTTCATCATGCGTCGGAACTGGGGACTATGTATGTACATGGGGCTCGTTCAGATCCTTGAGGCATACCGAAGTGTTGTTCGCGCCTACACGCGCTAAATCACTCCCTTAGGGCATTGCAGTCACTGCAAACTCGTAGGAGTAGCGTGTGAGAGGGTGGTTCTGTGACACGAAGGTGTAGGGTTACGAACTGGGATTAATTTTGGGAGGTTTTTTAAGACTTGGCTGCCTGTTTCAATTTTTTTACTTTTCCGTTGGAATTTTTGAACTAAATTTTGTGTATAGACGGATGCCTGTTACTCAGAACATTTAATTATTTAATTCTCACTTTCTTGAGCTGCTAACGTCCAGCATTATTTCCACCTATTCGGTGTTTCCCTCTTTCTCTTTTACCATTATAAAATATTTAGTTTCTTGTCCTAATTTTATCCTATCAATATGTTTGTACCAAAATTTTGTTGTCTCGCATTTACTTTCTAAAGTCTTATATGCTACAAGTGTCTACCTAATAAGAATGCTAAAAGAAAGACAAGGAATATAAGTGTGGTATGCTATAGCTTGTACAAATTTGCGTGGCGATTGATTCCATTAGTGTTTCTCAGCAGGTATTCCATAAGAGGATTAAAGAAATTTGTGAGGGACTACTTTACAGGGTTGTACTAGATAATATTTTCAAATGAGTTTTACACAAACAGACACAAGTAATATCAAAATAAGAAAAATTTTAATAAAATTAAATATGAATACAGTATTGTCATTGTCGTTCAGTAAATATAAACATATATTGATAAAAAAACTTATGTTTTATTTTACATCTATGTTGTTTTACTTAGGTGATTAATCGATAACAATATCATCATCAGTGTCGTCACTTGACTGTCCAACATTTATAATAAATTCATCAATAATATTATTGAAATTTAAGTAACTGTTTTCTATGTCTATCACATGCCGAACACTACTAGCCCAATTTAAGTCACTAATATTATTTATTTCACTATTAATTAATTCCACAACATTAGCGCACACGGTTGGTGTAACATTTTTTCGTCTAATACTTGTTTTCAATTGTCCTCAAATTAGTTCTATAGGATTTAATATACAGTAATACGGAGGCAGTCTTAATACAGTATGACCAAATTTTTGTGCCATTGTATCGCACACGTACATTCTTTTAACAAGTTTTGTTTGTGCTACTTCCAATAATTCACTTTTACTGTACGATTCTTCAAAAAATATATCATGATGATACAAATATTCTTTAATTTTTGTTTTATTACTAGATTTAGTGGGTATTTTAATTAATTGCCTGGAATGGTAACTAGTGAACTAATGAATTTTAAATGTCGTTTTCTGAAGGGTATATATGTATAAAATTATCTTACTTAACAGTTTTCGGGGAAACTATTGAAAAGATAATCGTATTAAAAATTTCGGAGATTTGAAGCATCTAAGCCCAAAATTATAATAATCCACTCCTGAACATCAGACAAACTTGCACCCCGCTGGCTAGGGCTGGCTTATCCCATTAGCAAGTCAAGTCAATAGCCACGCAAATTTGTACAAGCTATAATATAAGGAATATAATAAAATAAAAATAAAAATAAAACAGCATAGAAGAAATGTTAAATAAAACCAAGATAAGCAGTCAAGAAACAAGAATAGAAACGAAGAAGAGAAAAAAGTGGAGGGATCTACTAAATATTATAATTTAAAGACAATAAAAATAATTTCGACACCCTTAAAGGTAGAAACAGATTTAAAAAATCTGATGTGGCCAGCACATAACCTCCCGCCCAATATCTACTACTCTTAAACGGTACAAAATAGTATTTGATGATACAGAAACATACCTTCTTATTTGTTTATTTTCTATTTCTATTTGAGAATTTATATTTCTTTCGTATATTTATTAAATTTTTTGACATATTTCACTAAGAAAACAGCTTCACAATCACAATGACATGTGTCACATTTCGTAAAAAATTGAAAATTTTTAAATGTTTCCATGGTGTGCTAGGAATGCAAGATTTGTGAAATCTAATTTCTTTATATTTTATTATCTCTAAATCTAATGAAAATTATTAAAATTAGTGTAATCAAAACACATGTAGAATTAAATATTCTTCAACTTTCAAAATAACATAAATTGTTGAAAAAGGAAATTTAACCATGTTTTTCACGAAAAACTGTTAAGGGCTTCAAGTAAACTGCTCCTTCCGGTCGACCAATTTTATCCAAAATCTAATCAGCTCTTCATTTAAATATAAGAAGCAATAATTCAAAAAATTGTATTTTTTGGTATCATAGTATTTGAGTTATGCGAGACGAAAAAATTACCACAGACTACACACACACACATACATACATACATACATACATACATACATACATACATACATACATACATACATACATACATACATACAGACATCATCGCGAAAATAGTAAAATCGTATTGTAGGGACCCTAAAACGTGCTTATTCATTGAAAACTCACTACCCAATTTTCTGACCAAAAACAATACCTCCCTTACCTAGAGGTAGGCGGGAGGTAAAAATTATAATAATACTATGTATCCATTGATAGTTCTAAGAATTTATAATACTAGGTATTATTTAATTAATATGTGAATGATTTTTTAGGTTCTAATTATTATCAACGTTTTATTTTAAATGAAAAATATAATTTCATTATTTTCTAACACAAAAAAATAGTCTATTAGTCCAAATATAACCTAATCCTAAATATAAATGCAAACTTAGTGTCTAGTACCACGAGCGTTTTTGGGTGTTTAATAAAAGTGTTTTAGCACTGCACAATGTTCCAAAATTATTTTATAAAAAATACTTCAACTAACAATGGAAGGTAGTATATTTCTCTGTAACTTTTATTGCAAGCATTTTTCTGTAAAATAAGTTTAGAACATTAAATATCGCTTAGTCACTTCTCTTAAAACACCCAAAAACAGAGCTCGTGGTACCACTCTGTTTTGGAGTTACCTATACCAACAATAAAATACAGAATGAAAATAGAAATCATCACACAATTTACCTATTTTATGTGTAGTACTCTGTTTTCTCAGATGTTGTTAAGTGAAATCATGAACGAAAGACATACTGGTAAAAGTGGCAACAACTTTTGTCGGCTGTGGAAATCTAACTGAACTATTTTCTCCATAACATTGGAATAAGTTAAATCTAAATTTTATCGTTTTTATAATCTGCCTGTTTGAGAAACTTTATAAATAGTCAAAAACGATACGCAGTAAATTCTTATCTGTGGTGAAGTAATAACGTTTATATAAATATAAATACAGTCTTCAAATATATTATCACTTTAAATGTTGCATTCGACTTTTAATAGTAACTTTTTGTTCTTGAAATGGAATCAGAAAACTAAAGATACAAATAATAAACACGTATGTATTTACTGAAATTCCAATTTAATTATGTTTAGAAATGAGGAATAAAGGATTAAACGAAGGATACAGGTCGTACTGTACATCACGGATAGGTAAAATGGATGCTATATAATAGAGGAGAGAAGATGACTTTTATTAATGAATAAGAATTATTTTGTTCTTCCATTTTTATGATTAATTATTTAAATTTATCTTGCTACATTACTTTGTAATTTAATCGTTACTCAAATTAATAAATTCAGCTAGGCGATGATACTTTTCTTATAGATATATTAATGGTTTACCCTCCCGTAATGTACAGTTAAATATTAATGTACCCATCAAATAAACTTTATCTACCAATAAGATCTGCGTCTCTGATTGCAAACATGCAACGGGAAATATGGAATAATGGCATATTTGTTGGTGCATGTAACTACAGTTATACATAATTATAAAAGTTAATAGCATAATAACTAAGTAGTAAGCACATAGGCGTATTCCAAACGTCTCGAATACAAACATCAAGGCAATTTATCCCCTTGCAATTCGACCCCGCACGTGCTGCATACCAAGCATGCGTTCCAGACCCTTCCGCCCCAGGGTGTCATTTTACTTCGACACGTTATAAATATAGAACCTAAAGCAGGGGTTGTTTCACGCAAATATTTTAATTGTGTGTTCACACTAGTGTCACAACATCATCACGATGGATTTGTCGACGAATTATGCCGTTCATGTTCATTTACTTCGCATTTTTCTTGGTTAAGTTTGCGCACGTGACATTCATTACCCTGATCGTTCTTATACTTATTCTAGTTCTGACATTAGAACGATATTGACTGGAACACTCTTAAGGTAATGTCATATGTGTGTTGTTCTGTTTGATGAAGAATTTATTATAACAGTTATTCAATTTCAACGTATTAAATGTTTTGGTAATATTGTAATCAATGGATATAGCGACGCTTGTTTTTTCTACGACCACTTAGAAATCTGCTCATTGTATGTTTGTAGTTGCTAGGGATATGAAGTACATTGCAAGCATCGTACGAAATGAATTTGTTTTGTGAGTATTTCAATACAGGTCATTCCATTTCAGTACAGGTGCCATTGCTAGGATACATATTTAGAATTGTCGAATATTGGAATGATGGAAGCGAGACAAAATTATTAAAATTAAATTGATTAGGAAATAATATCGTGGTCATAGAAAAAGTATAGTGTACAACTCGCAAGGAATGTCCATTTCATACTCGTATGATTTGCAGCATTCGCTTTTGGCTCATGCTACAAACTTTCATACTCGTAGGAAATGAGTACCATTCCATGCTCGTTGTACAATATACTATTTTCATTGATTATGAAATTTTACATATCATGAGTTTATTTTATCGTGAATCATAAGATTTTCATATCTATGGTTACGAATTTGATAGTAATGTATTAGATGAGAGCATCCTTTTTAGAACGAAACATATAGGAAATAATTAAACTAAATTATTTTATTTCAAAATTATAAGAAAGTTACAAAAATTAGACGTTCAAATTGAGAACGTCTCTGAAACTATTACAATTGTTCAAATATCTAATGTTGTTCAAGAATTTTATAACCGATTTGGTCATTGTTTACCCGTGAATACTGGGATTTGTGGAAATTTGTTTTCAAAAGTTATTTTGTTTTTATTTGTTATTCGTAAGCAAATTCGTATGGATATGAAAAATCCTATGTTTCACGATCAAATGTACTCGTATACCGCGAGTTCTTGAATCAGTATACATAGGGTATGTGGTATGTGTCATTACCATAGTTACAGTTAAAGTGATTGACAGCAATGTACTAAAACATTCTTTTTTTTAATAAACTTGGATAATATACATGGACTATTAATAATAGTTTATAAAATAATAAATTCAACTCGGCATCAAACGCAGATTTATAGCTTCGGCAGCATTCATTGCCTTGGCTTTGCTTCGTCAGTGAAACGACAGCCTCTGCTGTAAATCTGATATTTTATTTATTTATTTATTATTAGTGGAGTACCAACAGTTGTAATAAGGGGAGAATAGATGTAGGAATATAAGAAGTGGATAAAGGATAGTGGATATAAAAGAAGAAGGGTAAGGTAGAGTGTGGTAGAAGGGTATGGTATACGTGACCGAGCGGTGAGTTACAAAGAGACAACTTGCAATATAGTTGTTTATTTAAAACAAAGATTTCCCAAGACCGGCCGCCCGTGAGCATCGGACACTAAAGTTATTTTCGACTCATCGCTAATTACTTTTTATAAACAAAAAGAAATATTTAAAATACATTATAAAAATTGAATACCGGGTGTTCTGATGTTAGCGCGCTGCTACACAGTCTACAAGACCAATAGCAGGTACTCACATATTTACCATGAAGAATACAATATAAAAAAATACTAACTTCTAAACTATACAAAACAGAGTTATCAAAAGAATAGTGCTAAATT
Organism: Poecilus cupreus; assembly: GCA_963942605.1. NCBI lineage: Eukaryota > Metazoa > Arthropoda > Insecta > Coleoptera > Carabidae > Poecilus > Poecilus cupreus. Next base: position 15,344,335 of record OZ012719.1, on the reverse strand, counting down.
ACAGAAATCCATAAATAATAACAAATAAATGTACATTCTCTTTATCTAAAGACATCAGCTATACACCTTTTATAAGTAGATAGTGAGATATTAAATAAATCAATGTTCCCAAATCTCAAATTATAATTAGACATAATTATGTTTGCTGGGGAATTTTTGTAATTGTTAGTCCTATTTTGATGTACGAAAAAAAGGTTGTTAGATCTATTCATTTTAAAACTAACATAAATGTTAAAATGATGAACTATAAGAACAGAGTAAATTAGATTATTATAGATTTTGTAAAGAAATATCATGTCTGATAGAGTTCTTCTGTTTTCAAGAGTATCCATATTAAAAAACTTTAGTTTAGAAATGTAATATGGTCTTCCACTCTTAAATCTTTTGATGCCTTGTTAAACAAATAACTATTATTTAATATATTTATTTTATTTTAACCTTAAATTTTGTAAAATTCTCAAATCTGCTTGTATTTACCCCCTTCCTAATAATTAAGACCATCGCCATCAGTCATTCATCTTTGTTCACCACTACAACATGTAGTGCTTAGTGCTTCACTACTTCACATTGCCCAGTGCACACGCAAACATAACCCCACATCGCATCCACGACCTCTCGTTAATGAGTGCCGCCCCAGGCGTCGGCGGTGGCGCCGTGATAAGATACAACCGCGGCTACCAGCAAAGCCACGCACCACGCATCAGCAATACAACATCACAGTCTCACCGCGGAGCACTAAGTGCTCCTGAGTGCCTCATGGTGCAGACGGTGAGTGTGTCGAAGCTTTGAACTTGGTGCCTGGTGATAATGGATGAATGTAATTAAGGGACGGTTGTAAATTTACCGGGATTGGATTCGGCGATTCGGGAAGAAGTTGGAGCAGATGCAAAGTGGGGTTAATAAGGCGAATAGGCTTTGGAACACGATAAGATATATTGTATCTGTCTCTGTTACTAATGCATGTTCATGGTGATCTAATGTATTTAAGAATAGTTAAGTTACATATGCATTTATAAAATTTGCGGAAAATGTGATTTAAATTTATCAGCACAAATTGGACCACTGGGGCCAAATTGTATATTTTTTTTTATTAGGTGGAATTAATGAGATTTGAATCCTTCATTTACATAACTCTTTTAAAAATTCAAATATATTTTGATACACTCACGAACATAGATGCATATTTTTCCATTTTGTTTCAGACTATTCTGTAAAATTTTATTAAATAGCCCACGATTTCATTATAACAATATCATAAATGCAAATAAATCTATTATAAAACAGTACAAATATAGGTAGGATACTTGTACATAAGACACATTACAATAAAAAATATTTAAATTTTAAAGAATATTTTTAACCTAACCTAACTAATCAGGTACCTAGTGCAGCTCCATAGAGATTGTGTGTCATGACTACCATGAAGTCCGCAGTTCGATCTCCGCAGATGATATTGTCACCACTTTTAAATCTAGCACTTTAGTTTCCATTTCATTTTCATCTTTGGAGACACGATCTGACGGTTAGTAACCGCATTTCACGAGAAAAATACATCACTAAACGATATCTGCGATAGCAGAATACTGCACCCAAAATGGATAAATAGCCTGATGCTATACTTATTTACAATTTTATTTTAACCTAATATATGATTTGATATATTTTTCAATACAATAAAATTTAAATATTAATAATTTATCAATTCAATGACTATTATACTTAATTCATAACTAAATACATTCTGAAATACATAAGCTATTCTGTGAATTTCAATTAAGTTGCATTACTTACTTTTCTATTCACATAGACGTCGACTTTTAAAAATTCTCGGGGGGGCTGAGATTAAGTTCGACAATATAGAATTATTTTAAAAATTGTATTATTCGACATCTACAGAGATGAAAAATAAACATAATTAAATGAAATCCAAGTTAAAAAGTAAAATACATACCTTACATTCAAATAAAACGGTAAATAAAAAATTAGGTTATATTTAAGGTCGTGTTTTTGTTTCATAAAACAATATTTCTAATGTTATGTTCACACCTTAAGAAGTAAAAACGCCACTAAATTCTTCAATCATTCAATCAAAGTTACCTGAAGAATAATTACTATTGCGTTCATGTCAGATTTTAAGCGCGCAATTATAAAATGCAAAACCTCGGGGGGGCTGAAGCCTCGAAGCCCCCCCGTAGTCGGCGCCTATGACTATTCATATAATGTACAAATTATAACAGTGTTTTCATGACAAAAATCACAACAATGCGCTGATTACAAAAATACACTGATTACAACAATGTACCTATTGATTACAAAAATACACCTTACATAACCGTACTGTTCCAGATGAAATGAAACATAGGTTGACAATTTTAAATGAACTTGTCATCATAATATATAAACATTTCTAAAACTATAACCAAAAATGTACGTAGTAACTACTCGGATTATTTCTACATTAGTAAACATCAGTACGGTGATATATAAATTGATATCCATAGAAATATATTATTAACAGAAAAGTAAATTAGTTAACTTTTTGCTGTAACAATACCCTTGGTATTTAGTAATTTTAATCCAATCCGTAGATTCAATTTTTAGAATAGAATAGTTTATTTAATTAGCAAAGCTAATACAATACTTATAAGTACAAAAATGTATAAACAAAAAATATTAACAATCAATTGGTTTTGTTGTTATAGTGTTCCTTTACTCTTTTTTTAAAAAACATTTAAGGAATTAGATTCTTTAACATCTTTTGGTAACATATTAAACGTTTTTATTCCTTTACAAAATATCAAATTCGAAGTGCTTGTGAAAGTTTTGTTCTTGTCGCGTACATTAATTATGTGCTTCTTTCCTTGTTTTTAAATTAATTTTTAAGTAATTTGGTAACTTATTATTAATAACTTTATATACAGGCTGTCCCAGATTTAAACGGCCTAACTTAAAATTAAGATTAAACACTTAATAATAGGGTGACAAGTTCATTTGAGTAAATGTCCGTAAATGCTTTATTCCAGAGATATTCATGTTTTTCTTATTGAGTAGCGCTACTTTAAAAAAATCAACTTTACAACGAAATATCCAGTATTATCTTATTGCGGTGAGACATAATGATTAAATTAAATTATTAATAAATTGGTTTTTACCTAATTTTAATACAAAATTTAGTTTGCTTGCACTGATGTCAAGGAAAAAATGAGAAACTATCAATGAATGTAAGAATTTTTTTTAAGGTGCCATAAAAGAAAAAGTCTATGAAGAACCGATAAATAATTTAGACTCACAACGTAGAAAAATTATTCAAGTTTGCGAAACCATATCTCCCGAGCAATGTCATGCAGCAACTAATGCAGTGGCACATCATTGTCGTGCTTGTTTACGTGCTGCAGGTGAACATTTTGAACAAATATTATATATAAAAAATAGTTTATGAAGTTATGTTATTACTTTATTATTTTAAACAGTAAATTTCTTTAAATTCATTGATAGTTTTCTCATTTTTTCCCAGACATCAGTGCAGGAAAACTAAATTTTGTTGCAAGTAGGTAATACCTAAACAATTTATTATTAATTTAATATGTAAGTCCACAATACGATAATATTGGATATTTCATTATGAAGCTGGTTTTTTTTAAGTAGCGCTACTCAATAAGAAAAACATGAATATCTTTAGAATAAAGCATTTAAGGCCATTTGCTCAAATGAACTTGTCAACTAATTTTTAGGTGTTTATTCTATGGATTAAGTTAGGCCGTTTAAATCTGGGACAGCCTGTATAAAAATCAATACAATTTTTGATTTATGTTAGAAATCGAAATCCGAAAAGAAAGAGTAAGATGAGAAAAGTATAATTAGAAGTATTTCAGGATTTAAAAGGAAAAGATACTGCATAGATAATATATTCATCTTTAATTCAGTACTCTATAGAAAAAAAATCACTAAAAATAAACGTAAACAATGTCAGAAAAAATACGAATTAGTAAAACTGTTTTACAGTGTTAATGTGCCTCAAAAATTGAATTAAAATTATGTTATGAGATGGATGATAGACCGCTAGAGTCGCGGTTTATTGTCAAAATTAAAAGCTTAAAATATTTTTCTGATTATTTTTTTTTTCGTATTTGGAAACGTTCTAGTGGTCATCGGAAGTAAAATAATATTTTGAGTTCGACCTCATTAAGGATCACCCTAGTATTTATATACTTATTGTACCAAGATACAAATAGCTAAAATAGCTTGAAATATTCGTAATTTTACTACAAAAATAGTAATTGTTAAAAAGAAAGCTTCAAACAATAACTTAACAAGCAACTAATTTACCAAATTCGCAGTTACGGTAAAATCAGCCCAAGTTCTCCGGTTCGTTACCGGTGTATGGGGGCCCCACTAGGGCGAAGCACCCGTTATCACCCACATGAACATGGCGGCGCCTATCGCTAACCACTGATAACACCCAACGCTAGATTCGTTATTTGTGTTCTGTTATCACCAGCATTGGTGCGACACACAAAGGAAAATCTACTATCAGTTGTAGCATTGTCGCCGGTTATCACTAGTGTGATACGGGCTTCTTTACTCACTTGTTTTTGTGTTTGTGGTCGAATGAGTACGTTTAGAAAGTTTTTAATTTTGAGTGATTTTATAAAACTGTAAGAAATAATATTCGCTATCATTGATATCGAAAATATTTAAATATCAGTTAATAGAATGTAAGTGTATGTTTGTGAAGTTTATTTGATTAGGGAAATCAAGTTAATTTTATAAATTACGAAATGTGGTAATATAATTTTAAAATTATAGGTATTTTCTAAGAAATGTTGCATATCTATAGGTTAATCAAACGGAAATGCTCCATCAAAATTTTAATTGCTTTTTTGTTTGTGAATTACGTACACGATGAAGATGAACAAATATTGTGTATGACTAAAAAGATAAATAGAAATACGAAACACTATTGAATATAATTTGATTTGTTTATAATATTATCAAAAATATTTATCAATAATTTGATGTTACCAACACTTAAACAACTTTAAATAGTATAAAATAGAAAAGAAAGTGTCAAGTAAAAATTATAATTAATGTTATTTTATATCTTTTTTATTATAACAATAGTTATTTGTTTAACTAGGCACCAAAATATCAGATTTACAGCAGAGGCCGCAGTTTCATTGATGAGGCGTAGCCGAGGCAATGCATGCTTCCGAAGTTATAAATCTGTGTTTTGGTGTCGAGTTGAACAAATAATTTTTTTGCTAATTTGGTTACTATGCGTTTATTAAGCGGTTGGTATGTAAAATATTTTTAGAGCCTAGGCATAAAAGTGACATTTTGCAGACTATTAACAGTGCTTTAAGTGTCAGCTTGTCAATCGGTAAAAAAATTATTTGGTTTTAATAAGTACACATCAAAACAAATTATTTTATGACTTACTTAACATTGCTGTCAAAAATTTGTTTGCCATTCAGATAACTTGATGTAAATTTACTATGGAAGTAAATTTAACTGGAGTTTAAATTTCTTTATAATACCGGACATAAATCAGTTATTTACTCAAAATACCTTGTAGATCTTCAAGTAAACTACCACTTCCGGTTGATGGATATCTACCTAAATCTAATCAGCTCGTAACTTGAACATCCAAGTTTTAAATATGAAATTTAAAAATGATATTATTAGAATCTAATGTAGACACTACATAACTTCTAAAAATTTTAATTTCTAAGCTGTACAAAATAATGAAAATTATCAAATAAAAATTGTGGCTTTATTATTCTACATCTTTTTGAATACAATAAAATTTATTTACTGAGATATTCCCAAAAAACCTGATAGGCCTTCAAATAAACTATTTCTTCCGTTTGATGGTTTGCTTCCCAACTCTTTTCAGCCCGAAACATGAACATATAAAATCTAAATTTGAAATATGACATTGATAGATTCTTTAAATTTTGAGTTTTAATGGACGACAATATCTCTCACACAGACATCAAACAGAAAACTCACTACCGAAAATTTACATCTTGTCTTATGATAAGAAATATGAACTCATCTTTTCTCGTTCATGAATTATTAAACATGCAGACAGACATCTATCCATTCACTCATAGAGAAAATAGTAAAAACCAATTCAATAGCCCTCAAATATTTATTCTTGATTCCTATAATTTCTTATATCTACAAATGGTGATAGTAACAACGGGATATACAGTCATTTTAGTAATCTTCTTAATAATATAATATATCTTCACTTTTGAGATATTGGCTGCTACTAACCTTTGTATTATTATTACTAACAAAATATTATATGAACAAAACGCTGAAAAAAAGATACAAAGAAATAAATTGTCCGCAATTATTTTTAAATAATATAATTAAAACAAATTTCGTGGTATCAGTTAAGTAAAATAATTGTGTTAAATACTTGTAATTAAAAAGTAAATAATGATATTATCCTTAACACTAGTAATATTATAAATGTTTAACATACTGGCTACTAGCTATTCATTTGTCAATTCGATTATTCATAAATATAAATAATAGACATTGAAGTAATAAGTTATTTACTGCATTATATAACCAATCTGTATTGTTTAGTATTCTAGCAGCCATTAAATACAGTACTTTAGCATAAACACAGTGTCTATGTAGAATAAAATCAGTGTAAACTACATCCACCCGCCTCACGTTGCATCGAAATCACCTGCCACGCTCATCCGCATCACGCATCAGCGGCCACGCGCACACGCTGATAGCACGACCGGTGTAGCTAAATGCTAAACTCGAGTAGCATGATAGCACTATCAGCCCTTATCAGCCATCGTGTTATCAGCGACTGCTGGTAGCACCAGCGTGACATTAATTATATGTGTGCCCGGCTGATTACTGGGCCGCTATCAACGTTAACCCATTTTTCTGATAACGACAGTTCTGTAGTTAAGACATTGTTGTATTTGTTGTTGTGTAACCGTAGATATGTTTGCAAAAATACAAGTTTTGTTGCTCAATAAAGATATGATTACGTGGATAACTCTATATTGTAAACTACGCATTCTACACTGATAGATGAAGGATTTTAACAAACACTTATATAAGTATTATATTTACACCATAAGTATGATTGTATAACTGAGAAAAAGTTGAAAATATATTTATCGCATTCTTATTTCCATTTTTTTTATCTTCTTTACGTAGTGTTTAATATTCAACTTCATAATTATAATTTTCAAGATAATCTGTAGGACTGTGTTGACTTAAGTTATAGTAATTCACATCAAACGAGGAAATTTTATTTGAAATTATCCTGTATGTGCTTCAAATTTGGAGAAACACTTAATATGTTAAAAGAAACAATTCAATAATTATATAGTTACTCCAGAACAAACAAATTACTCAAACATTTATTCTGCATATCAAACATGTGTCAAGAGTAATTATTAAACAATCAAATTCAGCTTTATATGTATAAGAAAGTCGTGTGGTGACCACATTTATAGTGGATGCATTGTTTTTTTCCAAATATTTTAGTTAAATCTAAAGAACTTAAACTAAAAAATTTGAAAGTATGATTGTATTCCTTGAGGTGCATTTTTTAAATTATTATTCATTATTATTAATTTCTGCTATAATATGATTCTTATCCGACTGTAGCGAGCGTAATATAAATGTAGTCCAGTCAAAATAAACATTTAACTTTAACTTCGAGGTGCAGAAATGGGTGCATTTTATGAAGAATACGACTTTTCTAACTTTTGAAATCGCGATATCTCATGAATAATGATTCGTAGGAAAAAAAGTATCTGGACAATTTTTGTAGACAATTGGATGGTCTACAAACTTTGTATGAACTAATTTTACGATAACACTTTCCGTTTAAGAGAAATATGCGAAAAACGGATATTCCCAACTTTGACCTTGCATAAAATTTTTAGAAGAGGTAGGATCGATGGGGACTTTTGATATTTCATTTATAATAGTGTATTCAAGGTCTGTACCAATTTTTAGCTCTATGCGAATTTTTTTATTTGTATATTTTATCTGGACTAAATAGGGATATTGAGAAGAAATATAAAACGGACTTGTAGTCAAATATTTAATAAAAAAAAAACTACGCCGACGTTTCTAATAAAGATATATTGCTTATACTCGTCATAGTTTTTGAGTTATCTCGAATTCAAACTTTTATGTTTCCTAAAAAAGTTGAAAAGATAAAGATACAAAAGTGGAAACTTCACTATCTACTTAAATTTCTCTTCAGAAAGAACTATTAAAGCAAGAAGTTTGTAAATGACCAGTAATCGAAAATGAAGTACTATATCAGCTACAGTTTTAAACTCTTTTAATATTCAGATTAATTTTTTTTTAATTTGTTCCTGTGTCTCCTATTGCGGAGACTGGAATTCCACCGGTTATTTAACTGATTGTTTTACTTGCATTGGCGAAACTGCTCATGGTCAGTAAACAGACAAATGCAAGGAATACTGAGACCATATATCACAACTAATATTTAGATTTAAAGAAACATTCTATATTACAATTTTAAAGCAGTGATTATAGAAAATTAATGTAAAACGGTATTGAGTCTCAGATTTTTTAGATATTTGTGTTTTTATGCAGCGAAAATGAAAAGAAAATATTTCGCTTGTGACTCAAAAATTTATTGAGATAATACATATTAAAATATGATTTGACGAACAAACTCAGCATAGTACGGGATTTTATCAGTATAATATTATTCCCATTAGTTGAATTTCCAAGTGTTAAAGCATTATGATTGGTTAAAAACTAGCCGTGGGAAATTATCAAAATTATACCCATTAGTGGGTAATCGGTTACTTTCCTTGTTTAAAATCGCCATAGTTATAGAGCATTTATTGAGAGGTGTTGGATAGTTATTTATGTGGCAAGCGTAATAAATGAATATTTCGGTGGAGCTGGAAAGTTTGTGGAGCGAGCGATGAAGGAGTGAGCCTCCATAATAAATTAAGTCCAGTAAAGATTAATTGCAAGCGTGCCGCGTACATAGTTTTACTCGTATTTCTACCTTCAAAGTATTTTTTAATTATTTTTATTACACTATAAGCACGTAAAATTTTACCAGTCTCTTCAACAAGCCTGTAGAACTTCACAGATCACTTCTAAGCCTGTAAAACTTTACAGGTCTCTTTTAGAAACCTGTAAAACTTTACAGCTTTATGTGCTTTAATTACTCATTTACTTAGTTACCAAAGTACCTGTAAAATGTCATTTACATAGAAGGTGAAAATAAATATCGATTACAAGTTTGATAAAACACACTGCAATTCTATGAATAAGAACAATCAAAATTCTTATTACACTGTGACAACCAAAAGTACTATTTTGAGATTTTGCACTAACAATCAATCTCTGTTACAGATTCCACCATCGATGTAACACCGCCAACAATGTTCCACTCATCTCCAGCCACCAGCTACCCAGACACCAGCTACCCCCAGCACCTTCATCAACAGCCCCCAGTCTACGTGCCCTCCAGCCGAGCCGTTGGTGCCGTCGCCGTCCCAGGGCAGTACCCTGGAGGAGGCGGCGGCGGCGGTCACTTCGGAGCCGCTCCTCCGCAAGCCACAGCCACGTGGCATGCCGACCCTGCAGGGTACGTCGGAGGGGGCGCTCATAGTCTAGCAGGGGTAGCAGGAAACCCTCACCATGGCGCACTAAGTGCTGGACAGTTCTACGCGCAGAATATGATGATGAGTGGGTGGAGGGCCTATGATGGGAGCGGATTCCAGAGGACGTCGCCGTATGGTAAGAAGAATTTTTTATATTTTATTAGTAGTAAGAAAGCAGTATAAGTAAAATGAAATGTAGATAATGTGAATTTAGGTATAAACAACAAAAACCACTATTTTTATGAAATTTCATATACAGGTTGGTTCATAACCTACGAAGCTTAAAAGTGTAACTAGAGGGTCGCAAAATAATGTATTTTCCTTAAAATACCTTTGACATAACTCAATTGTTAGTTACTTTTATCCTAGTTTATTCTTTCTTATACGTAGTATATTCGAATATACCTATATATGAATGGATGGATGGATGTGTATTCGTATGTTCTTTGTATCTTGGTTCTATAATTCACGAACGAGAAAAATAGAATAACGTAACTTCATTATTGCAAGTTTCACGAGAATTAGAACAACTAAATTGATTTTGGCAACAACAAAATAGCAATATTACCTATAACAAGATTTATCTTAAATCGTCATTTCATGAAAATAGTTATTTTTGTAGAATTCATATGACTATTAATAGAATTGCTATTATAGGGATATAATAACATATAATACATATTACATGATTTATATAAAAATATGTACAATAATGCATTTTGAAAAATATGGTGTGGGCACCACACTACTTTCTTATACAAATAAAACCAACTGAACACGTATAACTTGTTCCTTGCGTATGATTTTATTTTGACAATTAATGTTAAACCTGTTTAACTTTTTGTTCTCATTATAACAATGAATTTATTTAAAAATAGAAATCAATTAATATCTGGTCTTCAAAACTTTCTAACTAATAATATAAATATTACTTTTATAATATTTCACACGGCACATATGTTTGACACGTTTGACACATAGATATTAAAAATATTTTAGTTTTTGTTCCCATTGTAACTAAGATTATTGACATATATTCTTAAATATATAATTTAGTTTTTAGTTAAAATTGGAAGCATGTACAAGGAAAGTGTAAATAATATTTCATATCTTTCATTTGAAACTTTTTTACCCAGCTGATTCCATTTTTGAAAAAAAAATTAATTTATTGTTATGTTTGTTCAGTTAACTTCCTCTTCCGGTTTTTCAATTTCATTCAAAATCAACTCAGCTCTTTATTTTTTCATGAAACGGACATCCATCTTCACACACAGACATCATTGAGAAAATGGTCTTAACGGATTCAGTGAACGTCAAAATATATATTTCCGCAATAATCTCGTCAGCGATTTTTTTCGTGATTCCAAAACTTCCTTGTACTTTGCATAAGAAAGTAAAAATGACGTAATAAATCATGATTAAACCCTATCAGTTTGGTATCAAATTAAATGTCTCAGGAAGAAAACTTAATTAATTATTTTTGGACGCTTGTCTGTTGTTTTTTAATAATTAAATTTGGCACCAAATTAAACATCTTGCGGAGGAGAATTATTTTAAAATATAAAAAATTTATTTCTAGTCATCGTCATTTGTTTTTCACAATAGGGAATTGAATCATGCCGAGTTTGATAGTTATCAAAAATTATTTTTGAGCAATCGTCAATTGTTTTTATAATTAATAAAAAGAAGAAATTTATATGACCAGGTCAGGTTAGGTTAGGTTAGATTTCATGGTACCTTTTTGGGATATACATATACATAATTTTTTACGGGATCAATGCTATTTGCATTCCAATGCCTAGCCTATGAGAATAAAATATAAATAAAATTGAAAAATCCCAGATCAGATTTGTTGTGATCAAAATACAGCTTTTGATATGCAAGAAAATATTGTAGGAGTATGATTGAATTATCCCGAGAAGAAATTTCCAAGTCTTGACTAAAATAGCACATTGACTAGCAATTAAACAGTGCCCACATGCACTGCATCCAATCTGGTTCGTGTAAAATTGACTGGTTAGTGGTTATGAACCAGATGCTCCCCACAAACACAAAATACGTCATCAAAGTGAAGATAAAACACACATATCTTTATGTACGTACCTTCGGGCCCGCCTTCTATATTTCTCTGTCGACAAGAGTCAAATTTAGACGACGCTATTACACTCAGACGATAAGACAGGATGCCTCGGCGTCCATTTCACTTCAAAGGATTCGAGAATGCTGCACTTTTCACTTAGAGGGAGAATTTTACTTTGAGTTGTTTTTAAATCATATGCAATAGTATTGTTACATTACACAGTACCAAATGTAACATTGGTGTAATAATAATAAATAATAAAATGTGAAATATATTGTACGCTGTCATTGACTCATTCGTGCGTTCACGAAAACCTTACAAATTTATAAAAACGAAGGAGCTAATAGTCTTGCTAATAATTCGGTTCGAAGTTGACTGTTTCAATTAATTTGTTGCAGATGTACACAACTGTATTACAATTATACATTTATAATAATTACACAACTTTGAATATAGATTTGTTTAAATATTTGGAGTATAAAATCCTGGTTTAACCTGATACTGCTGATGGAGTAAGTATCTTAATCAATCGTAACCCCAGTAAAGTTTACATATATCGCCATTTGCAAAATATTAATCCTGCATAACTGCAATATCATTTACCTTAATTTAACGTGTATGAATAATAATAATTATTTGTATACCAAGGCCGCAAAATCACCATTTAGCGTACCGAGAGATAAATTGTCGCCGAGGCTGAACAAACTCGAGGGCGATAAAGGATTTCGCAGACATGGTGTACACACTATTTTTTGTGCAACCGTAAAAATTATGTAATTAGAAATTTTAAACAGTTTTATTGTAAATGGAAAGTTGCTATGGGATTGACATTTGATAAACAAAACTATTAGTTTTAAAAAAATAATGTCACTTTTCGTGTCAAATTGTTTTTTACCCTATTTCGCGTCCGTTGTTAAAGGTAACGGCCGCGAGATAGGGTACAAAACAATCATTTTGAATTTCGCGGACGTTACCATAACAACAGTCGCAAAATTCAATTTCGGTGCCTGCATTGCGGCTGCAAAATGCTTAGTTCGTCTACGGTTGCACAAAATAAATTTATCGAAAAAAAAAAACCTACTGTCACAGCAATTAGTTTCTTAATAAAAAAAAATACAGAAGAATTATATATGAACATGGACAGAACATACACAAAAAAAAAAATGGATTGCTACAATATTTATGTTACGTATATTGACAGCAATTTATATATTCTCACTGTAACATTATGTACATATTTATTTCACAGCAATTATATATTAAATAGCAATATTAGTTGTTGATTTGAATATATATTATTTTCTTAGCAAAATAGAATATTTTAAAAAAATATGATCTAGATATATACTGCAACAATATTACATTGTTAAAAAAACATAAATATTTACATTGTTGAAACAGCAATCGAAAATAATAACACATTACTAATATGTATAAATAGAAATATTGTTATTGTAAATATCTAAATTGTTGTCACTTTACGAAAGATAAATATTGCTATTGTAGCAATCCATTTTTTTTTTTTGTGTAAAAGAAACCTTTGGGTAATGAAATAATTCAAATAGACAATAAAAAAAAGATATGGCCCACGAAAAAATGATAAAAAGTTTAAAAGCAAGTGCAATATGGTGTATAATATCTATGTGCGATAACTGTAGATTATAAATGTTCATACAAAATGTGTACAATAAATATTTCTTATGTAAATATATTTGTATTATTTTTAAAATTTATTTATTTGTACTTTATCTTAAAAACTCCATAAATCTTTAAGTATTAAACCATTAAAAATAATAAATAAACTCAATATTTTGTAGTCGCTGCAATTTCTATGTAAAGGCCCGACTTCTTTCTTAAAACTATAACTTTTTCCATTCATAAAAATATAAATAAATGAAATGATGATAATTTTTCTTTACAAATATATTCCAACAGATATTCAAAGTGAATTGAACAAAAAATATGACAGGACACGAGATCAATTTTCTGGACGAATTACATTGATTAGAGTTAATTAATGCTAATTACTAATTGCATATATTGCATATTTGGGCATTTTTATGCATATTTTTACAAAAATTGCATATAATTGCATATTTCAATATTTTTAATACTTTGTCTAGTGGTAAACAATATGAAATTTTTGGTAATGCACATTGATAATTCCCAAATATTTGAGGAAATCACTATAAATGGAAGAATATCAACGGAAAAGTAATAAACAATAAAATAAGCAAATACATAATAATTATTCTAGGGAAATCCCTGTAACGGTAACGGTAGGTACTCATTGTATAAACGAATGCTGGTAAAAGTGGGTACAATGAATATAAGACCGATAATTCTCAGCTAGATAAATCTTTTATTTATGTTTCACTTCTCTTTTAGAAAATTTTTAAAAAGTTATTGTAATTAAGTAAATAGGTATGTCATAAGTTTCTAGACTTATTTTATTATATTAATAGTATATTTGTTAATTGTGAATCAGGATTAAGACTGTTTTGTAGCAATAAAATTCATAATGCATGCATTTATACTTTTTATCTAATAATTTAAGATTTTTTTTGCATATTTTGCTGCATATGTTGTCAAAGTGAGTGCATATTTCCCACAAAATCAGTGCATATATATACGCATATAATTCAGTTTTTTCGTGCATATAATCCGCTCTCTAGTCATCAGTTATGTTCTAGAAAAATGCTTGTCAACAATAGAAAGATAAACTTTGTTTTCGCATATTGTAAAATTGTATTTTCATCACAAGGAATCATGATGAAAGTTACACTTTTTTTACAGTGTTAAAAATCTCCTTGGAGATCATTTAAAATATGCCTGGTTGGTTAGGATTCCAATATCTAAAACATGGATATTTGCAGACAGCGCAATGGACTTCCAATTCGGCGAGGGTCGCGAATGCGTGAACTGCGGCGCGATTTCGACGCCGCTGTGGCGACGCGACGGCACCGGCCACTACCTCTGCAACGCCTGTGGCCTCTACCACAAGATGAATGGCATGAACCGACCTCTCATCAAACCGTCCAAAAGACTGGTAAGTTACGCACAATACAAACTTAGATTCTTAACCAATAACTAGGTACGTTTATTTTTCGTGGCTTACATCTGATGATTGTAGACTCCTTATAATCGTCTTCATCTTACAACTAAACTCAAGTCGATCCTTTATAATAGGAATTAATTCGATGGAATAATTAAGGCTAGTTAGCATAGAACGTGGTGAATGAAACTCATTTTGTATGATTGCTGAATTTCAATAGAGAATATAGACACTAACATGCAAATTCATAAAAGGGATTAGCTAACTCAATTTTTATTATTACTCATAACTTCATTTTCCATTTTCAGAACATAATTATTTTAACTAAGGTTGTAACCAAGATTGGTTTCCATAAAATTTGACACATTTTGATAATATAATTAATTTAGAAACGAATTTACAGATTATGAAAAAAATGAAGTTAACTCTAATCCCTTTTATGAATCTGCCTGTTAAAGAATATAGATTCAATCTATAAAGTTTAAATGCAACAACAGCACATAAGGTTTTACTTCAATATCGAGTTTCAATCATTTCTTGAGCAAAACATAATCCAGAACTTAAGAGTGTTTCAGGTAAGGACCTAAAAGTTCCAATTCGTAATTCAAATTCAAGTTATTTTTTAATTTACATTTCGAGCACATTGGCTGGTACCAGGGGCACTGTTTTTGAGTATTTTGAGAGAAGTATGTAGCCTTGGTTTTAGCCCTGCATAATGTTCTCTAATATTATTTTATAAAAAAAGGTAAGAATAGAAGTTACAGAGAAATATATTATCTACCACTTATATTTGAAGTATTTTTTTTATAAAATAATTTTAGAACATTGTAAAACGCTAAAACCGATACTAAAACACTTCTCTTAATACACCCAAGAACAGAATTCGTGGTACCAGCCATTGTCTTTAGTTGGTATCACTATCAACTAATATAAATCGTGTTCAATACATAACCACAACATCACTGTGTAGTAATTGAAATTTTTGGATTGGAACTTTTAAAATTGGAACTTTTGTACCCCAATAAAGTGTTTTATAGCTTGGAAGCTAAGAGAAAAATCGAGTTCGATATGAATAATAATAATCAAGTGTAGAGAATCGTATGTCGTATGAACATTAAACGCTGCCAATAATTATTATGAAAGCTTAAGTTGTAATTATATTATGAAGAATAAAATAAATTACTGTATCAATGTATGAATAAGGCGTTAAACCATGAATCAAATCAACAAAGCAACTTCTGGAATTGAAGCAAAATCTTTTGAACAACAAAGTGCTACAAGCCATCTTCACATATTTTATTAGTTTGTAAATTAGCATTCTTAATTAACCTTTTGAACTAGACAACTTGTTAAAGAATCACGATTACATACGCCTTATCTCGATATCTGTTTACATCTTTAAACAAATCTCTGCTCAGGTAATTTAACGATTGGATACACGCGCTATAGAAGCGCAAAATATAAATTTAATAAATCTGATTTAAAAAAATGTATTCGAGGATAATACCACCTCAATACTTACAAAAAGGTAGTTGTAGATAACAACTGGCGAGAGTAATTGTCATGAAAAAGTCGCTGCATCACAAGATAGAACGATTGTCAAAGTGATCAGGTAAAGCTAAAATTTGAGTGAGAGAAATAAAAGTTATGTTTGGTAACAAACAAAACCTCGAGTGGTATTTGGTAAGATGATTTGCTGAATATAGTTAATTTATTAAAACTTTTGTCATTGTCCAGTCCAGATGATGAAAGTAAATAAAAGTTTATCTACTTGCAAATAGTTCTCTTCCTTGTATGTACATCCGATGTTACTCAAATAAAAGTGACATTTTTATAGTCGTAATGGGGGTTGTTATATTTTATTTTAATTTATCTAACTCAAATATATTTATTGGTTTGCGTTCATATTTAATCTAAAAGAAAGCAAAATTTGGCACAGATTATATAGTTTTGTCCGTACACTCTACCCAATTTGTCTTTGTAAACATTTATTCAAAGATTTGTTCAGAAAGTTCAAAAGATAACGAGCTTTAAACAATGTTCATTTAATTCAAAATCCAAATATAGTTTTGGTAAATTTCTATAAGAACGTGAAGGTTTCTCTACTTATAGATCTTTCAGAAAATTGAGAACAACTAACAAGGGATAAGATTAATGTTCTGCTTAATGTCAAAACTAACTTAAATAAAAGTTATTTAAGTTCCTTGAACCTAAACCAAGAATTTCATAATTAAAATCGTTTGCCCGGTTACACAAAGCGTTGTCAGCTCAAATTGTTAACAGAAAACAGTGAATTGGAATAAAAAAGATTTATCTTTGAATATTCTATTCAAAACTCAATAAATCCAATGAAATACGTTGCAACTAATAAATAATTATTAGCTTCATGGTAATGCATCGAACTTTGGATCCTCCATTTCAATCCCACAACCGATAGTTGCTATTTCAACTTTTCAACTTTTTAAAGATGTTTCTTTACGGGGGCGTAACTTAACGGCTGGTAACCGCACTCTGTGTATATGAATATTCCACATACCAAACTCTATGCGAAAACGAAGTGCTACACCAAAAATGTGTAATGGCGTGATGATAATTTAGAAACGGGAACACATACATTTCTCGAAAAAACGTTTCACGAAAATACATTTCTAGAATATACAGATGTCGAAAATTAAATTCAGAGTTCCGTACATTTACCGAAAACACAAATGTTGAATGTTGGAAATATTACAAATGACGAAAGTTACAAGACTCGAAAAAACATTTGTCGAATCGCCTGGATATTACAAACCTCGAAAATACATTTCTTGAATTTTACAAATGTCGAATGTTACAAATCTCAAAAATAAATATGTCGAAAGCGAACAATACCACATGTCATATTGTAATCATGGCTCACTAGATGGAACTACGCCATTTAGTATGTTTCGCTGTCGACAAATCTATTTACGAGATTTGTAACATAAGACATTTGAATATTCAAGAAAAGTAAGTAAATATCCAAGCGATTCGACAAATATATTTTCCAGATTCGTATCATTCCACATTTGTAATATTTCCTATATTCGACTTCTGTATTTTAGGCAAATATAAAATTTCTCAGTAATAATATAACAAGAGAGTGAGAATAAATTGAAAATAATTTGACAGATCTTCGAAAACTTGTTGCCAGGCAATAGCCACGAAAGTCCGTAGGGCTTGAGTGGCTATTGCCAAATGGCGACAAGTTTGAGAAAGATACTGGAGAATTATTTTCTAATTTATCGAACTCTCGAGTTATATTTAATTAGATTATTTTTTGATTTCATCATCAGGCACGCCACTAAATCTATCTTTTTTGCTCATTTTTACTTGTGTTGTTGATAATTATCTGACATCTTACATCTGTCAACAAAAATAAAAAAGCTACAGAGAAAATTGCCGGGAATAATCACAAGAGCATTATTCTCAGTATAATAATGACATGATTGGATAAAACACAGACACGTGACCTACAATGAAGCATTTCATTGGTTTAAAGAAACGTCAAAAAATAATAATAATTTTCGACATTAATGTATTCGAGAAATGTATTTTCGTGAAATGTTTTTTCAAGAAATGTGTTGTTATCCATAGAAATATAATCGAGTTATTATTGTTTATCTAAAAATGAGTAATTTTAAACTAAAAATTATAGAAACAAGCAAAAATAACAAAATGTGGAATGTGGCAGGTAGCGTTGAAGCCGGATCACTCGATAACGCAAGTTAAGCTTTGTTGCCCGCGGTTAGTAGTTGGATGGAAGACCGCTTTGCGAAAACTCATACCAGCGAATACTGCGTGCCGTTGTCACACCACCAGTGGTGGATTTACGATTTTGCCGCCGGTAGGCTGAAATATTTTGCCGCCTATTTTCAGGGGCGCATTTGAACTCGTTTGGGTCACAGGCAAAATCTTTATTTCGAGCCCATACATTAAAACATAAAATATATTTAATAAATGTATATAAATAGTTCCTATCAATTGCCTCTTTAACCTACATAGCAAAAAATTTGATTTGCGGTTGTTAAGTAATTTTTGTAAATATTGACAAATATATTGTGTTACATTAAAAATATGAAAAAATGTGACAATTTGTTAAATTAAAATTTAGTTAATTCTGAATTTTTAACAAGAAAAATTGTTGTTTATATTTATTTGCTGGATTTATAAAATTTAAGAAATAGACTAGTCAATAATAACAAGCAAATTTAGCTAACTTGAAATTGTTAAAGAATAGTATATTGTACAACGAGCATGGAATTGCACTCATATCCTACGAGTATGAAAGTTTGTTTTTCATACTAGTATGAAATAGACATTCCATCTTAGTTGTACACTATACTTTTTTCGACAAAGGATATTATTTCCTAATTCATTTAATTTTAATAATAAATTTGTCCCGCTTTCATCATTTCAATATTTTTCAATTCTAATTAAGTATCCTAACAATGCCACCTGTATTGAAATACTCACAAAACAAATTCATTTCGCATGATGCTTGCAATGTAGGTACCTCATATCTCTATCAACAACAAACATACAATGAGCAGATTTCTAAGTGGTCGTAGAAAAAGTTTGTATCCTTTATAACAACTTAATTTGTTATAATAACTATGTTTTATTGTTCTGCTTTAATATAATTACTAAAATATTTAGTCAAAAGCACATAAAAATAAATTTTAATAATTACCATATTCACAAACATATTTATAAACGAAATACACAAATCATCTTGTGACTAAAAATTTTGTTAAAATTTTGTCAATTTTGACTATAAATTTTTTTTTGTGTGGGTCAAAATCCGCCCCTGCCTATTTTTTTCAGAAGGGTAAGATTTTTAGCACATTTTAAGCCTCTCTAGAAGCCGTGTACTTTGTAATTCGCCTGTTATCTACGAATATTTACTGAGGTAACGCATCTGAAATAAATCAAAATTTTATACAAAACGCAAAAAGAATGAAAAACGATTAAACTTTATTAGAATTATAAATCCAAAAATATGCCGCCGTTAAAAATTTGCCGCCGTAGGCTTCAGCCTATTTAGCCTAATAGGAAATCCGCCACTGCACACCACCGAAAACGAGGTTCCGAGGCGGCATATACCTTCAGCAGTTGAGACCGCTTAATAATAAAAAAAAAGACTTTATGCAATTGGCTAATATTGATTACATTTATACTCGTAGGTATTGCAAAAAGTACATTAAGTTGAATTTAACTTTGAAAAGGCGACTTTTGCCACTGTGTTAACAGAAACATTATCGATTAGATACTATTTTTCTTCCTAAAGTCAAGTATAAAATAAATCTGACTTGACTCATATAAATCTGACTTTGAAAAATTCGTGTAAACTTTACTTTGTGATCAGTGACATTAAATTCTCTCGCAATACGAAATATGTCAGCCGTTGTTTCCCCAATTTATATTGCATCCAAAACAGAGAAAAAAAACACTAGTATTATATATGTTTATTTCTAAATTACTGTCCATGGTTTTTCTATAAATAATATAAATACTATGTATTACAATGTTTTACTCAGTTAAATAAATTATTAACCTGATAACTTGCCTACAAATTTTGAACATACCAGACAAATTACTCAATAATCTAGAGTAAAGTAAATTTGTGTAAACGTACTAGTAATTTTCCTTTTTAAGTCTCCTTTTAAAAGTCAAGTCAAAGTTGCGTAGTAGTGAATCATTATCTTTCATTTGTTTGCGTTTCAATTCTTTCTTATCGCTTATCATTCCAGACCGCAACAAGACGACTCGGCCTCTGTTGCACAAACTGCGGCACCCGCACAACCACCCTCTGGCGGCGGAACAACGACGGCGAGCCCGTCTGCAACGCTTGCGGCCTCTACTTCAAGCTCCACGGTGTAAACCGACCTTTAGCGATGCGCAAAGACGGCATCCAAACAAGAAAACGAAAACCCAAGAAGCCGTCTGGCAGCAGCAACAGCAGCGGGGAAAGGGAGGAACACAGCTCCGCCCCCAGTGATGGTAAGACACGCCCCTAAATGGAGGGGAGGTCACGCCTTTTTACCTGTTTTTTGTAAAGGTAGCGCACCTGATAAAGGTGCGTTCCTGATGATCTTATCGTCCGGGCGTCCATTTTGATAACTGGGTTTATTGGTCTACTGGCGAGACGAACAAATGAGCCGCGGATAGAATTCGGTTTTTGGAGATGCTTAGTGTTATAAAGACGTCTGTTTACAAACATAAAACCGTTTTTTGCCACCAAAATTTACATTTAGGTAGAAATCTACACAAAAGTGAAAACAAGAATTCTATCTCAAAATGTTTCTTTAACTACGAGGTGAACCACTATTCGTACGGACAATTATGGCAAGTCAATAGGGTACATAAAATATAAAATTATATAGGTATAGTATCACAGATGCAAGTTAATGGTTGGAGTTGCATCCATATATTCATCAATACTATAAAAGCAATTATTTGTTAAGTAAATCTGAATGACTTTTTTGTATTTATTAAGTGGCAAATTTATAATATCTGCTGATAAATGATTATATAGATTTAATTGTATTGTATAAGCAATAGGATACACATTACATTACCTACAACAAAATGAATAATTTTTCTAGCAGTACAAAATTATTTTGCCTTTTTTAGTTGTTACATTTATCTTTTTTTATACCTTGTATAACAGTATAAGGAAATATAGGAATCATGAAACAAAGTTCCCCTTAATCCGTTTTAACTATTTTCACAACGATGTCTGTTTGGATGGATGGATGTGTGGTGTGTCCATATATTCAATAGGTAATACCCGAACGGGAAATACAAAACAAAAATATAATTTATTTCAAATATGAAATCAACTACGATAAAGAGTTTAATATGAAAGTTATTAACAATAATATTTGTATTAAAAAATATTTTATGCAACACCTCTCAATAAATGCTCTATAACTATGGCGATTTTAAACAAGGAAAGTAACAGATTACCCACTAGTGGGTATAATTTTGAGAAAAGCCAGTAGTGAGAATTTTTTTATTTGTAACAATAATAATAACCCACAACAGCTTGGTAACCACGTCGATTGACATTTTATTTCAAATATTTAAAGCATATGTCACTGTCAAATAATTTATTAAGAGATGTTGGATAAAACGTTATACTTCACACGTGAGCAAAGTGGAATTACCCTCTATAAAACTATCACACTCAGCCTTCGGCTTCGTGTGCTAAAATTTCTCTCGTGGGTAATTCCTTACTTTGCCCACTTGTAAAGTAAATAACTATTATTCAGCAACTGTCAAATAATATACCCATAATTCAACCGTCAAAAGAGTAAAATCAAAATGACTTTTAAGAGTAATTTTATTAACATAGAAAGCCAAAGACACTAATTTTCTCATTGTCACACATTCATTTTCTTTTTAAGCTTAAACTGTAGCTTAATAGTTGGTTTCAAGATTTTCTGCTAAATTTCAAATCACTTCAATTTTTCGGTACAACAGTACGTAGACTACTGATGGTTGCTACAATTTGTTTATGTTGTTAAACAAACAATTTTTTGTATTTGTCAGAGCAAAAATTCTACTTACCACATAATTTCAAAACAAATATTTGACGAAATGTTGTGGATAAAGTATAGTATTCTACTCGCATGTAATGGCTATTACTCATTCGAATGATTTACATCACTCGCCTTCGCTCGTGATACAAACTTCATTCTCATGAGTAATAGCCAGACATTACATGCTCATTGAATAATATACTATTATTTACAGCATCAAGTTAAACAATCTACAGTGATGAGTGATATAAATTTGACATTTACTTTGATTAGTTGGTTTTGCTTTCCTTGCAACATTTTGTTTAATTTTCCATTAGTTCTTTTGAATTTTTATCCATATTTAATTCCTTGAAACTAAAATAACATTTTAATGTAAAAAAAAAACATGAAAGTATTTTATTCTGAGAAGTGCAAAAAATAATACCTCTTTTAAAAGTATCAAATAGCTGCAGCAGATAGCCCAGGTATACCTATTTTGCCTACACGAGATGGAGAATTAAAAACAAAACTCGATTAATAAGTAATTTATCATCCAAATGAAAATGATGTATGACACAGCCTATAAATAAGATAAAATTTAAGTACTACATTTTTCCATTTCATATATCTGTAACCAAATTCGCGTAGGTCTTTTATGCAAATAGCGACATTCACCATTTCGCTTTTCGTCAACGAAATGAATATTAATCTCATCGAACATCACGATATGCAAATACATGGTATCTGATCCGCTACCGGACACAATACCTCTACCAAATCCATTACGAAATATGAAATATTAATTTCACATTTCATTCTTCAGATACCAAATCCACCTCGGTTCATCACACCCAGTCAAACCAAGGCCATCAGCATTCGTCATCCTCCAACGTGGAAAGCACAAGTAAGCCATCGTCAGAGAGGCCTTACCTAGGGCAAACATCCCTCCTACCATCCACATCATCATCATCGACTTCTTCCTCGGGGATAAAAAGCGAGCCGGGGTACGAATCCATGGCTTCTTCGCAGTATAATTGTTTACAAGCTCACCAAGGATACTCCGCCTACCATCAGCAGATGTTCGGGTTCTCCGCGGGTCCACCCAGCGGCGCTGAAGTCGCGTATCATCATCAGCATCATGTGACAGCTGCCGCGAAATTAATGGCGTCTTCGTAGAGCCACGGTCGTTTTATTGCATCATTTTACTGTGAATAACTTAAGTGTTATCTTTTAAAAAGACTGTTATTTATGACGTATTATGTAGGATTCAATATTAAATTTGTAGTTAGTGTAGAGATGGCCAAACTTAACGTTCATTTACTTTCCTGTCGTAAATTAAACACGTAGGTATGTAATAAAACTTCAAGTATATCCTAAGAGAAATCTATAAATAATGAACAAACGCAGTAGTCCATTAACATCGACAAATACAAAGAAATCAACAAATTATCTACCACCCAATATTAGAAATTGTTCCCATAATAATTATGTATTGAAATCTAAATATCCATTTGAATTTTATTTCTCTGTTAGAATTTTTTATTTATTTTTCTCTCGACCAGTCCTTGAAAGGTGTGTCTTTAATGGCTGCTTGTATACATTCAGTGACCAAAGTTAAATGGTGGTTTATTCCACATAACACAATTGTTTATTACAACATAATGGTTGTTTACGATATAAGTCCGGCAAATTAATTTTTACGGTACGAATAAGATGTTTCGAAATGAGTACCGTAAATATCATTAACCCAGATATTACTGAATAATTTGTTTTCTACCACAAAATCACTAGTAGCATTAATGATAAACCTATTGCAGAATATTATATTCTACAACAAGTAATGGAATGACACATGTTCCACACGAGCAAAACTTTTGCCGTAGATACAAAGGTTTATTTCACATCTGTGTCACATCTTTGAACAAAAATTTGTTTCTATCTTCCTTTCTTAAAAACAATCAGGTCGGCTTGGTCTTAATAAAAAATAATAATTTATTTGAAATCGTCATTAAAAGCTCAGAAATCGTCACCAAAGTAACCCATTATATGACGATTTTGAGCAACCCAGTGTTGGCAACCGTTAAATAATAATTGTACAATTAGGATAATTTTGGCAGATATATTGACGTACTATAGTAAATTTGGACGTAACATGAAACAAAATTTGCAAAAAGAATTAACTAATTAATTCCGATGATGAAATTGAGGGCAAAACACATAATTTTGTGTGTTATTTACGATACCTTCACTGTTCAAGGTTGGCAACACTGACTGTCAGTTTCAATTGACAACTGACAGATGTATAAACTTAACCTATATTGTATTTTTTTTAGTTTTTTCGAATTTTAGATTTCAAATAAAACTTAATATGTACTTCGGCACTGAAGTTCCTTTTTATCATTCATATGGTTTATTTTCCTCGGTCCTACGGGCCTCGGCAACTAAATTCCATATTCGTGATAAAAAATTGAACTTCAATGCCTTGATACATAAAATAACTATTATTAACAAACTACAGCCTCAATAGTTTCAAATAAGATAGAAATATAAAACGATAAAAAGCACCTCTAAATATAAAAACCATTACTGAAATAATGTCTCTTAATTTATTAATAGAAAATTCAAATATACCTAATATTTTGAGGATTTGCAAAAGAAAATAATAAGTAAATTTGTTTATTCGTAAACTTTATTCTAAATATTTCAAAATAGATAGAAATATAGAGTGGTAGATACACACTCAAAAAATAGCAATTGAGAAAATTACGTCTCTACATTTTATAATCAAAAATTCAAGAAAGAAATATGAGTATTTGCGAAAAAATCAACAAAGTCTGTAATATTGTAGAACCAGTGAGATATAAAAATGTTTGTATTTTCGTAGGAACAAGAAACATCTTAGAATTAATTATATAAACTCTTTATGAAAATGTGCTTCTGGCAAATTTCTTTTTGTAACAAAATTTCCCTGGCTCTAGTAACAATACTTTAATATTATATATTTATATAATATATTAAAATATACGCCGAGGATAGAGTATTAAGAAGTAGAAGAAGAATGATACGCCTCGTGTCGTACAAGCCTTTAATTTTACATATCTTGTAAATAAAATGTGATCTCAAATTTAAATGTGAATTACAATATAAACATAATGAAATTTTATGATTAATTCCCGTAAAAACATGTACTGAACGTTAAGTTTGGAAATTACTGCATAGATTTTTAATTAGTGTGGTTCTGTTTAACTTTAGTATTAGAATCAATATTATCGCAATATTGATTATTTTTAATTCCCTGTTATAAGGGATCTTTCTCTCAGCTTGTCAGTGTAAAACTATATCTATATATTATAAATTATGTGTCATATACTTCGTGTAGTGTATTTCATAATTTACATTTATAAAAATACAATAATACTATTGTTATTCAAACTATTATTGAATATGTAAAAGAGATTTTTTTAGTTGCTGTTAAATTTACGAATTTTTACGAAAGTGTTTGTGGACAAGTAATACGCACGAAAGAAGCAACCCATTTAACGTACGTGTTCTGTAATTTTATAACGAACTATTAGAATAATTTTGTTTTTTACATATTCATTAATTTCTGCCAACATGCAATTACAAAAGTGCAATGAATAAGAAGATTAATTTCATTATTTTACTAAAGTGCCTATGCAATAATTGTTTACGCAAATATTTAAGTTATTTATTTACTGAAGTCATATTCGAAACATTTTACGGTTTGTGTAAATTTAACATTTTTAGAAACCTGATAAATTATTTAAGTCAAATCATTATAGTATGTACAACACTTTCATGTTTTAAACGTACTATGGTTTCAAGAACAATAATGATCCAAATAAAATCTTTACTTAATAACTCATATATTTGTAGTAGCTGTGAAACATTGCAAATAGCATTTCAAACAAAATTACAAATTTTGTAAATAGTTCAACAGTTATTGTATTATGTATTCTTAAATTGTATAAAATTCAAATATATAAACGAAAATCGATTGAACAAATTCAATTATTTATTTCCTACCATTAATTCTGTTTCATTTTTAACAGCACATAATAGTAATACATTGCAAGACCGTTATTAAGAAGTTAAAGTTGAGGTAACGGTCGAGCATTGTACAATTTTTTATGATATCCGGAATCATAATAGCTATTTATGTAATAAGTTGCGAAAGAAAAGTGTTTTAAACACGTCCAGTGTTATTGAAAATGGTGCAGAGGCTGCATTGGCTACACTGGTTCCAGGAAAATAAAAAAAATTGTATGAAGAAACTTACAAAAAATTTGACAGTTGGTGTGCGGAGAAAAACGTTGGGCATATTACAGAAAAGGTAGTTTTAGCCTATTTTTCGAAATTATTATCCATTTATAAGCCATCCACTTTATGGAGTAATTACTCTATGCTCCGAACTATGATATATCTTAATAAGAATGTGGATATAAGTAAATTTACCAATCTTATTGCATTCTTTAAAAGAAAAGCTAGTGGATATAAGCCTAAAAAATCAAAAATATTCACTAAGCAAGAGATAGTTCGTTTCAGGAAGGAAGCTGATGACAAGGATTATTTATTGGCAAAGGTTGTGTTTATTGTTGGAATCTATGGGGCATGTCGCCGGAAGGAACTTACGTTTTTACGTGTAGGAGATATTGAAGATTCTACTTCTTTTATAAAAATTAATATTCCAAATACTAAAACGAATATTTCACGATTTTTTATGATAACTGAAGGGTTTATCGATGGAATCAACTGTTTAGAAATGTTTCGCAAGTACGCACAAATTCGACCTACTCATACTGAACATCAACGGTTTTTTCTAACCTACAGAAATTTTAAATGTTGCACGCTTCCTGTAGGTATAAATACCGTAGGTGGTATATCTAAAAAAATTGCAGAGTTCCTCGGCCTCCTAAATGCTAAAGAATATACCGGGCATTGCTTTCGATAGTGTTCTGCAACATTTTTGGCTGATTCGGGAGCAGACATTACAGTGCTCAAACGACATGGAGGGTGGCGTTCAAGTTCTGTTGCTGAAGGCTACGTTGAAAATTCTTTGGAAAATAAGAAAGAAATTTCACGAATAATTTTGGGAAAAAAGAAACAGCAATTAAAAAAATAAAAATTGTCGACAAAGAATCAGAATCCAGCAGCACATTTACTTCAGTTTCTGCCCACATTGAAGTTAACCAAGAAGAAGTATTAAGAACGCCATCAAATGTTCAATTTAGTAATTTAAGTAATTGTGTTGTAAATATTTGTCATAAATAAACAGTTATAATAGGTATTTAGTACTTTTACTTTAACGCATTAAACTGTCATTTTTAAGCACTAGTGCTTAAAAGTACGTCATTTAACAACAAAAATGACAATCGAAAAGTTGTTATAATTCGCTACTATAATAATAATTTTCAAAATCATGAAAGAGTACAGTATAACATTCAACTATTCAGTCGAAATAGTCTTTGTAAATATACACAAAAATAAATATGTATGATGCTATGGTTTTAAGATAGTACCCTGTAGAATCTTTTTTGCACTTCCGGGAGAAAACGACCTATACACTAGGGCTGTCTTTATCCGTAAAAATTCAAATCCGGATAAACCGGTATCCGGATAATTCAGGATAAGCTAATATCCGGATAAACTGATATCCGGATAAATTTATACCCTATATAAACTAATTTTGATTTAAATCAATGGTTTTTAAAAAGAATCACTTTATTTTGACGGAAATATATACTGTGCTTGAAAAATATATTTGTTTTTTTTTTGCTAAAAATATTATTTAATTATTATTTTGGATTTAAATTTGAATTAAATTTGTGTATCCACTTTATCCAAATAGAAAAATCCGTATATTAAGATATTGTTAGCAATCAACTAAATAAAACACAAAAAAACCCAAAAACACACAACACTGCACGAAACAAACACTATTTAACACCACTCTGAAATCAGGAGAATAAAGGTGTGAAAACAAACTTCAATACACAGTTTAACCACATTTATTTCAGCATTAAACAATAAAGAACACAATTAGCGGCCATCCACTACAGGCGCCAAGTGAATACTAAACGTAACACTTTTCGACTGCTGGCGGCTAGAATCAAATTACGCAAGTTTAATTAAAATATAAAAAATTAATAACACTTCTAATCAAAATTAAATTATCATTGGATGTAACTTCATTATCAATATTACGATTAAATAATACTATCCCGAGTGGCGATTTTGGCTGCTAACAATATCTATTTTATCTGGATACAAATCCGAACATTCGGAAATTCGGTTTTCCCGGATATTCGACAATCCGGATATCCGGATACTAGGATATCCGGATAGAAAAAAAACGGATTTTTTTACATATAAAAATCCGGATTTCGTTGACAGCCCTACTATACACCAATTTGCAAAAGTAGTATTGGATTTTTGTCAGCTAGGCGGCAAATAAATCCATCAGAAAAATAAGACTTAACTTTACTAGGATTTTCGAGCCATATCCTCAATAACATAATGAACATATTTGTTTAACACGTTGAACCCCGTACTCGAAAATCATATTTCTCTCACACGGACCGGCATTTTTATATTAAGTTTATATTTTTAAAATATTTTTTTTAGTTTACAGAATTTTATCTAAGACATTTTAAAAGAAAGAAAATTTCTAAATTTAAAAATTATAAATTTTACTTGTTACTCACTTGTAAATACCATTTACCCAAGCCGTCTATTGCCTTTGAAAATGAATCTTTACAAGTTACTAATTGACAGCTGCGTTGTAAAAATTTTACAAGTTAGTAAACAAAGTTAACAATACCAGTTGCCACAGTAAATACTTACAAGGCTTATGGAAATAATTTCAAATAATTTTTGACACAACAGTTGTGTGTAACTGACAGGACTTGGTTAAAATTTTAATTTGATTTACAAATGAGTAACAAGTAAAATGTACAATACACGCAAGGTAACTTTTTACTGCTTCAAGGAGGTGACAGGCTCACCTGATCGGCTCGCCGGTCATTTCTTCTATTCCTAGCAGTAAGAACTGTTTTACCTTGCTTGTAATGTAAATGATTATTATTTGTATTTTCTAAAAATCGTTTTAAAATTATTTCTATGTCAATCCTGCCAGGTTCGCTATATCCGGTATCACTCCTATGGAATGGCGAATCGACTACTCTATATAAATTGGATTAAAATCGTGCCCACCGATGCATACGCGGTCCCAAAGTTGAAAAGGTGGCGTGTCCACCGGTGGACACGCAGGCCGGTGGTGCTGTAGAACAATGTCCACCGGTGGACATGCGGGACTCAAAGTGTTAATTAATTTAGCGGTAGGTTCAATATTTTGGGCTATCCTTGAGCAAACAATTATTGGCGCGTCACTGGAATTTCTTTGACAGACTGATTTATTACTCTCCCGTTCTCAAATGGAAAATGGAATATACTTTATTCTTACTTTTCTAGGACGAAAATGTCAAACATTTCAATTATTTCAAATTATATTATGTTTTTATTTTATACTTTATTTCTATAACAAAGCTGTAACGATACCCAAAGAAGTACCGTAACAGCTCAATCGAGTGTTATAATAAAGCAGTACAATTTATATTTTCAAGGTTGGTAACTCTACTGAAATGTCATATTATGTCAAAAAAATATAAAATGTCACATTTCGCTAAATAAATAAATACAAATTGTAAGAATGTTATTTTTGTATGACATTAAATTTTTAAACGTCACATTAGTGTCACCAACTAACACAAGATTTCCTGAATATTGAGACTTGGATTTTTTAATAAAAAAGAGCATAAAAGGCGCAAATTATAAAACGTATCGTGACCCAAACTTCCTTCTCACAAAATAAATTGACATTTATTAAACGAATTCTTTAATATACTATTTTACCTATTAAATTGTGAACTGGACCAAACGGTTGTTTATATTTATTTATTTATTTATTTATTTTGATATTCCGCATTGAACGGACGTATTCAACATACTTTAATTATGAAATATGTAAATTTGGATACCAATGCCTTGTTAAATACAAATTACCCACTCGATAAAATTATCACACTCAGCCTTCGGCTTCGTGTGCTAAAATTTCTCTCGTGGGTATTTCCTTACTTTGCCCACTTGTAAAGTAAATAACTATTTTTAAATTTTGTTATTGTTCGTTTTAAAAAATCTGTCTTTTATATCTTCTACTGTCTATCTTTAAAAATATACACCGCAATAATTTTAATGTTTAGATTTTAAGAATGTTGAATTTGGGAATACGTATATTAATAAAAATAGTACATATACCACGTCGTAATATAAAGAATTTGTACTTACCGGAGTAGAATCTACATTTTATTATTCTTTGGGCTTTGCCAGCATCTAAACCAAACAAAATTTTGTATCAATAAACAATCATAATGTACCAACTATATATTTTATTTTGTACAACAAAAACTAACTCCCAATAACAAAAACAGAAGGTTACAGCTTATAGAGTTCGAAAGCACTCAAATACAATTGTATTTAGGTTATTATAATAAGTTTCATTCGTTCAAAAAACTTAATCCTTGGCCAGTTGTACCGTTGTTCGTTATTAGTGCTGTTTCACCTACATTACGTTTAAAAGCAAGCATACAATAATGAAACTAACCATTGTATCAGCAAATTTAATGAGAACACTACCTAAACACATGTTTTCACTAAAAAAATCCGCGCACTACTAAATGAAATACAGTTTGTATTCTACTGCAATGCTGGCTTGCAGCGATTCCGAATTTAATTACTAAGTTGTAACATGTTCATTTGCTCGCTCCAATATGTACCTGTACTGCTCAAATGTTTTAAAATAATATTTATAGCTTCAATAATGCTTTTGTAGAATATGCAAATATATTTATTTTACACATTTGAATATTTTCTCACATATAAAATGTTAGTTGCCCTCACTGAAATGTAGTAATACTGGAACGAGCACTGCCATGCTCTCCCTGTATGAAAAAGCGAGCCGAGAGAGATAGTTTGCGTCAGGAATCTCCATCATTATCTAATACTTTTACGCTTGTGTACAGTACAGCTTTCTTTGATTCAAATCAGCAATAGTGGGAGAAAGTGAGAAAGAAGATAATGACGTGAACCGCATCACAAGAAAGCTGTACTGTAACTATAGTTACGTGACGTACAGACTGATACAAAAGTTAGTCGCTGTGTTTTAAGAAACTGTGCTATTGACATTTCTTATAAATAGTAAAATAAAAATGAGTGTTTTTTTAAATAATAATAATAAAAAAAATGGTGCGACATTGTAACGCATAGCTTTGCAAAGCTGTATGGCAACCAAATTCGCAATTATATTGTTTTGGGTATGTAATGAATACTTTAACCTAAAACTTTTGACAATTGTAGTGTATTTCACATTATAGTCATTAAAGTGTATATAAATACATCAGTTTGACAATAACGTCATTATTTCGTTCCCTCATTTGAATTTCAGTTTTCCTATAAATAATGTATTCTACGACAAAAACTTTTTGAACGTACTTTACGAGAAGGATAGAGATACCTGCGGGTCGCTTTCTCTCTCGGCTCACATTTACACCGCTAGTGCGCGTTCCAGTATTATTACATTTCAGTAGTTGCCCTTGGGTGCTAATGAAATAATAATACTGCTTACGAAATAAAATTCTATTACTAGGATAAAGTAGGATTCGCGGTCTGTCGTATGGTTAATTATTCAACGAGAAAAAAATAATGAATTTTATTATTTTATAATATTTCACAAATTTCCTTTTTTAACTATTGCATAGCTTTTATCGCGGGCTTTGAGCGCGGCGACCGAATCAAGAAATTCCGTAACGAAAAAAACCTGACACCCCCCACTCCGACCGGCATAGCGGTGCGGCGTTAAAAGCCGTGCATCGTCTAACGTCGTTTCAGTTCGGCAGACTTCGACACGGTATTTGTGTGCGTGCGACTAGACGTATGCGTGTGTAGACTAGCTGCTAACTGCTCATAACTGATTCTATCTCTTTTAGACACAATGCTAAAATTTGTTTTCTTATCGGTCACCACGCTCAAAAAGTGTAACTTGAATTAATATCAAAGAAAAAAACAAAAAAAAAATACTGCACAAATAAAATAAATAAATAATTATAATTGCATAAGTTGATAAAAAATGCTATGCGATAGCTTTAGCGCGGCAGTCCCCGAGTGCCACACCTTTTAAATTATTCTTTTAGAAGGAGAGGATATTTCGGCTGCTAAGGTCATAATAACCGAACGAGTGGTTGCATTCTCCAAGGAAATTAGTAAAGTTTGTCAGGTGGTTCATGTTGTTCACGTGTTACATTTTTCTGATAATGATTTGCTTATTGTGTCTCTATAATCGTACGTTACTGGATACTGGAACTATCATTGTGAAAGACAGGAAAGCAGGGTACTCTGGGTAGACACTGAAGACTGAAACACTTCTATTCGTTGACTTCTACTGTTTTTTGTCAACTGCCCACCTTTTATTTTTTTGTTAAAAATTATATAAAATTTCAATAGTTAAAAGATATATCTCGACACGTAAAAGGTTGGAAATTATGTTTTCTATCTATGTTACTTATAATCAGTCATTGAATTGAGGATAATTTTAGCGTTTTTGTAAGCAAAGTATATAATAATAGGATGAAATATATTATAAACTAAATATCAACGTGAGTACATTACACTTCTTCTAACTACCACTGAAAAGATTTTATTATTTTTTTTTTTTCATATACAGTGTGTCCCTTTTAAGGTACAAATGCATTGGGATCTCAAGAACCGTAAGAGATACGAGGTTGGTTAAATTAGACGAAAGTGCCTGCTCCTGATTAGTAGGGTATTCTGAACATGCATTTGTTTTTCCAATTGAATGCATAGGTCACTAGATTTTGGCTAAAATGTAAATTTTGCGATTTTCTTTTTTTGCTGATAACTTCGTTGTATAACATAATACGAGATTTTGGTTTGTACTTTCTTATGACACTTTTTAATGGTGATTTTGCAGAAGTTCTCAAAAAAATTTTATATCTAAACATTTAAGAGTTACTGGTATCAACTTTTATTTTTCATGTGGATGTCATAGTAAGCCATGACATATTTGAATAGAGATTTTTTTTGCTTTACGATATAAAACACTAATAATAAATTTTTATAATTAATTGAAAAAATTAACGAAATTTGCATGAACTTTAGACAAGTTTCGAGAGATAGGAAATTGGATAGCACATTTATTTACTGTATTTTTAAATACTATTTATAAAAATTATATCTATATATTATATCAAAAACAGAGTAATCAGCAAGAACAGGCAGCTCCTCTGTGGGACATTTCCGGCGCAGTAGAGCGTGATTTGTGATCTGTGGCCTTGCCGCCATTTTTAGTTAGTTGTTTACATGCCGGATGCCGGCTTAGAGGTTATTTCATTTGAGAATTTTGTTTGTTGTTAATTTTTGTTTAATTGTTATTCCTTTATTGGGTATCTCTTTGATTAACAATGGAAGATTATTCAGATGATGAAGAAAACATGCCAAAGGGTCATATTAAACTGAAAGAAGGAATTGATATTAAGTAAATCATTTGATTTTAACGTTTGTTATCATTCTAACTCTTTCTTTTATTGTAGTTCAATTCTGGAAGGCAAAGGCGATACATTTGAGATCAATTTCGCAAGCGTACAGATTAACGACGATCTCGAAGAAAATATAGAGTTAGACAGAGACAATGATGACGCTGTTGTAGAACTAACTGGTGCTTGTCTTGGGCTCGATTCAGGAGATGAAGAAACTGAAATAGATAGTTCCACTCCGTTTGAGAAGTTAGCGAATACAATGAAAAATGTGACTGATGACGGTAAAATTAAGAAAAAAGTTAAAAAAGAAGGAGTTGGTTCGTATCCTCCACAAAATTCGCTTGTGTCAGTAAAGTATTCTAATTATCTGGAATACAATGATTCGCCAACGGATACAGTGTTTATGAATAAACCATATCAGTTTCGTTTAGGAAATGCTGGGATTTATGGTTTAAATATTGCAGTACAATCGATGAGAGTCAATGAAATAGCTTGGTTTCTGATTCATCCAGATTACGCTTTTGGGAGAATGGGCCATCCTCCTAGAATTCCACCAAACGCAACATTTTTATTTCACGTAGAACTTTTACGTTTTATTGATTCAGGCCCTGCGCTAGAACTCAACGAAATGTCTAATGAAGACAAACGCAAATTTCCGAATGCCTACAAAACATCTTTGGGATTACTTGAAAGCGCAAAGGAACATTTCCACCAGAATGTTAAACTCGCTATACGCGAATACAATAAAGCAATGACTTTACTTGAGGAATGCAATTTAAGCAACATCGAAGAACAAAAATTGCAACAAAAGCAATTATTTAAAATATACAGCAACTTAGCTGTCTGCTATACAAGAGATAATATCCCGAAAAAAGCATGTATTATGTGTAATAACATCTACGCAATGGCCAAAAATACTTCTGTAAATATACCGGCTAAAGTATATTTTCAAAATGGACGGGCTTTATTTCAGTTAGGAGAATATCAAAAAGCTCGTAAGAAATTATTAACAGCTCAAAAACTCGATCCACATAATGAAGACATAAACAACGAACTTAAAAAAGTATTTCATAAAATCAGTGAAGAATACCAACGAGAGAAAAATTTAGCCCGGACTTTCTTTCATAATAACGGATCTGAATCTAAACCTGCTGCTACGGTTACTTGTACTCAAGAACAGGAAGATGGCAAATTTAGTAAAGAGGTGCGACATCAATGTCAGAATCTAAAAGAAAGCAAAACTCAATTTGAATTTCAATTACCTTTTGGGCTTACAGTGAAAGAAAGAGATGCTGCTAAATCGGAAGCCAAACGCGCTGGACTGGTTTTTCGGGAAATAGAATTAAATGATGATAATGAAGCTAATGCAGGACAAACCATTTATGTTATTTCGAAGGCATAATTTTTCATTGTTTTTGTCAGAATCAAGTTTTTGTTTCGTAAACAAAGAATAGAAATATATTGTTTGTTACATTTCATGTTTGATATTATATAACCATTATTATATTCTTTATATTTTATATTTAATTTTGATATTGAACTATGTTTCTCATATTATTTAAGTTAATCAAATTGTATTACACTAAAATAAAGTTACATTACTTATAATAATTGTTTTATTAACATTTTACCGTACATACAAGTAACAATGTACATATCTATAAAAAGAATATATAGCACATTATAATTAAACCGTGTTTTTATTCAGTTTCCAAATAAATACAATTAATTCGTGGGAACATTAAGAAGTAAATTTTGTCCTGCAGGTAAGTAAGACACCTGGCGTGAACGAGATAGTTGGTACGCGATATCTTCAGCTGCTTCAATACGACGTAATTCTACTAAACCGTCTCCGGAATCGCCGAAAGATTTTGCAAGAAGTAGAGCAGCCTGAGCATCACCTTCAGCAGAAATAACTGTCGCTTTCTTTTGTTGTTCAGCCTTTTCTACTAAAAATCGAGCCTTTTCGGCATCTTGCTGGGCGACTTGTTTTAATTCTACTGCCTGAGTGAATTCTTTTCCAAATGTTAAATGAGTAAGAGAAATATCGTCTAATATAACTCCGAACTGGGAAGCTCTTTCAGTTAAATCTTCAGAAACTTTTTGTGATACCAAGTCTCGCTGTGTAATTAATTCACCTGCATCAAACTGAGCAACGACTGCTTTTAACACTTCTGTAGTGATTGAAGGTAAAACTCTTTCCTCGTAATCCACTCCAAGAATTGTGTATATCTTCGGCAATTGATCAGGAACCGGTCTAAACAATATACGTAATGTGATATTTACATTTTGAAGATCTTTGCTGCCGGTAACTACTGGGACGTTTCTTGGTCTAGATCTAATGTCGTAAATAATTGGTCTTTGTACCCATGGAATAAAAAAATGTGTTCCTTCCCCTACTACTCCTTTTTTCACTCCCGCAAATCTGTCAAAAATGACTGCTCGATGACCGCCGTCAACTAAAATGAGACGTTTTAGTAAACACAGTTTCATATATGGAACATAATACCAAATATGCATGATTTCTTACCATTATATAAAGCAGAATTAACTACACCACCAACAAGTGCAACTCCCAAGCCTAGTTGTCCGATTCTATTGAAGAAATTTGCAGCCATAGTTCTGAAACAAAATCATGAAGATTGAAATATACCGAAATTATATATTTTTTTGGATTAATTCTAAAAGGGACCTCTAATAGCTGATTCCATGCTTTCATATCTTGTGTACTACTTAATTACTTAAAGTAAAAGATATTACAAATGAAAATTTATTCCACTTACCTCTATTTTCTTATATTATACAAGTATAAAATGCAATGACACTTAAAATTATTTACGAAAAAGCCGTCAAAAGCCGAAGAAATTCACCATTGAAGAACATGTGAAATATCTAGGGTATTTAAATTTTATTACTGGAATCCAAAAGTCCCTAGTCCAATAAAATTAGGCCATATTTTTGACAAACCGATGGGTACGCGGCAGAAATGTACAGTTCGGAAAAGAAGTATTACTTTTAGTTCGACATATGGAGAAAAAACGATATACATTGAAAAATACAAGTATAGTTTTTGCGTAAATATATGTATTGGGCAATAATTTAGTTATTAATATTGTAATAAACAATTTTTCCATTAATTAAATATATGGTTTCCTCGAAATCGATCATTTAAAGAAACTGCATTTGAATTTTGTCACTAAATGTACAGGCGTCACTAGCGGCTTCTGTAGCCCTGTAAAACCACTTCGGCAATAAAAAAAATTAAAATATAATTAAAAATTTATAAATACAATAATAATTATTAAAAATTGAAATAAGATATTGTAACAGTTTATTTTATTCACTATAATACAGAACAAGGTCTTGATTTCTAAAATAAATTAAAAAGACAAGAGAATATCCCAGGGAATAAAATTATTTTTTATCGGACTTGGCCTGAAAATACATAATTTTTAAATAAAATGTACAAGTATCACAGTCTATCACAGCATTGGGTAGTAGGAAAATAGGAATAGGAGTTATTTTGGATTAGAATACTAGATAGCATCTTCATGACGACCAAGGCAGGCGCCCACAGGACAATGGCAGGACTGGGAGGCGGAAGCGTGGGACTGCTGTACTATTTCATTTGATTTTACCTCAATTTCTTGTTGTTGACCTTGTTGATCTTTAGAATCAATGCTGCCTGTAATCAGAGAAGAAGCTGATTTTCCTAATGAACCGGCCAT
This sequence comes from Poecilus cupreus, assembly GCA_963942605.1. NCBI lineage: Eukaryota > Metazoa > Arthropoda > Insecta > Coleoptera > Carabidae > Poecilus > Poecilus cupreus. The sequence continues at coordinate 15,306,648 of OZ012719.1, read as the reverse complement.
ATCCCACACCTCGCCCATTGAAGATGGCAATTTTGGTAGTTGGGGCAATGAAATTGGAGTATCATCTTTTTTTACTGAAATCATACTTGTAATTTAAGTTTTTAAGAACATAACAAAATACAGATTTAAATAAAAACAAACACAACCCAATAAATAATTTTAAGTAAATTCAGCAATGAAGAAAAGTAAATTCAAAATAAAAAGGCTTACCTCCGTAGGCGAAGTTGTAGGCAATCGTTGCATATTTCTTCGATTCTTTAATAGCCTCTTGGGTTAAATCTGCTGTTTTCTGCGGATAGCAAACAGCAGACATGCCATAAGCACCGATACCAGAATACAACAGCTTTCGGATAATTCCATTCCGCAGACCTAATACAAAACCTGTTAAGGCGCCTGCGCCCACTGCTGCCATTTTTGTGGTATCATCGGCTTCTTCAGACAGATACTTGTACATAGCTGCAATCGACACGCGTAGTTATGGTTACTGTCATGTGGAAATATAATAAAAGTACATACTAATAAACAAAATTCACATAGAAGAAAAAACTCTCCACAACAATTTCTATTTGTACCGTTTATGAAGAATCAATCCTTAGTTACATTTTCTACAGTTACAAGAGCGCGAATGACGAGCTAATAAAATAAAACTCAGAAATATGAAGCACCATTTTCAAAATGTATATTTCCATACTTACACGACGCATAATCTGTACCCTTCTGATAATATTCCTCTGCTTCCGATTGATACACTGAACACTGATCCATTGCCCCCCATATCTGCCTGCGTACTGCACCAAACGTGCCCTCGATAAGTCCAATTTTTTCAGGACATAACACCTCACTCTCTTTTGATTGCTTGCAGCTAGTAATAAAATATTTTATTGTTAAAAATTCCCTTGACATATTAAGTATTAATCATAATCAAACGAAGATACTTCGTCTGAGTTGTATATAAGTGTATGTATGTAGTTTACTTACTCGTCTTCGCTCATATAAATAGGGAGCTCACTAGCTCTACATATTTGATCACATTTAGAATTCTGAGGTACGCTGGACTGGCCGACAACAGCTCCGGCTAGCAGAACTCTTCGTACAAACTATGAGGGTAAATAACAGGTTAACCATATTATATAATATCAAATATTCCACAAGTAAAATAAAAGTAGAGTGTAACTTACCTGTCTGTAAACCATTGTGTATTTTTGAATAATTTAGTAATGTTCCCTTAAATTAGTTTCAGTAATGATCTTTTCGAATATAATTTGTTTTTTTTTATAATGAAATGACAGACTGTTGTGAAGAAAAATAAGAGACAAATTCTATAGTAACTTTTCAGTTCGTAGTGGTAAGAAAGTGACACAAAGTTTAATACATAATTTGCACGAAATTTTAAAAGAAAGTAATATGAAAAAATATTTGTGAATATAACAAAAGCTTAACAACGCAAGTAATCAGTCTTTTGTCATTTCAAATGTAGAGCATGTTTTACAAAGCAACAATTCGAAATTTATAAAATCATAAGTACAGTTTTACAATAAATATGAATTAAAACATTCATATTAATATTTTATGTCTACCTGGACCCAATATATTCCAAAATCCACTAAAATGCCTGGTCTGAAGCAAGTTGATATAGTATCATCCTCAGAAGGAGAAAATTCATCGCTACCTAATAAATCACCAATTATATTTCCAAATATAGATAAAACCATTATAAATATATATATTTATCAAAAATTGACACAAAAATTTCTGATATATAGATTAAAATTCGTTTAAAAAATTGACAAACGATTATATTTGACATAATAATTTTTAAAATTAGCGCGCGTAATGAAGATACCAACAAACAAATGACATATAAAGAAAATCCCTGCAGCCATTTTACTAACATTTGGAAATACGGAGGCAGTTGAATGATTTGATATCAATACTAAAAAAGGTAGACATTGAAGTTACAATACCAAATGATAAATATGTAATACTTACGTTTGTTAATTCCAGTTAACGACATTATATACATAAAGTTTCGTTTGAATTCATTACATAATGTCTGCTGCTGCAAGGGTTGGTTTATTAAAAAGGGGCTGGAATGAAATCCCCGAAGTAATTGGAAGTACTTTTATGGCCCTGGTGGGTGTTGGATTAGGGTGTACCGGGCTTTATATCTATTACCAAAAGGATGGTGACAATCGTAGACATAAATTCGACTATATTGTTATCCGACCAGATGATCCTAGAGCGGAAAAAGTGAGAAAAGATTGATTTGTATCTTTAACTGCTGTAGATAATTTGTAAAATTGTTTTATTATATAATTAATACATATATAGAAATGTGAATTATCTTGTTTTTCTTAATTATTTCTCTTTCTGGGATAAGTGAATAACTGCTCATGAACATTTGTGTTGCCTTTTTTAACAACCATTCATACATCCACTAGAAATACACTTATAATTATGTACAATCACATAAACATTGGATTTTTATAATTTCATTGGTTTAACATTTTCTTTATCAACACCAAGAGAAAAACGGACTCTTATCCTGGAACCGTTGGGTAAAAGAAAAGAAACGAGATGCAGGTGAACTGCTCGACCTAAAATAAAAACATTGATTAACCACAAGCCGGATACAATTTCGCATATCAAATTACTTTTCCACTACGACTGCAGGCATCTGTACTAGTTGAACAGGAGATTTCCCATCCTTCAATGCTTGAGTTAAATTTAAAATTTGTCCTCGCATCACAGACATTTGTCTTTCAAAGAGATGTTTATCAAAACCTCTATCTTGCTGCAAAAGTATACATACATGTTTATCAAAACATTTATCGTGCTAGAAGAATAGATATTAGTAAATTATAACTCTCTTAAGCTCTCCAAAAAACTTCGTATTACAATATTAAGTTTTTTGCAAAAAGAAATAGTATACATTAAATGCTATAAGTACTAGTCGCAATCTCTGTCGGCACCTTTGATGTTCTGTAACATGCCATATTTTCTTGCGCATCTATGCTCTGCCTCCTGGTTCTGGTAGACGAAGCGGTGGAATTTAAATAAATGTCAAATTTAAACAAAAAATAAATGATTTAAACATAACTTTTGATATAAGTTATGTGTTATTAACAATTAAATTTGCAAACATATTTTTTAGAATAAAAAATTATTGGCGATATTGATATCAAGTGTCTGGAGTTAGAAATAACCGGCTAGGAGGTGGAGTTTACTGCTTCAAGGCCAAATTTTCGTTACAAAAATACCGAGGATTGCAACTACTGCTTAAAGCATTTATACTATGGAAGTATTATAGAAAATTAGTAGCGCAGAACCGTAAACAATTTTGAAGGATGACATCCAAACATCCGATAACCTTTCAGAGTAAACAAATATTTGATCTATGTTCCAAAAACTTACTTTAAACAACAAATACAAATCATCACACAAGTCTTGTACAAAATTCATGTCTGATAAGTGGGGCAGAACGAGCTCTCGTGTTTCCCTGCTGAACGGTACTTTCGCTTGAGATAACCAGGCCCAGTGATATGGGTACGCACGCCAACTATCTGGGTGTTTGTACGGAAAAGCCAAACCGTTATCTATAGCTGCAATCTTAATTTCAGGCAACTGCACGAGATTCCAATCCTGAAAATTTATAACAAAAGTAACAACTGCGCAGCAATAAAATGGAAATGAGTCAATAACAAATGAATCATACATCAAGATTAAAATACAAGCAATAAATATATATTACCGTGGTATCCGTGAGCTCAACATTTGCATTATTAGAACCTGTTGAATTTCCCGGTAAAATGGTTGGCTGTTCATATTTGATGAGCCAATTATCATTCCCTCTATCTGTGTTACGAATTATATAATCCAAAACAACAAGTCGCTCAAACTGCAATTGAAATTTATGTGCCATTCGAGTTGGAAGAGGTTCTACTTCAAATCTACGCAGCCAGTAATCTGCATCTTTGTATCCGTCCACGAATAACTGGAAAGAACCTGTCTGAAAAGTAATAGCATGTTTAATTATGTTTGCTATTACGCTTTGAGTTGAAATTTTACCTTTGGAGGAAGCCCAATTCTATTAAAGCGTAGCCCTACATTTGGAAATTGTTCCATAATCGCTCTCTTCATTCTTGCTTTCTGTCTATCGATACGTGGGTAGTTAAATGTTTCAGAGACAAGTTTAACTACCTAAAATTCAGATTGAAAAGATAAAAATATATTCAGTTTATAAGTAATAGATAACCTACCCTAGTTTTTGGTACTACATCTAGGTTCAACCTGGCATCCACTAAACTAGCCCCCACTTCTGATAAATAACCCTGATTCGGAATTAAACAAGAGCGACCAAAACAACACGGACAACACAACTTGTGCATCCATTTTGTCCACTTCGGATTCAGTCTTCCATACGGTTCTTCATCTTTTGGTTTAAACACTCCTGAGATTTTCTGCAATTTAAACCGATATAATAACCTTGAAGATAAATCAGAAGCATGTGTTTAAAATAATGTGGGAGTAGTAACCAAGCATTACATTTAAGCTTAATGATGCAACGCCCCCAAATACACTCCCGAATTTCTTTTTGCTTTATATTTCGCAATTCTATGAAAATTTACATAGTATGCGTTCAATACAAGCATTTAATTATTTCAAGTATTAACAATGCTTACCCCAGATGAATCTTTAACAAAGTAAGATCCACTGGATCCTTGTGATATTCGCTCCGGAAATATACCATTGTCAATGGCAACTTCCGCCTGAAGCACAAGATTGCTGAAGGAGGCATCATCTGCAAGAAACATAAAATTAAAATTTCAGAATTATCATTATAATGGTTCGGACAAACCTGGGAAATGATTATATGAGACGTCCAGCCCACCCAGAAGAGGCTGCGACTCTCTGTTAACACCCGGAGAATCCAATTTTGTCTGAAATGCAACTTCTGGAATAAGTCTGACGTCTTCTGTTGAACTGTCACTGCAATGACATCCAACTGACAATGCACATGTAATGTCACTGTCTGTTATACTATCAGAAGCTGGGACGATTAGTAAAGTCTCACCCGCACTCATCGGAGAATAAATATAATAGATTTAAAACTTCATTCGTAAAATTCACATTTCCAATAAAATTTCAAAATAAAATATATATAGTAGTTAAAATAGCGTAGTCTAACCTGACATTATAAATACATTTGATAAGGATATTTTTTTTTCTTAAAATGAATATGACTTTTAACTTCTTAAATTGCGTGTTTTGATGATTAATAAGCGAATAAACTATTAACAACTGTAACAAATTTCTGGTCGTTTTGCCAACGCACTGTGGCAAATTTCAATTTGGATAATTATTAAATACGATACGTTTACAACAAGCCATCTGGATCCCAATCTGACTAAATATAGTTCAGTTTTTATTTTAATCCATAAAAAAATATTAATAAGTCGATCAACAAACTCAAATTATGTCCTAATAAACGAACACTTAATATTTCTTTTATTATTTGAATACATATTATACTGAAAATAAATAATAAAGATCCAAGTTTTTATAATATATAATATAGTCCAAGTAAATCGTACCGATTTATTACGCTTTATAATAAATAGTCTCTATAAATATAGTAATTATAATATAACTTACGATAATAAATTACTTTATCTTTGTAGATAAGAGAGCCAGATCAATATCAATAATAATTTAATTGTATTATAAAAGTAGATTATATATTTGAATATAATTACTTATTGTCCATTTAGAGTTTGTTATTTTAAAGGTCAAATGAACTAAAATTGATTAAATATTGCTTGCATCGATTGAAATTCCAATAATTAAATTTATTATCCATTATATTATATGACTGCAACTAATTTAACTCATCTGTTCACCGGGTTGCAAGTACATTGCGCAAATTCTGTGGTTCTCATAAATTAGATAACATGTCGTTTATTACGTAATTTTTACTGAAAAAGAGAAGTGTTTTAAGTAATACTCTACATTAAAAATGATAATACATCAGTTCGCATTATATTTCCTCATAAAAAGTACTATTACGTCTAAATAATGAATTGTGCAGTGTAAATTGGGCCTCTTTCTACTTGTCAAGAATTTTGACAAGTACAAGGCAGCTGTACAAAATTTTTAATTTTAAAATAAAATAACGTAAAACTAAAATATAAAACACAAAAAAAAATTAATCGAACCGTGAATCTATTTATAAACATAATTTGTATCGAATTATCAGTAAAATCTAAGAAAGGTTTCAGCTAAATACCATGATTGGAAAAGTCAACCTTTGTGCAGTATATTATTTGAAATGACCAAAAGAAGAGTTTTAGGAATCAATTCAACATCAAGACCTAACTCGTTCAAAGCACAACGAAAATCAAATGGAGATAAAAGTATGTAGAAGGTGACCTAGTTTAACATAAAATTTTGCAACATTATCATAACAATGTTATAGTTTATATAATTTATGTCATAACATTTCATTAAGTTGCTGGTATACTACTTTAGGAATAAATATTTTAATCTGGGCAATCAATTCGTACTAACGGTATCTCTGTATGCATATTGTTACAGGTTTTGATAAATTTGGTTCAAGTTTTAACTTCGCTTAACATACTAACTGCATTCAAAGTTTGATGCATGGCTTCTCTTGGCTGTGTGTTTCAGTGAGTAAATATCCTGTGCTACTGTTTTGAGCAGTACGGAGGATGTTGGCTGCCATGGAGCACCAAGTCAATCAAGCAACCGGACAGCCTGAAGGCTCCGCGAATAATCCCGAAAGCGAACAGTTTTATAGCACTGGAAGGACTGGGAGAAGAAATGCACTTCCAGATATTTTAGGGGATCATGCACATGTCACAAGTTCGGATTTACCTGCACGTTTACAAGCTCTAACTACAACAGGTATATTCACAAAAAATCACTTTTATTATGGGGATTAACATTATTTTAAGGGCGAGAATGATTTATTTAATTCCGGGTATGGGATTTGTTATGTAAAAATACGTATTGCATGATGAAATAAATATAAGGCATGGATGTTGATGCAGCGGAAGAGGTGTGACGGGATATTTAATATAAGATTAATTATCGTTTATTGCGTATGCATATCAATTGTGTTTGAAATGCATGGTGCGATCATATCATGATTTAACAATTCGTATTAGTTCTATTTGTATATACCTATTAAAATAATTCTGTGAAATTGATATATTCTCTAGACATAAAAATATTAACAGCAAATCTGTGTTTTATACGTTTAAATAAATAAAATTATCTGCGTTATTGTGCCCGTGATAGTAAAAGTCGTCCCGTGAATGTGTAGTAACATTAGTGTTTTCCTTTCAGAGACTAACAAAATTAACTTGCCCGAAGATCAGCCGGGTCCATCAAGACACACGCCTGAGCAAAATTAACCGCACGTTTCACTTGTGTCTCGTCACATCAATCAACGATTGAAAAACCCTGTGTCAATAGTGATACACCACACAAAATAACTGTATTTACATTTACTTGCCACTGTATTTATTTTTTTATAAATATACTTACAAAATGATATTTAGTACTGTAGGTGAATATTTTGTAGGTAGTACATTGAAGTATTATTTGACAACGTTGATCTCTTGAGTAATGTATTTGATGTTAACGTATTAACAACATTATTCGATCAATTGATAATAAACATGTAATTTTGAGCTCATTGTATTTTTTCTAGATTTCTTGATGCACTTGTTAAGTTAGGATTTAATCGTAGTGCGCGTTCATATTGGTGTATTGCCTTATCTCTTTTTCCCCAGCGATGATACAGCACACCTGTGTGATTTATTATTTATTTATATGCATAATATTAATTAAATTCTTATCTCACCGAAATTTGAGTGGTATAACGCATTATCAGGATTGAGTTCTATAGCCATCTGAAAATGAGATTCCGCTTCTTGCCATCTTTCCATTTTACCTAAAGTGTTTGCGAGAGTGAAATGTAGAGGTGCAGAAGTTGGACAAGCACTTAGAGCTAATTTTCCCATTTCTAAGACTCGATTTTGTCGACCCATTCCGTCTAAAAGAACGAGCGAATTACTCCAAGCTGCTGAATGTGTAGGATTTGAAATGACGGCCCTCTCCCAAGCTTGTAATGCTTCTTGATTTCGGTTTAACTTTAAGTACTGAAAAGATTTTTTTAGGTATTTATTTTAAAACAATGTTTTATAATACATACTAAGTTTCCAAGATTGTAATAACAGTCAGAATAATTTTTTCTGTGCTTTAATGCCATTAGATAAGCTTTTTCGGCTTCAATATCATTATTTTGAGTAGCATAAACTACTCCCAAATTCATCCAGGCTGCTGCGAATTCTGGCCTAAAATTAAATATATTTTTGTTGCTATTTTAATTTACAGTATCGATGTGCTATTTACCTTATTTCAACAGCTCTTATCAACAACTTTTTGGCTTCATCTAATTCATTTTTATCTCGCAAAATATTTGCTAAATTATTCATTGCTTGATCGTACAAAGAGTGTAATTCAATAGCTCTCCTAAAATTAATTTCAGATAATAGAAACTAATTAAAATTTTAATATTTTATTATTACCTGTATTCATTTTCGGCAAGTACCATATCACTGTTATCAGCAGCAACTTTAGCAATATTATAATGCACTTTAGCATTATTTGGACATACTGCTAAAGCTGACGAAAACAAATCTTTTTCGGTCAACCACTCTCGACTCCGTTGCCAAGTACGAGTTACAAATATTACGCATAATATTATAAAACATGTACTAAAAAACTTTTTGAGCTTATTGCAGACTTGGTATATGCGATAGAAACCACAAGAAATTAACAAACAAAAACCAACACTTGGTAGAAACAAGGTGCGTTCGGCAATTACGAATCCAACGCGAAGCCAAATATTACTCGCGGGTAGAAAAGGAATTATACAAAAACCAGTTGCAAACAAAGGTATTTGAGATCGTCTCTTTAGATGCGTTAAAGTAAAAATAATTACTATAACCCAAAATGCTAAAACTAAGTACAGTCTATTATCGTTTACGTTTTCTAATAATGCAATGCAACCCATTGACCAATCAAAACAAAGCCATTGTGGCCATATTAAGAGGACAGTGTTAATTAAATAAATAAAGTTGTAAGAAAATACCTGAAATTAATTTTCAATTATAGACGAGCCAACTTATGTTTTATTCCTTGTTTCCTTACTCTGGTCCAAATATTTTGTGCGAACGACGCCGGGTTATCAGCAGGTTGAAAAATGGGTTCTGTAAAATTCATGATTTTCCATCTGAAGTACAATAAATAAATTGATGATAGTATTAATCCTATTTGACGCATCACGAAAGTTTTATTGAAAAATGTCTTTGGTTTTGTGAGCAAGAGTAATGTGTCGTAAAAACAGCAGATGCCCTAAAATTTATAAAACGTAAGAATATTTAAATAATAAATAAAATTTAAAATCTTACCAACACAGTTATACCTGTTTCTTTAAAAAACATAGATATCGCAGATAATAATAGTGTAAAACAGTAATAATATATAGAATTACTTAAAATTGCATTCTTATAACACAACACAGCGAGGAAAAACACTAAAGTGCAAAGTAAATCTGCTTGTCCAACAACACTGGATACCACTTCGGTATGTATTGGATGGACACAAAACAATATGGAACTTAGAAATGCAATGTTGTACTTTGTTCTAGTTTTAATTAAAAGAATACTGAGAAAAAGGTAGTGGGCCACACAAACCATCATGTATAAAATTATACTGATTGTGTGAAACCAGCATGGTATTTTAGAACCCGTAATATAAATATTAAATCTGGAAATAAATCATGTTAGAGTCAACGTTATAAAGATTATTATTTAATACATACCTATAAAATAAAGATGTTAGTGGACGATATGATTTGTGACTGTAGTTTGAGAGAAGTTTGGTTCCCCAGAAATCATCGTAAAATATATTTATAATAGCTCTGTTAATATTAAGATCATTATTTTTTAATACAGCCTCAGAATCATCGAAAACGAAGGTATCTCCCGTGATAATATTTATGTAACAGATGCCGGATATGAGCAGGATTATTAAAATATTATATTGGTGTTCCTATAGTACATAATACATTGTATATAAACATATTCCAATTAATATTCGTAATATATACTTACGTGCATATTTATGTTCATGATTTAGGTTTTTATTTGTTTACTTTTACATTTTACACGTACGACTATTTTTATTAAATATTAAATAAATACTACTCTCTCTATTTGTTCACATTTTAAAATTACACATTTATGTAAAAAATAAGTTATTATATCACATATAAAAGTAGAACTCTTCCTACAACTACTTTGCCACACGTTTGTGTACACAAACCTAACCTTAACGCCAACAACAACTGTCATAGAAATACAAATTGCGCCATTTTTCAAATTTTACTTTATTTTAATAATGGAACAAAATTAATTATTATTAATAATTACATTTAATACTTAACAAAATTATTTGAAATGTTCAACTTATTAACATAACTTATACTTTTTTACTTATAATCTTCCATTTCTTTTGTTAAATTTTCGAATGAAGAATCATCCATAATTATTTTATAATTAGTGATAGACTTTTGTAAATCATTGAATTTTTTCATAATGTCTGCATAATCCCATTCAAGACTCTTATTCTCAACATCAATTTCTACTATTTGTTGTTTCAAATTACTTGTGTTCTGCAAAATAATTATATCAAAATATGATCATTAATATTACAATGTTTACTCATACTTTTTCTTCTTTTTCTTTTTGTGAAAGTGTTATGTTGTTCATTGACTTATTTTTCAATTTCTCTTGCCTGTAGGACAAATATTTTAAGTATACCTAATTTAAAAATGAATGATTGTTTCTACATACGCATCAAGGCCGATTTTTTTATACACATTTTCGATCATGGCGATATTTTCCAAAAGCTCTTCTTTATAAATTAAACTTTCTTCTTTTTGCATATTTCCTTCTTTATATTTTAATATATCTTGATCAATTATTGTTATTTCTGAATTCAAATCATCTAATTGAAGACTGAATTGATGTATGTCATTGGTAACATCTTTTAATGTTATAAATAGTTCTTGCAACTTTAAATAATGAAATAATTAATTAGAATATTTAATTGGATATAGCTACTTTATTTGATACCTTATTCTTGCACTTTTCATCGATCATTTTAAACACATTTTCTAAATTAGAATTCATTATATGCATTATTGTTTTACGGTCTATGTGCCTAAAATTTATAATGTTGTTATTATATTGTAATAAGATACCTTATTCATGACTACCATTTATATAGTAAACGAGGTAACTACAACAAAATATGATAAGATAAGAATTTCCTCACATAACTGATAGGTGCTCATTTAAAATATCATTTCGCCAGTGACTAATCTAAGTCAGCACAAAAGTACATAATTAAATTTCATGTAGTTTAGGAAATTTAGTTCAGTTATACTTAATAAAACACGTATTATTACAGTGTGAACTTAATAATGTGATTATTTTTATCAAGGTAAGTGCCGACCATTTTTAAAACCCTCTAAAATTACATTATTTTTTTATTCCTTGGATACGCCCATATGCTATATGCATATAAAGTATATTTATCTCCATATTTATGTAAGATGTTTATGATAAACTATGTAATAGTATAAATTATGCATAAATATGGCATTTTTGTATATAAAGTAACAATAAAACCAAAATAAACAATAAAAAGCAACACTTACGAACAATAATGACACTGTCACACAATAATGAAAAAAACAACTGAATTGTTTATAATCATGGCCTGCTTAGATTCCAAATACTTGACTTAGGTTCACTTTTCTTATGAAAAAGATAATACATTAAATTTATTAATTTTAATTTCTAGCTTAAAAGATGGCATCAAAAATCAAACATTTAAAAATTACAGCTGTAGGCGACGGCTACGTAGGTAAAACATGTATGTTAATATCTTATACAACTAAAGAATTTCCCAAAGACTATGTACCAACAGTGTAAGTACAATAATATTATAATTGAAATATATAGGATATAAATTAACTAAAAATTTACTTTAGATTTGAAAACTATGCTTCGAACATCACAGTCGATGGTCAAGAATATAATATGGCTCTTTGGGACACTGCTGGACAAGAAGATTATGAAAGATTACGACCACTTTCTTATCCAAATGTAATATTAGTTATTTTAATATAAACATAACTTAATACAACTTCTAATTACAGACAGCTTGTTTTCTTCTTTGCTACTCGGTTGCTAGTAGAGCATCTTACGACAACATCAAAACCAAATGGTGGCCTGAGATTAGACATCATCAACAACATACTCCGATAGTCTTAATAGGTAAGTTAATTTTGTATTGGAAGAGTTACATTTAAATACCATTTGATTTTAGCAACGAAAATTGATCTACGTGAGGACCCTACTCAAGATACTATTACAACAGCTGAAGGAAAGAAATTAAGGGACAAAATTAAAGCAGCAAAGTACGTCGAATGTTCTGCGAAGACAGCTGAAGGGCTGGACATGATTTTTGAAGAAGCTGTTAGAAGTGCTGTAAATAAAAGTCCCACGAAACGCGCAGTGAATTGTACCATGTTATAACAAAACGTATATTTATATCTTTTCAAGAAATATTATTATTACCTATTGCATATTTGGAGATAATTATTTTTTTTAGATTACATATTTTATTATGAATTATTAACATAATTTATCTTTAAAATATATTAATTTTAATACTTTTGTAATTAAAATAAGAACAAATATTTTATTGTTGTTGTACACTTTTATTGAAATTACAGAAAATATAATTCATATACCTATACAGTAGAATGGTTTTCTTTTCTATTTGTAAAATCATTTAGAACACTCAATATAGAAGCGTAAAAAATAAGCGTATTAAAGAAAATATATGTTGTTAGATATTTGCATTTCAATTAATATTAATAAAACAATTTAACTAGTAAATATAACTACTACCTTATATATCAGTCAGGAGTATTATACAAAAGTTGTTTAAAGCATTCTTCATTAATTGTAGAACATTCTTGTCTAGAAGTAGGAAGACTATTGATTGTTGAAGTTATATCAGCCCTTAGATTATTAAAAATTTCATCTGTATTTGAATCATTTTCTTTACTTGTGAGACACAGAGATTCAAACTGATCTGAGGTAATTTGAAATGTTGGTGATAAAACAAGTCCAAAGAAATCTGTGTTTACTTCTGGACAAGTCGTTTCTATTCGATGATCTATCGGTTTGTCATTTTCTATTTCTGAAAAAACAAAAATTGGAATCAAATTACAATTGGTAATATATAATACCAAGTACAGAAATGGCAATAGCAGTGCAATTTTGTATAAAAATATGTAAAAGGTATTTGTTAAAAATTAAATTCCAAATTACCTTGTACAGGTGCCACTGCCACAGTAACAGTTTCTGAAACAGTTTTACCTGGAATTGAGAGTGACGGTTGCGTAACAGTTTCTAAAATACAAAATTAATTTTAGTATTAAAAAATCAACACAATTTCTTTGTTTTCTACCTGGCATTTGTTCTGTAGTTGTTACAACTTCTGATTCGGTTTCTTCAAGTGGGCGATTCTGAAGAAGTTTCTGAACAAGGTCTCCAAACTGTCGAACGACTGACCCTGGTGGTTGAGCCTTGCATTTATGAGTTCTTTGACTAACTTTGTATCTGAAACTCTTTTCGCATGCTGTGCATTTGTAAGGCATGGCTCCAGTATGAATTCTTTTATGGACTAAATATGATACTCTTTGCCTGAACCGTTTTCCTACAGAAATTAATTTAGCTTATTATTGAGGGCGTGAGAAATGAAGAAGTTGAATCTCACAAAGAATAGTTAGAGAGCTATAGAATTCTTCTGATTTTAAATATGTTATTGAATGTTGATAAATATAAAGTGTCGGTGTTTGAAAAGTATGATTTGGGACTGACTGTAATGTTTCAGTGAATGGTGTGCGATTGGAAGATGTATTTGAATATGCATATTTGGGTAGTATGTATTCGAGGAATAGACGTATTGATCGGTAGATTGAAAAGCGAGTGATTGTAGAGTGCAGAGTATTGGGTGTTCTGGGTACATATACTCGAAACGAAAATGTATCTAGAGATGCTCGATTTATAATGGTATAATAGCACCGCCATTGATGTATGGTTCTGAATGTTGGTTGTGGATGAAGAAGCACGAATTGGAAATGAGGTATTTGAGAGGAGTGTGTGGGTATACGAGACGTGATCGTGCCTGGAATACTTGGTGTACAGGGAGTGTGAGGTTGAGAAGAATGTTGTTAAAAATGTGTAAGTGAAACTAATAATATATGCGAGCGAAATTGAGGGTGAACGATTGCTTGGGCGTGAGAGGAATAAGTGGTTAGGTATGATTGATGGTAAATGAGCATGAGCATGTATTAATCGCACTATGAATGTAGATGAAGTGAAAGAAGTGTGCCAGGATAGGAATATTTGAGGCGATTGATTGTTAGCTGATTGTATATTGTAACATTAAATGAAAGTAAACTACAAACCGCATGTTTCGCAGCCAAAAGGCCTTTCTCCTGAATGGATCCTTTGGTGATTATGCAGAGTCGACAGTTCTTTAAAGGCACGGCCACATTCGTTACATGTGTGGGGCTTGTCACTACTGTGGTACAACATGTGCTTATGATATGATTGTTGGAATGTAAATGACTTATTACATAATGCACATTCGTATGGCATTTCACCTGTGAAGAACAATAAAGTAAAATTATAAGTCATAGGATTAGGTACGATTACACGTAACTTTAATCATTGGGTTGCAATAAGCATCCGGTTACAAAAGTCAAAACAATGAGGATTGCATTATTAGTTAATTACATAGAGAACCAAACGTGCATTTATTGCAAATAGTACAACGAACCGAAATACTAAAACTACGAACAGTAAAATATAAATACCTGTGTGTAATCTCTTGTGTTTCTTTAAAAAATATTTGGTGGTAAATCTTTTCAAGCAAACATCACATTCCCATTGTTTATTATCAAAGGCTTTCGGAGGTGGTGAAGTGTCTACATCTGTATTTGTAGCAGTTGTAGTGACTAAAATTTCTTGTTTACAATTTTCTTCATTTTCCGGTGTTGTAATTAATTTATTCTTGAATCCATAGTGAGCAACTCTCATGTGAACCATGAGGCTACCATGCATTTTGAATTTCTTCTGGCATAGATGACAAGAAAATCCATTGCTATGTAAAAGCGTTCGATGCATTTCTAACATGTTCGCATCGGTGAAATCGAAATTACATATTTCACAATGCGCATTTTTTGTAGATATGCTATCAACAATCACATTTTCTACTAGCTGTGTTTGTAGTTGTACACAATTTTCTATTGTTAAATTATGATTGGTTGTTGTTGCGGCATGACTAATATTTTCATTGTTGTTATTATTATTGTCATTAGTTCCATTACTTACAGTTTTATCACAGTTTTGGTTAACTATCAGATTGCTGTGAGTAAAGAGATGAATTGTAAATTTATCTAATCCAAATAAAACTTCGTCACAAACTGGACAAGTTAATGGCTTCTTCGTCACATTTATTAAAGCATCCCTAAGTACGATTACATTTTGAAAATGTGATACAGTACAGAGGGGACAAGATAATAATTTAATTTCCATGGTTACTATAACTGATTGAATCACTGAAAAGCCACTATATTTAGAGGAGACTGGCTATTTTTTGTACTAAAAATAAACATTCGCTACTCAACCACATGTACATGGCAGAGGGAACTATTTTTACCCCGTTTAGTAGGTTGCCATGGTGATTGTTGACAAACGTCAAAGCGAATATGAAACTGTTGTGTCGATATTAAGTATTTCAATATTATATACAATTCGGAAAATTAGTTAAAATGATATCACATATTAGAAAAATCCTTGAGGATATGGGATGGACCGATGGGTACCATATTCCTGTTGCAAATAAGGAGAATTTGGCTCTAGAAGCAGAATTAGAACGACTGACTTTAGCCAAAGCTAAAGCTACCTTAAATTTCGATGCTATATCGTCAAAATGCTCAGCTTTAGATAAGCATTTAAAACATGTAAAGACGGAACAGGAACAAAATCAGGTAAAGATATATATATATATATATATATATATATATATATATATATATATATATATATATATATATATATATATATATATATATATATATATATATATATATTTTTAAATAGTATACATTGACAACTGGAGAGAATGGCCTCTAATATATAATAAACAAAATATCTATATACGCAGTTCAAAAACTAAGTTAGGTACCTACTAAGTTCTCATCCGTCATCCTGACTTGCTTAACAAGTTTCGTAATTTTTATTGACCCATCTTAATCCTACTGTTGATGAGAACTTAGTTGTCGAAGTACGAGAACATATAGATAAAATAAATATATCATCACGCCAGTTACTCATTTTGGGTATGGCACTCTGTTTTCGTAGCTCTCGGTAAGTTATATATTTTTGCACAGAAAGTGCGATTACCAGCCGTCAAATCGCAGTCTCTAAAGATGTTAGTGGAGGGAAGAACCACAGGGTAAAGTTAAAATGACAACTGTAGGCTGTGGGATTCGATCTAAAAATCTTATGATCCACAGTTAAATAGGAGTAAACATATCACATCATTTATTCATTTTGGGTGTGGCACTCTGCTTTCACCAATTTCGGTAAGTGATATATTTTTGCGTGAAGTGCGGTTCCTAAAGATTTTAGTTGAAAGGTAACCACAGGAGTAAATTTAAAATGGTAACTACTGGCTGTAAGATTCGAATTGAAAATCTCTTGATCCACAGTCCGATGCGTCATCACGTGATTTACCCCATATATAGATATTTTCTTCATAGTTACAAATTGTAAACTTCGTAAATTTATCACATTTTGCGTAAAACTAAAGGGAAAATTACTAACAAGTGGCGGTCGGACTCGGATGATCTTGAACATACAGTTTAATGATTCAATTTATTCGTTAACGTGGACTGTGGAAGCGATATAACTTCAGATAGGTTCCATTAAAAATAAGTACTGTGATTCGAGTTTGTCGAGCGTGAGTTGTATAGGCTTAGGGTTTGTTTGTGAAAAATACGAGCGAAGTAAACTTACCTACAGGTAAATTCCACATAAACTCACGCTCGACAAACTCGAATCACAGTACTCATTTTAATGGAACTTATCTGAAGATATTCTTGCTACCATGTTTCACAATTAACGAATAAAGTGACCCATTAAACTGTGTTTTCAAAGTCATCCAAGTCCGACCGCCTTTTAAAATTATTTTTCTCTTGAATTGGGAGTAAAATAGGATACAAATGAAAGAAATCATCCAAATCGACGGTAAAGTAATTCACCGATTTTATTAAATTGTAGACTCTCCTGCTGGCCCGTCATTCTGAATTGAGCGCGGAACGAGATTTATACAAGTTAACAAAAATGGAAAAAGAACAAATGTCCGCTGAAATTAAATCATTTAACAAAGAATGCGAAAAAATTGAATCTCGAAAAGAAGGAAAATTGAAGGATTTAAATAATTTGGTCAGCAAATTAGACAAACTTAAATCTTCCATTGAATGGGATGAAAATACCATTGATGATTGGGAAGACCAACTTAGTAAAAAACATGAGGATAATGATATAATTAAGAAATTCTCGCAAGAGGATAAAAAGAAATTTAAGGTAAAATCTCTTAAATTATAACTATAATATACTGTAATATAATATATTTCTTAGGATTTGGAAATAAAAAGGCAACGATTACAAGAGGAATATCTTAATCGAAAAGATATGGTAATCAAAACAACGAAAGAGACTGACAGTTTACAATTAATTTTAACAAGAAATGTTCAATTATACAAGTAATTTCCAAATTATGTATGCCTATTTTTTGTACAAAAATGCTTAAATTTTCCAGACAAATGCACGAAGAACGAGGCACGTTAGTGAAACAATGGCAAGAAGCAGTAAAAAATCTTCAACAACGAGACAAAGATACTTTGGCAGTTAATCGCGAAATAATTGCTACTAGAGAATTAATTGAAGCAAAACAGGAAATTTTAGAACAAGAAAAACAGTTCCACCAAAATGAAATCAACAACAATTCAGAACTGGGAACTCAAATCGAACAAGGAAATTCTGATGTAGCTAAGCTTCGAAAAGATGTTCAAAATAACCAACGAATGTTAAGCGATTATACAGTGGAATTCGATTCGATGAAACGAGAACTAAAAAGAACTGCAGATATATTAGAGTCTGAAAGAATTGCAACCAAAAATTTATTTAATGACCTCCTTCAAAATGAAAAAGAATTGCAAAAAGTGACTCTGAAAGTTCAACAATTAAAAGTACAAGAGAAAAATGTCCGAGAATCAAGCTTGACCTCGAACGAGAGAGCGAGACAATTAGAAGAACTTATTAATACTGAAGAAATTATCCACAAAGGATTGATATCAGATCTTGAAAATATGCAAATAGCCATTTTTCGATCACAAGAAACGTTAAATGAATTGCAAGAATTTCATAAAATTAAAAGTTTAACTGCACAAGGATGTGAGCAAGGAATACAAATACTTGAAAAGGAGAAGCAGCAACTCGATAAAGAACTGATAAACCAAAAGGAACAGAACTACAAAGTAGACTTCAAACTGGCGATGCTTTTGTCGAAAATAACCAGAATGGAAGGGAACCCAGCTGATGATTTTAACGAAGAGAATGAAATTAAGGTAGAGGAGCTTGGGATAAAGTGCAAGGAAGCCTTGGAGCTAAGCAATCTTCTTCAAGTTCAAGTAAACAGACTAGAAGATCAGATGCGAAATCTTTCAACTTGTATTACTACTGATTCCGAAAAAGTTAAGAAAATGGTAAGATAATCTTAAAAAAAAGAATCTAATTTTTGAACTAATATTTATAATAGAGCACCAAGTTTAATTTTCATTCGTAAAAATGTGAATTGTAGAAATATTTTCTTTACAGAAAGACAAATTGCAAGACCAAGTATTGCTGGTTGAAGGCGCACAAAAACTGCTACAAGTCAAAAGAAACCAACATAATCAACATCAAGTTGAAGAAAACGTGTTGAAAGTGAGATTGAAACACGCTGAAAAACAACTTCAAAGCGAAGGAGACACAGTTTATAATCTTCAGCGTCAACAGATTGAATTAGAAACTGTAAATTAATGCAGAATAAAATTAAATAAATAACACAAAACTTAATAAAATTTACATATTTTAGATGATGAGAGAAAGAGAGGCTGAAATTGGAATAAATAAAGAAATTCTTGTCGCTAAAAGAAATGCTTTGCAAGAAGATAACAGTAGGATGAGACAAGACATTCAAGGTCGTCGAATAAAAACAGAAAATTTGAAAAAACGGTAAGTTAGACATGGCATTTGTATTGAATACAAATTCATATAAAATTTATGCAGACTCGACTGTGTATTGGCATCTCTGGGAAAATCAGAAGACGGCGAAACTTTTTCTGTTGCTTATTTTAAAGTAAAGAACGCTCAGGAGAAGTTTATGATGCAAGAAGAGGGAGATAAACTTGATAATTTAATCAGAAATGCAGAGAAAGAAATTATTGCTATGGAGAATACATTGAAAGCTGTTAATATTTCAAATGATTCAGTTAAAAAAAGTTTATCTATTGTGGAAGACGAGGGTAATCACTTATTTATAAATTAATAAATTTAAATATTCTTCAAGTTTTTTTATGACATTTAAATGTTAATCACGTCATTATTTTTTGTTCCATTTTCTAAGCAGGTGAATCCTAATAATGACACGATTTGATAATTACCATACTATTAAAATAAAAAGTACACAAAAAAAAAACTTGTAATTAAATCGTTATTTACACTCCGAAATCAAATTCAAAGAAATCCATTTTTAGTGTTTGTCAATAGTTGACTCATTATTGTAAATTCATTTGCGTTTCAAAATTCCAGATGATGAAATAGCAGAAATGAAAGAAATAGAGGATGAACTATACGCGCAAACAAAACTGTTACGTCAAAATCGTAATCAATTAGTAGCACAACAAGAAAAGCTTCTGCAAATACAAGAATTGTTGGATAACAAACGAGAAGAAGTTGAAGAACATCAAAAACAAATAGCAGAAAAACAACGTGAATACGAACTTCTTGAAAATGAAGCATTCCACAGGAAAACTAAAATACAACGGACGGATAAATTAATTAAAAAAGTTGTTTCAACTAAAGAGATTGACGAGAATCAAGAGGTAAAAAAAATTATAATTACAAATTTTGTTAGAACTATTAAAATTAATCGAATGGGTTTTTTTAAATATAAATAAATCACCAACATTATAATCATCGCGGTTTCTGTTTTTTTTATCTTTCATAACAAACATAATTCAATGACACATTTTTAGAATCACGCTAATCTAAAATAACAAACATCCTTTTGAAGAATTTATCTATGTTTGTTTTCAGCGGGATTTTTTTACGCGTCAGCTGCAAGATTTTAACAGAAGTGCTTTGCAACAGTTATCCGAAACGAGCGTCAGATACCTGGAAACGAAACCGACAATAAATCATTACCTGTCCGAGAAAAATTTGTCCCTGTCAGTAACCAGTTTGCGCACCTCGACCAAATCGTATTCATCTCTAAGTTACTCGGGCACTACTAATCGTTCCGTCGCCAGCATTCCGTCTGTATCTCTCGCGTTTGACGCTCCTAAGTAAAATTATTCAATTCATTTATTTGCGCACACCGTTTGTTTTATTACTTGCACAAATTAAATGTTATAAATAATATCGATAAAACAAAAGAATTCCAGAAGTTTAAAAGAAATTACAATTGCTTTGTACTTTGTTCAATAACAAATGTATACACGTATATTATCTAAATAAATGCAATGTTTTGTGTAGCAATTTCATTTATTTAATTATTAATGCCCGGTTGCATAAAGTGGGGTCAGTTAATCATATTGATAACTACGAAAATAATCTGATATGGGCAGCACATGACCTCCCGATCAACTCATTTTACTAACGCCATGTTAATACTCACAAAAAAATAACTAGTAATTAATTATCATAAACCTTATGGTGCTATTATTCTTTACATAAAAATGGATAATTTAAAACTGTTAACTATAAATTAGGAAAATGGCTATCTTGGCCATTGTTAGCTAACAATGAAATTAACACCGCTTTATGAAACTGGGCCTAAATATTGTAGTAAGTCTGTATGGCCGATCCTAACCTTATAGCCGCCTTTTTTTATATAAAAAGGCCGCCCCCCATTTTATTATTTGTATTATTTTAGACTACTAAATAATTGTAAAAGGTGTGTGTTGTAGACATAGATTCATATGTGATGTTAAGGTAAGGTTTTATTGACTGAGATATAATAAACAATTAGCAGCAATAAAATATGTGTACTGTGCTTGTAAATGATATAAGGTAGTGAATGAATGTTCAATTATGACAATAACTTAAGCTATTCTCGTTAGCGATATTGAACACCATCCGATATGACTAGGCGGGACTCCGATCATTAAAAATATATCATTTTCCATATATTTAACGATGCTTTTCGCATTAGCTTGCTTATGAGGAAAACATAACTAGAAATCGCTAAAATAAACATCTACAACCAAGATATCGGAATAGCCTTGACGTAATTTCGGGAAATGTTCTATCAAATCTCTACTCAATACTTCTTACGGTCGCGATATTTTGGAATGTCCACACATTTGGCCGACCAGAGCCCTCTATTTAGGTTTATTCATTGGGATTAACATGTAAAATAAACATAAAATACAGGAACACTATGATTTTCTTGATAAGGCGTCAAGTAAACTGCCACTTCCGGTTATCGGATTATCACTATATCAGCTCTTCTCAAGGGGATACAACTGATATATACAAAATTAAAATATCAAAATTTTCAGTTTAGTAGTTTTTGAGAAACCGTAACTCCAAAGATCCACATAGACCGACAGACAGACAGGCACACTCAAACATCATCGTGAAACTATTAAAATCGTATTTTAGGGACTATAAAATGTGCTATCCTCTGAAAACTAACTTACGAATTTTTAGCATGATTCCTATACCTCCCTTACAGATAAGTGGTAAGAGGTAAAAACTACGTATTGAAGTAGATATGTTAGCAGTTAGTTAAACCAAATAGGTATTTAAAAGAATATTGTCTATTTAAATAGTTTATTTTATAAATAGATATTTTGAAAATCAGTAACTTTTTTGGCCGTCAAAATGAACGCCCGCTAGGATCAGGCCTGTAAGTATGAATGAATGATTGAAAGAAAAGACGAAAGTAACGTAAAAAATTAAAATTATTTAATAATTGTATTGCATTTGTAATAACAGGAAAACTTATAACATAAAACATAAATTATTGGACTAATATTTAAATCTAAGTAGGTCTTCTGAATATTCCAGTAAATAAAATTGCTCTGCTCGGTTTATCATAGATCACATATACGAATGGATGATTACAAACAAACTGTGCTGGTTCAGCAGGTCTACTGGATCTGAAAGTAAACAACGCTGTGGCTGCAGCAGCTTTGGTACCTTCTTCAGTCACTTCAATGCGAGCTTTGTGGATTCCTCTTCCTAAAGACACATTTCTAGCTCCCGTTAAAGTAGACAGATCTGACTGATCAGTGAGAAGATCCCCAACGCCCATATTTTCTAAAACCTGTATAAAAATGTGTTAGAAATTTGTATTTCTCCAAAAGAAATTTGCTACTTACGTCTTTCAGTTCAATTTGACGCTCGAAGGAGAATTTTGGTAAAGAAACAATGACTTTCTTCGCATCTAAAGCACCTTCTTCGACAATGTTGTGGAAGGATTGTGCGTTGAGATTAGCTAAGACGTTTTCTACTCCATTAGGGTTAGTCTCGGGGTTAATGAACGGAGGTAGTAGGATGAACATGCTGGCTGAATCACCCTTGTATGGCAGTTCCAAAATATGAGCTCCGATGGATTCCGAAACCTCTGTAATGAAGTAATTATTGTAATCACTGTTTTTGCTTTATGCTAATTATTTTGCTGTTGTATTTTTAATTTTATTGTGTCTTTTGTTAAAATATTGAACAGGTAATAATTAGCATTTAAATAGATGACCTAATTATGTTCTGCTCTAATAAACAGTATTTAAAATGCTAATCATAGCAAATTAAATTTATAATATTTTAAAACAAAGCAATGAACTAAAAATTAATTTTAGTATGATTTAAAATGCTACATGGATTGTTTTGTGTTCTTTTCTTATGTTGGTTATAAATTTTTCGCGATACCATCATTTTTGTGCAATCTTTTCATTTATGTACTGTACGTAGGCAAAGTGATACAATGAAATATTCATGATGAATATAATGTGCCAATAATGATGTCAGCAAGAGTCTGTTTTCACTGCATTAAAAACTAATATTAATAATGTGTTTCTTAGTACGTTACTCATTGGTGTTGCCTAATGGATATTATAGTATTCATATTACAAATATTTACTTTCAGGTATTCAGTTATAGTTTAAGTAAGCATGACAAATTCAAACGGATATTAGAATTGTAAACAAGATATGATAAAAAATGAATAAACATGGCGAATTTGATTAATAATTCAATGAAAATATTTTGTTTCCATATTCATGAATAATAGTGTTAAAATTTTGTATTATTCAGTTAAAGGCCACAAGAAAAATGCATATTGTTAAAATATAATGACGGTAAAAAATGTGAAAGTAACAGTTATTTAAAAAAGCTAATGATTTTATACTAACAAAAAAAAAATATATAAAAAGTGACACTGACCGTGATTGAATGTGCCTTCCTGTGTCATCATATCAACGTAAGTATTCTCGGATGGGGAAACGTAAAACAGCATTTTCTGGGTCATCAAGGGGTCGAATTTATACTCCCACACACCCTTGAAGAAAGCAGCGTTTACAAGCACTAGATTCGTGTCTGAAGTAACCGCATCTGCAGGGAGAAAATCTTTAATCATCCCCTGTGTTGTTCCTTCCACCCAGGAGTTGATGGTCTGCAGAGCTGCTCCTGGATTTCCAGCAAAGTCAGTCTTTTCAATTTCTTCTCTGAAGAGCTCATCCATGCAATCCCTAACAGTAGCTTCCTTCGTTACGTAGATCTTACTGGCACTGTCGAATTCGTAGGATTTATCCGGAGATGATGAGGTCATCCTTCGTCGCAGCTTATCAAACCTGTACGCTTGCATGACATCAACTTTGTCTTGTCTGGCATCTAGACGTAGAGCTCCATGAACAGATCTTTCCGTCTGGCTTGCAGAAATGAAATATGCCAGCAGCAATGCATGGTATGTGGAATATGGAGAGAAGAAGATGTTGTCATTACTGGCACCCTTGTTGATTTCCCGGAGTAAAGCCAACGAGAAGTCATGCTGTCCTTTGTACAAGGCTTGGTGTCCCGTTGGGTTTGTAAATAACCTGGAGTCCTCCCTCGTGAGGCATTGTTGCACAGAGCTCTGGATTTGGGAAGCGAGCAACAACAGCGTGACGGCAGGCCGGAGCCAAGTGAAAGTTGACGACACACTTCTCATCACTTTCATCTGCAAATCACTGTACTGTTAACTTAAACGATGTTGAGTATTGGAAAGTGTTGGCGAGAATGTCGAGCGTGTGTTCTCGAACCGATGGTTTACTGCGTACTGAGTGAGGCCGACGCGGTCTCGAGTAGTAGTTGCACCTGGCGCCCCGCCACACAGTGAAAACAGAGCCTCGCCCTCGCCCGCTCAGGTGTTTGGAAGTACCCAGCTTTAGCTCCCAACCCAGAGCAGAGTCACTGGGTTTTTCCGGATCCGTGCATATTGCAAAGTCTGTAAAAACCATGCATATGTGCACACACATACAATCAAATGTTTGTGTTAATTCATGAAACTTCCGTGTTAAACACTAGAAAAAATAATAATTATGCAAAAAGCAATTGACAAGCTTTGTCTGGCCGTCAAAAACTCATAGCTGAGCAGGTGCCATATACAGAACAAAAGTGTCAAGGCCATGGCATCATGGGAACAAGTAGGTCAACGTAGTTCAGCACAATGATATTATAAAATATTTAAGTATAGCTGCAAGAATTTTTCATGAATGAAACACAGGGGAAACAAGAAATCAGTATGGAAACAAACACAATTTATACAGATCTATATTGACATAAGGTTACCGTCTCAAAGAATGAAGAGCAAAATACAGACGCTGGAAATGAAATATCTAAGAAAAGTGCAAGGAAGCAAGGAGTAGTAATGTTGGACAGAATAAGAAACGAAATAATAACAGACCAACTGCAATGGAAACCAATATTTTCATAGAAACAAGACAATTAGAATGGTGGGCAAATTTGGATGACAAATTGAAGGAAAAGAGGAATTGTGGAAGACCAAAAGACATCTGGGACTGGGATGCCATCATCAACAAGATTCTGAATAAGAGGAACGTTACACTGCAGGATGCACGAAGCATGATGATGAATGAGAAACAATCGACGAAATTTGAAGAGACTTTTCATGGGTTCTTGACTATATATTAAAGTACATTTTTGTTTATTCGCACACTTTTATTCATATAAAGATTCAGTACAAACATTCAGAGTATAAAGGTAAAATAATTTCATAAAATTGATGGGCAAGAGTTCGTAACGGTAACACTAAACTTATTTACATAAAAAGGCAGGGTCGATTCGCAACCCTGGCTAGTTCAGAAAAGGGGGCAACGTAACATATGCGGGCGGCGGTTGTTCCTGCTTGAGCTGGTCTTCTTGAGTGGGGTCGCCGTACTCAAGCTTATGGAGCTCCTCGCCAGCGGTGCCGTCCCCAGGTGAGTGCGTCTGCAGCAGCGAGTACTGCGGAGGGGGCGGCGGACTCTGTTCCGCGTATTCGTGAGCACGAATACCTGCGAACAGCTGGCTGCCGTCGTGTTGAGAGCCCAGCGTGTAGGAGTAGCCGCCGAAGGTAGATTGTGCGCCGTAGGACATTTGGAGGTCTCCGTAGGCGCTGGGCCACGCTGCGCCCGTGCTTGTTGTACTCCAGGCATCGGGGGTAGCGGTGGCGGGTTGGAAGTGGCCGCTGCCGCCGGCACCGCCTCCATAGGGTGCTCCTGTCACCGCTGGGCTGCCCGCGTACCTACAATGATATTGACATTTAAAATACGGCTGCAAATTAGTTTCTTACTAACTTTTAAGACTTTTCGATTAAGTTCTGTAATAGATATTGCCTGGTACCACGAGCTCTGTTTTTGGGTGTTTTAAGAGAAGTGTTTTAGCCTCAGTTTTAGCGCTATACAATGTTCTAAAATTATTTTATAAATAAATACTTCAAATAAAAGTGGTAGAAAAAATAATTCTCTGTAACTTCTATTCGAAGCATTTTCTTATAAAATAATTTTAGAGCATTAAACTGCGCTAAAACCTAGGCTAAAACACCAAAAAGAGAGTACGTTGTACCACAATGTATTTATATAACAAATACATAATTTAGGTTCTTATGGACGTGACGGTTTAGGGACTGAGCGAGTGCAGCTAGTCAATAAAACCTCATTATGTACCTGTTACATACAATATTTTGTTTGACTGCTTAGAAATAAATATTTCCAGCCTCCCACAAACTAGAGAATAAATTTTGCAGTCTACAAAAAATATCGCATCAAAATCATAGCTTATATAATGGTTATTATTCTAGCTGTCATATTTTGAAGCGTCATTTTTTGTTTATTCTACCGATAAATATATTCTATAGTTTATCTGAGGTTGGAAATACCGGCCCTTGAACATTTATATTATATTTAACACATGGTGTTAACTAAAAAAAATATAGTTTCGAAGTGTAGTCCTCTTTCTATTGTTTGGTTAACAAGTTTTTTATTCTTTATTATTATTAATTTTGATAAATCTCAATCATTCTGATTATTTATTATGGAAGAAATACATGGCATCGAAAGCTGAGGAATCACTTTTGCATATTATGTTGATTCTGATAGAAATTTAGGAAGAAACAAACACCTCATAGTCATAGCTAAAGATGTGTAAAGAAGAAAGCGATTTTGATAATATGCATATTTACTTTATCATATGGACTAGTCCATAATTAGCCACTTTATGGAAGCTAAACAATATCATAAACAAGTGATTATAGTACAACCGAACTCAATAGATATTTATGTAACAAATACATAGTTTAGAGTTAATTGGATGATACAGTTTAGGGGGCGAGCGAGCACTGCAAAAAGAGACATAAAGGGCGAGTCAATAAAACCCTATTTTGCACGTGTTACGTGCAATATTTAGCTTAGAATGACATTTAAATTTGATAGTTTCGAAGTGTGCTTTTTTCTATTGTTTGGTTACCAATTTGTTTATTGTTTATTATTATTTGTTTTGAAAAATTGTGTACCCTGATATTTCACATCTCAATCATTCTGACCTGTTATTACGGAAAAAATCATTCAAATAGCATAAAAATAATACTTCTAATATTATAATTAATAAGACCATTAATAGAAATAATGTTCCTATTTAATTAACAAATAAATTCATGAAATTTATTTTGATAATAGCCCTTTCCCTTTATCGGACTAGTTCATAAAGAGCCACTTTATCTCCGCTAGACAATAGCATAAACAAGTGATATTATAGTACAGTCGAACATAATTTTTTTTTATTTAAATACGTTTCGAATTATTCTACATAATATACAAAACTTGCTCCAAAAGTCTTTTATAATAGTTTCTTGTTTTTATTGAGAAAACTTGGAGTGATAATATTAATTTTGTTTTTGGTTATAAATTATAACTCACCCTGTCTTGCGCGGCGGTTCACGTTTCCGCCACTTGGCTCTCCGGTTCTGAAACCAAACTTGAACTCTTGATTCACTGAGGTTCAGTTTCAGAGCTAATTCTTCGCGGGCGAAGACATCAGGGTACGGTGCGCGCTCGAATGCTCTTTCTAATTCTTCCAGTTGATACGCTGTAAACGTAGTTCTGGAAACAACAAAGTATTTTTATTAGACGTAAGAATTACGAAGAAAACAAAACAACTTGAGCATTCAGGTCACATTTTCCGCATCTACTTAACCCTCTCTAAGTTTCCAATGTTCAGGCAATTAAGAAAATAAATAGGCATATATACTTAATCGATCGATATCATAAACATGTATTCATCTTTATTATATATTACATTATTAAAACATAATATGCGGCTATGCGGGTAGAAGTTTTTTTTTTAATCGATTTTTATCTCATGCAGATGCAGGCATATAGTGAATTCTAATTGAGATATTCATCATTTGAAAATATTCCGCGTATAGCAATTATTTATTTCATTTTTACTTATAGTTGAAATAAAGAATTTCCACATTATTTGTTTATCATAGTTCAGCAGAAGAAATAATAAAAAAAATTCGTGGAACTAACGTCTTTTGTAGTAAAAAAATTAAGGAATGTTAATGTAAAATAATAATTCAACAGTAGATAATTTGAATATATTTTCGCAGCATGGAATATTCCCTGTGACTCCCCCTCAACTAACAAGGGGGGGGGGGGAATTTGACAGCTGGCATTTGGACTTCACATGTTTAGAAGAGTGACTCTCCCAAGAATGGGTAAAATATGTGATGTTATATTTACTTAATATTGAAAGAAAAAATTATAGAATCTAGTATTTATGAAAAGGATCCACACATGTATGTAAGAGAAGTATTGTGACGGGCCAAAATTTTCGATAGTGAGATAGATAAGTCAAAATTTTAAGAAAGGTATTTTAAAATTTGAATGTTTAAGTTACGAGCTGATAAGATTTTGGTAGCAAGCTTTCACCCGGATGTGGTAGTTTACTTGAAAACCTATCAGGTTTTTTAGGCATAGTTCAGGAAATAAATGAGATACAGTATATTTTGTCATATTAAAAAAGATGTAGAATTGTATTGGATACAATTTTTATTTGAAACTTTTTTTTGTATATTGTACTGTTTAGGAATTAAAATTTTTGGAAAATTATTTATGGTGGGCACATCAGAATGATAATATTTTCAAATTTTATATTTAGACCTTGGGTGTTAAAATTATGACGTGATTAGATTTTGGTGACTGGCCGTTAACCGGAAGTGGTAGTTTACTTGAATTCCTAAAAGGTATTATGAACATATTTCAGTAAATAATTTTGTTATAATAAAAAAGATGTTAAATAATATTTGCTAAAATATTTATTTGAAACTTTTTTTTTATATTGTACCATTTATAAGTTGTTTACGCACATCAGACCAAATTATTTTTAACTTTTCAGTACAAATTAGGGCAAAAGTAAAATGCTCAAGAGGAGGAAGTAAATGTCTAGCCGCAATAATTAAAAAAAAATTTGTAATGTTACAATTTTTTATAAAATAACTATGATTTTCATTTTTCCTATTATAAAAAAAATACTTATATTTGAAGAAATATGTGATGTCAATATTTTATTAAATCTGAATATTAGTAATAAAAATATCCCTCGTTATTAATATGCACTTCAATAAGCTTCGGCTGAAATATTTATGAATCAAGTTCCAGATTTAATTATGAATTAATTACGTTAATTACCCCAGGTATGGCAGCACGTGCTACTACGCTGTGGTATTATTCCGTGTAACGTAGTAATTAACTATGATGCATGCAGGATTGTACGTAACTAGTTACCTTGTCTTTTTCTTCTTAACTCCTGTGTTGTCGTTTTTCTTTTTACTGTCGACTTTTTTCCCTCCACCACCCGTCGAGGTTGGCTGGGCTTGTGAGTTCGGAACGCCGGTCACGACATTCGTTGTCATCACACCAAGTTCTTCCTCTTCCTTGCGTTTATTGGTGGAGTCCGCCTGCGCCGGAAACAGCGGCCCCAAGTCCGTCGCCCCGGGGTACATGTCCTGGTGTTGAAGGCCCAGCATCACCTGAATCGAGTGCACGCCACGGTTCTCTGACTTCTGCAGCAAAGTCGTGTTCAGGGATGGCAGACTCTGCCCCGAGAAGTCGGCGAAGATCGGGTCGTCGAAGGGCCCACCCTCGATCTGCTGCTGCTGCTGTTGCATGTTAACACTTTCACACACGCGCGCCAAAAATCAAATCCGTTTTCATTTAATCAACACTAATCTGCTTGATTGATGATTGAGTCGATGCACGGCGGCAGTTTTAATCGGGCGCAAGAACGAACGTCGTTAACTCGGCACTGACTTCTGACATTATCACTCACTTATGTCAATTTATATTTGGCGAGAGGCACGGGGGAGGGTCCCGGCAGCACCAATGGTGCGGCTGCACCGAGGGTGAGACGGCGCTGATTGGCCCGGAGCGGGCGTCACGTGACGGTGCCCGGCGACGCTGCGCGCCGACTCGACGAGCAATGGACGACCGCTCCGCCGAGCGAGCGAGCACCGGGCTCGGCACCCGCTACACTGGCTGAGCTGTTCCCGGTCTCCCGGCTCCGAATGAGCTTATCAATTTACCCAATTTCAGTCATTAGCTCCATTAGGAGCGATTCCTTAATGCAATTCGACTCAATATTGTCCAATTGTTGTTATATTTTAACAGAGAGGCACGGTTGCGGCTGACACAGACGCTCGCTGGCTGCCGCCAGGGGTGCTTCCGTCGACGTCTACACCGTGGGCCCAGTCGACCTGGTGGTGCATCCTATTAGTGTATAGAGTGTGTGGCATACATGGTGAATGTGAGAAATCCGTGATCTTCGGGCTACCGCTGTTCGTGCGAGCATCTCGTTCGTGGAAACTGCGCGACCGCGGCCGACTCTGCGTCTGCACACCGGCGACAGCTATTATGCTCATCTAAGCCAATTGAGCCTATTAACGAAACACATCATCCTTAATTGAGCTTAACTCGCTCAATTGGTGGCAGGGCCTACGCATCACACATTCCATATGTCGGAGCGCGGTCCGTGTATGTGTACAACAGCACCACGTGCACCGTCCATGCTGTCGCTGTAAGTGTGTGTGAACCAGTGATGTGACTGTGTGCGTGTGTTTGTGAATCGGAAACTGGCATGTCTTCGCCAGATCCAGGGGTGAGACGACGGGGAACTTGTCGACGATAATTGTTCTAACCACGAGGATACTGCGGCCGCGGCGTAAACAGGGCCGGCACAAAACAGTTTTAAGCTTTACCAAAATTACTCACATAATTATGGGGCTAGAATGGTGCAACGTCAAACTAATACTTAAAACGATTCATCTAAATTCTAAACTCTAATAGAATCGAACTTTAATTCAAACTTTATAAATGTTATGGTTCATATAAATAATAATAATAATATATTTAATAGCTTCGTGGTAACGCACCACGATCTTCAGTTCAGATCGATCCCCAACACCGACAAAATTTCTAAAAAAATCGATGTGGTAAACACATAACCTCCCACCTACACAACTTTTTTCAAGTAAAAATTTTACGCAGTTAAAAAAATATTTGCGATTTGTTAATTTTGCGGTTAATATTGACAAATATATTATGTTAAATTAACAATTTGAACAAATATGACATTATGTTAAATTAAAATTTTGTCAATTCTGAATTTTTAACAAGAAAAATTTTTGTTTTTATTTATTTACTGGATTTATAAAATTTAACAAATAGATTCGTCAATAATAATAAGTAAATTTAGCTAACTTATCAAATTGAAATTGTTAAAGAAAGTTTGAATCCCTTGCAACAACTAATTTGTTTATAATAATTATGATTTATTGTACTATTTCAATATAATTACTTTTACTAATTTAGTCAAAAGTAAATAAAAATAAATGTTAATAATTATTATATTCACAAATACGAAAATAATTTGTTACTTGCTAATAAATTTGAAAATTGTTAAATTAACAAAAATTAAGAGTGGATCGTCTAAGACTAAAAATTTTGTTAAAATTATGTCAATTTTGACTATTAATTTTTACTGTGTAGCTAATATTATATTACACCTTTTTTAATGTACAAAATTTATTCCAGTTTAATTATTTACTGAGATATGCTCAAAATACCTTATAAGCCTTCAAATAAACTACCATTTCCGGTTGATGAATCGATACCAAAATTTAATAAGCTTGTAATTTTAACATTCAACTTCTAAAAATGAAATTTGAAAATTATATTGCCACATATCTTTCCTAAAATATCAATTTCTAAACGGTACAAAATATAGAAAATATTTCAAATAAAAATTGTAGCTAATAATAATTACAACTTTTTAAACACTATAAAATTTACTCTAACTTATTTATTTATTGAGATATGCCCAAAAAATGAACCTCCCACCTAAAAAATTTTTAAATGGCACAAATAGAAAAAAGTTTCAAGTTAAAATTGTTGCTAATATTATTTTACATCTTTTTTATTGTAACAAAATATACTCTAACGCAATTATTTACTGAGATACTCAAAAAATATCTTATATGCTTTCAAGTAAACTACCACTTCAGCTTGATGAATTTTACAAAATATTTCAAACAAAAATTGTAGCTATTATTCTTTTTTATATTTATGGGATAAATAGCTACGTGGTGTAGGACTGTGGATCATAAGATCCTCGGTTCGAGCCTCACAGTCGACTACTATACTTGAAGGTCGTTATTTGACGGCTGGTAACAGCACTTGACGCGCAAAAATATATAATACCGAGATCTGCGTTTAGCAGAGTGCCTCACCCAGAAATGGGTACATGACGTTATTATATAATTATTTATTTGTTACATATTTTTTTGGATACTATATAATTTATTCTAACTTATTTAATTAAATATTTATGAAGATAATAAGCGGACTAACTATTTGTAATCATATGCCGCTTAATGAGTGAATTTATGTGAACAACACAAACAACCAGCTCTTCTGTGGGATGCGAACCCACGACCTCTGTTGTGCTAGGGTAGTAACATAGCCAATACGGAACCGGGATCGGCTTCTAACTTCTTTATTTACTGAGATATGCCCAAAAAACCTAACAGTCCTTCAAATAAACTACTACTTCCGGTTGATAGAATCTAATCAGCTCAAAATATGAACATCAAAAATTGAAATATAAAATTGACATTAGGTTCTGAGTTATCGCGAACGAGAAAAACATGACAAACACACGCTCAGTCATCATGAAAATAGTGAAATCTTATTGTAGGGATCCCAAAACGTGCTTACCTATTATCTCCCTAATAAATATAAGTGCGGGAGGTAAAAAATCCACAAATTGTCACCACATAAAATATCTGTGGTTCCTCCTCCGCTAACATCTTTGTGAGACGTTAGTTGACGTCTGGTAACCGTAATTCACACGCTGAAATATATTGTATACCCAGATCTTCGATAGCAATGTAGGTAGGTACCACATCTACACAGTTAAAAATTTATATTCAAAAAAGATATTTTAATAAATTTTTAGTCTCAAACGATCCACCGTTAATTTTTGTTAATTTGACAAGTTTCAAATTTGTTAGCAAGTAACAAATTATTTATGTGTATTTCGAAACTAAATATATTTATGAATATATTAATTATTATCATTTATTTTTAAGTGCTTCTGACTAAATATTTTAGTAATTATATTGAAGCAGAACAATAAATCATAGTTATTGTAACAAAATAAGTTGTTACAAAGGATACAAACTTTCTGTAGCTATTTCAAATTGATAAGTTAGCTAAATTTACTTGTTTTTATTGACGAGTCTATTTGTTAAATTTTATAAATCCAGCAAATAAATATAAATAACATTTTTGCTTGTTAAAAATGAACATTTATTTTTATGTGCTTTTGACTAAATATTTTAGTAATTATATTGAAGCAGAACAATAAATCATAGTTATTGTAACAAATTAAGTTGTTACAAAGGATACAAACTTTCTGTAACTATTTCAGATTGATAATTTAGCTAAATTTACTTGTTTTTGACGAGTCTATTTGTTAAATAAATAAATCCAGCAAATACATATAAATAACATTTTTCTTGCTAAAAATTCAAATTTGACAAAATTTTAATTTAACAAATTGTCATATTTGTTCAAGTTGTTAATTTAACACAATATATTTGTCAATATTACTTAATAACCGTAAAATTAACAAATCGCAAATTAAATTTTTTTCTGGTTAGAAATATGTAAAAAGAGTGATGATATACAAACCCAAAATCATGAATTATGATAGTTTTGCCAGCATAAATTTTTATTGCCCTTCCATGCGGCAAAAACTGTTAAAATGAGGCTTGAAAATCATAAATATTCCTAAACCAAATTAAATCGAAAGTAAGAACAGATTTATCGCCAATTGTGTCCCTGTGACATAAAAAGAAATTGCGTAAGAATATAGCACAGTAAACGAATTGAAAATAACATTATAACATGGATTAATATTCAACCTGATAATTGTAAAAAGTTTGTTGATACAATGTGTGATTGAATCAAAAATTTAAAACCGTTATGGTCAATATAGATGAAGCACAACGTAATATTAAAATAAGTAACAACTATTTTGCATCTGTTATAGTTTAATTTTATTTAAAATAGTTAACAAAACTATTTTCTTTTTGTTGTTGTTTTTATAGAATGAAAAATTAAATATTTATTGAACCTTTTGTCATAATTGAAATGTCGTTACGGTTAATTTTCTTGCCGGTCGAACTATTTTAGTTTAGGTTCGAATTTATTTTTTTTGTACATGTTTAAAAACAGCGCTTGTTAAATGTCAAAATCTAATTTTATTTTGCATTAATACCTAATAACGTTAAATGATATATTATGATTATATTAATAAATATATAATTAAAACATGTATTTATATAATCATCACTTTTCATTCGTATTAATATATTGTGGGAAATTCACAAATAATACAGTAAACCATGTAATTACAATTTTGTTTGGCTAAATAAGATAAGGTTACACTAAATTTGTATTACGAATTAATTTACCGTAAACTCAATGATATATA
The DNA here is from genome assembly GCA_963942605.1 of Poecilus cupreus. NCBI lineage: Eukaryota > Metazoa > Arthropoda > Insecta > Coleoptera > Carabidae > Poecilus > Poecilus cupreus. The sequence continues at coordinate 15,271,543 of OZ012719.1, read as the reverse complement.
GACTCCAATGTGTTATTTCTATTGAAGAAGTAATTAATAATTACAGTAACTGCGAAAATAGAATTCTATTTTTGTATTATAATAAAATAGCCTATGAATATTTATAATTCTAATAGTTCTATCTTAAGAATAGTTCAAAGAATACTTTTATGGTTACTAGTGATTTATGAAAAATAGGAAAACATATTTTCTGCAGCAATTAAAAAACCATTACAATAACATCATGACTAACAAGAAAAATAAAAATTTTAAAACAATCACTCTTTCTAAAGCTGAAAAATGTTCACTAAAGATTCATGGCGATAAAATAAAATATATCAATACCTAACCTACATTAGTTACAGTTAGCATTAAACAACGAGTGATGCAAAAAAGATTAGCATATAAATAAGAGACCTGATTCAAATTCAAAACTTGATCTAGAATATATAGTTAACCTTGTACTTATTTTTGCAAGTTTTTTTATAATGAAATCATCATACATTGAGTATACAATTTAATGCATAATATAAGGTTCTTGTTTACATTATAATTTAAAAATTAGACTAAATATTTAATTTAAGTAGTTAAATAAATTTGGTAAATTGAAATGTAAGCAAACCAATAGTATTAGTAAATACATTTAATAAGGATAAATTAGGCTCAGAAAAAACTTTGGGCATTTCTAAACTTGGCAGAATTGAATAATACTTTTCATAAAATAATAGTTAAACATTATTGTAAGTGATTCAATTTAAAATTTGAATTAAAAAAGTTAAATTACCTAATTATATATTGCATTATTCGTGTCACTAACCTTATTACAAAAGAACATTAAATCTGGTAATGCAATTGTAAATAGGCAATTAGCATTTATTAGAACAACTTTTATTAATTCAAATAATAAGTATCATTTTAAATGCAGTGCACTGATATGTATATATGTGACTGATTTCATCAAATGGATTGTTCAATTAAAAAGGGAAATAGGGTGTAATTACCCCCATCCCCAAAATTATTTTTGTCCCAAATTAAATGTATATTTACTTCATATAAATTTTAATTAGATAAATATATTTGTATCAGTCTGTCTAATAAAAAATATTAATCTAGAAAACATTTAAATTAGAGAATAGTTATTTACTTTACAAGTGGGCACAATAAGGAATTACGCACGAGAGAAATTTTAGCACACGAAGCCGAAGGCTGAGTGTGATAATTTTATCGAGGGTAATTCCACTTTACCCACGTGTGAAGTATAACGTTTTATCAAATATCTCTTAATAAATGCAAAATTTATTGAAGAAATATTATTTGACAGTGACATATGCTTTAAATTTTTGAAATTAAAATGCCAATGAAGTAGTTACCAAGGTTTTGTGTGTTATTATTATTGTTATAAATAGAAAAATACTTATTAGTGATTTTTCTCAAAATTACACCCACTAGTGGGTAATCTGTTACTTTCCTTGTTTAAAATCGCCATAGTTATAGAGCATTTATTGACAGATGTTGGATAATAGTTATTTACTTTACAAGAGGGCAAAGTAAGGAATTACCCACAAGAGAAATTTTAACATACGAAGCCGAAGGCTGAGTGTGAAAATTTTATCGAGTGGGTAATTCCATTTTGCCCACGTGTGAAGTATAACGTTTTATCCAACACCTCTTAAATGAAAAATTGATTAAAGAAATATTATTTGACAGTAACATTTTTCTCTTCATTTAAAAGGAATCTGTTTGACCATATAATATAGATACTATATATTTTGACAATTCAAAAGACAGTTAATAAACTATATCTATTTAAATTATATTATTGACTACGGTTGTATTGGTTAATTTTTTGTATATTCTTTCGTTTATTGTAAGTGTACTACAAAAATTTGATAACAGTGTTACAAGTGACAATACACTTTGCATCTTTATAAATACATTCTTTCTCCAAATATCAAATATCGACCAAAGAATATAAAAATTCTTTGAACTTAAATTTCATTAAAAATAATTGCAATTATTGTCCTTCTCGCATCAGTAAAACAACAATGGTCGCTATTATCTTGTTTAGAATCAAACAAAACACAAGGAAGAACAAAACCATAAAATGTAAATAATGGTAGCATATTTTCCTGGTGAATTATACGGGACGCTATGTGTCATGTGGGAATGAAATGATCTAGCGATCTTGGCCGTCGCTGCCGGACAAACCGACAAATCGAGTCATCGTCGCTTTTGACGTTTTGACTTCATGGAGCTTGATCTCGATGTCGACCACTTGGACTTGGACGTAAGGGAACTGCAGAATCGGTTCAGCTGTTTTCAATGACTTGACTAAAATTTTATTTCAGATGATTGCAAAGATAAACACAATTATTTGTTGTTGTGTTGTTCAAGAAATTTAACTTCAACTTGAACCTAAAGTTATTTCAACAATTAACAATTTTTTGCGCGACAAAACAACTTATCTAGTTTCATTTAATTCACCTTTAAAACTACTAAAACTAAGCAGATTGTTTTACCGCACCCTGTACAAGCTCTGAATTTGGAGAGAAATGTTTAAGCTTTAATTGAAGCATTTTTCTATAATAGTATATTAAAGAACGAGTTTCATAAAGCAATTTGTTAACGCAAGAGTCCAAGTTTTACAATAATATATTATTATATGAAGGATTATGATAGTCATTCTACTCCTGTAACTTCAGAAATCACCTTTGAAAATGATCGAAATTCGTTGGAAAACGTCAACATAAAAATACACAATGACAACTGACTACATGTCAACTGTCAGACGGCCATTGCTAGAGGTGATCCACATCACGTCCTTAAAATAACAGTGAATTATGGATTTCTGGCTCTGTGATTGGCCGACAAGAGTGAATTATGAATCATAATTCACTATCGTGAGTTACGGATACTATAAATCATCGAAAAAAATTGATCAATTTATTGATGAAGAAAAAATTGACGCAAAGTGTCGTATATTACACACAACAAAAAATGACACAATAATTTGGCCAATTTGTTGACCAATAAATTGCTTCGTGCAAAATAGGTATTAAACAGCGTCAATTCAATTCTCTCTGTTTTTATACCTAAAAACAGAGCTTGAAGTACCAGCCAATATCAGTGATCTATTGCTAAAATTTGACCCAAATCTGTAAAAATGTTCTAACAAAATAGTGAGGAAGGTCGTTTAATAAATTAGTTACTTCTTAACAACATTGCTGATTGTTAATCTACAAATTTTTATGGATCTTTTGCATTGAAATTTTAAGCAGTTTTATAGATTTTTACGCAGCATTTAATAAATATTCCTATTTAGTTGGATTCGTAAATATTATGAGCCAGTTGTATGAAGCGTTGTTAGCTAACATGTTAAAAGTTATCAATGACCAAGATAGCTGATATCACATTTTATGCATATTATTATATTATATTAATTATATAATTTACAGTACATTATAATAGCGCTCTAATGTTTATAATAATTAATTATTAATTTAATGCACTAGTTTGAATGTCGAAATTTTTTTCCATAATTAGCAACTGATTAGGACAACGCATTATGCAATCAAGCATATGTGTTTGTATATATATTTTTACATTATTCACAAATTAAATAAGTCTACAGTTGATAACTTTTACATCTTCAGAGAAATCATGTTGCCTTCTTGGTGGGGCAAAAGTTTATAAAGATAAAAATAAATATCCGTTAAAAATTCATATCAATTTAGTATGTCTGTAACTTAAAGAAGAATTTATGAGTTGTAATATAAAATATAATTATGGTTTTGTGGTTAATTAAAATTAGACACATGATAGACCTTAAATTATAATACCAATTATCAATGATAGTATCGTACTAAAACCACATATGAACATCTTTATCTGTTTGTAAATTGTAAGAAAAATAGAAAATACCTGTTACAAAATCAGGATTTAAAAACCGCAATAGGAAATAGTCTTTTATTTACATTTCAATCCGTGATGTAACAATATTAAATAAAGATAAAGTAAATATATGAAGACAAACTTTGTGTTGCTTCTTTCTTACATATTCTTTCCGTCCTATTTAATTAATAATCTGTTTCATTTTAATCTAATATTTTATAAAGATTTAGCAGTAAAATTTTATTTATTTGTGACTAATTTTATCACTTAGATCTGAAGCAGATAACACTATATGTAACAAAAAGAAAGCCTAACTTTCTTAATGTTTTATTACCGTTTCTAATGCAAAAGTGTTAAGGAGTTATTATACGTATTAATAAGTTTGTTTCTGCGTCCACAGCAAATATTTTCTTGAAATTTAAACTTTAAACGAAAATGTGAAAATATTATTTTTCATTATCGTATTGTAATTGGTTAATGGAGACAGTAAGAGAAAAATGTTTCAAACAATAATTATAGATAAAAATATTTGAAATTTTATTCTATATACAAGAATTGTCATTTAACTATAATTTACTAAGATATTTCAAAATAACTTGATAGGGCTTCAAGTAAACTACCACTTCCAGTTATTGGATTACCACCAAAAACTAATCAGCTATTCCAAATGAGATACAATTAGTATATACAAAATATAAAAATTTTCAGTTGAGTAGTTTTTGAGAAACCGTAACTCCTGAGATCCACACAGACTGACAGATAGATAGACAGACAGAAATACACACAGACATCATTGTGAAACTATTAAAATCGTGTTCTACGGACCCTAAAACGTGCTCTTCACTGAAAAGTCACTACCAAATTTTTAGCATGATTCCTTTTCCTCCCTTACAGGATAAGGCGGGAGGTAAAACTATTTTATAGGAAGAAATATCATTGGTTCACTACATTATATCTATAGATTTATTCATTACGAGTAGGTTGAGACCATTGTTGAGTTTTTTTTTTCACAGGATTTTTTTACAGGACTTGAACCTTTATCTTTTCACCAAAAAACATTACAAAGAAATCACGTGGATTGAAAAAAGAGGGTAGGTAAAAGTAAGATTTAAAAAAATTGTGAAATTTCCTTAAATTTTTAGGTTTTGTTATTTGTACTGCTAGTGAATAAATGTCAGTCAATTCCTACTCAAGAATTGTCTCAACCTATGGTAATTGTTTCTATAAAATCTATATTAATTATTTGATGTTTTCAGGTAAAATTTAATTAAAATTAAAGGATTTTTTGGTGATTTATTGACAATATCAACTAGCTATTCTTGAATTTGCAACTAATAGTGACTTCCATATTTCTCTACACCTGCTTGAAGAATAATTCCAGGTACGACTATAGGTATTATGTCAGTTTATATTGACATTTTCTACAATTTTCACATATTTCAAGAAAATATTCGCTGTAGACACAAAAGCAAAACTTTTTGAAGTACATAGAATAGTGATTTACATTTAAAAAGTGAGGCATTTTTTTTGTTACATAGCGTAATCTGTTCCATTTCAATATTTAAAATTCAGCAGTAAAATTGTATTTATTTATGAACAATTTTATCACGTAAAACTAAAGTCAATAATTTACAACATCTAAAAATGTAGACCGTCCCAAAACACGCGTGCATCAGCCCGCGTGACCACAACTGCCGTGAAGTCTTCTGCTGCGGGCTTGTTCAATTACCCTCTTTCGACTTTGTATCATGCCAAGGAACGTTGCCGCCGCTGCCGCTGGTCCGTGGGAACGCTGACGTTCCGCCCCCCTGCGCTGGGAATCCCGCATGTCTGGCAAGGGTCGCGTGCTAGTTCTGTGTCAGCGGCCCTCATCTGGGTGATCGGCTCGTGGACGTGCGACACCCTTATGTGATGTGGCCCTCGCTCTGTGGAGAGACTGACCCGGATACTGGCACTTGGCGAGATGGTGGACGATGTCTTCTTGACTAATTGTATTGTGATATTTGGGTAATGTGTAATGGTTGGATGATTAAGAGGGGTTGTACAGGATACATTGTTTGTTTTTATCTAACTGGTTTGATTTAAAATATAGGAATAGAATTTGTTGATATTTATTACTCTAATAAATAAAATATAATTTTTAATTATCAAATTACTTATATAGTGAGTTTCAGCCACTGAAATATAATAATACCACAACATAAGAATTCACACAATAACGACAAATATTTCATGATCGGTAAAATCACAGTATAAGAATTAATACAGTAGTGACACTACAAATATTTCATGATCCCAGTATTTCAGTCTGCGCTACTGAGAAGATGACCGTTCAGTGTCCGTTTATAGGTTGATATCTTAGTAACCATAGAAAAGAGAGTATAGTATGTTAGTGTCAGTATCAGTTATATCTGTCAAATACAAAGTCACAGTATTTCTTTCATGTTAAGTACATAAAATAAGTACGCAAGAAAGAGGTATACTTATTTGTACCATGAAAAATTTTAGGAACTTTTATAGTACATGTGAAATACTCGTAATATTTTTAGAGTTTTATCTCATTTGCAACTGACAGCTATAAAAATTTACCGCCATATACTGCTACTGCCAATATGGCCGCTAGGCTCAAGGTCATCGATCGCTACGACATAAAAATCAAAAGTGCCGATAGCGAGTGTTGTTACTTTGTGGATTCTTATACTGTGATAATATTGTTGGGTTGTCTTTATTATACAATGTTTTTACATAACAATCGGTGCAATCGCTCAACAAACGCATAATCCATAGAATCCCTGCAGACCGCCTCCTCCATATCCATATCCTCCTACTAAATCTTGAACATATTCGTAGAAAATTAAACCATATATTTATATTATTTCAAATATTTCAGTTTTGTATTAATACTGTATTTTATTTTAATCGAATATTAGTTTAAGATTAACAAAAGTGCATGATTTTACCACACTTTTTCCATTCCTTTCTTGCATTGCATTTTTCGTGCACATATCACGCTCGCCAAATTCGAATCACAGTACTCATTTTTCATGAAAATTAGCTTACTTTCGATTCATATGCGACATACAAGTAGAAATAAATGAGTACACGTCATAATCAAGTTTATTAAGTTCAAATTACAAAATTCTTTGCAAATATCTAATTTAAACAATTGTAATTAAGTATTAAAGTTTAGCGTCGAGGGGGCAAGTAGCTTTTCATTGTACTTTTCCCATTTATCCTGTACTCAGAAAAATAATGTAAAATTACAATGTTTAGCGCCAATGTTCAGCGACGATGCTTCTTCCCCTGCCGGTCGTGAAGCGAAGTATCAAGGATGGATTTTGCGCAGTGGAATTGTAAATGTCAAATAGATAAAACACGTGAAATAAAAATTAATAAATAATGTACTAAATATTTTATTTCGTTTACTGTATTACCGTAAAGATAATAAAATGTGCGTCTTAAAACATAAACATTATACAGTATTGTGTATGCATATATTTTCCTAATAATAGGTTATGTATCTTACACACTAACAGGGATTCCAGATTCCAGTAATTAATATTTATTGAAAGATTTATTAATAAAACTGTAAAATGACTTTCATGGACTACATTTCAACTCTTTCCGACAATCCATATTTTGGAGCAGGTTTTGGATTGTTCGGTTTAGGGGCAGGTGCCGCAATTTTACGTAAGAGTTTACAGGCATCCTTAATTTTATTTCGAAGGCATTATATGATAACATTGGAAGTTCCATGCAGAGATAAATCCTATCAATGGCTATTACAATGGATAACTCATAAAGGCGCTCGCCAAACACAACATTTGAGCGTTGAAACAAGCTTTGAACAAAAAGATACCGGCCATGTAAAAACAACATACGATTTTATTCCGAGCATTGGTACACATTTTATGAAGTATGTAATTGTTTTGATTCATTTTTGTCCGTAGTTTATTTTTTATTGTTTATTTAAGGTACGGTTCAACATGGATCCGAGTAGAACGAACTAGAGAACAACACACTTTGGATTTGCACATGGGTATTCCATGGGAAACAGTTACTCTAACTGCATTCGGAAGAGATAAAGGCGTTTATTTCAACATTTTAGAAGAAGGTATAGTAAATTGTAACAAATAGGCTGGAAAAGTAACATATTTTTTGTTAGCTAGACAAATGGCTCTGAAAGCTCATGAAGGCAAAACATTGATGTACACTGCGATGGGAAGTGAGTGGCGACCTTTTGGTCATCCTCGGAAGAAAAGACCAATTGACTCGGTAGTTCTGGACCAAGGCATCGGAGAAAGAATTTTGAATGACTGTAAGGAATTTATTTCAAATCCAACTTGGTACAGCGATCGAGGGATCCCGTATCGCAGAGGTAAGTTTTTTATTTTAATAAAATGTAGATTAGTGGACTGGATATGTAAATGAAATATTAGACGTTCTTGAGTATGTTTGTAACTTATGAAACTGATTGATTCCACCAAGAACTTTAAATTTTTTATTTTAAACCTTTTACGTTATTTTAAATATAATTTTAACAATAATGGGGTCCTTCACTAAAGTCAGAAAATGGCAAATAAGTAACATATATTATAACTAGATCCAAACATCATACTAGATAAAATAGAAGTTCAAAAAATGTAATTATTAACATATTTGAGTTTTAAAGATAACAATTTTGACGTCAAAGTAATTAGTTTTTTTTTTTTTTTTGCTTAAGCTTATCTCTCATACATCTATTCTTTTCCAAATACTTTGTACTTCTCTTATTATTGAGCTGTTAGGTTGTCGAAATGTCAAATGGTTGGCACGTAAGTTGAGATTTTTATTTGGTTTTGAAATCGTATCAAAATAATACAATTCCGCAACACACAACAACCGTAACGTCATATTTTATAAAAATAATTGCGGCTTAATGAATAAGAATTAAGACTTATAAAACTATAGATAGTCTTCAATTTAGATAAAGTTTCATTCAAAAAATAGTTAAGGACCCCATTATTATGATCACTCTTGCCTTATTTAGAAGTGAGCTCATGCAAAAGAAGAAATTAAAAGTTATGTGATTTGTGATAAATTAAAATTTCTAGGGTATTTACTTCACGGCCCTCCGGGCTGCGGCAAATCATCATATATTACAGCTTTAGCAGGCGAATTAGAATTTGGAATATGCGTTTTAAATCTGTCAGAACGTGGTTTGTCAGACGATCGTTTAAACCACTTACTCAGCTTGGCACCCCAACAAACTATCATACTCCTAGAAGACATCGACGCTGCTTTTTTGTCTCGTGAGGACACATCCCAACAAAAAGCCGCTTATGAAGGCCTTAGTAGAGTCACATTCAGCGGGCTTCTGAACTGTTTAGATGGCGTCGCTAGCACAGAAGCTAGAATATTATTCATGACAACCAACTACCTTGAAAGATTAGACCCAGCTTTAATTAGACCCGGAAGAGTCGATATGAAAGAATATATTGGTTGGTGTTCGCCGCATCAGCTGGAAATGATGTTCTTAAGATTTTATAAAAGCGATAAAGCAGACGAACAAGCTAAAGAGTTTGCGGCAAATATTACTGCAGTTGGAAAACCTGTTAGTCCTGCTCAAATTCAGGCATATTTCATGTTCCACAAACATGCAAAGGGAAGTGAAGTAGCCAAGAATGTCTGTCAAATATGGGAATTGGTGTAAAATTTATTTATTATATAGCAATAAATATTATTTCATTTACTTTTTCTTCTTGTCTTTATCTTTACTTTTACCTTTACCTTTGCCTTTTCCCTTCTTTTTGGGATTAAATGGACCTAATTTTAGTCGAACCATTAAACCTCTCCACCAAGCTTGAATTTTAACTGCCGCAGCACTTAATACTGCCATTCTTTCAGCTTCTATACGCTTCTGTTCTTTGTGTATTAAATAATCATCTATTTGCTGTTGGTGTAAATCAAACTGGAAATCAATATAAAAATTAAACCAAATTCATATCAATTATGTAAAGAAAATTTGTACTATTGCTTTTAATGTATTATATTCAATTTCCAATTCATCACGTTTTTCTTTCAGCACTTGAATTTGAACTGTACGGCTTTCTGAATCTTTTTCGTATCTTGCAACCCATTGGTCTATAGCTTCATCCATATCCTAGAATAATATATAATTTATAAATACAAAACAATTTATTATATTATTGTAATTACCCTTTGATTTTCCAAAATATATAATTCAATTTCAGTATTCACTCTTATCTCTTTTTCTATTTCATTTTTATATTGGTTTATTGTGCATTCCAATTCATTTTCTTTTTGGAAACAAGTTAATTGATTTTGTTCATTACGAGCTTTTTCCCAATCTTCAATGTACCTAGTTCGTAATAAATTTTCGAATAATACATCCTAAAAATGATGTGTTAGAGACTTGATATAAAGTAAATAATTTTCTTACTTCTGCTTGATCTTTTAACACTGCAATTTCTTCATTCAATGAATGAATATGTTTTTGACTGTCTCTTTGTTCACATAGTAAAGTTTGTTTTAATGAAATCATCGCCCCATAGTTCTGCTTTTCCTCATCAAACAGATCATGTTCCTCAACTTTTGATTTACTTATTTCTTCCATAAACGATGCCAAGACAGTAAAATCTCTCTCATATCTCATTTCAATTTTAATTTGACTAAGTAATTCAGCTAACTTTGAACTAAACAATAGAAATAATTTAAAATTTATAGATGTTAATGTTAATTTGTTAATACCAATCAAAATAAAGTTTCATAAGTTTTTTTCTGTTGAAAGCCACTTCAAATGGTTCTCCTGTTTCGGGATCAAATATGGGATCACCACCAACAAATTCTTTTGCTCGTTTATGTATGCTCTCGACACGAATGTTTGTCTTTGGTACCATACCAGCTCCAAGAATATATAATTGGTCGATTGCATCATCTAAGACACTAGCTAAAATATTTCCTAGAGCAAGTGGTATTCCGATCAAGTCTCTGGAACTATTTAAACTACTCTGCGGACTAGAATCTACTGATATACTATTTGTTTGCGGATTATCTCCAAGGGAGAGTTTTTTTAATTCACCAACATAATTACTTGATGATGAATCCATGATGAAAACAGACATTATAATTTTTCCTCAAATTACAAAAAATGCTGAAAAAATATTTCTTAGAAATGCCAAAATCATTTTGACAGTATCAAGAGTTTATTATTTTACCATGGTAACTAAACAGATATTGTTTTATTTCAAAGGTAAAGATCAACAGGCGAAAGATAAAAAATCGATAAAATCTAAATTTTCCCAAATACTGATAATAGGTATGTATTTTTAACAAAATATACAATAAGAACTGCAAGGCAATTGCGAAATATCTTACAAAACAATAGGTTAATCTTCAGATTATAATCTTAAGTACATATAACTAAATCACAATCTTATAATTGATAATTAATAGTGAAAAATTTCAAATAAATTTCACAATATCATATTTATTGTCTATTTTTACAATAATTAAATTAATGAAGGTAAGAAGTGGTAGGGTGTAATCCTTCGTTAATTTGGTCGATGGTTTTGGAAAGCATTTCACGTACTTGGTTCTGGATGACACCAACAACTACATCATGCAGAAGAGTGGTAGAAAGACCAGTCAAGGCATTAGTCAACCAATCAACCAACGGGTTACCACTGAACTTAATGGTAATCCTTCCAGCATCATTAATTTTGAATCCTTGCAAGATGATTTCCAAATTCTTCATGTCTATGGTAACGTCAACGATGATTTGGAGGTTCTTGATTTTACCTTCAACGCCACCCTTGGGACCGAGGTTCATGATCTTTGCCAAGTAGTCGTAGTTAATAAGGATTGTTTCGAAATCAAGAGGTAACCGCAAGTTGAGGTATTTGGCTTCGTAGCTCATTGTTGCATCACCAGCACGCTCAATGGTGCTAAGTCCTTGCATCCAACCATGAGACAGACTGAATTCGCCGTGGAAGGTGATCAGACCAAGTTTCTTAAAATATAATTAATAAATTTGATAGATGCTCTTTTTTGTACAACATATGGGCATAAATATTGTTATAATTTTCGTTTAACTTACCACGCTAAATCCCTTTTCAATGTTTTCAACTTCGAAAGGATCCATTCCATTTTTAACAATCCAAACTCGTATAATTTGCATGGTATTGTCTAGATAACTGTTAATATTAACAGTAACTCTGTTTTGCGCTTGTTCTAATTGATTGATTTCATTTTTTAATTTTAAAAGCTCCATATAGACCGAAATAGGAGCATTTTTAGGTAAATGTAATTGTGCAGAACTTGCTGCAACAAAACAGAGGAGCACTACCGCAAATATAGTCTTCATGGTAAGTAATTTAATGCTACACACACTGGAAGTAATGCTTTATTTAATGAAACCTATTTATATAGATACTTCATGTGTAAGATGTTTGAGATAAATAAGATTAGATAGTAATATTAAAGGGTAACTACATTTTTTTGATTATTTTATTGATAATTAATAGAAATTACATCTGGTGTGTAAAAATTATAATCGATTAAATTCCAGGTGTGCACTGATTTACGTCATTTATTTCAACTATCAACTTTGATATAAAGAAATATTGCAAATATTCATTGTTATTAGATTATCTTAGTCATTGTTATTCAAGAAGTTATCAATATTGTTTTGAATCAAACAAATAGATAAGATTTGTAAACCACAAAAATTACATCTGTAATATATTTTTAATATAATTTAATTGATATTAGAACTATTAAACATTAAGAACTCGTAATTCGTATAATGTAAAATGTAATGATGCAAATACATGCATTATACATATTGAGCAATGTCCTTCATTTTCAAATTATTTAGATAATAATAATAATGAGTAGATAATAAAATTAAAACAATTAAAAAGGTGAAACATTTGAATGCGAAGCATGCGCATAAAATATGTAACAGCAAGGACTCTCCGCGTTTGTGGAGATTACTGTAACTTCAGAACAAAGGTTATGTGAAATGTTTAGTCGTAAAGATCAGTTATTGAGAAAAACTGGACCAGATGGAATAGGCCGCTACGATTTTATACGACTTTTGAAAAAAGAATTTGAAGAGACAAAAAGCGAAGGTAAAAAATAAAATCCTAAACGTAGCATTCCGTTTCTCTCTATGCATGAAATCGTAGCAATCGTAGTACGAATAGTTCAAGAAGTTGTTAATAGATGTCGGTAACGGTAGTAGAGCTAAAATATTTTAAATATGAATCTTTTTCAGACGCAAAAAACCAAACTCTTGCTAATTTAGCAAATTTTGCATATGACCCAATAAATTATGATTATATAAGGTCTCTAAATATAATTGACCTATTTTTAGAGCAAATAAGTACCGGGAATGATATTCATGTGGACTATTCTATTGCCGCCTTATGTAATTTGAGCTCAGGTATGAAAAGTTATTGTTTCTGACTCTGCCATTGTTTTATTCCTTTATTGTTTTACAGACCCTAAAAATAGAGATATAATCATACACAAACATGGTCTTGCATTAATTTCCAAAGTATTATTTTCCGATAATGATGAAAGTGTAATGAATGCTATTACTACTCTAATATTTTTAAATTCTCAAGAAATAGACTATTCAACTAAATCTATTACAGTAGATAAGATAAAAAAACTTCAAAATAACAGTAATACAAGACTAGCTAATCTTGCAACAATATTTTTAGAAGATTCACTTAAATAGAATTTGTTTATTTAAAAAATGTATTCGTCATTAAAAATTCTGTCTCTTAATTATTTTATGATATTTCGAAATTACTGTAGTCAGAATTTCCGCGTTGGTGATACTGTAAAAGTAGTTAAAAAAGTAACTGAAGAGGATATTCAACAGTTCTCTAGTTTAAGTGGAGATTTTAATCCGATACATACTGGTGAAAAGGGGGTCGTGCATGGTGCTTATCTTAATGGACTGGTATCAGGTGTTATAGGAACTAAATTGCCCGGAGCGGGAACTCTAGTTGTTGCTCAGAATCTACGGTTTCCAAACAAATGCTTTGTTGGCGATTTGGTTACTATACAGGTGCAGTTATGCTCTATCAGAAAACTGTTAGAAGTTAAATACAAATGTTCAGTCGATGGAAAAATTGTTTTAGAAGGTGATGCAAAATTAGTTTCAGAGAAATGATTTCTAAATAAAACATTTATATTTCATATTATGTTTCACAATAACGAATGGGGTCAGATAAAATTGCAAGATTTGTAAATAATGCTTTGCATATGAAAGCAAATATTTTAATATGAACTTTACTACAAATATCGGATAATTTGATTTAATTAACCATATGAAACAAAATGTTTCTTAAATTTAGTTTTATTATCACTGCGCTGATATTTGCTGAGTTGGCAGAAACAAGAAAACTATCAGAAAATGAAATAGATACTTCTTTGATACCATGTACTTGTGGAATATTTCTTTCTGGGCAATTTAAGAAGGGTTCGAAAGAACAACCCACTGGAAATGCAGCCCTACTTCAAGAGCTCGACCGACCGTATCCAAACGGTGCTGTTGGAATACGGCAGTGCACGAACAAGTGTCTCGAAACGGTAAGTGAGTCCATTTGTTTATTTTGAATTATATTTTTAATTGCGTTTATTTTTAGATTATAAAGCATCTGCATAACAGCTCATCTATTATTTGTGCTACTACAAATAGAGACTGTCATAAGGAAAAGGCGCATTTGTTCATTAAAAATGGAAAAGATACTTGGATCAACACTAAATTATCTGCTGGTCGGGAATTTTGTTGTAAAGATAGTGTCCCGTATAAATGTCCACCCTAATTAAAATTGTATTTGTAGTTTCTTTTGTATTTATACTTTGTAATAAAATGTTATTTAAAGAATTTTTACGAGTTTCTGTTTCGTTATATTTAGAAATAGGTGATGTTTTGTTTTAGGTGGGATGTGGTAGGGAAAGGGTTTGTTTAGGTTGGTGTGATATGTGAATTTGACTTGACGCAGGAATGACACGTGGCTTCTCGGCAACAGGTCATGACCGACCGGAAGTATAGAACAGTGGTGGTGCCGGAGGGAAGCAAGGTCACTGACGCGGCCTCGTTAGGCGGGCGGCAACCCTGCTCGATGCGCGATGCGACACTAGCCGCGCGGTGCGGAGCGGACAACGCGGGCCCCAGCAGTTACGCACTGCTGGCGAGAGGTCGTCAACCCCCGACCGAACATCTCTGTGCTCTGTGGCACCGGCGATCATCTTAGGATGTTATCTCCCTCCTTGTGCCGGAACCTGCCCGCGGCCCGCTGACTAGTGCTTATACTACTTCTAGTGCCTAGTGCGAGTACCTGCTGACACTCAACTATGGCGAGCTAAACAATGTTTTACTAAAACACTTCGGATTTCTTTTCACCTGCGTCTGCGATTGTTCGTTTGCGTGCCAAGTTCCTATCACTGGCTGCTGGCAAACAAGTGCTAACGGTGCCAAAATTCAACAATTTTACATTTTTATAACGAGAAAGAAAGCATTCAAAAGCAATTAGAGCTTGAATAACGATTAAACAAATCTTTGAATTTGTAGCAAAGCACTTAGAAATTAATTTATTTTATTTTAAAAATAGCTTATTGTTGATGACCTAAATTTTTGGGGAGAAATCACCCTCATTAAAATGAAAGTTTCTCATAATTAGAAATACCAACACACAATGTTGTAAATGTGGTAAAGTTGGTGGAGAGAAAGTATGAGTCGATGCATGCGTGGATGCGTGCACCCTTGTAATAGATGAGCGGCGAATAGCGTGTCGAGTTGAGTTCGGCCGCATCGTATGTACGGCGGTGCGTAGTACACGCACAACACAAGGCACACGCACAGCGGAAAACAGCGTCGATGACTTTCGGCGTTCACTGGGTCACGGCAACAGAGGCGCACGTCAAGTAGGGAGCGCGAAGGTTCTGAACAAGAAACCTAAGCGCTCGCAGGCGTGTTCTAAGCGGCCGCGCTCGCTGTCCGTACTTTGTGACGTCACGCACGGGAGCGGCTGTCGCCAGCGTTCTCACGGCACGAATACACCGGTCCGGGGAGGTCTGCCAGGAAGTACCCGCCGAGCGCCGCCGCTGTGGAGAATGAACAGCCACCGCGGCGTTCGTTGAACCCAGCGCGCCCCGGGGCCGATCCGGTGCGATGCGGTCATCAACCCAGGGCGGCGCACGTGTACCCGTCCCACCTGTTGGGCGCCACACTGGATTATATTTTAGAGAGGGATCCGAGAACGCACCCTCACCCGCCGCGGGAAACTATTACGTTATGGTCTAAGAGTCATCTCCGATTATTTGGGGGGTCAACTACCCGCGCTCTCGCAAGAGTGCACGTGTGCCCCATCTCGGACTAGCTGGCCAGTTGCGCGATAGCATCGCTTGACTCATGCAATCAGGGGTTTAACATCGCTGGCTGACTGGGCGAGCCCTCGATGTGAGAGCGCGAGCATTGTTGGTCACGCACAGCCGTCGATTAGTGAGCGTCTATTCAGCCCGAGCACTGTTGAACAGAGCCACTGTACATCGGTACCCCAAGGTCAGGCGGCGGTGGTGGTGGTGCTAGCCGCGTAGAGCGCGCTTGTCCGTACGGGGCAGAGAGAAGTCACAATTCGGTGGCGAGAGGGTTAACACGGCGAATAACTTCGTCAGCCCCACAACAGTTCTCTAAACAAAACTAAATGTGAATGTGCGTGAGTGCGTGTGCATTTGTCGTTTCAAGGAAACTTGTAACACAAGTAAGTATTTAATTTTAAGAACGGTGTAGGTCGACCTCCTAACGACACCCTTTGACTCTGATGACGTAGTAGTTACGTAGAATTGCGCGCGACTCACTTGCGAATTGTGCAGGTTTTGAAATTGGCAGTCTTGGTTCGAAGAACGCGCCCCTTTTTGTGAATGTAATCTGTTGCGCAAGTTAATGTAAATAGATGCGTTGGTGCTAGTTAATTATTAATATTAGCGTTATAAATTAAAATTATAAACAATTATAAGCTATATTTTCTTGAAAATATTTGTTCAATTTCTTGAATTTTGCGCCTCGCCCGCAACCCCGAACACATCCCGAACAATCCCGAGTGCTAGATGTGTGAGAACGCAGATTGCTGACATGGCGTCTTGAAAAGTGCAGTGAAATAATTCGATCCTCAAAGGATATCAACCCTTGTATGTGAAGTGTGATTTGAAATGGCAAGGTAATCATAGTATTATTGCTGGTGATAAGATGAATCTGTGTAACAATTTGTGAAGTGTTAAATGACCGTGAATAATTAAAATGTAAATATCAAAAAGTAGTGTTGGTGCTGGGAATGGCAATAGGGTCTACAGCTCCCTTTACCCTGGTTGAAAAATCAATATATTTCCATTAATCGATAAGTTTAGATATCAAAATGTATAATATTCGTTGTGTAGTGTACAAAAAACCTTGAATTAAAGTTTAATAAATGTCTATGACGCGTTTAGAATCTGCTGTGTGTATCATACTGTTCCTTAATGGGGAAAGGGTTGCGTAAACCAGCTCTCATGTTGTAGTAGGCGGGGTGTAGTTGGCGATAAAAATGGCGGAAGGGCTGTGCCCATTTTGTGTTGAAGGGGTTGAGTCATATGGATAACTTTACAGTGGTTAAACTTGGAAATACCTTGCAGTCAATGCGGAAAACATGAATCTTGTTTATATTTGTATTTAAATAGCGTCCGTGATGCAATGTGATAGAGGACGAACCCGCAGCTTCCGACTATGATGTAATAATGATTCCGGTTTGTGTTTCATCTTGGCCACCTGTATGATTCATGTGTAGTCTTTGACAGATCTTTGCATATTTAAACTATTGTTTTATGTAGCGTATTTTTTCATCGTTTTTAATATAATGATTCGTTTAAAAATTTTGGTATGTTTTGAAAATAATTAATTTCACATTAAATAATAAAAAATGGTTATAGTTAATAGGAGTATTAAATGACAAATGGTTATTTATTATTCGCGTATATGTTTATAACAATAATTTATTTTATTTTTATACCTATTAATTATGCAAATAACTAAGTTTATATTATTTTTTGCAGGCTATTGACAATACGACAATAACCTGCCATCACCCATGTCAAATCCAATATTTCGCCAGTTGAATCAGCAATATCAGCCTAACGTCGGGGCACCTGCACCTTCCAATATGTCTTCTCAAAGATTCTGTCTGCGATGGAACAATCATCAATCCAATTTACTGTCAGTGTTCGATCAATTATTACACGATGAAAGTTTTGTGGATGTAACATTGGCAGTAGAGGGTCAGTTATTACGTGCGCACAAGATGGTGTTGAGTGCGTGCAGTCCTTATTTCCAAGCTCTGTTCGTTAATCATCCTGACAAACATCCGATTGTAATATTAAAAGACGTCCCGTATGCAGATATGAAGAGTTTATTAGATTTCATGTACCGAGGGGAGGTGAGTGTTGATCAAGACAGATTGACTGCTTTCCTCCGAGTAGCAGAGAGTTTACGTATTAAGGGCTTGACAGAAGTGAACGAGGAGAAATGTGACATTCCTAGCATAACATCATCGTTAATGCAAACACCGCATCATCATCAGAATGCCGTGAACCCTCCGCCGCATTTGCATAGGATACAACAATCGCACAAACGATTCGGGCATATGATGAACCCGTTGCTAGGCAGCGCATTGATGCAGCCCAAGCGCAAACGAGGTCGGCCTCGAAAACTATCAGGGAGCTCCAACGGCACTCCTGGAGCAATGGGCAGTCCAGCGGAAGACTTCGACAACCGCGTGAGCGGTGACATGCTGGTGCAGGGTAGTCCGGAGATGTTGGAAGTAAAGATGGGTATGGATGGTTTTGGTGCAGGTGGAAACACTTCAGATTCTAGTACCGGCGGCAGGGCCGAAGGTCAAGAACCTGACGATGAAATGAAGATCAAAGAAGAAGAACCAATAGCTGGCACATCCAAAGAGCAAGAGTCAAAGTTACAAGATGAATATACAACAGGTATGTTTTATTTATATCATTTATTCAATTAACTTTATTTATTAACTAATTAAAATTCCAATTGGACTAGTCATAATGTCGATCGTGTTTCAATAAACAATTTTATAATATGATACGTTGTCATATTTGAATTTGTAAATATAAATATGTGCTTGACCGGGTAAAGTGGTGTAGTTAGTTGGAGTGAAGTGTGAAGGGAAAAGCTATAGAGCGGGACGTGTCGGCGTGTTGTGTAGTGTTCTCACGTAGCGACCACGGATGGAGTGGAGGTGAGTTGAAATGAACTTGTATAAGGGAAGAGTGAAAGGAATGAGCCGGCCGTTACCTCTCACTGTGGAAGGAGTCGACGCGGCTTATTCCCTATAGCTTTTCCCTTTAACATGCTGCGGTTCTATCTTGCGAGTACTAACAATTCTCGCGCTCCTTGCAGATGGCGTAGCGGACGACACTCGCTGCATTGACTTCAATTCCTCACTACACGAAGAGTACAGTCTACAAGAGATGTCTGACTCAGAACCCAACGACCTGGACGACTCCTACAACGATTCTACTGATGACAAATACGACCCGAAAATCTTAATCGACTCTTACCTAGCTTCTCAACAACAGCACACAAGAACAAAGAAACGAACTCATCATTCCAGTGGACTATTTGAGAACCATACCGGGGCTTCGGACCACATGATGATTGATGAGTTGGTAATTGATGACGCGGAAATACGATCAGCTGTGAGGCAGTCGCAGTACGAGAACTACACGAGGAAAATCTGCGACCCGGACAAGTCTGCGAGAGATTTCTGTGTGAGGGAGAAAGACAATTTGTATCGGTGCACAGTATGTGACAGGGTGTACACACATATCAGCAACTTCTGTCGACACTACATGACGTCACACAAGCTGGACGTGAAGATGTATACTTGCCCTGTTTGTTTTAAGGATTTCACGCGGAAAGACAACATGTTGGCTCACGTGAAGATTATACACAAGCAAACAGTTCTGCCTTCGGAACAGAATAACGTCTCAATGTGATGTCGGCTCAAGTGTTGCAATCGACTGCAACTTTTATACAGATGGTTGTGCAGTGGTGGCCTTATATACTTGTTACATTTCTTACAAATATTTATGTACCTAGATAAGATATATGACTGTAGCACAAATATAAATATTTTATATGCTAAGTGTTACTTAAAACTTAAAAGTATTTTTCTAAAAACGATGTTATATAGTTTTTTTTGATGTTGGAATCTGGGAAAAATAATAAAAAAAGATTTACTTTTTTTAAGATTTGTAGGAAGTTTTATGAAATTTAAGAAAATGAAACAGAATGTATTTAAGTGTTCGTAACGGGTAGAGTGTTGAGCCGAGAAGACAGTGACCAGACGCTCAGGTAATTTCATTTCCACATTAATTGTTGTCGATGGCGTCTGTTTTGCGTTTGCTAGATGTACTTTACGTCGGTAGTTATCTGTAGATTTCATTTGGTTTAATGCACATTGATACGATTATTATGTTTTAGCGATTGTAGAGAAATTTATTGTCTTCTTAAAGTGAAATTGAAGAAATTTTTAAGCACATTTAGTTTTGCTAGATTTTACCTCATAATTTATTTATAGTTAGTGTGGAATGCGTACATTTTTCGTATTTTAGTTGGAATAAAGAATGTTTGTTTATTATTATTAAGTTTTTTGTTTTCCTGCACACCATTTCCATTATGTTATGTTGTATTTATTATGATTATCGCGGTATTATTTATCTTATGCATGTTGCTTCATTGCAAACAGATATGGTGAATAACAAATTTGTTTAATGTCTAGATTCCACAGTACCTCAACAACTAGTTACACCGAAACAGGAACCATCAAATCAAACTTCTCACATGCAAGGATCTGAACCGATAAATTTCGCGACACCGGACTCCATAAACAACAACAATACAATGACACCAGGCAGTGGCTTAAGTATCGTGGGCAGTAGCGGGTCGAATACGAGCGGCGTTGCATCGACCAGTGTGTCTGGGGCTGCAGGTGCTGGCAGCGCGCCGCCCACTCGACAGCCTGTCCGCCGGAGAGCGCGTCGACGTGCTACGTCCGCCAGCCAAGACCCCGCCGAACAGCTGACCGAAATGTCTGTACGCGGCCTCAATCTCTTCCGGTACGCCAGCGTTAACGAGGGTGTCTACCAATGCACAGAATGTGCCAAAGTTGACGTGCAGAAGACGTTCAAAAACAAGTACAGTTTCCAGCGACATGCGTTCCTGTACCATGAGGGCCACCAGCGGAAGGTGTTCCCCTGTCCCGTATGCGCCAAGGAATTCTCGCGACCTGATAAAATGAAGAATCATATGAAGACGGTGCACGATTGCTTCATGCCCAAAGATTGCGTCTTCCCGATGGGGTTTTTCATGCCCCCATAGTCGGTTCCGACGTAAAAATCCAGCACAACACAAGCATTTAGAATGCTCGCGCGTTATGCAATCACAGATTGTAGTTATGTAGATTATTAATAATTTTAATTGTATTCTATATCGATGGTGCTAACTGCC
Organism: Poecilus cupreus; assembly: GCA_963942605.1. Taxonomy (NCBI): domain Eukaryota; kingdom Metazoa; phylum Arthropoda; class Insecta; order Coleoptera; family Carabidae; genus Poecilus; species Poecilus cupreus. The sequence goes on along the minus strand of OZ012719.1, from coordinate 15,250,089 downwards.
TTACTAAAAGAAAACACCATTTAAAATGGAACAGATTGTTGGAATTGAATGTTAGATTTATATCTTTGTTTTGTACAACAAGACAAGTCCTCGGTGTAAGCGCAAGTACAAGTGATAGTAAGCATGGGAAATCAAACGCGCAGGTGTGTGCTTTTTGGGGATTTTGAAGAGCGACCTTGTAAAGGTGTTAGTGTATGGTAATTTAAGGATTGCGCTTCTTGTAACTCGCAAAGAATGAATTTTAAATCGGCTGCGTAGCAGCGAAGGACACTGCGTGGTTATGGTTATTATATAACACACATTCGATAACAATACGTTACAATGATTACAGAGTTTATTCGATACTAATTAATGGTTTGGAAGTAGATTTAGGGGTTGCAATAACAGTCGTACTACAGTGCACAATTAGTACTATAATCAAAAGTTTTTATTTTTTCATATTTGAAAAGTTTATTTTACGCCGTTAGACGCACAGATGACAAAGAATAAGTACTAACGTAAAACAAAAGAATATTAGGTATAAGGTGTTGGGTTTCTATTGATGAATAAAAGTGTAAAAAAGTTTAACGCAAATATTAATCATATTATTAAAATTTTAGAAATTTAAAAAATTGTTAATGTACGAGTATTTAGTTTAAGTATAAAAATATATATAGATTTGCAAATATCAATTTTATTATATATAGATTATATATATTATACATACAAATATATAAATTATTTACATTTATATCGTCCATTATGGAATGGAATTTAGATAGCAACATATAACTTGGACAGAGGTACTTGGAGTTTTGTAATTTAGAACCTGTACGAGTATATCTGTCCCGCTAGCTACTGATATAGTTTTTTATAAGTAATTGTTTACAATCACAGTGTGATAGAGTAGTTCGTTTTTGTTTTGTTTAAATGTTTCTTTTTTAAACGTTCTTTTTTATATAATGGCTCAAGGCCAGTCTATCTATCAACCGTTCTTCCAAGGTTCTACCGTTTCGCCACTGATGCAGATGACGGGGACCTCTAAAATGTTTTATTACTAATAATTAAGTGTATTAATGTGCAATTATTAATTCAGTAATAATTTAGTATTAGGTTGGTGCGGTGTCGCACGCGTAACTTGCTGTTGTTAGTACAACTAAAGATTCACGCTTTCTTAGAACAGCACAACAAAAAGAGTTATAGTTTTATTTTTATTATATACTTATTCATTTTTAATAATAATTGCACCATTAGGTCGCTCGTTGTTTTTCTTTTTGTTAAGTTACCAAAATTTTATGATTTTAAATCATACTTCAGCAAAAATTGACATTTATTTTTCTTAAGAGAACTTTTTTTTAATACTATTAATTTGTATATTTAATGTTTACATAATTCTTCCGTGCATATTTTAATCAATTGTATTATAATTTCATTGCACTAAAGGTCACTTAAAAGATTTTATTGTTCTTTATATAGCGCATTGCGCAAAAAATGTACTAAAATTATAAAAAAGATGTTTTTAATAAGAAACCTGTTTATTGTATTCTTCATCTATTAATAAATAAATCTACCTCTATATGTGTACAATAACGATTCCTGTGTCCAGTCACTTGCAACTAACTGTCTGATTTCCATACTAACTTACACCTTGTGGCCCATTGCAGGCGGTGAGAGCGCCGTGACAGTTCGTTTGGTACCAGTTCCTCTTCGACTGCAAGAAACCACAGTCATCATGTCTTCGCAGGCGACCGAGGCACGCACCGTCCCGGTCATTCAGAGCGTGGCAGAGTCTGCAGCAGCCACTGCCGAACTCGAGGTCGAACCGGGCGTGCACTTCCTCACCGACGACCAGAACAACACCTTGGTCATCGTCCGAGCAGACGAACCTGATGGAGGAGGCGTGTACGAACCTGACAGCGGAGGTGAAACCACCCCTGGTGCTTCTGTCAGGTCCAAAAGCGAACTTTTAGAATATTTGATTCGGGATGATGGCAGCGTAGCTTGTAAACTATGCGGTGAAGTTTTAGCTAGTCGAACCCATTGGTACCGTCACAAATACAAGTTGCATACAATAACTGGTGTGATACCTGCAAGTCCAGGAGTTCCAGCCACAGTTACTGCTTCAGTGTCATCGACGGCGACAACAACGGCTAGTACACCAACAGCAACTGTTGTAACTGCTACAGGAATGAATCCCTCGCCCTTATTCAGATGTGTGCACTGTAATGTATTTTTCAAAAGTCGGAAAGGTTATATGGGGCATGTGTCAGCTCGCCATTCATCAGAGGGAGAAGAGGAACCCGTTGTATCTGTAGCAGATGCAGTGGCAACTGAAACCGTGATAACCGCGGAGAGTCCGCCAAACAAAACGGCCAGACGCAAGGACAGTTGTCCGAGAGGAGCTGACTGGGAGCAGCAGCGAGAGAAAGAGGAGAAACTAGTGGCTGATATTATTGACAGAGTGCGTAGAGAGTGTGAGGCACAGGGTGCCGCGGTGTCCAGAAGGGGCTATAGTCGCAGGTCGACAGTCATGAATACTTGTAACTAGAAGCAATTCTAGGTGCAAATACTTCAACCAAGCCGTGTCTCGCATCGTTCCCTGTATTACAGTTGTGATATTTTCGAAAGAAAAGCCAAATGTACTGTGCAATATATATTATGTACATATTTATATACTAATAAGTTTTCTTGGTTGAGAGATATTTTGTACGTACTATTTATACGTATCCATGATACTGGTGCAGGCGTATAGTCAATATGCAAACTTAGATGTGTGTTGACTTAATTCTCCTGATACTGTCCGATAAAAAGTCTGATAACTTGAGTGATTTTGTCTTAATAATTGATTAGTTTAGGATACACTTCCGTTTGCTTCCTGGGATGGCCGCCTTGGCCAAATCCCTTCCGAGATGCCAAATATTAAAATGTAGATTGAAAAAAATATATCAGATATTATAATACTATTTTAAAATTTATATTCTGTATAAATGATATATTATATATATACTTATATGATATAATGGTTTTCTGAATGTAAAAAATTATGCAATAAAGTGCAAAGCTCATGTGTGATGTTTGATTGATGACAAAAGTAAATTATATAATGAACATAACAGGTGATATTCTGGAAGGAATCAATGTATGTATACAAGTACATAGAGGTGAGTATTATTTGAAACTGAAATAGAATAGTATATTTATTAATAGGATAAATAACACTTTCGAATCTATATTATAATAGTATGTACACAACATTCACACCTACAACATTGTCGTAACATGTCCGAGTTAGAGTTCGTGTGCGCACACAGTCTGAATGGGAGTCGCGTCACAGCGCGGGTCACACTCGCAGTTCCTCCATGGTATTCTGCTTGGCGTTGAGCTGCGTGTTCTTCTTGGTGAGCGTGCCGGTGTTGATGAGCTGCATGCCGTGTGCAGACAGCAGCGGCTGGTTCTCCGGCACCAGCGTATTCACCTGCGGCTTGGCATTCTTCGGTGGCGGCGGAGGCCGCGGCAATGTCGCATTGTTCTGCGGCAGGTCCGCAAACTCTGGCGGCGGCATTTGGTGGTGCGAGTGGTGGTGGCCCAAGATAGTTGCAGGATCGGCTTTTAACCCAACAATACCGCTCTCTAAATCACCACAGATATTGTTGGGCATCTGCCCGTTTTCCGAACGTTTTTTTGGCTGACCTCCATTCGCCTCATTCATCCGCGTTTTATCCCGTTGATAGTACACTCCCGCAAAAATCAACACATTCAAAATCAGCAATGAACAACCTATCGCGATAGTTACGCTTAGGGCAGTAGAATATGCAGCGAAGCCATCCTCAACAGTGTGCTGAGTCGTGCTGGCTCCTGTTCCTAAAAGATCTTCCGTGATCAGTCCTAAATCTACAGTTGCGGATGTAGCTGCTATCGTGTGGTTGGCAGCTACGGGTAAGTTCCGACTTGGTTCCGGAGTTTCAGTCGTTGGAAGTTTACGTGGTGTGAGCACTGGCAGTCGTGGCGTGGGAGGTTCGTCGTCAATGAGTTCATGATGTGAGCGCGGTACGTCGTCGCCTCCGGGTCGGTGCAGGTCCGGCACCAGGTTCAACCAGAAGGAGAGCCGATGAGCGCGGTAATGGTTCTTTAACTTTGGTTTCGTATCTGAAATATAAAAATATTTATAATATACATTGTAATTTGAGTGTTGTTTAGTTGATAGATTATACCAAGATTCAAATATTTTTTATGCACTGCTTCATATGCCGTCCAATCGATGTTCTTGAATCGATTTCTATCTTGGCGAACACCATGTACTGGTTCCGTTTCTTGTGGCTCGTTGGGGTTCCCTGTCCTGGCAAAGTTGCTCCAATAGATCATGGTGGCTTCCGCCAGTAGCATCTCTGATTTTGTGTAGTTACGGACGAAGTGCATGAAGCCGCCGACGAGCGGCGCGCCGAACAGGTAGGGCAGCTCCTCGCCGTGAATGCAGCCTTGGCGCTGAAACGCATCACCAACCGTTCAGCGCTTCCGGAATTTCGAATATTTACACGAGTCGGATTCGCTACTCCGGAAGCGCTGGTAAAAAAGCCACGCACACATTTACTCCAGTTCACTCGTACCAATTCACACAAACACAAAAGCTCAGGACTAAAACCCGCGACCGGGTAGAGAGGCAAAGCGGTGGCAGTGGTTTGTAGACGTGCAGCGACAAAACATACACGGCTACACGAATTCATGGCTACGCCCGCGCTGCGCGGATGACGTATAGCTCCCGTGTTGAATAATTTAGCCGGCTGTGCGCAGTGGAAACGTTGCCGATTTTTTTAAATTTCACTTTCGCGTGAAGCGGGCATTCCGGCGCGGTTTGGCGCGCTCGTCAGCGCGGAATGGCGCCACACCCTCAATAAAAATAAAGTGCTAGGGGTAATAATGACTGCCGTGATGAAGGGAAAAGGCAATTAAAATTAAACAGTGAAAGCTTCATCGACTGTGAAACCCACATGTATTTAAATCACTCATTTAAGCATCTCGGTTCATCATGTCTCGGGTGCCTTGGCGTGAATGTGTGCATTAATTTTAGAATTTTGATTGCTAGAGACGCCGGAAATTGGTTTCCATTTATTCAAATCCCGTTTGAATCAATTGTACCTTTTTACGGTTTCCACCGTATTTCCATGACATTTATACGTACGGAATATAAATATTTATATTTTCAACGGGGTTAGGGTGCGGCCTGTAATGAAATTGTAGCTTTGTGCTCTGTGTACAGCAATGAATAAAATGGAATATTTTAGTAGTTTCCAATACGCGTATAACTTAATGGAAAATATATTGTGATGTCATTTATGAATTGAAAGATTACAATAAAATAATATACGCATATACCGGGTGAGCCATCAGGTTGTAATTTTATGGGATTATTTTAGATATTACCGAAAATATTTTTTGTTTTGAAGTAAAATGCTCATATATCTGCAGTTTAGGTCTTTTTAACCAGATGGCCCATTTTCACGCAATGCTATGCAACTTTATATATATTTTTTATGAAGGAAAGCGGACTAGGTAACTATTTCGTTCATATGCCGTCTTATGAGTGGATGATTATGAATTAATGAGAACACAAACGACCATGCTCTTCAGTGGGATTCGAACCCACGAACTCTGGCGTGCATAATTTCTCTTTAAAACAGTTCTTACTTACTTTAGTCTTAAAATAATGATCAGCAGAAACGATTCATGTTTTTATTAATAATCACACACAAAAAACATGGCATGAATTATATGTGTGAATGTTTAAACAATTAGATTTAGTTTGATTCTTTCACTTAGTTTATCAACTTTTTGATGTCCATATTTTATTTAGTTTAGTTGAAGGGTTGGCATTCGAACATCTTTTGTAAATTTATTTATTGTTTTATATTTTATGGCATATTTTCTGTGTGATTCTTTATTAATAAAAATGTAAATAGTTTCTGCATTGCAAACAAAAGATCTTTATAATTTGCAAAAATATATAGGTTGTATTAAAAAATATAAAGTTGAATATAGGAATAAAGAACATTAAAAACTAATATTTTCACACGTTTGAATAAATAAATTGCTTTTAATTTAGTAAATATAAAATTGAAATATATTACAGTAATTTCAAAACAAAGTACGAAAATGTATCGATTTTACATATTTAGTTAATTCGAGTTTTTGTTAATCAGAATAAACAGAAACTAATTTCAGCTAAAGAAACCATTGTTGAGTTTTTCTAAGGTTTCCTTTGTCAATCTCACCTGTGGATAATCGCCAAACTTGGTCTGGTAGTCGAAGACATACAGATAAGAGTTGCGATGTTCTGCGCTATGAAGATCAGCGGTATGAACGACAGGAGCAACGACTTGCGCATCGCTCAACGCTTCCAATGTTTCGTCCCGGATGTTGATCGGATGTTGCACCGGCCGTTCCCAGTCTGTGTACTCGTTCACGATCGTTGCCAAGATTTCCGATAAGTGGTAACTGCAATGGCAAACGTTCAGATGTTAGTAGAAGAATGAATTGAATGAAAGTTATACAACAATAGAAGGTAACAAGGTTTTATTATGGTTCTGTTGCAGCAGTTAGGACAGTTTTCTTAACAAAGAATACCAAAGAAAGGAAATAAAAAGAGAAGTTTAAATACTGTGCAACTTATATTTAAACTCTTTCCTCTTATTAATTCAAATTATTTTTAGGTCACACTTAAAACGAAAGGTACTAAATGCTAAATACTCCAAGAAGAATTGATTTCAGTTCTAGTGATAAAACCAGTGGGGTAAGATCAGACGTATTAACTGAATCCGGTGTAATTAGTTTACATCCTTCTCATCATGAAAGTAGATTCAGGAGTAAGAGATTATTGATGTCAACTTGTCGCGCTGTTAAATCCATGATGACTCCCGAACACGTATACTAATATCACCCTCGTAAACTGACATTTACACTAATCGTCACACTATAACACCTAGTACTCAGTTTATCTTAAAATACATAGTCAACTCAATTTCCAATTCAACCTGCACATTTTGTGCAGCTCGCGAGATAGTGAGTGACGTGAATTGTAAGTTCTTTATTAGGTTATATGCACTGCTATCGATAACGTAAAATAGCATAAAATCGATATGACGCGTTAATATTGGAAGACCGTTTATACTGGGAATTCTTATAAATAGGTCACACAGACTAGTCTCATTTTTTCCTTTTTTATTTAAAATATATTTCAGATATTGAATTATTTTAAGTAAACTCTACTGTTAGCGCTATTAGCTGATTATAATCTTATGTTTGTGTTCTTTTAAAAGCTTTTAGCGAAAATATTAATTTCAACTTCACAAGGAAGCTGTCATTCTTAACAAAAGGTGTATATACTTTATAAAATTTGAAAACACCTTTTATTAGACATAATCTGCTTACTTTATGTATTCCATCATTTCTTTATTACTAATATAATGTAGATTTGAATGTAGCGACAGTTTATTTTGATAATGTACCAAAGTCTATACTGTTATAGTTTTTCGGGAAAGCACTAGGTATGAGTATACGAAACTTGAGCCCAATGTAATATAAGCCGAAAGCCATTCTATTTCCGAATAAACGCGTTCTGTTCAAGTACTCATTTAAATTTAAATGCAACTGCATTTTAGACAATACGTATACTTTATCAAAGACCACAGTCTGCACGTTTCACATACTACTTTGGTTTCTATTACTGTTACCGAACCAAAACCCCGAATAGAAATTGTATTTTGCTTTTATTTAGGTCTTTATTAAACAGTCTGAAGGATATTGAAAATTTACTGACGTAAAATACAAAGTCAGCAACCTGTTTGGTATTCATGTGATCTATAAGCGCATCTCAATGATACACCAGTTTGTAAATACAAAATATCTACATTCATTTCTCAATGTTTAACAAACGGACTATAAATTTTTAAAGCGAACTGTCTAATTAATGCAAAATGAAACTATAATTATCAATTTTCTTTTTCCATTTGACTGGTTGTAGTAGCTAACTACTAACTATGGAGTACCTACTTTGCACCTTGCAATGCAAACTCTTGCACTAACCAAAATTAGAGCAATTTTTAAGAACGCTACAAGAAAAATGCACTAACGATAATTACTAATTTCGTGTTGCGAATATATCTAGTTTTACTATTTTATTTCACGCGGATGATGTTATTGTTTTGGTCGAAACTGAGGAGCAAATGAGAAAAATGATTTGACAATAAATGTCGATAAAGGTTTGGTGCTAAAGAAAAGTGATTTGGTGACGGATTGTAATGTTTCAGTAAATGGTGTGATATTGAAATAAGTTAATGAATTCTATTTGGGTAATATGTTTTTAAGGGATGGATGTATTGACCGGGAGACTGAAAGGCGAGTGTCTGTAGGGTGCAAGGTATTATTGGGTACTCTGCTTAAAACGTGAATGTATCTAAGAGATGCTCGATTAATTGTACATAATAGTGTTTTAGTGCCTACATTGATGTATGGTTCTGAATGTTGGGTGTGGATGAAGAAGCACGAACTCCGTATAACTGCTGTGGAAATGAGCTTTTTGAGAAAAGTGTGTAGGTATACGATACGTGATCGTGTCCGGAATACGTTGGAGTACGGTGAGTGTGAGATTGAGAAGAATGTTGTTAAGAAAGTGGGAGTGAGAAACTAATATATGCGGGTAAAATTGAGAGTAAGCAAATGCATGACCGTTCGAAGAATAAATGGTTAGGTATGATTGGGTTTGTTGTCTAAACGAATGATTCCGATATTATGTATGTGTATGTGTAAGGATAGAAATGTTTAGAGGAGATTGATTGTTGTTTGACTATGTTTTAGGGTTTATTTTACCCTACTTTGTGGGATATAGCTTGATGTTATGTATGTACATAATTTTACTGACCTATACGTTCTCCTGACGAAGGACCTCAGTATTTTCGATCTTCTGTCCGCTTCGATTCCATACTGCACATCATCACCACTGAAAGCAAAGTATGCCTCGGCTTTGACCACTCCTAGAAGAAGATCGTACTTGGACAACTTCGCCACAGCGGGTTTCCGTAGTAAAACGCTGTTTAAAGTGTTGACAGCGTTTTGCTGTTGGTCCTGACGTTGGCCCGAGCCGCCATACTCGTAGTGTTGGCTCTCGCCTGGAAATAGAGAATTATTTTTATTTTATTTGATTCTAATTGTACTTAAATAATAAACACAATGCACTATATTGTTTCATGTTTGACAGTTGTAAATTGCACCATGAAGTACTATTTCCAGTTCACAATGAGCGACAGACACAGGATGGATCGAAATAAATATGAAGTTTAGGGGACAGAAAATTCAATATAAAATACGTATAAGGTGGGTGCTGTTTGAACCGATAGTCAAAGCATTCTAATGCATGGAACAGAAGAATTTGGATGGTTCAATAATACATCAATAGAAGTGCGCTACATAGAAAGAATTTTTAGGCTTGGATAAAAGCACACCAGATTGCATATGTAGTTATTGAAGAAAGAGTAAGGAACTCAGTTTTAATACTGTAAGAATACTGGAGATGAGGACAAAAAAATAAATTAACCAAATGGTGATAATTAAGGAAAACTTATTATGGAGGAAATTGATATTCTGCAGTACAAATAGAGAGTTTATGCGACGGGAATGGCGAAATAGTCGTTCAAAGTTTGGAACAAAAGGATCTAAATATCCAAAGACAAGAACAACAAAAGAAACTAGACAAATTCAACTACAACATAAGATACAAATTAGTACAATAGTCATCAATACTATGGTAGATCTAAAATGAGAAAAATAATAAAGTTAATTGCGCGGTTTAGATGAGGAAATGAAGAAAGAGGCAATGACTATTGCAGATGCAGATTATGTAGAAGAGAAGAAAACAATACGACATTTAGGAACATCATGTAGAGTAGTTAAATGAGAACTAAAAAAAGAAAATGAACTATTGGACGATAGGGCACCGAAAAGGGCTAGATGAAGTATATCATCGAAAGAAGGAAAAATACTTTCATATAAAAACTATATCATAATTTTTGCCTCCAACACATATAATGTTAGGGATTTGTTGTGATGGGTCCAAATTTTTGATAGTGAATTTTCAACAGATAAGCTCGTTTTTAGGTCCCTAGAATACGATTTCAGATTTTCCACAAAAACTATAAATGTAATGAAGATATCATTTTGAAATGACATAAAATTTACATATCCAAGTTACCAACTTACGAGCAATTAGGTTTTGGTAGCAATACATCACCGGAAGTGGTAGTTTACTTGAAGGCCTATCTGTTTTTAGGGCTTATCTTAGTAAATAATTGAGTTAGGGTAAATTTGGTATCTTCAAAAAGATGTCGTATAATATTGGCTACAATTTTTATTTGAAAATGTGTTAAGCACATGAAATTATTTATTTTAGATTGAAAGCCTTAGGGCAATATTAATAATAAATAAATAAATATAGTATGAATTTTTTAGAGCCCAAAGTCATTGCTTGACATATATAAGAAATATAGAAGTTAATTCCATACGTTATTAGGTAAGGAGGGTATCTCAAAACAATAATAGATTTAGAACCACATCCGCTTTAGTCAGAAGCTGTAATATATTTTTAATGATAACCGCTTTCGTTTTGGGTTTTATCATCAGGTCACATTTTATTTCCTGAAAGAAATAAGGACAAAAAGAAATTGAGATGTAAGTGTAAATATATATTTTATAAATTCTAAATTAAATATAAATATATCACTTATCGAGATCTGCGTAAGCAGAGTGCCACACCCATAATGGGTAAAAGGCGTGATGATATATTTATTTTATATAATTTTTAGATACCTCGGTCGGTGATATACGCACGTACAGTTAAGCACAGAACGAATGGTAATAATGTACAATTTAAGTTAAAAGTTCAATAATGTAGAATGAGACGCAAGAAATAATATTTGAGTGAAATGAATTTGACTATTTCCCAAATATAAAATAAACCAATCATTTGGTTTAATATTTCGCTGTTGACTAATCGCGTACATATTACAGCGGCAAAAATCAGAAAAATACCTTGGTGCATTTTTAAGTGACAAATAGATGTATATTTTGACGCAAAGTTTTGTTTTGTCGCTCGAATTATACACAATATTTTTCCAACGAGTGATTATAAAAGAAAAAACATTGATAATTTCATTAAAATGAACGCATGTATTTACATTCCTGTCATATATTGTTCTAGCTGTTCTTTTACTTCATATCCATGGTGATGAGTAAAAAAGAAAAACTAAACTTTCACAGCTCGTTGCTATTGGAAACTAGCGACATTAATTTTGCGTTGCTATTGAAGACGAGCGACAAAGGAAACTCAAAAAACATCAACTTTGCGTTGATAAATGCAAACGCAAAAGTTAACTTTCTAATAGCAGTCGACGGAAAATATTCGTTATATATCCATGACTACTATGTGAGACAAAATATTGATTGCTTATTGCACACAAATTATAATAATACTGGAACGCAAATTGACATTGAAAATGCGAGCCGAGAGAAACAGCTAATTATTAGGCTATCTGTCTTTGTTGTACAATATTTTTACATAGCAATCGCTCAACAAACGTATAGCAACCGCTCTACAAACAAGTGTTAGACAAAGAAGGGTTGCCTTACAATATCTATCTGTCCCAGGCTAGTTTTTCGCTTTCATAAAAACTTACATGTTAGCCTTAGTATATTTCAGTGGCTTATTGTATTTTTGTTTAAAATTTGTCAATAATTGTAATTAGATATTTTTTTATGCTAGCTTATTTGGACAATAGTGTAACGACGAAATATATTTCGGTTACATTTTATTGCAGGTAAAATTTATACTCCAGATTATTGCTTCGGTAACATTCTTCGACAAATAGAATAATTTGTCTCCAAATGTTACCAAGCAATAATCTTTCGAAATACAAAGTTGTCCTGTAAAATAACGTTCTCTTAGTTCCTGTATATATTACTATTGACTATTTCTCGTATTGATTTGAATAAAATTTGTACAGGCGACACCTCCCAGAAACACTTACAGGTTTGCAGACTTACATATACAATCTCGACCAACTGATTTCAGTCCGCAGTAGGAATGCGAGCTAACTCCCTAACTCCGCCCATTGAAGTATATAACGAATGGCTAGACTTTATTGTGCTCCGGCAGTAAAATATACAGTTCAGAAAAGAAATATTACTTATAGGTAATAATTTAGGTACTTATGTTTAAATAAACAATTGTTTCATTAACTAAATGCAATATTAACATCGTACTATGTCTATGTGAATGTACAGGCTACACTAGTGACCTCTAAGCCGCTCCTCAGGACTTAAAACGGTTTGTTGAGGTTATGTAAATATAGTATAGATAGGTTAGAGGTAAATAAACTTGAGACATCTTCTAAAAATAAGGTTAATCCTGATCCAGTGTAAGGATAAAACGACCAAAGCAGCGTTAAACGACCATCTTGACCGGCATGAAATTTAAATATATCATGAGATTTTATTATATTTTCGCAAAACTTCCGTAACTTAAAACTTGAGACCTTTTTCAAACTGATATTCGTACACATAAAATTCTTCTACAGTTAAAATTTTATATGTTCATAAAATTTATAATCTTAGATTTCATTTTCAGGTCAAGAAGGATACAAATTCAATTCGAATTTCAAACTGAAATTGACGGGGCTGTCAGCTTTCAAATCATAACTTTTTCATGCGTAGCCATTTGTTATCACATTTCTAGCCTCTGATTCATTTAAACAGTAATTAAAATGAATAATTATCAAACGAACGTTTCGCGGTCATATATTTGGGTGGCAAAAAGCGTATAATATTGATTTAATCCAATTTCAATTTGAACAGCTGTTGCTATTGTTTCCACCGGGTAGCTTAGTAGCTTACATTGAGCAAATAAATTTTAGGAATATACTTTGAGATTTTTCCTAATAACTTTTATTATAACTAATTGCCAATTTAAATTTACTTACTAATTAATTATGAGTGTTTATGTATATAAGTACGCCAGAAATGTTGCTTTGTTGAATATTGAATATAAGCATTTATTGAAACATTATGATTAAAAGTTTTGAATATGAAACATAGTAGTTTTGAATTTTAATTAAATTAGAAATTGATTTATGCAATACTAAAAGTTTTGTAATATCCTTCATGTTCTGTAAATAATTTGCAATTTACGTTCAATAAATTAAAATTAGATATTTAATATTGAAATAGTTTACCAAACATGAATTTGTGCATGTAAATGATATTTGTTTATGCAAAATTTAACATGAGCCCTAATTATATTCTATTCTTTTTTTAAATAATTAAATTTTTACGGTTATATCAGAAGCGTTGTTTACTTTCTTATACGAATCAATGACGAGAAATTTCGAAAACACGTGTTTCGTTATTCCCTGATTCGAGCCTAAATTCACATAAATTCGACCGTATTAAATTTTCGTTTAATGTTTTATAAAAACTTAAATAAAAATCAAAGCGCGATTGGTACAATAGCAATATTTATCTTACGTATAATGACAGCTATTTATATATTCTTACTGTAACAATACGAATATATTCATTTCTCAGCAACAATATATATTTACCATATTAAATATCTTGCTTGAAATAGCAATATTAGTTGTTGATTTAAATATATATTATATTCTTAACAATATAGCATATTTAAGACAACATGATCTAGATATATAGTGCAACAATATTAGATTATCAAAAAAACATAAATATTTAGATTTAAATAACATCACATTACTAATATAAATAAAATAATTGTTATTGTAAATGTATAAATTGCTGTCCCTATACGTAAGATAAATATTGCTATTATAGCAATCAATTTTTTCCGTACAGAATGCATGTTTTATATTTTTTTGCATTATAATGATAATAATAATAATAATTATTAAGCAGTCTCAATTGCTTAGGTTATATGCCGCCTCGGATCGTCGTTTTCGGTGGTGTGACAACAACATGAAGTGTTCGCTGGAATAGGTTTTCGCAAAACGGTCACCCATCCAACTACTGACCGCGGACAGCATTGCTTAACTTGCGTTATCGACTGATCCGCTTTAACGCTACCTGCCAAGCCGTTGCATTATAATGATAATAATTCCGTTAGCAACCCCGATTTATCCTTAGTCGAAGCTAAAGCACCGAAAGAAAAAAAAAAGCGAATTCATTCTGCAGGAACAGTCGAAGAATTGCGACAAAGACTGAAGAAAAATTGGGATTCTTTCTTCAGAGAAGACTGTCAAAGACTTTTGGATACTAAACAGTTTAAAAAAGCACAGTCGAAATACAATAATAAAGTAGATAGGTAATATTAGATAGAACAAAACACAAAAAAGGTTTACCAGCTTTTCAGTTTTACTTAATGTTAAATGTACGTAAAAATATTAGAAATAAATTGTACCATTTAATAAATATAAGATACACAGTATTATACTTGTCTTTCAATTTTTGTACACAGCAGCAACTATGAAAGCTGAAAAGTAGAATCAAATTATTTGTGCAAAAAATGTGACTGTCTCATGAATATAAATTGTTATTGTAGAATATCTGTCCCATAAATCTGTTACATTGAACAGTAAACTCAAACAATATCTAATTCTCAACAAAATAAAAGTTTTCAGTGAAACATTCGAAACAACTATCTATGCAAAGTCCAACACAACTGCAAATTTAGTTGTTAACAATAGACGTTCGGTTTAAACTACCATTTTAATGACCGATTGAAACAATTGCGTTGTTCAGTCCCTCGGAGATCGAATTAGGCACATTACGTTAACGGTTACTGCGTTACTGGCGTTACTGTGTGGATTACGCCGAACTGAAGGTGTTACTGCTGTGCGAAAGAACGTTTATGCTGAGAATCAGGCCACATGACGTTAATTCTTAATAGCTTTCATTCACTAAATGTACTTGTAATCTCGGCCCTCCGGTAGATGGACTTAGTGTAAGCAAGTGTACTAATTGAACGATAAATATCATATAGGTACCTGGAAAGTCAATTGTGGTCCAGCTTTCATGCCTGGGAACGTGTTTCAGAATTTAGATATTTAGAAGGTAGAACTGGTGGTGTGTATTACGAAATTAAGCGAACATGAGGATTTTGAGAAGAATGATAAAAGTAATGGGTTTGGCAAATTGGGAATGAGTGAAAAGATCAAATTACTAATAAAAGTTTTTCGGCAAATTTCATTGGAATGTAAAATTTTAATATTCTTATTCTTTTGTTAATTTATAATAGTATATTCCACAACAAGTAATGGAATGGCACATATTCCACACGAGCAAAAAGTTTGTAGTCGATCCTTCGGCTCGGACTACTGTTTGCGAGTGTAGGATATGCCATTCCGTTACATGTTACTATGCTTTCTATAACAAGTTTTGGAAATTATATGTTGCTTTTTTAACGAATATTTGTTGAAAACGTCAAACTCAAATAAATAAAATTTAAACAAAGAGACGTAATCATAGCAACCGAACCAAGATACTTCACATAGCGATAATATGCGGCTCTGATTCTTCGAATTTATTCCATACGCGTCGTATGGAATGATAGTTCTTCCAATACAATTTTTAGTTGTGGAATGCGTAGATTCCACAACAGTGTTGTAGAATAGGATATTCTACAACAAGTAATGGAATGGCACATATTCCACGCGAGCAAAAAGTTACGCTACGGTTTGCGAGCGTGAGATATGCAATTTCGTTACATGTTGTAGACTTTTGGAATTATACAAAAAATATAAATATAAAACTGTTGAAAACATCAAACTCAAATAAATCAAATTAAAACAAAACAGACGTAGCCATAGTAACTGAATCAAGATACTTCATATATCGCGCTGATATGCGGCTCTGATTCGTCGAAATTATTCCTTACGTGGCGTATGGAATGATAATTGTTCCAATACAGTTTTTAGTTGTACAATATGTAGTTTCCAAAACAGTGTTATAGAAACTATTCTTCCTGATAAAGCAACAAAATTGGTTGCAAAGTAATGGAAAAAATAATAATGACAACAATTTATTTTTGACTGAAATAAAGTGCTTTAGACACAAAATTGAATATATTATTTCACATACCTTGTTTCATTATTTGTTGTTAATTGTTATGTGCTTATATTGTTAATTTCAAGAAGAAAATACATAAGTATATGAAATAAATTTGGGTGTGTATGTATTTATTAAACTGCGACTTCCGGAAGGAAGAGCCACCAGAGTAGTTTTGTTTTGTGTTGACAGTTATAAGAATAGGTATATCCCTAAAATGCTGCACTTACGGACTTTACGTATATTTACTCTTACTCCAAAAATTATAATAAATGCGTGAAAAATAAAATGATTTTTTTAATCACCCTGAAACGGAAATAAAAGAAAAAGTCAAGAGTTAGCACAAAAAACATAAAGATAAAGAACAAAGTACAGCATGTAGTAAGCGAGTAAAAAAAATTAAATGCAAGGTAGATTCTTTAGAAATATAAATGACGATTTTTATCGCAGACAATCGCATGAAAAACTGTATTGTCGTACTCCGGCATCAAAATAATTTTTCTTCTTTTACAACTAAGAGAAATGCGACTGGTCACATAACAATTATAAACACATTTTCCTAACAATACTGCGTCATATTTTCATAATATTCACATGCTTTTTGCTGTATTTACATAAAGTAATTTATAATGCTGCTTATAATAAATCAAAAGGAACAATTTATGTATCAAAGTGATTGCTTTGACCGTGCAGGTCTCGAGTTTTACCTCTTCTTTCCGGAATTTACATAAAAAGCATCTCATTAATGCTACTTTTCTATTTTTATACTTTTCGGTTAATAGGATTTGTAGTGTAAGATATCTCTTGAAAATCACGATCGAAATAATTGATTCATCACACGTCACAATATGTATTAAGTATCAAAAATGGTAAGGACAGTTTACTGATGGAAGATAATGTCTGACGTAGGTAATTCCACGTTCGTGATGAACTCAAAATTTGTATTTTACATTTTTGAACCAATCAGAAGTGAGAATTTTTGACGTATCTACCAATCAGATTTCAATAATACAGGAAATTCTTCTCCTGGTATGTACGAAAAGGATTTCCAGTATAATCGAAATTTGATTGGTCATGCACGGTACATAATTTCCAGTATAATCATATTTTGATTGGTAGATACGTCAAAAATTCTCCTTTCAAATTGGTTCAAATACACCGTGCATAATTTTTGGAAATCACTTTGACTATATGTAGGTAATGGGTAAAAATAATGTTTAGAAATTTAATTATTAATGGAATAAAAATTAAATACTCAATTCTGATCTCTCCAGCACCAGATAACATCTCTGCTAATATTTGATAAATATGATAGATTGTTCTAGAATTCCAACCTGAAATACGTACGCTTCCGAGTATTTTGAGGAGTAGTACTTGGTCGATTTCTTAAATGGACTTTGCAGAAAAACGAGAGTTAATATTATTTGTAAATTTTTCCTATAGTTGTTTATTTACATTCTATTTTGTCAGTTAAAACATAAAATATATTTTTCATACATAATCTATTAAGTGCTTGTTGGATTTCCTATGGAAATTTACCTAATGGAATACTTCGTTTTTATCACCACTCGTCTTCGATTGGTGTTAATTTTCGTAGCAGTAGAAACTCAATAGTCCAGGCAATACATTTCCGGAAATCAAATTAACACTCAATAGATTATGTATGAAAATAGGCAGATATAAATTTATTCATTATTTTATTTGTAATGGTGAAACCAAATATATTAAGTGGCTTTTCTCTAGTTGCTACTGTTTATATTTATAAATATTAGAGTAAAACAAAACTGCAGCATTTTGATGTAAAATAATTAGGGAAGCCAATACTTGAACATTTCAAAAATAGCATTGAAAACTCTATGTTGCGTCCTTCGATTCACCACAATTCTGCGGGAGGTAAAAAATGATTCAGATAAAAAAGCAGAGAAATATTAATTATGACAGAATTAAAACAGTTCTACATGTCCTAAAGCAAAGCTTTTAGTATTAGTTACTGTTTCCAAAATGGTACCTATTCGAATTTTATAATAAAATTATGACAGAGCGTAAAATTATTAGTTTGGCAATATTTTAAATCATCATATTTATGTCTTAATGGAATATCGATTATAATCGGTATAGAGCATGCTGTTGAATAAACTGGATAGATAGAGCATAAATGAAACAATAATTCATTTTATTCGGACAAATAAATCTAATTAAATGTCAGGTTTATGTGTTTTGCGGTTGTAAATTTAAAACGTATCATTCGTAATTTATGTTCAATGAAATAAATTTGCAGTGGTTTTAAACATTGATATTATTAAAGATTACAAAATTTGAATAATTCTGCTTAACGATTTTATGTTGAATTATTAAAAAATAGTCATTCGTAGTGTTAAAATCATAACAATAAATCACTATTAGGTATTAAATACATCATTTGATTTTAATTTTGCGAGTTTTACAAATTACAAAATTTAAAAACTAGATTAACTTGATTTATGCAAAACGACTATCATACGCGGCAAGCGGGACGAATGAATAGCTTCTTCATTTTAATGATCCGAGGTTTATGTGACTTGCACAGCAGTCCAATCAAACGGGAATACCTTCATCTACCGGGATTTGATGCCAAGCTCTTTAGTAAACAGTGATTATACCTTTCGAGATTTGAATCATTGAGGTAATAAATAAAGACGTAAATTTATTTTATGGTTTTCCGATAGATCAATCCAGCATGAAATATTTGAAGAATGCAGTTTGAACATCGGAATACTGGTATATGAGCATTACAGTGAGTAAGCAAAAATTACTAACGAAGTAATTGACCTAGATATTCTACTATCTCTGCTTAATCATCGAAAAATTGTTTTTTCGCAATGAGTTGCACGATACTTCCGTGTTGATATCTCATTTTTACATTTGTAATACACACTGACAGTGTATTTGGAAGTAGCAATGCATTTTTCAAATCATCGTCTTCATTTTTAATCCTGTCAGCGGTTTTTGCAATGATTAGTTATTAATAAAAATCTTGACAGCATGACAGACAGGTTAATTAATGGGATATTACTTTAAGTCACTTTTCTTTATGCTATTCATGTTCTTGATAACTTTTTCAAATTGTAAAAGGGATTTGAAGTTGAAATAAGAATGATGCTTTTTTGTAATGCTACACTTTAATAGAATTAAATTACTAGCCGTAAATTTAACCCTGGAAAATTACACAATTTTCACAGTTACGTCATGCTGGGGTCGGGGAGAAACCAAGGTAAGAAAAACTACTTTCCCATAACCTGATATAATTTTTCAAGAGCTTTTACCTATGGAATATTTGTTTAGGTTTATAGGAAGACATTAAATAGTTAATAACCTTTCTGAACACTATATTTTTTTATTCAAAACACAGCATTTTTGCCAAAATTTAACTTTTTTTACATATTGAATATTTGTTAAGTATTATAGAAACTAAATTTGCAATGAGGTAGCATCGAAGTTATGCGAATGCTGCGCATATGGAAAATTAGATAAAAATCGTTGGGTTTCTTAGACCCCAGTTTGACGTTCCAGAGTTAAAACTATTCTTAAGATTATTTTTTTACGTTTCTCTAAACCAATGAAATGCTTTATTTTATGTCACGTGTCTCCGTTTTAACCAATCCTGTCATTATTATACTGAGAATAATGCTCTTGTGATTATTCCCGCAATATTCTTTGTAGCTTTTTTGTTTTTGTTGACAGATGTCAGATAGTTATCAACACAAGTAAAAATGAGCATAAAAGATAGATTTAGTGACGTGCCTGATGATGAAATAAAAAAATAATCTAATTAAATATAACTCGAGAGTTCGATAAATTAGAAAATAATTCTCCAGTATCTTTCTCAAAATTGTCGCCATTTGGGCTTTCGTGGCTATTGCCTGGCAACAAGTTTTCGAAAGATCTGTCAAATTATTTTCAATTTATTCTCACTCTCTTGTTATATTATTACTGAAAATAAATAAATAACATTAACAGTTTTCAACATGTAATAGCAGGAATAACTATTATATTATTAAATTAAAGATTCATTTCAATTTTAAGCCTCATATAAATGAAAAATATAGAAACGAAATCCCATAACGATAAACATTCGCAATTCAAAACTAAGTATGATATTTCATGTTTAACTGAAATGTAAATTAAATGGCAAGGAATATGTACCTATATAAAGTTTACGAGTTACAATAAAACTTACTAACATGTCCATAAAGATAAATATTATTTTATATATCTAAAATAACGTATTTATTCGTCAATTCTAATTCACGCGATAGGGGCTATTCAAGTATAGTCAAACAACATGGATTCATCTGGTGATAAAAATAAGAAGTAGCGCGATGGCGTCATCGCTTAGCTGCATGGAAAATCTATAACAGGAACTGGAGTAGTCCCGCAAGGATTACAGCAACAATCACTGACGTCTGATGTTTATTTTGTTGTTGATTTGTTCATTGATTATAAAGTTTTCTGTGCTTCTGGCAGTTTGACAGGTAAAGGTTTTTCAACGTTTTTGTCATCCGTATACATTAAATACTATATCGTGAATTCCAGTTCCACGTCCCGCTAAGATGCAACATTTACTGTTCTGCCATTAATGAATTACTGCGGATACTAGCTGTATATATAACTGTACTGTTCCAGATAAAATGCAACATAAGTTGGCCAATTTGAAAGATATAGTTTAAGAAATATTTATTATATATTTATAAATCAGTAAGTTCTGCTAAGAAATTCATTTAACATTGACAACTTGAACTGAATTTTATTTAGAAGAGTACGGTAATGTATACAGCTGGTATCTATAGTAATACATTAATGACAGAAAAGTAAATGTTGCATTTTAGCTGAAACTCACGGTATAAAGTCATATAAAGTCCAAGAGAAATTTGCTGAACTATCGAGTGACTCATACTTAAAACTTGAGTTTCCACAAAAATCTTAGACTGAATTCAACTCGTAGAACTGAATTTCCTATATTAATGACAGAAAAGTAAATGCATCTTGCGAGTTTGAATTGTAACTTGTTTTTGGTTGCTGCCAAATATGTGACAAGAACAAAGAATTTAAAAGTTTAGTTTACTGTTTAAATAATATAACAAAAGGAGCAATGTAAAATGACTACTAGCGTTTACAAAACGGATTGGGTAGACACTAAAATCAGGGACGAATAAATTAACATTGAGTGCAATATTCCACTACTCCATGATACCAATAATGGCTGATTCCATTCCCATGAATTAGGGTGGATCTCCTGATCAAAATGTACTGACAACTGTCTTTTCTTTGCTATGTTATTGTAAGTGTGACATTCGGTCCAATTCTCTAACTCAGTTGTTAATTTTTAACCACTTGCTACGATTTTAATCCAATGAAAATTCTTAACACACAAGAAACATCAAACTGGCACTTGAAACATTTCTTTCTATTTGTCAAAAATATTAGCAAGTGGATAAAAGTTAACTAATGAGTTAGATAATTGGGCCGATTGGTAGAATTCTCTTCCACTTACCGGACGGCTCGCCGGTGTCGATGACGACTCCGTCGACGCTGGGCCCAAAGGCGAAAGCGAACTCGGGGTCGCGCACTGGCGTGGACATCAGCACCTCGAGGGGTCGCTCTCGTAAGCAACGCATGAGATGAGGGTGTGGCAGTTCTGGCGAACAATTCGCGTGGATCGCTACCTGAGCTGCATACCTGGAAAACATATGAAGCAGGTTAGTGTGGCAATGAAGACATACAATTGACAGAAATCGTCATAAGTGTTACCCTTTAAGTTATTTAGTGTCGAACGTTTGTCGTTTTCGTCTGCTTTTTTATGTTTTCATTTTCTTACACGTAAAAGTATGGGAATCATTAAAAAATCGATGACGCAATTTTCGCAGAAATACATGTTTTGACTATAAACTCAATGATGTCTGTGTGGATGGTTGGGTGTGTGACCGTATGCTCAATAATTCGCAAACGATAGATTCACAAATCAAAACACAAATCTCGATTATTAAAAGATTCATGACAATGCAAAGAACTGTGTTAATTTGGTCATAATTTACTGGATACAGAAGACAATATTGGTTATTTTTTAACAAGGCACCAAAATAACAGATTTGCAGCAGAGGCCGATGTCCGAATGAAGGATGAAGGTTTGAAGTTAAAGTATCTAAAATGTATTAGAAATCACTAAAATATAATAATACTGGAACACTAACTAAAGTTGAAAATGCGAGCCGAGAAAGAAAGCTAGTTGTTGGGCTATCTCTCTTTGTTGTACAATGTTATTACAAAGCAACTGCTCAACAAACGCATAGCAATATAAACTCTATAAAATAAGTGTTAGACAAACAAAGGTTGATTCATAAAAGCCTACAATTACGCGTTCCAGTTTTACTATATACAATTTCAATCTTGAATGTTTGAAAAATACGTTTGAGATATTGAAATACAAACTGCTGTGCTATGAGTAATAGTCAAAGCAATATTGAATTTCGAGAGTAGTCGAAATAATGGTTCGAAATTTAAAATCTAATGTAAACATGAGTTAATAATTATGTTGAACACTGCAGTGCCCAATTGTATTTCCAACCGCATGATTAATTCTGTATTCAATAACTATTCATACAATACACGCTTAAACCAACACCAGATGACAAATTTAATATCAATGAAAATCAAATAACAGTACGGAATTGTGTAATTTTTTATTCATGTCAGAAGTAATGACAATGAATGCATTAATTAATCAGGGCCGGAATGTTTTTCAGAATGTTAATTTTATTTTACTATTTAATTCAAACCTCATCGAGTATTAGTAAATACCGAAACCAAGTATATATTTAACTTACACAAAAACGTACCTCAATGGGGTCTTGCACCATTTTTTTATATTTTTTTATGAAACTTAATCTATATTGAAGACTATCTACACTTTTAAAAAGTCTTAATTGTTATTCATTAAGCCACAATGATTTTTTTAAAAATGTTGTGACGTCATAGTAGATGTGCTGCTGGATCTAAAACAGTAGAGATTTAAATAATTTTTGTTACATAAATGTTCTATTTTATTGCAATAATAATAATAAAATAAGTAAAAAAATATATGACTACAATTATTTACAATCTGTACTGTTTTAGATCCAGCAACACCTCTACTATGACGTCACAACATTAAAAAAAAATCATTGTGGCTTAATGAATAACAATTAAGACTTTTTAAAAGTAGTCTTCAATATATGTAGATAAAGTTTCATAAAAAAAAAATTAAAAAAAAAATGGCGAAAGAACCCCATTATGTTTTAAAGTAATAGAAATACAATATATTTTAGTAATATTAAACATGTTTACAATAAAATAAAAACCGATTCTATACTAGCTCTGTTTTTGGGTGTTTTAAGAGAAGTATTTTAGCACTGTAGAATATTCTTCAAATAAAAGGGGAAGGTAATATATTTCTCTGTAACTTCTATTCGAAGCCACTTTTGTTATAAAAGAATTTTAGAACATTGTACAGCGCAAAAATCGAGAGTAAAACACTTCTCATAAAACACCCAAAAACAGAGTTAGTGGTACCAGCCATTATGCTTAATATGAAAAGTCAAATACATAAATACATTTCTGAGATTTTGAGGTAAATATAGATTTATTTCAAATATCGTTGGT
The DNA here is from genome assembly GCA_963942605.1 of Poecilus cupreus. NCBI lineage: Eukaryota > Metazoa > Arthropoda > Insecta > Coleoptera > Carabidae > Poecilus > Poecilus cupreus. Next base: position 15,226,323 of record OZ012719.1, on the reverse strand, counting down.
TAAAAATCTCTTGCGTTAGAATTTTATTTTGTTTGTGCCTTCAATTCCGAAATAATTTCACACGTACTCGTACAGTTCTTCAAGAGATGACAGAAGTAATTTGGTTTCCATACTGTCTCCCAGTATTCAAATTGGTTAACATCAGAAAAAAATTCTTCTTTGCATTCTGTACGAGTATATATTTTACTTGAACATTTTTATTTGTAGAATTGAAATAAAATATCTAACTCTATTTGAATCGTATTATAGCAGATATGTAATAACTTTTAGAAATTTATTATGTCTTATTGAAAAATCTGTCAACACATGTTTATCAAAACATTCTTTTCTTATGGCTCTTCATAAATATTCCAGTTATCCGATATCAAAACAATACACTTTAACTTTTCGTGCACATTGGGGAATAAAATGATGTCATAAAATATATTAAATTTACATAAAGTAATTCAGATCCATATCAACAACAAAATGATATAACCTCTGCTTTTCACAAAAATGCTACCATATAGGATGTCCAATTTAAGTGTGTCACCATTGCTATGTCGAGAACTATAAGAGTACTCTGTATAAAAAACGATTGAAAAAACCTCGTAGCTCTTATAGTTCTCGAAATAACAATGAAGGCACATTTAAATTAAACTCTTGTATAAAAAATGTAAATGTAGTTACTGATCTTATTCGTTTTGGTGCCATCAATTTGTTCTAAACCAAAGCGGCATCAGAGAATTTCTTAAGCAGCCAGCTCTACATTTAAGCTGTACATGTGGTGAGTTTGTAACACTCGAGTGTAATTAAATCCAAGTATCGTGACACTTTTACCAACACACCCACTTGTCCGTCAATAAGTTTAATCTGAATGCTTGCCCTACGTTACAACAAACAATGGAAAAATAATCCGTTATAATAAGAGAGTTAACTGTTTAAACTAAATAAATAATCCATTAAAAAATACGAATATAAGAATCAAGTTACAATCCATAGAATTAGAATTTTTTGTGGTTCAATTAACAAGTAATTCCAATGAAAATTGTATTTGTAATCGGATTTCACGAACGAAGTAATCTGTGCTTTATTTAGTAGAAAATAAGTGAACATGCGAATACTGCATCCTGGTTTCCACAAGTATATTACGAAACGGATTCTGGACATTGGAATCGAAATGTATTTGGCCTCGATTGCTTCAGAATTCATTTAAAGGAGCTTATTCGATTGTTTTCCCATAATATCATCTGATTGGTTGGGGCAGTGCATGCAACCGCAGAAAATATTTTATTTTGTTAAAAGTCGCATAGTACATGTTACGACTGCTGGACTTTCAAGAAAGATAAATGCAGAACTAGAACTATAAGAAATACGAAGTTAGTCAAATTAGACAACAATTTATATTTAACAATTTATTGAGCAAAACCAATATAATTTTTTTAACCTAGAGGTTCTCAAAACATGGAACCCTATTGGAACATATTTTTATTGGCTCATTCAATAGATCATTTTTTTCCGAATTTAACGATAAAAATATATCATATCTTAATAAAACAAAATAACTAAAAATATGCTAGTTAGCAGTGGGAACTCCACTTCACATTAAGTTTTCCCATACAAATACAATTTCCTATGAAAACGAAGCACTAAGAATGTAAGATTGTATGATCCCTTTAACTTTAAAGTTAATATAAGTAAGCATCGCAAAAGATTAATAAGTTCATCAACCGAAAACAGTACTTTTGTAAAGTGAAAACTGCTGATTGAAACTATTTGCAGTGATTAATAATAACTCCCGTTCTAGTTATGAAATCTTGTAGCACAATACATTTCAAAAGCCGAGTCTCTCAGTCATTCTTACACGATCCATTACATTATTACACAACGTTTACACTTTTCCCTAACTTGCACGTACAGGAAATTCAATAGAAACTTAAATTACATTTACACACTATGTGTAGAGCGAGAAAGTCTTGTGAGAAAAGAATTTAACAACGTGCACTGTTTATTTGAAGCAAAGTACTTTGTTGGAATTATTCTCTTGACCTGTGGAAATAATGAGAGATTTAAAACTTTTAGCGATTTCAAATTGTTTATGAACTTTGAATTCATTGCAAGTTTTTATATTTTCTATTGTAGCTATTATTCAGTTTATAATTTCACGGAAACAATAAGACCAGAAGAAATAATATTTTTATCATATAATTGTGTCTTGATTCTGTATTATTTAGAAACGCTTATGAAATATTGCCTATTATTATTGCGATATTATTTATTTAATCTATAAAGAATGTAAGTCCGGTTATAACATCCAAGGAATGTTCATGATATCATCCAAGAATGTTTAATAGTAGGTACTTACATTCCGTATTGTTTATTAGTGGGGTGGGTCAATTTACATTTTAAATTTGGTTATTTACAACCTTCCAAGGTATATTATATCTGGTAATAAGCTAATATGCAAGTGAAAAACTGAGTAGTAGAAATTAAAATAATTGTTCTAGAAATGTGACACAATTGAGATCCGTGCCCAATAGTAACCAAATAAATAAATGCTATTAGCTACTTTGATATTTTGTTGATATGGATGTAGTTGTGTTTACTTTTATTTCGTACTGTACCACTCTTGTAAGCTTCCTGAACTGATTTCAGAAGGGTAAATGGGACTTTACAGTTTTGTTATTTTTTACAGTACTGTGTAAACTGTAAAGCAATATTTTAATAGGATTTGATTCACAATATCTGTCACCGCATTCATTTTTGAAAAAGACTGCAAGCAAGTTTTAGTAGTTAGATAAAGAGAAAGGGTGTTTCTATAACACTGTTTTGGAAACTGGGCATTCCACTACTAAAAATTGTTATGGAATCACTAACATTCCATACGCGGCGTATGGAATATTTTCGACGAATCAGAACCGCTTATTAGCGCGACATATGAAGTTTCTTGATTTAGTTACTATGGTTACGTCTGTTTATTTTAATTTGATTTATTTGAGTTTGACGTTTTCAACAGTTTAATATTTATATTTTTGTATAATTTCCAAAACCTTTTTATAGAAAGTATAGTCTACAACATGTAACGGAATATGTGCCATTCCATTACTTGTTGTAGAATATACTATTCTGTGACATCCACCTATTTCAGGATCGTAAAGCCTACAAGTTAGTGTTCCAGTATTACAATACTTTATCTGCGATAGTGTGTAAAATTGATGTTTAGTTGTTAGTTTTAAGTTTGTAAAACGGTTGTTTAGTAACAAGATTTCATTAGTCGCGGGCTGGCGAACAACGAGTGTTTAAAATTTTTAAATACGCCAAATTTGCAATTATTTTGTTATCATGGCAAACTTCTCATTTAATATTGTAATTCTAATTCATAAATGAAAGTATTTTTTTATATTTATTGGGGGGTTTTCATTATATTATAGATAAAATAATGTACGATACACATACGTCAAGCATCTTTAATTTTTAACCTTAAAATTGACCCATTCGTGACTAAAGACTAGCTTTACATACTTGTATAGTAAATAACTATTAGTGATCGAACATTTCTAGATACATTCATATTTTGAGCAAATGTACCCCGAGTATTCAGTACCTTGCACATTGCAGACACCCGCCTTTCAATATATTTGCAACGTCAGTTATGCTCGTCTGATTCTCATTTTCGCTTACCTGGAAGGCTCGTGCACCAGGGCCCACGGAGACAACGCCGACCCTGACATCAGTACAGCTCGGTGGAAGAGCACTCCCTCTGGTACTGCGCTCGAGGTCAACAGGAAGTTGACGCAGGCGGCGCCGGTTCCGTGGCCGATGACGGTCACGTTGGTAGGGTCCCCGCCGAAGACGGCAATGTTTTCCTGCAGCCAATGCAGTGCAGCAATCTGGTCCATGAGGCCATAGTTCGCGGGTGAGCGCAGGTATGGGTCGGTGTTGGCGTTCAGGAAGCCTAAAAGAAATAAAGAAGTCAGATTTGGTTGTTGAAGCAATGTCTAATATAAAAATATCACATGTGTCATCATGCCATTTATCCGTTTTGGGTGTAACGGTCATTGCGTGAATGGCCCAAGAATAAATGGATATGAGTTATGGATAACTGTATGTATGAAAGTAGTGTGCTAATGATAGGAATGTTTGGAGGAGATTGACTATTTATTAATGTGTTTATTTCACTTAGTGGTATATAGTGTGATGTTATCTATGTGTAGATAATAAAATAAATATATCATCACAACATTTGGTAATTTTTATTGTGGCATTCTGCTTTCGCAGATCTTTGTAAGTGATATATTTTCATGCGTGACGTACGGTTACTAGCTGTTAAGTCACACTCTCCATAGGTGTTAGTAGAGAAGAAATGTTAAAAGTGGCAACTGTCGGAATCCAAAGTCGTACAGTCCGATGCATTACCACAGACCTAATCATTCCATTATTATTTTGATTTGAAATATACTATTTTTATAATTATGCTAGTTGAACTAACTCATAAGCTAGTACAGGTAACCCCCGTACAACGCAGTACTTCTACAACACGAATTCGCTTTAACGCGATTGCGGAATTGAGACAAAAATTCGTACAACGCGAGAATTCACTATAACGCGACTTGAAATTCGTGAGGTACGAATTCTAATTCTGATTTTTCATACGACGCGATTTTTGGGTTCTTTTCAACTGCTTTAAATTGTCAAAACTCTCAACTATTCAAGAACTAACTAAACTAGCTAACAAAAAAAACTGCACGAATATAGAAAAAGAATCTACGGTTTTAAGAGTTTTGTGCTTCAATTAACAATTTATTTATAATTGGTGAAAATTGACTAATATCCACTAATTTTGTTTTAGGGCAAATATTTAAAAAACTGGGGACTACATCAATTGTAATACAGAAGTATGGAATTTTTCATTAAAATCATTCTACAGGAATACATGTAAAAATTAAGATAATAAAAATTTACAGAGAAAAATTGAAGCAGCGTAGCTTTTATCAATCTAGCCACAAACTAATCATAACCATACTTAAAAATGATATGACGATATGAGTCTACTCCGGAAGATTCGAACTTATAAATTTTATTAATGTGTTTTTAATAAATTGATTTTATTTCATAGTATATTTATTATTTAAGCATATAAACAAATAAAAAATAAATAACATTAAAATATGAAATTTTCACCATTGATGCGATTCAGTATAGTCAATAAAAATTATATAGAAACATTTTGTTTTAATATTTTATTACGTTGGCATTAAGACAGCAAGGCAGGTATTGGCAATAAACAAATTATAACAAGTTAGTATGTTAGTTCGTGATGACAGTTGCTGTTTAAGGTTTGTCGAAGCCAAAATTGTACGTAGTAAAATGTAAAATAATTATGATTAAAGTGCAGTGTATATGTACATTGAAAGTTGTATTATCAATTTATTGATGTGGGTGTAAACAGTGTGTGTGATTTGGAGGCGGCTATTGATTTCCATGGACATGAGCAACATGAGCATCGTTGTTGATAGTAGAATTCAGAACAAGGTAAGTACATTTATATAATTACATACACATTATGTAGGCAAATATAAATTATTATCGTTAATTTAAGGCACAATACTAATGATTAGTAAACAAATTTATACCTATAACCTTCGTAATTAACAACAAAGCATTAGAGGTTATGATAGTGACAATATTTGTTGCTATTAATATACCGAATGTAGTTTTTATCAGTATACATAGGGATGTGTCATTACGATAGTTACAGTTAATAAAAGTTTAGTTACACTAAAAAAACAAAATTATCCCATCCATCCTGTAGGATCGAAATACCAGTTATAGGGTGCATAGAATGTTACAACACACACAAAAAATATACACAAAACATTTGTCAACATGAAAAGCAAACTAAAATATATTCAATAATGCTTGCTTGTATTGACGAAGTGATAGATACAACATATCAATGCTAATACGAATAATATTAAAAATATAACATAATTATTGTCTCTTGGTCGATCTTGCCTCGTAGTTTGTTTTTACAAGTGAACATAAAATGGTATTCTTATTTCTAAAGGGTAGACGCGGAAGAGGACATGGAATACTAGCTAAACAAATAGGATCGTCTATGATATTCTTGACTAATTTATATACATAGATTGAAGATTGCATCTTTCTTGTTTTTTCTAGCGACACTTAATTGAAAATAGATAAGTTATTTTCATAAGTGGGATAAACACAATGGCTGGTACCACGAGCTCTGTTTTTGGGTGTTTTAAAAGCAGTGTTTTAAGCTTGGTTTTAGCTCTGCACAATGTTATAAAATAGTTTTATAAAAAAATGCTTCAAATAGAAGTTATAGAGAAATGTATTATCTACTACTATTAGTTGAAGTATTTTATTATAAAATAATTTTAGAACATTGAACAGCGCTAAAACAGAGCTTAAAACACTGCTCTTAAAACACCCAAAAACAGAGCTCGTGGTAGCAGCCCATAATGTTTTATAACAGTATTTTTAATTTTTTTTGTATTCTTTCGATGCTGTTGCAATATAGATATTATATAACGGATTCCATATTTGTAAGCAGTATTCCAATTTTGAAAGCATGAATGATAAATATAAAAAAAATAACGCTTTGATACATTGATGTCATTCAACTAATTAACTATGATAGTTACATATCCCTAAGTAGAGTGATAAAATAAACGCCCAGTACAGTTTTAATTAATATGTTTATTCATGACAGAAAATTCTAGTTTCTGACTAGATTACGGGGAAGAATATAGTGTAAGTGTACTATATTCTACATTTCTCGTGTTGGGTCAATATTATTTTTGGCTTAAAACTGGGACATCAATATTCATAGCAAATTCAAAACTAGGTTTAAATTGAACTGTTATTTGATCCGTTTAGACACCAGTTTTCATTCTTATATTACATCGTTTTCATTTCAAAGTTATTTGATTTTAATATTGAAAAACGTAGAATTGTAAGAAAACATAAGTTTTTTCAACATCACTTTTGAAAATCACATTCCTCTCAATCAATATAATCGTAACTTGACGGCTGGTAAATGCATTTCTCGCCCAAAAATATATAAATTACTGAAATCTTCGAAAGTAGATTGCCACAGCCAAATTAAAAATGAGTAAAAGGCGTGATGACATTTTCTTTTTCAAAATAATTATTAGTGTATTTCTGACGAATATATGCAAAAAAGTAACATGTACTACACGTATGAAAATACCTTATTTCCCAATCATTTGATTTAATTTAATAAAAAAATATATATAAAAAAAATTAATATAAAAATTATAGCTAATATTATTTTACATCTTTTTATTATAACAAAATTTAACATAATCAATTATTAAATTAAACAGTTGGCGTTCACTCGATAATACAAGTTAAGCAACACTGCCCGTGGTTAGTAGTTGGATGGGTAACCGCTTTGCGAAATCCCATACCAGCGAACACAGCATGTCGTTGTCACACCACCGTAAAAGAGGTACCGAGGCGGCATATAACCTCAGCAGTTGAGACCGCTTAAATAATAATAATAATAAAAAAAAAAAAAGTTTGCGAAACCTAATAGGCCTTCAAGAAACTACCATTTTCGTCACACATACCATCTATACACGCACACATACAGACACATCGTGAAAATAGAGAAATCGTATTTTAGGGGTCTTAAAACATGTTGAAAAGTCACGATTTTAATTTTTGCTCACACAATACCTCTTTTGCATATACTTATGAAAGAGATTTAAACACATTACTATGTAGTCGCTCAAGCTGATGAATTTAATTAAAATAGTTTACGAATATACTCGTAATTTAATAACATGAATTTTAATTATAAATAAATGCACTGTACTTCTTTCCTCTTCGCATTAATTTACTACAACTGAACGTAAGCGTGATAGAATTATAATTAAATTTATAGTCAAAATGAATTTCATTTAACTCTATGATATTTCAGCAAACACGGTTAATTACTTAATATTTCTGTAAGCTTTTAACCGAGTTTCACGAACTTAGATCGCTGAAATCGTTTCTGCAACTTTATCTTTTGATCAATACATTCGCAAACATTCCGTTATTGGAATTGAAAGCTACGAGGTGTTGAGAATCGATTGTAATTTAGAAATATATTACGCACGTAAGGTTCGTAAGCCTATAAGGACGGATTTGCTATGAACTTATTCCCTGGTATTAGAGCTTTCAGGATTGCACTGCTATTCAGTGCTTTCCGTCACTCCAAATACAAGCAGGGGAAAAGAATTTTAATTCGTTGCAGAGGAATTAAATTCATATACAAATAGTTCAAATACCTAGTTCTTTCAGAGATTGCAAATTTCTTGCGCTTAATAACAAAACTATCAAGTTGATATAAAAGCTGTATGGCGTCCGAAATTATTACATTCTTTTACGTAGTATAAAGGAGAATAGGGATTATAATAAATATCGATTATGAGATTTTCACATACATTTTGACGGATGAATTTGTGTTTGTATGTTCAATTAGAATAACTCACGTACAAGTAAAGATAGAGTAATGAAACATCATAATTACAAGTTTCATGATGATTCACAGAAGAATTCTTGATTTTGGTCATAATTAGAAAACCGGAAATGAAATTTTATTGGACACAAAACAACAATTTTTATTTATTTCAAATATAGAAACAGCTACAAAAAAGTATTAAATGAATGATATTATTAATAGGATTTAGAATAAAAAATGTTATTTTTTCAATACTAGTTTAGCAACATGCCATTATTAAGTTCGTTTTAAAACGTGAAATTGTTTTCTCTATCGCTTCCATACTAAAGGTCAATAATTGATTAGCTTCTTTAGTGACCGTATCAATGGATTATTATTGACCTAGGTTGCTAGGTTAATAATTAGAACTGTCACTTTTCAAAGAAATTTACGCTTCTGAATTTATTTAAAATTGATCCCTAATTTTAAGTTGGTAATTCAGATTGAAGAATACCTAACTAACTTTTTTCCTGACAAATTTTACATAAGTGTGCTTTACTTTTACATTGTGAAATGTGCAATATCTATTTAGGTATGTATTTATTTATTGCAATATCTATTTTTCAATTCTCGATAAGGTGAATGTTTATTTACTTATTATAATATTATTTTTCTTCAAGCGTATTACAAAATTCATATTTTTCTATTACATATACCCTATAGAAGTTAATCATTTGATACAATAATATGTTAGTTGTTTCATATACCACTGGTGGCAGCACCTACAAGGGCTGCTCTGAATAGAGACAGTTATATTGCGTTGTTTTATATTTTATGGTTTAAAATGGCAGAAAAAAAATGACATACTTGTATTTTATGTACCTCAGTTTACTTCAACAAAAAAAGTCCTGTTTCAACTTTCAATTCTTAGTAACATAATTTGCTATTAATTATCTTACATTGTGCATTTATTTTAAGGTTATAATTGCATTTCTGCAAAACATGAGCAGTAATTATTATTTATTTACAGTAGAAAATCATTGTATTTTTTCTTCAAACATTGTTAACTTACCAAAATGAAATTTCAAATAAACACATTAAATACAAAAGATTTTAACTTCTGACTCCACACTTTTTGTTGTAGATATATTAACAAGCATAACATGAAGTCAAAATGTTTATGTTATAAATAAAATAAATAAATATATCATCACGCTTTTTACCCTTTATGGGTGTGGCACTCTGCTTGAGGAGATCTCGATAAGTGATATATTTTTTCGTATGAATTGCGGTTACTAGTCGTCAAATCATAGCCCCCAAGCCTGTTAGTTACAAATTATCAATTTATTTGATTTGGAGAATTAATAGGGAAAAATAATCAGAGGAAAAATGACCGGAGGAAAAACGGCGGTGGAAAAATGTCCACCTAGCCTACTCTATATCATATCATACCTCCCCTTAAAGTTTGATGTGTTTTTTGAATAACAATTGCAACTTTTTCAGTATTTTATTAATGATACACTTGTGCTAAAAAAGCATTTCTTTTTTGTTGTTATTTTGTGCGGACACGGAGCTAATTTGACTATTGTACCCGATGAACAATGGTAAAAAATTACAACATCCACACCCTAGGTGAGATTCGAACACAGAACTCTTGGCATACAAAGCAGGGTATTCATTATTCACTTTTATACTTTTCGTTATTGAAAATGTAATCTTTCTTGAGTCTGGTGTCCTTGTGTTTTCACTTTGGTTTAATATTCTCATTTAGGGAATATAGAAGCAAATCTCCAATTATTTTTGCCGAAGATTATAAAGTAAGATAATAAATAATTTTAATCTGAAATCGAGTTGATAAATACAGTTCCGAAGCAGTGGTCCATTCCGTTCATTTGTGTGGCTTACTCGCAGTAGAATTCTGGCTTCGGAGGATGGCGAGTTATGGCAGAAGGGCGAGATTCAGCAAATATTAGAGAAATATTTGTTCAACTGTCATCGGACAGTGCGATTTAGCGGCTTCGCTTCGCTTTTAAACTTTTAACGACTTGCGAAACAATTTATGGGCCAACTTCTGCGGAGACTGGACTGAATGAGTGCTCTCGTCGAGTGTGGATTGTTAAGTTTGAGTTTAATTCATCCGATACTTAGTCCAGCCAGGGAAGCCTTCTTGGATCAAACTCTTGTTGCAGAGAAAAACTTTCTAAATTAAATTCCATCAAAGTTTCGTGACCCCTACATGTGTATCTCACGCGGCCAGTTGCCCAGCTTAACCCTCACCCTTCCGAGTCAGAGCATGCGATGAATACCGAACTGGGCGACTTGGCCGGCCACTTTGGCGTAAACCATTAGCTAAAAACATCACACCGTGACCCCTGCCTCCTCTGCAAGGAGAAGGACACTGCAGGCCTGCTACTCTTGCTTCTGTTTTACACTTTCAACCATCGCCTCCTGCTACTTCCTTCAATTTGTTTTTAGATCTTGTTGATTGATGAGAAATTTTTGTTTTTCTTTTTAAATTGCTTTATCGGAGTACTGAAGTTTGAGCCGCTCGGTGGGAAATAAAACCGCTTAGTTATTTATTAAGGTGGCGCTCCAATGCTCGCCAGTAAATAGCTTCAATTCCAGTACAATTTATTTGCTCTGGCCAATTCGATTCTGCACCAGATTTAATCTTTATGTTACTATTTTCATTTATATTTATTTTGTATATACTTGAAATTTGATTTAATATTAAATTGGTGTTCAACAGTGTTGGCTATTCAGGTGAAGTAGGTGAAGATGTACTTTTTGAGAGGTTAGGGGATACATATTTTTTATAATTAAAATTTTTGAGCGTTTGCAAAAAAGTATAGTAGAAGGAATAACATCATACGGTTTGGAAATATAGAAGTTAACAGAAAAGAATAAAAGGAAATTAGAAGCATTGGAAATGGATTTATTAAAAAGAAGCTGCAGAATATCTCGCTTAGAAAAGGGCCCGAATATAAAAATGATGAAAACAGAAGACGAAAACATCATCCATAGAATAGAGACAGGAAGACTGAAATGGTTCGGTCTTGTAAAAAGGATGGACGATTCAAGATGGCCCTACAAAATGGAAACATGGGTATCGACTGAAAGAAGAAAAAGGGGAAGACCTAGAAAAACATAGAGAAGTGGAGTTAACGAAGCCATGGAAAAGAGAGGCTTAGATGAAGAAGAGGTCCACAATAAAGAAAGATAGCGCGAAGGATGCGAGAAACGGCTGTAAACTGTAATAAAAATTTATTGAGAAAAAGAGCATCTATAATCTGTTTAAAAAAAAGATGTAGGAATAGATGATGAAGATTTAAAAATAATGAAACTAAGCATATACGGATGATGTTGATGTGTTGGGTTGGGTGAAACTGAGGATCAATTTAGAAGAATGATTGTAAGCATAAATGAAGTAGGGAAAGGTTGAAATCTGTTATTGAATGTCGATAAATGTAAAGTGTTGATGTATGAGAAGAATGATTTGGTGACTAATGTTTCTGTTAATTGTGTGAGACTGGCACAAGCGAATGAATTTGTATATATTTCGAGAGATGGACGTATTGACCGGGAGATTAAAAGGCGAATCTCTGCAGAGTGTAATGTATTGGGTGCTCTGCGTATATTTGTTCGAAACGTAAATGTATCTAGAGATGCTCGATTGAGTTTTTATAACGGTGTGATAGTGCCTACATTGATGTATGGTTCTGAATGTTGGGTGTGGATGAAGAAGCATGAACGACGTATAACTGCTGTAGAAATGAGATATTTGAGAGAAGTGTGTGGGTATACGAGACGTGATCGTATACGGAATACATTGGTGTATGGTGAGTGTCAGATTGAGAAGAACGTTTGTTAAGATAGTGGGCGTGAGTCATTTAAGGTGGTTTTGACAACTTAAGCGAATGTCGAATAAAATGTTAGTGAAACTAACATATACGGGTGAGATTGAAGGTGAACGATTGAGTGGGCGTCCGAGGAATAAGTGGTTAGGTATGATTGATGGTTTGTTACGTGAACAAATGATTCCGAATGTGAAGAAAAGACGTGCATGTGTGAATTGCACTATGAATGTGGATGAGGCGAATGTGGTGTGTTAGGATAGATATGTTTGGAGGAGATTGATGTTGGTTGACTGTGTTTCTGGGTTCTTGCTACCCTACTAAATGGGATATAGCGTGACGTTATGTATGCTGAAACCAATAAAAATAAGAAAATATTAGGATCAACAAAGATATTAGAAAACGAATGTAGAATAAGAATAAACTATGAAATAGAACAAGAGTTGGAACGAGAAGACAGTGAAAAAGATCAAGCAACAAAGTGTCAGATGGTAGACGAAAAGGCTACAATTAAATCAGTAGTAGAATGGATACCAGGAGGAAAACGAACGCAAGGCCAACCCATATCAATATGGCTAAAGGAAGTAGAAGAAGATTTGCAAGAAACTGGAATTTAAAACTGGCAAAGTAAAACAAGAGATAGGAAGATGTGGAGAAATCTAACTACAAGAAGTTAAAGGAAAAGGAACCCGAGATTGATCTAGAAAGCTTTATAAGAAGCGGCTTTACTCGAAAGCAGTGTTAAGTCACTATATATAATAGACGAAGTATTATCGTGTGCAATATGGTAACATAGTTGTTACCCAAACATTTTTTATTTACAAAAAAACTATTTTCCATGTTAAATTTCTATAACAATATTTGTCTGGGTCACACTGTATGTATTTATTATTTAAAATGATTCATGCCACAGCGAAATATATTTTAAATAGACTCATTAGAGAACTAGCTGAACATGTACCTACCTAAATACTTCACTGTAGAATAAAAATTTAACATATTTAAATATTAATATATGTTGTTGAGATTTCAGAGTTTGCTTGTAACGTAAAAGTTTGCGGAGAAACTTTTATTTGTTAACGTTAACGTTAAGGCATTTAATATATTTACCCGTGCATTCCGCGGAGTAAATATTTATGTTCATATTACAGAGAGTCGGGAACAAAACACGCCACAAATTAAACATGGCACAGATGAGGGAAAAGTTACAATACAGTTGCTGTTAAGCAAATTTTGCCTAATATAAATATTAGTTCTGTGTTTCGTCGCAACTGACACATTGTCTAGTTAATCGCGGTTTCCTTGAATTTACACGAGCCACCAGTAAAAGTTTTTCTGACAAATTCCGCTGAGCAGTAATGTTAATCTTAGCTGTTTCAAACTTTAAGCATACCATCATTGAGGCTCCAATTTATTATTACATCCAGACTTCTAAATACTTTAATCTATCTTTGTGCAAAATTCTTCGCTTAATTTCATTAATGTTAGGCGTGCTCGCCAGAGCCACCACAATCCACATTCAGGACACAATTACTATTCTGTTTTATGTAATAAAATTAATTTTACATTTTCTCGCAAAATATTCGTGCTGCTCCAATTAAATATTACAATTTTTAAAAATTTCCGTTGAAATTTCTATGTAAGTTCAGAAATTCTTAGTTAACTAACAACAGAGAAACCTTCAAAAAATATGATTTCTTTTACTTAGTTGAAAGGGATATTTTTATCTATTTAACCTTACTAATTGTTAAATAAAAGAACTAATTGGAGATGTAGTGAATATTGAGGACAAAACTCATAATTTTGACTGTTATTTACGATAACTTCACTTCTCGAGGTTGGCAACACTGACTGTCAGTTTCAATTGACAACTGACAGATGTATAAAGTTTACCTATATTGTAATTTTTTTACAGTTTTTTCGAATTTCGGATTTCAAATGAAACTTAATATGTACTCGGCACTGAAGTTCCTTTTTATCACTCACATGGTTTATTTTCCTCGGCCCTACGGGCCTCGGCAACTAAATTCCATATTCGTGGTAAAAAATTGAACTTCAGTGCCTTGATACATAAATAACTATTATGACGTTTGAAGAAAAAATGTTTTTGAGAAACTATACTTTTTATTATAAAAATAGTTTATTAATAAAAGCTTTAGAAATGGGAGTGTTTTTTCCGAAATTTCTCGCACGCCTTTTTGGTAGAAACCAGAGAAATTGATATTTCAAACGTTGCTTATAACGAAAATACCACGTTTTTTATATGAATACAGCGGACCTACTCCAAGGAAGGTTAAAAATCTACTCAACTTAATTAATTATTTTAAAATGTCGCATATTTTAACTAATATCTTTGTAAAACCTCAACTTTGCAGTGCAAGAAATGTATGTTTATAAATTTGGACTAAAACACTATTTACGATATTTACTGAGATACTGGGGGTATGTATTTAGGATTACAAGTGTCAACGGAAATTTAGTAATTTGTTTAACATATTTGCATGAAATTTGGTAGCGATATGTTATATTATGCAACAACTGCAGTTTAATTGAGTAAATTTGCTTTCCATTTGTGTGAGTAGAAGCTATGTATGTATCTAATCTAACACGAGCTATATGTGCAGGGTATTCACTTCGGCAGTCATAGAGATGTGTTGTAAACACAAGTTTCAATTATGAAATGTTTGATAGAAGTTCAAATATAGCTGGAGTACAGGACATTTAGATATTGGATTCCATAGTGGAGTGATTCATAAATTGCATCATTAGTAATATTAAGATTATATTCTATAGATTTTGTGGAGACATCTTGCTGTTTCTATTTACTTGTTTATATTGCTTATTTGTTTTTCGTGATGAAAAATTATATGAATTAATTCGAAACGATGAATTTAAATAAAGTTAAACATTTTTGTTTGATTTAATACTATGAGTTTTTAAAGCTTTTTCATTGGCTTGTATTACGAGCTCTTTTTGGGTGTATTAAGAGAGATATTTTAGAGTATTGTACAGAACTAAAACACATCTCTTAGTATACCCAAAAAACAGAGCTCGTGGTACCAGCCATTGTATTTATTGTAAACAGTAATTGGACTAGCGGTCCGACCCGCTTAGCAGGTCTGACCCCTAGGCTCCGCGACTCTGAAGAAGATTACAATTGAAAATATAGAAAAACAAATTGAGTAGTCTCAAATACTTTTCAATTGAAAATAATTGGTGAAGCAAGCTCATCACTTCGTTCTACGCTTCCACGTTAGTACTTTTTGACACTTGAGTTTAATTCTCCTTGGCTTGTACCACTCTTTTTAGGATGTATTAAGAGAGATATTTTAGAGGGTTGTACAGCGGTAAAACACATTTCTTAGAATACCCAAAAAACAGAGCTCGTGGTACCAGCCATTGTATTTTTTGTAAACAGTAATTGGACTCGCGGTCCGACCCGCTTAGCAGGTCTGACCCCTAGGCTCCGCGACTCTGAAGAAGATTACAATTGAAAATATAGAAAAACAAATTGAGTAGTCTCAAATACTTTTCAATTGAAAATAATTGGTGAAGCAAGCTCATCACTTCGATCTACGCTTCCACGTTAGTACTTTTTGACACTTGAGTTTAATTCTCCTTCGTAAAACCTTTAATTTGATACCAAACACGGTAGGATTTATATAGCATTTAAAAACAATTGACGATCGTCCACAATAACTTTCTGACACTTGAGTTTAAATCTAATCTACAGTAGGATTTAAACAACATTTCTAAAAAACAATTGACGATCGTTCAAAATAACTTTTTGACACTTGAGTTTAAATCTCCGAGAATCCTGTAATTTGATACCAAACACGGTAGGATTTATTCAGTATTTATGAAAAAAAATGACGATCGTCCAAAATAACTTTCTGACACTTGAGTTTAAATCTACTCCGTGAATCTTTTATTTTGATACCAAACATGATAGGATTTAAGTAGCATTTATAAAAAAACAATTGACAATCGTCCAAAATAAC
The DNA here is from genome assembly GCA_963942605.1 of Poecilus cupreus. Taxonomy (NCBI): domain Eukaryota; kingdom Metazoa; phylum Arthropoda; class Insecta; order Coleoptera; family Carabidae; genus Poecilus; species Poecilus cupreus. Next base: position 15,210,010 of record OZ012719.1, on the reverse strand, counting down.
TTTTGACACTTGAGTTTAAATCTCCTCCGTGAAACTTTTAATTTGATACCGAACACGGTAGGATTTATATAGTATTTATGAAAAACAATTGACGATCGTCCAAAATAACTTTTGACACTTGAGTTTAAATCTCCTTCGTGAAACCTTTAATGTGATCCCAAACACGGTAGGATTTATATAGCACTTATGAAAAACAATTGTCGATCGTCCAAAATAACTTTCTGACGCCATGTTTGATCCATGGCACACAAAAAAAGTTAATTTTTGTTTACCAGACTAATTAATCATCAATCAAATGTGTGCCTTACCAAGGATTCCTAGGCGATAGTTGATGGTGACGACGACGACGCCGCCGTAGCTGGCGAGGACGCTGCCGTCGTACGGGTTCCCCGAATTCCACTCGTAGCTCTCGCCGTGGATGTACACCATGACGGGAAACCTCGAACTGCCCTCGCGCGTTCCTGCTGCAACAATAAACATGCGTACACTACTCTGCCCAATCAACATCATTCTCAATTATAATTAGGGAACTACACAATGTATTTCCTTATAGTTAGTGTTACTGTTGATGATGATATTTATCTAACAAACTGTTGCAGAGATATCTGTGATCATATTAACGCAGTGACATTATCAGTATTTAAAATTACCGATTTAATATCATATAAATTAGGTTAAGTCAAGGTAGTTCTTAGGAATTCCAATAATTTGTATACGTTTGAAGTTTTGCGATCATTCACTGTTTATTTGATAAGAACAAAAAGCCGTTCTGTGGCTTTCTCGATTTAAAGAAAGCGTATGACAGTGTTCCTCAAGAGACTATGTAGAGTACGGTGTGGATGGTAATTTGTTGGGAGCGATTTGAGCGTTGTATAAAGGAAGTGAGGCTGCGGTGAGAGTTGATGGTAGATTGAGTGATTGGTTTCGTATAGATGTTGGTGTGAAACAGGGTTGTGGAATGTCTCCTTGGTTGTTTAATTTGTATATGGATGTATTGTTACGAAAGGTATTGAATTGGACAGATGGTGTACGTATTGGTGGACCTGGGTTAGCGTATGCGGATGATGTTGTGTTGGGTGAAACTGAAGGGCAATTGAGAAGAATTATTGAAAGCATAAATGAAGTAGGGAAAGATTTAAATCAGTTATTGAATGTCGATATATGTAGTGTTGGTGTTTGAGAAGAATGATTAGGTGACTGATTGTAATGTGTCAGTGAATGGTGCGAGATTGGAACAAGCGAACGAATTTGTATATTTTTTCGAGGGATGGACGGATTGACCTGGAAATTGAAAGGCGAATGTCTGCAGGGTGCAAGATATTGGGTTCTGGGTATATTTGCGCGAAACGTAAATGTATTTAGAGATGCTCGATTGAGTGTTCTGAATATTGGGTGTGGATGAAGAAGCATGAACGACATAACTGCCGTAGGAATGAAATATTTGATAGGAATGTGTGGGTATGATTGATGGTTTGTTGCGTGAACGAATGTTTTCGAGTGTGAAGAATAGACGAGCATGTATGAATGGGGACGAGGCGAATGAAGTGTGTCAGGATAGGTATGTTTGGAGGAGATTGATTTTTGGTTGACTGTGTTCTGGGTTCATGTATGTATGTATTTATGTAGTATATACTGAACCAATGGGAAATAAAAAGGTAAAAATTTTATGAAAGAAAGACATTGAAAGTCGAGAAAATCTGGGTCAGAATATGGCTGACGAAATTATACAATATGCAAACTCCGTTAAAAAGAGAAGTATAAAGCATCTTATAATCTAGGTTCTAAGTTATAAATATCAATTGACTAAGAACTGGTCGCTATATATGGCAAAATAAAATAAAAATAATTGTAAAATTTATAAAAGGCAACGAAGAAAAAAATTACTGGACAAGAGACGGTAACAGACAATATAGAATATGTGGGAGAAACTTTGAGATAATAAATCACTTGAGAAGAGACTGGACATAAAACCTAGGTACTTTGTAATCATTGATTGACGTACAAAATAAGTATATAACCAATATTGGATTAAAGCGCTTGAAGTGACAATACTCTTGGTTCATGTCACGTCTACGCAACAACGTATCTCAGCTGTATAGGGAAAATGGGACGATCTATGTCCGACTGCGCAACAAGGACCGCTAGAGAGAGAAAGTAGATCTAGTCTGGCCTTCCTTGCTTGTTTACATGTTTGACAGCTGTTTGAGTAGTGCTCTTTTACATTAAACGTGTTTATTGTAAAGATATATGTTATAATAATGTGTAGAAGATACTTTGTACCTAATTGTAAAAGTGGATATGATTCGAATAAAGAAAAGGTTTCCGTTTTGTCAGTGCCAAAACATGAGAATTTGTTAAATAAATGGCGAAAGGCTATACCGCGAAATGATCGTGTACTTAGGAGAAAAGACTTTGTGAAAAACATTTTTCCAGTGATGACATTGTATAAAAGAATGGTCCTGTGCAAATACTCTAATATCGCTATAGCAAAGATTAATTTTAAATGATTGTTGTTTTTGAAAAATTATAAAATGTTGTTTTGTAACGATCCTACTAACAATTAGTTAAGATATCTGTTTGAAACACTAGTATGTATGATTTTATTGTTATGTTGTGATATTGAAATTATTTGTATTTTTCGTTTTATAATTTACAATAAGGTATTTGTCATTTATTATATAATTTTTTTTAATTGTATAATTTGTAGAGCTACTCTGTAATTTGGTGTCTTTCCGAGTTATAAAATCTTTGGGGGCTATGATTTGAGGGCTGGTAACCGCACTTCACACGTAAAAATATATCACTTACCGAGATCAGTGTAAGCAGAGTGTCACACCCATAATGGGTAAAAGGCGTGACGATATTTTTTTTAATTTTTATTAAAATAATAAAATATTTTATTTATATATTTGAATTTTATCTTTCATGTTTCCATGAATGTACCTAATACTATTTGATAATAGTAACATACTATAACGCCACTATAAAATAATGTTTAATTTAAAATAAATAATTGTAAATAATTTCATACATACAAATTCAAATTTGTAAGATGCAATATCCGTATAGATTAATTTTTTTATTGGTTTCATAATTAATTTTGGTTTTTAAATATAATGGCCGCTACCACGAGCTCTGTTTTTGGGTGTTTTAAGAGCAGTGTTTTAGGCTTGGTTTTATCGCTGTACAATGTTTTAAAATTATTTTATAAAAAAATACTTCAAATAAAAGTGGTAGATAATACATACTTCTATTTGAAGCATTTATAAAATAATTTTAAAACATTGTACAGCGATAAAACCAAGCCTAAAACACTGCTCTTAAAACACCCAAAAGCAGAGCTCGTGATACCAGCCAATATTTTTAAAAGCAAGTGTAGGAACATATATAATCTATATATATATATATATATATATATATATATATATATATATATATATATATATATATATATATATAAATTTTGATTCTCCTCATTACAAATGAAAATATATTACGATATTACTGAGTTAGTACCGTAAAAACTGTGCGATACACAGACTACATCTTTTTTCTCTGTCTCCGTGTTATCTCACTCCCACTAGGACAACTTTCGGCCCATCTCGTACGCATTCGTTTCCCCTCCTGTCTGTATTATACTTCGTGGTTCATGTGTATAAGGGAACAAAATTATAATTGTATAGATATAAATTAATTGCCGCTTACTAATGTCTAATATAATACCTACATGTCTGTTTAGTAATTCTAATAGAAATCAATATGCTGTTTATAAAGCCCAGTGAAGGATTTATTGTATATAAACGATAGGAAATTATTGTTATTCAAAATGGAAATAAAACAAGGCTTGAACACCGCGGATCCTATTTCCCACATAACTCATCGGAAACCGCTCGGAAATGTGTGAATATATTTCGGACAATATCTAAATTTGACATCTGGTGAAAAATGGAAGCAACGGCAAAAAATTATACATATCTTTTCAGATATTTGAACAGCACATTTCAGCGGAAAAGGATGGAGAAGGGTGCGAAACACGCAGAATAAATAAATAAATTCAATTCATGGTTCGGGGCTGCCCTGCACCTTGGCCCCTTGCCTCTAGAGTCTCATAAAATGAGTAGATGTGCTGTGGTTCGCATATCCGCATATTAAAATTAATATTTATAATTTTGATTTTGCTCATTTTACAGTAGATATTTGAGAAAATTGTTTACAAATCTAAATTAGAAAATTAATCTTCTGCTTATATTATAGGCACTAGGGCACTAGAAATGTGGATTCATATAAAGTGATTTTTTTAATATCGATGATTCTAATAATAGTTATTTTTGTATCAAGGCACTGAAGTTCAATTTTTTATCACGAATATAGAATTTAGATGCCGAGACCCGTAGGGCCGAGGAAAATAAACCATGTGAGTGATAAAAAGGAACTTCAGTGCCGAGGTACTTATTAAGTTTTATTTGAAATCTAAAATTCGAAAAAACTGTAAAAAAATTACAATATAGGTTAAGTTTATACATCTGTCAGTTGTCAATTGAAACTGACAGTCAGTGTTGCCAACCTCGAGAAGTGAAGTTATCGTAAGTAACACTCAAAATTATGTGTTTTGTCCTCAATTTCGTCACCGGAATTAATTAGTTAATTCTTCTTGCAAATTTTGTTTTACGTTACGTCCAAATTTACTATAGTACGTCAATATATCTGCCAAAATTATCCTAATTATACAATAATTATTTAACGGTTGCCAACACTGGGTTGCTCAAAATCGTCGTATAATGGGTTACTTTAGTGAAGATTTCTGAACTTTTAATGACGATTTTTGAGCACTTTAGTGCCGATTTCAAATAAAGAGTTGTATAAGCCATTTATAATTTTCCTATAGTAATGAAATAATATATAAGTATGCAGTTCCTAATTAATATTTTCCTTCAATATATCTTGTATTTCATAAATTTTACAATAATTTGGAGAATGGATACGTGACGTAAATTTGGTAGGGAAAAGATCGACATATTTGAAGACGAAGAGATAGGAAGAAAAGGCATCAGTTGTAATTTTATATAGAGGTAGGTAAGTTTCTATGTTTTTCTATAATTCGATCCAGTTTAGAGAGCAATTTTGGCTCAGAATGGGCGTTGATATCTTAAAATCTGATTGGTCAATAGTAGAGCTGGATTTACACCAGCGAAAATTGGAGAGACCTTTTTCATTTTCATTTGGTCTTTTAAGTGTTAATAACCTGAAAATAGTAAAACCACGTCTGTTTGTTTTTACTATCTTATGCAAAGTATGAGGAAGTATTGGAATCATAAAAAAAAAATCGCTGCCGAGATTTTTGCGGAAATATATATTTTGACGTCCACTGAATACGTTAAGACTAATTTCTCAATGATGTCTGTGTGTGAGGATGGTTGGATGGATGGATGTCTGTGTGCGTAATATCTCATGAATGTATGTAAACGAAACTTGGAATTTATAAGTTTCATGAATATATGAAGAACTGAGTTGATTTTAAATGAAATTGAAAAACTGGAAGAGGAAGTTTACTGGGCACACAAAACTATAAATTTCATTTTTTCTAAATAGCGCAGCTGTGAAAAAAGTTTAAAATGAAAGATGTTAGCAAAAATATTTGGAATATAAAATGTTATTTGCACTTTTCTTGTACATGCTTCTAATTTTGAGAAAAACTTTATTATATATTTAATACTGTTTCAATAATCTTAGTTACAATGGAAACAAAAACTAAAACATTTTTAATATCCATATGTCAAATAATTGTGAAGTGTCAAAAATATATGTCGTTTGAAATATTATAAAAGCAATATTTTTTTTAATTAGTTACAAAGTTGTAAAGACTAGATATTAATTAATACCTATTTTAAAATAAAATCATAATTACAATAAGAAAAAAAAAACAGGTTTAACTTCTATATGTTAAATAATTGTCAAAGAAAGTCGTACGCAAGGAACAAGTCATTCATATGTTCAGTTGATTTTATATGTATAAGAAAGTAGTGTGGTGCCCACACCAGATATAAACAAATTGGAAGTTTGCTTTATTTGCCCAACTAGAATGAGAAAAGGATATGCCTACCTATACAAATACACACTATCATAATAATTTTGTATTTTTGTTTTGTTTTGCGTATTATTACTAGAATCTTAATAACCTTATATGGTTTAATGATAAACAATAATAATTTCCTAATAGCTCTTCTGATACAAATGTACAATGTAGCAATAAAAATTATTTCCCAAGAAAGAAAATAATAAAAAATTTATTTGTGTCGTTTTCCGAATTTCTGCGTAAACAGATAACAATAAATTGTACAAAGCATCACAAAAAATTCATTGCAGCTCTCATGTGTCAGGATTTTCATTTTGCGTATTACCATTTTAATAAGTCACAATAACGAATTCCCGAATAAGGAAAATGCGAACTGAACAACACGTTTTATAATACGAGTCGTAGCATTTATCAGCATTTAATAAGCAGCTTATATTCCTTCGGTACCGACTCGACAATATTCATTATTCACAAGAACTTTACTTGTGAATATTTGTATGGATATACATTTGCATGAACAACCTACTAATATATTCACATCTACAATGAAATATTTCATAATAAGATTAATTCCACATCTCTTTCAAAACTATATATCGAATTTTGTTACAATAAAAAAATTGATAAATATATTTTTGGTAGTAATAATACTTGACTAAGGTGTGATTGGAGTAGATCTATGTCCGGTAGACCTTTTCTTCTTCTTCTACTGTACAGACAAAATTCAATAATAGTTATTAAATGGAAGTGGTCACAAAAGATTTAATATGTACTGTCTTGAGGAGATACTGAATTGAAAATTCATTTTACCGGTTTCAGGAGATTAAACCTATGTTTACATGCACAAAAGTAGGCAGGGTAAGTATATCATAACTCTATTCTGTAGGGTAATATTACCTTACTGACCTGTCAAAACAGTCAAGAAAATGAAAATAATACACAATGATAATATAACGCTATTTATTAATACACACGGAATTAAGCTGTTCAGAGATTCACCTGCTGCGTTCCAAATATTTTCAGACAATTCAACATCGCCAAAATCCACTTTTTATCTAGCCATAAAGAACACATTTGACGTTTAAGTATAAAAATAATTTTAAATATGATACAAAAGAAGTGTAACCATGGTGTTAAATAAAAACAAACAGACTTACTTGATCATCTTCTAAAATTATGACAGACGTTTTTCATAAAAGAATTTCAATAAATAATATTTATTAATAACATTAACGTCTTCATATTCTGAAACCGGTAAACTATTGAACAAACCACGGATGTTATGAGTCATAACAGTCCTTAGATGTCTTAAAATCCTCGCTCTACGAGCTCGGATTTCAACTGACATCTGCGGCAGTTACGATACTCATAACATCACTAGGAATGTTAATAGCTATTACTTTTTTAACATTTTGATATCTCACTAACGTTCTTTTGTGTTGACGGATATATGCATGGATGGACGTGTGTTCGTATATGTGATAACTCATTAACAAGAAAAGACAAATAAATAAATATATCATCACGCCTTTTACCCATTATGTGCGGTTACCAGCTGTCAAATCATAGCCCACAAAGATGTTAGTGGAGGGGGAACCACAGGGGTAAATGTAAATTGGCAACTGTCAGCTGTGGGATTCGAACTGAGGATCTCACAGAGCAACGAAACTTCATGATTATAAGATTCGCAACAATATTGAGCAAAGTAGCAAAACTAATGGTATATTATTAGACGCATAAAACAATAAATTCAATATAGATACAATTACGAAAAAGCATTCTAAATAAAAAATTTTAGCAACAATATTTGGAATTAAAAATATTGTCCACATGTTTGTAACAACATGGTTAACAAATCAAAAATCATTTTAATAGGTTCACGTTGTTACATTAACAGTGCAGTTTACTATCCTGTCTGCATGCACTTGGGATATAACTACTGAATATTTCTCGAGAAAAATTTCCGTCATTATTTTAAATTATTGAACATATATTTATTTTAATCTGTCACAAAACGTCAGACTTTGATACATGTCATTTGTCAAATTACGTTAAAAATGAGTCATCAGCGTTTTCAAAGTAATTCTTTTGAAGAAATTGATTGAAAAATTTAAGATATTATCCCTTTTGTCCTTTTAAAACGAAGAAATTAAACTATTCCTCATTGTGTTTACAATTATTATAAATATTCAGGTCTCGCACTTGTGCAAATACTCGATATGCTAAATATTCACTGATATTCGATTGTCATTGGCCGAAATTCCGAAAATACTGCAACATGATTGGTTGAAATTTATCGAGAGAAATATTCATAAATATCCCAAGGGCATGTCAAATGATCGACAATTACATGCACGAGGGATATTTGAAGGACTATTTCCCGATTAAAATTTTGCCAAACGCTGAATCTCATAAAAAATAAAACAAAATTTATAAAGTTCATTTGACAGCAAGTCAGAATCACATTGGTAATTTGCACTAGTGCAAAATTATCGTGTAATTCTACGTTGATTGGACGACATTCAGAAATGTCAGAATTCTGATTGGCTTAAATTTTATGAGGGAAATAGTCTATAGAATTTACCGAACTATTCGGTAGACTGAGGATATACTCGTAAGATGTATTTTTTGAAAATTTACGAAATTTTTTTGTAAATACTTCTAATTGCTTAGTAAATAATCGTGTTTAGTTTCTTAATTGTTATTTTCAGAAAATGCATTTTATATCGTCAGGTTACCGAATAGTTTTTTTCATTCGTGTAATAATTCCAATATTGCAAGGTCTTCATCGTCACTTCAGAAGGCAATCTAGTCACCATCCTTACAAACGGGATTAATTCATCCTAACAAGCACTTTGTCCAATCTCTCACAATTTAGTTGAAGTTTAATCTGCACCTTTACCATTCCTACACTTTTTGGTCTGCTCGTCGGCAATATACTCTACAGTCTTCGCCATCCGGTTGCCTCTCGGGCAGCGACAAAGTGTAGAGCTCTGCACTCGGAGCTGGCGCCGGCGTCGACCCGAATCTAATAACTCTACGCGGAGCTGTGAACTCTAACTTCAACAAGCGTGTAGTGCTGCCAAGAGATGTTTCGTCTAATAGACACCTTCGTAATTACAGCTGTGACTGTATCGTTTATTACTCGGGAAGTAATCTCGAAAAATTACGGCGAGAACGCCAGGTTCGCCCGAGCGTGGCTTGCTGCAGTTTTTAGGTTTTATGAACTTTCGGGATTGTTACGTCTCTACGATATTTGGAACGAAAAGGTAGAGCAAGAGCAAACCACTGAAGTAAGGTAATGTTGGAACGCGCACTTGCAAGCCTGAGACAAATAGATGTTGTAAGGCCAACATTGCGATTGGTATATAAAAACATTGTAGGTACAACAAAGGCAGATGACCCGCATTTTCAACGTCAGTAAACGTTTCAGTATTGTTATATTTCAGTGGTGCAAACATTATTGAAAATAAGAATTAAGATAGAGTTAATAGCTCCGTGGTAACCAATCGCACTTTGAGTTTTACTTCATTAAATGATTCCGATTAGTATTAAAAAAGACTTCTGGTCAATTGCCGGGAAATTTGCGCGCTGGAATCAAAACACGTATTCAATTTCAACAAAATTATATAACGAATAACAAGCAAAGTAGCCGATCTCGGTGGCGTAGCCCAGCACGCCAGAGGTCGTGGGTTCGAATCCCACTGAAGAGCATGGTTGTTTGTCTTCACATGAATTTCATAATTATCTATTCATGAGGCGGCATATGACCGATGTAATAAGTTCGCTTCTCATCTTCATAAAAAAAAGCTGCTAAATTAAAAATAAAAAAAAAAAACGTTGAGGAAAATAGTAAATAATTCACTATATATTCTTGGATAACATGGCTTTAGATAAATTTATTTCAAATTATATTGTCTATGACGAAAATATATTTTTATAATGAAGCTATAATATTAAAGTTGAAATAAAGTTAAGTTTTTAAAAAAGAATTAATACATTAAATAATTACATTTTGTAATTAAAATTAATTGAAAGTGTACACTTCCAAGAATCGTAATGTAATTATTTAATGGATCAATTCTTTTTTAAAAACAAATTCATTTTAACTTTAATATTATGACTTCAATATAAAAATATATTTTGTAATTTAAATTAGACCTGAAGATGGCTGTAATCATGGCCGAAACGTCGTCATCGACAATATAATTTGAAATAAATTTATCTAAAGCCAAGTTATCCAAGAATATATAGTGAATTATTTACTATTTTCCTCAACAATTTTTCGGCTTAATAACCTTTTCCAAACTAAAAAAAAAACAGTAACACACTAAGTACAAAAATACTTACACAAAATGAACTTCACAAAAAGTATGGTTACAATCGAGAGGGACCCTGAAGCTCTATAGTATTCTTTCGGATTAAGGTTGAACTATTTATTACTTACTTAAGGATGGAACAGTAGCTATCTTTAACTTGGCACTATATTCCCTTAAGATACTGATTAAATATTTTCTACAATATCCTGAGCTGAGCAGTATTTCAAATAAGTATTTTAAATATCTTCATTGTGTTTAGGCTAAAAAAACTTTTCAAAAACAAGAATGTATTTTGTATTTAGGCAGCTTTGAGTATAAGTATTTGGTATTTAAAATACATATAAATACATATAAAGAATATTTGAAATACCTAAATTGTATTTTTTATTATACATGCATCATAATCCTTGTTTAAAACACGCTACAGCGTTCATAAACGCAAGATCAAAACACGCCGTGTTTTAAAGGTTTCTAAGCAACAACAAAAATATTTACTATTAATATCTGTCAAAACTGTAAACGTAAACAATAAATGCTAACCAGTCTCCATGTAAACGATATACGTCAAACGTCACATTATGAAATGAATCAAAATCAAAATGTTGCTTTCCAGTTTTTTACAGAGTATGATGCAGGTATAATAAAAAATAGCGTATGACACACGTGTATAAGTGCATTTAAAGCACTAGCGACGTTAAAAGCACTCCGCTTCGCGTCGTGCTCTTAAACTCGTCGTACGTGCTTTAAAAGCTTACTTATACACTTGTATCATAATATACTATTAATTACATACCTACAAGTATTTAAAATACAGTAAAATGCATTTGAAATACTTGGTATTTTTATTTTTATCAGTTTTTTGTGTAGTGCAAACGTCATATTTTTAAGATAACAAATGACGAACAGACACGCGCTGTGATTGGCTACAAGTAATCACGGATACATTATTGTAGTTATACTCGTAAATCATTCAAAAACTTGTTCTGCATCTTGCTTTATTTATTTCATTATAAATATCGTTTGAGCTACGAATTCGGTTGGAAGGAACTATGTGAGGTCTAAGCTAAAATATAAAAAGAACCGATAGCGTTGCTATGTTTATGTTAGACATGTGTGCTTAATTAGAGCCATAGATCAATAGTGAAATATTTAAATAATTAATGCGTTAAATACCAAAAACATGGGAGCTAGTTAATCAGTTTGCTAAACTATCAACTGCGGTGTCAGAATTCCGCAGTCAAAGATCCAGTGCAAGTACACAACCAAAACTAACAGCAAACATTGTCTTTGCAACTGATTTGCACTTTTGCACCTGCTGTGGTTACATCAAATTACGCTGTCGCAGTTTGTACACTGCACTTGCACCGTTCTATTTGTGTTTGCGAGTCGATTAAAGCCATGCGCAGAGTTGCAGAACAATTGGTTCCTATTTGTTTTTAAATGCTCGATTTCTTTCAATTTTGTTGAGACGAAGAGGTTGTTGTGTAAATTGAAGAAGTATTTGTACGAGCTTTTAATTAAATTAAATACTGAACGATTCGCTTTTATTTTGCGATGATAATTAATTCGGATAATGAGTTAAAACAATTTGTTTTGTATTGAGTCACTAAGGCGATTAATTGATCGGTTTTACAGTTATTTAGAAGATTTGTTTGTTGAATAGAGTCATCTGTTGCAAATCTCTAAATTTAAATTGTTCTTAGTCTTGATAGAATATTACAATATATTTTTTAAGACCACTTAGAAATTTGCTCATTGTAAGTTTCTAGTTGTTAGGGAAATGATGTACATTGTAAGCATCGTGCGAAATGAATTTGTTTTGTGAGTATTTCAATACAGGTCATTCCATTTCAGTACAGGAGTGATTGCAAGACATTTATTTACAATTGTCAAATGTTGGAATGGTGAAAACGGGACAGATTTATTATTGAAATATAAAGTAATTAGGAAATAATATCGTGGTCGTAGAAAAAGTATAGTGTACAACTTACGTGGAATGTCCATTTCATACTCGTAGGAAATGAGTACCATCCCATGCTCATTGTACAATATGCTATTTTCTACGAACCACTTAAAAATTTGCTCATTGTATATTTCTTATTGTTAGGGAAATGAGGTACATTATTAGCATCGTGCGAAATGAAATTGTTTTGAGTATTTCAATACAGGTCATTCCATTTCAGTACAGGTGTCATTGCTAGGATACTTATTTAGAATTGTCAAATATTGGAATAGTAAAAATGGGACAGATTTATTATTAAAATATAAAGTAATTAGGAAATAATATCGTGGTCGTATATCTATTTCATACTCGTAGAAAATGAGTACCATTCCTTGCTAGAAACTTGATTTCAATTGACAACGAGTATAAACCTATATAAAAGATTTTTAATTAATTATTTCACAAGAAAATTAGGTATAAAATCTATGCATATTATATCCAGTGCTAACTGTAATCAGTGCACAAATTTGATTATATATCGGACCGCATCTAACCAATTGATAAATTATCAAAATAGAGATATTAAAAGATGTAAAATTGTAAAAATGTAGCTTAATAATTTTTAAGAGTCTGTTGTTATCTTTTAATATGAAAATTTAATTGAAAAGATAAAGAAGAAGAAGGCCACGGCTAAAAAAATGAAAAATATTAATAAGTGATATTCGCAAGTCACTAAATTACATAGCTATTTATAAAAAAAAGTAATTTTCTACAATATTCCTAACTTTGAGAAAAAAAGTGAATTAAAATGAATATTCTCTAGAATATAATATAAATTAAATTTTAATGAAAAGATTAAATTTCCTTTCCTAATTTAGATTATACGTAAATGATTTTCTGGGTATAAGTTATCCGTGTATATTAATATTTTGACTGCGACAAAATAATGCAATAGAACTCGTTGATCATGAACGTTTTGCATAAAGTGCGTTTTAAGTTAAATGATTATTCTCGAGTGAGTGCTACATGTCGCTAATAGCGGTTTAACAATGTTTGAACAACACGCTAGCCGAAAATTTCGTGGAAAATTATTAGTCCTGGAAGACTACATGTTTGCGTGTTCCATAATTCTACTTGATAAATTCTAGTGCTGTTAAATAATAGTAGCTAAACAGAAAACTCTATAATTGTCGCATAAAATTAAGTCTGATGTAAATTATAATTGCTGACAATTTATCACTAACCCTGCAAAAGAGTCAAAATAGGAAAAGTTCGCTAATGAGGCTGCTAATTAGCACTGTTTTGTACCTATTTATCAATGTGCATTTCAAGGTCTTCTGTGTTCTTACCTTGAACTAATATTATTTGTATGATGATAACCATTTTAAAACAAAGATAAACATATTTTTGTTGTCATAATTTCGTCAAATATTAATAATAAAAGCATGTATGTATCCATTTAACCTTAACAATACTACAGAATAATGATAGGATAATGATATCTTTGTAGCTGATTTGTCGATATGAGAGGTGGATTTACATTAGAAAAAATTAAGCCGCAATTTCTGTCAACTTTTCGAAGCAATTATGTATGTTCTTGTTAAATTACGTGTTTTACACATTCTTAAATATTCTTTAAAATGTCTGTCTATTGATGTGTATAAAACGGGGTAATAGGTTTTTAGTTATTGACTATAGTTTCTACAATAATAGATTATGAACAGTAAGACACTACAACAATGTAAAATCATGTTTTTAGGCTTTCGATTATTAGAATCAGTATATAATGGAGTTTGTGACCATAGCCTAATAAAGTAATTAATAATATTGTCTTTTTATAGTGATAATAAAAACTACATATAAACATATAATTTTAATGAATTACTGTTGGGCATTCAATATTAAAATACACTAACTAGTTGTAGAATGATGTACTAACCATAGGGTACATAAATTTCATTGTATTTTGAAATTAATTTTTATAAAATAAAATAAATAAATATATCATCACGCCTTTTACCCATTATGGGTGTGGTACTCTGCTTACGCAGATCTCGGTAAGTGATATATTTTGTCGTATGAAATGCGAATTCCAGCCGTCAAGTCATAGCCCCTAAAGATGTTAGTGGAGGAGGAACCACAGGGGTAAATTTAAATTGGCAACTGTCAGCTGTGGGATTCGAAATGAGGATCTTACGATCTACAGTCCGACACGTTTTTTTTTTTTAATTAATAACAATAGTAATAATTTTAAGAGTATTCCAATGTAAGTGTTACATTTGTTAAGCCGTATTATTTAAATAAGATGTAAAAATGACAGATACATTGAATTTGTAGATTATAGGTTAAGATTGAATTTTCTCCAAAAAAACCTATAAAAACAGGAAAATTTGTATTATGTATGGCAACAGCTCTGCTGCCAATAAAAACAATCTACCAATACATAAAGCACGTATTCGCCATCACAAGATATCATAGAAAATGAATTTGGCATTTTCGTGAATTGTGATCAACGCCATCTCTTGATAATTTGGAAGCCCACTTGATATGAGTTTTTATATTACCGTACTGTTCCAGAAAAAAATAACAATTGTTGTCAATGTGAAATAAAGTTGTCATCACAATTTAAAATGTATACTAATGAAGAAATAATTCGAAGGGTTATTTTTACAGTTGTGGTAATAGTTTCAAAAATATTTATAAATCCTTAAAATATGATGTTCGTTCGTTCGTTTAACATTGACAACTTATGTTGCATTTTATCTGGTACAGTACGGTAATGTATGAGTATGTAACTGGTATCTATTAATGTTGCATCTTAGCTGAAACTCAAGGATGGAAACCGCAAAAACCTGATATCGCGTCCAAAAAAGCCATCGAAACTGAAGAGTTGAGTATCCAAACCTAAGCAAGCGACATTAAAAACGACATAAAATCCAAACTTTACGAAGATTGGAATAGACGATGAAATCTATTAAGGATAAAACTCAAATGCACACAGGATCCTCTAGGAAAATGGCTACCAGACAAGACCAAATCATCTTGATAAGATTGAAAATTGGCCATAGCTCTCTTAGAAAGAGGCGACCAAACTAAGTCTGATGACTGCAAAAGTCCCCTATAACTAGTCCAGGGAATAGAGGTTGAAAAGAGGCCTTTCCTTGCAAAAGGTCAAGTAGTTCTATTTTTTAATATATTATATATGTAGATATAACCCTTGTGCGTTCGACTTGGCGCCCCCTTTTCTGATAAAATTAAGGCTATTTTTTTATTTTCGTCGATTATCTCTTAAATGGTTAATATTACGTAAAAAATTGTTATATAAGGCAATGTAGGTCATAGTATTCTCAGTAATAAAGTAATAGAGAGTAAGAATAAATTGAAATAATTTGACAGATCTTTCGAAAACTTTTTGCCAGGAAACAAGTTTGAAAAAGATACTGGAGAATTATTTTCTAATTTGTTGAACTCTTGAGTTATATTTAATTAGATTATATTTTATTTTCGTCATCAAGCACGCCACTCAATTTTACTCGAGTGGATGATAACTATCTGACATTTGTCAACAAAAACAAAAAAGCTACAGAGATTATTCCCGGAAATAATCACTAGAGCTTTATTCTCGGTATAAAAATGACAGGATTGCTTAAAACGTAGACACGTGATATACAATGAAGCATTTCATTTGTTTTAAGAGACGTCAAAAAATAATGTATAGTAAATGTATGTATTTATATATTACAGCTGAACAATAGTTCCCGAAAGTGTAAAAATAATGTAACTAACAGAAAAATGTCCGGAAAATTAAATATCGAAAACCGGGAGTCGATATTTTAGTCCGTTAAAAAGTGACAGCCGTTATTGTGTATTGACACAAAATGACTTGATTTAAATTAACTGAAAATTTTAATTTTATATTTTCACAATTTTCTCGAATTTTATAACACTTACATAAAAATCATTGAAAACCTTTTCTATAGACAATTTTATGATCTACATTTTCGTATATAACAGGTTTTTACGTAATATTAACCACAAAAGAAATAATCGATGAAAATAAAAAAAATGGACGTATTTTTATCAAAAAAGGGGGCGCCACATCGAACGCACAAGGGTTAGGAGGTCAAAAACTTGAATTCATATCCACAAAACCAACCTATATAACATATTAAAAAATTATTACTACTTGGTATTTTTCAAGCAATACCTTTCTGTTCCATAGACTAAACCATACAAAATATAATTCTACAATGCCAAAAATATAACAGCAAAAGAACAGAATACCAAACACTAAAAGAAGCTCTGGATAAATCAAATGCCCAAAAATACAAAATATGTTAAACATATAAATATATTAGAAAAGATATAATAATAGTATTTTATGTATCTAGAACGAAAAGTGAATCTTTAAGGTATGAGCAAGTTGTTTACGGCCGAGGCGGGTAGACGAGACCGTAATTACTTGCGAGGACCTTAAAGTCACTTTTCGTTCGCGGTACATACAAAATTTTATTTCATAGTGGTTACTAAAGTTGTTAAATTATAGAATTTATTAACAGAAATTATCAAAAATTCATAGAAATATGAGTTGATATAAGTAGGCTAAATAACAATTTCTATAGGAACAAGTATTTGTTTATAAATAATGAACCAATTAAAAGTCAAATTTTACTTTAAAGTCCTAGGACTTTAAGGTTTCACTTTTCGTACGATAAATAGTCCGAAAAATGTAACACAAGTAACCAGTATGAAATAAATATTATTAGATACCTATCTTCTCTACGCAATGTAAATGTAGGTATATGACGTGGACATAAATGTAAATATCTACTGCATGAACATATTCTTAAGAAAAAATGTGATTTCCTTATTTTTAAATTAATTTAACTTTAAACATTTGACTAAAAAATGTAGACATTCGGCCCAATTCTCTAACTCATTTGTTAATCTTTAACCACTTGCTAATATTTTAATCCAATGAAAATTCTTAACACACAAGAAAAAATCAAACTGTCACTTGTAACATTTGTTTCTATTTGTCAAAAATATTAGCAAGTGGTTAAAGATTAACAACTGAGTTAGAGAATTAGGCCGATTACATAGTTTCATTTAGAATAATATTTATGATGCCAACTGTTGCTAACGTAATAGCACAAGTCAGCTTAAGTGAAACGAATGAAGTAACTTGATATGAAGCAGAAGAAGTGCAACCGGAAACTGAAGTGCAGTAAAATAAATGATCCAAATCCTTAGTAAATCTACCAGCTCCTTACTTTATTAGAACCGTCAGATTATTCGAATTTCATGCAGTTTTAAGCCATAAAAACGTGGGAACATAACTCATCGGTTAAATAATTGATTGGTACTTCTTTTCATGCCATGAAGTACTTTATTAGCTCTAAAGTAACACCTTGACAGATAGTGTTTTAAGCGATCGTCTTGCGCTCGCTCTAGTGGCAGCAAGGCGAACTAAGAGCGTTCGATCGCTGCACTGACAGTGGCGACCGGCCCTTGGATTACCATTCATAATCACCGTTCGGAAGTAATTGATAATTAATTTACCGCCGTGTAATTTACACTGAATTAATTTCAGATAAATTTCTCAGGCGAAAATACGTAAATATAGGGGCGGTTTCCTTGCGGTTGAGTAGGATCGGCATGATTGGTGGCGCGCGACAATGAATTGCTAAAGAATGGCTTTTGTTGCCTACTCTCGCATCGATGACGGCGTGAAACGGCTCACAAGATGCATCACGGACACTTTGGACTTTTTCAAGAGCTTTTTTTGTGTAGGTTTCTTTCCAGAGCTTGTTGGAAATAAATGAGTGAGCAAGCCGTGCAAGGACATTGTTTGTTTGTTTTTTTTTTTTCCGTTGTTTGTTGCTCTATGGATGTTTTTCAAAGATATACATTATACATCACCTAGAAAAAACATTGGAATATTTTTGAAATACTACACTCGACGAAAAAAATTATTACTCTCAACAAAAAGATCTTTCAAACAAAAATTATTTGCATATCAAGGTACTAAAGTATATTTTGTTTATTGCGAATATGGTATTTAATCTCCGAGGAGATAGACGATGTAAATAAACCATGTGAGTAATAAAAAATACTTTAGTGCCGAGGTATACATTATATTTTTTTCCGAAATTGTTAAATTATTAATTAAAAACATAAATAAATAGCATTATGTATTTGTAAAACGTCAGCTAGCTGTTGAGACGGGGATGGCTGTGATAACAAAAGTACTATCAAAGTGTCAAATTTGGTTATAATTTTCATTATATTTTATATGTTCTTAGACGTAGTCTGCATGTGATCTGCATTAAATCCGATAAATAACAAGTAACAAGTATAACAATTATATTTGACACTTGACATCGACAAGAAAAAAAAGTGATAATTTCGAAGTGTGTTTTTTCCATTTGTTTGGTTATTTATTTCTTCTTTATCCGAATATGCCATAAAGAGCTACTTTATATGGACGCTAAACAATATCATAAATAAGTGATTTTAATACAGTTGACCATAAATAAATTGTTTACACGATCGATCTTTTTTAGCAACTTACCATGTCTGTTTCCAAGGCGGTATGTTGTTTTCATCGGTTGCTAGGTTTAAAAAAAACGGAATGTAATGTGGATTTTTTTAGTATTTTTGCGAACATCTAATACTCCACGTCTAATTTCAATATCGGAATCGCCCATTGCAAATATTATTCTTGTTTTTCTGTAAGAATAGCTTCCTTAAATAACTATTACCTTGATACTTAATATACTAGATGCCATTCAAATAATGGATTTACTTAAATTTACTAAACTTTTAGTTAAATTTACCCCTTTTTATTGCCAATAAAATTACAGTATTTTCAATCTAATCAAATCAAATAGTTGTCATGAATGAGCAACCCAGTTTAAAATGTAAAAATTCGGAAGAAGCACTCAAGATGAATGCTTAATTAGCTAATAAAACATTGAAGAAGATCTTAACAATTTCTTAAATTTTCATTGGTCATTACATGGACACATAAACTTTTATATCTTAGGATTAAAAACGTGGAAGGAATAACATTACTAAACAGAATTAATGATATTTTCTTTCTTTCTTTTAGAGACTGACACAAAAGGCACGAATAATAATGTTTTGTTTAAGCTCTCTCAAAATTAATATTTTTTGTAATTACGAGAGCTGACTAATGACCTATATTTTCATTTGTATAATGAAAAATTTGATATAAACTAAACCTTTTCTAACATATACAAATACAAAATGACTCACAAATTATCAAAATCCTAATCTAGAGACTCTAAAATTTAACTTACTATTACGTTTTAAATATGATACATTCATTTAATAATATTTAAACTAGCTCAGTAGTAACCTGCATGAAAAGAGATTGAATATTTGTACCCAGTAATAATTTTTTAGTATTATAAATAATAGCTGTTTATATATTTAGAGCGCAAAGTTATGTTTTGTCTCTCGAATTATAGACAATATTTTCTTAATTTATTAAAATAAACGCATGTATGACATTCTTGTCGTAGATCAATGTAGCTGTTCTTTTACTTCGTATCCATGGTGAAGAAATAATAAAAAAGATTCAAACTTTTGTCGCTCGTTGCTATAGGAGACGAGCGACAAAAAATTTTCTGCTTGTTGCTATTGGAGACGAGCGACAAAACAAAATTCCTCAGAAAATATCAACTTTGCGTTGATAAATGCATGCGCCAACGGCATTTTTCTATAGCAGTCGTCCGTAAATTAAATTAACACAAGATAATGTAAACTTTTTACCATCGAAGGCACCAAATTAAGATATTTATTACTATTTACTGGACTAATTGCTATAATATTCAACAAATATAAAAAATTGTATGAATGAATGCAAGAAATTACATTTTTAAACGAATAAAACTGTCACAGTGACATCTGCAATCATATTAATGCAGTAACATACCATTATGGCATGGCAGATTGACTGATTTTACGTCAAATAAATGAGGTTACGCGTCGAAAGTTTTTCTATTTTTGATCTATTTGTAATCGTTTGAAGTTTCGACTGTCTTTGCATGATATGTATAAATAGTGTTTATAATATTTAGAACATATCCACACATATGCTAAACGAAAGTGAATGAAGAAAATTTTTGTATGAAGTAGAATTCATGGCTGTAAAAAAAGTATAGTTTGAAACTTATTCGAAATGGATTTCCCATCCTTGTGAAAAAATGTGTAGCACGGCGGGGCGTTACTGAAACTTAAGGGTTGCTCAAATATAAACACACCCACTTTTAAAATGATAAAAAAGAGTATTTAATAAAATGGTAAAACGGTGAATCGAATAGAATAGAAAAAAATTACAATTATTACAACGACGACAATGTACGAATATGTTAAAATAGTTGCAGTTACCAAAACATATTTAACGAACAAATTTTACTTAAATTTCTACATTTTTGTAGAGCACTGCAGACGTAAAAAAACGTCTGCTCTGTTCAAAAACAAAAAACTAACTCTCTTCTTGTGCTAGCTAAACATATATATCTACCCCATAAGCGGGTACACGGGGCAGGGAAGGAAACGTTTCTCACAGAACTAGCACAAAAATTACCTAAAACTAAAACCTTATCTAGGGTTTGACCGGACCTCTTCGTAAATCTGTCAACCCCAGATGACACCTCAAGCCAATATTTCATAATATTTGCCGCGATAAACTCAAATGACTATTTACGATAACTAAAATTCTAACACACATGTGTAGCAATAAATAAAACTCAAGAAAGCAAGAACTCCTGTCAAAGCGATTTTCGATGCGTTCAAGTCCCAACGCAGTTTGAAACTTGATATTTTAAAATTGTTTTGACAGTAAAAACAATAAATCGAATTCTGAATCTTCGCCTTGTTACAAATGCCTCATTTTGCTATTGTTGTAGAATATACTATTAGAATTATATAGTTTAAATTTTAATATTCCCGATTATAGTAGAGAAAGTTTAAACAGTATTTATAGTACAATCCAAACCATTCGAACTCACGGGTATTTTTGATTTATAAGTAGCAGTGGGCGGGTCGTAAACCCGCGATCTTACTTTTGAGAAGCGAGCGTTCTATCCCAAGTCCTACAAGTACCCATGACTGAAGACAAAAACTAATTATGAAATAATCCTTGTTGTAAATTACAATTCTCAATTTAAATCCCAGTCTGTCAGCAGATGAAGCACCTCATATCTTCCATCTGACTGATAGCACATATCAGTAGCATGAGTGATCTCGTTATCCTTAGTGGGCCCTTAACAATAACCGAGTGATCCATCAGGAGCGCTTCGCGTTTGTTATGCGCTTCATACACACGGCACGGCACACTTGGTGATGTCGCTACCGTTACCGCTACCGCTAGGCTGCTGAGTGCCCAAGCGTGGTTAGCAGAGGAGTAATGGACGCGAGCCCGTTGCCCACACATCATTGTTTGCTTTGTCAGAGGCGACTTGATGCTGTGTCCGTTTGATGCAAGCATAAGGGTGCTTTATGTGAAACGCTTTGTCTCTGGACGCAGTTATTGTTGGTACACTTGGGTGCATTATAACTGTAAGATGCACTTGTGAGGCTTTAAATAGATTTCAACGCGTTTACAAAGCTGCTTTGTTTTTATTTTTGTTGTGGTTTGGCGTTCACTCATTCGCTAAGCCGGTGTTTCTCAACTTTGTACTGTATGTAATTCAACTATTCATATTAATTTTAATCGTTATCATTTCCCTACGCTTTTTTTAGGTCCTAAAACTCACAAATTTATTGTTTATTTAAATCTGTTGTCTTAAAAGCATTTAGGATTTGTTATATGTATCCATCTGTATATAGCCGTAATGATTATCTGCCAGAATGTATTATAAGATTTTGTTTTAATAAACCTTGAGGGCAAGGGCGAAACCAGAACTGATATAAGAAGGGCGGGGAGGGGGGCGATTAAATAAAACAAGCATTAATTTTCCTTTATTAAAACCAAATTGATTGATATTATTTTTTTTATGAAGATTAGGACGACTTGATTATTTTTAAGGAAGTGTAACAAGCGCGTTTTTCCAAATTGTTAATTCAGCATTTTGTAGTTCAATAACCGCGCTTATACGAATATTGAAAATATCAATTGTAATTAGTGCACAAGCAGATTTCTATTGCATGTGCAAAGAAATTCCTTTGATATTTGCAGACACAGCTGATGATGACACGATCAACTTGATGACAATACGTTTTAGCTGTTTAAAAGGACAGTCTTTGGTAGTCCAAAGAAGAGTGATGTTTTGAAAGTCGAAAGAATTCTACACCGCTACAAGATGTAGCTATAAAGTAATATCGTTTGTTCAATATTTTGGTAACTTTAACTAGGTAACATAATTATACGTTTGCGAGGCAATTTTAATATTTGTATTTGTTTGTTTGTCAATTTTTGTTGTTTATTTAAATCATTTCAATATTTTATTAAAGTAACCTTTTTCCTCGCTATAAAACGTGTTTTAGTATTTTACACATTATCATCTCAGCCGCAGCACTGTTACAGAAGAAAGGAAGAAAATACGAAAGAAAGCAGATTTTCGTTCAAAAATGTGATACAGGTTCAGGTATGTATCGAAATTCCTGACTCGTCTCTTTTGTCGTTTCATTCGGAGACATCTTATTCGTATCGTAGAAATTCATTTACCAGATTTATAATATAAATAACTATTATGATATATATAACTAAGAGGAAGTACAGTAGAAGTGGTATTAGAATGAGTAAAAAACGAAGAGTTGCATAGAACTAGCACATATTCGAATTGGGTATTCATAGAATATTTATAATACAAGAGAGAAACACCAACAGCTCAAAGAAATGTAAGAACATTGTAAAGAAAATGAAATGATAGTAGCCTATGTAGTACAGGAAATGAAGACCAAAACTGAAGTAGATCGACGAAGTACAGAACGACCTGATCAAGATGAATGTGAAGAGATGGAGAAGCAAGGCTATGGATAGGACGGGATGGAGGCAGGTTACTGAGGAAGTCAAAGCCCACCCAGGGCTGTAGAGCTAGTAATGATGATGATGAATATAAGACCTATGTAGTGCAGGAAAACACATAATAATATTACATCAAGTAGAAAGGAAGAAAAGAATATACAAAATGTTTCCTGTTCATGATTCACCAATGGGTTCTCGAGAACTACAAGAGCAATTATACTAGTTAAATTAGACCAAAGTTGTCACATTGCTAAGACAACACACGGGCCACTAAATATGGACGAATTAACTGTTTAATTTAATAGTTATTTATGTATCAAGGCACTGAAGTTTAATTTTTTATCACGAGTATGGAATTTATTTGCCCAGGCCAGCATGGCTGAGGAAAATAAACCATTTTTGTGATAACAAGGAACTTCAGTGCCGCGACATATTAAACTGTATTTGAAATAAAAAATTAGAAAAAAATTATTATATAGGTTAATACATCTGTTAGTATTGCTATCCTCAACATTGAAGTTGTCGAAAAAGACACTAAAAATTATGTGTTTTGTCCTCAATTTCTTCATCGGAATTAATTAGTTAATTATTCTTGTACATATTGTTTCATTTTACGTATAAATTTACTATAATACGTCATATATCTGTCAAAATTATCATCCTTGTATAATAATTATCTTACGGTTGCAAACACTGCGGTGCTCAAAATCGTCATATAATGGGTTACTTCAGTGATGATATCTGAGCTTTTAGTGACGATTTTTGAGTACTTTAATGCCAATTTGAAATAAAATATTTTTATTTCTTAATTAGTTGCAGATATAAAAACAAATTTCAAATGGAAAATAGTAGAAATAAAAATAGTATCAGTTCGCCTGACGACGACGCTATTGAAAAGTTGTGTATATTTTTTATGTGTTTTAACAAATAAAGATAATGGAAGTTCAAAGTAAAATGTTTTTAATTCAAGGAAATAAAAACCCTATTTACACTGGAGTAGCCGTCTCTTAAGTTCTCACGATCTCATTGATGATACACATTCAAGGTACGGCAAAACATCCTCATAGTTTTGAAGGTAAATTAAATTGAAACTAGGAAGGTTGTTTACTAAAAGCTTGTGATTAGTCCCTAAAGATGTTAGTGGAGGAGGGCCTACAGGGGATAATTTTATGCCGAGAAAGTACAGAATCCGAAACTATCTTTGAAGATGTCGTTAGCGTATGCAGCAGCACAAGTTGTTGAACGTTGTTATCATTTTATTTTAGTAATGTGATTGCCCACTTTGAAATTTTAGTTTCTTTGTAACCTACTAAATGCTTGAATGGTATAGATTGAAATGCAAATTACAAACCTTGTATATTTTTTGTAGTGTTCGAGAAAAAGTTTGTGGAATAACTTCCTCATTCATTGTATTGAGAAAATTATAGAAGCTCTCGAATTATTTCGTTTCATTGACCAAGTAAAACTAGATATATGAGACATCACTTAATCCCCAAACATTTGCACCCAGATAGATGTCTAAATTCCCTCTCCTTCCGTTCCAGATCCAGTTCTGTCAGTCACAAACTCCTCTAACACGTGTTGGAGAAATTACAAGCATTCAGCTCACACGTAGCCGTTTAAAATGATTTGATCTCCGCAGGACGAGTCTATTCCCTTATCACGTTATATAGTTGCTCGTCGTCGAAGACGATCCGACGATCGTGCCCCATGCGACGCTAGTCTGCATTTACGTGCGCTTTATCTGTGCAGGAAAGTGACCTACAGCGTCGTAAGATACGGAGATAAACGTACGTCGACACTACGACACTTTATCAAAGTATATGACTCGTGGTGAATTATGGCGTTTTTAGTTTTTGTAAAATGAGTTCAGGGTGCAAGAGTTAAGTGAAAAGACATTAGTTTTAATGGCGGGGTGAGATTATTTTTGTTGCTGCTTTCAAAAATTTAACGGTATAACTACAAACTTTAAGCGTGTTTTAGGACTAAATTATATATTCTTGTTTATCTGCATATTTTCCGGTCTTGACTGGACTGTTATTTGTTAGTTTAATGTACAATTGCTGAGCAATTTTTATACAAAACGCATTCATTTTTGAAAAATGTTAATACAACAGCAAACAAAACAAATTTGATTGCAATCATTATTATTTTATTTTTATTAAGACCTAGACGACCTGATTGTCTAAGAAAGAAAGAAACTAAAGGAAAAAAGAAAGCTAACTTTCGTGCAAAAATGCGCCACAGGTATGAAATAAACCGTTGTACGTAATCATTTTGAAATTCCTGACTCGGTGGAAGCATCTTACTCGTACCGTAAAACTCATTTACCGGACTTATAACGTAAATAACGTTGTCCTGCCGCAGACTTCGCTGGCAAAATATATTTCTTGAAATGAAATACAATAAAGTAATTAGATAACGAAGAACAAAATTAAGAAAAGTGAATCTCTTAAATCTAAATAAATCATGTTGTTCATCTCTGAAACCTAAGTAATAGTAACACAGAACTAAAAAAAAAAAATATTATTTTGGAATCTCTATCGAGACAACTATATCCCTATGTAATTTTCGACGTTGAATCCGAATCCGAGGTAAAAAAATCGTACACTCCCAAAATTAACCCCTAGCGCTAAAAACAACCCCTCAACAGGGTAAAAATAACGCTCTACGAATAGTCTAAAAGGAACTGAAACTATTTTTTTAATTACGTGTTATGTGACGCGGAGTAATTTTCAACCTCTCATGGAAATGTCACTTGAATGACTTTGGTGCAGTGCAAGTATTCACCTCCAAACTGCAGTGCTGCATATCTTTAGCCAATGGCATCAATTTAAATACAAATTACGGTGTCAAAATTTTTTCACAAAAGTACCTGTAAGATAGATGAAGTCCAACTCAAGATTTTATGTGAGCCATCCAAGTAAAGAACTACGTGCTGTTGTCTGTACTTTTAAATCCAGTATTTGTAGGGTTATCTGGCAAAACCCCTAAGAAAGCAAACAAAAAGAACTATAATCATAAAATATTAACAATAAATATCACCACATAAAAATTATCCCAATTGCTCTAAGCATATCAAAAAATCAGTAAATAGTTGCATAAATTTTGTTTACCGGTTTCAGGAGATGAAACCTATGTTTACATGCACAAAAGTAGGCAGGGTAAGTATGTCATAACTCTATGCTGTAAGGTAATATTACCTTACTAACCTGTCAAAATAGTCAAGAAAATGAAAATAAAACACAATGATATTATAACGCTATTTATTAATACACACGGAATTAAGCTGTTCAGAAATTCACCTGCTGTGTTCCAAATATTTTCAGGCAATTCAGCATCGCCAAAATCCACTTTTTATCTAGCCATGAAGAACACATTTGACGTTTAAGTAAAAAAATAATTTTAAATATGATACAAAAGAAGTGTAACCATGGTGTTAAATGAAAACAAACAGACTTACTTGATCACCTTCTAAAATTATGACAGACGTTTTCATAAAAGAATTTCAATAAATAATATTTATTAATGACATTAACGTCTTCATATTCTGAAACCGGTAAACTATTGAACAAACCACGGATGTTATGAGTCATAACAGGCCTTAGATGTCTTAAAATCCTCGCTCTACGAGCTCGGATTTCAACTGACATCTGCGGCAGTTACGATGCTCATAACATCACTAGGAATGTTAATAGCTATTAATTTAAAAATGATCAGGTTTTGTTTTTATTTTATAATATACTTTTTGAAAGTAAATGATCAGCAGAAGAACAGAAACTTCTATTTATTTCATTTGCTGAATAATTTTCCGGATATATGAAAATCTTTGCTTAATTTCATTGTTCTAAATAAAACAGCCACTAGTTAGCACTATTTTATGATTCAGTCCGAACAAAACGTATCAATTTGTTCTCCGTGCACAGGATTTCATACAATTTCAATGCAACAAACCAATTAGCGTAAATTAATTACCAAAGAAAAACAATTAGCAGAGGGCATTAAAAAGCAGACATGAATGTGTAACCTGAACTCCATGTTATTTATGATATTTGGCGGCGGTTGACGTATGCGAGGCCCGGCTGCCGCTGCAATATGTTCATTTCTGACCGACGAGCGCTCAGCTCCGCTCGGCAGAACACCAGCGGCAGCAGCAGCAGCGGAGACATTAAAATTCCAGCCGTGGGAGTCGCTAGTAATGGAACACTGACAGCCATTTTCATAACTCTACTGTAAACGTGCTTTAATTTTATAGTGACTTGGGGCAACATAAAATAAACAGGAATTTTACTGAATTTCTCTACATGTTTCTCGTATCCAGTGGTTGAAATTTTACAAGCGGAAAATTAAATTATGAGAGCGGAAAATAAATTGATGTTTTTAGGAACTTCGCTGATATTTCTTACATTTTACTTTCTTCTATTTTATTGTAACTAAAAACTAACACAATGAGATTAATTCTTCTCTGAATTAAATAAATTTTTAATTGCTTTTTGATCGTGTCCGGAATATGTTGGTGCCTAATATAATAAAAACCTAAATAATAGTTAGCGGGCCGATCTCGGTGGCTTAGTGGCTATGTCACTAGCCTAGCACGCCAGAGGTCGTGGGTTCGAATCCCACTGAAGAGCATGCTCGTTTGTGTTCACACAAATTCATTATCATCCACTCATGAGGCGGCATATGACTTTAGTAGTTAGTCCGCCTCCCATCTTCATAAAAAAAAAATAGTGGACAAAGTAAGGAATTACCCACGAGGACATAGGAAATACAATGTTAAAATTAGGCGATAGTTCGTTCCCTATGAATTTTTGAACAAAATACTTTCAGATTTGAAAGTTGCACCAAATGTGCCTTAATTTATTGATGTGATACATTTCTGTCATGAGATAGACGTATAAAAAATATAAATTCCATAGTGCCACGGTAAACAAAACATACAAACATTCGTATTGTTTGAGTTTGACAGATGACATTTGGCATATTTTTAATGATTATTGACTTGTTTATATTATTTCTCAGTAATCATGGATACATTTACCATTTATAAATAATTTAAGCAAGTCAATAATAATTAAAACTATGTCAAATGCCATCTGTCAAACTCAAACAATACGACTGTTTGCATGTTTTGTTTACCGTAGCACTGTGTAAACATCTAAAAATTATACATTTTATTTTACGTCAGTAAATTTAGATTCATTTGTTGCAGTTTTTGTTGCTGAACATTTTTTATATTAACACTTTTGTTCTAAAATTCACAGGGAACGAACTATCGCCTAATGAAAATTTTAACATTGTATTGAGTTTGACAGATGACATTTGGCATACTTTTAATGATTATTGACTTGTTTAAATTATTTCTCAGTAATCATGGATACATTTACCATTTATTAATAATTTAAGTCAATAATAATTAAAACTATGTCAAATGCCATCTGTCAAACTAAAACAATACTACTGTTTGTATGTTTTGTTTACCATAGCTCTATGTACACATCTAAAAATTATAAATTTTATTTTACGTCAGTAAATTTAGATTTGCTTGGTGTAGTTTTTGTTGTTGAACATTTTTTATATTCACACTTTTGTTCTAAAATTCATAGGGAACGAACTATCGCCTAATGAAAATTTAACATTGTATTTCCTATGTCCTATAAAAAAGTAGGCACCCGGTTTATATCTTTAAAATATTCTTGCTCATTCAACAATACTACCAGACCATCTTTATACTCGTAGCTTATTTTTCAGGAGAAGAAAAAAATTTAGTAACAAGGTGGTTTGAAATGTATTGTAAATTTCTAGCGGTTGAGGTTGCAATGCGCATAATTCAGCACTGAAAAAAAAAACAAACTTTTTACAAATTACAAATTTCTGAAGATTTCTTGTCATTACTAAATATTTATTACACATTTCATGACACCTTGGTCAACCAACTTTATTTCATACAAGTAATTACATTCAAAATAATGATTATCTAATAGTTTAAACAAATCCGTGATAATATAATATTGTTAATGTAAATTGCAGTGTGCATGTGATAGTGTAATGTAAAGATATCCCATTTATATTTCAGTACACGACATGGAAACACTGTTAATATTTAAAAATTTAAATTTGAATAGCTTTTATAATATAAAATTTTTATGTTACATCTATAAATATAATAAAATTGAAAATACTACAATAAATTTATTATTACAGCCATTGATGTAAATGATGTATAAATGCATAGCACTAGAAATATTGCTTATCTCGGCACATCTTAATATAATATAGGAATTTTATGGTTACTTTATTGTGTCATAAATAAAACTATCACTAGATAGACGATGTGCACTCAAATTTACAATATTATTAACTTATTTCATAATCAATAAAAATTTTAAATACCTATTCGAAATGAAATTAATGAATCCGAAGTCGAAAATTTTATGACAACTGAAGTGGTTTGGTCATGTCGAACGAATTTCGAGTAATAGGTTGGTAAAAACTATATTTGAGGAAGAGATTGATGGTGAGCGATTGAGGGAGTGCCCATAGAATGGTTTGTTGCGTGAACGAATAATACCTACAGATAAATTCCACATAAACAAAACTTTTACATCACTGTGACTTTTTTCAATAATGTTAAACAATTTGGGAATTTACTTGTAGGTAAGCTCGCTTTGCTCGCACTTTTCACAAACAAACCCTGTGCCTACACAACTTATGCACGACAAATTCGAATCACAGTACTCATATATATTGGAACTTATCTGAAGATAAGCTCGCTTCCACGTACCACGTTGGGCGAATAAAGTGACCCATTCAACTGTGTTGTCAAGATCATCAATGTCCGATTTTTTTTAATTGCAATTAAAATAGGATATAAATCAAAAGGAATTAACCAAATCACATGTGAAGTAGTACATGGCAAGGTTGACTTAATTTAATATTATTCCTGAACATTCTACGATTAATTTTATTTATTAATAATGCTCTTCATTGCAACTGGCTTCGTGTAGCCAGCAAGCAAATGGGAGCTCAAATCTGAGAGATTTCTTCTTGTGAAGATTCTCTTGTAAATAGAATGGGTTGAGTTGATTTTAGATTAAGTCCAAGATCATTTGGATAAATGGATGAAGAATATTTATTTATATTATGTTACTACAAATTATTGGAACTAAATTATATTCGTAGAAAATATGAGTGTCACATAACCCCCCGCCCAATTCTACTCTTAAACGGTACAAAATAGTATTTGATGATATAGAAACATACCTTCTTAATTGTTTATTTTCTATTTATATTTGAAAAATTTAATTTTATTTCGTATATTTATTTAATTTTTTGACATATATTTCACTAAGAAAACAGCTTCACAATCAAAATGACCTTATATATTCTACAACTTTCAAAATAACATAAATTGTTGAAAAAGGATATTTAACGATGTTTTTCACGAAAAATTGTTAAGGGCTTCAAGTAAACTGCTACTTCCGGTTGACCAATTTTATCCAAAATCTAATCAGCTCTTCATTTAAATATAAGAAGCAAAAATTCACAAAACTGTATTTTTGGTATTATAGTATTTGAAAAAATTGCTACAGACTACACACACACATACATACATACATACAGACATCATCGCGAAAATCGTATTGTAGGGACTCTAAAACGTGCTTATTCATTAAAAACTCACTACCCAAATTTTACCAAAAACAATACCTCCCTTTCCAGGAGGTAGGCGGGAGGTAAAAGACTTCAACCCAAATTTTCGCCCAGAGGGCTAAATCCGAACCTGCATTTAATAAATGTACCTACCTCAATTTCAATGAATCAAACCATAGGTCTTAAAGTGAAAGATACCCGAGTGAAAAATGTAAACAGCAAATCGTTTGATCTTGTACTCGTAGTTCGTACAGCGAGTCGACAGGTCGGAACTCTACATTGTCAGTGTTGTCACAAATAACTGCGTTGGACGTGAGTGCAGGCTTCAGGCTTAGTTGCCTACTACATTTCCACCGTTTCGTAAAAATTATTTTCTCTTCTCGCGGAAAACTGTGCTTTCACCGTGTTCACAGACTATGTGAGGCAGAAGTGCAGAAGTGAACAGTGCTCATACAAACGGAATTATTGAACATACACCGCAATGTAAGTAGTTTTATTACCTACGTTTCTATTTCGTTTTATTACTAGTTGGTTTGTGTTTCTTTTGAAATTGTAAGCAATGTTGCAAACGCGTTCTGCGAAAATAGCTTTCAAGCTTTACCTACTTTGAGATACATGGCACACAGGATTTAATGTCATGTAGATAATAGTTCGTGTACAGTTGATGTGTGTTTTAATTTAGTAAATAAACTCCTATGTAAGTGTAGTATATCACAACTTAAATATACACCTGAAAGTTCGTGTCCACTATGTTTGGGAGCTTTGAAATATATCATTTATCAGCTTTTAAGAAGTGTGCCACTCCTTGAAAAGGGTAAATGGTGTGATGGAAGTAGACGTTTAGTGAGCTATCAATAGTGATACATATATTAAGGAAACATTATTTTGCCGGAAAAAATTATTTCGAAAGATTATTGCTTGGAAACATTTTGAAAAAATGTGATCAAAATCACCAGGGACTTTATCTTTCTATTTGGTGAGGAACGTTACCTTTAGAACAACAATATTGAGTACAAATTTTTGCAGCAAAATAATAGAACCGAAATGTTTTTTTTCTACGATCACTACTGAAAGTTACAATTTCTCCACACAAAACAAAGCTTGAAAATTGTATATTTCGCATAGTCGTATGGAATAATGTGGGTAATTATTCCACACGAAAGTGTGACTAACTTACTAATAATATAATACTATATGATATTAATATATTAAGTGAAATTACATGTACATATCATAAAATAATTAATAATTATTTCAGAGTATAAATCTTCGTTTTCAATATCAAGTCGTTCGGTAGAACGACGCCGGCAAGAGTCCAAGTGTGCAGGAAGTTCACCGACAACACTTACTTACGCCTAATATTAGGAAAACCTAACCTCCAAATAATTCAAACTTGTTTAATACAAAAATGCTATCATAATTTCTATTGAAACTGGCATCAGAGACGATATAATACATATCTTAAACTTATTCATTAGTTTTTTTACGATTTATGTGCACGTAACTCTTTATTTACGATTATGTATTTTAGCCGGCGGCAGAAATGTGAAATCTCGCGTTATCACGCGTGAAGTTATCAATTTAAAATTTCCTTTTACAATTTTTACCACAAGATGGCAGCACATTGTCTGTCTGTGATTTGAGATGTCGCACGACCATGAGTAGATTCACAGATCGAAACTAGTGTTAGTTTTATGTTCTATGTTTTATTGTATTTGGAAGTAACATTCACAAATAACGTTTTAGTTGTTGGATTTAATGAGTAGCGACATTTAGTGACAAATATAACAAATAAATTCAACTAGATCGGTAATGCAGTTACCTCCAATACTGTCAGAAAATGACATTAGGTTTGTTTCAAGTGGTTATTTCTGACAAGTTTATGACATGTTTGTGACAATTTCATTGCGCCTGCAATAAATATAAACAAAGTTAAGTTTGAAACGTAAGCTTCATTTCCTTTTTTGTAGCGAAAAATGTATGAATTTCTTTATTTATAAGTATATTTAAGGTTAGCTGTCAAAACAAAAAATAAGTATGCAAGTGCGCTTCACTCCATTCGCCGTTCCAGTCAGAGACAAATATCTAAAGAGAGACGCGACAGTCCCAGCAAAATTAAGTGTGATAGAAGTTTTGCGCCATCTATGAATAGAGCACCCGAACTAAGGCGATATTTGAAATGAAAATGCGGGAATTTAATGAAATTCAAATTTCAAAGTACTAAAAATAATAAAATATAAATTCATGTATACAAATTTATTTTTTAATTAATGAATACATATATATCTTTACAAATTTATATAGCTTTTTCTTAAATGCCGTTTGGAAGGACGTATCTTCAAAATGCAAACTACACACTCGCACGTGTGTAAGTGCAGCGTCCGACTTGCCTTCCAGCAGCACCGAAATCCCCAAATTTTGCATCCACACGTTACATAAACTTGGGTTTTTTGGTAAGCAGAACAAGGAAATGTCAGGATGACCCACACTATCCATTCAGCAGCTTGGAACAGTGCCCCTTTTGGTCTTGATGTTCTGAAACAAATTTATTATATCAAAATAACGATCTTTTATTAGATTATATGAACAGCCTATTTTGTTAAATCGGTGAAAATAAATTGTTAAACTGCTTAAAAATATACAAACCAATCGAAAGTTCAAATTTAAATAAAACTTTGAAGGAACATGCAAATGCTCTAACAATATTTTAGATAATAACAAAGAAAGTAATAAATTAAAAATGCTTACCTTTCAAGTAAATTGAATCACTTCACTAACTAATCACAAAACTTTAGATATTTGTCTCTGCATAAAACACAAAGTAACGGTAACGGTTTCAATGTTTCAAACGTCAGTTTCAAATTTCAAATCAACTGTTTGTGCGGCCGCCTACTAGTTGTAGTTATTAACCAAACGCTACAGCATTTCCATCTATGTTTAGAGCACCCGAAGTAATCAAAAACAAAAACTTCTATCACAAGAAATCCTATACTACTGTCAGCCCCCTGGTTCCAGTCTATGCTTTAATATACAAATTATTCTAGATGAATGCTGAAGAAGCGTTTATTTCTATGGTTATTTACGTATTTTGAATGAAAGTTGAAAGAAAAAGATAACTGTATATCGCTGCATCATTTTACACGTATTCCTATTGGTCAATTCTTAAGTATAACACGCAAAACTAAAACAGAACTAAGGAGTTTGCAAACTTGGGCGTTAAAACTAAAACGTAAAACTGATTTGTAAACGATTACATAAAATAACACATCAACAAAGTTGTTAAAACAAAAACAACACTAACACAAATTTAGATTTGTGAATAAGGCTTTGAAGCCAAGTCCAAAAACTAAATCAACAAAAAGAACTGATATCTTCCAAAAACAATTTCATTGTAGGGGATGCGGCAAGAGTAGTGCAGAGGGCAACAAAAAAAAGTGATACCATTTTTATAAGGCAAGTTTGAAATTCACCTTAAAAAATCGAAATCATATCATGTAAAAATCGAAAAACTATATTAGCTGTTAATTTTGATAGTTTTGTTAGTTGACAAAAAAAAAAACTTGCCGATCCTCCTTTATAGCATATTTGTATGGATGCCAATATACGGATCGGCAAGTTTTTTTTTTGTCAACTAACAAAACTATCAAAATTAACAGCTAATATAGTTTTTCGATTTTTACATGATATGATTTCGATTTTTTAAGGTGAATTTCAAACTTGCCTTATAAAAATGGTATCACTTTTTTTTGTTGCCCTCTGCACTACTCTTGCCGCATCCCCTACAATGAAATTGTTTTTGGAAGATTGAGATTACAAAGAAAATACAATATTAATTTTTTAAATAAAATATGTCTTTAGTTTTTATATTACAATCTGGTGTGATTTCAGCACTCCATTTCGTTTCATGATAAAACTCTCACAACTCGTGTAAAATAGATAAATTTCTGCACTTGTTGCACGATATACTATTATTAGACTATATCCCAAATAAGATAACACAACAAATAATAACAATTTTCTTTATTAAAATACAATAAGCAATCAATTTATCACACATGGTAGTCATAGAATATAACGGGCATTTTGTCAATTAAAAGGGCATTTTTCTAAATTCTGCCGTTGTAATACGTATGTAATTGGTCAAAAGTGAGATATTTGAATTAAATTCAAAATTAATAATTAAAAAATCTGGAATGATCACCGCCTGATTTTTTTATTACATATAAATCTGAATTTGTTAGTTTAATAAAAACAATTGGCACAAATTTGTCATGTAGAATTTCAATTGTTTGTGTGCTCTTATATAAAATATTTAATTTATTGTTTGTAGCGTGTTTCTCCGTTCCGAAAGTATCAATTTTTACCAATAAAATTGTAACCATTATAAAAACAATAGACAGTTGCTCAATAGTAATGTTTGTATTTTTTTTTAAATTCTTCTCTGTGACAGCTTCAACACCAAACTCTATTGACGAACGTTAAAAATTAACTTCCTCTCTAGGACCCAATAGGATTTAAATAATTCTTCTAAAGAACATTTATCGATCGTTTGAAATTAACTTTTGACCAATAACCAACTTTAATTACTCTAAATGTGATCTTCCAAGCATATGTATATTTTTAAACATATACCTAATTAAAAGTAAA
Source organism: Poecilus cupreus (assembly GCA_963942605.1). NCBI lineage: Eukaryota > Metazoa > Arthropoda > Insecta > Coleoptera > Carabidae > Poecilus > Poecilus cupreus. Next base: position 15,174,377 of record OZ012719.1, on the reverse strand, counting down.
TATGATAAAATTTTAAATTATATTTTTATTTTAAATATTATTACTAAGATCTTTTTCGTTACTGATCTCATATTCTATGTGAATTAAATTTATTGTTTTGTGTATCGTCTTCCTCTCCCGGTCTTGTAATTATGGCCAAAATAAACCCAGTTCTTCGTATTGTTATGGAACTTATTACTCTGACAATTCTCGTTCGTGAGTTATCCATCCATCCACACAGACAGTCAGAACCGATTCTAAAAACCTTAAAACAAGCATTTGCGTAAAAATTTCGTCATCGAATTCCTACAATTTCTTGTACATAGTTATTGTCAGTGAATTTTGAGTTATGTAGACGAAAAAGTCAGACTAACGATATAAATGCATACTGCACACATACACACAGTAATCACCTAGAAAATATTAAAACAGTAACCAAAATTGTGTTTGAATGGAATTTATATTTTTTTACAACTTTCATTTCTTTCAGTTCACTGCCGAGTTGCTAAACTTTCAATAATCCAAACACAACATGTTCCTCTAATTAAAACGGATTACCGAAATATTTATAACAAAGCAAACACACCGATTACATTACTCAAAATTAACTCAGTATTTACCAATAATTAATAAACCAATCACACCCCTCAAAACAACCAATTACACCCCTCTTGAATTCACCCTTCGACAGTGACGTAGCCAAAAATTATGACTGTGGATACATTGTTATTTTTAATGGGAATTGCTTCGTTACGGTAGGCAAGTGCAGTTTTAAAAATGATTTGTAAATTCATAAATGCGCCATTGCTCTCCGGTGACGTCACACCTGCGCCGATCACACACTCAGTTGCGTAAAGGCTCGTTTACAATTCACCGGCTCTGAATTCCCGAATGCGTAAACGATAAGCCAAGCATCTGGCGTAGGAACAATACCCCATCGCCGGTGTGACGTCACTAGCAGCACGGTGTGCGAAGATAACATGTCTGCCAAGCCCAGCAAGCTTTGATCCCCGAAAGGGTGACCGATCACGAAGTTTAGCGGACGAAGGGTTGGAAGATAAAGACCTTCGTCAGAAGGGGATGTATGTACGGCAGTATGAAGAAGGTTTATATCACACACTTCACTGGAAATTAGAAGAAATAAGAAATTTACTAAATATAACACTTGCTTGTCGGACTACTAAATGGCGTTGACCGTAACTCTTGAGGAATCATTCATAATCAAAAGTAGAGTGCGTACACGTTAACTTCAAGCCACCAAGCCTAACAAACTGATAGGTTTGGTGGCTTGAAGTTAACGTGTACGCACTCTAAAAGAAATGCTCCAAAATACCATCAGGACGGGAAACAAACAGTGAATTTTGTTATCAAAAAATATATAAATGAAAAGATTTTTGGTTTTAAATTTTGTATTTTTTTATATACTACACGTCAATTAAATAATAATTAAAATAATGTATTTTGTGCAAAAATTCAACTGCATGACTAGCCACAGCAACAGCAGATTTCTCTGATTGGTTAAGACAAATGGCCCGTTTGTGATGTGTTATTCTTTTTTTTTATACTTACAATGAGCTCTGAAAGCTTTTTCAACTACTGAAAAAATATGTACAATTAAATGTCATTTGTTATAAAATTTGTTATAAAATATGTAACCAAGGAGATATTTCTACATCCGTTTGAATGAAAATATAATTATATCAGAATCTAAGTTTTTTTCTTAAATTAAATTTTGTGAATGATTTCTATAAATTAGATCATTTGTTTGTATTTGGAAAAATGCATAAATTTAAAGATTTTGTGCGCTCATTATTAAATGGTCTTGCACATAGAATTTTTTCATGTTTTTGTCTAAAAACATTTTTTTTGATATCTCAGAATCGTCTGGAAACTACTTGTTTTCCGGCCTAGAAGATTAGGATTGCATCAACTGGCTGTCAATTTTGTCCATTGGTTTTGTTCAGTGTTTGAGTGTTTGAAGGTTAAAGATTTCTATCAATTTTAGAGCTAAATTGTTAATTGTAAGCGCAAATGTGAATAATTATAATAAAATTTTCAGTTGCAATGCTCAACCAATAAATATAAATAAATATCATCGAATATATCACAGAAAACAAATGAATTTACATTTATAAATCTCTCGTATCCTTGTTTACGAATGATCTGATGTTACCAACATAAAAAGTTCATAGTATTTCATATTTGACTAATAGATCAGTAATTCCATTTGATAAATTAATGACAAAATCGACACAAAAAATTCTGTACTCGAAATTTACAAGTCTCGCCTTAGGCTTGGTCTGTCAAAATGTACTCGCAATCGTAAAAGTGCAGTTTCTGGACTAGTTGATATAAATAACTATTAAATATGAATTCCTTGCATATTTTCATTTCATAAACTCATTAGGTACCACCTACTTTTATACCTTTACATTGTGCTTATTATATAATATGTAAACCAATTTTGAGAAACTGATTCTTAAACTTTTCTATTTTATATTATAAAATATTTACGCCAAAATAATTATAGTTTCATAAAAATATATTTATTATTATGAAACGTTGCTACAAAAAAGTGTAAAACATATAAGTTTCATTCATTATAACAATGATATACTATGAGTATCAGCTAAGATGTAACATTTACTTGTCTGTCATTATTAGTCTATTACTGAAGGAGCACGATAAAGTTATATTATTCGTTATGTATTTGTAAAGGTGCAGTTTATTAAATCTATTCCTGCCGAGGACTGGGTTGTCGACTTATAACATTTCAACGTTAGCGGCATTGAAGTTAGTTATGTTTTATTTAATTAAGATAAGTAATCCGTTTGCAGGTTAAGTATTTTATTTATCACCAATTTCACGGCTGTCCATTAAATTGGAAGTATCATTCAGAAGAATAATGTCGAATCGAAATAAACTGTCAAATGTGTAATTGAACATTGCTGTCAACGATACGATATTTTTCATTTAAGTAGTACTTAAATTTTATTGAACAGCAATACTACTGGCTCTTAGTTGTTTATTACTACACAATAATTCTTTATACCTACTCCATTTGAAATAGGCATTTTTTAAATGTATATGTTTTGTTAATGTAATAGATATTTATTTGTAAAAATCTCCGTCTCTTGAAATTAACAAGTTTGAGTAGCGTTATTTTATATCAGTATTGTAATAAACGGTATTTGCGTTTATTACGATTAAAGATGTTAAATTTAGTAAATGGTTCATTGTTAGTTGTTCGTGGAAAATTCCACTTCTTTAGTATTTCAGTTCAGTTCCCGCCTAATCAGCGCAAGTCAATATGTTGTAGGAAATATTTAACCAGTGTCTTATGAGAGAGTAGTGCCCAGTTAGAGCTATTTTGAGTGCCTCTGTCCCATCCCTAAAGTAATAAATTGTCAACATTGGTCAGTGAACAACCACTTGCATTTTGGCATTTCTTGTGAGATGTTGAAATAATTACTACACAGTTTAAGGGCTCCTCTCGATTGTATGAATAGTTTTTGTGAAGTTTATTTTGTGAGTTCATGTAAGTAGATTTGAGTTTTATGCATGAGTATTGTTAATAGCGAATGTTATATCAGTTTCGATCTTTTAAAGTTATTGTAAAAGTTAGTGAGTAAGCGATACTTTAGATTATACAGCGTCGAATTATTCAGCTCGTAAAAGTATTTGATTTATACAGTTTATTTTGCTTGCTTTGCTTATTATTAAATATTATATAATTTTGATATTGTTGAACACGTGTTTGATTCCCGCCTGCGCGCATATTTTCCGCCATTTTCTAAATACTCTTCGGAATCGAGTTAAAATATTCCGTGGTGGCCAGCGACTACGCTACCCTTGGTAATTCATTTAATCAAGTAAAGCCCCTTCGTTTGTCAGTTACCTCTTGGTACGTTGTTTAATATTACTTCTTTCTTCTAGCTGAAATCTACAACTATTTTATAAAACCAACATTGTAGCATAAAAGTAAACAAACTGTTGGCCTAGTTGTTTGTTAGCAACGCATTAGGTAGAGTAGAAAGTTACGTTTGTGAAAAAACACTAAGCTTCAACTGTTTTTGACGAAAATCCATGCTTGTTACTTCAACAGGCTGTAGAAACTGACTTCAAAAGCATTATTTTCAAAACATCCCTCTTGAAGCTAAGATGCTTTTCATTTTTCTTGTTTGTATGAATATCGTGGGTCGACTGCGCAGGTCATTACTGCTTTAATTCTGTTCTAAACATAAGGATGTTTCTTCCTAACGGCTACAAAACAAAAGTATCTCTTGATATGTTCTAATAAAAATTTGTTAGTTTGGGTACATCCAATTATATTACGATGTACACATGTCACCATTTGTAAAACTTTAATAGGACAATTTTTTTAGTGCGCACGTACAACCGAACGTAAAAACTATTGTGTATACAATTTTAAATGATGTCACATTCAGGCTGTGTACACGAAACGCCAATGTGTGCTATCCACGTTACAAAGCTATTTTTTGTAATAGATTGACGTGTCAACGTGATGATTTTTTCGTATAATGATATGCATTAACACCTTTAGTTTTCAAAATGAGTATTTACGTTATTTTAGGATAAAGTAAACATGTACTGTTGTGATGATAATTAAATATGGATTATTTAACGAGTTCCATTAAATATGAAGTTATTATTTTATTATTTTCATTTTGCCGTTCGATTTATGAAGGTATGATTAATGTACAGTTCATTTATATTTCATTACAACAACAAAGAATTGAAATCAATAAATAAATATTATATAAAAACGTCATTTACCATTTTGGGATTGGCACACTGCTTTTACAGATCGCAGGTCTTGATTTGTGATGTGTGGTCACCAGCAATCAAAACAAAGGCCCTGAAGAATGTTAATGAAGTGGAAACTGGAGGGGTAAAGGTAAAATAAAGCTATTTACCCCATAAAAATAGAATTCATTGTTGAAATTATATCGAAAATTTTTTGGTTAAAAAAATACCCAATTGAATCACTGTATTTCTGACCACGTTTGTTGTTGACAGTCGGTTGACAGTTGATTCAATATTTGATTTGTTTTTAAAAATATTATTTTCACTGTATGGAAATGAAAATAATAATAATAATCGCAAAAAAATTTTCAACGAATATTCCTCGATCATAGATAAATACTCATAATTTTATCACAACTACCCCAAGAACGTTGCTTGAAGGTAATAGCCCTCCGCTTACGGCGTTGAGCGGTTGCCAAGTAACGTTTTTTTCGGTAACTGTGATAAAATTATTTCGTAATTATCAATGGTCTAGGGATATTGTAGCTGAAAATTGCTCTCACATGTCCATTCATAAAGTTGGTAAAATTTCCAAAAAATCTGTGAAATATAATTGAATAATTTTTTAAAGAATATAATAATATTATGTATGCATTTACCAATTTTTAACAATTAATTTGATACAAAATATATAAATGAAACAAAATTAAATTCTTGTTTTTATAGTAAATAATTTAGGGCGATTTTCTGCCGAATACACCTCAGGACAGGTATATGTATTTCTGATTACGTGTGCGAATGTAACTATTCAAATCAAAATATCACTAATAAATTCCTAGGACTAGTTTTTAACCAATCATAATGCAAAACACTTAAAAATTCAACCAATGGGAACAGTAGTAGTACGTACACTAATAAAATTCCGATACCCCGATAAAATTCCCTCTACTAATTAAATAATAGTTATTTACTTTACTAGTGTTTAAAGTAAAAAATTACCCACGAGAGAAATTTTAATACACGAAGCCGAAGGTTGAGTGTGATAATTTTATCGAGTGGGTAATTCCACTTTGCCTACGTGTGTAGTACAATGTTTTATCCAACATCTCATAATAAATGCAAAATTATTAAAGATATATTTTTTAAAAGTGATATGCTCTGAATTTTCTAAATTAAAATGCCGATCGTAGTAATTACCAAGGTGTTGTGTATTATTATTATTATTATTATTATAAATAAAATATTACTCAGTAGTGACTTTGCTCAAAGTACTTCCTTGTTTAAAATCGCCATAGTTACAGAGCATGTATTGAGAGATGTTGGATAAACAGTTGTTATTGTTTATAACTGTTAGTGTGACAGTTAAAATAATATTTCAAGTTTAATTTTGCGATAAATTTTTATTTTTAAGTACTCATTTTTTTCTTCGGAGTCGGGCGGTTTCCAATTAGCGTTCTTTTCGTAACTCTTCTATTGTCGATTTGTTTCTCAAGGTGCTTGTCCTGTACATGTGTGAATCCTTTAGAAATAATTAATGAAATACATTTTGGAATATAAAAAAATTGTAATTTCATGATTATGAAAAATAAATATTTAATAGGATTGAACTGTTAGTATAAATAATTAACTGAAACTGAAAAATGAAGTTCCGGTTAATCGTGCATACGTATGCTGTTTATAATCCAACGAGTAATTTTCGAAGCGTGGATGCAGTTTTGTAATGTTTAATTCATTTTTCGTGCACTGAAATCCAGTTCGTCGTTTACAAATATCAAACAATCAAAATGCAAATGTGTTGCGTTGAAATAATACCAATCAAAATGATTGTTCTTTGCTGTTCCATTTTTCTGTTCATACAAGTTAAAATGTTTGATATGTGTTGTTGGCATAACAAGAACAAAGAGTTGAAATTATTTACTGTCGATATGCCAGTGTGAATTTTCAATTCGAGCCGATAATGAAACAATAGTTTTGAAACAGCTCGAAAAATTAAATTATAAACATTTTTGACACTTCATACAAGAGAACGAACATTATTTTTATATTTTTCCCCAATAATAATTTTTATTAAATGAATATTGATTTGATATTATTAAGGCCTGTGTTTACGGTGATAGAAATCGGACCGAGATTGCGGATATAGTTCTCGAATCAAAAACTTTCGAAGCATTTTTAGTTTCCATTGTGTTTACTTTGTGGATATCCTTTCTTCCTATAAAAATTCCTAACGACATTGAGCCCTGCTTAATTTTGCCACGAAATAAACTAATGTATTGTTAAATATTTTATGTTACATAGAGGGTAAGTTTTTTTTAAAACAACCAGTGTTTTTTTGGGCGAACTAATGACTTTAGAGAAAAATGTTTTATACAAAAGTGCCTCATTTGATAGGAAGAACAATCAGAAAATTTAACCAGTGGTTCTCAAACGGTAGTATAAATTTAATTTTTTTAAATGGTAACCTGTATAAATTTTTAGTCCATTAGATAGAGATTTTTTTTCTTATTTCAACAGTGTAAATTAATATGGGGTTCTACAACAATTATTTTTGGGAGAAATGATATTAAAAATTAGAAATAATTTTACAATATTGAAGCAGGCTATGCAATAAACATCTATTTATACGACTATTTCTTAGGTTACGAAAGTATATTATTATTTTTTATGTAAAATTACGTGTTTTACTAAAAATTGTCATTTGTTTGTATTTGTTTATTGCACAGCCTACTTAATATTGTAAAGTTATTTCTGATTTTTAATACCATTTTTCTCGAGATAATTGTTAAGCAACCCCTTATCATATTTATATCGTTGAAATAAAAAAAATCTTTGTCTAATGGACTAAAAATTTATATAGGTTACCACTTTTTTTTAAAGTAATTTATTCTAAGGTATGAGAACCACAGATTGAATGTTCTGTCTGTTATTTCTATTAAATGCAGCCCTTTTGCCTAGTGATGTGCCGCCAAAAAATTCCAGTCGGGAAAAAACTTGTTTTTCTTAATAAAAAATCTCGGGAATATTATTTTGGAAATATCCCGGGAAATTTTAAAAGATTTGTGACCTAAGAAATTCTCCGGCAAATATGTCAAAAAAAAAATATCTGTGGAATTTCTTGGGAATTATTCCGAATCTTTAAATTTCGGGAATTGACCAATCTCTACTTTTGCTTGGTCATTTTTTTACACATCTTTCTTAAAATCATTAGTTTTTCCAAAAAACCCTGGTTGTTTTAAAGGAAACACCCTGTATAAGTATAGTTGCTTTCTTTAGACCCTTTTATTGGAGTGAATCAATCTCCGTTTCTTTTCCTTTAAATCCTTGTATTTAGGTTTCGCCATATTTTCCTATCATTTGGTTTACTTTGCTAGTTTTTAATTCCTGCTGCTTTTTAATCCTCTTCCACTTGCTTTAAACATGTTAATCTGGGTCTGCCTTGTCTTCTTCTTTCTCGTGGTTTCCATTTTACTACTGATTTAATTGCATCCATTTCTTCTGCTCTCCACGTATGTCCAAGCTTGATCTTTTTCACTATCTCTTCTCCTTTCAACTCTGTTATATTCCATAATTCATTCTTATTCTGTGTATTCGTTTTCTGATATCTTTTTTGGTTCTTATATTGTACATCTTATTTTTCATTTCATTATTTTTAAATCTTCTTCATCATTTTTGTCATTGTAATTCTCAGCAAGATACAATTGTTATTGGTTTTATTACTGTTCGGTAAATTCTCATTTTTGTATCTTTAGTTAAAATCTTGTTTTATATTCTACGTTGCAAAATTTAAAAATTGACTCAATGCCAGTTTTTGTAGTCACAATGTTTCCGGTCTTGAATTTAACCATTAGTTAAAGGATCTTATTTATTAGGAGCGATGTTTGTAAGAAGGAATGTCAACAAAATTAATGGATAAAAAATTTCGTAACACTAGGTATATTCATAATTCAAAACAGAAAAGGAAAAAATGACGTTTTGTTAACACGAGAGCTAACTTTAAATCAATAAATACACGGAACAAAAACTCATATTTCTTCATTCTTTTCTTTTCCTTTCGTTTTTTCTTTTTGGCAACAACACTGTGCTTTCACGTAATGCACCAAACTGGTCGGCAGATCGGCGTTCTATCCATGTAGGTATTACTTCTTTTGTTATTTATTATATTTTGTATTGTGATGGATAATTAATGGACATGACTATATGTTTCAGTATAATCGAAATATTGTAACCTCTATATGATATTAGATGTGTAAGTTTCTCTCTTTTCTGTATGTTTATACTACTGAAATAAAATAACGGTAACGGTATAACCTGAGTGCTCTACATGGAGTCCTTCGTTTTATGGGTTACCAATCGCACATAACGCAAAATCTTGACAGTTATTGCCTAATGTTACATATTTTTAAGAGAAATAAAATTGTGACAGTTGTAGCGACATTGGAATTTTATAGCCCGTCTTGGCAAATTGTTCGTAGTTGTTTCATACGTTCAGTACTGTAGCAAGCGGGGTTACGGGAGGAAGAAGAGTAAAATAACTGAAATACACTTAAAGATGATAAAAAATTAAAATTTTATTTAAATATTAAAAATACTAAAAAATATAGTAACACAATGGCAAAACAAATACAAATATTATAATTAGCGACAACGTAGAATAATATATTCTACAACAAGTAATGGAATGGCACATATTCCACACGAGCAAAAAGTTTGTAGTCCGAGCCCACGGTGTGGGATATGTCATTCCGTTACATGTTGTAGACTATACTTTCTATAACAAGATTTTGGAAATTATACAAAAAATACAAATATAAAACACAGTATAAGAATTCACACAGTAGCGACACTTCAAATAATATCATGATCCCAATATTTCAGTAGTGCGCAGCCGGGAAGATGGCCGCTTAGTGTTCGCTAATAGGCTATCTTAGTAATGTCAGTGTCAGTTGTATTTGTCAAATATCAAGCTAAAGTATCTCTGTCTTGTTAAGTTCATAAAATGAGTGCAAAACAGAGAGGTAAACTTATTTGTACCATGAAAAATTGTAGGAACTTTTATTGTGCAGGTGAATTAATATTTTTAGATTTTATCCCCTTTGCAACTGACAGTTATTCAAATTTACCGCCGTATGTCGCAGCTGCCAATATGGCCGCTCGGCTCAAGGTCATCTGTCGATGCGACATAAAGATCAAAGGGACCGACAGAGAGTGTCGCTACTGTGTGAATTCTTATACTGTGTATAAAACGTCAAACTCAAATAAATAAAATTAAAACAAACAGACGTAACCATAGTAACTGAATCAAGATACTTCATACATCGCGCTAATATGCGGCTCTGATTCGTCGAAATTATTCCATACGCGGCGTTTGGAGTGATAGTTGTTCCTATACAGTTTTTAGTTGTAGAATGTGTAGTTTCCAAAACAGTGTTATAGAAATATGTTTTATAGCTACAATTACCAAACAAGTGAATTTACTTTACGAAGGTATATACGGGGGTAGGAAACTCTCAAGGGCCAACTCAAATTTTGAATAAAAACTAAAATTACCTAAATCTGGGTTAAGCCAAGCCTCACCTGGATATTTAAATATGTCAACGCAGATGATGCCTCAAGACGATATTTTGGAATACTTGTCCCGATAATCTCAAATGACTATATATGAAAACTAAAAATCTAACAAAGTAACTCGCGCATGTGTGGCAATAAATTTAACTCAAGAACCCCTGTCAAATCGACTTTTGATTCATTTAAGTATAAATGCATTTAGAAACTTGATTTTGATTGAAGGTGAACGATTGCGTGGACGTCCGAGGAGTAACTGGTTGCATATGATAGATGGTTGGTTTCGTGAACGAAAGATTCCGAGTGAGAAGAATAAATGAGCATGTATGAATCGCACTATGAATGTGGACGAGGCGAAAGTGGTATGTCAGGATAGGAATGCTTGGAGGAGATTGATTGTTCGTTGACTGTTTTTCTGGGTTCGTGTTACCCTACTAAGTGGGACATATCGTAATGTTATGTATGTATTTTGCTTTAAAATCTACAGGGAACGATATATCGCTATATAAAAAAAAAATCTGTTGTGGACAACACAATACCTCCGGGCTCCCGCCATAGATTTCTTTTCAAATAATGTAGGAACACGGACTACTACTATCAAGAAACGCTCATCCCTTCAAAAAATTTAGTTTTTACTTATGACACATGTCAAAAAATGACATTTTTCAATCATTGTTTTGTTGTTTCAAAACGAACAGGTTAGCAGATTTAAATGAAAATGACAAAATAGCTATAATTTTTTTTTTCTTCAAACGTTATAAAAGTACGTTGTTATGTATTTGTATTCAACAAGCAGAAGTTCAATATTGTCGCCGCCGGCGTAAAAGTGTATCCTTGGCAACACATTTACGCCGGCGGCGGACTAAGCAAAATATTATGAAAAATAGTTAGGTTGTAATTCAATAATTTGACAGTTAAAAATGAAACAAATAAACAAAAATAACAAAACAGCATATTCTACGGCAACTTGAAATGCTAGATAAGATATTTTTTGAAGTTTTGAGCATTTTATAATATTTATAATTTTATTTTCTATGTTTGAAAAAAAAATAGCATGTGTTATTCGGAGTAAATGTGTCTTTGGGTGCTTCGCATGTAATTGTTCGACTCGCTTCGCTCGTCGTTCAAACTTACATGCTCAGCACCCAAAGTATCACATTTACTCCTAATGACACAATATACTATTTTTATTTAACGTGTTGTAATTCGTAAATGGTGAAAGTAAGAGAAAAATGTTTCAAACAACAATTGTAGATAATAATAATATTTGAGTAATATTATATTAAAAAATATCATTATATCAGAAATATATATTTGAAAATAATTTGATAGGGTTTCAAGTAAACTACCTCTTCCGGTTATCGGATTATCAACAAAAACTAATCAGATCTTCCCAAATGGATACAATTGATATATACAAAATATCAAAATATTTAGTTTAGTAGTATTTGAGAAACCGTAACTCACACACACACATACATCATCACGAAACTATTAACATCGTATTCTAGTGACCCCAAATGTACTCATTCCATAAAATCTGACTACATAATTTTTAGCATGATCCCTATACCTCCCTTACAGGATGTGGCGGGAGGTAAAAATTTACATTGTATTTCCTACTGTTCATATATAAATAAATTGACAACCCGGTATGTAATATTATTTGATACGAAATAATTGGAATGATAATTTTCACAATAAAAATTTTCAAGTGTGCATACCTACTAAAATTTGAGTGGCATATACGAAATGGAACGAGTAGTACATATTTTTGCTACACATTAGTTTTCATTAAAACGTTTCAATTTCCTAAAACGCTAAAACAATGTTATGTTGAAATTTGAAGAGAAAAACAGATTAAATTGTGAACAGGGTAATACCGTGCAGATCAATTTAGCGTTAACCACAGCGATTTCAAAATCAAGTTAGTAAATGTAATGCTACAGCAGCTGCTAATGGATTACCTTTTATTGATATATGGATTTTCCTATTTATTCCTGGACAATTCAACAGTATTTCAGTACATGATTTTATTATTATTGTGAATGATGTAAACTTTCGTGGACATGAATTTTAATTTTGCATTTTATCCGCATATTTGAAAATGAGAATTTTTCCAATAAATTCGTCTTACATTAAACTGTTCTACAGGACTTCAAAAGCAAGAACAGTTTTATTACTACTGTTTTTAAAATAAATATTCGATAATAATGCTTCTGTAGATCTTATAAATCTCGTTTTTATGTACTATTATAACAATAGCAATAATTAAAATCAACATTGTAACCGTTCCAGATTAAATTTTGCATTTTCATTGTACTCTGAATTTATTTCCAGTTAAATTAATAAATGAAATAGATACTAAACCAAATTTCATTTTATTATATTATAGATATGCATTATTTAGTAAAAAGTTGTTATATCCATAACAAACAACATTTAATATTACTTTCCAAACACAATAACGAATTTATTATTACATGAGATTGTAAATTAGCTAGTATTGCAGTATTTGATTTAATTTAAACTACTTTAACCAATGCCAAATACATGTAAATATATTTACGTTAATTAATACTATTATAAACATCAAACACTTGTTATATTTGAACTGTTTGTATCTGTGATTGACTGTTCTACCTGATAAATCATTGGAACTGATGCATAACATTTAATGATAAGTTAATAATTAACACAATTAGGTTCAATGAATGCTAGTATAAAATGAAAATTACATGAATGCAATTCATAACCAAAGTACTCTCGAAAGTATTTAAATATACAGATGAATGTAGAGGATTAACTCCAGTGCGCTCTCAACGAAAATGGTTTATGTTTTGTTTATACATTTACTGCTAAATAAGTGGGTATAAATAGATAAAAAGTGCAAATTAAATAAATAAACGTGCTTATTCATTGAAAACTCGCTACCCAAATTTTTGACAAAAAACAATACCTCCCTTACATAGAGGTAGGCGGGAGGTAAAAATAATCAGTAATAATATAACAAGTGAGTGAGAATAAATTGAAAATAATTTGACAGAGCTTTCAAAAACACCAGACACCGTTTTGATTTTTATAAAACATTTATTTTTTATATGAAAACCGACATATTTTACACTAAGAGAATTGTTTTAGAGTCGTCTATCGTTCTACAATTATTTTGTAGAAAATTGCTTGTAACATTATGCTTGTCAGCGCAAAAGCATGACTTGTAGTAAAAATCATTGAAAATAAAAACAAAACTAGCTGTTAAATACCCAAAATTTCTCTTAATGAAACCATGAAAAATAAAACAGATATAATTACATGGGTTTTTGACTATAGAAATTCCACAAAAATTTCGCGTAAATTGTTGTAATACCTTGTGAAATCATAAGCATTTAAACAATTTGCGCATTCCCGGTACACAGCACAAAAACAAAAGCACCACGCCATTGTTAATTCCAAACATCTGCGCATCTGCATCCCTGTGCAAGAACAAGAACCCAACGACGGTGTGATGCATCATAGCTTGCCACGGCCCATGCCTCATGCCACCTAGAAACATCGCGCTCTGTTCGTCTTTTGATTTATCTCGCGAATCACATTGTATCTGAACCATCGCACATTTACCGCCGGAAAGATGAAAAGAAAAGTGAGCGCGTGGAATTTCCGACCGAAATTGTTGTCTGTTGAGAGTGATCACTACGACCTATATTTGTAATTCAACTGTTTTAGGGTTCCGAAAACTGATCAGAGACCGGGGGATCGTACAGGAAATTATGAAAGCGTGATGCTTCGGTATCAGCCTAAACATTTTGCAAAGGCCACCGGAGGGATTGGGACGGTTACGGTTTTATATAATTATGGATAATTATCGCTAGAATAAACTGTGGGTGCATACACACATACAAGGTCTTTTCAGAAAATACCCGCATATTATCAATTACGCGCCAACATAGATATTTAGTGATATGCAGTTGGTAGCATTGCGTTGCACATAACCTTCTCTGTAACATACACGTTCTTGGATCGTTGATATCTCGTTTAGTTTGTGTGATTTTGTTTTTTGAGTGCATCGTGTTTAAGTGGAAGTAGTGATTTTTGAAGTGTGAGATTTTCTGGAGCATCGATTCAACATAAAATTTTGCGTGTAACTAGGGAAAACTTTTGCAAAACGTTTTCAATTTTTGAAACAAGCTTACTATAATGATGCTCTAGGTCGTACGCAATGTTACGAATGGTTTTTACGGTTTAAAAGTGGTCGTCCGTCATTTGAAGATGATCCTCGGCCAGCAAGGCTTTCGACTTAAACTGATGACTTCCACGTTCAGGAAATCAACGATCTGATGAGTGCAAATCGCCTCAAGTGGGTCATGCCATGAAATTTTGACTGAAAAATTGAACATGTATCTAGTTGTAACAAAATGTGTTCCTCGTTTGATGACCGAACAACAGAAAGAAAAGCGATTGGACGTTAATCGTCAATTCTTTGAACAAAATCCAATGATTGTGAAACAAACATGCAAAGAATCATAAAAGTTTAATCATCACAATGGATGAGAGAGGATCTCCACGCCCTACCCCAAGAAAGCACGTCAATCTTGATCCAATGTCAAAATGATGCTCACTGTTATTTTTTTTTCGATTTTAATGGAATTGTGCATTTTGAATTCTTGCTCCTGAAGGCGTTTCACAATGGTTACGTGTAAAAACCCGCAAATAGACCAGAATTGTAGCGATACAACTCATGGTTCTTGCACCACGGTAATGCGCCCGCAAAACAACTTTGAAAATTCGTCAGTTTTTTTGCCAAGAAACAGATGACTGTCCTCCCTCAGTGTCCTACCTCGCCAGACCTGGCTCCTTGCGATTTTTTCTAATTAAAATTAAATCAGTGCTAAAAGGACGCATTTTAAAACTATTTATGACATCATATCAAAAGCGTCGCAGACCTTAAAGACTATTTCAAATGATGGTATCCAGGTGTTTCGCAAAATAGAAACATCGCTGGGAAAAGTGTATAAATAGGGGGGAGGAAGTACTTTGAAGGGGAGAAGAACTAATAATCCATAAAATTGTTCTTAATATTATATTTTATGTAAATAGTTATGCGAGGTATGCCAATAAAATAACGAGATCATATTTTTTTTGAGATATACATATACATATTAACCTTTAACTCCTTCTATATACCCTCCTGCTGCATCTTCACACCGCTGTATGCGAATCTTCCACTGTTCGAAATAGCTGCAGCTCTTTTTGGGTCAAGTCTCGGATTATGTCCTCTGTATTCTTCTTGGCCTCATCAAAAACTGAAAACGAGTCTACTTTAGCCATTTTTTGACTTTTCCGAAAAAGTCACATGGGGCTGCCTGCAGAATAGAGTGAATGTTCCAGCTGTTTGATTTGATTTTTGGTCAAAATCGTGAGCCCATTGTTAGCCGAGAACTGAACAAGGCTAAACCATAGTTTACGGCCACAAGAGAAGTTAGCTGCAGGTCCTAGTTTTTTTAGCCGGCCATAGTTAAAGAAAAACAATTTAAAAAAGCAAGAAATTCAGATTTATTTTAGTTTTGAGATTGAATAAACACGAATTTGTTCAACGGCATTTTCAGAATGCAAATTTACTAGGTTTTTGTTGTTTGACTTGCATCACCACAAACTGTCATATCTACCAAACATCATTGGCGATCCGTAGCTAACTTCAAAATTAGCCGTAAACTACGGTTTTACCCTGAACAATTTCCGGCGTTTTTAAATTCCGAGCAACTTTTGCTGCAAAGAGGTAAAAATTAAATAAATAAAATAAATATATCATCACGCCTTTTACCCTTTACGGGTGTGGCACTCTGCTTACGCAGATCTCGGTAGGTGATATATTTTTGCGTATGAAATGCGGTTACCAGCCGTCAAGTCATGGCCCCCAAAGCTGTTAGTGGAGGAGGAACCACAAGGATAAATTTAAATTGGCAACTATCTGCTGTGGGATTCGAACTAAGGATCTCACGATCCGCAGTCCGATGCGTTACCTCTGAGCTATTTACCCCATTATTATTAAAAATTTATAACAATATAAAAAAAAATCCTTTCAATTCTGCACCCGGTAGATTCGACTCAGGTACTACGAATAATTTACCTTATAAAACTGCATTATTAGAGGAAAGTAATTACATCCATAATTTGCATGAATAAAATTGTAAATTCAACAAGTAATAATGTCTTATTACAATGAAACAACTAGTAAATTTGCAATATAAAAACTCATAACCTGTTCCTTCAAATGCAATTTCCTTTATAATTGCAAACACTAATGAGTTGTACCACTACATTAAATGAAACAACGTGATTTCAAGTGCTAGAGAAAAGCAACGTCCGCCCGTCGAGATCAGGTGCACTGGTTCCTAGTTTCCTGTCGTAGTTCCAGCAACTGCCGGAAGCAGCGCCACCGTCACTGGCGCCAATTTGAAATTCAATTTAATCTTTAATTTATTTCTCATATTGAGACAAAGAAAAGCGAGAATTTACATTCTGTCCGCCCCGTTGGTAATTAGCATAAATTTAACTTTTTTTGTTTTACCTACGGAGAATAAAAACGGCGTTAGAACGATTCATTGTGCGGAGCAGCCCGGTGTGCCCGCCGACCATTTGTTTTCGTGACGTAAGAATATCAAGTTCGCTTTAACAAGTCTGCGTCAACGAACAGAACGAGCACTCCGACTGCAATCTTTAAAAGAGGATAATTACCAAAGCACTTGGCGTTATGTTCTTCGACGGTAATTAATTTCGTTTTCGGAGGTTGTAATACCTTGACGATCGTTAAGACAATTATTCTTCCATTGACAAATTTGTACTTTGTTTTGAACTATTTCTGATTACGTTTTGCTTTCCATCCACGCTAACGAGACTTGGACGAAACTAATTTAAATGAACACTTCATTAAATGTAGAGAAATAGAACGAATACTTGAAGCAGACATATATATTTCTTATCAGGGTTAACAAATGAAAATACATGCATGAACCGTGGAAGAAGAGCAACAGAAGGAAATTTTTTGAATACTTTAAAATGTTTCATTATTAACTACAAGATTGTTGATTTAAGTTCTCCATAATACTCATATATTTATTAAAATTTCATCTCTACGCAATTCTTTGTTAGGAAAACAATTTAACAATATAAACAAGTAAATAGGAACAGTAATTAACTAACAACAAATTATGGCATAGAACAGAACAGAACTAGTAGCCTTCATTCTGATTCACTATGCTTCTGCTTATAGATTTTTAGCTTCTCTTAGGTCTTATGAGTTTGCCATTGGCATATTTTTATCTCGCTATAATTTTTGTTTCTTTAAAATTTATTATGTCTTAAAATTAAATGGCGGAACTACAAAATCTGTCCGATTGTCTTAATTTTATTAAGTATAAAATTAAAAAACATAAACTGAAGTATAAAAAAATTTATGCAAGATGTAAACAAATACAGCAATTAAAGTAAATAGAAACAAATTTTGATATATAAAACAGATGAAGCCAAGTCTTGTTCAACTTTTATTATGAGTCTGCCATTGGCACATATCGATCTTGCTATAATTTTTGTTACTTATGTAAATTTATTTTATGCAAAAAGTTAATGGCATGACTAGACACAGTTAGGTGCTATTCACTAAGGGCTACTAACTAGAGCATTTTAAAATTAGGCACTGTTACTTTGCAAAAGTTGTTGATCACCTTGGAGATCATCAATTTTTTCATAGCAACAGTGTTAAATCTTAAAATGCCCTAGTTAGTAGCCCTTAGTACAGAGGTGTGAATAGCACCCGTATATTTATTTGGTTGTTCGAGACGAATGACCCGTTTGTGTTCTGTATTTCTTGTTGTTATCCTTCTGTCAGCCTGTTCAATTGTTTAATTTCCTTATTAACACCATCAATGGCACCTATGGTACTTGTTTCGTTACCAGTTCATCCTGGTGCTGTTAGAATCTCAATCTTTTTGCGGCGCAACGGCCTTTGGTTTCTAGCGTAACCAAAGCGGTATTAGAAAGATTCTTGTGCAGCTTGAACTTTTCAAAATTTAAGGTGAACTAGTGTACTGCAAGCACGTGTATGTTAGCTCTTATTTAATTTGGAATCTTAGAAGGTGTGGATTAAATTAATTTGCTTTAGATTTACTGTTTAATTTGCAACATTATATTGAGAAGATGAGATAACCTATAGGATCAAGCTGCTGACGGGGTTACCAACATGTGTTTACATTTTCCGTCAAAATCAATAGATCAGTAGTGCGTGCGTCAGCTGTCATGTATGGAGCATGTTATGGTTCAGCTCTAATGAGACATTTCAATTAGGAAATGTGTAGTAAACCAATAATTACTTACTTTATCTCACCGTAGGTGTTCATTGCAAAACAATGTACGAGCTTACGCAATAACAAATTCTAAATTATCAATTTGCTATTAGGTTTTGGGTATTCTTCAAAGAGCTCTTACTATATATTTCTATAGCTTTGTCATATTTTTTATTGTGCACTGAACATAATGAAAATCGTTTTATTCCATAATCATAGATTTACTGTAAAACGTTTAAAATGAAAGAAATGGGAAAAAGGATATTTTTTCCTTATTTTCGTAATCTTTGACTATCGACCCTCTATACGTAAAACTATTACAGAATAAACCCAAGTTACGTTTGAATTAACAAATAAAATTTTATAATCAAATATCTAAATAGTCCTGCTACCATATAACGTTCACCCAATTTGCTATTCGAATAATTAGGACTACTAAATTTTTAAAAGTTTACATAGTTACACATAATTTGAAATAATAAAAAAAACAAACTATTTTACTATGATATTTCTTACTATTGGTTACATTTAACAATTGTAAGTTTGTGTTATATCTTGAATATGAGCCACCGAAAAAATATTGGTTAGCGTTAGACAGTAAAAATATGTATCATTCTTATTTGAAACATTTTTCTAAATATGCGAAAGATCACAAATTATTTAAAAATGAAAAAATCAACGAAAATAGGTTTTTTACACATCTAGTAAGATTTTTTTCGTGAAAACAAGATCATTCAATTTTCGTACTAGTGAGTAACTTAAGATGAAGTTCATTTAGTTCTTGAGATCGCAATGGTGAGCCTCGAAATTGTAAAACTGTATATTACGGTAATAATAAGTTCAATACATATTTACTAGAATCTGTAATTTATACGCTTAATTATCGATTAACCAAATTTATTCAGTTGGTCAACTCCAATGAGACGTGGTTCATATATCTGTTATTTTCTTTAATTTCAAGTTGTGTCATCCAGAAATGTTTGTGTGTTTTCCAATAAATGAAGACAACTATTAGTGGAACATAATTTCCTGTCAACTTCTTGTGTCTGTTGCGGGAAGTTTGATGAAGGTTGGTTGTGGTCGGCGCGGTGGCGGTGTTGACGCGCGTGATTGTCTATCGCGGCGGCGGCAGACGCACGATCGTCTTTCGCGAGCTCCGTTAGCTGCACTTTTCCAATTTCATGGCTTGTAAACATTTGCAGAAGTAATTTTGAACGTGCAGACCGACTGCTGCCGCTGGCGCAAGTTATGCGCCGGAAAACACAGGACGTTCAATAAATCTACTTCCTGTGGCGGATGGATGCGACCGACCTCTCTCCCACTCCTCTTTCTTCGACGCTGTGACGTCACCTCCGGCGACTGATTGCTTCAACGTGCAAGATCATTTCCTCTCGCGCAGACGAGTTTTTGTAGGATTTTGTCTTCGCACCTCGACGATCAAAGACGGAGTAAAACAAATGGAAAACCAACGGAAACGAGTTACCAATATTAGAAATTATCTTCGTTTCACGCTTGTTCTGTCGCTACCGACGCTGCAGCTGATCCGATGGACTTTCGACAGAACTTGCCGTGTCTGTGGCTTCGACGCTCTGGGGACCAATCGATAGATGATTGACAGCCCCGGGTGCTAGACGTGCTTCCACGTCACGGACGACGACGTTACAATATAATCAGTTCGATTTACATTGCTCACAGAACTTTACGAGTATATTTCTTCTTCAGATTATTTCCTGTCTCAGACACTCGGATTACCAGATTTTTCTAATTTCAAAAATTTGAAACTTTGTATGAATCTGACGGGTATTGGTTTGAACAAATATACACAAACTTACAAAGTATTCCAGACTTAATTTAAAAAGTTTGTTTCTCTTCTTATGTAACATTCTCTTTTATACATATGACGCAGATAACTTTAATAACTGGATATTGTATTCATTATTCTTGCTTTATTCAAATTTGTCACGATATTAGTTTTTACAATTTTTTGCAACTATAACATTTGCATAAAACAATTATTGGGTATAGTTCTGTAGAAATTATGTAAAATACAAAACAATAAATAAATATATGTTCAAGAATACATGTTTACAACATAAGGGTGACATAGATCAATGGCTATACAAAATGATATGCACAGAACGAACAACAATTAACCATGACTTATTAGGCCCAACGCTTGTATTTCAATTAAGATTATTTGAAGTTATTACCTATATTCATGTATGAAATTATGTACGAATGCGATTGAGAAATTCATGTTGAAAAGACAAATGTTATGGTAGTGGGAAACAAATAAATAATAGTAAACTTGATTATTAATAATGAAAAAATAGAAAAAGTCAATACGTTTCAGTATCTAATAGAAAATTATGGTAATCTGGCCATTGACATAAATGAAAGAAGAGACAAAACAACAAGATTCTTTCATGTAATGAAATACAGTTTCATAGGGAGAAAAGAAATCAGTAAGAAAACAAAAGTAACAATATATAACACTATAAGAATGAAAAACAAAATTCAGGCGCTGGAAATGCAAGAAAAGTACAAGGAGTAACAATTTTTGATAAAATAAGAAACGAAATAACAAGAGAATAACTGCAATGCAAGCCAAAACTAGACTTCATAGAAACAAGATAATCAGCAAGGGGCCATATAATACGAATGAATGAATCGAGACCAGTGCAGCAAATTTGGATGACAAACATGAAGAAAAAGAGAGATTCTGGAAGACCAAAAGACATAATCAACAAGGCTCTGGAAGAAGAGGAACGTTACACTGCAGAATTCACGAAGGATGGCGATGAATAAGAAACAATGGATCGAGTTGGTTTAATCAAATATATCGTTTGGTTTCTTTTAATCTTGTTGCTAGACTAATCTATTCTTTACTTTTATTTATATGATCGGTTCTGAAAGCATTCTTCAATATTTATAACATTTGCATATGACAGTGTAAAGTAATTGAATATAGCACGGTAAGATGTGGGTGTTGTTTTTAGTGGCGGTGGCGGTGGCAAGTTTGAGGCCCGGAGCCCGCGGTCGTGTCGCTAGTTCCGGCGGGGATGTCGCTAACTCTTCGGAACTGCGCGCGAACACACGCAAACTTGCCGGAATCAATTAGTAAGCCGCGCGGGTTTGCCGGCTCGCCTCGTCTGAGGCGAGGCGCGTGTATTTCATACTTGGCCAATATGCTAATCACGTTCAAATCCTCTTGATTCATGGTAGCTATCTGTTTGTAGGCGGCCGTCCCGCTCCTCTATAAATGACGTTTCAAACAATTTGGAATTGATTCAGTGCAACAATTACATTCCAATAATAAATTTGCATTAATATCTGGTTGGCCGCGACTACTATCACATCCCCGATAAATTATAGTGTGCGGTTCATTTGTCACGCTAATAGCCGCCGAATGTCGAACCGGTAATTATACGATTAATCCATTTCCTCCGTAGGTAGGTGCAAAGAGCAGCGCCGCGAGCAAACTCTATCCTTATCCGCCGCCGTCGCGATGGAGACATAAAAACCGACAACAGCTCAATCGGCTCGGGTTGGGCTCGACAACGAGGCTAATGCACTGGAACCGATAAACTTCTGTTCCAGGAGTGACCTGCGAACTTTACGCGCGATTCGTGGTATCGCCGATCGTTCATCACAAGCAAATGACAGCGCTTGTGAGGCGCGCCGTGGGATGCGCAAGCGCCGCGTGATTTATTATGATGACTCCGTCAAGTGTGATAAGTTCTGCGCTCGTCCTGATTACAATCAGCAGTTTTCTGGGGCGGAACTACAGCTCGAGTCCGCCTGGAGATGACTGCTGTTTAACTAGCGCTCTAAGTTGGTTTGTTAATTAGTGGTTGGTGAGTGCACGAGCTGCACTGAGTGTTTGCGAATTGCTGACTCGAAGCCGTCGAACCGGCGACCGGATTCGGAGCTGGGTCCGGATTAGCGAGACTCATAAAAACCACACACTAGCACACCTCAAATATCAAACACGAAACTCGAGCTGCGACGAAAATTCGCACGGCAAACAAGCAGCGCAAATACGCGTTGTGCGTTGCGGTTCTACTTCACTGCTGCCGAAGTAAAATGTGACAAATTACACGCATCCCGTTTTTACTTCCAGACATCTCTTTTCATAGATTTTCTTTTGGGTTACGTCTTTTTCTGCGCGACGGAAGCAAGCAGGCAAACACCTATAAAACCGCGCCCCGTCTCCGCGGCTTGGGACGTCCGCCCGAACAAGCGTATCGCGCCAAAGATAAAAAAGTTAAACATTCGGTGAAATATCGCTCCGGAGGGTAACCCGAAACGCTCGGCTCGTGATAGATACCCGGAGTGCCTGGCCATCCGGATCAAACGGTCCGGACACGGCCGGCCATCATGAATTTTTATTAAATCTCCAGCCGGATAAATCAAATATCGGTTTGCGAAACTCGATCGCGTGTAATCTCCGCTTTGTTCCGAGCTCTCCGCCATCTCCATGCGCCCAGACTAATTTCACATACGAGGTCTGTTTAGAAAATATCCGAACTTTTTTAAAACTTCAATATTAATTTTACAAATTATTGGACCTTGTCCACTCCCTTATTTTCACACTTTTCAGCAGTGTTTCCATTTCGCGAAGCAGTCCTGGGTAGCTTCTTTGAAATGGCTTTGATATCATCAATAATCTGAAAATGGCGTCCTTTCAGCACTGATTTTAATTTCGAAAATAAGAAAAAATCGCAAGGACCCTGGTCTGGCGAATGACGAGCCTGAGGGAATTGACAAATCTGAGCATGCGGGAGCATTATCGTAGTACAAGAATCATGAGTTGTCTCGCTACAACTCTGGTCTCTTTTTGCAAATTTTTCCCCGTAACTGTTGTTAAACATCTTGGTAGTACACATGGTTCACTGTTTTACTAGGAATTCAAAATGCTCAATTCCGTTAAAGTTGAAAAAAAAACAGTGAGCATTGATATTGGATCGAGACTGACGTGATATCTTGGAGCGTGGTAATTCTTTGCCAATCCATTGTGATGATTGAACTTTTGCCTCAATGTCGTAGCCGTAAACATAGCTTTCGTCTCCTGTTTTGAGCCTTTGCATGAATGTTTCAATGTTTCATCATCATTGGCTTGTTCCATGAGTTGCCGACAAATCTCGATTTTCTTTGAGTTGTTCGGTTATTAAACGTGGAACGAACAAATTTTGCTACAACTCGATGCATGTTAAATTTTTTAGTCAAAACTTCATGGCATGACCAAGTTAAATGTTAACCTCTTCTGAAATTTCTCTGATATTCAACCGGTAAATTGCACACACCAAATTATTTATTTTCTAAACGTGGCAGTCATCAGTTGAAGTCGATGGCCTTCCTGGCCGAGGATCATCTTCATTTGACAGACGGCCACTTTTAAATCGTGAAAACTATTCGTAACATTGCATACAATCCAGAGCATTATCTCCAGTAAGTTTGTTTCAAAAGTCGAACATATTAAAAATCACAACTAACACTTAAACACGTTTCACTCAAATAACAATATCACCAAAACTAAACCAGATATCAACAATCCGACAACATGTGGTTACAGACGAGGTTATGCGCAAGCGCAACGCAATGCTGCCAACCGCATATCACTAAATATCTCCGTTGGCGCGTAATTCAAAATGTTCGGTTATTTTCTGAACAGACCTCGTATAAGGGACTGTCCTAATTAACTTTTAGGGGTTTAATTGAATTTTATTCTAATGATGTTATATGCTATCAGATTCGAAAATAAAATTTGAAGAGCCCTGCATCCCACAGTGGTCATTTGTGTGCGGCCGCCGGTCCAGATCAGGAGTTACGCGCGAGCCTGATAATTTTTAATTACATTATCCATTTGCATACGCCTCTGTACACATAAACTTAATGAACGATTCGGCAGCGCCAGGTGCGCGGTGGGCTCCAACAGCGGCTGCCGCGGCCAGATAAGCGAGCTGACGTCGAACGCCTGGGAATTTACGCTGAAAACTGTCCACCGTCCGCCGTAATTATACGACGAAATGTCCATTTGGTCCATTACTCTGGCATCGACGTCGATAAGCCTTCTCTCTCCCAGAAATGTTGCAAGTTTTTAATAACACGGCCAGCCATGTTTCACGCGTGTTTTAAATTCACAAAAAGCTTAATTTGTTTGTTGTCGCTGCGCATACATGCCTCATTTCTCTAGCAGCGACACTGAAAAATCTAATTAATTACGAGGAGAATTAAAACCGATCAGGACTGAAATAGCAATGAGCTGAGCGAGGAATTGGAAAAGTAAGTGCGTGCGGTGCGTCGGAAACTCTGACGTTGAAGGATCGAACTGATTATAACGAGAATTAATGGGGCTACAATGCATCAACAAAGGAGCAACAGAACGAGCTTGTTTCCAAAAGAAATTGTATTACTCTTCTTCTTTGATTTGATTGTATTTACAGGTGAACCGAAGCGTTTGGGATTAAATCTTTAATTATCTAATAAGAAAGTATTGTGCACAAAATTTCTCATCTATAAATGTGTGATGAGGAAATATTTACCGCAGAAAATAAATGTAATAAGCGCCTTTAAGTTCTTTAGAATATATATGTTACTATGAAAGACCGAAATTTGGTGAATGTCGAGATACACCGGTTAATGTCAACATTCTCGAAGTCGCTTGACGTATGTCCGAAATATTGGTCAAACATCATTACAACGGCGAATGTCGATATTCAGCATGCATTCATGATGTATGTTGAAAAGAAACATTTTTTTATGAAAGGAAAACAAAAATAAAACTGTATAGGTTTTATTTATTTATTAAAAATATATGGGAAAAGTTTTACAATAAAAATAAAGACATTGTTGAACTTAGAACAAACACATACATTTTAATTATTAAACTGAAATATAAAATTAATAATGATCAATATCTTATTTATTGCAACAACTGGAACCGTCCAAGAACTTGTTGCGATCTTTTGTTTCAGACATTCGTGTTTGTCGACATATGCCGAAGAAAGTTCGAATGTATAATAAAATTAAGAAATGTTCGATCTTTTACCAAGATATTTTGTATTTGTGGACATTCATCGGCGAATGTTGACATTCACTAATTTACGACTCTCGCAGTAACACATACATTAATCAAAAAAAATTTATTTTGCTTCATGTCTTTTATTTTAAAAATTAGTACATTTAAATAAATTAGAAATTTACGTTTCAAAAAAAAATTTACTCCAATTTATTTATAATACGAAAAACTATTCATTGTAAATAAATATAGAGTATTTATAGAGATCAGTGGATGGAGTATATATGCGTATCTCGCCTGAGATCCGCAGAAATACCTGTTAAAAGTAACAACATACCACCATAAATGACACGTATTCTAAACGTGCTTGGAGTATGTACACAGTCGCCGAGTTAAAAATGGTGGTTCGCGAGTTAAACTTGACAGTATTTTAATTAATATCACACATTCAAAGAGGCTTTTGTTTCAATTCATTGTTCGTTATTTCGTTTTTCAACTTGTCTGTTTTAAAAAGAAATTTATCTTGGCGTGAAGCGCTCTTCGTTTGTTCGTCACGACAGCGACATTGGAATTACAGGCCCCGTGGACGCCCAGGTTATCGCTCATGCTCGGTAAGAGTCGCAAGTCAGTGGCGTATGAAGATGGCGCTGATAGCGCGTCTCGTCGATGTTTGTTCGGTGATGCCGCGCGTCAAGTTAGCGCAAATTACGTTTGGTGTGTCGCGTTAAAGATAACAGCGCGTGAGGCTCCGAGGGCGCTACGGTTGATCAAACGCGACGCTGACGACCGCGTTTTTTTTAATTCCACACGTGAGCGCCAGATTCCATGAACGCCGAGTGTCAAAAGAATTATTCCGCTAAACGACCATCGAATTGGACTGTCGTTCATCGTTCATGCTCCGGCCGTAGGCGTTGACGTGATGAAAAAGCTCGCAGTGTTTGTTCGAGCCGCTCCGTTTTGAAACGCTGATGCCTAATTTAAATGTTGATGGATTGGAAAATGAAAAATAAAGGTGTTTGCTATCATTTTTGAGAATATGTGATGAACTGTTTAATTGAATTCCGTGATGCACATAAACTTTTCAAGTCATACCTTTGTAACCGACAATTCCGTCACAAGTGTCTACCCAGTGAAATCGGGTGTACCTTAAGTAAGTGTTATTGGGTCGATTCAATATCTTCTGTATACAACTGATCTTCCTACCTGGACCATATAACAATGGCTACGTAAGGAGATGTTACGGCAATATTGGTATCACATTCTGACCCAAAATTGGCTTTGCAACTACCTATTACAAAAAAATCAGAAGGTTTGCTAAAAACTTGACGAATTAAAGCCAACGAAAGTAATCCTCACATAACCTTTACCACCAGAAAAGTCGCTTCCCCCGAATATATGAGATATGTTCAGAAAATAACCGAACATTTTGAATTACGCGCCAATGAAGATATATAGTAATACGTGGTTGACAGGAGTAACAACACATTTCTCGAAAAAATATTTTACGAATATACAAATCACGAAAATACATTTCTCGAATATACAAATGTCGAAATTACGATGAGGAATTGTATATTTACAGAAAATACAAAAGTCGAAAGTTGGAAATATTACAAATGTGGAATGTTACAAATCTCAGAAATATATTTGTCGAATCGCTTGAATATTACAATTCTCGAAAATACTTTTTTCAAATATTACAAATGTCAAATTTTACAAATCTCGAAAATAGATTCGATATTTGTAAATTTCGAGTAAATATCCAAGAGATTCGATAAATGTATTTTCGAGATTTGTAACATTCGTCATTTGAATATTTATATTTTCGATAAATATACAAATCTGAATTTAATTTTCGATATTTGCATATTTGAGAAATGTATTTTCGTGATTTGGTTATTACCTGAATAGACCTTGTACGTGTGAAATGAGACACGATTGTTGGATTGTTTCATTGATGGAAATAGAGGAGTCTCTATTTTCTTCGATAGCGGGTGCGTACTGTTGTTTCAAAAAGAGCTCTTCATTGCTCCCTGATTATCTTCAATACACTCTGATGCTCATTGGTCAATTGTAATTATAGTAAGTAAGTAGATATAAATACAGTACTGCCAACGGGCAGGTACTTTACCGTGTCTCCTAATCTTCTATCACTAAAGGTAGATTGTAAATATGAATGGGTTCCCAAATAAAACATAGGCTTTAAGCTTATTTGATTGCTAAATGAATATGTTCTGAATCGTAGGGAGTCGAATCAGTCTGCCCTCGCCAGAGGCAGTGACTCCCTAAAAAGCCAAAGCGGGGAGCTCGCTTTAGGCAATTTAAAAAAAATGTCCGTGCGTCCGTGCGGTTTTCGTATGTACTTAACGCAAACGCCCGATTCCCGAAAGCCGATTACAAAATTAATATTCAATTTCACTTTCTAGCATGCGAAGCGCGTTAAATCAAATGACGGAGAAACTCAATTACACCTGAGAGCCGTTTTGCAAAGCCGCTGGAAAAATATCCCACCGAATCTCAATTAAACGGATAAAATATTTTAGTATCTGATTTAAGCAGTGAATTAACTTAAAAGAAGAAACAATTGTCGACGGTGCCGCGGAATTAAAGCAATTTAATTTGAATAATTTTTAGCACTGAACACACCTCCGCTAGGAGTCGAATGGCGGGTAAGGAATGCGATGTTGTGAGCTCCGTTGTTTTGGTTTGTCCTGGATTACGCCTGTGCCTAATTAGGACAACCCGGAGAATTCGTTTCAGTGCGTTTTAGGTATAAGGTCGAGGAAGCGGAGGCACAACTTTGAGGGAAGGAAACAAGTCCCGGAAGACGGAACCATGCGTTGCGCACTGCTTCTTCTAATTATTTTACATTAATTAATTAAAATCATCCTAAAATTTGTTATGTAACATCACAATGTTGCCATAATAATAATATTCCATGCTAAAAATCTGATTAATCTTCCGCTAAATGCAAATAATAGCTTAAATAATTTGAAGTGGCAACACATAACCTCCTACTTAAACAACTTTTAAACAGTACAAAATAGAAAAAGTTTCAAATAAAAATAGTATCTAATATTATTTGACATTTTTGTAATAACAACTTCAACTCAATTATTTATTGAGACATGTTCAAAATACCTCATAGACCTTCAAGTAAACTACCACTTTTGAATGGATTGCTACCAAATCTAATAATAAATAATATTAAATAAAATTTATCTACGATAGTGTGTAAAATTGATGTTTAACTGTTAGTTTCAAGTTTGTAAAACGGTTGTTTAGTAACACGATCCCATAAGTCACGGGCAGTAACGGGTTGCCAAGCAACGAGTGATTAAAATTTTTAAAGCACGCCAAATTTGCAAAAATTTTGTTATCATGGCAAACTTCTCACTGAATATTGTGAACCTAATTCATAAATAAAATATTTTTTTTCACGACATGCTAGGAAACCCCACCATTCTTCTCCCGAAATAGTGAGGAAAATGTGTTGTTCTTCTCTAGAGAGGAAAGTATAAAAGTGTTACCAATATGAATGTTATTTACAAAAAATATATTACAAAAATTATAAATAAATTTAATATTGTGATCCTACTTCATAAATAAAAATATTTTTTAAATATTTTTTGGGGTTTTTCATTATATCGTAGATAAAATATTGTACGATACACATACGTAAAGCGTCTTTAGTCACTCAGGGGTCTTAAAACACTCGCTACGCTCGTGTTTTAATTGACCCATTCGTGACTAAAGACTAGCTTTACGTACTTGTATCGTAAATAACTATTGTATACATTATTATTTTAAATTACTTATTTATTTACTGAGATATGCTTAAGAAACCTGATATATTTTAGCGTTATTTTTTTGAATTCGTCACTTTCACTTCAGTTTTCTCACTTTTTCCTAACATTTCATATTGAATGTTAATTTATTAGTTTTGTTACTAAATTATTTCATTCTAATTTCAATTTAATAGTAGAATCACTTTAAATATTACCTGATTTCATTTTAAAATTTATTCTTTTCATCCCTTTTATTCACATTTACTATTACGTAGTCATTTGCTTTTCGTGATTTGGATTTATTGACATCCATTAATTAAAATTAGCTCCGTGGTAACGCGTCGGACTGTGGATCGTGAGATCCTCAGTTCGTATCCCACAGCTGACAGTTGTCAATTTAAATTTACCCCTGTGGTTCTCCCTCCACTAACATCTTTGGGGGCTATGATTTTACGGCCAGTAACCGCACTTCATACGCAAAAATATATCACTTACCGAGTGCGTAACCAGAGTGCCACACCCATAATAGGTAAAAGGCGTGATATTTATTTATTTATTTTAATAATTAAAAATAGTTGTCTTTAAAAAAACTACTACTTTCGATTGATGGATTGCTCTCAAAATCTACCCAGCTTGTAACATTTGTAAGTTTGAAATTTGACAGCTTCCTAAAATCTTGAAATATCATGGATGAAAAAAATCGTCACATCAAAAATACATAAACACCGACGTCATTGTGAAAATAGTAAAGCCGTATTTTAGGGACCTCAAAACGTTCTTAATTCTTATGTATTGAAAGCTTAGTACATACTGAAAATTTTGATCCGCGGTTGGCCTTTAATAAACGGTTAATGCATTGCTACCAAAATCTAAGCAGATTGTAATTTGAACATCCAAATTCTAAATATATAATTTGAAAATGATATTTCCAATAGATTTTGTGTTATCGTGGACAAATAAAATCTTTATCCTGATAGTGAAATCGTATTCTAGGGATTATAAAAATGTTGAAAACTGTCATAATACGGTAGGTAATATCAAATGGCCTGGATATTCAATTAGATACTGTAATGAGCCATCACTGAAATATAGTAATTTTGGAATGCAATACGTGGGAAACCTATCTTTGTCGTACAGTTGGCTTAGAAAGTTGATAAGAAAGTATAAAGAAATTAACATTCAAAAATTTTGAAATAAAATATTTAATAAAAAAATTAAATAATACATGAGTTTAACTAAGAATTATGTATGTGAATTTAAAGTTTTTTTCAAATAATTAAACAATAAATTGTTGAATATTATTTATCATTTTTGGATAAGACTGTGCAACATGTTTTCACATAGTAACCGCTCAACAAACGCATAGCAACCGCTCAACAAACCCATAGCAACAGCTCTATAAATAAGTATTAGACGAAGACGGATATCCCACGATGTATATTTGTCTCAGACTCGTTTTTCTC
Organism: Poecilus cupreus; assembly: GCA_963942605.1. NCBI lineage: Eukaryota > Metazoa > Arthropoda > Insecta > Coleoptera > Carabidae > Poecilus > Poecilus cupreus. Next base: position 15,143,461 of record OZ012719.1, on the reverse strand, counting down.
TTTCATAAAAGCTTGCAAGTGCGCGTTCCAGAATTACTTATATTTCAATGTAAGCCATCTACTATGGCTATGGACAGGTATTTTAATGATCTGTTCTAAGCAAAGTGCCGTTCGAAGAAATGGATAAATGTCGTGATGATATATTTACTCAAGTTACTATTACTGTAAATGAAATTTCCGCTGAGTATTCAGGACGATGGAATAAAATCGAAACAAAATCGAGTCGACATCATCTTAAATCTCAAAGGAAGTAGCAATTTCGCTGCGCTACTGACACCAGCGCGAGGCATGCAGTTTGTGGGGCGGCGTGAGCGGCAGGCAGCCCATTTAGAGCGTACGCGCGAGTGGCTATTAAGGCGAACAAGGCGGTATTAAATTTTAAAATTCTCCATCGCTCGTTCATTCCAAAGTAATATCGTATCTCACGGTGCGGTAAACGGGGATGTCCGCCGCCGCCGACGCGATGCGCCCACTCACCGACATCCTCGGGTAAATTGCGCTGATTATGCTTGATATATTCCAACGACACGGTTTAATTATTCTGATGTGAATTACGCGGTAGCTCTTAAGGAAATTCGATAACGATAACGTGGTCACGCCTAACGCCCTCTATAACGCTTGTTTGATACTGGCGCTGGCTGCAGCAGGCAGATGCTGAACACCCCTGGGACCAGGTGTGCTTCGTTCGCCCAGATTTAGACGCACGAACGGAGATTTTAAATGCGAATGGGCTCAACGTTCAATGCAAAAATATACCCATACAGGTGCTGGTATTGATTGGCACTTTACGGGGAATATTTCAGTGTTTAATACCGCCCACCTCAGAACGGAAGTAGGAGCTTATTTCTGAAATGTATATATTTTCGTCCTACGTAGTGTTTTCTAAATTGTTTATTGAAGGAAAATCATATAAAAAATGAAACATTAAAGTTTTTTAATATTCAATCACACACCAACTTTTCGACTTCAATTAAATCTTCATAAGTCAAACATATAAAAGAGGAAATAACATTCAAACAAGTAATACATACATAATCAGGATTCCTTTCTTTTAACAGTAGAAGCAAAAAGGAATAAATTTAAGATTTGAATTGAATCTTGATCATTAGCTTGGTTTACAATAAAGTGATATTTAAATTTGAATAAAATTTTCAATGCATATCATTTCTGTGATAAGTTGAGAATCAGGCATTTAGAATCAACTGTGGAAATTGTTTCAAATAAAATATATTTATTTGAAATCGGCACTAAAGTGCTCAAAAATCGTCACTGCAAGCTCAGAAATCGTCACTAAAGTAACCCATTATACGACGATTTTGAACAACTTATGTCCGGTTGTACCAACCTTAGTTAAATTTTAAACTTGGCTTAAATAAATAAAAGCAAATCGAAGTTATATGTCATATGGAGTAATTGACTTTGATGCCAAAAATTAGATACGCTTTTATTTATTTATACCAAGTTTAAAATTTAACTAACGTTGGTGCAATCAGGTATTAGTGTTGGTAACCGTAAAATAATTATTGTACAAGTAGGATAATTTTGATAGATATATGGCGTATTGTAGTTTTATACGTAAAATAAAACAATGTGTGCAAGAAGAATTAACTAATTAATTACGATGAAGAAATTGAGGGTAAAACACATAAGTTTGGGTGTAATTTACGATAACTTCAATGTTCAATGTTGGCAACACTGAGTGTCAGTTCAAATTGATAACTGACAGGTATAATATTTTTTTTTTACAGTTTTTTCTAATTTTAGATTTCAAATATAATTTAATATGCACCGCAGCACTGAACTTCCTTTCTATTGCTCACATGGTTTATTAGAAAACAAATCAATTTTCTTATAAGTAAATTTAAGTGACTGTTAAATTTCTTTATAAAACCGGTCATTAATGTATTTAGTTTTAGACAAATGTAAATAAATCAGAGGTAAAGTATGGAACTATTGATCATGAGATTTACAAAGGTACACGTAGTTGAGAATATCGCCACTTTTATTTTGACCACTATAGTTCCAATGATATCTTTGGAGGAAAAATATTTCATTTACTGAGATTTGCGAAAGCATAGCGCCCACGCCAATTTTTGTTATCATTTAAAAATGGTAAAGTTAATTAAAAAAACTGTAAATATGCAGCATCGCAAAAAGTAAACAATTCCATCGTGAAAAATACATCGTTCTAGTTCGATTGAAACTGCACGAACAACGAACCCAGCAGGCCGTAGGCAGGAAGGTCCGGGTACGGAAGAGTGGACGGACGGACGGAGCTGGGTTTCCGGTTTCACATTTCCATTTCCTTGCGTCCGGCAGGGCCCAGGCCGTGCTGACCACGGACGATACTAAAACACGCGCTCGCCCATTTATAAAAATAACGGCACAATTTAGCGTTCCGCGGCAAATGGCGCAGAACTTGAGCTTTTCATGGGCCGAGAATTATTGGCGTCGGCCGTCGGCGGCCGTGCAAGATTGCACGGTACATAAACAAGCTGCTGTCGGCGACGCCGCCGCGATTTGGCGACACTTTCGACTGCTCCGCCGTCAACGTTCAGCGCGAGCTGCAATGCTGGGATTTCATTTGCAACGTTGTCGCTTTCCGGCGATAACGCTGCGCTATGCAAGCAACACCAGCTATAAATGTACAAAAGGAATATTGCTTTTTGAATTTATCAGCACATTACATTAACATCAGCTGGCAATTCGACGATTTCCTGCTTCTACATATGTTTGGCTCGATACAAAGGAAATTTGCTTAACTTGATTTGTGATCCTGCTTAACGGGGGTTATCTCGCCCTGCATGCCAGCAAATTGCTCATAATTGAGGAAACTTATCTGATGTGAACTTTTAAACTTACGCGACGTACAATTGCACCTCGACAAACTGAAATACTCGTATGTCCTTGAAAGGGCTGGTTTCAGACTAATCATCGCACTGTACTTTTTTCTGAAGTGTGTATGTATTTCTTTTAGGAAGCATGATCAATTATTTACTCTTTTCGTTATATACCTGGCTGGTCGAAGTTAAAGTGCACTTCTGTCGAGGATAGAGACTCCTCCTCGCACAATAAGACACGAATAAATTTAATTTTTTGATGATGCTAGTCATTTTTCGCTTTCAGTCGTGATCACATATTATAGCAATTTGCACTTATCCAATTCCTTACTGTGCAACACTTACAAAAAATGATAAATCAAAATGGACTAGCAGTCAAACAACAAAAAACAATTAAATAACATGGACACATGGGCAGCCGTTGCTGTCGAAACGTCGGCATAGTATTTAATAAATTATTTGACTGCTAGTCCGTTTTTGATTTACTATTTCCTACATTGCATCCTTTCATCTACTTTAAAAAAATTCTTCTCTTCGCATTCTAATCTTTATATATAAAATTTCGGTGTGCATGTGTTCGTAATTCTTATCCTCTAAACGGCTTGAGCAATTTTGATGAATTTTTATTTTTGTACTTACGGATCACCTGGATGATTCTTAGATACAGTTGGACCCGGTAGGTTGCGTTGTTGTCAATATTCAGAATTTCCTCAAAATCGATCAAGCCGTTTTGGAGAATAAGAAATATGTGGATTGAACCTGGAAAATCCATGTTTCTCACACGGACAACTTTTCGTTACAAACCGATCGGCAAACCGTCAGATCTGTACATTTATATACCAGAAGAAGGAAAAATATAAGTTGCCTACGGCTCGTCACGCAAACTGCATCTTCATGGATAATGATTTTCATAATTTCTCATATAGTAATATATTATTATAATTTGTTTCTTTAAATTTGACTGTGGTCGCGGTCTCCACTAAAAGCTATAGAGATAATGTAATAAAAAAGATACAGCAATATTTTCTAATGACATTGACATTTTCAGTTTGTTTATTTAACCCTGAAGAATGCTGTATATTATTTTATTGCAAAATTTTGCATATTTATTGAAAGTTAACCAACGTAGACTTATATAATTTATGCGCACAGTATAACGACTAAAGGATTAGGAAGTAATTATATAACTAAGGACAGTTTCTAAGTTTGTTAGTGGGTAGATTAGTAGAACTGAAATTAGTGCACATTTATGTTCCAAATAATTATAAACCGCATAATTATTATTTTATGGTCACATTAATTTCAGAGGTATTTAAAAAAACACTATACATTGCCAATTTCCTTCAAGTAAACTACCACTTGCGGTCAATGGATTACTACCAAAAGCTAATCAGTAAGCAGAATATCTACATTCTAAATATGTAATTTAATAATGATGTTATCCCTGAATTGTGAGTTATAGTGGATGAAAACATACACAAAAACCATGACGTTATTATGTGAAAATAGTGAAATCGCATTAAATGCCTCACAACCTGCTGTATAGAAAATCACAGTCGAAAATTTTATGCGTCTATTTTTTATGCGGGAGATAAAAACCTCTAAATATATAATATAAAATGAGAAGAGTCCTTTATCTTGCAGAAATAATTAGGTATTACTTTCACTAACGTTAATATCTATCCATAATACGAAGATGCTGATGTAGATTATCATGTAGCAAATAAGAACAAGATGATATAATATTTCAAAGTATGGTGAAGAAATAGTATCTACTTGAAATTTAATATTCTATACCGGTATAATGGAAATTAAATTTGTGGTTAATGTATAGTATGTGCGGTGTTAGCAGGAAGATTTTACCGACGGAATGAAATTTAGAATGAAGTATTTTTATTGCATTCCATTCTGAAATTAGAATTACAGTACCGTAAATTTCAAAGAGAATGCATTTCTCAGTTCATGTTACGTTATTAAGAAATATTTCGTCTGAAACCATTGTTTCTCCTGCGATTTAAATATTTTAACTATGCAGGGGTGAAATTGTATATTTCATTTACAAATATACTGAGCGTAGAATTTAATTGTAGCTTCTAGAAGCTTCAATGGTATTTTTTGTATTGCAGTACCTTTTTACTTATTCCACTTAACAACAAGATTGTAAAAACAAAAGTTCGAAATTTAATGCATGGAATAGGACCAACTGTGCAAATAAGGTAATAAAAAGAGATCACTTATATCAATTTTTGATAAATGGCTCATAGCGTACAACAAATTATCTGTAGAAATTAGAAAATTTAAATTTATTAGGGCCGGTATTTCTAACCTTAGATAAACTAGGGAATAACTTAATCAATGGAATAAACAATAAATATCGCTTGTAAATCATAGCTTAAATGATGATTATTATTCTAGCTTCTAGCTGTCATATTTCGATGCGATGTTTTTTGTTTATTCCACTGATAAATTTATATTCTCTAGTTTTTTCTGAGGTTGGAAATACCGCCCCTTAGAGAATTTAAATATAATCTCCGGAAATTGTATTCACGTTCATTCATTATATGATTGTATTGTATAGTAGCCCAGAATCATCAGTTAAAATCATAAAAAGGAAAATTGATTAATTCACCATATTTATATTTTAATCATTTTTACCTGCAATATACATATAATGTAAGGAGCAAGAGATGTAATGTTTATGATACGAATTGTTTAGATTTTGGGAACAATTCATCAACAGTAAGTGGTAGATGATTTGAAGGCCTATCTGGGTTTTTGTGCATATCTTAGTAAATAAATGAGATAGTGTAAATTTCATTGGAATAAAAAAAAGTTGTATTACCTATAATCTTTATTTGAAACATTTTCTATATTTTGTTGTCATCAGATTTAAAAACAGTGTTTGTGGTACCAGCCAATACCTTTGAGGGCAAATGAAATCTTTATGTTAGTGACTTTTGTTAAATTTTCGTTATTTAAGTTGTTATTTTCCTTAATATATTCTTAAAATTAACAGAATTTAAGATAGAAATAAATTGAGTACAACAATTTTCACTTTGTAAGATCAGAACAATTTTTTTCAGTTATTCTAAAAGTCTTAATTGGGCCAAATGATATGATTCTGGACTCGTACTTCATTAAGGGCATGCAATGCATAATTCAAGTATATGTCTTTATTTTAATTGTAATTATGTGTATTTATCTTTATCTACTATACTAAATGAACTTATCATCTTAGCATCTTTGAGGATATGATAATGTATTTATTATTCCAACAAGTAAAATGTTGAAATTATATCAACTGAATTGAAATTGTTTTCGGCCCAAAATAATAATTAAATAATGTAATTCTAGCTGTGATGTATAATTGTTTACTGACTTTTATGTTGTGATTCTCTAAAATTAATGATGTTAAACCTCCCGAAATTTCATGGTACGTACCGTGAGTGTTAGGTAGTGAAGTGTATTATGTAGTTTATGCCGGCAAATTTCGCGTTGGTTGAAAACAATAGGCGAACGACCCTTAAAATCACGAGGTATCACAAGCACTGATAGTCCGCCCGCAAATATGCATAAATTCACAATAGACAATACTGTAAACGTTTCATGCACGGATTAAAGGGTCCGAACGATCCCTTTAACTCCGTCACTGGCAATTACGACGGGCGTATCCCTCCGAGACAGAATTACAGTGTCACCTTGCTGCGTCAATGGTCGCCTTGGGTTGGGTCCGGCCCGAACTTCGCAGGAGTTGTGCTGAGCTGAGAGCCGAGCACCGCTACCGGCGTTAGGGCCTAATATCCGACGGCCGTTCGTTCACAAGTGCCTGTCATTTCCTATCGCAATGTCAAAATACACGTACATCGCGTGTAAAACAGGCCCGGATTACGGTGATAAGGTGTCGAAGGAAAATGCTGCTTGATGTATGTTTACCTTAGCCAATTGATTATTTATGGGGGTGGTTAAATTGGCTACGAGGCTACTACAGAGGTTTCAGCTCATTTATAGGCCGCCTTGATGGTCGCAATAAAAGTAAAAGGAGAAAGTGCTGAATCGGCCCTTTGGTTTTCTTATTTACACTTGCGACTGTAAAACTGATTAGATACATCCAAATGGTTTCTTTCTACTGTTGTCATCAAGTTTTATTTGATTATACAATTCATAATTAATTCAGCCAATGGCATATAAGAATTTACTTAGTTATTTAATTTACACATCGAATCTGCAACTGTATGTTCAGATGATTTTCGAAGCTCAAGTTGTATATGTTAAAACTATTCAAAGAATTGACCAATTATATTATACAAATTATTTATTTATGTTAAAAATATTAACTGTTTGCTTATACGAGTATATGTATTGATAAGCGGATATACCCTTGTCGATGTGGTATATTCGCTGGGTCTCATCGTCATAGTAACCACCATAGTAACACGTTGTTTTATTTATCACAAATGCCAAATTTTTCATATCTCTTGTCATCAATTTTATTCATTGTATAATCAATAGTTATTCGAACAACAAGAGGTTCGAAAATAATCGAATATACAGTTGAGAGGACGAGATGTGTTTCCTAATCAATAGATCGAGTCCACAACTGAATATGCAGATGATTCTAAGCTCGAGCTGTATATGCTAAGACTACACAACAAATTAATATTTTAAATTACCACTCCTCCTGCGGAGTCATGGTATAAACATAATATATTCGATAATACCTGAGCACACGTGTGCTATTATATAAGACTATATAAGTCATAGGAAAATAGACCAATCAAATAGCTCAATTTTTCTTAGTTACGCTGTATTATATCGGTTATTTGCGGTGCTAAGTTGTGTTTCGCGAAACGAGAAACAAGAAAATGACTACAACAATGACTACAATTTTTTCAGGAACTGCATTCCAAAATGCAATCACATCCAAATTATTTTTTTGTTCAATTACAGTTTGCTTAACCAGAACTTTTATAGTAGTTCTACGTTGTAGATTGCGGGAAATGTGCTAATACCTCTTTGACATTTTTCTTTTTATTGTTGGGGTACGAACTAATAAATCTGCTGGATACCTAATTCCAAACCCCTTATGACAAAAACGAGAACCGCAAATGATAATTTAACAATCTGCTATCGAATTCAAATCACGTAATCGGATGACCAATGTGTAGACATGGGTCCATACGCAGATCTATTAGTTTAGGATGGACCAGATAACGAATATTAGCTATTAATATCTATTACGACTAAAGTTTCTATTATTTGGTCCTGTTAGTACGTAACTTGATTTCTGGATTATATTCTTTCACAAAATTAGGATACAGTTAATATTTTATATAATAGCTCCACCAGGCACTCTGTCCACGAGTCCAAGTTTTACAAAAGACCAGTGCGATAAGAGGCCTTATGAAATATGTTTTGTATATAATTTTTTCTACTGAGGTAATTTTATAATTCTGTTAGATTTTTATAAATGCGACTTGTCAGAAATATGCTTGGGTATTTTTTATCAGTTATGTTGGGAGCGCTTCACAGATGAAAATTCATTGTTGACTACCACAGCAATAAATTTCTTTTTTTTCCCACAATAATTAAAATTAATATTTCGGCATCAACAACTCAACATATAGAGGTTATATGTCAGTTTTGAAAGTATTCATACCACAACTAGAAATTGAACAGTACGCTTACATTGACTAGGTTAGATAATATTTAATAAATAGCTGTGTTGAAATGTATTCTTAATAAGTAGAATACCTAACATATTAACAGGGAATATAGACAATTTTGGTTAATGCTTTTCTTCGTTAAGACACAACGCTTGTCTTCTTTGTGAAACTACTTATAGTATAAGTTGAGATAATATTATATAATGGGTGAATTTAAATTCATGAAATACCGTTTAAAAATTATACTTCTTCGTCTTCTTCTTAAAAGTTCAAGAGATCCTCAATTCTAACCGTTTGGCAGAGCGCCCAGTTCACCTGTGAGTTACCATCCACTTACAGCTATGAATACCGAGATATGTTTGCCCGAAAACTTCACATATCAGACGGAAGTAGGTTACATTATGTTTCAATCAAGATTCAAGAATCTTTTTGTCTAACATAATACTTGTATTTCTGAGTAGCTACTAGAAATATCCTATAATACCATTATAATCGTACCTCGACAAACCAGTATAGTCCTTGAGAGTGTCACCTGTACATTCCAAAAAGTTTAAAGCGGTTTATTTAAACAGTTGATTCCATATGTAACTACTGCATTTAAATAATTCAATGAACGTTTAGTGTATTTGCCGTCCTGTTCTCTAAATTCATAGTTATTTCTTGAACTGTACATTTCACTAATGGAGCAGGAGTCACGCTATTCACACAATTCGTAATATGTAGTGGATAAGTAGAAAGAACACAATTCGGCTCACCTTAACACTTCAAGAATTAATAAGAAAATAACTGCAGATAGACTAGGATTAAATAGTACTTTTAAAATCCCTAGTCAATATAATTTTTATTATTATTTTTCCAATTTAACGTAAACAAAATATTTTTTCTCAAAAACAATGATGAAAAATAGAATTTTGTATAACTGTTTTTGGGGAATTTATTATTTGTAAAATTGTCAGTCTGCCAAACTTGGAGGTGTCATTGTTCTCGTAATATTATTAAAATATTTTTTTTTATAATAATAACACAAATAACACAAATAGTCAAACTGTAAAGCACTTCGATTTATTAATATTACAAGGAACTTATTTATTTTATTTTTTATTTTAATTGACTGTGAACGCGAAATAGGAAAAAGAGTATGAAAAACACGTGTTAAAATGCCTAATTGTAACGCTCTCTTATTTTTTGTGAATTTATGATTTTTCCGTTAACGCAGATAAACTCTAAATTATTTCAATTCGTCAAGTAAAATAGTCCATACTATACTTGCCAGATTGTCTTTCACTTTTTTGTTTTTAATTATTTACTCAACTTGGATTAAAGTGTACCTACATTATAAGTCGAAAGTTCAGCAACAAACAAAATATAATATTCTAGTGAAATACGCAAAACAATTATATTCCTTGAAAACTGTCCGTACAACATCGAAACATTTTAATTCCTTGTAATCGAATATAGAATCCTAGTACAAAGTTGGAGATTTAGTTTGGTAGTTCACAAATTCCTGCATGCAGGATTTGGGCTCTAACGCTTCCAGCGACCTAACTGGTCGGCCTCCATCGACCCCGATTACCCCAATGCACTGGGGACATCGCATGGCCTTCGCTGATACGACGCCACAGTCTAAGTGGGCCGCCAGGTCCTGACTCACTCCTAATGTAACTATGTCGGGCGATGGGAAACTTTGAACTACTAAAAGAACGGGACGAATGACTCAAAATAACGTTTATGCATTGTTGGTGGTCATAATGTGAATTACTTGTATTTTGATATTTCTTCACATTTTCACACATAAGTTAAATTGACAAATAACAAGAGTATTGCGTACACTAATAAATAAATAAGTGGGTACAAAATGTAACATTTTATGTGAATCAATTAGCAATATAATGGTGCATAGTTCAGTGATATATGAATATTGTATATTTTATTTTCGTTTCATGTTATTTATTTGTTTCAATGATGATACAAAATCCCATTTCCTGGATGATTATACATTAATATTAACAAAAAATGATACAAGTAATTATAGATACAATTTGAATTCCATACGAGTATAAATAAAAATTTTAAAAAACAAGAAATATTCATTAATCTTAATGATTAAATAATAAAAATTAAAGCAAAATAAAAACAGCAATCAAAATTAATTAAGTATTAATACAGATTTTTTTTAAATTTACACTGTCGCTCAAAATATTAATATTAATTATACTACTTATTGCAACACCATTAAATAATAAATATAAAGCATATCTGACGTATGGGTGACTTTACTTCATAATTAGTTCTATTAGATTTACATATATATAGAAGGAATTTTAGTTGTAGATGAAAAACGCAGAACATTTTGGATTATCTATAGTTCCATTTAGAAAATTATACAGCTATAAACTTCATTGAATTTTACGATGTGGTGATAACCTAATAAATATTGATTTGTTTAAATAGATTATTATTATCGTAGCCATGACTAGGTTACTCTCCATGTCGAAGTAGCCATATAATTAACGTCATAGTTGAAAGACAATTTAGAATGAAACAACACATCAAGATCCTTACAATTGTAGCACTGCTGGACGAGACTGAAACTTAAAGATGTTGACAAACAAAACATAAACATTTTTAAAAAGATGAAAAATGATATTTAATAAAATGGTGAAACGGGGAATTGAACAATTAAAAATATTACAAACGACGACAACGAATAAATATGCTTAAATAGTTACAGTTACCAAAACATATTTAACAACGAATTTATTTATAGTTCTACATTTTGTAGCGCATAGCAGACGTGAGAAGACATCTGCTAATTTCAAAGACTAAAAACCAACCGTCGTCTTGTGCTGGCTAGACACACGCATCTACCCCATAAGCAGGTACGTGGGGCAGGGAATCTCTTGAGGATCAACACAAATATTGCATAAAAAACTAGAACACTTAAAATTGGGTTCGTCCAGGATCTGTGTGTAAATCTCAAGCCGATATTTTACCGCGATAATCTCAAATGACTATTTATGTTAACTAAAATTCTAACACACATGTGTAGCAATAAATTAAACTCAAGAACTCCTGTGAAGACGATTTTTGATGCATTTAAGTCCAAACGCAGTTTGAAACTTGATATTTAAAAATCGTTTTGACAGTAAAAACAATAAATCGTATTTGAATGTTCGCCTTGTTACACAATTGTCTACTTTACTCGTGTAAGGAACCAGCTCCTCTATTTTATAAACCCAATTGTAGAAGAATTTTTCTATTACTTATGTCTGCTTTCGGAAGAAAGAAAATTTACTTTCATCAGCATATAGTTCAATTTGGGACTGTTGAACAGAATTGACAATGTCAATAATAAAAAGAATGAATAATAAAGAATCTAAATTCGAACCTTGAGGTATACCTGAAGTAACAAAATAAAAGTTAGACAAAGGTTATTATAACGCACACACGAATTACGATTTTGGAGATAAGAAAGAAATGTAAGAAGATTATTTGAAAATTGAAAGTTCACATCAAGTTTATAAAGAACATTATGGTTAATACGATCAAATGCCTTTGAAAAGTCTATAAATAATATCAGCCTTTAAATAGAAGAAAGTTGTGGAATTTGTATTGTTAGAGGTAGAAGTTGCTCGAAAGATATTTACCATACATTGTATATAAACAAAACAAATGACATGTTTTGAAAACAAATATAATCTAAATACTCTTGATTTTGTTACTTAGTTCCAGAAACTATGGGCCTATAAAAAAGCATAGCATAATTTTCATTCCCAGCTGAACTGCAACTATAGATTCTTGTAGAGTACAATTCCACGGGAAAACATACGACGAAATTGGACCCGGGCGACACCCTGATTGCAATGCAACCTCAACGAACGTTGATTAAAAATGTGTGGTGTGGGTGTACAGAATTCTCTAATTATTTTCTGTAATTAAAGCCACCGACACGACAAGCTAAATATTTAACATTTCTCTCCTTTTATTATTTTAATTCAATGTAAACGAGAAATGCAACGCATTTTTTTATAGTTGTTGATTTTGTAGTAGGGACTATGGTGGGTAAATAATCGGTGTATGCTTTGTACGCAGGTCTTCCGTCTTCTGTTTTAAGTAAATATGTAGTGTTGAATTTTTAAATTAATGTAGAATTTGCGCTATAAATGCAATGTTGCAGCAGCAAATATTCTCTGTTTATCAACAGTGTTGGCATAGATCTTATTAAATTATTTTCTATTTTTGTTTGTATTAATACAGTGATATATACTGAATCTTGAAACTACCCTTTATTACAATTTAGAGGCAAATGTTGAATTTATATTTTACTGTGAAGCTATTTCAATTAACATTTTAATGAGAAAATGTTAAGAGAACTAGAAATAAAACATGAATCATTTCTACGCACCATTGAACAGTGAAATAAAATTTTTTAATTACTGGTAGATATTAAATCAATAATTTAAATAACGCAGTTTAAATATTAAAAATGGAAATACAGTAACAAAAAATTAATGAAAAACATTTACAAAATATATTTTATATGCTTAATATTAATTTATATTTTAAATAAAATAAATACTAACATGATATCTACGCATTTATTTATTACACATTAATGAAATTAATATTTATGGATTAACACATTTTGTTGAATTATTTTTAATAACCTTTTGTATATTTGCTTGAAATACATACATATTATAATGGTGATTACAATTAATAATAATACTTCCCAGTTTCGTGTATCAAATATGCACTCTATTTATACTTGTTCAATTGCATCAAAAATGAGAACAAGATATAATAGAATTGACACTTGACATTTCTGAATACCATTGCGGTGAACATGTAATCTTGAACATTGGGAAATTCTATTTCCGGATTTGTGTATTTTTTGCTTCAAGTGTCATCAAATGCAAAGAATCCTAGAAAAGAGTTGCATCGAGTAGTACTCGGAATTGTATTCAGCAACATGGAGCAATGATTTGATTTGTGAAACTAGTCGATTCAAAAGTCTATCAATAGGTATAGAATTCGTATGTTTGTGGAAACGCTGTAGTCAATTTATGTAGGCACATAATTGAAATAGTAAAAAGGTATACCTGCTGTTCTTTTAAAAATATTATATGTACCCTTATGTAGTTTTTTGTTATTTTCCTTCTGTAACAAAGCTTAACAAATTTATATTAATCTTTGCAGGAAATATTCAAAAATTCAGCTATAACACAAACCTTCTGAATTTATCGATACATTTTTATTTTGTACGATTTTTTTTTTTTTTTTTTTAGTAACAAACACGAAAGCAAACTGCATGGTAAATCCCGACTTCGAAGTAGGAGGGGTTTTACCTAATGGAAGTTTGCTTGAGTAATTTTGCTTAAAAGCAAAATAATGAGTGCTTAAAAATAAAAATTTATCTGAGAAAATCAGAGAGGTCGCGTGGAATTTTATGAGATAAAATCCAAAAACAACACAAAATGAAACTTGAAACATTAATTAACTGACACAGAGTTATAAACAATAACAACTGTTTGGTTTCTTGGTAGCGGGTTTTCAACGGGGTAACGAGATTTTATCGAGGGTAATATCACAAGACCTTCTGATTTTATCGTTAAATGTTTATTTTTGCACGAATTTTTTTTACTTAGCAACAATCACGAAAGCAAACTGCATGGTAAATCCCGACTCCGAAGGAGGAGGGGTTTTACCTAATGTCAGTTTGCTTGAGTAGTTTTGCTTAAAAGCAAAGAAAATGAGTGCTTAAACAAAATGTTACTTGAAATATTAATTAACTGTCACACTGACAGTGATTGACAGTAACAATTATTTGTTTCCTTGGTAGCGGGAGTTTTATCACTGTAACCCTGGCAACGGGGTTTTACCGCAGTAAAACTCTGTTAAAACTGTTCCTATTGGTTGAATTTTCAAGTGTTTCGCATTATGATAGGTTAAAAACTAGTCGTGGGAATTTATCGGTATAATACTGTTCTCATTCGTTGAATTTTAAAGTGTTTTCCATCATAGGAATTTATCAGAGTAATAATTGTAACCTGATTTTGCACACATGATCAGTAATACAGGAATTCGATTGGATATTTTTTAACCAAAAAATTTTTGCTGTAAAATAATTGAATAATTCACATTGAATTGATTAGTGTTAAAGATATACCTCTTTTTGATTCATTCAATTATTTTATGGGCATCCGTGTGGATGAATAACAATGCGCGGAACTTAGTCGATTTCGGTCGTAATTGCAAAACCGGAAATGGAAGTTTACTGGACACATAAAACAATAATAGTAATTTCCGTTATAAGTCTGGGAAATGAGTTTTACTGTTTATTTTATACCTATGCTGCATTTTTAAACGTAAGTTTGCTTTCTTTCTTTCTTAAACACTATCAGATCATCTTGGTCTTAATAATAATAACAAAAAATATTGATAGTAACTAATATTGTTTCGTTTACATTTCTAATAATTTTTCAAAAATGAATGCGGAGTATGATATTGTAGTTCAAATCGTATTAAAATATTGCTTAGGAACAATACAGTATCGTGTAAAATAGTAATCCAGTCAAATACCATTTACCGGACTGGTTTCAGTCATGTAAATGTGATATGAAATAATATCAAATTATTTTAAATATATGTAGAAGCAGCTACGAGAACGAGTTTGAAATGAAATTTGTTAGTACCTAATAAATAAAATAAAGAACAATATTTGCAAAAATTAATTTTGAACGATCCTGAATTGTTTTTATTTAGTTATTTGAATCCTACGCACAGAGTTAATTCAATTTATTAAAATACAGATACAGTTACGAGAAATAAATTTCAAAAGAGATTGTTGGTAGTAAAATAAACAAATAAATAATATTTTCTAATTTCTATGCTATGAGAACAAACAAATAACTAAAGCATCTATTTTATGTGTTAATCAGCTTTCCAGTTTAATTATTAAACAACTAAATTCAGATTTATATGAATAATAAAGTCAAAGACGTGTAGTGGTACACCAGGCATTTCATTGTTGAATTTCTGCTTTATTGTGTTGATAGTTATTTACGATACAAGTATGTAAAGCTAGTCTTTAGTCACGAATGGATCAATTAAAAGCGTAGCGAGTGTTTTAAGACCCCTGAGTGACTAAAGACGCTTGACATATGTGTATCGTTTAATATTTTATCTACGATATAATGAAAACACCCAATAAATATAAAAAAATACTTTTATTTATGAATTAGGTTCACAATATTAAGTGAGAAGTTCGCCATGATAACAAATTTTTTGCAAATTTTGCGTGTTTAAAAATTTTAATCACACGTTGCTCGGCAACCCGTGACTAATGAAGTCGTGTTACTAAACAACCGTTTTACAAACTTAAAACTAACAACTAAACATCAATTTTACACACTATCGTAGATAATAGTTATTTACGATACAAGTACGTAAAGCTAGTCTTTAGTCACGAATGGGTCAATTAAAACACTAGCGTAGCGAGTGTTTTAAGACCCCTGAGTGACTAAAAACGTTTTACGTATGTGTATCGTACAATATTTTATCTACGATATAATGAAAAACCCCAAAATAAATAAAAAAATATTTTTATTTGTGAAGTAGGATCACAAGATTAAATGAGAAGTTTGCCATGATAACAAAATTTTTGCAAATTTGGCGTGTTTAAAAATTTTAATCACTCGTTGCTTGGCAACCCGTGACTAATGGGATCGTGTTACTAAACAACCGTTTTACAAACTTGAAACTAACAGTTAAACATCAATTTTATACACTATCGTAGATAAAGAATATTAAATGCAATATGTGTTTCAAAAGTGATCAAATATCAAGCGATTGAGTTTGAACGCTGCCATAAAATAATATTAGTGACAAATTGGCAAATGTTGTGCAATGCAAACTACACGAAATGAGCGTCACTAACAGATTAATGATGACCAGATACAGACACATCCCAAACCGAATCTACACAATTCGACGCATTGTACCAGCACGCTTTGGCGTTTGTGCGTGATGTAATCAGAGTGTGCCGTGTGAACCCAGCACACGCACAATAAATAACAAATGATTAATCAACGATCAATCACGTGGTTCAACTGTTGTCGTCACAATGGAATCGGAGAAAATCGCTCCAGTAACGCACCACTGAAAATAATGATTGTGATTGTTTGGGCCTGTAATAGACAGGTTTTCCAAGTTGTTTTGTTAAATTTGGAAGGGGTGGGAACAGGGGTGAAGGGTACTTTGTGGTTGTCATTGTTGAGCTAATTTGTTTATAGGGGGTGAATTATGTTGATTATTTGGCGGCCAGTAAAAGAGATTATTGGAATTTTCACATAGTCACATAGGCTGGTGCCACGTGCTCTGTTTTTTCGTGTTTTAAGAGCAGTGTTTTAGCCTCGGTTTTACCGCAGTATAATGTTTTCAAATTATTTTATAAAAACATGCTTCGAATAGTAGTTCACTCCTTGTGAACCGGTTAAATTTTTAAAACTTAATTATATATAATTACTTTTATGTAATGATATGTTAGTTATCTAATAGGAGCATCAAATTGCTGTAGTTATTATCACTTAGATTTAAGCTAATATTTGTAAAATAATTATTACATTTTTGAAGAAATCAATTGTTCAAATTATCTATTTTTGGTTGAAGTATTTTTTAAAAATAGTTACCAAGGCCGCGAAATCACTCTTTAGCGTACCGAGAGCAAAATTGTGGTCGAGGCCGCTTGCGTCCGAGACAGGACAATCTCGAGGGCGATAAAGGATTTCGCGGACAAGGTATACACACTATTTTTTGTGCAACCGTAAAAAATATTGATTATAAATTTGTTTGTAAATAGAACTTGGCTATGGGATTGATATTTGATAAACAAAACAATTAGTTTTGAAAAAATAATGTCAATTCTCAAGTGTCAAAATGATTATTTTTAACCTATTTCGCAGGCGTTACCATTAACAATGGCCGCGAAATAGGGTAAAAAAATAATCATTTTAGATTTAGGTCTATCTGCATTGCGACTGCGAAATGCTTATTTCGCGTCCGGTTGCACAAAACATAATTTTAGAACCTTGTAAAGCGCTAAGACCAATAACCAAATATAAATATTTGCAAAGTTCGCTGTTTTTTCGAAAAATCCTACTTTTTTCCATAATTTCACTCATTTTTCGAACCATTATTCTTGCCAACAGGTGATATGAATCACATAAACGAGTATAGACCATTCGAAATATTGTACTTTCAATGCTTAATTCGTCAAAGAACTGTTCAAAACGGTCAAAAAAACAAAAAAAAAGGGAAATGCATTGTTAAAGATACCTTCAAAAAGGCTTATTTTTGAGGTACGTATTTTTTTCAAAAATTGTTTGTATTATGTAATTGCTGTACCAAAAATCGGTCCTTTGGGGAACATCTTCTATTATATGAATTTTTTTTTTAGAAAAAGATTGAGTCAAACCGGTAACATGACTATGCCCCGTTTTGGCTGTACCTGGCTGGAATGGCCCATATATTTATTTAATTTATTTCTTAAACAAACTAAACAGTGTATCAACGATTATTATTGTTTCTAGGGTAAATTTCATGTCATCACTTTCGGTCCGGTATAGAAACATCAGGGATTGTAAAATATTAATCAACTTTGGGTTTTAAGAGTTCTTGCGTGTTTATATGCGATTTATATTTCCTGAATAACTTATAACCTTTACTTAAAGAACAGTTTTTTCCCAGAAATAAACACAAGTATACGGAAATATATCTGATATATAATAAATTTGAATTTAAAAGTTTGGAAAATTAAAAATACAGAATGTTCGTAACTGCAGCAGCAACATATCATTGTCTTCATGCTGACAGAAACTAGTGAATAAATGACTGCATCGATTTATGCTACAGCGAATCAACTTCACTCAAGCGCACAACAATGCAACTGATTTGAAAACATGTACAAATCGTTGCAAACAGAAATATTTCTCTATTGTTACTAATGTAGTGAGTGAATATGATAGTGTGTACCACCGTTAGTCGCGTGATATTTTACAAATATATTCAATATTATTAATATAGATTACAAATCCATATTTTTACATAACGGGTGTCTACTTTGATATAGGACAGAAAATACAATTTTAAAATTTTCATAAAGCGATATTTACGCAAAGTGTAAATTATAAAAACAAAAACTGCATTAAAAGAGCTTAAATTTATTGATATAGCACATTTCTGTATGAGATAAACGTAAAATAAATTTGATCTTGATGTTATTCCGACTGTGTAAATTGTAAAGTTCAAAAAAGTGCTGAAATCTGTCATACAGCATTATATTCTTCTTACACAACCGACGTTTCGGTTTACACTTAAATCTTACTAACCCTGAAAAAGGTTTAAGTGTAAACCGAAACGTCGGATATGTATGAAGAATATATGCTCTATGACTGAGATATCGAGTATTTTTTTACACTTTTGTCAAATAAAATGTATTATTTTTAACTATTTATAAAGTGCCATGGAAAACAAAATAAACCTACAATTCAAACAGTGGCATTGTTTGTATTTGACAGATGATATTTGCCTTTGTCATAAAGTTTTAAATAATTATTATGTTATTAAATTATTTATCAGCAATCATAGATACTTAAGGCTCATTCCCATAAAGATTAGTTTTGCGTTTTGGATTAACACAACATGAGCGTTCTAAATAGTTTTAATAACTATTGTCATCTATGAGCATTTTAGAAAAATTGTGCGAATTTTCCTGCGTGTAACGTTTCTGCTATACAGGCCGCACCCACCATCCATCTTTTATTTATCTTTTAATATATATTCAAAATCAACATACCTGCCAAAATTATTCTATTTTTAACGATTCATAATAATACTAAAAACTTGGTTATGAATATTGTTGACATTTCATTTAGAGAAAGAACTAGATAGATCTAATTCATTCTATGCGTGTTACTATTGGTTCATTCCTATATATAAACCTAACCCAAAAGTTTGAAGGTTGCAAACTTTAATTTTAACTGTACATCGCAATTGAGAAGTGTGAACGCTTTCGTATGGTAACATGGAAACAATATTTCTTAAACGTAAACGTAATTATAAACCTTAAAACTAATTGCTTATGTGAATGAAGCTTGATATCATATAATAAAAAATTCAATAATATTTTACGGGAAATTCGTTAAATTAAATTATGTACTTGTTACATAAATATTTATTATCAATAAATTAAGGCTCATTTGATATATTTTTTATTTTTGAACATGTTTTATATTTACACTTTTGTTTTAAAATACATAGGGAACAAACTATTGCCTAATAAAAATTTAAACATTTTATTTCCCTTCTACGAAATAATAGACATTTGGTATCTCAGTTATACATAGTCTTCAACAATTTTCTTCCATCGGTAAAATGTCCATACCATTCTTGATCATTATATACTATTGGATCCTTGTATGTATGTATGTATCATGTAGGAGATGTCATTAAATATTGAATCACCCTGTACTTGGTTACGAGCTATACTCTAATGGTTATTTGAAGAGTTTCTTGTAATCTATTTTCAAGTTAGGATAATTGCATATTACATCTTTATTTTATTTGCAGACGAAAAAAGTTTTTAGAAAAGTTCCAGAACTTTTCTTATCTCCAGAGGATTAATTTATTTCTGTTAAATAAATGTTATTCTGATATTTTTTCTGCTCAAGTGTTGACAAAAGTTTGATTGGTATTTCATAAGAAAAACGTTAATAAAACAATTTCTACAATGAGCCTATCATATTTGTCGGATTCTGATAAACATTTATAAAGCAAAATATTTGGTAATTAATCATAATTTCCAATTGATATTGTCAGATTTACATCAAACAAATATCGGTGCAATAGTATTAAATTAATTCAGAGATAACTTAATGAAATTCATGACAGAGTACAATGTAAGCTCCCATTTTACTAAATGAAAATCACATAGCAGAACACGATATTTAAC
Organism: Poecilus cupreus; assembly: GCA_963942605.1. Taxonomy (NCBI): domain Eukaryota; kingdom Metazoa; phylum Arthropoda; class Insecta; order Coleoptera; family Carabidae; genus Poecilus; species Poecilus cupreus. The sequence goes on along the minus strand of OZ012719.1, from coordinate 15,122,948 downwards.
AATGTTTAATTAGGTAAAATATTCATACAGTATGCATTGCATTTGATGTTTGTTAATTAGTCAACTCAAATAATAATAAACAACTGCAAGTGGCAACAGATAATAGCAACTAATGAGCTCGTGTTAGCATGAACTGCTCAGTGTTCACTTTCCAGGGCCTGGAATCGATATGGTTCACGCGTGTACTCCCACACGGAGCCCGGAGTTTGACGCCGAATGTCGAACGAAGAGCGTCAAGCGTCAAGGAAGCCAGGTGGAACACGAAGTTTCAGAAGCCAGATGATCTTTTGATCTATGCTGCTATCTATCACATGTGAAGCCAACGGCGGTGCTGCAGGAGAAATATTTTGGGGTGGTGGAATTTGGAAAGGTACGGGGTGAATGACACGCTGGTTTATGGTGTCGATGACATAATCAAGAATTTTTAAGATTGCTGAAATCTACTTTTATCTGCTAATAGAAGCATTTAAAGTAAAAGATAAAGAAAAAAATTGTAGATAATATAATTTGACAGCTTTTTTAAAAGAACAAAATATTACATACATCAATTATTTACCAACAGATAAATATTTGAAAAACCTTATAGCTGGTTTGTATTTCATTTAATATACACATTTAGATTTTTAATTCACGATTTAGCATCCTAGTTCATATTGATTATTGAGGGCGACACTAAGCTCGTTTTAAATGGGCTGAAACAATTTTTCGTGATTCCTGACTGAACGGTTAACTTACAAAAAAAAAGAACATAGTAAATTGTATATATTTTACTTCTCTACGCTGTTTATTTGAAACATTTTCGTACTAGAGTCCTACTTTTTAAAATTGTCACAAAATTTAAACTTGAAATAGGCTTTAACTGATAAAATGGATCGGATATTAAATACATACATCATTAATTTCTACAATGTTTATTTGAAGAATTTCTTTAGTAAGTTATATGTTTTTATCCACATCTGTCAAATAACCGTTGTTTATCAATTAATGACCCTTGTTACTGTTGCGAATGAAATAATATTGACAATTCGATGAAATAATATTATTCATTCGCTATGTCAAATTCAAATCTTACCTGTCAAAAGAGTAAAACCAAAATGACTTTTAAGTATTTTTTTCCACATAAAAAGCCAAAGACACTAGTTTTCTCATTTTTAATATTTTTGTTTTCCTTTTAAGCTTAAACTGTAGCTGAATAATTGGTTTTAAGATTTTCTGCTAAATATCAAATAACTTCAAAAATTTTTTACAACAGTAGCCTAGCGATGGTTGCTATAATTTGTCTCTGTTGATAAACAAACAATTTGTTGTATTTGTCAGAGCAAAAATTCTACTTATCTTATAATTTCAAAACAAATATTTGACGAAATGGTGTGGATAAAGTATTCTACTCGCATGTAATGGCTATTACTCATTCGAATGATTTACATCACTCCCGTTCGCTCGTAATACAAACTTCATTCACACGAGTAATAGCATGCATTACATGCTCATTGAGTAACATACTATTAATATATTTGTATATTTGAAAAAAGGGCATTTTAATACTAGGGATTAAAAATTTATAACACTCTAAATAAAATAATTTGGTTCTATTATTTCGCAGAATTTCTGTTTAAAACTATCTACGATTAAGAAATATTGAATATATTACATTTCGTAAGAGATTGCAACTCCTAGCATGTTTAAAAATTGCTAAAAATAAATAAATTTTGTAAGAGTCAAAAACAAATACATCCCCATACAGTAATTAATGGAAACGAAGTACTATTAAAGTAATTTTATTGTTAGGTTGACAATTTATATTATTAAATTTGTAAACTGTAAAAATTAGTTTAATTATTTTAATGAGAAAACTTGGAAATTGCAATGTCATCTAAATGTGTAATATTTAATTTTTACTAATAAAAGCATTAAAAATATTTGTTTGAAGTCGGCATTTAAGAACGCTGAAATAAGTATTAAAAGCTCTGAAATCAGTTTTAAAGTAATCCATTATACTACGATATTTAAGCAACGCAGTGTTGGCAACCGTACAGTAATTATTGTACAAATAGGATAATTTCGACAATTTGTACATAAAATATTACAATATGTGCAAGAACGAAGTAGTTAATTCAAATTTTAAAATTTTTTCTAACTATATATTTCAAATAAAATTTAACATGTACAGCGGCACTAAAGTTCCTTTTTATATAAAAATAAAACTTAAGCGCCTCGATACATAATAGTTATTTGTATATCAAGGCACTAAAGTATAATATTTTGATTAAGAATATGGAATTCATTCTCCGAAGCGATAGTCGAGGAGAATAAACCATATGGCTGTGATAATAAAAATACTGTCAAAATGTCATACTTGGTTATAATTTTCATTTTTTTTATATATTCTTAGACGTAGTCTGCATTTGATCTGCATTAAATCCGATAAATTATTGTCAAAGGTGAATAATTAATAAATTCGCCAATAGTATTATAGAATAATTTGTTTGTTATTTTAGGTTTGTAATTCAAGTTTGACTTAAGAGTCTGTAAAGTTTAACTTTAGCTGCTATTTTGACTAACTTCGCGTAGAAATATCGATTTCGGAAAAATAACTTTTATTTGTATGAATGTGTAGAAGTGACTAAATGCACAAGGATCATAAAATCCAAATAAAACAATGTACAAACCCCTATTGCAATATTCGATCGATTTCGCTTTAGTATGCATCGCAGAAAAAATTAGAAATAACCAATCTATTGTGCAGAAACATCGTGTCTCGAAAGAGCACTTCGCCATCGTTCAAGTGCCTCCTCGACTATCAAACGATCGTTTGAGACAAGGCCTAACCGATATCGCGTATAGCTTGGTCAACAATAGTCGAACGGAATGCCAAGTATGTGCTAAACGATTTCTTCTGTCGCCTCGTTTTATTAGGATTAGTGAAATAACGCCGCTTCTTCGCATCGTTCAAAGACCATTCTCTATGCCTTTACGCTACACTCGTTGTTTTGTCTTGTTTATTCTGCGAATTTTATTAAAATATTTCTGTTTGTCTAGTTGTTTTACAGGCGCTGTCGCAGTGAATTTAAATAGAACGTTCAAAGCATAATATTTTATTACTTAAAGAAATAAAAATAAATACCACCATGTCATTTATTTACTCAGTAGGAGACACACTTTTAAGCGAGAAGTACGTCAAATTACTGGCCCACAGATTTTACTGCCGGTATATTGGAATTGTAATTTGTTATCGGCTGGGGGAATTAAATTATTTCTTAATTTTCCCAAATTTTTGCTATATAACTTGAATTGTTTATCATTTACTTTGGGTATTATTAGTGTTTCTGCTTTCTTATTTGGGTACTACATAAATGCAATAAGTTGTTAATGTATCTATGACAACTTTTCTTCAACATTTTGGATACCGGTTATTACAAACTTATTGGCTTGCTAAGACCGATTGAAGCCTCGTCCCGATCGTATTATGATCACATAGTGTATCCTATAAGAGTAGGCCCAACTAGTTCCGTTGCTACGCTGGTACGTCCGTTTTATGTACTACCGCAAGACTTGATTATTAATCCAATTCTATTTGCACTTGAAATTTTGACAAATATATACATATTTTGATGCATAAACCAAAATTATTAGAGTACTTAATTAATGAAATATACTCTTCTGATAAAAATGCTTTCTTGAAACAAACAGATTCCTCTTAAATGAAGAGAAAAATTGATTTGAATAGTGCCAATCCGATTTCGTTTTCATTGAAAACTTCTGTAGGTTTCAGAAATATTCTTGCTAGAAAATGAATTTAGTTTTGAAGGAACATATCAAAGTATTCAACTTAAACTCATTATGGGGTCGAAGTAGTTTGAATAAGAATAGTTTTAATTCAAACTGATATCATTTAAAATAAATATGTTTTGTTTAAAATTAAAACTTCTTTTTCTTTATTTTTAAAAACAAAATTTAGAATATATTACTTTTCTTTCAATGCATAAAAAAGAAGATAAATAAAATTTATATTCCAAATTAATTTTTTTTTAATGAAACCTAATCTTTTGTAAGAAATAAAATTTTCTTCAACGAATGCAAACAAAAGAAAACTGAAAATTTTCTTGAAACAAGAAATTATTTTTATGCGTGTAGGACAGGAAGCTATTAACCTGACTTACTAATATTTTGACTAAGAAAACCAACTTTTGCCCATCTCTTACGTGGTTATCCTTGAGATCCTCTTTATGTTGATCGTCAATTTTTTTAAAGGAACGCCCTTCCAGTATAAATGGTCGATCCATACCATTTTCTTTCGTTTTATATATTTACTACTTTTCTAAATAACATGTTTCCCTCATGTCTGAGATAATGAAATATATACTAGTAAGTTAAAATGATTTGTCCATGAATAATTAGGTAACTTATTCATTTGACTAACTAAAATTTGGCATTATTAGTTGAATCGCTTCGTATAACATTCCTAGTAATAATGTTTTATTTATTATTAGATTAAATTTTACCAGTTTTCTTTCTTTGTTTGGAAGTTAAATTATTTAGTACCGTGTTATATTTAAATAAAGCAATTAACAAATTAACACCAAAGTGAAATATTCGGGCCTATTCTCTAAGTTGTTACCGTAACAACTTGCTAATTGTGATAAAAATTAATCGTTTTCATTAAAATTGGTACGATAACAACTTCGTTAGTGAATTCGGCCAATTGTACATACTGATAAATGTTCAACCTTGTTATGCATATGCAGAAAGTATTGTCAACTAATCACCTTATTAATTTTAACTACGGAAAAAGCTGTATTGTAATGAGAAACAGCGCATGTAACATATGTCAAAATGTTGACATCAATGTGTAATATAAGTTCATTAAAATGTGCAAAATTGATAATTAATTATTGTTTTCCGATAAATAGGTTTTTTCAAACAATAAATTATAAATTGTAAAATTATAATAACAAAATGTGTAAAATGTAGTGTCAGTCGTAATGACTAGTTAACTTTTAATTCGTATAAAAAACCCAGAAAAATTTAATCAAATCTCGAAGTCTTCAAGTAATAAGATAATATCTAAATACGTATTTAGATACCTAAGTTATCAGCATCAGTAGATGCAAAAGGGAAAAAAAATCAAGATTACAGAACTTTTAAACCAAGCGAGTAGTCAAGATTGTATCAGGTTGTGTAATCTTGATTTTATCCCTTTTGCATCTACTGATGATGGTAATTGATAACTTAATCGAAATACGTGTTTAGATATTTTCTTATTACTTTAAAGCTTAGGGGGTTAGATTATTATTTTAACACGTTATTATCACCGCTTTATGCAACTGGCTTATCATTTATAATTATTTGTATAAATTGGCCTTCACGAATCCATTTTAAATTCCTTTGGAAAGTCCAATAAAATTTTTGAGAAAACATGATTACGTTTGACATGGTTTTAATGAACTTAAAAAGTGTTTTTAATGCACTATTTATAGTTCCGACCTATCGGATGCAATTTTTAATTGGCATTGTCAATTAGATTATTTCATGAACAATAGAGTTATTTATTTACAAACAAAATTATATTTTAATTCCGTGTAATAATAAAATTTTATGCTTTAAAAGCCAGTTATAACCTAACATAAAAATAGAGCTTTAAAATTCCTAAAAAGCATTAATGCCCACCCAGTAATGCAGACACAATAAATCCTTCTAAAACGACATTTATTCAGATTCAGAAGAATAGCTATAAACATAGTTCACTGAATAAATTGGTCGTCTGTTAACTTTAAACAAGAAAATACCGTCCTGGTTCACCGGTTGTAAAATGTTGAGCAACTGTTTTTACGGGGCACGTAGATAAGGATTTCAAGTTTATGATACCGGACGTCCGTTTTATCTTGGGTATCGGCTATGACATGATATTTATCGAGCGTTGTCTGCCGCGCACCCTGTGTTCCACGTAACTTGTTGTTTCCTTGATGTTGATATCCGTCTGCAAACTTGCTGACCGCTTCGGTGCTGTTGGCTCAGAGTTTGCTAACGGATGTTATTAAACATCCAGTTAGAATTGTTCGCTACCGTTGTCTTCAAACAGTTCAAGAAGTGGGTTAACATCACACACCGCCACTGCTAAATTGTGCTTTGTAATCCCAGTAAAGATGTTTGTAAATTAGTCGATGTCACAATCACAAATTCTCGAGAATATTTCTATATATAACTGTCAGAATTTGAACGTAATTAATTCCCTTATTAATTTGAGAATCCTAAAGTATATAGTCAGAAAAAAACTCTTAAGTACCCTTAGAGTAGGCAGGGTGTCGAGCTGTTTTTATATATTGTTTATTTCTGTCTTTTGCTAGTTCACTTGCTGTTGATATGTTTAAGTTTTTTTATTTTAAGATATCACTTATCATATTGTCCCACAATTTATTTGGATTGGTCTACCTTTACCTTTTTTTTCTGTTTTAGTCTTCAAAACTTTTTTTACATATCAGTATTCCAGCATTCTAATAAGGTGTCCAAACCAATTTATCTATCTTTCTTCAATGGTTTTTAGAACGGGTTAGATGTTTAAGGTTTCTCGAATCTAATCCTAAAGTAAAGAATATAAATAGAGGAAGATTTTGAAACCGTTGGAAGAATTGGTCCTCTATCTTTTTTTATTTCACTTTTATAATTTGTCAGTTGTTTAAGAATGTTTAATTATTTTGTTATTTTACAAAATATTAATTTAATTATAGTTGTAATCGTTCTGGTAGGTGAATATGGAAACCAGGTAATATGACTGAATTTAGATTTTTTTCCATCGAATGTTTTAGGATTATTACCCATATATTTTTATATGTTTAATTATTTTGTTATTTTACAAAATATTAATTTAATTATAGTTGTAATCGTTCTGGTAGGTGAATATGGAAACCAGGTAATATGACTGAATTTAGATTTTTTTCCATCGAATGTTTTAGGATTATTACCCATATATTTTTATACAGGGTGGGCCAGAAAGTTTGGTGGATTTCAAAAATTCATTAAAAAAAAAGTTAAAACAGTACACAAACAAATCTTTATTTAAATAAAAGTAAACATTTGGGAAATTCATTTGTTTTAAATAATATCCTCCAGATGTGCACCATCACGCTGCAAACACTCCTCAAATCTGGAGCGCAAATTTGTAAAAATTCGCTGGCACATTTCGCGTTGAATAGCGGCCATTTCTTCTCGGATATGTCTTCAATTGGGCAATCGTGGTTAGATTATTGTAGTAAACTACTCTTTTCATGTATCCCCACAGAAAAAAGTCTGGTGGTGTAAGATCTGGACTTCTGAACGGCTATGCAATATCTCCTCGTCGCAATATTAGTTTCCCTGCATACTTCTCGTTTACGACTACCAAGGAGTCATTAGATGTATGGCATGTTGCGCAGTCTTGTTGAAACCATTTCTCACGATTATAGGTTTCAAATTCTGGCAGTTGCGGAAAGAAAAAATCTCGTAACATGGCTGTGTATCGGTCGGAATTTACAGTCACAGATTGCCCTCGCTGAATCTCAAAGAAATAGGGGCCAATAATCCCCGTTTACTGAAATGGCCGCCCAAACGGTTACCTCAACTCGAATTTTCTGACGCACGACCTAATAACACTTTCACTGGGACAATGATTTAGGTCATCTGTACACATAACGGAATTATCGAAGAAAAACAGTGCACAAATCACCATTTTTGTAATATTTTTTTACACAGAATATACGCTGTGCACCCGTGAAACGCTCCATGGCAACAAAATTTCCCAGATACGAGCTATTCATCCCCACCTCCCGCGCACCGCTCTCTCATACCGTTCCAACGCAATAGTGTTTTTAAAATCGTACATCTTTCTGGCCCATCCTGTATATAGTCATTTCTTCCTTTCTCTTATTATGTTCAAAACGTGCTAAGGATTTCTTTACACTAAAGTAAGTATTTCTACATAGTGTGTTTTTGTAACTGACCTCTTATCTTACATAGGTACCGAGTAGTTTTGGCTTTTCACAATGTTTAAACTCTTATACATATCTCATGATTAGACTAAGAGAATTTACTAAAGTATACCATTACATTATACACCCATAGACTCTAGTTTCTCAGATGTCGGTAGGTGAAATAATTTTGGACGTGAAGTACAATTACCAGGCGTTAAGTAACCTCTTCGCATATGTTAGAGGGCGAAACACACAGTAAAGTTAAAAATAGCAACATTATTACTTGTAGGGATTACATTACCACGGAATTCTATACCTTTTACTTGTGTTTGATGCCATAACACCAAATATTTTTATGATACTCTAGAGAAATGGAGTTGATTCTTATTAATCTCCCTGAATTTATATACCTATACATTCGAATTTTGGTAACCGCTCTAATAAATGTAAACATATGATAGGCCTAATTTATTGTTCGTAAATGTAATGCCTCATATGTTTTGGCAATCTTCGGGTAGCCCTTGAAAGAATATGACGTTAGGACGTGTTCGTACGTCTTCGGTGCGCTACACTACAAGAAGTATCAAAATAATAATTTCGTCGTAAAACAATGTTTAAATTTTATATGTAAGTAACAAATTGCTGATGATGTGTGCAATGCAGACGAAACGTTCATCCAAATAAACAAATACTTTACTTAAGATCCTAAGGCCCTTTAAAATACACAAATATTTAAAAAGTATCACATTCCCAGAATATATTTAATTTAGTAAGTACCCTCCTGCTGCAGTATATGTATATAGTAATTCATTTTTTATAGGTACCACGGACCCTTGGCTCGCAAGTTCCCAGTTAGCAGAATCAAAGAAAATAGTACTGTGAGTAATGGAAATTTTATAATTTATTTACCGTTTATTGAATGTGTCTTCCTTGTGGTGTATAATGTGTATAATACCATCAGAGTTTAGACAATTTCCGACGTTGGATACAAACACGTAACAATGTGCATTTTAGTTTTCAAAACAATTTGCTCCTTTTTGAAAGAACATAATGGATGCAGGTAGTCCATTTCCAGTTTGTTTAACGTGTCAAGCCATGCTCAAATTGATCGATAGAGTTAGCAATTTTTCCTTGTAACCGTTGTTTCTAATTGCACGAGTTCTCTTGTACGAGGAAGGAAATTAAGTTCGGTTTTATTTTGTTAGCGAATGTAAATGACGCAAGTTTATCGCCCTAAAGAAGTAAACAAGCGTGCTTGGCACCGAACGTGAGATGCCTTAATTTTTCAGGTATTCAGGCATCGCGATGCTGAGCGCTAACATTTACGCGTACTCGCGCACGAAAGGATAGCGGAGTGTTTGCGGCTGTTGCTAATTTGTACCCGCTAGTTACACGCTAATCGGACCGGCATGTATGTGCGTGTTTGCAGACGATGACGAGGGTTGACGAATCCGTCATCCTCAGCAATCGATATGCTACAGTCGGCAGGATAGAGTTGAGAATGTGCTTGTTTGTGTCGCTCTGATTTGGGACACTGCGATTCACCGCTCGTCTTTCTATAGTAAACACACTGTTACACAACTATCAAATAAGCTAAAATTTATTATTTTGGACACTTTATGTTGTTATTTTATTAGAACCTGCCAGTTAGCTACTTTTTTAAATATATGGTTTAAAAACATATGAAAGTATTATTTTGGAAATTTCCTGCACGCGTATTAAGTGTAGACCTGGGAAATTAATATTTCGGATGTTGCTTTGGGGACGCGAAATAACATATTTTAGAATAAAGTAGATATTTCCTGCACTAAAAATCTTGGCGGCCGTGATTGCACGTGCTATAATATATGAACCCAAGAGTTGTTATGAGCAGAGTGCCACACTTAAACGTAGACAAATGGCTAAATTATTCTAATTCTTTTTATACTTCTCTGATGATATGCTTTTTGAATTGACCATTGCTGAATGAAAATGGTTTGCTACCAATCGCTAGAGGCAACGTTGTTAAGTAAAGTGATTCATAAATTGGGTGATAACTTTTTTATGTCCTTCTTGGTCAGATAAAGCGTGAATTTAAGCTAAATGCTACAATCACTTTCCTGTTATTAATGAATTATTATGAATACCAATTACACACGTAAGATAAAATACGACATAGGTAAATGAACACGTCATCATAATTTACTGATTTATCATCAGTAATATTATAACAAGGGAGTGAGAATAAATTGAAAATAATTTGACAGATCTTTAGAAAAATAGTTGCCAGGCAATAGCCACGAAAGACCTGGCAACAATTCCCGAGAATAATCACTAGAGTATAATAATGACAGGATTGGTTAAAACGCAATGAAGCATTTTATTGGTTTTAGGAAACGTAAAAAAATAATCAGCAATAATTTAACTCGAGAGTTCGATAAATTAGAAAATAATTCTCCAGTATCTTTCTCAAACTTGTTGCCAAGCAGTAGCCACGAAAGCCCGTAAGGATTGAGTGGCTATTGCCAAATGGCAACAAGTTTGAGATACTGAAGAATTATTTTCTAATTTATCGAACTCTCGAGATATATTTGATTTGATTATTTTTTATTTCATCATCAGGCATGGTACTAAATCTATCTTTTTTGCATATTTTTTACTTGTAGTGAAGATAACTATCTGACATTTGTCAACAAAACCAAAAAAGCTACAAATTTATCACTGAAATATAGTAATACTGGAAAGGTAACTTGTATAGGTTTTCATGAAAAGGAATAACAAAACAAAACATATAGGTGTTGTAGGCCACCCTTCTTTGTCTAACGCATGTTTGTAGAGATTTTGCTATGTACAACAAAGACAGATAGCCCAGCAACTAGCTATCACTCTCAGCTCACATTTTCAACGTCAGTTAGCATTCCAGGATTATTATAATATTTCAATAAAAGTTAATTTAACATTGACAACCTATGTTGCATTTTACTTGGAACAGTACGATGATATATAAACTAATATCTATCCATAATAAATACATAAATTAAAGAAAAGTAAATGTTGACTATTTGAGGATTTGTTTAACTAAATAATTTTATTTTAAATATTATAGTAGAAAATTAAATTGAAGTAAATACAGTTAGTTAAATACTTTTATTTTAAAAATGTTGTGCATTACTGCCAAAAATTTAAAATCGTAGATGATCTTAAAAATTTTATTATATTTATCAAAGATAAATGTAAATTCAGTTTCTCTTTTATTTACTTTCATTAATTTGGCCATTTCGTTCTCTGAAGCAGCTATAAATTTGTTGTTTTAACAATGTAAATTTACCTACTCTTTCATACATTTAAATTTATTACGCACACAAAATGTCTACATCCTAATCATCCTAATTAATTTTTAGTCAGTTCGTTGGAAATTGAGCGATTAAGAGAAAACAATGATTGGTTTGTTGGCGTCTTCTAAAGATTTAATAAGATGTACAAAAACAGCAATGGATGAAACAGCGCATTGCGAATCCCAGCGGTGATTACTCAGTGCGTCAGCGCCGCTGGTCGTAAGACCATGGACGACGCAGGCTCGACATGTGCCACCGACGAAATATTTTGCGGTCCGCGGTCATGTCCGTCCGCCGGGGAAAATAAAACGCACGCAAACAAATGACAAATCGGATTAGTTACTTCAATGGAGTCGCCGGCAAGTCTGGACCCCGGCCTTTTTACGTAGGTGGCTTTTGGACCGTGTACATGCTGCTTAATGTTAACTTGTATGTATGTTTGCATTCAATTCTCCACGTACTGCATGTTAAGCTCAACTGGAAAATATTTGTTTAGTTTTTGCCATGTTTTAACTATTTGTATTACGTGGATAAAACCGGCGAATGTTATACCGTTACCGAAATAAAATGAAATGACATGCTTTTAGCTGCATGATTTACTTGATACATCATGGCGCCGAACATTTAAACCCTAAAATTTTTCGGCATTTATTCTGTATGAGTTTGTGCAGTTTTTGCTGTGGATTCTTTCAGATACATGTATCATTTAAAATAAAGCTTAAAAAAATGGTTTTAAACTTGATGTTTTATAGCATTTATTGAGTACGAATGGGCTACTCTAATGTGTAATGTGTAATTCGGACACGAGCTTATACTAAATAAATCAAATAACTAGATACTTACAGAAGTTGGACAAAAAATCATATTAATGTAATGTAATAAGAATGAAAAAATGGTAGCAAACAAATATTTACGAAATATAGATGAAGACAAGAACATTATTAAGAGGACCAATAAAGATATCAGAAAACAAATACCAGAATAAGAATGAACTATGGAATTGAACAACACTTGGAAGGAAAAGATAGTGAAAAAGATCAAGCAAAAAGAGTCAGATCACTTGGACATATAATATGGAGAGCAGAAAAAAAGATGCAATTAAATAAGTAGAAGAATGGAAACCAAGAAGAAGGCGAGGCACACCTAGATGAACATGGCTGAAGGAAGTAGAAGAAGATTTAAAAGCATCAGGAATTAAAAACCAGTAAAAGCATTTAAAGGAAAAGAAAGAGAGATTGATCCACTTCAACAAAAAGAATTAGAGAGTTTCATAAGCAGCGGAATTTTCCTATAGGGGTGTTAAGGCGTTATATACAGGGTGAGTTTTTTTTAAAGAAATCAATTACTTTTGCTGGTTAATATCAATAAATACATAAACTCAATAGCAGGGGGGGGGGGGGGGGGCATAAATGTACGGTTATATTATATTATAAATTATATTATATATTATATTATATTATAAATTATATTTTCTTAAATTTTGTATAGGAATAGATAACCCGAAGTATTCCCTTTTCAACGATATAACATGTTTCTATACCAAAAATCAAAATTAATCTCACGAAATTCAAAGAAACATTAACATTTTTAATAACTTTAAGTAGACCGTTGAACAAAATTAGTTATTGTGTTTATTATTGATACTCCTGTCACCAATTTGTCAACAATTGTTGCCGATGTAAAGTCAACATAAAATACAGTACTTTAATTAATATTATAAAACATAATTTTTTTATTTAAACTTAACTATTTAACACTAATACTACGATTATTATTTATACTCACTTCTCAGTCTCATATATTTTATCTTATTACTATTCCTTACACACTGATCGTTTTATACGTTTATACTAACTTTCTGTAATATTAATAATAAATAGATATAAGTACCAGTAAATATATTAATAAACAAATTCCATTTGTTAAATGTATTGTACTGTTAGATTGTATGGTACAATCGGATACGTCTCTATTCTGCACCATGTCCCAAACAGGGCCGGTTGTTGACGTTAGTTGGTGAACGGCTTGGTCAGAGTGTCAAGTCAAGATAAGAAATAACAATAAATATATTTATAAACCACAATAACCTCAAAATGTGAAATTTAAAAAACAGCTGTTAAACAAAGGCAGAAGCAAGAAGATTTAAAAGTAGCTAGAATGTAGACGGTTAGATCGTAACTTAAACATTACTTTTTGTTGGGTCTAGTTTTGATATAAATTACTAAATTGTTACTGTAGTGGAGGACCCCAGTGAAACGACGCTGTTTGATTTGTTTTGTGTACGTAATAAGATTGCGAACCATGTGTCAAGGCAACCCGAGGTGTTCCGGTCGTACGCACACAGAAGGAAGATATATGAAACTGCAGCAATATCGGGTAAAGAGCGATCACATCAAAGGGCCTCGTGCGTGTTGTCGAGGACCCTCGCGGTGGTCTCCATAACACTTCTCGATCTGAATACTGCGCGGAGCCAATCCCACCCAACCATAAAATGGCTATCGGTGCTGGCATTGCCGCCGCCAATATAATCGTATGAAATATCTGCGTTGGACAGCGATGCATGCCGATAACGCATCGATCGCCTCATTCGCCAACGACAACACTAACCATACGATTTCAAACGGACGTTGTAAACTTCGCAAACACGACGAAAGGATAATGCCTTTCTCACAGTTTTAGCTGTATTGTATTGTTATGTAATTATTCCAGTGATTTTCTACTCCTACCTCTTAGAGAGGTATCGCAATATCAGATATTTAATCAAACGCGGGTGCTACAGGCTGACCACTTGTTCGCATGTAGTTCTACTCGTACAAGAACCTCTCTGATGTCGCGTTGGTTACACTAGCTAAAAATGACCGTCGCACAGATTGAGATTCGAACTGCATCAGGATAGGACGAATTGGTTACGAATCAGTTCCATGGTACTTGATACTTTGGTACATCTAGAACTGTCGTGCCATTGATGATGAAATATCAATAGGCCATATACATCTAATATAGGATACTTATCTAACATGTGCAACATACGATTTTCACTGTCCTGTTACTATCTATAGTTTGCATAATACTATCTAGTTATCTCTGTTGGTATCATCAGTCAAGCAGGCAACGTACAGGTCCGAGTAAGGTGAACTTTTCCAAAAATTCCGATAAACGGAACAAAAAATCCAAGCGAAACCAACCCAATCAAGATAAAAATTACGAAAATCCAGGAGGAAGCAAATGCCAAAGAAAATAGTGCATCACAGTATAAACTTTAGAAGGTGGTGGTGTATTTATTGACAATATTGTGTAGATGAATATTTTAAATAAATTTTAGTGAGGTGTTTAGGTTTTACTGACTTTTGATATTAATATTTAATTAATTATATAGGTTTTGGTATTAAATTTGTATGTTTTTTTTTTATGAAATTGTGCCCTTCGGAGCAAATTTCTCAAAGAATGGAGGAATGTAACAAGTCTTAAGTCAGCACATTATAGTTCACGCAATGATTAAATAAGTAGGTCAGATAGTTTCAATAATATTGTTTACTTGTGACACTTATTTTGCTGACTTAGGGTTTGTACAAATGTATATAAGTGTTACTAGGTACGTTAGAAGTAAGTACAGTAGAGTGCTGTAAGTTGTAAAGTACGTTCATCCGTGATTATTGCGAGATCATGTAAGTTAGTCCACGGATCAAAGTTTTATTTCTGCTGACTCCCAGTCTCGACAGGACCCCCTTTTTATTTTCTACCCTCTTAAGAGGGTTAGATCATTACCAATCAGCATAAAACGAATCGTATTTCGATTTTTAAATTGTCGCACCTAATTGTGGTAGAAATGTTTCCACTAGATGCAAAAGAGTGTATATGACATCTAGCTGGTTCTGAGATAATTACAAAAAAAGTCGGTGCTGCTCTTCCTTAATAAATTAATACTGTAATTAAGAGATATTATATACACATTTTGCGGCTGGCGACATAGTATTTTTGTGTGCTTTTGTAAGATATTAAGATACTCAATTACTCAAGTAATTTTATAAAATTTTTGAACATAGAAATATTGATAAATACTTAAAAAATTAATAAGAATAGCAGCCGAACTCAGTGGTATAGTGGCTATATCACTAGCATAACACACCAGAGGTCGTGGGTTCGAATCACAGAAGAACATAGTGTTCATATAAAAAAACCTGGACTCATGATGCGGTATTTAACAATAGTGTAGTTAGTCCGTTTTCCGCATCCCATATTCGTAAAAAAAATAGTATTAAATTCTCATATCAGTATCCTCTTCACTTTCATTATGATCGGAACATGGCTACATCACGTGACAATTTACGTCATTGGCTGAACAACATACACAAACTTTAACATTGGAATTTTGAAACATGTACAGAGGTTTTCGTCTAGCATCGGTTTTCAATGTTCAACACAGTAAATTAAATGCATAATGTTGCATCCACCAGGTATAGCTAATGAAACGAGGATACAATTTCACTTTAATATTTGGCATATACACAATTTTGCATCTAGTGAACTCAAATCTCATATATTGTTTCTTTTTGGTGCAGTATAATATTAAAAACAATGGTGAGGAAGTGTTTGGAGAGTAAAATTCCACAAGTGAAGAATTCGCAACTTTAATTTCGCAGTCAAAATAAAATATATGTTTTAGTGGTAAATCTCTTATACATTTGTAGAAGAAGTTGTAAATTATATAGGTGGATTTGTTGTTAATCCAACTAGTAAACTTATGATATCTACAGTATGTTAATCGGGCATTACATAATGAAATTTTTCTTTTTAAATGACATTTGATAGTTTATTAGCCTATTGCAATACATGCGGATAGATGGTAATGCGGTAAAGCAAAAATATGCAAGTGCACGGTAAAATTTTTAATGAAATTTTAAGAAAGAATACCGCATATTCTTTTTGTTAATTCATTTATCTCTCTTACACTTACGTCATTGTGCGAGAGAAAAAACTTTTTAATGACGCTTGAAAAGAAAAACTTCATCGTATATTGCACGCTATAGTTGCCATTTTTAATTTACCCCTGTGGTTCCTCCTCCACTAACATCTTTGGGGGCCATGACTTGACGACTGGTAACCGCACTTCATACGCAAAAATATATCACTTATCGAGATCTGCGTAAGCAGAATGCCACACCCATAATGCGTAATAGGCGTGATGATATATTTATTTATTTCATTTTAGAAAATATCATGCTTATTTACAAAAGAACATATACAAATATTAAATAGGAAATAATTAGCTATAGTTAGATTAATTGTTTTTAAATTAATTTCATTATTCAACATATTTCGTAAATTAGATAAACAATAATTTTTGTATTGCAACATGCACGAGTATCTTTATAATTTTAATTATGGTCATTTTTTCTTAAATAATCTTAAGTTTATCTAAATTGCACAACAAAGTATTTGAAATTCAGAACAATTTTTCATTGGTGTTATGGGTTGCTTCAAAAGAGGATAGCAGGTGAGACAACACTATTGATATTTTCGCACTGTAGACAAAGACAGTGAAGCAATACATTGGCGTTGTGTTGGTATCTGCGAGTATAAAATGACTGAATAATTATTCTAGAATGTGATGGCGTGAATCGAGGCAGGTTGTGCTGGAATAGCAGTATGGAGAGTAAGCGGTGTCGTAAGATCGGAAGTCGCTCGTAAAATACGGCCGACGACAAAAAAGATTTAATACCCATTGAGACGTCGTTCCATTCAGCGCGTTGATAAATCAAGCGCTGGCTGGACTAATTACGACGGCGCAGTGCCTCGGACACTCGCCGGAAGAGCGATGGGTGTCCATTAGAGCGGCGCTGGGCGCTCGGTCAACCGCCGGCCGCGGCCGCTGGCGTCTTGCCGCCGCACTCAGCACCTCGCCACCTCAGTTATTAACGAGCCAGCAGCCAGCACGTGCGCCGATACTATCTATCGCCAAGATGATTGTTTCACAGGTGCACGTTCCGTCGTTTCGGTTCATTAGGGAGCGTACCGTTGCTGCAACGCCGTTTAATTTTACGTGCTCGGCATTTTACATATCAACCGACGCGCAATTATACGCGAAACATCCACAGCACAAGATCCTGTCTGCAAGAACTAAAACATACAGCGGCTCGTAACGAGAGCTGCCGTTGCATTTGCGTTCCATTCTGTTTGGCGTAACTGGATTATTCCGGCGCGGCGTTGTTTCATTATTTAGCAACGGTTTCAGGAGTTATGGCGCGGCCGCATTACGTATGCACCGGCAGCAACGTTGCACAAGGAAAAATCACAAATCTCGTGTTGTCGTAAACAATCTGCGAAAATCACGGTGAGCCGGTGGCGCACGTGACCGCGCACGGGCTTCCCGGGGATATGAAAAATAATACTCCAATTTCGACACAGTCGTAAAGAAATACCGGGCTCACGCTCGCGACAAGAAAATGCGATTTGTTGTGTGGAGTGGCGCTGCGGGGCTCGGCTCTTATTTCACACGCATCGCTGATATGTGACCGACGGGCGGCGGCGGCGGCGTATCGTGTTCAGGATTCGGGCGCGACTCCGGCCCCGGCATTCCCGGAGTTATCGATCCTGCGGCGCGCTTGCTGTTCTCTGCTCCACCGTCCGCTCGTCTCGCGCCCTGCTCTTCTCGCTCCCACCGACTCTGCTTCGCGATCAAACATCTCCAAATCGACTAATTGCAAAACGTGGCTGACCACTATGATTCACTGCTCTCTGCATGTGAGAAGTGGACCTTCAAGGTACATTCACAACCACAAGCACATTTTTAAGGTGGAGTAATATTGCAAGCTGGGCGTAAACATTCACAAGGTGCAAGCTTTTTACATTTCTTTATTTTTATCAAATAAACGCATTTCTTGCAACAAGTTATTGTAAACGCTTTGTGTATGCCGCAAACGGTATATCGGTATCACAATCAACTATTACCAAAAAAATAATAAATGCATCTTCATCTCTCATCCTTCGATATCAATGACGTATCAATATTTAAAAAATAATAATTCTATTCACATTTACTAATAATACTAATTCGAATTTAATAAAGAAATTTGAAATACTTGTTTACAAAAATAGTTATTTACGTATCAAGGCAATGAAGTTTAATTTTTTATCATGAATATGGAATTTATTTGCCGAGACCCGTAGGGCCGAGGAAAGTAAACCATGTGAGTGATAAAAAGGAATTTCAGTGCCGCGGTACATATAAAATTTTATTTGAAATCTAAAATTAGAAAAAACTGTAAAAAATATTATAAAGGTTAAGTTTATACATCTGTCAGTTGTATATTGCAGCGTTGCCAACCTCTAACATTGAAGTTATCGTAAATAACACTCAAAGTTATGTGTTTTGTCCTTAATTTCTTCATCGAAATTAATTATTTAATTCTTCTAGCACATATTGTTTCATTTTACGTATAAATTTACTACAATACGTCATATATCTGCCAATATTATTGTTCTTGTACAATAATTATTTTACGGTTGCCAGCACTGTGTGACGATTTCTGAGCTTTTAATGACGATTTTCGAGCACTTTAGTAACGATTTCAAATAAAAGATTTTTAACAGATACAATTAATCGATTAATCAATAGCAAAATGCGGGTACAAATGTTAAATTGTAGATATAGAATATAAATTTCGCACAGTATATGGATTAATATAGTAGTGCCACTCGCTGGCGTAAATAGCTTTGCGGTAACGCATCGGACTTTCAATTATAAGATCTTCGGTTCAAGCCTCACAGCTGACAAATTATATTTAGAAAATTTTGACCACATAAAATTACTCCTGTGGCTCCTTTACCTTCAGCATCCTTGAAGGCTGTAATTTGACCGCTAGTAACTGCACTGCACGGGCAAAAATATATCATAATACAGAGATCTGCTTTACGCAAAGTGCCACACCTAGAAATGGGTAAACAGCGTAATGATATATTTATTTTATTTGACACTGGCTTTCGGTGCTTTTAGTCTTTTTGCGTAAATTTTAATAGTTGGCAAGTGGGATAAAATCTAAGAAAACATTTCTCCTGCACTATTAAAAGTTAGTACAAAATTTCAGGGTGCAAATAAGTGTACCTCTTTGTTTTGCACTCATTTTACAGTATTTAACCCAATGAAAATGAACTAATAATGCTTGACATTTGACAGATGGAACAATGTCACTGACGTACTATATTCGCTTTTCTATGGTTACTAAGATATCACCGGATACTGAGCGGCCATCTTCTCAGTAGCACACTGAGACATGCCCATTGAAGTATTGGGATCTTGAGATAATGCCACTACTGTATTAATTCTTATACTGTGATATTACCGATAGAACAACGTTTCAAGATATCAATGGCGTATCTTCACTTTACTACAGAAGTGGTTGTAAATAATGCAAATAAGAACACGGCACAATTTCGATTGCGTCATAATGACGCAGGGTCTAAATTGGTTGTGAATGTACCTTTACTGCCCACAGCAGCATCACTGCAGGCAGGTGTGACTGAATTTGTGAGTGACAGCTCATACCTAATTAGTTTTTCACCATCGCGTTCAAACGATAAAAGTTAATTGTTTTATATTTGACGTCGAAATTAATGAGTTCTGTGTCGCGCGTTCGCTGCTCGTGCACATTCCACGGTGAGCAACGTTGCTTAGCAACCATCGTGGGAACCAATTTTCACTTTGCAACTCTGCCGTTATCGGGCTGAGAGCAAGCGGGGCGAGGGGGATGGGCGGCAGGAAGAATCGCTCCAGGGAGCGCGGGCACGGGCAGCCAAGGTGCAAACCTCCTGACGAATGGGGTGTAAGTTGCACGCGCTTCGAGAAATTAAGATGGAAACGTTGCACACCGTGCCTGGCCCTTGAGAACATTCCAGTCACGGCATAAGAGCACCAGAAACTTGTGTCGCTCTTCTTTGACTCGAGTTCTTTTACGCCGCTGGCGTTCGTATCAGCACCGCCTTCTGCTGTCGAGAATGGAGCACTGCACTAGCCAATGCCTCTGGCTCTCTGCGCTTGAAACTTCTCGTCTTATGTCTTGTTTCTTATATTTCATGTCCGTATGCATCGACTCGGTTGCTCGAGATGTATACAAAACAAACTACCGAACAAATACAATGGAATCTCATGAGCGAAGTATGCCATTTCGAGGATTTGTTTGCTTTCCTATCAAAATGTTTCTAGCCAAAATTCCTCTTTTTACGCAAAATCTTTGGAAAGGACAATAATGGTGCCTTCCAGGATTGTTTCCACAAAATGAACACAAAAAAGTATCTTAGGGTTAAGTACAGTAATTCTCGCTTATAACGAATTCCACGGGACGGGCTAAAACTGTTTGTTATACAGGATGTCCCAGATTTAAACGGCCTAACTTAATCCATAGATTAAACACGTAAAAATAAGGTGACAAGTTCATTTGAGCAAATGTCCGTAAATGCTTCATTCCAAAGATATTCATGTTTTTCCTATTGGGTTGTGCTCCTTTAAAAAATCAACTTCCTAACGAAATATTCAATATTATCTTATTGAGGTGTGACATAATAATTGAATTAAATTAATAATAAATTGTTTATTACCGAATTTCAATACAAAATTTAGTTTGCTTGCCCTGATGCCTGGGAAAAAATGAGAAACTATCAATGAATTTAAAGAAATTTTTTTTGGGATGCCATAAAAGGAACAGTCTATGATGAATCGATAAATATTTTAGACTCACTACGAAATCATATCTCCCAAACAATGTCACGCAGCATCCAATGCAGTAGCAGATCGTTGTCGTGCCTGTTTACGTACTGTAGGCAAACATTTTGAACAAATATTATAAAAAAAAATAGTTTATGAAGTTATGTTATTACTTCATTATTTTAAATTTTAAATTTCTTTAAATTCATTGATAGTTTCTCATTTTTTACCAAGACATCAGTGCAAGCAAACTAAATTTTGTATTGAAATTAGGTAATAAACAATTTATTATTAATTTAATTTACTTAATATGGTACACTTTTATAAGATAATATTGGATATTTCGTTAAAAAGTTGATTTTTTAAAGTAGCGCTGCTCAATAAGAAAAACATGAATATCTCTGGAATGAAGCATTTACGGACATTTGCTCAAATGAACTTGTCACCTTATTTTTAGGTGTTTATTATACGGTTTAAGTTAGGCCGTTTAAATCTGGGACACCCTGTATAAAATAGGTTTAATAAAAATGTTCATATTCCCACTAATTTTATATTTAGAAACTTACTTTCGAGATTTTAGCAAAATCAAATAAATAAAAGCAAATCGATGTTACATGTCATATGGAATAAATGACATTGCTGTCAAACATTCGATTTGCTTTTGTCCAATTAATTTAAGTATTGTTGCTGAAATTGGCCATAATGGATTATTTAAATTCTATATTAAACATTTTGCTCCAAAATCATAGAATGTTAATTTCTTTATATTTTTCTATCAACTTGCTAAGCGGACTGTACGACAAAGATAGGTTGCCCGTATATTGTCTCTCTTGGTACGTATTTTCAACGTCAATGCGCGTTCCAATTTTCAATATTACTAAATTTCATTGTTTGCTGGTATAACCAATTTAGAACACCTCGGTATTTCAATATTTCTTCTTTTTCTTCCAGATTTGTTTTATTTCATTTCATTAAAAATTTCTCTTTGTTTTCCCCTCGCTGAAGTAATACTATATTTACCATTTAACGTAAAATATTTACATTTTTTAATTTGAAATTCTATCACTCATGATAATATTCATTTGAAACAATTTAGCGTGTTACACCCTCGACGAAACGCTATCAACTACAGCCTTTCGTTATACGCCAGTTCGTTACTTGCGAAAAAATTAACACACAGCTAAGTTCGTACTTACAAAATTAGTTTGTTTTACCCGTAACTTCGCTAAAATCGACTCTGTAATAACCGACCATTACTGAATTGTAAAACTCTTTCAAATTGTTTGAAATTGTTAATCGTGTTTAGTTTCTTAACTGTTATGACATAGCAAGTAAAATTTCTGAAAATGCTTATCCTGAGCTTACGAATAGTTCGGTAAATTCTACGATACTTCTTTTTCTGTGTATTAAAAAAACTGTTTGTAATCAGAATTTCATACAAAAAAGCTTTGTAATTTAAAACAATACGTAGTTTGAAATTCAAAACCTCCTTTCAATCATGTATTCATTTATTCCAAGTAGAATTCAGCTCCAAATACAACATACGACCCTATTACAGTGTAATGAAAGCTCACGAAAGAGAAATATCGTTTTGATACGCGCCGTGAAGTAGTGTGAATATGTAGGAACGAACAACGTAATACTTATGTTCTGTGGCACCATTTCATGCATTCGCGTTTGTCGGCTCGGGCGGAGATGCTGCTACGGAAGCGGAAAACACCTCAGAGCCGGGGATCAATAACTCACGCGGCGTCTACGTGGACCCGGCTTAAATTCTACTGAAATGTTTTGTTATTGAAAGCATTTCACGAGGTGTCACTCATACGGAGCGCGCTGACGATCGGCAGTGATTTACCTGTGAGAGAATGTGACACTGGAATGAGAAACGCTGCGGAGTTTTGGGAAAGCGATGCGGAGGAAAAATAAACGAGGATATTGTGTGCCGTTAACGAAACACCAGACGGAGAATGGATTCGTTTTACAATGCTGCTGGATGTTTACCTGGATGCGGGATTTATTTTTTACGAACTCGTATACTAAGAAACAATAGGTATTCATTTAATTGTTTTCCGAAACTGAGGCAATGAAAGTTTTGCTCTGATTTTTGTATTAAATGTATAATAATTACTCCTTGATACATATTTGACATACATATTTATTAAAATGTACAATTAATTTCTAATATTTTTACTTATATTTAACACTAAATATAACTTGGGCAATTAACTGTATAGCTAGCAAACTTTGTATAGCGCACACAAAAAAAATGGATTATTACAATAGCAAAAATTTATCTTACGTATAGTGACAGCAATTTAGATATTTACAATAACAATATTTATATTTCATTAGCAATATGATATTATTTTCGATTGCTACTAGAACAATCTTAATATCATATTACTAATATAAATATAAATATTGTTTTTGTATAATATCTAAATTGCTGTCACTGTACGTAAGATAAATTTTTGCTTTTCTAACAATCATTTTTTTTTCCGTGTAAATTTGTTTTTTTTTTTAAACTGCTAAGTATCCATAAGTATTTGGCAGTCTTCTTTGAATAAAGAATTCCAAATTTCCTGCAATTTTCCGATTGTTCCTGCAGGATGATTTCGCATTTTTTTTTTTTCATTCGGTTCTATAAACAAATTTTCGATTGGGAATAAATCCGGGCTAGTAAAAAGTCATTAGTAAGGGAATTATATTATTATTGTTATTATTATGCAGCTTTAAAAAAAAGTATACCACACAGAGCATTCTACTCGTGTTTTGATTTTTATTTAAACTTTTATAAAACAATATCTTTTGTTTGAAATATTGCTGTTTTAAAAAGCAAATGAAAAAACACGTATATTACCACGCCATTTACCCATTTTGTGCATGGCACTCTGATTTCTCAAGTTTCGGTAAGTGATATATTTTTGCGAGTGAAATACAGGTACCAGCCGTCACGCCCTCCAAAGGTTAGGAGAGAAAATAAAAACAGTAGACGTAATGTTAATAACATGGCACTTCTCTGATATGGGTTTCTAACTGAATGCTTTATGTACCTCTTCCGGTTTTTCAATAATAATAATTTTGTTTCAAAATAAAGTAACAAGGAGATTGGACTGTGCTTTATTATTATTTGTAAAATAGTTATGTTGAAGAATCTACTTAGTTATTATGATTTTACTACGATTCTGTCTAAATCTGTTTGTTGTTTGAAAAAAACGCATGAAAAAATTGATAATCGATCCTGTGATACGAAAACAACCTGAAATAACATTAAAATTGAATTAACCCTTTTTGTTAATTACAGATATATATGTAAAGTTACATAAAATGTAAATAAAACTGTTATACATATTTGTATTCTATACAGAATCTAAAATAATTAGATTTTTTATGCCCGATTTATCAATCGACTGTTAATCAAATGTTAACTAACAGCAACATAAATAATACATTTTTCTCTATATTTAACTGGAGGATTACCATGACAGTAACATAAGAGTCGATTGATAACCCGGCCCTTAGTAGTGTAATTGACATACCTAACCAACAAATTTGATGTAGCTTGTAATAATATTTGAAATAGAATAGCTGTTTTTTCACGACATGGTAGGAAACCCCACCGTTCTTCTCCCGAAATAGTGAGGAAAATGTGTTGTTCCTATCTAGAGTATAAATCTTATTTACAAAAAATATATTATAAAAATTATAATTCCTAATTTTATTGAAAATCCTTATTTTAGTGATATACATACTTTAAATTGTCTTACAATTATGTCTTATATTTTTCTTTTTCTTATTTAATTACAAATTTGACAATATTTAAGATTAGTTCATTGGCAACACTGCTGTACCGCCTTGTGTCTGATAACCTAACTTTTAACGTGTCAGTCTGTCAGTTGTGTTCTCAAAGTGTATTTTAGGTCCGAGCAAATCGTTTTTAGAAACATGTCGTGCGCTCATGAGGCAAATTTCGAACTCGAGGAGGAAAAGAAGTGCTTTCCTCTCTAGTTTGACAAATAACTATTATATTTTAACTCAGCATCCCTAAAAGTGACATTTTCGATTTTCCTCACTCAAATTAGTAGTCTAAGTAATAATAATAATAATAATAATAATAATAATAATAATAATATATCTTTATTGACATCATTGTCAAGAGCGGAAAATAAGTAGTAAGTAGCCATTTCCTCAGAGGGTAAATTTCATCGCTAGTGCAAGAAGCAATGATTTGCGGTGTATGAATTTGCATATACAACTGTAATACAAAGTAATTGCATATTTATTTGTATTGATAAACACAAACGCTGGAAAAATGTAATGCAAAAGGGCTATGGTAAAACTTGTATAGTCTTACCCATGCAATGAAACCCTTCCTTACTTGTATTACAATATACAATTTAATTACACATTTCTGCTACCAGTAATACAAAGTAAACCAGAGCAAAGTATTTCGTTCCTACCGCTATTTGTCCAATGTAACCAGAACGAACGAATGGTAAACATCGCAAACCAGTATATTACCGCTAACAGCTCACCACCGCTGTATCACTCTCATCCTGCTGTACGTTTTATTTGGTGAGTTTTTGCGCGCGGTAGCCGTGTATCGACGCTTGCTGTAATTACCGGTGCGCGCGGACAATGGGCCGATCCGGGAATGATGTATCGGGTCCGCAACAATGAGCGCGACGAGCCGTGGCCGCACCGCGCCATTGAATGCATTACCGCAGCGTGGATACATACCACTGAGGCTTGCCGCCCACCGCCGCCTCCTGCAGGAGATTCTCCGGGGATGCCGGCCGCGAGATATGTCTGTTGGGCTGATTGATCAGGTACAAGCAAACAATGTTGAAGAAAAACTGTGGATGACGTTATCTTGCCTCAAGTTTATTTTAATTCTGGATGCCAAAGGAACACAATTTCGAAAACAGCCTTTTTGTTCTCTCCTTTCATACTTTAACTTGGTTCTTGAATATTTGGGTTGGTTGTTTTAGATAGACTGAGTTAGAAAACACAAACATTATTTCGATGATGTATTTATTATATGGTGAACTGTAATATGGGCTTAAATGTTTAAGAAAAACCAATACAGGTTATTTCCCTAATAAGATTAATATGTTTCTTCTGTCCTACCACTACGGGTTGACAACCTTTCTTATGAAGCTCTCGAGATCCTTTTATTGGAGTGGATCAAACTCCGTACCGTTTCCATTACATCCTTGCGTTAGGTTTCTACACATCTTCCTATCTTTTGTTTTACATTACCAGTTTTTAATTACTGCTGCTTTTAAATCTTCTTCTACTTCCTTTAGTCTTCTTTTTCCGCCTGGTCTCCATTCTACTACTGATTTATTTGTATCCTTTTCTTCTGTTCTTCATGTATAATAAAGCCATATTACACTCTGTTTCTTGATATTTTTTACTATATCTTCATTCTTTATTCTTATTCTGTATTCGTTTTCTGATATTTTTATTGCTGCTAATATTGGTCTTATATCCCCATTATCATCTTTGGAGGAGACAAATTAGATGATATGTTAATAAATATTTCATGAAAATGTTTGTTGGACTGTCAAAACGGCTTCTAAAGACGTAAATATTGAAATGTACTATCATTTAAAATCTTTGAAGTTGGTTTCTAAGGAGTTACTTTTCACAGAAATGAAGTCATTTGAGGCTAACGCGACTAATATTTTGATATTTCGTTTTAAGGCATTTTAGTGTTCAGAATAGGTTATTTAAGCTTCTGTTTTGTTAAGTAATCTTTGATATCCACTCCCTTCCCTCATCTAGCCACCTATGGATTAATTTGGTATGTTCAGCCAACCTGGAAAATAGTGGTTGTTTTGCACAAGAGGTCTCAGCATATATTTTATGTGCTACAAAATGTAGCTTATTATAAGTATTTATTTTTATAAATATTATTAAAGTGTAAGTATATTCGTACATTGTCTGCGTTTATCAGAGTAATTTATAAATTTTTGTCTATTCAAATTTTATAATTTATAAATTATATAAACATCATTAAGTTTGTCCGTCTTTTATCCACCTCGATTTCGATTGTTGTCATGTCTTTGTGTTTTATATAGAAAACAGTGCATCCTGTGTTACCCGAATTAGATAGTGGATCCTGAAACCCTCATTCGAAAATGCCGCCATTTTTAATTATATGCTAGTGATTTACTCTCCACTAACAACTTGCGGGGTCTTAATTAAGCGGCTGGTCACCAACCACACTAGAAAAAAATATCACATACCGATATGCATGATAGTATAAAATAACGAAAACACATATTTATTTATTTACTTGTTAATAATATAGATGAATCCTCAAACTGCTCTGTATAAATATCGTTTTTGTTATTGAAAACATGTACTTTTTATATGATGTTTGTTGAATAGTAACAACTGACTAGGGTGTTTCAATAATTACTTCCAAAACAAATCTACTTTCACGAGAGTCATAATTTTGTTTTATTTTATGAAGGTTAGGTAGGTGTATCGTTTTCACGTTTACAGTTTATATTTTACATCAATGACTTTGTGAACACATTTGCTACTATAGCTAAAATCGCGTGTTCGGGTCATATATAGCCTCATAAATTTCACCACCCTAGTTCGTATTGCAGCAGATATTGCGTTGATGCTTGTTTGGTTTATGATACCTTAATATGGAATCATGTTCTTTATCTTCAAAATACCTATAATGATTTAGTCGTGAAATGCATGAGGCTGAACGAAAATTAATACATTATCCACATGGACCATTTTGTTACAACTACTGCACATTGTCCAGTTGTTTGAAAGCGCTATGTAGTTTTACTTCCAGCCATAAACTTTAGGGGTGTTAAGATTCTCCAAGACGACACCACCGCTGATTTCACAACATGATCTCGGCTCCGGCGATAGTTGGTGATTGATCGAGCGTTAGTTAGCACCGCATTGGAGCTGTGGGAGTTTGCCGGGAGGTAGCGGGGCGACAGGGGACCAATTAATGTCCCGGAATGCGGCCCGAATGCCGGTCCGCGACCACAAATCAACCGTTTTTAAACCGCGTCGCTATAAACAAATGGATAATGCAACGCGGCGGGCGCGGATCACCGCGCACTGCTCGGCCGCGTGCTGCACGTACGTACAATTGATGTATGTACGTCCTGCTAATATTTCGCATGGAACTGCGCCGGCGGACCGGGTAATTTATAAGCGGTAACTTGCCACCGCGCGCTGAAATATGGACAAATAATTTTAATAGGCGAGCACACATGCCGCCGTCTCGGTGTATCGGATAATGGATCGAATAAAATTACTGTTTAATTTCCAATTTGCGAGAGGCATTATCGCGTCACCGCGACGGGCGTCGCCGCCGACTGTCGGAGAGTCGGAGACTGCGTCTGCACGGTTCGCCCGGACGCTCGTAAATAAATGATGCTCTAGATTGATTTTCCTGGTCACTTATTTGTCCCGAGGCAGAGATGGAAACACTCCGATGCACTCTCTTCTATTTGTCTAAATTCTTCGCATAGTTCCACGCTTCACATACACTCCGTACTCTGTCCTAACTTCTTGAAAGAGACAAGTTTCTTACTCCGTAACTTGTCTATGAAGATAATTGCTGTAATCATGTCCAAGAGACAAATAGTTGTTTACAGGTTATTCTCTGCACGAATCGACAAAAAGTCGCTGTTATAGCTGCGGCGAAATAATTACTATGCTTGACGTCTTTGAATTCACTAAAAAATATAATGACTTTTTAACGTCGTGTTTTATAGATTACATGTAACCGTCGGGGATGAATATGAGAATAGAAAAACACGAACATTGACGCCAGACAGATTACTTACACTCAAAAGAGAAGGCACCGAAAAAACATATTTTGTTAACATTGGCTATTCTATTTATTAATTTCTATTTAATATATATGCATAAACAGTTGATGAAATCTAATTTTATCATTGAAAAATGTATATATAGTGAAAAAATCTAGACATAATTGCAAATATGTTAATAGTTAATCTTTTTGTAGTCCTGTTATAAGTACACTTACTTCATACCACACGACTTACTATTTGGAGTACAATAATTTAAGTTTAAATGTTTAATAATTATATTTGACACATGTTCGAAGTACAAACCTATATATGTAAGCTGAGTTTTATAAATCAACCAATCAATTTTGCTGGTTAACTAATAAATACACAGGCTTACACAGCAAGGAGGGGGACATGGTGTTTCGTAAAATAAAATTATTAAGGGGCAGTGGAAGGCAGGAATTGGTGCTACATTTTCTTAAATGAACAGGGGTTCATTTTTTTATTGAAATGGATAGCCCGACGTAATCTCTTTTCAACGATATAACATATTCCTATTAAAAATTAAAATTTAGGTTACATAGTTAAAAAAACATTTACATCTTTAAGATGAAAAGTAAAACTTGAGGTAGGCTGTTAACAAAACAAGTTTTTCGTTGTCATTCCTGTTACCAATTGTTGTCAATTATTGCCATTGTTAAGAGTAGTACCAATAAAATAAAAACAAGAATTTGTTTTGTTCACCACCCCATCTGAAGTTCTATTTTCCATAATGTTTTTTGAATTTTGTGACCTTATTTGTAATTTGAGGTATAGAAACATGTTGCATCTTTGAAAAGGAAATATTTCAGGCTATACATTCCAATACAAATGTACCCCTTTCCATTTAAGAAAATACTTTCATATTAACTTTATCTAAATTATGCAAAAAATCGGTAGTGAGTTTTCAGAGAATGAGCACGTTTGTGAGTCCCTGGAATACGCTTTTAATAGTTTCGTGGTGATGTCTGTGTATGTGTGTCTGTCAGTCTGTCAGTTTGTATGGATCTCTAGAGTTACGGTTTCTCAAAAACTACGAAATTAAAACAAAAATTTTGACATTTTCCTTTAAATCTATTAACCTGTGCTTTTTGAAATAACAAAACAAAGCTTGAAAAGGTCAACTTTTGACATGAGTTATAAGTGAAAACTAAATTTTTTTGAAGGGATGAGCGTTTCTTGATAGTGGAGGTCCTTGTTCCCGCATCATTTGATAAGAAAACAGGTTTTTTTCGTTCATTTTTCACTAATATCTTTGGGGGGCGTGACGACTGGTAATCGCAATTCATGCGCAAAAATTTATCACTTACTGAGATTTGTGAAATCAGAGTGCCACACCCAAAATATGTAAATGGCGTGATGATATATATATATATATATATATATATATATATATATATATATTTAATTAACTTTGGTTAGTTGCAAGAAAACAAAAAAAAAATAGTAATTGATTCTGGTTTTTTGTTGACGAAAATCAATTCTGTTTACTTTATCTAACTTGTATAAGAACGTAAAAATGTTTTCAGCACCCATTAATCCATGAGTAATAGTGGGTTGGTGAGGAGGCAGTGACACAATATCTTTGTTCCATGGCAGCTCGTATTTATACAGCAGGAACGGCTCGGGAGCACCGGCGCTACCTCGCGGCGTGTTTGCGTTTCACGGCGGCATCCGGGATTTTCGTATGCAAACGGAGGGAGATCCGCGCTTGTCCATGTGTGAATGCGGGCTGGCGAATCCGCGAAACTTTTCTATCCGGCGTCGACAGCGTCGCCGGCGAGTGTGCGTGGTCCACAGGCCCACAAAGGCATCTTTTGTTCGTTGCAAACGAGCAACCGTCGGCTCGTTACGTCGCCCCCTTTTTCTTCTTTGGTTCACGGTCACACGCTTAGTTTTCCGCGCCCGAAATTGCTGTTTCTAGTTTTCTATGTTTCTAAATTGGCCGTCGTTATTGGATTCCTTCTGCCCACAGCGTTTCTTCTTCTCTTTCCGGCTGCTGCTGATTCTGACTTGGACATTCGACGCCGCTGACGCCGACGCCAGTGGCGGATACAAGCACAGCGCATAAAACCCTCTTCATTGTAATATTACATTGACTTGCTGCTAAAGCCAATTCAACGCATAAAATATTCCAGCAGATACTATACGCCCAGACGAATCTTGGCTTTGTTATAGCTATGCCACTACTTTTATTTTTATAATCAAGAACAATCGGATGTTGAAAACAAGTCTACGAATATTACAATTGATGAAAGTGAATCGTCCAAGTGTGAAAATATAATAATGAATGAACGTGGATAGGTAAAAAGGACAATTCTCAACTGATAGACTGAGTGTCCTTTAGTATATTGAACGGGAAGAATGTGTATGTTTTATTCCTTAACGATAGATAACTAACAATTTTTACATGTATTTCTTATAAGTTATTATATTATTAACTATCACCCTGAGGAAGACTGATTAACAGTCGAAACGTGTAATTAATTCTGAATTATATTGACTGCATGTTCAACTAGTTGGTTTATTTAATATATATTTTGCTTTTTTACTTTGGCATAGAGGTTAGTTTTAATATTTTAGCTTGGTATATTGTTCAACATATAATTTAGTTTTTGTCAAAACTGGGAGTAGATAACAGAAAATTGAATATATTTTTATTCGAAATAAAAAATTCCAGTGCAATTATTACCAAGTCAACTGAATTCTTTGCATTGCCATGAAATATTTGTACTTTTTTTTATTTAATTGTCAAAGTTTTACTAAAAATATATACATACATAATTCGTCTTAAATTTCAAAAGCGAATTTATTTATTTTTATTACTTACCAATAAAGGAGTGTTTGATAAATTGTTCTTTTTTAATATAACAACATATTTTAATAAATGAGTACAAAAATTATAAATGTAAGTTTTCTAATACAAGCACAAATTTAAACGAAAATGTCTAAATATAATTTTTCATTAACGTGTTGTAATTCGTAAATGGTGACAATAAGAGAATAATGCTTCAAACAAAAATAATTGTTGATAATAACATTTGAAATTGTTATTAAACCATAATTTACTAAGGTATTACAAAATAACTTGATAGGGCATCAAGTAAACTACCTATAATCGATACATAAACAATATCAAACACACACTCACATACACACATCATCGCGAAACTGTTAAAATCGTATTCTAGGGGCTCTAAAACATGCTCATCCACTGAAAACTCACTACCAAATTTTTTAGCATGATTCCTATAGGTACCACCCTTACAGGATATAGCAGGAGGTATAAAGTAGGTAATAATAATAATACAAATTTTAAGGTGGTGGCAGATTCAATAAATATTGAAATGTTATTTCCTTTGACATTTACTAAAATTGTTTACAAAACATTGATATTTTTACGACTAAACAAATTGACAACTTCACGAAAATATACCTAAAAGAGTGGGACTGTATAGCGGTGTTTTTTTATCAAAAACAGTCCTAGAAAATTCACTTTGTGAACGGAATATAGGAAAATTAGCTCTGTTGCTAATAATTAACGAAGCTGTTTGCATTTCTTTTGGCAAATATTGACTCTCCGCTATAAAAACGCCACGTGTGTTTATTATTCGTAAAGCAAAGTTCTCCCTCTGAAGCGTCGCGAAAATACATCGTCATCGTTGTCGCTGCCACTTCTTAAAATAAACTACTTTTAAATTTCTACTCTCGGTGTTCAGTTGGTCTCTTGGGTGAAGACTCAATATAACCAAATTAGTTGTTTCCAACTTTTCCTGCGTTATAATCCCATTAACGCAGTTACAACGTCTTTCGACCCTTGCACAGACCGCAATACTAACAGTATCCGCTTATTGTTTTTCTTAACTGCCCCATTCGTGGTCGTATCCCCTCACCAAGATGAACTGTTGTCTTGGACTGTTGTATCCGTGCCGAATTATTACGGCGCCTAATTGAACGAGACTACCACAGGAATCCTATCGAATACTGCCGACAGGTTCTTAAAAATAACCGGGCCCTATTACAGAAATCCCAGAGTTGTAAACAGAAACCTGCTGCTAATTTGTTGACGACGGATAAATAGTTGTATACAGGTATCTTAAGGATAGAACCAACTATTTAACTTGGCAAACGAAATATTTTTATTTCAAGCATAATATTTGCAGTTGAAGAAACATTTTTAATGTAACTAAAATATGTTTACTGAAATATAAGATAGGCAGATACATCAGTCAAAAGCAAAAGATGTTTCAATTTATTTTATTTATAGTTATAAAAAGTTTAATATGTTGCCATTTCTGTCTTCAGATTATTGCTGCTGATGCATTGCTGCATAAATGCATAACTTCCGACAAACTGTTCTCTTTAAAATTATTTAATTTTTGTGGCAAATACTATTTTAAAAGACATATGAGTGGAAAATAATGTGACGGGACAGAAATTTTTGTATGTTTATTAGAATTTGGTAGCGATCCAACAACCGAAAGAGGTACTTTACTTGAAACCCTATAAAGTGTTTCAAACATATGACCGTAAGAGTAAAAGTAATTATTTGACAAATAAAAAAGGAGGAGGTTCTCTAGTCGATGGGTATATTTTCTTTTTACAGAGTAGTCCAATTTTGAAGATTCTTTTTTTATTGGATAAGGTACACCTCGAATTTGGCCCCATTTAATTTTTTTTAATTACACCCCTAGGGTTAGGAAAATAGGAGATGATTGATTGTTCATCCCTGAATTTTTACCATTTACCCGATTCTACCAGGCACAACTTTGTACTGAGTTGACCAATTTCGTTGATTCTTTTTTTATTAAATAGGGTATACTTCAAATTTGGTTTTATTTGAATATGAAAAAAAAAATCCACCCCTAAGGGTAGAAAAATCGGTAGCCACAAAAATAAAAAAATAAATCTTTTACGTCGAGTCATTTCACTCTCGTCTCATCTATAAAAATTAAGACCAGATTGATTCAACTCTCGTTTCGAATTTTTTTAAATTTCGGGACGAGATCTCGTTAAGGCGATATCTCGTGGCATCAATCATATTCTACATCTTTTCTAATACAACTAAATTTATCATAAATTACCTATTTTTTTAAAGCGGTTTCAATTGCTTATGTTATATACAGTCTCGGTACCTCGTTTTTGGTGGTGTAACAACGTTTTCGCAAAGCGGTCACCCATCCAACTACTGACCGCGGACAGTGATACTTAACTTGCGTTATCGGGTGAACCGGCTTCAACGCTTTCTGCCATGGTTGTTGCAAAAATTACCTATTTATTTACTTAGTTATGCAAGGGAAATATCACAGTTACCAAAAGCTAATCAGATTGTATCTTAAACATCCTAATTCTTAATAAGTAAGATAGAAAAACATTAGCTTAGTTATTGTGGACGATAAAATTGACACATTTATATAGACACGTACTTTCGTACATAAACACAGGATTTATCGTATAAATAATAAAAGGGTTTTTTAGGGACTCCAAAATCTGTTGAAATCATTCTATTGATTTATTTGTTGACATGTGGCGGGATGCTTACTGCGTTCAAATTTCGGAAGCCACGTTCGTTTTAAAGCAACGGCTGACAAGTACGAGTGTTTCCTCTGATAAAGAATTAGCAAAATCCTCGTTTGGGCTGTATCTCGCAATTCGTAAACCAGCAACATTTCTCGAATTCTCTTCCGAATTCGGAAGTTGGTTCCACGGGGGGTCACAATTAACGCACTGGTATTATTTTACGCCGATAAAGAGCGGAGATTAAGTCAGCGAAGCAAAACACTGCGCCCGAGTAACGACTAGCGAATACTGCTCTTCGTCTCGCGTCGCGACTCGGCTCTCCAAACGAATGTACCAAAGTTTCCGTACGCGAGTTTGTTAAAAATCTGTTTACTTGGTCCAAAGTTTGCGGGGTGACAAACGACGTTGGCGGAGTGGATACAGCGCTGCCGACTTCGAGGCGGTCCTTTTTTTCGGCGCAGAAATTAGATTGAGCGAGTTAACAAGCCATCAGCAGCTTTTCAGCCAAGCGGCATTGCTGACAGCCTTTAAATAACTGACGGGACTACAACGCTTGCGAGAATTATTATTTAAAGCGATATTAAAATTTTTCTACAATTGATGTAAGGATTTAATTGCACACTATATTGGAATATCCAACATGCTATGTAGTGTATAAATAAATTTATTGATTAGTTGGCTCAAATATTGCGGATATACCTTGTGTTCCAGAGTAATGTTGTCATGGGTAATTTAACATGGGAAATAATAACGAAGTTTACACGAGTTGAAAAATGTGTTTGGTTCATGGTGCAAGCGATGCATACCTGGGAGAAAAATTGTCTTTATGATTTCCTTTGGTAGTCATTTTGTCACTTTTTGCAGGGAATTCCGTCAAGGAAAACTAAAATGTCTGCTGAGAATTGTCGTTCGATAAGTGTGAATATTAGTGTTAAGTGATCGTGTGAGCATATTTGACAACTGTATTACGTCACTCCATTTCTGTCCTAGGACAGATATGAGGCCATTGCCGTCATCCATCGCCCTGAAATAAGTTACTATCGCATTCCAAAATAGGAACAAGAAAGCATCTTAACCGAGCAGGTTTTGCAAAAGCAGTAATTTGTATCTTGACCTCTTTTTAAATAGAATATTGAATTTTCGTCTTTATTTATGTTCTTTTGTTAATTTTTTCTCAATCTTTTCTTTCTCTAGCTAATTTTTTTGCTTCTTATATGTTCATTTCTTTATCGGCTATTATTTCATTATTTAATGTCCCAGGATTTGGGTGGTCTACCTTTCTATCGTATGTACATTCCTTTCATATTCTTTTTGTCTGTCTATTTTCCAGCATCTTTATCATAGGACCGAACCACTTTAATTGTCCCTCTTTTGTTGTAAGTATTTATTAATTGTTTCTCTTATTATGCCGTTTCTAATTCAGTCTCGTCACGTAGCCCTTTGATTTTTCTTTAAAAAAAAATGTTTCTGCCGCTTGTGTTTTTCTTTCTTGTCTGTTGCTTATTATCTATGCAAATAAATTTACAAAACATTGCTCTGGTATTTTTAAAGATTAGGTGTATGTTCAGTATTGTTTTGTTCATGGAAATAATTTGATGAAATGAAATGATATAACATCATGTCATAGTACCATTTTGTTGTAACTTCACACATGAGGTGCGTACCATCAATCATAGCCTCCAAAGGTGTTGGTTGTGTGGGCACAGCAAGGGCAAAGTTAAATTGGCGACTATAGGGCCTATTCTCTAAAAACTTGCCAGCGTAACAACTTGCTAATTGTGATGAAAATGAATCGCATTTTGACACCTAATGAAATTTTGCACCATTAGCAAATGCTACGATTACAACTTCGTTAGAGATTTGGGGCGATTGTCACTAAAAATTCTGTTCTATTTTTTACCATTTTTACAGTTAAAAAAATTATTATTAAACATTTTGGTTTACATTTTGCATGCAATGTTTCTTTTTTGAGAAAAGCAAAAAAAATTCTTACAATGACAGCTCTCATAAAATCCATTTTTTATCACTTTAATATATTATTATTGAAAAAATTTTGAGAACTTCTGGAATATTGATTAAAATAAATATTATATTCTGTAAATATAAATGTATTCTTGTAGTCTATAAACTTGTTTGAACCAAGTAATTTGTATTCCGCTGTAAAATACTTGAAAAATTTGGTTTGCAGTCAGTAGTGCGGGAACCTTTGCAGTGATTTGTGCTGTGTGCTGTGTATTTCAATGGAAAATGAGATATTTCTAGAATAGAATCAACAAAATGTAAGTGTACTTGATTATTTAGCACTGTAAGTACGTACTAAACAACGTAAGCTGTAGATGCACTCAATTAATATACCAGAAAAGCTTATATATGATACTATACCGGAACACAGGAACAGTTTTTACCTTTCCCTACAGAGACGAGTTTGAAGAATGCTTATCCAAAGTCTCGAGAACTTGCTCCTTGTTTAGTAAACAAATAAACCTTTGGATTCTAACGACGATGTTTAATTTAAGCCTTAATTTACTGCCGCGTATGACCTCATTGATTTGTATAAATATTAGCTACATGTGCTATTCATATTTTTAATCTCTATGATTTACATGTATATGTAAGGAAGGTATTGTGACAGGTTAAAATTATTTCGATAGTGAGTATTCAACAGATAAGCGACGGTTCCATGTGATACTATTGAACTATTTTCGTGTGCTGTCTGTACGCGTGTGTGAGATGAATTCTTAGTCCACAATAATTCAAAATTTAATTAAAATATCAGTTGATAATTTCATATTTAGAATTTAAATTTAAAAATTAGCCTATCAGACTTTTCTTATATATCTCAAATAATAATTTCTTCATAGGCGATCTCTGTGGCGTACTGGTTATGCCACTAGCCTAACACGCCAGGGATCGTATGGGATCGAATCCCACTGAAGAGTATGGTAGTTTGTGTTTACATAGATTCACAATCATCCATCCATTTAGCGGCATATAACTTTAAGTAGTTATTCCGCTTACCATCGTCATAAAAAAATTGCTTTTGATAACTACAATTTGTATATGAATCATTTTCTTTTCTTCCACACACATGCAGTGGGATAGCACGAACCTTGAAACGCAGTCAACCAATAAAATCAATCTCCTCCAAACATTCCTATCATTGCACACTTCTTTTCCTCCTCGTTCAAATTTATAGTACTATTCTCTATTTTATTATACATACTTATTATCATCTGCTGACCTAGGCTTTTTTTTTATGAAAAACAAATAACCCCATTCTCTAACGAAGTTGTTACGTAGCAGTTCTTCTACTTCTTCTTGTTTAATAGGAAATATTTCATTAGCTGTCAAAAAACGATTCATTTTTGTCACAGTTAACAAGTTGTTACGGTAATAACTTTTTATAAAATAGGCCCGAATGTCTTGTAAACTGGCATCTGTCATCAAACTGAAATAATTTGAAAAATGAAGCATTTGGCGAAAAGAAAGGCCACATCGCATTTTTTCTTGTTGAGTAGACTCAACTCAATACTAAATAATACATAACTGGAGAACGACAATCAAAATTATAAGTAACTCCAAATAAAATACAGTTATTTTCGGATGAACGGAACTGAAATTAATATCGTTTAGGATTTTGCTTGCCTCTGCCCTTTAAATATTAGCGGAGATGATTGCAATATTTAATATTTTTTATTACGATCTACATTCAAAAATAGCAAATTCTGTTAAAATTCATATTTTATTATCTGAGTACGGATCATAAGAGACGACGTTGCCAGTTTTAATTTATTTGATTCTCCTTTCACTAAACTTTTTTGGGAATGTAACTTGGCGCTATACGCTAAGTTAAGTGCTACACTCTTAATTGGTAAATGGCATAATGGCATATTGTAACATTGACTAGATATCTATTCTAATGTATGTATTTCTTTATCAACATCATTGAGAGCAGTGATTTGACGGTGGTAACCGCATTTCGTGTGCAATAAAATATTTATGTTTATTTATTTGATGTCTCAATAGAAATATTCGAAGTTATTATAGGTCGTAATTGACGTCGTTGTTTGTCACACGCCTTCTTGTTTATCAAGACCGATTGAAATCTTGATGAAAGTTAAACTTGTTGATAATATTTGTTTTCCCACCAATATAAAATATATCCTGAGCAACAAAATATAAATAGTTTATAACATTTGTTTATTTGGTGATCCTTGATCACGACTTACATTCCTGGGCCAATAATTTTTTTCTTCGTCTTTACTACTCAATAATTCTGCTGCAAAGGAATAGGCATACTTAACCTTTGAAGGTTAGAACTAAATAAATAAAAATTGTGAAATAGTACAATCTACATTTCATAAATAATTTGTTATTATTTGAAGGTAATTGTTTTCGGTAGGAACAAAAATGTAATAAGAAACTAGGAACGGTAGCTACCTCCACCTATACATTTGCACAACTTTCGATGGTTCAAGTTTGGTTGTTCGCCCCACTTAATGTGAAAATTTTCAAATTCACAGTTAATACCCAAGAAAGGTTTTGATACCAACATTAAGTTCTAAAAATTGTTACACACTGATAAATGTAGCGACGTTGTTTGCCTTCATCGATTATTAATATGAATAAATCACTGCAAAATAGAATAAGTCTTTTGAATCAGGAGTAATTAATAAATGCTATGCTAATTAGTTTTGCTAGGCATATGAATGTATAAAATTTGTACTTGCGTTCGAACCGAGCTCCTTTTAATTGGATTCCTGTCCTGACGTAGATCAACATACCTGTAACAAATAAAGAAAAATTAATAATTTAAATTTAATTGGCCACAAAATAGAAAGAGTACCATACATGTTTTTGCATCAACAAAATAAATAAAGAATATTTTGCCGTGAGATTTCAGATACTGGTGGATTATTAAAAACACGGCTCGGTAAAATGATTTCATTGTTCCCGGTGATGAAATCTGATATTTATATTTATTCAAACAGTATTCTATTTATATTTGTACCCCCGAAGCGTTCAGGCGTCTCGTGTTTTCGTAACAACGGTATGATAATATCTAACCTTTTCAAATCCCTCTGCATATCATTCATATACCCATGGATATTTTATTTCTATATTCCTAAACGGAGGTATGATTTACTGTTATTTATGTAGGAGTTTATTCAGGGCTCGAATTGGAAACGTTTATTTATTGTACATTCGCACTGTTATTACGAGCATTAAAAGAATAGTTAAACTAAACAAAACATATTTACTATAGATATTACTTTGTTTATTAAAATATGTAAATCTTAGAATATAGACGTTGAAACTCTCATCGGTCTAATGTATGTTTTAATTTGTGTAGATTTTTACAATTTCATTAAAGTCAACAAAAAACCATAGCAAGGTATTAAGATCCGATCAATCATTTCATTCGCCTACTTTTTGACACTGTTATTCTATTGACAATATCTACAAAACTATAAAAGATACTACCTTCAATATTTCTCCAATGCTTCGAAATACATAGGTGTTCTAAATTTCAGTATCGTCGTACAAGTTTATTTCTTTTACTTTTTGAAATATAAATAATCAATTAAAAAAATATATTACAGTTGGTTTTTCGATATTTATTTAAACAATCTTTTCCGCCTACCACTATAGTAAGTACGATATTATTACCTTGGTAACAGGGTTGTAAGTTTGATTTTGCAATCACCGGGAGGTAATTTTTTTTATTGCGACCCTAGGGGCGTAAGTAAAATTGTAATTATATATTAATCAAATAACACAATTTTTTATCTATATATTTAATAGGCAACTATTACAGTTAGCACAATTCATTAACACATTTTATAACAATTTATATTTTGTCTGGTAAATGTTTCTGATTTTTTCGGTTGATATCCATCATTTTTACGCTGCAGGAACGCTTTTAATTTAGGGTATTTTGAAATATCGTAATTTTCATAAATATAAATTGTAGTTTTCAATATTGAATATTCACACCACAAACTTGAAGGTGACTTTAGTACTTTTGATCTTTGTAGAAAATAAGCTAATAATACATTTATATTACTTACGTTTTACATTTTAGACCAATTTTTAAAAGTTTCATAAGTTGTTTCATACCTGTGTTTAGATTTTGTCGGTAATAGTATTAACGATGCTACATTAGCTGCTTCTTCTATATTTATAATCATTTTTCCTAGTTTTATAATCAGGCAAAAATCACAAAGAATGAAAAATACATTTTCCTATTTATTTAAGATTGACAGTTAAGTAACCATGTCAACAAGAGAAACAAAGTAAAATAGGTTCCTATGATTTTCGAAATAAAATTGATAATGAATTAAATTATAACTATTTTTAAATAGAAAATTGGCCTGGTAGGCGGAAAAATATTATATGAATCGCGTGTCGTAAGTGTTTTCATGGTCTCGTGTATTTTGTAGCCCTCGGCTGCACCTCGGGCCACAAACTATACCCTCGACCACAAAACTCCACTTACGACCCTTGATACATAAATAACTATTAAAGTCGACGTTATAAAATCGCAAATATCCCTGTATCCTGAAAACTAAAACATACATGGAAGGATTTTAACATGATAACTATATGGTAACACATCAACTGTAGATAATATCTTCAGTTGAATTCCATAGTCAACAATGTTATCACTTTTAACTTTACTCCTATTGTTCCACCGCCATATCTTTTTTTAGAGGTCGTGACTCGACGGCTGGGACCCGAACGTTACCTGTAATAGTATATTACGTACCGAGGTTAGCTATAGCCAAAAAATTAATAAATGAAACATATACACTCTTTTTTAACTTTTTGTTTTCGGGTGAAATATTTTTGTTTAGTTTATATTTGTCAATAAATTTTCCAACTTTTTATAATTTGGGAGTCAAATTTAGGAAAAACTGAAATGATTGACTCTGAAAGTGAGTTAAGAGATTGCATTGCACTCAAACGCTGGTGACAGAAAGAGCATCAGAAAATTTGCTTCCGCAGAAAAACCTTTATTATTTACAAACAGTTAGTAATCAACTACGTATGCACTGTGGAAATGAAATAAATTGTGAAAAATTACGACTACCACCGGGACTCGATTCCGGGTCTCTACCTTGCTGGGGGTAACGCCTTGACCACTGGGCTATGGAGGTCCGATGGATGGTTGTAATCTTCTACAATTGAAATCGGACCTCCATAGCCTAGTGATCAAGACGCTACCCCGGCAAGGTGGAGACCCGGGTTCGAGTCCCGGGTTCGAGTCCCGGTGGTGGTCGTAATTTTTCAAAATTTATTTCACTTCTACATAAAATCGTCGCTATCAC
This sequence comes from Poecilus cupreus, assembly GCA_963942605.1. NCBI lineage: Eukaryota > Metazoa > Arthropoda > Insecta > Coleoptera > Carabidae > Poecilus > Poecilus cupreus. Next base: position 15,081,299 of record OZ012719.1, on the reverse strand, counting down.
TTCTATTCATACTGTACTAAAACCTATGCACTGATTTCGCAGGTTAGAAAGTGGCAACTTTACGATCGGTTGAAAAGTAATAGATAGGAATAATTGCTTTCCAACTTTTTAAAAGTTCGAAATTGGCGTATTTATCAGTGATAATAAAAATATATTTACTTATTGAGTTCCAAATCCTAAATGGATGAATTGCGTAATGGTTTCAGTATGATAGATTTTTAAGATTTCCATCATGGCGGACATACCTATAGGTACCAGGAATATTTTTTATCAGTATACATAGAGTATGAATCATTATCATAAATCCAGTTAAATTGATTCTCAGGAATATATTTTTATAAGTAAACATACGTATAATTTACATGGATTACTAATAATGTAAGAAATATTTAAAATTTCAAACAAATACAAAATTTATTTTAATTACCTATTTTGTACATCTTAAATTATATTAAATTGGTAGAAATTATTATTGCAAATCATCTCTGTGTTTCAATAAGTTTAAAAAGCATTCAGAACTCATAGTAATAAATGAAAAGATTTTACAGAACTTAAACCAAAAATCTTTTCATTTATCTCTGTTATAAAAAAAAAAAAACAGTTTTAAACATTGCTGTCAATTACTTTAACTGTAACTACATGGTAATTACGCATCCTTACGGATACAGATAAATAAAATCCCGATTTATAATTTACCTATTCAGTGTTGAATATCTTATTCGAAACGATAATTAAAAGTTTCGTATTACTTTTGATACTTTTATAAAGATTTCTTGATTTGTTAAATTATGCAGAAACGTGACTTTGAACTTTACTTTGTAAACAGAAAAAGTATATAGTAATTTGTAATTTATAACTTTTCCGTATTAAAGATCAGTATCGCAATTAAATCGTTGGTACGCCTTTGAGTTTTGCTCACGAAATTCTTGAACCCTTCGAAGTAGCCACAGCACAAAGAATATCAGAAAATTACTTAACCCTCAAATTTCCTCCGGGCCACCATTCAAACACAAAGAAACATCGAAAATAAACCACGAAATAGAAAACTATCCGATTAAAAAAGAAAATACACTCTTTGAAGAACACAAGTTGATTGGTTGTGCGAAGCAATCTCGCATCTCCAGCAGATTCATGAATAAGAGAAGATCGGGGAAGCATGCGGATTCCTTTCGTGGCTCGATCGTCGTATCGACACGGAACGCGCCTTCGACACGCGGATCCGAAATAAATCCGCGCCGCTGTATTTTATCATGTATAATTTTCCAGTCGCTGATCGCGACAAACATTTAACAAGGCCCGAATGTGCGAGGGAAGTGCGTAAAAGAGAATATGAACCAGAGTTTGCGGTTCGGTTATCATAATGCGACGGTGAAACTGAAGGTGAGGGACGATGATTTATTTTGATCAGAAATCATTGAATTCAGAGGCCTGCACATTTTGAATTTAATAGTTATTTACTTTACAAGTGGGCAAAGTAAGGAATTACCCACGAGAGAAATTTTAGCACACGAAGCCGAAGGCTGAGTGTGATAATTTTATCGAGTGGGTAATTCCACTTTGCCCACATGTGAAGTATAACGTTTTATTCAACACCTCTTAATAAATTTAAAATTTATAAAAGAAATATTATTTGACAGTGACATGCTTTAAATTTTTAAAATAAAATGTCAATCGAAGTAGTTACCAAGGTGTTGTGTGTTATTATTATTGTTATAAATAAAAAAATACTCACTAGTGGATTTTATCAAAATTATACCCACTAGTGGATAATCTGTTACTTTGCTTGTTTAAAATCGCCATAGTTATAGAGCATTTATTGAAAGGTGTTGGATAAAATATGTTTTCGAGCAATAAACAAAACCATGTAACGGGTGCTTTTTTTGACGGTGTAGAACTTTAAAACACAAACAATGTGATATTGGCTTTTTTGGAAAGATAATTTAACTCCAATATAGAGTAAGCCATAAAAATAGTTATTTACGATACAAGTACGTAAAGCTAGTCTTTAGTCACGAAGACTACTGAGTGACTAAACACGCTTTATACGTATTTGTATCTACGATATAATAAAAAAACCCAGTAAATATTGAAAAAATACTTTCATTCATGAATTAGGATCACAATATTAAAGTTTGCCATGATAACAAAATTTTTGCAAATTTGGCATATTTAAAACTTTTAATCACTCGTTGCTCGGCAACCCGTGACTAATGAGATCGTGTTACTAAACAACCATTTTACAAACTTAAAACTAATAATTAAACATCAATTTTACACACTATCTTAGATAAAATAATTTCATCGTTTTGACAGCGGATAAGATAACTTTTTGCAAGTGATATAACGTTATTTACCTTTTTCCTTTTTAAAGTTATATTTTCAATATTATAAAATGTTAATTTTTATTTGAATTTTGTGACCTCTTTTTAAAAAATATATACAAATAAATGAAGTTCTTCATTATTCTTAAGATGAAAAGAGCACGTCACAAGCAAAAATTGTTAAATAGATCTTCAATAATACAAGACCTATAAACAGAAGAACAAATCCGTATTATTCAGGTTTTTTTCAGAAAAAGAAAAAGGAAATAATAGTGTATAACTCCCTATTTGCTTTAATAAAATTTGATTAGTAAGCTAAATTAAAAATTTTGCTCATTTAAATATGATATTAACAATTACAGTGAACATGAAATTCTGTTTGTTTCTGTAAAAGAGGAATAAATTAAATTTAATGTTTAATAATAATGAATTGTTTTTCATTTGTAGAAATAAATAAAATTTATATTATTTTTTGAATTGTTTTAATAAATATTGTAAACAAAAATTGCTTATTGTTGGTATATTTTATTAATTTTTGACGTAATGAATTGTTCGAATAAGTATTTCATTACACATAAATAAAATTTCCATACAAATTGTAATAATATCCATCACCATAAAATTCTGTTTGTATCCTACTGATGCTATTCCGTTAGGGCGCAACAAAGTGCTTAATGAAATAAAAGTAATTTCAGCGAGATCAGTGGAAAAGCAGGAAATTTAATCAATATTTAATTTTAAATCAATTTGATCAATTTATCTTTGTTTAAAACGAGTAATTTTTGTACAAAGTTCAAATGGAACACCCGTATGTGGCATTTTAGAATCGACAAACTTTTTTGAATTAAACTAAACAAATTAGCTTGATCAGAGGAACAGACTGTTCGAATCGATCTAATTAAAAAAAGTACTAATCGGATGATGTGCAAGCTCGGAAAACAGAGCAAAAGCAGAACTGGACCGAAAAGTTTTATAACAGAGAATTTATAAATTAGTTTTTACAATTTTTGCTATAGTTATTAGTCGGGTAATAAATGGGTTAACCGCTAAATTCAACTTAAATTTACTTCTAGTTACTTATTTAATTATTAAAAATGTTTAGCAGAATAATTTTCTCTATAATATATCTACGTTGATAGATGGATGTTCAAAAGTTCATAAACGATCAAATATTGAGTAATGAGTCTTCATAATTACAAGTTTCATATCATACGCAGAATAGAATTGATTTAAATCAATTATTTTCAATGAATTGTGACCCATATGAATTTTTTAAAATTTGAAAAGATGAGCTTTAGGATCCTTAATTAATAACATTTTTAGAGGTTTTTAACTAAAGATCATAAAGCCCATCCTTTCAGATTTAAATAATTCATAATTACAAAATCGTAAGTCGTAGTTTAACGCATACAAAACAAGAATTTCTTATACGATTTTAGTTCCTCTGGTTCCATTTTAAACAATTTCTCAATGACATCTTTGTATGGACGGATATTTGTCGGTATATTCTATATCATAAATGAAAATAGAAAACAAAAAAAAATTCATTTTTCTAAGTATTCATGAGTTGATTAGATAACAATTGCAACAAGAGTGGAAGTTTACATACATGCAACAAATTTATAATGGAAAAAATGTTTCATATAAAATAAGTTATAGATATATTTGCAAATTTCTTGCATTTGCTTCTGATTTTGAGAAAAATTAATTACATATTTAATAAAACCCTTTGAAAAATGATGTGTAATGAATATTGCTTAAACCTCATTGAGTATCAGATTAAAAGGAAAAATTAAACTCAAATGTTAAATGTTAATTTTGGATGATCGTCAATTGCTTTTTATACAAGTTAATTGAATCTTAGCGAATTTCATATTAAATTAAATCTTTAAAGAGAAGGATTAAAAAAAATTATTGTCAATTTTTTTTACAATATTTACTTGAATCTTATTGACTTTGATGTCAATTTACATGTTTCCCGTAAGAGATCTGCTTTAAACGATCGTCAATTGTTTTATAATTGATATTAGAATTCCTTTGAATTTTTTCTTTTATCAAATTGAAGCTTTCTGAAGAAGTAGTTTATATTATCAGGTTATTTTTCAATTATTCCGAGATTCCCTAAATTTTCTCAATGTCGCCGTATATCTATTTATATGTATTTCAATAATCGTAGTGACAAATAAACATACAATTCCGAATTCTCATGAGTTTGCCCATATTAAATTAAATTATTCTATTAATGTTTAAATAAAAATTAAAATACGAAGAGAATGAATTGCGTCCAATATTTTTTCACCCCATTTACCCATTTCTCGGTGAGACACTCTATCATTTTGATACTTAACAGTATTTTTTCAAAAGTAATTGTTTTGTTTATCAAATATCAATCCCATAGCCACTTTTTATTTACAATAAAATTGTTTAAAATTAACAAAATTTCTAAATACATATTTTTTACGGTTACACAAAAAATAGTGTATACACTTTGTCTGCGAAATTATTTATCACTCTCGGTACGCTAAAGAGTGATTTCGCGGCCTTGGTATACAAATAACTATATGCGCGTGAAGTGCAGTTACCAATCGTCAAATCATGGCCTCCAAGAATGGAAATGGTGGAGGAGTCACAGGAATAATTTTAAGTGATGAAAATTTTCGAAATAAATTTGGAACAGAGGATCTTATTATCCACAGTCCGTTGCGGATTATTATAATAATAATAGAGTATTACGTTGCTGTATGCCTTCTATCAGCTCCGATTTATGTTAATACAAAACTTTGTGGAATCAAATAAGAAAAAAAATTGCAAAATGGTACTTGCAGGGACAATCGAAGAGTTGCGGCACAGACTGTAGGAATTTTTTAGGATTATTAGACTTGTAGATACTAAGCAGTTTTAAAAAGTAAAGATGGAGACACAGTAATAATGTAGATAATAACAGATGGGGCAAACTTACGTTATAGAGAAAAAAGCTGTGCAGTTTATATCAAAATATGCGTAAAAATACCACACCGGTTTTCTTATAAGTTTAGGTTATTCGCTTACAACACATGTATCTAAACCAAAATAAAATTAAATGGAAAGATTTTTTACAAAATGTTGCAAATCGATGTATTTAAGGAAGAAGGACGAATCGAAAAGAAGAATCGATATTTTCGGTCAGACGATTGAAATGGAGATTGCAGGAGCCAGGTGCAGATTGATTACGAAAGGGATCACGTGATTGAAAAAGCTCTGGACGGACGACAAACGCGATCCCGTTGGCTGAAACTAGATTAGCTTATTGGTCGATCTGCTTGCACTCTGTCACTGCTCTGTGACGATGTGTGCGTGTGTATGTGTGTATCCTGGATGCGTGTAAACAGTGTCTATATTGCGATAGACAGACATTTCCACATGTTACATTGTTTGACAATGTAGCTAAATTTATTTTTGTGCATTTGCAGTTCTCGATTCACTTTTTATGTATTTGCTATTTGTTTGTTCAGGTGGACAGTATATTTAGTAGCAAGTACTTTTATATGAATTTGATTTTGGTATTTATATAGTGAAATAAATAAAAATAACTCAAAAACACTATGCAAGAAAAAACGCATATTCAATCCAGTATCATTTACAGTTCTACATTTCGGTCTGGGGCTGGTCTTGTTGTTAACTTGGATATTTATTCGGATGTTTTTCATATTTCCCTTCACACTTTCCTATCACTTGTTTTGCTTATTTCGTCCTTTTCTAATCCTCTTGTTCTTGCTGCTTGATTTACTTCTTCGTTCCCCGTTTTGAGGGATCTACCGCTTCTATTTTTCTCAAATGGTCTTTCTTCATAAACCTCCTTGGGTATTCTTATATCTCGCATCCTGTTAATATGTCCTAACCATATGAGTTATCCATCTTGTATCATTAGTTAATATTCTAATTTTTTGGATTTTTTTTAATATCGTATTGTTTTACCCTCTATTTCTCTTAGAAAACGCATTTTTATGTTTCTTAAGCTACTTCCCAGCAAAAACAGTGTCACAAGTACGTTATATATACATAAAGACCTATGTTCGCAACATGGTCTATGAGACATGACATCCCATGTATGTAGACATCGAAACGTTAATGGTACATAGGTAACAAAACTATTGGTATAAACAACTTTGAATATACGAATGGAGTAGTAGATTTTTGAGTAAGGTCTCTTTGAAAATGTTTATTTATTTATAAATTAATAATTTCCTTCACATAAATTACGATATGGAAATATATAACCACTTAGCAAAATTAAATTAAATATATTTCAAAGTTGTTTACTGTACACTATAAAATACTTAAAATTTCTTTGCTATATTTTTATAGAAAATATAAAAAACTTTCTAATTAACTGTGAATATGTTATAAGTATGGTAACATAACATACATGTTGTAGGTATGTACCATGTCCAAGACCATTGTGACATACCAACAATATAATTTTACGCTCTCTCAAGAGATGTCCGACATGGTATATGTATATTACGTTATTAGAACGTATATAAATGATATACTACTTAGGTTTCAGATATTACATACCAGGTACATCAATGTCACAACTGTGTTTACTGGGTTCGATGTTTCTCTGTGGAAATTCAAGGCTTTACACTTCTATTACTAGGCTAGATATGTAAAAGTGCTGACCTGTTTTATATTTTGATTATCAATAGTTATTTTTAGTGCCTATCCTTTCCCTTTTATAATCATTGTTTGAATTTTTCTTATTCATGTTAATGTCCATTTGGACGCAGTTATAGCAAATTCATTGCAATTTACATAGTAATATTTTAAAAACTATATTAAAGAAATGAAAGTAATAATGTTTAAGATTTGATGCCACACTTCAAAATTCCACCATAATAATTTCAAAAAGAATAACCATTATTTACAGCAATAATCATTCATTCATTAAACTTCGCAGTTAGCAGAAAGATTTAATCTTAAGTAGAAAATTTCGGCAATTACTTTGTAAGAAGTGCAATTATTTGAACTAGAATTGCTGGAGAAAGATGTTTGAACTGCGTATTGCGTAGAAGAATCCATATTTAATTTAGTTCAAAACCTCAATTTGGTCGAATTTATGTGAAAGATGAATTTTTTCCCTGTGTAATATTATATTCTGTTTTTATGTTTCATAAGGCTTTGTGATGCCGGGTACTCTACAAAGATTAAAGTGAATTAAAAATATGAACATATAGCTTGAAATACAGGTATTACAACTTTTGTTACTCGTAAATACGCTAGCGGATAATTTTTCATTAAAACACATATTAGGTATTGTTTCGTTATGCGTTTGTTTCTGAAAATGTTTGAAATGGAAGCACAAACAAATGTACGAAAAATACATTTACGCCGAAAGGAAATTGCGTATATTGTTAGTAAAGCTTGTTTTTCTAGATATTTCAACAATAGTTATATAATTCTGTATTAAAACTTGGCTGAAGTAAGCTAGAGGTAGTATTTTAGCAACCTGATAGGGGCATTCGTGTCCTGCATGATTTTTTACGGGGGTTAAAACGTCAAGACGAGTACCAAGGGACCAGCTTGGTAACCGTTTTGGTTAATTTATTGCGCAATTCATTGATTTCATCAGCGGTCTGTCGAATATCTGTTACTGATTTTGTTTTTTATAGCTAAAGATATTAAGCACATGGTTAGGTATTCAAATTAATAGATTTTCTATAGAAATGTATTATTCTGAATCAAGGTAATCAGTAGGAAATTTGAAACATGGTTTTCCATGTACTGCATTTACAGTAATTACTAAAAAAGACGTCCTTGGTAGTGTTAGTAATTCGATTTAATATCGAAGAAGTAAAAAGCGTTTAAAAGAATGATAGTTATTTATTATAAAAATATCTTACGCAGATCTCAGTAAGTGATATATTTTTTCGTATGAAATGCGGTTACCAGCCGTCAAGTCATAGCCCCCAAAGATGTTAGTGGAGGAGGAACCATAGGTGTGAATTTAAATTGGCAACTGTCAGCTGTGGGATTCGAACTGAGGATCTCACGATCCACAGTCCGACACGTTACCACGGAGCTATTTACCCCATAATATCTTTATTGTGAATATAAAATATTTATACAAATCTTGGTTGAAAGTTTCATTACATCTTCAAGCTATTGCTAACATGGATTCTTTGCGCTTTGGTTTTGCTTAGCCTTGACTTATACAATTATACAAACCTCGGAATATAATATACCTAGTATAAAAAATGCGTTATACTTAATTTTAAATATGTTACATTTAATTAATATCAATCAGTCATATTTTTCAAAAATGTTTAGCTCGTCCTTTATTGCTAAATAGGAAACATATCCATTGTCCCATAATTATGATATAACAATAATTATAAATGAGCCAAAAATCAACAAACCTCAAAGTGAAGGAAGAAGTAACTTTTGACTACTAGCTTGGCTTTTAAATTGTGTAAACTTAATCTGTCTTAGCTTTACGGAGGATGAAAATTTATTTCTCAAAATATGAATATTATATTTTCGTCTTATAGTCTTAAGGCTTTGGGGCTTGTTGATTTTATTAAAGTAGTTCCAGTATTAGTCTTTAAAATTTATATTAAATGTAAATTTAAATAGGCAGCTAACATATTAGAGAAGAACTACCGAGCAAACTCATATTAAAATTCGTCGACCAAAGACAGCTAGAATGGTTGAGACATATGGAGAGAGAACGAACGTCAAAAGCAAAGAGAAGATAGATCGTGGATAGCGAGAGACATGTTGGCTAGTACAATAAAGAGAACACTGAGCAAGAAAAGGAAAACGATGCAAGAAACAAGAAAACTAGCGGAAACCAGAGAAAAATAGAAAAAAATCGTACAAGAATTGAAGAACACCTTAGGGTAAAATGAAATCTAAATAGATAGCACTTTCAACTCAGTAAAGAAGAACTTCAATGAGATGTTAATATTGCAAGAGTATATTAAAGACCAAATTCTGCACTCATTTTTCTCTTAAAATAAGAATGACTCATGTTGAAATAAATAAATTTGAGAACATACAACATGCTTTGAAAGATACTAGGACTTTTTAGGTTCGGGAAGTTTGTTGAATTTGGACTATTCTTTCATTCATCTAATAATAATTCCAACAAAATGATTTAGGTATGATGAATTTGCGCGTATATCAAAGCACTCCTCATCCATATTTTGCGTAAGCAGCGCTGCAGAGCATTTAATTCAAAACGAAACAGCGGGCGCCGTTTTCGCCCACGAATCCACGAGATTCAGTTCAGCAGCTCTGGTCGTGCAACTGACGTCGCGATTCATTTAAATAGCGTAACAGGAATTGGGCTGGCAGTGATTAGGCCGGGCGTAGGGCTGCAAACCCTACAGCGATGCCTTTTAAGGCTCTTTATGTAAAATTGGGGGTTGCATGTCTCCCAGGTATTAATAAAGGAGAAAATTAATTATTAATTCTGCGTAGGAAGTCAGCCAAAGTTACTGTCCTTCAGTCCTTCTGTCTTCTAATTAGGTATTTTCATTTGCATATACAGGGAAAATGATTTGTTAATACTAAAGGCTCATGTCGATGTTAAGAGCAAATTTGTATTTATAATCTGCCGAAATTTAAACTTTTCAATGAGAAACTTTTCTTTCAGGTTGGCGTTGTAAATTAATTAGAAATGTTTTCATGTTTGAAATTTTGACAGACCCTAGATGTAAGTAATTTTTAAACGGGAAAATAAAATGTAAAAGCCTTTTAATTTGATTTAACAGTAATTATACCTATTTGCCGTTCATTGGACTTGAAATAACGTTAAATGTTGTTAATAAACACAGTGTTTTAGCTTATATTTCAAATTTTAAGTATGTGTCTGTACCATTTACGTATTGTTTTATAAACAATTAATTTACGCTTAATTATTGCCAATGATTATACGTGTTTATGTTCTGTATAAGAAGGTAAAAAGTACAAAATTTATGAGATAAAATAAAAAATTGTATTCCGTAGACTTAGGGATAAGTTTTGTCGCATGATGTGTGGTTGCCATCCGTCAAGTCACGTCTCCCGTAGGTGTTTAGAGCGGGAACTACAGGAGTAAAGTTAAAATAGCAACTATCGGCTATGGGTTTCGAACTGAAAGTTCTTATTTAATTTATAGCCCAATGCGTTACCCCTTAATAATTATTTATATTACAAAATAATCAATTATTATATTGATATTTCCACAGTTATTGTAGAGACAACGTAATTTAAAGTAACAAGTAACCAATAGTATATTACAATAGGAGTGAAGAAACTGAGAATTTCGCTCACGCATGTGTCAATTTTGAACACGAGGCGTTAGCCAAGTGGGCAAAGACACATAATTGAGCGAATTCGTTTCTTCACGAGTGTTGTATAGGGTTTTGTTCAATCCAAATACTCAATATTACAAAACAGAAGGTTGCAAGCTCTCTATCCAAGTAAGAAACAACGAGTTTCAATAGCAGGATTGAATAAATCACTATTTCAACTGTTTGCGTAAAAAAATTATACTCGTAAATAGCTCTGTGACTGTGAATCACTATTGTATGATCCTTATTTAGATTCCTACAGTCAAAAATTGCAACATTTATAATTCTCCACTTATATATTTGGGAGTTGTAATTTAACGACTGAAAACCGTACTTTACGTATCAATTATCTGCAAGTTGATCTCTGGATCTGCTATTTAAATGGCGTGATGACATATTTCTTAATTGTGATTTTTTTAAGGCCAAAGAAATTAAAAATGAATTAATTTTATTCGCATGGTTCTCTCTCCATTTACATCTTTGGGGGTTATAATTTGATGGCTGGTAACAGCACTTCACGCAAAAATCTACCTCATAAATTATTATATTTGAAATCGGCACTAAAGTGCTCAAAAATCGTCATTAAAAGCTTAGAAATCGTCACTAAAGTAACCCATTATATAACTATTTTCAGCAACGCAGTGTTGGTAACCGTAAATCTTTATTGTACAAGTAGGATAATTTTGACAGATATATGTAGATATTGTAGTAATTTTGTACTTAAAATGAAACAATATGTGCAAGAAGAATTAACTAATTAATTCCGATGATGAAATTGAGGACAAAACACATAATTTTGAATATTATTGACGATAACTTCAATGTTCGAGGTTGGCAACACTGAGTGTCAGTTCCAAATGAGAAATAGATTTTTTTTTACTATTTTATCTAATTTTAGATTTCAAATAAATTTGAATATGTACCGCGGCACTGAAGTTCCTTTTATCACTAACATTGTTTATTTTCCATATTCGTGATAAAATGTTAAACTTCAGTGCTTTGATACATAAATAACTATTATGACGTGATATACTCGTATATTTATTATTTAAAATTTTTAGAATTATCTTAAAAAAGTAATATCTTAATTAATAGTAATGTACCCACTTTTGGGCTAGACATTCTTCTGAGAGCAGAAGCGCGTGTTTGCAGTTACCTGCCGTCAAATTACGGTTCCAACGATGTTAGTAGACAAAAAGCCATGGGGGTAATTTTGAAGAGTTGTTGGCTGTGGGAATTGAATTCAGGATCTCCACGGGGCAATTTACAGTATAATAAATAAAAGAGTAATTTGTTTAGAGTTTTGTTATCGTAGAAAATTTCTTGTAATCCATTTATTTCCGCGTAAGAGTACTTGAGGGTTCAAAAAGTTATAAAAGTGCAGGAAATGTTGAAATAAAATAGCATTAAAACTGTAATTAGACGATTAAATATTCTTGGCAGATGTGAAAGCACCACAAGCAGCAAATTCAAACTAAATATAAAGTTATAAGTTGGCGAGTTTGTAGTAACTTGGTCAAAATGTGCTAATAACGATCGAAGAGTAGTGAGCATAGTCGTTGTTACCGAATAATAAAATCTTATCAAAAGCGAACCTAAACCGCTTGGCGTAAAACTGGCGGACGCTTGGGTGCCTTGCTTCTTTTAACAGATTCGCTATAAAACCAATCGTATAACCGAGCGGGGCGGCGGCTTCTGATACAATAAGCCTCGTGAAGATCCTTCTCAGGTTTTTGTTTTCGTTTCATTTGATTCTGCACGCCGCCGGCAGTGGTAAATTTAATTTGGGGCATTACCGAAGGATTCAAGACGCTTTAGTTTCGACCCGCCCTCACCGCGACTATCCATTTTAATTACGGGCCGACAGCGCTTGTCCTGCCCCCGCAACCTTCGCTGTGCCGCCGCCACCGACGATGCCACCCCCAATGGCCGGTGCTGCACCGATGATGCGCCGATTCAATTAGTAAAGGAAACGGATGTATTGTCTTCGATTCTTCATGTTGCGTGTCTTCACCGGAGGATTAGACAAATTGGTTTTTACAATGGGTTCATTTTATATTCAGAGATCTTTTCAATTTGAAAATTAGATTGGAATTATTGCAAGTATTATATACACATCTTTATAGTAGTTTTGAAATAGCACGCTGAAGTAAACCACGTTCATATAAACGTATAAATAGATACAAATAAAATTACGTTTGAATGGTTTGACATTATGTACAAGATTTCTCTTTTGAAGAATATCAAGTATTAGTAAAGTTACAAGTTTTATTTCAATAGTTATTTGTATCACTAGTCTAGAAACTGCGGCTTCGGCTTCATGTGTTAAAATTCCTGTCGTGGGCAATTTCTTACTTTTCCCAGTTGCTGTGTGTGATAATTTTATCCAGTGGGTAATTCCACTTTACCCACGTGCGAATTATAACGTTTTATCCAACATTTGTTAATAAATGCAAAATTTATTAAAGAAATATTATTTAAGATAAATAACCTTATATCACTTGCAAAAAGTTATCTTCATATTTATCCGCTGTCAAAACGAAAAAATTGTTTTACCTACAATAGTGTAAAATTGATGTTTAATTGTTAGTTTAAAGTTTGTAAAACGGTTGTTTAGTAACACGAACTGATTAGTCACGGGTTGCCAAGCAACGAGTGATTAAAATTTTTAAATACGCCAAATTTGCAAAAATTTTGTTATCATGGCAAACTTCTCAATGAATATTGTGATCCTAATACATAAATAATAGTTATTTACTTTACAAGCGGGCAAAGTAAGAAATTACCCACGAGAAATTTTAGTACACGAAGCCGAACGCTGAGTGTGATAATTTTATCGAGTGGGTAATTCCATTTTGCCCACGTGTGAAGTATAACGTTTTATCCTACACCTCTTAATAAATGAAAAATTTATTAAAGAAATATATTATTTGACACTGGCATATGCTTTAAATTTTCTGAATTAAAATGTCAACCGAAGTAATTACATTGCTATAAATATAAAATTATTCACTAGTGATTATATCCACTAGTGGGTAATCTATTACTTTCCTTTAAAATAGTCATAGTTATAGAGCATTTATTGAGAGGTGTTGGATAATAGTTATTTACTTTACAAGTGGGCAAAGCAAGGAATTGCCCACGAGAGAAATTTTAGCAAACGAAGCCGAAGGCTGAGTATGATAATTTTATCGAAGGGATAATTCCGTTTTGTCCACGTGTGAAGTATAGGTAACGTTTTATCCAAAATCTCTTAATAATAAGAAAATTATTACAGAAATATTATTTGACAGTGACATATGCTTTAAGTTTTCTAAATTAAAATGTCAATCGAAGTAGTTACCAAGGTGTTGTATGTTATTATTTTTATAAATAAAAAAAAAATCTCACCAGTAACTTTTCTCAAAATTATACCTACTAGTGGGTAATCTATTATTTCCTTTAAAATAGTCATAGTTATAGAGCATTTATTGAGAGGTGTTAGATAAAATAATATAACCATCAACAATCAAAGGAGAAATTTTATTTCGGAGACATTATTTGTAAATAAAGAAATTAGAAAGTCTCTTGAATAAGAGATATACCGCTACTTCAAGAAACGTTTGTGGAAAGTTTTTAAGTACATACTTATGTCATAGTAGTTGCCTCATTTTATATCAAAGCGTGAGTAGATATTTTTCAAGAAACTCTCTTACTTTTTAGACAAGTAGAAACGTCAGGCGTAAAGTCAAAAGCATCGACATTGTCTGCTGTGAAATTTGAACTGAAGATCTTATGATCCATGGTCTTATTATAGTACGCCAAGTTCGCCTATTTGAAAATAAAATATAAATAAATAAAGCAAGGTCATGCACGTGGTGATCCTTTGAGACAATGTTCCGATACAGCTTTTATTCATGTTTCATATTCCCGCAGTAGATAAATTGCTATTATGAAAAGTAGACATGATTCTCTAAAATCTATAAAGTACATACAAAGTAACTATTTTGCACTCTTGTGAATATACGAGAGTACACAGTTTTGCTATTTACGCGGTAAATAGCGGTAAATGTCAACATTATTACCAGCTTCGTAAACCACCAAGCTGTTGCAATAGAAAAAGAATGATTGCACGATCATATGAGTTCTATTTCCTGTTTGTTTTCAAGTAGATGACAGAGTAATATACCAAGAGATTTATTGCGAAATCTTTGTTTTCTTGCGACGCCGTGTAAGTATGTTTGGATTCCGATATCTTCTTTCTTGCCTTCATCAAATTCGCTCCGTTTCCTGTCAGACATACTCGAATAAATTTCCTACTATTTTATGATCTGAGATGTGCATCGTGCATTGTAGTTAGTGTTTACGACTCATGCTTTTAAATTTCAAAGTTTATAGATGCACACAGTATACGCCTGATTTGATAATGTATAAGAGGGGTGGTTCCGCTTATTTTAATAAATATAATTTTACTAAGAATGATTAAGTCAAGGTTTATTTTCTATTTCGTGCTGAAAAAGTGACTTTTGTACAACTTGTGAAAAGAGTGCTACACATTTATTATTTGTGCAACTGTATATTTAGGGATTTTTTTTTTTGTCAAGTAGTCTGGTTATACTGCATGGTACAATATTTATATAGTAAGACTGTAAGAATATGATTTCGTTAAAATGATGGTATAATAGGTTTTTTAAACTTTAGAAAAAAAATTAGATTGGTTACTAGTAGCAACGCCAAGTGACGTTGAAATACGACCTGAGAGAGAGAGGTAGATAGATAGATAGAGAGAGAGAGACAGCCAGTTGTTGGATCAGCTGTCTTTGTTGTACAGTCCGCTTAGAAAGTTGATAAGAAAAATGTAAAGAAATTATTTTGTCTTTGGCCACTTAGAAATCTGCTCATTGTAAGTTTGTTGTTGTTGTAGGGAAATTAGATACATTGCAAGAATTGTGCGAAATGTATTTCAATACAGGTCATTTCATTTCATACTCGTATGATTTGCAGCATTCGCCTTCGGTTCGTGCTACAAACTTTCATACTCGTAGGAAATGATTACCATTCCATGCTTGTTGAACAATATACTATTAAAATTAAATGTTTAATAAAAAAATAAATAATACATTAATATAAATGAGTTCAATTAACCATTATTATGTGAATTTTAAGGAATATTCAAATAATTATAAGTGTTATTTATCACTTTTGAACAAGACTGCGCAATACGTTTTTATATAGCAACCCAACAAAAGCATAACAACCGTTTGTAGAAGCAATTGTTAGACAAAGAAGGGTGGCTTTACATTTATTTGTCCCAGACTGTATAGTATACTAATCATGTACAATGAACAAAAATAATATGTAAGCTTCTTGACAGGGACTTGTATTAAAATAATAACAATTTCTGGATTGAAATCAATAATATAAATAATTTATTTCATCCTCGGTTGGTTTCTAGACCCCACATGGGTCTTCATCTGGAAATGAAAGTCAAAAAATAAAATTTGTCATAATTCTAAACATTTTCAAATAATAAATAAATAAAACTTAACAAAAAATAGAAAAATAAAAATAATATTTCCCCATTTCTGGATTACAGATCTATCTAAGTGATGTATTTTTGATCGTGAAATGTTGTTATCAGACATCAGTTAACGGCCCTAAAGATATAAAGTACAAATTGCAATTGTCGGCTATAGAATTCAGATTCGGACTAAAGATTGGAGCTATTTATCCCATGGACTAGTAAGCAAATTAATTAAACCAAAAATTTAAATTAAATCTGTAATGAAGTACTTAATTTTAAATTTTTAGTCATTCTACTAATGTTAATTTAAACCAATGTGTACTTCAAATACAATTAATTTTCAATTACTATTTGCCATATAATTTTTTTTAAACTATTGAAACTCTCGGACTGAATAAATTCCAGCTTGATGAAATATTGTTTGACTTTAATATCCTGGTTTACTTATATCTAGTACAGTAGCGGTTTGACAGAATTATATTTGTTTGTTATCTATTGGGACTGTTCTTGATTGGATTCGATATTTTCTGTACGTAAATAATATAATAAATGTGAATTCCTGTGTACTAAAATAAATAAATAAATATATCATCACGCCTTTTACCCATTATGGGTGTGGCACTCTGCTTACGTAGATCTCGGTAAGTGATATATTTTTGCGTATGAAGTGCGGTTACCAGCCGTCAAGTCATAGCCCCCAAAGTTGTTAGGGGAGGGGGAACCACAGGGGTAAATGTAAATTGGCAACTGTCAGCTGTGGGATTCGAACTGAGGATCTCACGATCCACAGTCCGACACGTTACCACGGAGCTATTTACCCCGTACTAAACTGTATAAATCTATAACAAAATGTAGAAAGGGTAGAATACTTATGAGAGATCAAATATATATATATATATATATATATATATATATATATATATATATATATATATAAACTTATGAGAATATTGAAATAAATGCAAACACTGAAGTATAATATACTATTATTTCTCTAATAATGAAATATAATATTACAATTTCATATATATTATTTTCTAATTTTCTCAACATTTTTTTTAAGACTGAGTAACACAGTTTGTTTATTTCTGGTATACCATATAACCTACGTCATCAAGGTATTTTAAAATTCAGATCTTAATATCTCGCTTAATTGGTGGAATTTCTAACTCGGACTTTCACATGTAGTCTCAAATTTATTTCAGAGGAAAATATAAATTTTTGAATAGTAAATGAAGTATTTGTTTCTGATTTCAGGGTATAGATCCTATTTGACTGTTGAAACCAATGGGGACAATTTCCTACATCCAGACTCAGCCAGGATTCGAATCCGGGGCCACCGACATAAATTGGTAAGTTTATTTATTAATTATTAAAGATTGTAAATATTTATAATGAAGTGTTAATTTATCCGCAATATTAATGAGAAATTATGCTTCCTTGATTGAAATTTAATTATAAAACAATCTGAGGAAGGTTAATTAATGAATTCTCTCAATACTGGCGATAAAATTTGAATAATTAAATTGAAGCCGTTTCCGGGATTAAATATATTTAAATCCCTATTTGTCTTTATGAGATACGAAATACGACCCGGCTTTTATCTTTTATGTCGAAATGAGCGTAAAAAACTGTCAGTCCGGGATGTTGTGAATCCGTCACGCGAACAGAAACAATTACGAACTTTAATTCGCAATGAATCCCAAATTAAAACAGAAGAATCCATTACAAAAAAATCCCAACAAAGACGAAGGGCGTGGGGATAGCAGGTGTAATACCGTCCTAACTTTTGTCCACATGTTTTTGTGAATTTAACTACGGCGACAAAGTCGAAGGATAAGAGTGAATGTTGCGTTTAATTATCAAGAAACGAGAACGTATCTACCGGGTTAAGAACTCGACGTAGACAATAGCGCAGATTTTGCTTGATTTGATTTAGTCAAATTTTATTACTAATTATGTAGTATCTATTCATGATTTTTAAAATATAGGTTTATTTAAATATAGATATTCATTCTGAAACGGGTACACGCGTATAATGCATATGTCTTTAGCATTATGCTTTTTGATCTCATATTAACAATAAAAGTTATATTTTCATAAAGAGAAATCATAATAATTATTTAAAAATCGAAATGAAAGAAATAACAAACCATGGGGGCCTATTTTGTAACTTACGTATTAATTTTTAACGGCCTGTTAAAAATTTTAACCAATAAAAATGTATTTGACAAATAACTTTTTAATTTTTTATTCAGTGCCGTCTATTATCATTGATTAAAATTTTTAACAGGCAGATAAAAATTAACAAATAAGTTACAGAATAGACCCCCATGACCGTTAATATAACAAATATTAATGATCCAAGTTGTGTATCAAAATTTAAATTTATGAAATATTCATAATGTTTTTACTAGTATAAATAAATATTTTTTGTTCGACTGTTGTATCATAATAACTTGTTTATGATTGTTTAGTGGTCATAAAGTGTTTTTTTATTGATTAGTCCGATAAAGTAAAAGTGCTTATTATCCAAATAAACATCAAAATAAATTTCATTATTTTTTTTTAGGTATGTAATTAAATAAATTTTTAGTCATGGTAATATTTGTTAACCAATTAAAAGTATTATTTTGATGCTCTTTGAATGATTTCTTCCATAATAACAGGTCTGAATGATTAAGATGTAAAATAACAGGATGCACAAATTTTTCAAATAATAATTAACTTGGAAACCAAAAAGAGAAAAAAGCACAATTCGATATTTTCCATTTTTTTCAAATACAGGTTGTTAGTAAACAAAGTAAACAATGCACGTTGCCACAGTAATGCTTACAAGGCTTATGCAAAATTATTTAAAATAATTTTTGACAGAACAGTTGTATGTAACTAACAGGATTTGATTCTAATTTTTATTTTGATTTACAAATGAGTAACAAGTAAAATTTTGTACAATACACGCGAGGTAACTGTTTTACTGCTTCAAGGAGATGACAGACTCGTCGGTCATTTCCTCCATTCAGCAGTAAAAACTGTTTTACCTTGTTTGTAATGTAATAGTTTATTACGGACCGTGAACTGTAAGTGATACATTTTAGGTCGAGAATGTAGTTTGGGATGTCGAGACCCGTAGGGTCGAGATTTCCTAAACATTCGAGACCTAAAATATCACTTACAGTTCGAGGTTAGTAAGATATTTTTTGCAATACCTGCGTAAATATACGAAAAGGAAAAATAGGTATCAAAATTAACAGCTGTCAGATTGAGGTTAAAAATAAAATTTGAATGATATATATTTACTTACCGTCCACCATGAACGGTAAGTTTCACTTACCATCCACCGTGGACGGTAAGTAAATGATGTAACCATGGAAACCAATTGTGCAATAAAAGTTCCACTTACTGTGTTTAAATTTTGTTATTAATGGGTAACTTACAGTACAGGTATTGCAAAAATAACTATTACTATACATAGAGCAAGTGAAGTAAAAATTCAATAAATGGATAGAGCGGCACTAGTAAAGTCTCGTTCGCATCCAGTACTATACAACAAACAGTGAGCGGTATTCCGCTTTAGTATAATTGTAACATGTATACTTTTATTAATGAACCCGACAGACTATATTATATCAATTTGCGCCTCCACCAAAAGTCGCCCCAATTTTAGTGAATTCCAGACTTTCAGTTGTTTTATTTTAAATAAATTACAAATATTATCATTATCGCCCTTCTCCGCTTCCGGGCACGCCACTGAAAAGAAGGGAGGGTAGGGCGTCACCAGCGTCACTTGTTCCATCAGCGCCAGCTGTTCGCGGCGCGCATTTAGTTAACGATTCCGCGTGCCGCGTCAAATAAAAACTCTCAAGTGGTTGAGAGGTCCCTGGGCACAGAGGACACAGCACACCGCCGGGAGGATTCTCAGCTACTGGAAATGGTTTTTTAAACAAACACTATTAGAGTAATGCACTCGGGGTGATATATGTCGGATCGGCTAATGCATGAGTTTGAAAATTGGTACGGGATTTGGATGTGATGACTTTTTGTGATATTCCGTTTTTGAAATAAAATCTGACCCCTGAGCCGTAATATATACGAGATGTCTATGTATTTTGCACAGAGCTGGGCAGTAATTAATTACTTTTGTAATTAGATTACTAATTTAATTACTTTCTAAGAAATCTGATGTGGGCAGCACATAACCTCCCGCCCTATAGATCTCTTAAAGGGTACAAAATAGTATTTGATGATACAGAAACATACCTTCTTATTTGTTTATTTTTTATTTATATTTGAGAAATTTAATTTTCTTTCTATTTAATTTTTGACATATATTTCACTAAGGAAACAGCTTCAAAATCACAATGACATGTGTCACATTTCGTAAATAATTGAAAATTTTTAAATGTTTCCATGGTGTACATGGAATGCAAGATTAATGAAATTTATTTTCGATATATTTTATTATCTCCAAAACTAATGAAAAATAGTAAAATCAGTGTAATCAAAACAGATGTAAAATTAAATATTCTACAACTTTCAAAATAAAATAAATTGTTAAAAAATTAAATTTAAACATGTTTTTCATGGAAAACTGTTAAGGCTTCTAGTAAACTGCTACTTCCGGTTGGACACACACACACACACACCCACACACACACACACACAAGCGCGCACACGCATACACACACACACACACACACACACACACACACAAGCGGGGTTCTATGACCATCATATTTAATTTTTCTGGTGAATTTATAACTAATACTATTCTTGTAAATTTTGATTTAGTGCTCCGACTCAGTATCGAATGAGCTATATAGCACACTATTATTTCAAATTGAACAAACCTATATCATTAACCGTACCCTTTATTTTTATGTAATGTTTCCTTTTACACTATAATAATGGAATAAAGGCATCCAAATTACAGTATCAATAATATTTGTATAAATTATATTTTTTATTATTATTTTTTTTTTCTATTTGGTGATGTTGATACTAAAGAGAATTTAATAATACATGGTGTAATAAAATTATATTGATTTATTACAAATATAATTCCAATAAATGTATACAAATATTTATTGTAATAGTAGATCAGGACAAAGCTATAGATCAATATGTACAATGCAGCCTAATGTATTTACAAATATGTATAGGTCGTCATCATTTATTATTTATTTTATAACATTAATCTGACATTATCGAAACAATCGTGGCAAATACGTTTACATTTCATCATTCGGAATTAAATCCAGGTAAAATATGTTATAAACCGTAAAGTATAAATCACACAGGGAAGTTAAACATTAACAAAAATATGTAAAAACTTTATTCCCAAACGTCACCTGAAAGCTGGGATGGTTTCATATATTGTAGTGAAGTGTTTTTAGATTGTAAACACGTTGTCGGGTTGAGTATAATACGGGGAGAGGGTGCTGCCATAGCCGCAGGTTTTAAATTCTCATGGGGGCCATGAAAAAACTTCTCAAAATATTTTCACTTCATAAAAATTGTATACATCAATTTTATATCTAAATAGAAAAGGCAAGAAATTTTGACGGATTGCACTACTTAAGATATAAATAATGTCTAGAAAAATATTATTAATCTTTATAAAAATACTTTTATAAATTGTAAGTATCCTAGGATAAAGTAATAGAACTAAATTCAATATGACGGCTGGCGCTGAAGACATAGAAGTAAGACAAAAGTGTGAAATCTTCGGGAATTAGTCCACCTTGTTTTGTATTGGCGTGTGATAATATCAATTTTTAAATTAAACATTTATGCTCATATATTTCTATTGGAATATAGTAACTTAATATTAATTCAATTATGACACGGTTGTGATCTACGAAAAAATTGTGAAATGGGTAAATGGGGTTTTGATTTATTTATTTTTTATTTACTTTATAATATGGTTCATACTTGGTTCTTCTTCCAAGACAAAGGCTTCAAGGTCATTGCTTATATTTGTATTTCTAACTACTAGTTTTATTCGTAGCTTAGAAATAAATAGTAAATATATTTCTTGTTTTTTAAGAAATTAATGTAATTATGTAGTAACGGTTATAGATCGATAAACCGATATGCATTTCTCTAGTAAAAATTCATGTTAACTTGATTCGATTACAGTACATGACGGATGGCATTAACGTCTACTTATATGTACATCAAGTTTAAATAGTTTAAAAGGTAATTATTGCAACATACGAGAAATAGTATTGGAGTGCATTTTTTATATTTTTGTTATATTTTATAGTTTTGTATCACTTTACAGGAGTTTTGTATCAAAAAGATAATAGTTATTTATGCATGCATATCAAAGTTGCATAAATAGGCCATAAGCCGAGTTTATGAATAACATAAATACGATAATCACATAGTATCCCACTTATTACGAACAAAATGTTATATACAATCATTTGAAATTTTGGAATATAATAAATAATTTGTATGTTTTTATTGAAATAAAAATTTCATTAATTTCAAATCAAATTAGCAACAGGCCGGGATAGTTTTTAAAATGATAGCAATGCGTTGTAAGTCATTATCTGTCTGAAATGAGTGAGGTATGTACGATATATCGCACGCTCGTAGATTAATGACACTTATTTCACATATTTTAAGTTAAGAAATTCATTACCGCTCTAGTTTTTATTACCACATTCTTTTTAAAAGTAAATAATAGTAACAAAAATGTAGCAAAATGTATTATTTATATTCTGAAGCTGATCTTCCTACAAAAAAAGTTCCAAGAACATCAAAATCAACTTAGTTTATTATCAAACTGTTATATTTTTATCTACGATAGTGTGTAAAATTGATGTTTAACTGTTAGTTTCAAGTATGTAAAACGGTTGTTTAGTAACACGATCCCATTAGTCACGGGCAGTCACGGGTTGCCAAGCAACGAGTGATTAAAATTTTTAAACACGCCAAATATGCTGTTACGTTCTATTCGTCTCCTCTATTGCCGCTCTGTAGGCAACTTCTCCTACGGCTATGTAAATATTCAGGTGGTCCTCGGAATAGGACGGCGAAGGGATTTTGCGAAGGTTAAGCCATTGACTTAAGTCGTCGGATTAATTAGCGATTTCGCGACTTTACAAGTTTTCACTTTTTTTGCAAAAAAATACGTTAATTTTTGAATTGACTGTTGGTGAGAGCACACGCACTAGTTTTGTTGCATTTTTTTGCGTTGGTTTGATACTATATCCATTGTGGGATTTTTTATTGGTGCGTGCTCAATTGAATTATAAGTTTATATATTCATCGGCTGTGCCGGATTTCAAGTTACCACAGTTTTCTATTACTTTTAAGCCGCCCTACAACTAAGGTAAATTTAAATACGTAATTATAGAAATAATCACATGTAAATAAAGTAGAAATTTTATTAGTCAGCTGTATTAAGATATTACATTTATTAGTTTTGTTGAAATTGCTCTAGTTTTATTAATTTGGCTTAA
The DNA here is from genome assembly GCA_963942605.1 of Poecilus cupreus. Classification (NCBI taxonomy): domain Eukaryota; kingdom Metazoa; phylum Arthropoda; class Insecta; order Coleoptera; family Carabidae; genus Poecilus; species Poecilus cupreus. The sequence continues at coordinate 15,057,682 of OZ012719.1, read as the reverse complement.
CTTAATTAGTGGCGTACCGACTTCGCAAAATATCCTAACCGTTCGTATTCTTCTAGGCTTTTACTTGTTATCGTTTATTTCGCGCTCTACCATTCGGGTGGATTTGGTGTGCGCTTGAACTGAGCGGGATTTCGCCGCACCTCATCAGCTCATTTTGGCGAGCTCAGTTGCGGCCATCTTGGAATTTGGGCTCCCCCGCTACAACGCTGCGTCCGCTACCTTTCGAACCTCGGAGACACTCGGCAGCCGATCTTGTACGAGCCTACGTTTGGCAGAGCCAGAGCCACCACTCCGTCAGCGGGAAGACGCTACCCTCCAGCCAGCGTGCAGCTAAGATTTCTTTGTTCATTGTTTTTCATTCACTTCAGTGGCCTTATTTGTATCTAAATTGTTGTTATTGTCGACTTGTTCCCTAACTGTCTGATAAGAATCGGATCACTTGTTTATTTTGTTAATTTGGAGTGCTCGTTGCACTCGGAGAACCGTAGCTCGTGCGTACGACGGGTAGGCGGGTAGGACGAAGCCCAGTTTGGGTCATTCCATTTCGCGCGTCACGAACGACGTTGGTACCATCGGCGAACCGTGATCTGATGTGCGCTACTTATTGGACCCGCGTTGTCCTCTTCGCTTGTCGCGGACCACCTCCTACGTGATCCTCCGATTATATTCATTGTTCCATTGCGAGCTGATCTGTTTCGCTTCAGTCTGCGGGCCAAGTTTAAAAAGTTACTTCATTTCTGTACATATTTATTATTCAATATAATTTGTTACTGTTAATTATCGGGCTTGATTGTTGAATACCCCCCTTTTCCCGAAGGTTAGTTGACCAACCTGATTTAGGTTGAACCGAAGGCCCAAGGTCGACTGGCGCCCACCCCTATTTTCAGATTGGAGACCCACGACCCGTCTCCACTGTTAGCTGGCCGTGGTTCAACCGTTGCTTGCGCGGGATAACCCTTAAGGGGCGTAGCAAGTTTAATTGGCACCCTGTACGTGGGGCGCCGACCTGGCACCGACCTAGCACAGTCGTGTTGCAATCTTAGTTTTGGTTTCGTTATCATTTAGTACTTCTGAAAGATATTTAGAGTTTAGAATTTTGGGAGATAGTTAAGTAGGTTATCTGGGGTATTATTATTACTCACCTTATTTTTGTTGTTGTTGTTTCTCAACTCCTTCTCATTATTAGCGTTTTCTTTATTAATTGTGTCAGTGTATCAGTTAGTTATGGACCCTAAAATAGAAATAAATCGCCTATCAAAAGACGAGCTAACGTACGAGATAAAGGTCAGAGGAATCGATGAAGTTAGTAGTATAGATTCCATGAGAAAATCATTACGCTACCTTCTAAAGCTCGAAAAATCTTCAAATTTAGCATTGCCTAAACACCCCTTCACATTCGACGAAGATCGTGTCGCTATTCTCGAGAAAATTAAAGAGATAAAATCACTGTTGGAATCTTTTGCCGAGCTAAAAACATCGACTGAATTTAAAAAGCTAGAGACGAAAATTTTGCACTCCATTGGACGTGTTAATCGCTGTGTGGTTAGTACGGAGGAACAGCGTACGGCGAAGTCAAAATTACTAGGCCAATTAATCACCTTGCAATCGGACCTGCGCACTAAAGCCAAAGCCGTCAAACACTCGTCCACTGCAGCCAGCCAACTTTTGAATTTATCCGTTGCTGATTTAAAATTATCCGACTTTGATTCCGTCTCTTCCGATTCCGATTTAGAACAGGAACTTAAGCTAGCTACTACGTCTCATAAATCGGTACCGGTATCGAAATGGGGGTTGAAATTTTCGGGCGATCTTAGGTTGATGTCCTTAAATTCATTTTTAGATCGAGTAGAGGAATTGCGCGTTGCTCGTCACGTTAACAAAACTGAACTGATGTCATCTGCGATTGATTTATTTGAAGGAAACGCTTTAATTTGGTATAGGGCAAATAGGCAGTTATTTAATAGCTGGGATGATTTGGTACATGGTTTAAAATCAGAATTTCTACCTCTCAACTATGAGGAGAAATTACTGGATGAAATTAAACGCCGCACTCAAGGGCCTCACGAATCAATCGGTATTTATTTCGCGGTTATGTCGACTATGTTTTCGAGGTTAGGTTCAAGGATATCAGAAGAACTTAAAATTCATATACTTATGAGAAATATTCTACCCTTCTACCAAAAACAATTAGCGCTCGTTGATGTCAGATCGGTGGCAGAATTATTACGATTGTGTCGCAGAATGGACGAACGGAGAGAGTCAGTTGAGCACTTCGCTCCACCGCCGCGTCGTAGTCAGATGCTGGAACCTGATTTAGCTTACCTTTCTACGGAACCACCTTCAACCTCGTATCGCGACGTATACCGGCCGCGTAATGATTCCGAATTTAGAAATTCTGTTGACACTACACATCATGATGTTCGTTCATGCTGGAACTGTGGAAAATCGGGACATTTAGCTGCTAATTGCCGCGCACCACATAAACGTCACTGTTATAGATGCGGGAAGCCGGATGTGACGGTTAGAAATTGTACTACATGTAACTCGGGAAACGAGCGTCGGATGAAGTAAAAGACCGTATACTTCACCGCGATAACTTACTATCGGTCACTAATAATGCTAGGTTAGAATTTATCTTGGCTCACGCGGAAGGTGATGAACGACCTTATTTAGAGGTATATATATTTGAAAATTCATTTTTAGGTTTATTGGATTCGGGTGCTTCGTGCACTGTAGTAGGAAAACAGGGTTGGGAAGTATTAAGCCGTTTAAATTTGCCTCTAAATAAATTTATTTCACACTGCACCGTCGCGAATGGGCAACGTTGTGCGAGTATTGGTACAATATCGGTTCCAGTCAGATTGCGTGATCAAGTGAAAATAATAGATATGTTAGTAGTTCCGGAGTTGCCTCACTTACTTATTCTTGGCGCGAATTTTTGGCGAGAAATGGGAATAGTTCCCGACTTGCGCCGCGGAGAATGGACCTTCTCAAGCTCACCATCGGTTACATCGGTCACTGTTGACGCTATTAATGCCCGCGGTAGCTTAACCTCCGAGCAGGAACAACAATTAGCGCAGTTGGTTGACAATATATTTAAGGATATGGGCGAGAATAAAATAGGTTGCACAAATAAGGTGGAACTTAAACTTTATACGGATAGTGAACCAATAAAACAACGCTATTACCCAATTTCACCAGCAGTACAGAAACAAGTAGATAAGGAGCTTGAATTTATGCTCGAGAACGGTATCGTGGAAAAATCGGATAGTCCGTGGTCTTCTCCTATCCTGCTTGTGCCGAAAAAGGATGGAACCCTTCGTTTCTGCGTGGACTTCAGGAAACTGAATAAAGTCACTCGACGCGATGCCTATCCCCTCCCTTACGTCTCGGATACCCTCGATCGACTGCGTGACGCTAAATTTTTGACCTCCTTAGACATTAAATCCGCGTACTGGCAGATACCCGTTGCTGCGGATTCAAAACAATACACGGCGTTCACTGTACCGAATCGCGGACTTTTTCAATTTTGTCGCATGCCGTTTGGACTTCATAATGCACCAGCAACATGGCAACGCTTTATTAACCAGGTTATTGGGTCAGATTTAGAGCCCCATGTCTTTGTTTATTTAGACGACATCATCATTGTAACTCAGACATTTGAAAAACACCTGCAGATATTGGAGGAAGTCACTTCTCGTCTTAAAGATGCTGGGCTAACATTAGGTCGCGATAAATGTAAATTCTGCAGAGATGAGCTACGTTATTTGGGTTACGTGGTGAATAAACGTGGACTACATGTAGATCCCGAGAAAGTTCGTGCTATTTTAGAGATTCCTCCTCCCAAATCGGTCTCGGATGTGCGTAGGTTAGTCGGTATGGCGTCGTGGTACCGCCGTTTTGTGCCACATTTTTCCACTGTTCTCGCACCACTTACAAATTTATTGCGCAAGAATACAAAGTTTAATTGGACCTCGGAGTGTGACAGTTCTTGGAACGAAATTAAGAATAACTTAGTTTCGGCGCCTATTTTAACATGTCCGGATTATACTCGGGAATTTTTCTTGCAGACTGACGCGTCAAATTTTGGACTTGGTGCCGTATTGAGTCAGCAATACGATGATGGTGAGAGAGTGGTATGTTACTTGTCGCGTTCACTGACACGTCAGGAAAGAAACTTTTCCACTACGGAAAAAGAGCTGTTAGCACTGCTGTGGGCTATTGAAAAGTTACGTCCTTACCTTGAAGGTACACAGTTTACGGCCGTCACCGATCATTATTCCTTGTTGTGGCTTCACAAGCTTGAAAACCCTTCTGGTAGGCTTGCGCGATGGGCTGTTCGGCTACAACAGTATGACTTTAAAGTAGTTCATCGTAAAGGCAAGGAACACGTCGTTCCCGACGCGCTATCGAGATCCGTACCAGTCATAGATTCGGTTACTGTAGCTACGCGTGAAGAAGACAAATGGTTCGGTAGGCTTCTTGACAATGTCACTAATAATCCGGTCAAATACCCTGACTTTCGAGCTGATGACGGTCGATTATATAAGTTCGTGAGGGTAAAATGGTCAAACCTAGCGGGTGAAGATACTCAATGGAAAGAAGTGGTTCCTAAAAATCAGCGCAAGGAACTCATTTCAAAATGTCACGATACTCCGCTTAGCGGTCATTTAGGAGTATATAAAACTTACCACCGACTCGCACAGTCTTATTACTGGCCAAAAATGAGATCAGACGTCGCTGAATATGTACGCAAGTGCGTAGTCTGCCTCAAATCTAAACCAGAGCAGAAAGCTCCCACTGGTCGCATGGGTGGTCACTCGCAAATTACTAGGCCTTGGGAAGTAATCTGTACGGACTTAGTGGGCCCTTTACCTAGGTCGTCAAAGGGATTTTATTATATTTTAGTAGTCTCCGACTGTTTCAGTAAATTTCCTCTCTGTTTCCCATTGCGGAAGGCGTCGGCATCGAGTATCGTGCGTCACCTGGAAAATGACGTTTTTCTATTGTTTGGCGCGCCTCGTAAAATCATTTCTGATAACGGAAAACAGTTTAAATCTAGAGAATATTTAACGTTACTATCCACATACGGTGTTAGACCTTCGTACACGTCGCTTTATCACCCACAAGCCAATCCAACAGAACGTATAAATCGTGTTTTAAAAACCATGCTTATATCCTTCGTATCGGAAAATCAACGTCTCTGGGATAAATTTTTGCCAAAAGTCGCTTGTGCCCTGCGCACGGCAAAGCATGAAGTCACGGGTTTAACTCCTTATTTTGTGAACTTTGGTCGCGAAGCAATACTATTAGGAAATGCGCCTGATGACGAGAATTCGGATTCTGGGGAAATTGAATGTTTTAGAGAGAAAGAAAAAATTGTGGAAAGAGCGTGTCATTTTAAAGAGTTATATAAAGATGTGAGCTCACGCCTTCACAAGGCTTACCATAAATCAAAAATGAGGTACGATCTTCGACATCGGGAGGTTTCCTTTTATCCCGAACAAATGGTGTGGAGGAAAAATTTTGTTTTGTCAGATGCCTCTAAATATTTTACAGCTAAGTTAGCCGACAAATTTGTAGGTCCGTTTCTGATACACAAGAAAATCTCAACTGACACGTATATCTTAAAAACTCTTGATGGTAACGTTCTTCCTGGGACTTGGAACAGCCAGCACCTGAAGGCACACCCAGATGATGATTTAGGTTAGGAAGTTAAACTAGGTTAAGGTCACCTTGTGTTGTCTCTCTTCTTCTTCTCTTCTTAATGTCCTTCCTTCTAAACTATATTAACCTTCTTGTCTTTTCTCGTGATTTTGTTATCTTCAAATCGAAAATTTTCAGGAAAATTTCCTTCAAGTGGTGAGGGGAGAGTTTGTTACGTTCTATTCGTCTCCTCTATTGCCGCTCTGTAGGCAACTTCTCCTACGGCTATGTAAATATTCAGGTGGTCCTCGGAATAGGACGGCGAAGGGATTTTGCGAAGGTTAAGCCATTGACTTAAGTCGTCGGATTAATTAGCGATTTCGCGACTTTACAAGTTTTCACTTTTTTTGCAAAAAAATACGTTAATTTTTGAATTGACTGTTGGTGAGAGCACACGCACTAGTTTTGTTGCATTTTTTTGCGTTGGTTTGATACTATATCCATTGTGGGATTTTTTATTGGTGCGTGCTCAATTGAATTATAAGTTTATATATTCATCGGCTGTGCCGGATTTCAAGTTACCACAGTTTTCTATTACTTTTAAGCCGCCCTACAACTAAGGTAAATTTAAATACGTAATTATAGAAATAATCACATGTAAATAAAGTAGAAATTTTATTAGTCAGCTGTATTAAGATATTACATTTATTAGTTTTGTTGAAATTGCTCTAGTTTTATTAATTTGGCTTAACTTAATTAGTGGCGTACCGACTTCGCAAAATATCCTAACCGTTCGTATTCTTCTAGGCTTTTACTTGTTATCGTTTATTTCGCGCTCTACCATTCGGGTGGATTTGGTGTGCGCTTGAACTGAGCGGGATTTCGCCGCACCTCATCAGCTCATTTTGGCGAGCTCAGTTGCGGCCATCTTGGAATTTGGGCTCCCCCGCTACAACGCTGCGTCCGCTACCTTTCGAACCTCGGAGACACTCGGCAGCCGATCTTGTACGAGCCTACGTTTGGCAGAGCCAGAGCCACCACTCCGTCAGCGGGAAGACGCTACCCTCCAGCCAGCGTGCAGCTAAGATTTCTTTGTTCATTGTTTTTCATTCACTTCAGTGGCCTTATTTGTATCTAAATTGTTGTTATTGTCGACTTGTTCCCTAACTGTCTGATAAGAATCGGATCACTTGTTTATTTTGTTAATTTGGAGTGCTCGTTGCACTCGGAGAACCGTAGCTCGTGCGTACGACGGGTAGGCGGGTAGGACGAAGCCCAGTTTGGGTCATTCCATTTGGGAGCATCTCGGAATCACGATTTCTCAATACATGGCTTTCTCACGACTTCGACAGCCGAAAATATCCGATCTCGTACGACCGACCGAAGGCAGTCAGAAACACATAGCTAAAATTTAGTACCAACTCATTGTCATCTGAAAAATTTTCTAAACAAAAATTATATAATTATTGTTTATACAAGAATTTGAGAAGGTAATTTCACGGAATATTAATAATCACATCCATTTTATTATTAGAAAATATATATTTACGTGTTTCAGCTAACAAATAATAAATATAACCAAAGAAAACTACAAATTACAAGAAATCATTTATAATGAGAAGAAGAACATAGAACAAGTATATTTTATTAAATATATTACTAAAGTGTGGTGAGGAAACCTACGAATTGATATTTAGACTTTTACCATTTATTTCAGGTAAAGTTCTAATGTATTTTGACAGAACTAGTTTAACTTGTCAACTATATTATTGTTGTAATATATTTACATTTGTAGGTAGTTATATGTGCAGAATAAGAAAATAGGCAGAAAGCATATCAGCCAAACTTTGTCAAATTAAAAGAAAATCCTACTGCATCCATTGGAATGTCACAATGCCAATGGACCAATTTGACCAAAAGAAGAATTGTTGTAGAATCCACAAACTTTTGTTACGAAAGTAAATACTTATATATTTTCATTGCAACCTTTCAAGGTAAAACAAAAATAATCATATTCATTTAACCATTATACAATATATAAATATATATTTCATTTCATAAAAAAAACATAACCTGCAAGAAATCATTTACTATGAAAAGCAAAACGAAGAATAAGTGAATTTATGCCAGATAATTTATAATTTTAAAATTACAATTCAACGCATGTGTTACTAATGATTGCAAGTAAAACTGTAATATTTCACTTAGACAAATAACTACATCTAAATGTATTTCATACGAGTATGACAGTTAGTAGCATGAGCCGAAGAAAACGATGATTTACTACTAGCTTATATTTCTAAACAATATAGATATAAAGATATATGATAATCGAACTGTATATTTGAAAAGGAAATCGATTGGATAAGCACCGAAAAATCAAAAGGTTTCACACGAAACGAAATTGAAAAATTTATAAGAGATGCTCTAGATGAAGAATTTCTCATGGTAAAGGTGAACATCAATTTATATCAATGTATGTGTACATACTTATTCAATTTTATATTGCAGGAGCATGCCGTTGCGGTGAACTGATTAAAATGTCTAGAATGTTAATTATTAAAATTCCAAATACAAATATAGCAAGACTTTTGTGGTTGAAGAAGGTAACGAACACTTTTCGGAGAATTCCATACAAAATAACGTGTTTGATAATACATGGAGATTGACGTTCTTCATCCGTGGCAGAAGAACATGTATATGATTCTGTGAAAACAAATTTGCAACTGCAAGTCGTAATATGGGAGACAAATCTACCAACCCAATGCATCTAGAACACTAACAAATTTTTAATTTCAAATAATGCATCTGGTTCCTGGAATAAATATTTGTAATCTTCAGAATACTACTATGAATAACAGTATTTAATATGTGATATTTATGTAATAAAATTAATTTTATCATTATATTTTTTCGTAACGGACCTACCTTCTCATCATTTTACTGAACACTTTCCTTATTTGTTATGTAAATAATTATTACATTCATAGGCTTATATTTTACGCCTTCAACTTCTGCGGTTTGTGTGTTTCTATTTATAATTGTGACCCTACAATAAATAACAAATTATCCCATGAATGTTTCAGTAATTTTTAACCAAATACATAAATAGGAACAAATCTTACAACGTGTGAAAGCTCAACTAACATAACTGATATAAATATATCTGCAGTAGAAAGGAGTACACTCATATTCAAACAAGCATCATTTTAGTTTTATACTAATTTTTAAATATATACAACGAAAATTAGCGGTACCAAAATAACTAAATTAAAATCTAGACGAACTCTTTTTACATAAATTTTTTTTTGATATCTGTTAACTTTTAGAACATTAAAAGAATAAAAATATATTAAAATTATTAAACAAATTATTGGAATATTTAAATGCACATTTATTGCAAACTACAATTTAAATTTTGGCAGCAATATTATGGTGCTTTTCTGTAGCACTACAGACCAACAAATCTCATTAATTCTTGTTGACAAATACACTTCTAGTGTTACAGAAAATTACAAAATAGTAGTATTATTTTCTTATAAGTTAATTGTTGTTTATCTTGAACTACATTTAAAATATAAATTAATTTCTTGTTTTATAACACCCACCGTATTTCTAGAATTAATAGGAATTTATATAAAAAATTAGTAGGTGTGTTGTATTATATTATTCAGCTTATAGTTCTGTTCAAAAATTAATTTTTTATTAGATTGGTAAATCAGTAATTGTTAAAGTATAAACTAAACTCTTAACATATCATTTAAAAACAATTTTTTCTTCAAACGTAATAAAAGTACGTTGTTATGTATTCGTATTCAACAAGCAGAAGTTCAACATTGTCGCCGCCGGCGTAAAAGTATTTCCTTGGCAACACATTTACTCCGGCGGCGGACAAAGTAAAATATCATGCAAAATAGTAAGGTTGTAATTCAATGATTTGACAGTTAAGAATAAAACAAATAAACAAAAATAACAAAATAACATATTCTGTGGCAACTAGAAATACTGGATAAGGTAGAATATTTGTTGAAGTTTTGAGCATTTTTTAATGTTTTAATGTCTATTTTCTATGTTTGAAGAAAAAATAGCATGTGTTATTCGGAGTAAATGTGACTTTGTATGCTTCGCATGTAATTGTCCGACTCGCTTCGCTCGTCATTCAAACTTATTTGCTCAGCACCCAAAGTATCACATTTACTCCTAATAACACAATATACTATTATGATATAATCATATGCTGTCATATTTAAAATTCCTAGTGGTGATTATTATGCTCTTGTATTTGTAAAATACCAGAACGGTCTTCTACTATGATAATAATTAAAGTGTTAATTTGGATACAGCTATATGGAAATATGACTCCGACGATGGAACAAAGAAGAGTATATTACACTGTTTGGGTGCAACAAGTGATAACAGAAAGTATATTGGCTAAATCTGTATTCTCGGATTATTATTTATCACCACGACTCGTAAAATAGATGAACATGGGAAATCAGTTTTTTTTGCGTGCTGTTGCTCGGTGTTCTACCGGACAACGAACAAAGGTAGTATCAATCGAAAGATATCATTTTTCTGAATCAAGTGATAGTAGTAATTTGGTTCCGTAAATTAATTTTTAAATTTTGAAAATTCTCCGATTTATTCAATGTTTATCGCAAATAAATATAGTATTCGTGAAAAATACACGTGAGCTTAAAAATTGCAATTTAGCTAGAGCAGAAGAACGTGCTTTATTGGAAGAAAAGGTTCTAGGAATGATAAATGTAGATCCTTCATATAGCACTAGATTTATTGGAAATGAATTTGGTGTACATCGTTCATAATATTAACTCGTTCAGTATTCTCATAAAAACAAATCGTAATTCAATTCCAGTCGCGCAGTCGAAAGAAGTTTTAGGCCTTATTATCGATGATCACCTGACGTGGAAGTTGCATATTGCTTACATGGCTGGTAAACTTAACAGCTAGAATTACGCTATTTTTGTTCTTCGTAATTGCGTTGGATTAAATATATTACTTATTTTTCATCACAGCAATGTCATATATTTTATTGAGTACGGCATAATCATGTGGGGAAATTCTATGCCGGTTAATAGACTATTTGTTATTGAGAAAAAAATTATTAGACTTTCGACTGGTGCCTCTTGGTGGGAACATTGCAAGCCACTGTTTCAAAAATTAAAAATTATGACAATTCACTCTCTTTACCTGTACAATCTCTGTCTTTTTATGTATGATAACAAGGATAATTTTATTTCAAATGAACACAGTAGCTCCGGAATGCGAACCAGACACGCTTCTGCCCTCTCTATTCTTGCATATAAGACTGCACTTTTTAGATCTAGTACTTTTTATACTGGAATTAAAGTTTTCAATAAAATTCCTTGCGCGATTAAGGACATAAGTAACAGAAATCTATTTAAATTTAAAATTAAAAAACATTTTACTGATAATCCTTATTATACTGTAGATGAATTCTTAAATAACAATTTCGATTTGTTTTAATTTGTTACTATCCTTAATATTAAATTTTATACTACGGCTTCCTGTACTGTAACTATATTATTTTTTGACATTTTAATACTCCTTCCAGAGAGCACAATAATAAATTAATATTTTGAAAAGAAAGTTCTTATTATTCCTACAAAATGCACTGCAATCAAGAACTTTTTCCATTTGACGAAGAAAGTAGAAGAGTACATATTTTCTGAAGATATGCAAAGCAGGGCTACTGGAAATGAAATTTTTTTTGTCATCGATTTGAAAAACTTAACTCTTAATAAATTAATATTTTTTTAAAAGAAAACTGGTTTTTAGACTTTTATTTATTTATAAAATCTTTCCGGAAAAAATTATAAAAATATATAGCCATATTTTACAAATTGTCAGAAACGTCAAATAAATCACTTAAAAGAAATCAAAACAAAAAAGTCATAGGTAACTCCTTTTATTTTCGATAAAAACTGAATAAATCGGAAAATTTTCAAAATTTAAAATTTAATTTACGGAATCAAATTACTTCTAAATTGTGATGTATTTTACATCATTTGATTCAGAAAAATGATATCTTTCGATTGATACTACAACCTTTGTTGTCCGGTAGAACACCGAGCAACAGCACGCAAAAACTGATTTCCCATCTTAATCTCATATGTACACCTTTAAGACAGACACACGGTATAAAGATTAATTGTTACTGTGGCTCCGAATATAAGTAAACTGTAGTAAATATGTGTGTTATGCTAACAGTTTATATTTAGAAAATAATATTGAGTATCCAATAAATTTTAACTAAAATAATGGTAAATACAACTGAAAATTATGATTTTGTGGTTCAAGAAGATGTCCCTGAGGACATTTTAGCAGCTGCTTATCAGGCAACACTTAATTTACTACCGGAAAAATCACGATTTAGACACAAGCAAATGTACAAACAAACTCATGGAGTGGTAACGACAAAGGAAAGTAAATACTTTGTCCGAAACACTAATTATTTATTTCACTGGGCTCTTGCTAAGGTACTGCAGCCGAAGACGCTCTGGTTACGGTATTCCTTTGTAATAAGTACATTAATATTTATATTTGTCACTTGACCATTAGTGCGGGAAATAGCTTTTTTCCGCACTTATTTTGTGTCCTGAAAGTATTACAGTCTTCACTGTTGCAGAGATAAATGTTTTAGAAATTGGAATTAGTTCTTTTATTAAAGGCAACTGTGATTTGTATTTATTCTAATGCTGTTGCTCAGGTGATAATTCACTTACCGTCCATGGGCTTTTTCATTAAGGTATAATTTAGTAGTTTGGAAACACAAAGCAAGTAAATAGTGAAAAGTACCCGACCTTGTAAAAAATTAAATAAAAGTGAGATAAGCTTTAATTAACATATGATTGTCCTTTTTCTACATAATGTTTTTGAATATGAGAAAAACAGTGTAGTTATATTTACATATAAATAGAAATGTTATAATAGTTTTTTACATTAACCTGCGGTAAGTTTTGTTTTACAGCGCTAGCTTTTGTATTGAAGCACGACGCACAGCAGAGTACTTTAATAAAAACCAGCGATGTATAATAAACCTAACGCACACGTAATGTATTGAATTTTATGGCCGACATACCTTCTTACTATAATATTTATTTATACATATGTGAGGAAACTGGTGCTTTAAGGTAGGTAGGTAACATGAATATTATATTTGGTAAGTATCTGGTATAATTATGTACGGACTGTTCAATGCATGTTGAATTTTTTACTGGCTCTCTTTGAAGAAAGATTATATAATAATATAAATAATTTCTACTGTAATCAGTTTATTTTAATACGATATATGTATTTAAAAAAGGTTATAGAATTTTATATATTCGACAATACTTGTTTTCGCGCCACTTACACAGCTCCATCTTGACTCATACATTGAAATATTTATTAGTTGTATTAAATAATCAATAACAACAAAAATTATATAAAAAATAACTGACATATAAAACTTGTAATAGAAATAATTTTAAGAAAATTGTAAACACAAATTTCAAGAAATAAAATATATGAACATTCATAATTTACGAACGCGCCAAATTTGTGCAGGACGCGTAGAATAACTTGGCCTAGGGCTGTAAACAGTTAGGAATTATGGACGAAAAATCAACAAACCATAGGCGCGACAAAAAAAATTTTTTTTCGCATATGTACCTGCACTATATACAATAATTTTATAAATTTGAAGATTTATTTATTATTTACGGAACAAAAATCTAAGTACAACATACTAACACAAATAATAATAAAATACACAGTAAGTCGTAAATCAATTTTTTTTTTTTTTATAAATTATTCTTGCCTACACACTTGGAATTGGAATGGAAAAATAATGGGTACACCAGCCTTATTCGTTACTATTATGTTTATTTGTTAATAACGGGCTGACGTTTCGGCCCTATTTTAAGTCTTCTTCAGAGACCAAATGATATCACATAATATCGTCACTTTTGCGATCAAAAAGTGTCATTTTTGGGAACTCTAGATCTTTCGTAGTACATGTCAAAAATTTTTCATCTGTTTTTGCCAAGTGGTACGGAAGATCTAGTTGCCAAAAAAATTACACATTTTGATCGTAAAAGTGACTATATTATGTGATATCATTTGGTCTCTGAAGAAAGCTCAAAATAGGGCCGAAACGTCAGACCGTTATGAACACATAAACATAATAGTAACGAATAAGACTGGTGTACCCATTACTTTTCCATTCCAATAAAAAAAAAAATATTAAAAAGAATCAAAAGCAATTAAATATTATTTTGCTAACAAACCTTCGCAGTCTCTTTATCAGAACTTAATTGAGATTCTGTAATAGAACTATCGCCAACATTTATAATAAATTGATTGAAGAATTACCTCGGTTTGTCCATCAGCTTGGCAAAAATGATTTTCCATTGCCGTCATATGTTTTGCATGGCTTTTTTAAATTTTCATCAGAAATGCTTTACAATTACATCTGCAGAAATTCTTTTTAAATTTACAAGATATAAATCAACAGCAGTGTTATTTTCGCGTATGTATCTTTTCACTCCTGTCAATTCTAATTCCATAGGATTTAAATCACACATGAACGGAAGAATGTTAATTTAAATTTATTAATACACTAAATCGGCTTCAATTTTAGTTGAATTACATTTTTACGTGAAATATTTTTATATTGACTACGCCACTGGGCAGAGAAACTCATCTCTATGGGGTTGTAAAATTTACTCACTATTTCACATCTGGCAGCGTCTAAGCAAAAGTGTATTAATTGGCCCGTTTTTATCTGGTGCAGATTGCAGAAACAGTGAAATTCTTTTTTGGAGAGAAATGTAAGTATAAATGTATTTAATTAACTTAATGTCCGACCGTTACGTTATATAAATATATATATATATATATATATATATATATATATATATATATATATATATATATATATATATATATATATATTTGACTCTGTAGCTATTGGACACAATAAACAAACACTAACTTCTATAGGTAGATAGAAATATTGAAATAAACAAATCGGTATTGCAAGCAAATAGATTAATCTCTCTAACAAAACACAATACGAGGATAAAATTCTTTTATAAAATAAAGCAGCACAATGTTGATCTGACGCATTATTGTCCTTATAACGCCATTGACATGTTAATTACTATAATAAATAAATTACAATATAAATTTTGAAATATATTATATTTCACACAAATTATTAATTTTATTACAGGGAGGAACTAGAAGGCGATAGAGCCGGGGCTATAGTATGGCTGGATGGCGGTAATTATTTGTATGTTTTAAATAAAAGGAAAAACGATGGATCAAAACTGTATTTCAAGTGTCGCTAAAATTATTGTCCAGCTAAAGCAAAAATGTTAAACTATGCTCCACCAATATTGACCGAACAACACAACCACGAACCCGATGTTTTGGATGTTGAGGTATTGCGTTTAAAACAGGATTTACGCAACCGGAGCGCAACGGAAAATACAAGCATGGCCCGTATTTTTTCTGACATCGAACTTCGGTATTCGCAAGAAGCTGTTGCGCGAGTTGGAGGGAGACATGGCATGCGGCCCATGATGTATCGAAGTAGGAACCAGGGAACCCCACAAATTCCACGGAATTTGAGGGAATATGCCGTAACGCTGCAGGAGGACCGGTGGCGTGGAAGATACGCGACGGAATTAGGACCAGGACGAATGGAGTTCTTCAGGAGGCTCATCGTTGCAGAAGACCAGTCGGCAGCAGTGGTCTTCGTTTCACCAACAATTCTTCAGTATGTCAATCAAGGTGCACAGGTGGCCCTGCACATGGACGCGACGTTTAAAGTTGTACCGAGAAGAGGTGCTGGATCGCAACTTTTTGCCATTCATATTCATTATGATGTCACAGTATACCCCATCATGTACGTGTTGATGGAACGTAAGACGCATGCCGCATACGTCGCTGTCTTGACGGTACTGCGGCAGTTGGCCCCACAGATTAACGCCAGATCTGTGATGACGGACTATGAGGTACGTAACACTTTATTATTACAAAGTGCACAAATACAACGTTTCATTTTCATAAATTTTAAATATAAAAAATAAAATTTAGAAATTAGATATATTAAATAGATTTAAATTATATAACCGTATTTTTCTATGAACGACCTAAATAGATGAATTTATTATAATTTTTATTTACTACAATGTGTAAGCAATTGACATAATTTTTTAAAAATATTTATTGTCTTTTTATAGGCGGCTCTTCGGGAAGCAGTACGAGCAACAATCCCAGAAGCTCAGCTCTTGGGATGCTGGTTTCATTTCGCTCGTGCCGTGCACAAGCGAGCTGCAGCGAATGGGCTGGTTAGGAGGAATTCGGACGACCTCACTCGCCGCGTCGTGAAGATGGCGATGGTGTTGCCCTTGTTACCAGAGGGTCTGGTGGCAGAGGGTTTGCAGGAGCTGCGGACAGAGACGAGGAACAGGGTTGAGTTCAACCCTTTCCTTGACTATCTTGCACGGTGGTTACCCGCTGACATTTCTGTTTACAGACAGCCACAGAGGACCAACAATGCATTTGAATCATTCCACCGGGATTTCATGCGTTTGGTATCGCGTGAGCACCCGAACATCTGGGTGTTCACTGAGTGCCTACAACGGGTGGAACATATGAAAGCGGTTGATTTCCAGCGCAGTCTAGACGCAGTGAGACAACCACGGAGGCCACGTTACACTTACCAGCGTCTAAATCAACGGATCAACCACGCCCAGAATATCTTGGATGCAGAAGGCAACGTTCGTTGGTTTTTGCTGCACATGTCACATGCAGTGAGGGGACTACAGAACATGTTTGGCGTAGCTTTAGGTAAAAATTATTAATGTTATTATTATTAGATAATAATCAAACATATTCCTTGACAATGGTTTTCACCAAATATTAATATCAGTGAAAGATGGATAAATGATATATTTGCGAGTATAATTTTGTTATTAGTTAGCTAAACCGTATATTATAATTTTTGTTTCTTTTTTAGCCCGTAACGACGATGCGGAAGATATTCCTCAACCTCCTATGCATCCTGCCCAACCATACATTCAACCTCAACAACTACAACCACCACCCATAGATCGTGAACCCCGTCCACAGCCTCGTTACCCTAATCCTTTAGACCTTTTACCCATTTTACCAGTAATTTCAGTTCGCCCTCCTCAACCAAACCGTTCAAATTCACCACCTCCTTTAATATTTTTCCAATAATTTTATCCTTTACCCGCCTCCGTCAAATGGGCATATGATGAAAACTCCCTACATTTGTGAGTAAAATAATTTTATTTATGTAGATAATTTTAGTAATTTTTGTTTTTTATTTTACAGCTACATGGAAATCCATGGCGAGTCAAAAAGGGTCCCCTCAGAGTACGTGAAATTTGTAGCAGATACCATCGAACCTTTCATTATCTGTACTCCAAGAAGTTGTGGATGTTGTGAATTCGAAGATTTTGTTGCCAGTAACGTGGTTTTTACGGTTGTACAACTGCGAAGATGCTGGAAATAAATCGACTTCAACTGTTCCATTCGTTGTAGCGATATTACGCATGAAATTCCTGAGTATTCAGCTGCATTATTAGTTCTCTGTGAATATGCTGACGGGTAGCTAGCATGCAAGCCGCAGTTCCTTCGGCACTGTCATCATCTTCACGTTGCGGACAGTAGTTGTTCGCTTTTTTTGTTACCAGTCCAGTCGACGCAACTCGCTTTTGAGCGAAATAGAACCAGAAACTGGATCTGTTTCTTGAAGAACTACCCATATCCATCATTACAGATTTTTATTTGTGGGTTCATGTCTTGCATTCCAGCAACAGGTACAGTATGAGGTATACTGAAGCGATCCAGTACTTTTTTTTGGTACAACTTTGTACATCGTAAATGTGCTTGTCATACTGAAGAATCATTCTTGATTCGATGATCATTCCTGCTTATAATTCTTCTGCCAAAAAGAGTCTCCTGAAAATATCATTTGTCGTAGTCTTAATCCGGTGCTCAAAATTCATACCACTTGTTATCTAGCAGTCACGGTATTTTCCCATATCACTTATTTTGATACATCATGTGCTTAATATCATCCTTTATTTTGAGCAGCAGCTTTTCTAGGAATACCGAAGTTCAACAAATTTACGGACCATACTAGTATATTCTGAAGAACTATTTGCGTAACTCCGAATGCAATCATCAACAATCAATTCGTCGGGATCGGGTTGTGAAGTGGTATATGGTTTAACATTTTTGCATTAGTTGGATAAAAATGTTCCTGGCAGTGAAATACAAGATCCATCGTTTGTCCAAAATGATATATACAAGAATTATCATCAATCCAACAATACTATAGTCTCTACTCCCTGGGCTGTGAGATGGTACATGCTTTAACCATTCATTGTTTGCCCAAAATCATCGTATAAAAAGTATCTGCGCCAGCCCTGCTGCATGGACTTTGAGATGATACATGGTTTTACCATCATTGTTTGTCCAAAATTATCATATACATAAATATCAGCATCAGCAAACAATTCTTTAGTCCCTGATCTCTGGGCTGTGAGGTGATGCAGGATTTAACAATGTATCATTTGTCCGAAACCTTCGTTTACAAAAACATTAGCTCCTTTCAACAATACTACAGCCTCTGCTCTGTAGAGAATACTGTGTTGTTAATTTTTTATATATTTATGTTATTTACATACTTCAAATATAATATTTATTTTTTCAGTTATGTTTGTCACATTGATCTGTTTATATATTTATACTATTAAAGTACTACTAATAAAATATTTATTTCTTTGGCTTACTGTTTTAATAATTTATATAGGTATATATAGATATACATTAAGATGAGTTGAGTTTTCTCATTACTTTTATTATTAATTAGTTTAAAAATAATATAAGTTTACATGACTCAAAATAAAACTAATTTCTATAAATCATAACAAACCATTTATTACAACTCTTATGGAAAATTCTGATTAATTAATATGCTTTCTTAAAATAATTATAAATTCCATTAACTAGCTTCTAATGGTATAAAATGAAACGAGTTTAGAAAAGCGATGTTTGAATGAAGGAGTATGGCTGTCGTTACAAGAAGTACGAGTGAATTAAATTAAAACACTTCTCTGAACGAGTTGCATGTACTATTTTTCGCATTTCGTACAGAAATGTAAATAATTAAAATATTTATAGATATTACATTACGAAAATATATTAGAATGTCACACAAGTAACATGGCAACTTGATATATAGCAAGGTCTAAATCCCATTTATTTATTAGTTGCTATGCAATAATTGTTGCTATGAAATAAAGTATCACTTTATTATACGATTTTAAATATAGAAATGAAATATATTATTATATGAAATGCGGAAAATTTAATTTTAAATATTCTAACAAAATTCAAATGTAATTTTCTCCATGGTGATACTTCCATCACAAAATATTTATGCGAAAATAATTTCATACTTAATAGTAGTGAATAGATATTCCAAATATTATCATACAAATGTCACTTTAGTTCAAAAAATATATAGAGGCGCTATGGTAGCATCGACAATGTTTAATTTTTCTAGTGTGAGTCGGTCCTCGCCAAAGCGTTGTCGAAAAGAGCCGAAGCACACTTCGGGTTTCGAAGTTATGATAAAGCAGTGTTGTGAAAAATCCTTGCCACGAGAATTCCTCGGTGCGATACGCACTCTTCCATTTCGCGCGTCACGAACGACGTTGGTACCATCGGCGAACCGTGATCTGATGTGCGCTACTTATTGGACCCGCGTTGTCCTCTTCGCTTGTCGCGGACCACCTCCTACGTGATCCTCCGATTATATTCATTGTTCCATTGCGAGCTGATCTGTTTCGCTTCAGTCTGCGGGCCAAGTTTAAAAAGTTACTTCATTTCTGTACATATTTATTATTCAATATAATTTGTTACTGTTAATTATCGGGCTTGATTGTTGAATACCCCCCTTTTCCCGAAGGTTAGTTGACCAACCTGATTTAGGTTGAACCGAAGGCCCAAGGTCGACTGGCGCCCACCCCTATTTTCAGATTGGAGACCCACGACCCGTCTCCACTGTTAGCTGGCCGTGGTTCAACCGTTGCTTGCGCGGGATAACCCTTAAGGGGCGTAGCAATGCAAAAAAATTTTTAATCATGGCAAACTTCTCATTTAATATTGTGATCCTACTTCATAAATAAACATTTTTTTTATATTTTTTGGGGTTTTTCATTATATCGTAGATAAAATTTTGTACGATACACATACGTAAAGCGTCTTGAGTCACTCAGGGGTCTTAAAACACTCGCTACGCTCGTGTTTTAATTGACCCATTTATGACTAAAAACTAGCTTTACGTACTTGTATTGTAAATAACTATTAAAGTAACTACTTCGATTAATATTCTGTTTTTCCAGAAAATATAAAAAGCCGTCAGATTATATTTATCTATTTATACATTTTGTACATTACACTTGTGATAATATTCTAGTCCCACTTGTCTCAGTAATAATATAACAAGAGGGTGAGAATAAATTGAAAATAATTTGACAGATCTTTCGAAAACTTGTTGCCAGGCAATAGCCACGAAAGCCCGTAGGGCTTGAGTGGCTATTGCCAAATGGCGACAAGTTTGAGAAAGATACTGGAGAATTATTTTCTAATTTATCGAACTCTCGAGTTATATTTAATTAGATTATTTTTTGATTTCATCATCAGGTACGCCACTAAATCTATCTTTTTTGCTCATTTTAACTTGTGTTGACGATAACTATCTGACATTTGACATCTGTCAACAAAAACAAAAAAGCTACAGAGAAAATTGCCGGTAATAATCACAAGAGCATTATTCTCAGTATAATAATGACAGGATTGGTTAAAACGCAGACACGTGACATACAATAAAGCATTTTAAGAAACGTCAAAAAATAATCATTAAAATTTATTCTGAAATAAAAAATAATTTGTTAATTTTTCGCAATGTTTTTTAATTAAGTAAAATAGACACTAGTGGTCTTCTAACCTCCACTAACAGCGCATATCGGTTTTTCGACCTTCAGCTGAATATTGTTACTAACGGGATATAGTTCTTTTATTATGGACAACAATACATAATCCAAAGTGTCCACTTCTGTGCTAAAACTAGCCAAAAACCGTAAAAAAAAAACAAGTCCCCTTCAATTACATGACAAAGTGTCCCACCGCTGCAATTCCCATTAAAATAGATACTAGTGGTCCCCTAACCTCCACCCACGGCGCATATCGGTTTGTCGACCTTTAGCTGCATTGTTACTAACTGGATACAAAAGTTCCTGTGCTATGACAACAATACATCATCCAACGTGTCTAGCGCCCTTCTATGCTGAAACTAGCCAAAAACCGTAAAAAAACAACTCCTCTCCCTTCAATTACATGACAAAGTGTCCCACAGCTGCAATTCCCGTTCTCCGCTAATGGTTCTAGCGCGCTGGATGCGTGTCCTGGAACACGCCATTATTAAAAACAGGAACGAAAGCAGGTCGCGAACACCAACCAAGTGCGCGTATCGAACACGCACACGCCATAAACCGCTGTGGTTTCGGGCCAATTTAATCCAATGCTAATAAAAATATCCCATGTGAAATGCGAACCTCGACAACACAACACCACGAGTGCTGGATACGTGCTGGTTCGTGCCATGCTGGTTTGGGAGGATGAATGATTTAGAGGGGGCGCGTGATGTTGTTAGCGATGTGACTATACAGGCCTCTCAAACTGCGGTAAATGTAACTAGAATACTTTTAGTTCTATGATTGGTTTATCGTGAAATATGATAGTGCATTGGGCAATGGAACTCGAAATTCTTAAGTTTTAATTTTACACCGATGGTCCCCCTAGAGCCTAGACCAGTGATGGCGAACCTATGACTCGTGAGTCAGACTCTGACCCATGCAAGCTTTTTAACTAACCCACGATTGCTTTCGTTGAAACACTTATTGACATTTGCACCAAATACTTAAGAATTTTTAACCCCACTAAAAAATTTTAAATCGTCAAACCGTGCCACTTTTACCCGTTAAGCCAATTAAATTTTAAAGATGTTTAGGTTAAAAAAATTCAACTTATCTTTGGTGCAAATGGGCATTAGTGACCCACGAGCTAGTATTAAAAAAAATATGAACAAAATTTGACCCACGTCTCAGAAAGGTTCGCCATTCTTGCCCTAGACTAACAACTTTGGTGCTCATGACTAAATGGTTGGTATGCGTATCAGTTTGTCTTTCTGCAAAATCATAGCGAACCTGCAATTGTGATATATGAATAACTTCATAGGGAAGGATAATTTAATATTTAATTCCCACTAAAGAGTATGGTCGTTTGTGTTCAAATAAATTCACAATCATCCACTCTTTAAGCGGCACATGACCATAAGTTGTTAGTCCGCTTACCATCTTCATAAAAAAATATCTAGTTTCTGAATTTTAATTGTTCACGAAATTAGTGGCTGTCTTTAATAGTCATGGCTGACGCCGGAAGATGGGTTTACGCGTTTATGCTTGAGAGTTCACAATAAAGAATTTTTTCCAGCGTTCGGCTGCTCTAATTTAAATTCGTGCAAGAGTTTGCATACTACAAACTTTATGTTTAGTGGTTAGTGTTTAGCGCAGCCAATCAGAGAGCATTGGAAAGAGATTAAAATTGTTGAAGTGTATAGAAAATGAATCAAATGCAAACACGAAAAAAATTGTTGATTACAACGCTAATATTACACTCTCGAAAGACAAATAAGCGAAATAATAGAAGGTGGTGGGAACATCCAATAAATTAAAATAGAAGACGCCAAGGATATTGTGAAAATTTAGTTCAAGAAATACGAACATTTGATTACTTATTTCGACTTGTGAGGCCACTTATAAATGCTTCTTCTGTAATACAAAACAACATAAAACCAAACATGTCATACAACTTAACCAAAACTGATCAAAATCGCACTAATTTACAAATACTTGTCATAAATATCTAACGATTAGTGCTACATCTGTCCAAATATTTTGCAACAATCTGAAAAGTCCGTCTATTTTACTAACACAAATTATGAGAAAACACCTTAATTTTGTGCATTGTGAACGTTGTTTTTAAGACGTTAAACACTAACCAAAATCATTACCCATAACTACTAATATAATGTTGTGAACGAAGCTTGATTTTAAAATGAAAATGAGAAACATTTAAAGAAAGATTCTCTCATTGATCAATGTAAAAAGGCGAGAAACTGAAACTGATAAAGAATATAAAAACTTTGAATTGGGATTACTTAGATCAGATTTTGGCTGATAAGCTAAAGATTAAGATTTAAAAGCTTAGAGTTTTTTTGGAGGAATAGATCTATTTATTTTCTCAGAGTATAATCTGTTAAAAGCTTGAATTTTTCCATTTCAATGCGATGTGCGTGATCTGTCCACACCAAATTTAGAAATTCAACATTATTTGGCGGTCGATTCTTATTGCTTAGTTTTCATCTGTTTGTCCTGCATCGGTAAAAATTTCTTATTATACCTCGACACCGTTATCTTCAAGACCTACGTAACTACTATATAAATCCAATATTCGTACAGATGCAGGTTATTTATAAAACTGACATATGCAAACAATGAAAAAAAGACTGTATCGATTGTATTTCCTCATGTATTTACACTCTGCAAAAGAAAATATTGTATGAAATTTGACAAATTAACTAATAATTTCCAGATACATGTTTACATAAATTTTTATGATTGTTTTGATATGCACTACCTACCCTTCATTTATTGACTTCTATTTTATGAACAACCTGTATATTTGGATGGGCCGTGGATAAAACGTATCATATGGCATGAAGATAGGAATCAGTAGTAAAAAATTTCAACTGTGATTACAAAAGTGTTTTTTATTTTGCCAGATAAATTTTTGTTTGTAACGAAACTTGTTACCTAGTAATTTGACAAGAAAACTGTTTTAATACAATCACGACACCTTAGGTTTTTGACATATAATGCAAATGACATTAATATAGTTAGTATTTTGATCTAGTTGCTAGAAGAAAGTTAAATAACGTTTTATCATTTACAAAAAGTTATCTTCCTATTTATCCGCTGTTAAAACGATAAAATTGTATTTTCTTTATGGCTTATATTATATTTGAGTTAAATTATCATAGTATACAGCTTTTCTGATTTTATTGATGTGTATCTTTGTGTACTTCTAACACCTTAGTAGTCCTAGTAGTGTTTTAGGTAGACGTTATATATTATTAAGTGTACTATTATCCATTTGTTTATAAAAATTTATTTGTTAATTCTAATGTAATTTGGTTTATATCTGTTAATGAAAAATAATTCTTAAACTCATCGTCAGAGGAAAACAATTTATAATTTAATTATTTTTTATTATTAAGACGTCACTGGTTAGATAGTAAAGATATATACCTTTCTTATTTTAAACATTTTTAAAAATATGCTATAGTTAACAAATGATTTAAAAATGGATAAATCAATGAAAATAGGTATTTTGCCCATATTTAGTGACCTATGTATTTCTTCCTGGCAAAAAAAAAACATTAAATTAGCTTATAATGTGGTAATTTTTATCTAGTTTAACCATAGTCGTAGCTCTCGAGATATCAATGGAGATCCTCGAAATTGAAACACCCTGTATAATTTTTTTTTTCCGAATGAGTATGAGTTCCTGTTTTAACAAACGAACAACAAATTATCTGTCAAAGTAATAAAGAAAGAAAATATATCTAATACTATTCTTCCTCCATGTGGTTGATCGTAATAGTTAACTACTAAGCAAAAATTTTGCCCTTGCAAACTTGCGCTACCCAAAATTTGTGCAACGTTAACGTTGCGCTAACTTCGTTGTTAAGAACGCTACAAGAGAAACTTCTAACACTAACCTTAACCACAAACAAAAACTACTAATATTGTGTTTAAAACACAGTAATGCGAACTCATGTCGGTGTGTCAAGCTATGTAGAAATTCATGAATTTGCCATGTTTTTATCTTGATGTGTGTCAAAAATGTACTGAAAAAATTAGGCATGACTGCTCGTTTGCAATTAACCGTGTTTGAATGGAACGTGTAGCGAGAATGAACCCTCAAACAGGTTCGAAACGAAGCGCTGCAAAACATCGCGACATCGCGCCAAACAACACACAACATCGCACTCATTACCGCTTTAGCCGCGTACCGCTCCGCTACCGGTCGGAGCAGCGGCTGCATGCGTGCAGCTCCGCGTCGCTAACGCGAAACAAAAGCCGTGGATGGCGATATCGGAAGCGAACCTCGAATGCCGCGTTCTGATTTATCGACCGTGCTGCACTAATTACAACAGAATGATTTGCATCTCTGAATTGCTGCTGCTGCTGTTGCATTTTCGCTTAATGCGTGACTCCTAAGATAGCGGAGAAATCTGATTTCGGTTAAATACCGTTTAAACAAGAACAATGACGATATTACCGCTTGAATTTATTTGTGTTTGTCTCAGGTTTTACAATTTTGTGCAATTTGGTGGAAATTTAGATTGCACAAGTTCATTAACGGACTTATTAAGTGTGCTGTAATTAAAAACAAAATGAAAATACATCTGCGTTCATGATGTTGCATTGGAATTGGAATCACAGCAAAGCGGAACTAATTTTACCGATTTGGTACATTTGAAAATATGCGATTGCGAGCGATGCGGCATTATAATAGCTTTTCTGTGTAAAATGGAGTCAGTTTTAATTTTAAATACAACTATACACATATATACTGATGATATGCGTAGGTGATATTTGTGTTCTAATTGATATATTTTTGAGTTTACTTGTTAAACATTCCGCGGCAACGGAGGGTAAAATGGAGAGAGGACGAACAAGTGAAAATGGAGTCAACATTTTGGAAAATTTATGTATGTATTATGAAATGTAAATAACAGGGAGTTATGATTTTGATGAAAAAGAAACGAGCACGTATTACATTTCTGTTCTGTTCATTTTATTAAGACGAGAAGACATTGATTGTTATGACAACTTGTAACTATGAACTACAGTATTCAAATTAAGTATAATTTATATATTTCATTAGATGCATATTAGAAAATAGGAAATCTAATTTATTCAATAATTAATCCTTACTACAACTTCCAAAAAAATAGTTATTTATGTATCAAGGCACTGAAGTTTTACTTTTTATCTTGAATTTGGAATTTATTTGCTGAGGGCCGAGAAAAATAAAACATATGAGTGATAAAAGGGAACTTCAAGGCCGCGGTACTTATTAAATTTTATTTAAAATATGAAATTAAATAATTAGAAGTAATTAAAAAAATATATAGGTTAAGTTTACATATCTCAGTTTAACTCAATTGCCAACCTCTGAGATTGAAGTTATCGTAAAGAACACTCAAAATTAACGGTTTTGTTCCTAAATTTTTCATCGGAATTAATTAGTTCGTCCTTCCTGCACATATTTTACGTACAAATTTACTATCGTCCAGTGTGTACTTGCCGAAATTATCCTACTTTTATAATAATTATCGAACGGTTGCCAACACTGCGTTGCTCAAAATCCTAGTGTATTGTATTACTTTAGTGCCGATTTTAAAAACAATGGGGTCTTTCACCATTTTTTTTATATTTTTTTATGAAACTTTATCTATATTAAAGACTATCTACACTTTTAAAAAGTCTTAATTGTTATTCATTAAGCCACAATGATTTTTTTTTTAATGTTGTGACGTCATAGTAGAGGTGTTGCTGGATCGAAAACAGTATAGATTTAAATAATTTTTGTTACATAAATGTTCTATTTTATTGTAATAATAATAATAAAATAAGTAAAAAAATATATGACTACAATTATTTACAATTTGTACTGTTTTAGATCCAGCAACACCTCTACTATGACGTCACAAAATTAAAAAAAAAATCATTGTGGCTTAATGAATAACAATTAAGACTTTTTAAAAATGTAGATAGTCTTCAATAAAGATAGTTTCATAAAAAAATATAAAAAAAAAATGGTGAAAGACCCCATTATGGCGTTCTTTAGTGACGATTTCAAATAAATATATAATTAAATAATCACCACACCTTTTACTCATTAAGGATATGGCACTCTGCTAACACAGATCTCGGTTAGTGTTGTATTTTTGTACATGAAGTACGATTACCGGCCATCTAATAATGTGCCCCAGTTATGTTACTACAGGAAAACCACAAGAGTAAATTTAAAATGGCAACTATAGGCCGTGGGATTCGAGCTAAGGATCTCATGATCAACTTTTCGATGCGTTTACCATGGAGCTATTTACTCCATGAAAAAAAAATTCACTTGACGATATCTGCGAAGGCAGAGTGCCACATCAAAAATGGGTAAACGCTGTCAGCGAGAAATATAGTAAGCAACGTTATATGTAACTGGGATTTTATATTTGTTATTTCCACATCAATTTTGAAATAATAATGGTTAATAGGAATTAATCTGCAAGGAATGCAAGTACGGTGTAACATCCGAGCAAGGTATAAAGGAGTTCATGTTACATTCCGAGGATGTTTATAGTACTTACATTCCTTGTTATGCCTGTTGTTAGGTGACTCGATAACGATGTTGATAATAAACAACATCATTGCGCTAGGAATGTGACACTATTAAATTCTGTGGTCCAATGGTAACAACTATGCAAATAAATACTGCGGGCCACTAAAATCTTTATAGCTACATTCGAATGTAAGTTAAATTTATATTAATGCTGGATAATTGTTCTCATGAAATTTTTAATTAGAAATTGAGATTACAAACAAATGTACAAGGATTGTTATCCAATATATTTTGCGAAAATAAAATTAATTTATCTATTCAAAATTTCAGTTGTTGTTTTTGTTGTACAAATACAAAATATTCCGTTGAGAAGGCTACGGTTGATTTATAGAAACAAAATAACAAATTGTCAAAAGCAATTAAGAGAGTTCACTTCTGTTAATGAGTCATCTTCAAGTACGAATAAACTTTACAACATAAATATATCAAACTTAAATGAAAGTAACCTAGATGATAGTCAACTGGAAAAACAAATTAGCTTTAATTTTAATATCAATATTAACCCTAAAAATAATGTCCAATTTATATTATTAAAAATGCGATCATTTTTCAAAACATTGTTTTAATTTTAAATCACGATTGAGATAATACTTTTATCTCACTAGTGACTTATAAACCACATTTTTTATTTAAAATCACCATTGTTATGATGTTATAATTAGGAGGTGTTGGATAAAAATATTAATTATTAACAATACAGTACCTTAATAAATAACAATACTTTAAAATGGTATATATCGAACTGAAATTAGTCTAGTAAACATGTAAATGAGGTACAGTATGAAATAAATATTTCATCACACAACTGATCCATTTTTGATTGTAGTAACTGCTATCACAGATGTATTTTAAAAGTTAACAACTGCCAAACAAAAATAACCATATTTTACACATTTTGTTGTTGTAACTCCATAATTTATAAATTACTGTTTGAAACTACTATTTTTCGGTAAACAATAATAGCGCTGAAATACAAAATTCCTCGAACTGTCATAGCATAACCAAAACGTCGGATTTTTAGAACATTAATAAATATTTTCGCTACAGTCCGAATAAACAGGCTCGGACGACGCAGCATAGGGATTTCAATAGTAAATTCTTAGTGTGAAATTATTTGCTCCCCTTATTATTTTAGAGTAAAAGTTTATTTACATTTTATCTACAGGTAAAAATTCTTCATCTATTGATACCATTGTTTATACATTTCCAATGTACAAAAGATAAGAAATCGTTTAAATTTATTATTAAATACCGTTATAATGTACTCTATACAAGAAGTAGAAATGATTAAATGGTTTTATTCCGGAAATTAAAACAAACCACTATCTGATTACAACAATGTAATTTGGCAAATGAAGTAATAGGGAAAATGTTCGTTCGCTTTTTTTTTATTGTTTTAATTGTTTCATGACATCATTGATTTTTGTAAAAATGTTAAATTTAATTTCTTCGGTATTTCCTCTTCCGGACAATGGCAATTTATGAATAATGATATCAATAGATCCAGAACTTTTTTCTAGATAAAATTTAAATAAACTTTTGCTTTAATATAATTAGGGGAGCAAATACTTGCACATTAAGAATTTACCACTGCAATCCTTATGCTGCGTCATCCCGTATATTTCGTTACTTTTTACAGTCGATCGATACTTATTACATGCGCTGTTCTTATTCCAGTTAGATTTTTTCCATAATGAATTACGCGATTATCTACTCTGACAACTCTTTAAGCAACCGAATGAAATCTTTCTTAATGTGGCAAGAAAAACCGACCGATCAATGAGCGAACCACAATTTCTATATCTTGAATCGTACTTCAATTATTCAAAGAACAACCTACAATTTTCATATTAAAATTATCATAGCAACCGCTAACAACAATCGCAGGTCCCGGAAATCCGTATATTGTACCCGGTCTTGCACTCAATCTTCGTTGATAGTGGCAGAACTAAAACATCCCGTGATAGTTTCGAGCAGTCGAAGCCACCGATGCGCCCGGGGGTTAACTACCTTCGACACTTTAATCCGCGGATCGAGTGCAGGAGCCCGACTGTAATTCGGTACATTAGTCCGCGCCACAGACGCCGTAATGCGAGCGGACAGCGGCGTCAAGTGCAGGTATCCTCAGCGCCGCAAGGAGGAAATAAAAACATTAGCGTGCAGCCACTGCAGCTAGCAGCTACCAGATGCAACGTTTGCTTCAGCGGAATGAGGCTAATCTTTGTTTTTACGGAGCCCTACTAATGCACCTTTTTGATGTTGTCTCCCGCTGTTGCGCATGCAGAGATGTAGCCAGGATAATTTCTTTCATGAGGATGGATGGAGACATGGAAATGCAGTTGGGGTTTTTCTGCGGATTGCGGTTTAGTTTCACATCATTTGGGGTTTCTTCAGCAAATAGAATAAAGCGTTTTTCTTTAGTTACATGGCAAACTAATCAGCAACAAAATGACTCAGCTAATTCTGAATCAGTACATGGAAGCATAAGAAAAGAACTTTTTTACTTATTAATCCTTTTTACTTTTCGTTTGGAATTTCTAGATTTCCTTCCACGCTTTTCTATCATCCATTGTATTTATATATTTCGGAACTTTCATCCCTGCAAGGATTCCTAGGATGGTCAGAGACACAAACATCTTTAAATTTCATTGCATTGCCACATTTTTCGTTACCTAGATGGATGCCATTAATGTGTGTTGTCCACCCGGTGTAAGCCCTTGTTACAACCACCAGCCGGTGCCTGATAACTTTATGGTTGCCAAGTTAATTGTATCCCAACTTGGAGTGAGTATCGATCCAAATCAGGACCTGAAAATTTTTCTATCATCCATAAATGTCTTTGACTCTTCTCAAGTAACATCTCTCGTTCTACTACTGCTCTGATTTCTTGATTCTACGTTTTCATTTGCCTTCCTCCTTTATCTTTAATTATATGTACGCGACTCATCCGTCTTAATTGACTTTCTTCTATCATGTCTTTGACTGGTTTTGTGTAAATTTGTTCTATGTACTACGTTCTAGATGCGATTTACCTTTGTCTTTCCTTCAATTTTTCTAATAATTCTCATTTCTATATTTCTTATTTTTTGCTGTTATTTCTAGGTGGTTGTTCAAGATTCGCATCCGTATATTAGCACTGGTATGTTGAAAATGTACACTTTAGTTTGTTAGGGCTCTTTTTCTTTGTTTAGAAATTTGCTCTTCAGAACATTAAAGAGACTTCATTCTTTGTTTACCCTGTCGGTTATTTCTTGTTCAAGATTTCTCTTTTCTTGTGTAGATACTCCTCTTAAAGATAATCATTGTCTTAATTTTCTGCTTATTAATTCACATACTCCCAATGTTTTGCATGTAGTATATCGATATTATGTTATAAATAATACAGGTTTTTAATTTATTTTTCATTTTCTTGATAAATTCTACGACTAGTTTTTAACCAATCATGATGCAAAACAAATGAAAATTCAACCAATGGGAACAGTATTATACTGATAAATAACGCTACGACGATTAAACCCCGTTACCCGAAAAAAATCTCGTTACCCCGATAAAATCCCTCTACCAAGTAAACAAACATCAGTTGTTACTGTTTATAACTGTCAGTGTCAGAGTTAATTCATATTTCAAGATTCATAAAATACTACACGACCTCTCTGATTTTCTCAGATAAATTTAAATTACTCAAGCAAACTGGCATTAGGCACTCCTCCTTCGGATTTGGGATTTACCTTGTAGTTTGCTTTCGTGTTTGTTGTTATAGAAAAAATTACGTGCAAAACAAAAATTTATCGAAAAAAGCAGAAGATCTTGTGACATTACCCCGATATTTTCATCATGAAAGACTGTAAAAAGTAGGGGGCTTCAAATACATCCTTGCTTTAAACCTATTTGTGTTGTAAACATTTCTGATTTGTTATTTCTAACCCTCAATCGTATGTAGTTGTAGTTGATTTTATATAGCTATTTCACCCGGTCTATGGTTTGTTTATTTACCCCTCTTGTTTCTAGGCATTTCCATAGTTTTTCCCGTATTACTTTGTTAAAGGCTTATTTTAGGTCTATAAAGCATAGATATATTTCTTTGTCGACCAATCTGGTTTTCTTCATTAATTTTCGCAATGTGAATATATGATCATGCATACAGCATACTTCTATCTGGTCTGAATCTACTTTGTGTGTGTGCCAGAGTACTTTAAACTTTTCACTTATTTTATTATCGATTATTCTTTTTACTTGAGACAGTTAAGAGTGTAGTATCTCTGTAATTTTTGCAGCCTTTGCTATCACCTTTTTTAAATATTTGTGTTCACTCAACAAAGCAAGTTAACCCATACCACCGAACACTGCGTACCGATGTCATACCACCGGCAACAAGGAACCGACGTGGCATATATCTTTACAAGTAAAAAAAATGTTTAATAACTCCTATTTGCCAGTTTGATGGGGGTGTTGAATAGTTACAGTTATATTGTCGTGTCCAGGTGCTTTTATACTCTTTTATTTCTTGAACACTCTCGTAAATTCCTCTTCCATTGTTAGTGGTCTTCTCTGTGAAAAGTATAAAGCGAGGAATTAAAATTATCAGCAGTAGCAATTGTTCACATTGTATATAAATGAGAATGTGAATGAGTTGTACAAGAAGTTAAGGTATGTGAAATTGCAACCGAAATGTGTGTAGTTACCCTAAATATGTTTTCTTGTGTTGCTGATGAGTTTGCGAGTAAGTTCGGTTCTGGATTTTGTAGTTGCAGTTGGTGGCGTTGTTGTGTTGTAATGATTATAACTGTTTGTATCTAATGAGAAGGGCGTCGTGAACGTTTATGTAAAGACCCAAGATGAGCGCCTTCGGAACAGCGCAAGAACAGCCACCCGAGCTGGGAGGCGAGCCGCAAAAACGTGCGAGGTTGCGGCCTGACGTGGGATTAGCGCTGTCCGGCTGACACGACCTCGCTGTCAGCGGAGAACACACTCCGCCGACATCGGCCCGCGACGACCAACGCTGAATTAAAACAACACATAATGTATGTAAATATGGTGTGCGCGCAAAAACGGAAATAAATTATGCATAAAATCGTCGTTTCCGAGCCAAGTTTGGCAGCGGACGGGCGGTGCCGTGCCAAGAGTCAGCCCGACTAACCGACACTCCGTAATGGCCGATATCGTCGACGAATTATGCAGAATTAAGTCCGCGTAGCTCCAGCTCCGCGGTCCATAAGTCGAGTGTGTGTGTCAGCGCTATTATCGACTCTCGGTAATGGAAGGTTTCCGACCGTTTTCCCCGATCCGCTGCGAAACAATGCGCCAGCTTCGCCGCAATCGATAAATTAACTAATAAATAAAATCCGACATGCGATTATTGCATGGAAGACTCCTCTCGTCCGAGAGAGAGTTTCCTCTAAAAATTGTGAGCATTTTTCATTCTCACGGCGCGGTGGGCTGGAGCCGGGGCCAGCAGAGACTGCAGTATACGTGACTAGCAGTCTGATATCCGCTGATGTGATCGTCTGTAATTACGGCGTCCTGATTCCTGACTCGCGTCGCGCTGCTGCGCTTATCTCTCGTCGCATGACGTGACGTGACGTGACGCGACGCCACATACATCACACCCGACCTCAAGCCAGCCCTGCACGCCTACCAACTACTTACAGATTAAATCTCAGGTGACGGAAACTTTCCCCAAAATGAAGTTCCTATAAGAACAGGAAGGAAGCGCAAGAATCTGACGGCGCGCTTGTTTGCACCTTGTCGCTTTCACTTCCGAAAGCGGATATTTACCATCTTTCTCATACGAAAAATATTCAAAAACAGCTAGTGTGGACACCATGCGACTTTCTTATGTATATGTCGTAGGCATTTAGCTAAATGTCTAGGCATTTAGCGAAATGCCGGCAATTAGATGAATTTTGCTTTATTCTTCTATTTGCCGGACGCGGTTTAGGCACTTGGAAGAATCATTCATAATATTGTGAACAATTTTATTAACAAATTTCACTTATTTGTTACAACAAGGTGCCGATAAATGGCATCGTGAATTTTTGCCGCAAAAAATGTTATTGCAAAGCTGCAAAAAAACAATGCCAAACAAAACGATGTGCCTGCTTCAAAACAGGTATTTTATGAAATTCACGATGCCATTTATCGGCACCTTGTTTTAACAAATAAGTGAAATTTGTCGATAAAATTGTTTATAATATTATGAATGATTATTCTAAATGCCTAAACCGCGCCCGGCAAATAGAGAAATGTGCGATTTTTCGTCTAATTGCTTGATTCCGCCAGTCAAATAGAAAAAAGAAGTAAAATTCCTCTAATTGCCGGCATTTCGCTAAATGCCTAGGCATTTAGCTAAATGGCGAATTATTCTAAATGCCTACGACATATACAAATATATGTTTCAGTTATATGTTTATTATCATAGCTACTGTGTGAATTCTTGACACTTGGATTTGTAATTTTTTTATTTAAGATAAAGACTAGAATACTGGTATTCCATATTGGGCCAATTTCCTCTAACATCTTTTATTTGAAATCCGAATTAAATTGAATTTAATGTTTTGTGTGTTAGATAAGCTTCCACTACGGGGTATAATATTATGAACAAAATCAACTTGGTTCTGCGCATTGTCATGAAACTTGTAATTATTATAAATTTCGTTATTTTAACTTTTCTCATTCCTGAATTATTACGTACTTACATCCATCCACCCACACAGGCATTATTGAAATGTGGTCAAAACAAATTCAACATTGATTTTGCGAGAACTTCGCAATCGATTTTTTTTTATAATTTTTGTGGAGTTCTGTACTTCTCAATAAAAGAAAATTAACAGAATTAGTAAAATTGTGGTTTCGCGACGCTATAAAAATCCGTGACTTCCGCACTAGCAGTTTTTAATGAATTCAGGAAGGAGTTCGAGTCGATATCGACTCTGGCGACATAATGATGCTATTGTCGATTCGTAATTTTGCTTGGGTGTCCCGTGCGCCACCCGACCGTCTGGAAAGCGTGCGTGTGTGAAAGGGAACCATCTGAAGCAATCAACATTGTGTTATGAATTTATTTATGAGGCTCCAGGCCGCGTGAGCTCGATCGAGAGCCGTGGCGCGCACAGCACAGGGTGAGTGCAGGCGGCAAATCTCATTAATGCCGCATCGAGTTTCGAGTCGGGTCGCGGGTGAGAGCATTTTATGAGCTCGCTTCTCTCGGGGACGCGTCGTGCGCTGGGCGGCTGGGCTCACTGTCACGTTGAGGACTCCGGCCTGGGCTTTGTGTTCGCGCCTGCCCTGCTAACGAACTGAATAAATAAACGTATACCGAGCATTTTTTAGGGTCGTAAGAATACGACACAAACTTAAAAATTATGGTGGGTTTTATACTTTTGGGTTTGTTGCGAAAATAATGCAGACCGTTAATACTTTGTTTACAAAGTTTATTTGCTCGCAAATATTTTACGAACTCTGTTACCTGATAGTATAAACTACAAATAAACTGTGGATCGAGGACCTCAGTCACTGAAATATAGTAAAAATGGAACGATAACTTGTAGGCTTTAATGAAAGCGAAAAACTAGTCTGAGACGGATGTTGTAAGGCCAGTATTTCAGTTTTGAAGTTATGGCCAAATTCATAACAATTTTTCGAATTTTTAATAACCTTTTAATTATGAAACTTTGTTACTCTTTTGAAGCTCGTAAATTCTTTATTGACCATATGAACACATTAACTCTAGGAGGAGGGAGAACAAACTGGATCAATCTGACCCTCTACATTTTTTTACCTTAAAATATAGTAAAAGTGCTTGCCTGTGAATATAGAGATCGTGGGTTCGAATCCCGGTCAGGTTTGAAACAATTTTCATGGCTTGATTTTGATCGGTACTCACTCCCATCACCAGTCCAAGTTGGGATACAATTAACTTGGCAAACACAAAGTTATCGGGCACCGGCTAGTAGTTGTACGAGTAAAACAAGGGCTCGCATCGGGTGGGCACATACATGGCATCTACGTAACAAAAAAAGTGGTAATGCAAGGAAATTTAATATATTATGTTAGTGTGTCTTTTCATGCTAGGAATATAACCCCTGTGGTTGAAAGTTCCGAAATACGTGCATCCAGACATACATACTCAGGACTATAGATACGAAGAAAAAAAATATGTTTTATTAGCAAAAGTCTCAGTAAAACATAAAGTATTTAGTAGCCAAGCTTATCAGCGACGATAATCCTTTGAAACAAAATCAAAACCGTGTAGAAATAACCATAAAACAAAGAAATAGACCTAGGTAGGCACACCCTCAGGAAAGAAAACAAATGAAGTACTACTCCATACAGTTAAAGGCAAAGAAGAATAAATAAATCTGCTAATAAAATAAATGGAATATAAATACGAAGAAAGAGGTCAAGACTATAATAATTTTAAAACACAAACTAGAAACAAAGAATACTCGAAGAAAATGGATGGGAAAATATGTGAAATATAAAAAGACAATACAGAGCAATCACCGAAAAGTGTTGTATGTTCTATAAAGGATTATAAGAGTATAATAATAGTCATAAAAAAAACTTCTTGTTTCAAAAAATTTTCAGTATGCATTCGTTGATTAGAAGAAATTTTGTTTTTAAAAACAATGAAAAAGAAGTCATTTTAATTTTAAACAAAACGGTTTTATTTAAAACGATATCATTTTGAATTAATACTCCTCCTATTCAAACTACTTCCTTCTCATAATGAGTCTCTGTTATATACTGATATGTTGCTTCAAAACTAAATTAATACAAAAATATTTATTAAATCTTTAAAAGTTTTCAATGAAAACGAAATCAGATTAGCACTATTCAAATCAATTTTTCTCCTCATTTAAGAGGAATCTGTTTGTTCCAAGAAAACATTTTTATCAATGTATGATTATAGAGGAATAGGATTTATATTATTAAGGATACTCGTAAACAAAAAAAGTACAATTTCAGCAATAGATAGGAAGTTCTGCTTTCTACCAATAATTTGATATTCTCAAGATACAATAGCCTATTTGTAGCTAGTATAAGAGTCAAATTTCTGGTTCTCCTCCTGCACTGGAAGCTAAAAAGTGGTGCAGACGACCGCGCCCAGACCACGCAGCCGGCAGACGAACAATTTGCTTTGCTGACATATTTCATTTGCGGTCTCTTCATAAATCTACGTAGGTACACGCGCTGCGGTAGGAGAGCGCTGTCAGCATCGATAAATATGTATGAAACGAGGGCGCGAGATGAAGTCTCCAGCAGCAAGGTGAAGCAGATTTGCACACAATTCGCTGCCACCGCCGCTGAAACCGCGAGAACGTCATCAGCGCTGCTGGCTGGGGCTCGGGCTTGTCACCAGATTCACCCCTGGACTTATTTTTTACTATCTGTTTCACCTGCAGGATTCACATCAGGCACAATGAAATCAGTCAATGAAGATTTTACGAGATATTCTTCACCGGTTATTTAAACTATTGCTGCGAGAGTTCGAGTATGTTGGATGCGCTAACGTGATGAAAAATTGAGGAAAAACAAAAGGAAGTCTAAGGTTATCAATTTTGTCAATGTCATTGTAAAAATAATATTGTTGATATCGTTGATGTAAATAAATAAATAAATAAATATATCATCACGCCTTTTACCCATTACGGGTGTGGCACTCTGCTTACGCAGATCTCGGTAGGTGATATATTTTTTCGTATGAAGTGCGGTTACCAGCCGTCAAATCATAGCCCCCAAGGATGTTAGTGGAGGGGGAACCACAGGGGTAAATTTAAATTTGTAACTGTCGGCAGTGGGATTCGAACTGAGGATCTCACGATCCACAGTCCGACACGTTACCACGGAGCTATTTACCTCTACTGAATTGATTAATTAAAACGTCCATATTTAATTAAACATTAATGAAGACTTTTATTATCTCCCCAATACAAATAAATAATATCCGATGACTTGACAAGAATAAATGCAAGTATTCATATACTAGCTGGGATTCGAATTCGGGACCTTTACATTCGAAGCAGGTACTTTACCTCTTTGACACTAAACGCGATATAATTTTAAATATATATCTTTAGTAGTTATATAGTTGGCGCAGTCTGTAGGATACTTCGATGTTTCTTTACAGGAGCTGCTTACGATTACTCTTACAGTTAGATATTTTTAAAACTTCTGAAGCCGCTCTAGGTGGTGCAGTGGCTATGTCACTAGCATAGCACATTAGAAGTCGTAGATTTGAATCCCACTGAAGAACATGGACGTTTGTGTTCATAATATTCACAATCATCCACTTATGAGGCGGCATATGACTAAAACAGTTAGTTCGCTTCCCATCTTTGTAATAAAAAAAATCATCTGAGCAATTTTTTTAACAGCTCTCATAGGCTTTGAAGTTGAACTGTACGTGAAAAAATTAAGCAGAAACCTAACAATACATTAAAAAATCTATTGCCAAATTTTGTCTTTTTGCTACATAACAATGATAAATCCTGTACCAATTCTTAGTTAAAGGATCAAATTTACTGTTTTGAATTAAAAAAAAAAACATTGTGGTGGATGCTTGATTGATGTAGACTACGTTTATTTCTGAAGCATCGATTTGAACCCTTGATATTGGTAAGCCAAGAAGCTGGGTACCTTGAAAGTTTCAATTTAATTCTATAATATAATGGGCTTGGTTTATAAAGCGACTCGACATATTGTATTGCAAACTTCATTTTGATTTTTATATCTAACCTCAATATACGAATGGCAGTTGTTAGTTGTTTGGTCGAATTGCATCTTATCTTTAAACTAAACTTGTTGTAAAGCATTCCGAACTTACTTTATGTAAATGTAATACAAATATTTTATCTATTATTTATAATATAACTGACCACATAACATCTTACAATTTTTTGGTTATGATCTTGCTCATTCACTATTTTACTACTTACAAAACTATCTTTTATAGTCTTCTACATGAATTGAGAGACGATCGTTCAAACCTCCTTCCTCTGTCAATCCATTGGGAAACACATATGTAGGATTTATCAAAAAGTATAATTGAAGATGCTTGACTTGCCGAGATAACCGTAGTCATAGATTGAAGATGAATATAATTCCATATAGAAATCAATTTTACACCTTGCTAAACTTACCATCCTATGCATAATCTTATCAAATACAGAATTGTTCATACCCAGTCATTAAATTATCAGATATATCATAATTATAATTGTGAGTGATCTTTCATTGTGTAACATGTAACCTGCGTCGCCTGTAAGTTGTAAACAAAAATGTTTATCGTCAGTGAAACCAGTCTAATTTCAGTATCTTTATTTAAGCGGTTTATACATATATGTTTGTATACAGGAACGTATTGTTGACTCTGCATTCACATGTAATTTACGGACTGGTCGCTAATCTCGTATGGAACAGATTTGCGATTTAGCGTGAATCACGTATCTACATTTAGATTATATTCAAACCCAATATTATAATCACGGGCATAAATGTGTCTGTGGAACTTTGTTCTACATCAATATTACTGTATTAATTAAATTGATAGATGTTCTCTTTGTAGATGACAGAGAAATGAACTATTTAAATATTCAGTCCATATTGTAACAACTATTTAATATATTAATACAATTAACCAGAATTGGTAATGGTGATAATTAATACATACATTTGAAATTTCATTATTAATATATGTTAGCATATAATTAGTGAATTCACAGTTTTTGATGCATATTAATCAGAGCTGTTAATAGTAGTACCTGTTTATAATTATAATGATGTAAACATTTATTTTAAAATTTGCCCCGTGGGAAATTTAAAGCTTTTGAAAGCGTTCACTTCAATTAGATCAACTGTCACAAAACTAGTGCTACAGATACAAACGCGCAAAGTTAATCTAAACATAAATATATAGCCTGATTAAATTTAACCGATACCATTTTAAATTGTATTTGGTAAAATTGCAAGCAATAAATAAATAAATGTAACTAACCACAAATTTCGCTACATGGAAAAAACTATTCAGCTACAAATCCGTAACAAAATGTGCATTTTAATTATAACAACATATACAAACTGATTAATATTCCTAAAACATATGGCTTCGGTTCTCACCTGTATATTCAGTGATATAAAATTAAATTTATTTAGACAAATACTACATTTGCTTATGTTTTCTTCAGGGTTGGCAAATATCATGATATTTATATAAATATCAAAATATCATAATATCCGATATATATCCGATATATATCAGGAATTTCGTTCTTAGGCTATATGCAAAAAAAAAAAACATGTAACGTAAAATACCTTTATTTTGGTAAACAACAAAAATCAAACTTTAGTTTAAAATAACAAAAAACAAGACAAAAATTATTATTATTTAAGTAACAAGAAATAACATTTTTCCTAAATATATTATAAAAATAGTAAATACCTAAATGAGTAAATACTATTGTAGTTTGACATATGATATAAAATATTCATATTTTTATTTAAGTAACAAAAAATAACATTTTCCTAAATATTTATATTACATAAATATCAAAATAACTTGTCGTTTGACATGTTTTTAAGTTTCGCACAACCGGGCCAAAGGAATATCATCATCATCATCATTATCTTCACGTAACACGACTTCATCACTTTTTGAGAAGACCCAGTCCAAGCTTTTGGCTTTTTTATCGGTATTTTCATTTAAACATTTAAAAATAAATACTAGTTTACTCGCTTTTTCACTCTGGGTATTTATTTTGTAAAAAATTAATAAGTGATATATATCATGATATATATCAATCAATAAATATCGGATATATATCAAGATATATATCATGATATATATCACTTGATAAATATCTGCCAACCCTGGTTTTCTTATACATAGGAACGGGTGTTTTTCTTTAGATGTATAGAACTTTAAAATAAAACAAAACATCGTTGGGAAAAAAAATTTTATGCCATTAGTGTTTGAATAAGATTTCGAACAAATGTACGCCGTTGCTGGCTTAAATAAAGCGCTGTGGTTTGCTGTAGTTTGTCGGCGTAGTCTAGCGACTTTATATCACCAAAATTGTGTTAAATCACAATATATTATAGGCCAATCCACAGGTTCATTGCGCAATATTATGCCCTTATCGAAGGTGTTCCTCAATAAATCGATTGAGGCGCGCACTGTGTGACATGTTGCGACGTCTTGCTGAAACCACCGCTCTTCCACATTAATGCCATTCATTTAGACAACGAAAAAGTCAGTAATCATGGCTCTGTAATGTCGATAAAGCTGGCAGACACTTTTTGGCAGAATCACCTGAGACTATACTCAGAATTAAGGGCTTTTTATGGGCTATTTATAGGCCCTATCGCCGATTTTTGGGCTACGGCCGTTTTCGATCAAAATTGATGTCTGCCAGGTTTTCGGCAAAGTTAGCAGAATCATTTGGAATAGAGTTAAACAAACTTTTAATATGCTGTTACATCACGTAAAATTATGGGCTATTTACGGGCCCTAACGACAACTTTCTGGCCGCAGCCGTTTTTGAAAAAAATCGATGTCTGCCAGGTTTTTAGTAAAGTTGGCAGAATCCATTAAAATGCCGAGAAAACAACTCTGAATATGACGTAGTATCATTAAAAATTATAGGCTATTTAAGGACCCAAACGCTGACTTTCGGGCTTCAGTCCTTTTTGTTTTATTGAATTAGGTGTCTGCCAGATTTTCGGTAGAGTTGCCTGAATCCATTAAAAAGTCGCGAAAACAGCTTTCAATATGGCGTACTATCATAAAAAAAATATGGGCTATTTAAGGGCCCGAACTGGTATTTTAAGGCTTTAGCCGTTTCTTTTTAAATTAGATTTCTGCCAGCATATTTCTAAAGTTAACAGAACCCCTTAAAATGTCTCGAGAACAACTTTCAATATGTCGTAGTACGATAAAAAATAATGGGCTATTTTAGAGACCAATCGTCGATTTTTGGTCTTCAGCTGTTTTTACTTTCTTATACAAAGTATACAAAGTATTGGGATCACGAAAAAAAAAAAAACGCTGACGAGATTTTTGCGGAAATACATATTTTGACGTCCACTGAATCCGTTAAGACCTATTTCTCAATAATGTCTGTGTGTGAGGATGGATGGATGGATGTTCGTGTGCGCAATATCTCATGAACGAGACAAGATATGAAAACAAAACTTGGAATTTATAAGTTTAATGAAAAAATGAAGAGGAAGTTTGTTGGACACACAATAAATTTTACTAACTATAACGAAAAGCTGGCAGACCTAATTTAAAAAACTGCTGTAGCCTTAAAATTGGCGTTTGGGCCCTTAAATAGTCCATAAATTTTAAATGATAGTATATCATATTGAAAGTTGTTCGCGCGGCTTTTTAATGGATTCTGCCAACTTTACCGAAAATCTGGGAGACACCTAATTCAATAAAACAAAAAGGACTGAAGCCCAAAAATCAGCGTTTGGGCCCTTAAATAGCCCATAATTTTTAATGATACTACGTCATATTCAGAGTTGTTTTCGCGGCATTTTAATGGATTCTGCCAACTTTACTAAAAACCTGGCAGACATCGATTTTTTTCAAAAATGGCTGCGACCAGAAAGTTGTCGTTAGGGCCCATAAATAGCCCATAATTTTACGTGATGTAACAGCATATCAAAAGTTTGTTTAACTCTATTCCAAAAGATTCTGCTAACTTTGCCGAAAACCTGGCAGACATCAATTTTGGTCGAAAACGGCCGTAGCCCAAAAATCGGCGATAGGGCCTATAAATAGCCCATAAAAAGCCCTTAATTCTGAGTATAGTCTCAGGTGATTCTGCCAAAAAGTGT
Source organism: Poecilus cupreus (assembly GCA_963942605.1). NCBI lineage: Eukaryota > Metazoa > Arthropoda > Insecta > Coleoptera > Carabidae > Poecilus > Poecilus cupreus. Next base: position 15,015,532 of record OZ012719.1, on the reverse strand, counting down.
CTGCCAGCTTTATCGACATGGCTCTGTAGTAGTCTCCATTGACTGTAACGTTCTGGTCGGTTTCATTTTTGAAGAAATATGGACCAATGATTCCAATAGCCCGTAAAGCACACTGAACAGTGATTTCTTGTTTATGTAACACCGTCTCAATAATGACTTGTGGATTTTCTTCACTTCAAAGGCTGCAATTTTGCTTGTTTACGTAGCCATTTAACAAAAAATTAGCCTCATAAAATTTTCAAAATAAATTTGTACAATTTGCAAGCGTAGTTCTGGGCAATATGCCCCTTGGTTCTGGTGTAGGTCTGAGTACAAAACAGGTGCCAGCTGTCAAATTGGCTGTCGCTGTAAAAAAAGTAGCCGATTCGAAAGACAAACCTCTTAAAAAAAACCCATTATAGGAGTCGTAAAAAATCGATGGCAAGATTTTTGCGGAAATACATGTTTTGAAGTCTCCTGAATCCTTTTTGACCATTTTCTTAATGACATCTATCATCTATTAGATGGATGGATAGGTAGATGTTTGTCCGTATATTCAATAATTCACGGAGAGCAACGAAAGTTCATAATTACAAACTTCATGTCAATGCGCGGAACTGAGTTGATTTTGGTCATAATTTCGAAACCGGAAGTGGAAGTTTACTGGACTCATAAAACATTAAATTTAATTTATTTCAAATATGTAAACTGCTGCTCAAAAAAGTTTGAAATTAAAGATGTTAGCAAAACACTTGGAATAATATAATATTATTTTAAAATATCTTGTATCTGCTTCATAATTATTTGTTTCATGGCAATGCGAAAGATTGAGTTTATATTGATTATTGGTCATAATTACATAACCAAGGATGAAAGTTTGCGTGATTCATAAAACAATATATTTAATTTATTTCGAATATACCGTGTGTCCCACGTAAATGTTGGCATAGGCAATTAACATGTAAGATCAGTTTTTTGTAAATAAAAAGTGTCCGGCAAAAATTTATGCACCCAAATTTTGTATCACAATACTGCCAATATACCTACATCTTATTCAATATAGAATAATTTATTTTGATACCGCAATTTAATGAAATTAATAATAATAATTCCTAATTTTCCGCCTATTCTTTTTATTGCTACTGACGTATAGTGCTTGTAATTTGTTTTAAATATTTTAATCTGTCTCTGTTTTTGTTAATTTCTTATTATTTCAGTTGTTATCTTTCCTTAAAATATTCTAAAAAATAACAGAATTTAAGATACAAAACAATTAAGTACAATAATTTTCCCTTTGTAAGAACAGAAGATTTTTTTAAAGTTATTCTAAAAGTCTTCACTAGTCCAAATGATATAATTCTAGGCTCATATATACCTATGTATTTACACCATGGGAGAAATCTTTTGTACCTCCAGTACGGTCTTATTGAATGTAATAGTGATTCTATTAAAATAAGCATTAGTTCGTGCGTTTAGGTGTAATTCTGTATTCAGATTGCATTAAGATAGCAAACATTTTCGAATAGTATAATGTAACAGTTTTAGATTACTGCGGTAGTAGAATTTTGTTAACATAAAGTTTAGTAGAGTAATAAACTATAAAAGCTTTATCAAATCATAACTACAGTGGCGGAAAGTACTTTTATAAATGCAGAAATTTCAATGTTCAGCCTCTGTTGGAAACCGTAGAGCCGCGCTTATGAAAATCATTCAAATTTCACTTGAATCCTCTAAGCGAAGCGTTATTAAGTATTATTTCAATAACCCAGACGGATTCCTCCACCAAAGAAGTAGTTCTTTTTCTTCTACAAACTAGGATTACAATTTAAATCCCTATAGAAGAAACATAAAACTGAAGATTTAATTTGTATGAAGTGAGTTACGTAGATAGAAATTGCTGATGAAAAATTGACGTGACTAGAGGTGTTATTTAATTCTCAGCACGCTAGAATCGAATTCCCGTTAAAGATATTGTGCTGAAATGTTAATTCGAGCCGACAGAAAATAATAGTTTCCTAGGGGATCAAAGAAGAAGTATCTTACTTACAGAAACTCGCACAAAGAAAATCTAAAAATAAACTCGAAAAAAGTCTGTAATATAGTTTTCAAATGCGCAACAAAAGACCAGGAAAACAGAGCAGAAAATAAATTCATTCTGCATTTCAATGGTCTCGAAAATAATGAACTGAAACAATAAATCGCCCGTCTTCATAAAGATTTTAGTCAGTTGCAGTGGTTTTGTTTTACGTAGAGATTTAAATTGCCAGGTGAAACAGAAACTCGAAATAGACTGTCATTAATGTTGTCCAATGCAAATAAAGTTCGTGGCAACTCAAACAACGAAGTCGCATGCGTCTCGCGACACTGAAGGGGATAAAGAACAACAGGGGGTTGGGGTGACAGGGCTACCAACCAAACAAGGGATGTTGGCTGCGTGAGTCTGTTGTTTCAGACGCCAAGTTTATGATGACTGGAATAGGGTGGAAAAACGTATGACTACGTCTTATTTGCCGCTGAAATAGTGTTCTACATTTTTTACGAAGTGTAATTTTGTATTTATGGTGTAAATAGCGGAGTTGTTTTTGGAGTTACTCATGTGAAGGGTTCTACGCTTGAATTTTTTATTTCAAATTTCTCCACATCAGATTTATTATCTATTCTGGTCGTAAACATAAAAAAGTCCCAAAATTTTAAAAAAATAACGCAACATAGATGCAAAAGATTTAGATATTTTTAAAGAGCATTTGTCGGAGAATTGTTATCTTTTATTAAGTGAAGATAGTAAAGCTGCTTATGCCTTTTAGATTATCTTTCACATTATTTGCAAATATATGACACTGCAGTTGACACTTGAAACGGTAAATTCAGTTGTATTTTAAAAGAATTATACGAGCTCCCGTTTCAATTAAATTTAGGGGTATAAAATATTCTATTCATGAGCAGTGTTGACAGATCATTTAAAAAATGATTTAGATCAAGATCAAGATCTTCACATTTAATATGTTCTAGATCAGATCATTGATCAATATTTATGATCGGATCTATACAAAATTTTAATTATTATTAAGAAAATAGAACAGAAAATTAGAAGTGATAATCAGTGTTGCCAAAGGTAGCGAAAATCCGCTAAAATCTTATAACTTAGCAAGAAAAAGATTGGTAGCGGCAAGTAGCGGAATTTCCAAGTATTTTTTGGCGGAATTTAATAAATTTGTGCTGGCAACACTGGCTGATAACTTGCAGTAAAATATCTCATCTTTGTTCAGATCTTAGATCTCATTCTTTTTGATCTAGATCTAGATCTAGATGAAGATCAAGATCAGAAGACATAGAACGATCTAGATTAGAGCATAGATCTTACGAGTTGATCTAGATCTTCTTTAATCGTATGTAAATAATTAGAAACGTCAAAAAGCATAAAACACTTTCTAGTGCGCATAGAATAATATGACATTATTCTTTAAGAAATGATTAAAAGAATACGAGCCCAGAGTCATATTATTTGGACCATTTAAAGTCATAAAAAGGAAATTTGTTAATTCGCCTTATTTATATCTTAAATTCTATAATTTTTATATTCCGCACATACATATGTGTAACAGAATTAATTAGATTTTTTTAACAATTCATCAACAGTAACTTGTTGATTATTTCAAGGCCTATCAGGGTTTTTGGGTTTATTTTAATAAATAAATGAGATAGAGAAAATTTCATTGGAATCAAAAAGATGTAGAATAATATTACTTACAATTTTTATTTGAAACAATTTTCTGTATTTTGTTGTCATCAGATTTAAAAACAATGTTTGTGAGACCAGCCAATACCTTTGGGACAAATTGAAAATTTGATATTATTTCAGTTGTTATTATTGCTTAAAATATTCTTTAAAATAACAGAATTTATGTTATAAATAAATTTAGTACAATAAATTTTCCCTCTGTTCGATCAAAACTATTTTTTAAAGCTATTCTAAAAGTCTTAACTAGGCCAACGAATATGATTTTGGGCTCGTATGTAGCGAAAGATATCGTCCAAAATCTGATAGCAAATTGATCATTTCGTGGTCCAACTTCACTGCGACAGTTTTTATATTCGGAGATGTAGAATATTTTATTAGAAGCGACGCAGAATTCTACCTCATTATTAATAACATCTTTTGTGTTTCATGCTTGAGGTAATTTATATTCTACAAGGAAATAATTCTTAAATTGAAATAAAATAACATGAATTCTGTAGAAATGAGGTTACAGCATCTGAAGTTTAAAATTAAAAATAACTGAGTAAAATATCACAGCAATTTGACAATAAGAAGTTCGCCACAAGATCATATAAACATAAAACGTATCTAGCATCTGAACCGAGAAGATTTATTCTCTAACTTCTCAGAAATTACAAATTGATCTCACGATTCAGCTTCATAACCCAACGTCTCGTCCTAGAAAACTATCAGTCGCCAATCGATCGTTGCAGCCGACGAAGCGCCTGGGTGTGTTATTATTTCTAGCGCATTCATCCAAAACCTACACCGCCAGAACTCAGTCGAGAGTTCAGAGTTCAATTCGCTCAGGTACGCAATATGCAGGATGATTTATCTCCCGCGAGCTCATTTCTCATTCAGGACGATACAGCCTTCCGGTGACGAACCTTCCGGATAATCCCCTTTTAGAATTATTTCATTCGCAGAGTGTAATCCCGCAAGGAGCAGACTTGGCCCCGCGCCTTGCAGCGCGGATGCTAGCAGTAAACACTGGCTTCTAATGCTACGCGGATTTAAAATTGAAATTGCAGATCCAACTTGGCTGAGGTGCGAGATGTGACAACAGGTTAACATGAAAAGCTTGGGTAATCGCTGGATTTTTACTGTCGGGGACTACCCTCTCCCTTCTGTTGTTCTTTCTTTTGATTCGTTGCTGGTTAGCTTTTGGAGAGATTTCAAAATCTTACTAAAGCTCTTAATGCTATTGTTTTCCTTTTGAAATATATAAGTTTTTACAGGAACAAAATTTAATAGCAGATACTACGTGGCATACAGATGACAGATCGAAAAGAAGTTTTAATTGCACTTTACATAAAATAGAAATAAAGTACAGGATGAGTTTTAAAGCAACCAATCAGTTTAGCAGACTAACTAAAAACTTTAGAAAAAAATTAAATACACACTCTTGGATATCAGCCAGAATTTATTTTTTTTAATACTACCTCGACCGGTTTCGACGCCACATGCGTCTTCTTTAGGAGGTGGTATTTATATAGACAATTACAAAACATGTTAAAATATGAATAAATAAATAAATAAATATAAACAACACAGCATGGATGAATCTCTTCGTCAGAATTTAAAACAGAAAATAAAAACGTAACTTTTCCACCCAACGGAAAAAATTGACTCCTAAGACTATATTTTTTTTATTATACCATAAATTGATAATCAGTGTTTGTAAAATAATTATTCCTATTTCAAATACATAGGTTTGAAAAATAAGTTGCAAAAACAAACATTTAATAATAACAAAAACAAACAAGAAAATATGTATCCATCTCAACATCCATAATATTACAAAGCAAATATGAGTATATTAAATTCTGCTTCAAACAGAAAACAAATAACATACAAAAACCAGAAAATATAACTTGAAAGGTAAAATTTTCAAGACTGCATTGAAATCAAAATGTTCCTTAATGTCCTCTGAAAATTCTCTTCTGAAAGAATTGTTATTTGCCAGATAACTTATGTCATATTTCCGGAAATTTATAATATATATTTAGAGTAAAGTTAAGATTTTATTTGATTAAAACGGCCTAGAGAAAATGTAATTGTTTATTTGTAATTGATGGGGGTTTAATTATTTTGGGTAAGTAACTTGAAGATCTTGTCAGATAAGGGTTAATTTTATTAAATAATCAGGCGTTAGTTTGATTACCGTTTACCCTTATCAAAATCTGTTAGTACTTGGGAAATAAACAAGCGTAATAGACAATAGACAACTAAAAAAAAGAAAACTAATAGTATGTAATTAGGCACTGATTGTAATTCGAACACAATCAACGATATATTCGCAAACCAAATTTTAATGGGATTAACGGAGAATTAAACAATTTAATCTGAATAATTAAGTTTGCTTCATTTACATACAAAACAATTAATATAGAAAACTAATGATTAAGTTAATTGACCTATCAGTTAAACTATATTTAACCTATAAGAAAAAATGAAAACAACGGACTAGTCTTTGACTGCTAGTCCGTTGTTTTGAGTTTTCAATTTTCCGCATTAATCGATCATCGCATCCTTTCATTTATTTGCCTAATGCCCAGTTGCACCGCCCTTCCATAAAATTAAACTTTACTAATGCCCGGTGGCACCAATGTTAGTTAAATTTTAAACTTGGTTTAAATAAATAAAAGCAAATCGAAGTTACATGTCATATGGAATGTATGGAATAATTGACATTGCTGTAAAACATTTGATTTACATTTGTCCAATTAATCCAAGATTAAAATTTAAGTGTGATTGGGGCAACTGCCCTCAGCCTTTCTTATTACTAAGGAATCCTTATTTCTTACATTTGTTGCTCACGTTGAATTTAGGCATTGCTTAGCTAGTCATTGCTTAGTTCCACATCCTGTTATCTAAACCTGTTAACTAAAGATCTAAAACTGAATTTCAAAAACAAAGAAGAATCTTTGGTAAATTAACATTAAAATGCCCAGAATATCTGTGACTAGGAACATTTTAAATTATATAAACGGTCATTTTGACCTGTTCGGTCATTCTAATGTTAACGAAAATTTCATTTTCTAATGTTAGAATCTAGTAAGTTGAATACGAACTGTCAAGAAGATTTATTTATTGTTTGTGACATTTCAAACATTCAGGAAATTCATTAATTTATCGAGAAGGATTACCAAGTAAGTTAATTTTGTAATAATATTATTTAGTGATATTAGCAATCACAGGAAACCGATTCTAGTATTCTAGTATAATTATGAAAATGATCCGAACGTTCATAAATTATTCTCGCAAGATAATCTGTAAATCGAATATCTTCCAAATCATCCATATCGTCATACTTGTAATCAATATCATAATAATTTAACAGTTCCTTTGTTAAGTAGTCGATAAATGATCAATGTGGGTTACTTAATTTAAGGATTCCTTAAGTCAATTTAAGTGCTGAAATTTGGCTGGTTCAACGAAATTTTTATATTTAAGGATACTTAGAATTTGAAGGAACCCTTAACGTTTAAGTTAGAGTGATGCAATTGCGTATTACACGGAAAAAAGAGTATAGTAGAATTTACCGAACTATTAGTTAAACTGAGGATATAAGATGCATTTTCTAAAAATTTACCTAACTTTTTGGTTAATACTTCGAATTGTTTAATAAATAATCGTGTTTAGTTTCTTAATTGATATGAATTTTTCAGAAAATGCATCTTACGAGTATATTCTCTCAGCTTACCGAATATTTAGGTAAATTCTACGGTACATTTCTTTTCGTGTACGGATGTGAATCATGGCTACTTACAAAAAGAATTAAAGTAAAGTCCAAGCGTCAGGGATGAAATATCTATGCAGAGTTCAGAGTAAAGTTAGTAACTATAAAAGACGGAATAACCAACATCTTAACAGCCAATTGAGGAGAATATGGAAAGTTAGATCTTGAAAGTCCGAGAAATATATGGGACAGTACAATAAAGAAAATACTGAGCAACAAAGAAAATATGGTGCAAGAACCAAGAAAACTAGCGGAAAACAGAGACAAATGGAAAAAATTAGTACAAGAATAGAAGAATGATCCACCTTAGGGTATAAAAATCATCAAAATTGAAGAAGATTATTTTAATTATAATGCACAGTGTTAATTAATGTACTCTGGAAATTTAACTGTAAATGTAAATAGAATTTTAAACTAATTTTGATTTTAAATACGTGATTTTTATTATGAATTAATTTAAATTTAGTAGCAGGAAGGACTTAGAAACACATATTTCATTTTATTTATTAATTTATTGACAATTTTGGGACAGAACGTTTCGGGTGCTAAATGCATCCATTATCAGCTATAAAAAACATTGAATTGATAGCTACAATATTAAGTAGAACGCAGAGCACAAACCTGTGTTTTTTCATATAATTAACAACAAAAATTCGTTGTAATAACTTTATTAAGCAGATCAATTCTACGATCGACAACATGGTCGGTAGTGAATTATATGAATTAATAGAAGTAATTTGCAATTCTTTTAAATACTTCCATTCTATATACATTCTTAGTACCTGTGTAAGCCGAGAAAACGGATTTTATTGATTAAATTTAAAGTATTTGTTGTAAAGAAAATAAAGGAAAGTAATGGCTTACGGGCTAAGCTGCTGGGAGTAAATTTTTCCCGATAAACGCTAACAGCATTCCAAGTAACAAAACACGTGATTCAGTTTAGTTTATCAGACGAACGTGAACGTGTGTAGGAGAGAACGCGTATCGCGTATCCGCTTTGTTTATCATATTTATTTCACTCACAGAACATTCGGAACGTGTGTGAGATTAAGAATGCATGAGTGCGGCAATTTCGTATATAGTTTACAAGAGAAAACACTACAGCGTGTTCGCGGGTCGCATTAGATTCCCGGCGGTGCGCGGGCAATAAAGAAATGAAACAGAGTCCCGCGCGGGCTCACAATAAAGCTGCCGCACACGTACGGCGCCAGGCGCCACTGCAGGCTCGGGAAACCCTACGCGTAAATTAAAAACTCGCGAAATCTCCGCTACGCAGTCGGGAAAGATTCGGTGTTGGTTTGATTCGTGCTCAGGTCTTTTAAGTGAGAAAGGTTCGCTAGATTTGATAATGGGGTCATACACTTAAAAAAAAGTTGTGTTTTTTTACAAATTATAAAAATTTTGAAAAATTTAGTCACATATTATTCAATATTTCTTATTATTTTTTAACTTTTCATTCTTAATTTCCTTTATGAAGTTTTGCGGTTGCAAAATCGTGACGTCATCTTGTAATAGAATATACAGCATGGCAAGGCAAAAGAGGTGTTGATAACAAATAATAATTTGCTTTCCAGGGTTGTAATAATTACTTATTATTAAAATGAACACTCCGATAAATTAAATTAGGTATTCATTAATTATAACGCTTTTAGACAAAGAGTTTAGGACGTGTTAAAATAATAATGCTTTGATGTACTATATCTTGTCGCTTGTCGGTAATGTCGGTAGTCTCATTATCACACCTGTCATCTCAAGTCATATGTTGCAGTTAACAACGATTTTCAAATTAAACTTATGTTTATTATATTTATTATATGTAAATAACAATGACTGATAACAATCAATTTGAGAGTTGATGTAGTGCCTCGCTCACCGCAAGAGCGTGTTTCGTAGAATTACAAGATGACGTAGGTGCTGAGGTTACAAGCGAAAACTTTGAAATGGGATGCCTGTTTAAAAAAATCGTATGTTAATAACTAAATGCCTTTTAATATTAAAATTAGTATCTATATTTATAATTTTACTCAAACTTACAGAAAAAAAAAATGAAAAATGGTTTATGACCCCATTCCTAAAAGAACAAAGATTTAAAACACTTATATAGAAAATTATAATTCTCAGCTGACGATTTATTAGAATAAGACATATGGACGGCGCTCACTCCTGTTGGAAACGAACGTTTGTCAATTGCTGAGTGATATAACTATAATGTTTTATCATATTTTCGGACATACAAGAGATGCCATTGATTAGAACATAATAGGAAAGCATAAAAACCTCTGAATATAAAATATTATAAAATTACAACAGATGACCACTGCATTTATCTCTTTCTGTTCAAATATACCTGTCTTTCTTTTACTAAAATTATGCCACTAATCTTAAATGTTAATAATTGATATTTCGTAAGCTATATAAATAATTCATCGACTTAAAGATATACGAGTTTTTTTCCTTTAAAATCATATATGAATAAAAAACTATAAATCTAGTCAGACTCCGTTATTATATTCTCTGTTTTCTATTATTTTTTATGATTAACACATTGTACTCTGAAGCAAAGAATCTGAGTTCAAGTCTCATAGGCTATAGGTAGTTGTCACTTTAAGTCCCTGTAGGTTCTACATCCATTAAGATTTGAGATGCCGGGACATGACGATAGGTAACTGTACTTCATACGTAAGAATGTACTACTTGTCGAGTGCCTCACTTAAAATGGGTATATTTTGTGATGATATATTTTTTTCTTTCCATTTTCATTTCCTATTTTATCGACGAAAATTAACCAGAACGTTCAGAACCACGACCGCTCTTTCAGTAACCACAAGTTGACCACACGAACCACAACAAAACCACAACCTACGTTATGGGACGTATTATTAGTTCTCTTCCTTGTATATATCATGACATGAAAAAGTAACATTTCTATTGGAAGGTTATTCTGTCTACTACTGGTTATCCATTTTTCTATAATTTTTACTATTTTTGATGGGGTAAATAGCTCCGTGGTAATACATAGGACTGTATAGCAGAGATTCAGAGTTCTAATCCCACAACCGATAGTTGCCACTTTCACTTAACCCCATTGCTTTCCCATTTTTAGGGGCCTCGGTCTGACGACTGGTAACCGAACTTCACCCGTAAGAATATATCACCTACCCTGTGTTAGATCCACAATGGGTAAATTGTCTGATATTTTTCCTTTCCATTTTCAATTCCTGTTTTTTCTTCTTCATTGTTTAGTGTTCTTATCTAAATATCCGTTTGTTACTATTCTACTTTTTTCAGTAATATGAAAATCTAGAGTTTATCTGGTTTCATTTTGGTTCTTTCGTAATGAGTGCTTTAACCATGTCCATTTTTGCCTATATATTGCCTTCCTGATAGATTGCTCATTTGCCAATTGCAACAGTTCTTCACATGGAATTCGTTATTTTTTAAATATTTGTTGATCAACATCTGTAGTTTCTGCAAATTTTACTGAATTTCGTTTCAAATTTCTGGTCCAAACAGTAGAACGATGAACTGTAACTCGGACTAAGTTGTACTTGTGATGTGGTGCAAGTAAATCAAACAAATAATCAACTGTCGATTATCAAAATTGATTCAAAATTAACCGTTACATGATTATAGTCTAACTTTATAATCCAAAGTAATCTGAACACAGAATATTATATCTAAAATGTAGTCAATCAAATAGAGCAACTAATCTATCGTGGGGTATTGACATTTAATGCATTGATTAATTAATTTGCACGGAATTACGGGTCGTAGTCATAGATGCATACAGATTACCACACACCGCTGATGGATTCCTCCAGGAAGATCCGAGCACAAATCAATGCATGGTGGCGAAACAACACGGCACGAACGGGAACGCCGCCTATTTACATTCCACGCGCTTAGGGCCACGAATAATTCAATCCTATTTAAGTTTTGAAACATTCCGTACATAAATATTTGAGAGATGGCATTAAATGCTCGCTTGCGAAGTTATTAAAGTTGTAACGTTATTATGTCAAAGAACTTTTCCCTTTTCCTCTCTTTCGCCCTTTTTATTTTGTTTCCAAGGAGAATAGCCCCTCCAGGCCCGGCCTTTGATTTTGTTTTTAGCTCAAGACAAACAAAAATGGTCTTCCATATTACACAACTTATACATTTTTAATTTACTAGTACACTTTCTACGCTCAGAAATGTATATTGTGACTATTCCTGTAGGGCAACCTTTAATTATGTATAAACCGTCAGTTTCAGCTAAGGTGCTTTTCTGTTATTAATATATTATTATGGATATCAGTTATATACAAACTGAACTGTTCCAGATGAAAAGCAACATAGGTTATCAATGTTAAATGAACTTGGCATCATACGAGTACTTAAAGATGTTTACTAATGAAGAAAAAATTGGAATGAATACAATTCTGGTTATAGTTTGAGAAATATTGAGATATGATTACTAATTAATATCCCGAACGTGCAAGACCAAATGCTTCCACAATTTCGAGAATATTTACAAAATTTACAAAAGATGGATGTTTTGATATGACTCATAAAAAAAACAAGATTAAGAATAGTACTGTTATCCATAGAAATACTTTTATGATAGATTAGTAAATATTGCATCTTAACTGAAATTTACGCCATGTTTTCTTACCCCTTTTGGCTTAAAAACTAAGAAGAGAATGTACAAAATAAAACATTATTAGACATTGGATATCACATTGGTTATACAGATTATAACAATCATTCCATATGCCTTCTTTTTTTTCGAAAATTTTCCATCCAAGGAGTGCGTTTTAGGATGCTTAGAATACGGTTTCACTCAAAATCTGAAAATTTCAAATTTAGAATATGCATATTCAATTTACGAACTAATTAGATTACTAATTAGAAGTGATAGTTTTTCTGAAAGCCTATAAGATTTTCAAACATATCTCTATAAATATTTGATTTATTGTTTTTTTTTTTTGTATTGAAGAATATGCATAATGATGTTCAATATAATTTTTATTTGAAACTTATTTCTTATCGGATTTTTCATAAACCAGTTTGTAAATGTACTAGTTACATATAACTTAGTTAAAATCGTTCAAAAACAGCTTATGCCTAGCCTTGTCTGAGGCAAAGTAGGGACTTACTATAGTTAAATATGGCAACATTGATTGCCATCACTGTTATGTTTGCTTTTGTCGTTTATTGCGATAGGGATTTGCAAAATTTGTATAAATTTTTAACCTGAATGGTTAATTGAAACTAAATGAGACAAATATATTTAAAGCTCAAATACTACAATTGAACTTACAGTAAAAGGAAATTTATAAATAAAGTGCATGTCTACGTATTCTTCAATTAAAAATTTAAGCATTTTTTTAAAATTAAAAATTAAAGCAACATTCAATTTTACACAATTAAGTTGTCAGAATAACTGAATGTCAAACTGTCATAATACAGTTTGTTTGTAGTTGCTAGGAAACAATTATTTTGTATTAAAGAACAGGTTGTACAATGAAAAAAGGAATTATTTTAGCAGTTATCAAAATATGTGTTACGTAAAAAAAGTTGAGATAATCAAAAAATGGCTGAGGATCTTTTTGTTGCATTTTTCATTATAGAGCTATCCTTATAGTTTAGCCAATGCATTCCCTAATACCCTGTACGTAAGAAAGGTATCATGACGAGACAAATTTTTCGGTATAATAGTAATAGAGTAAATGTTGTTATAATAAAAAAATGTGAAATAATACTAGCCACAATTTATATTTTTCTATTTTATCCCTTTAAAAGTAGTAAGTAGGCGGTAGGGGTTGTGTTGAAAATATCAGATTATTTAGTTTTATGGACGAAGTAATATAGCAACGTATCTGTCCAGCATTTGAGAAATAAAATCATAGTTTACTTAGCTTGTGATAACAGTGAGATATGAAAATTGGCTGTATTTCTGAGGCAACAACGAGCAAATATCATAGTAAAATATTTCTCTCGCGTTGCTGGGCACCCGTATTTTTTCAATTCTCCTTCTAGTTGTTTCAGTTCAGTGGCGGTAAGTTCGGTCCTGCCCCGTTGTTGTGAAATTCTCGGACAAATTCACCGCAACTGGAATGTCACGCTACGCTCGCGCCGCGCTGATATTGTCGTAAAACTTTTACCGCTTAACGTACGTGCTTTTTGTGTGGACAGTTATTAAACGAGCGGACGAACTGTTCGTCTTGCAAAATTGCGCGAGTTGGAGTGATGCGCTGTGTTTGAAAGTTTCGAGGAGATGAGTTCAGCGCCAATGTTTTCACGCTATTAAATCAATAGAACCCGTCGTGCTTGCCTCGTGCACTGCTCGTGCTTCTTGTTTTTATAGTTTAATCTTACGCTCGCTTTTCGGTTATTATGGTACGATCGAACCGGAGATAATTATTATGCCAAGTCTGTATACTTTACAAATTTACAGCTCCATTCCAACTTCCTTGCTGCGATTTTCAATTACAAGTTATACATAATGTTACAATACTCGCCGGTACTTATTCATTCTACTTTACCCATTGCTTTCAATGCAGGATGTAATGTTTACAATAGCGGAATGTGCATTTGATGATGATCTTGCCAAGGTCTTCAAATCAAACTTGAAGTATGGAAAAAACATGTTAAATTAAATATGAAAAATAGCAAAGAGAAAAAAACCAGAACTTACGAAAATGTGAAATGCTGAGTGATTGGTAACAACTAATAACAGCAACTATCCAATGTCAAATTACTCGAGTCGTTGTATCTCAAAACAAAACAACTATGTTGTTGATGAAAAATGAAATCTGATGTGGTAATTGTTAAGATAATTGATGAATATAGTTAAATTATAAAAATGATTTGCCGTTGTATAGGTAATGAAATTAAGGTGAATAAAAGTTTATCCATTTGCAAATAGTTTTCTTCCTTCCTCGGATACCGATGACAAATTGATAAAAGTGAAGTTTCTATGAATAGTTTTTATACATGAAGTGAATTATAAGTTAAATACGATGCCAAAATAACAAATAGTAAATTTCAAATATTTTGAAGCAATAGGCGAAGAAGTAAATGGCCGACAAATGGTTTTCATTGGGGTTTGCTTTAAGGTAGACGTTTGGTTTGACTTCAGGTCGTGGCAACTTGTTGAGTTGGACGTTCCCTACTTCTAGATTTTTGGGGTTCCAATCAAGTGCCCTTCCCGCAATGTTTTCTGGTATTCTTCTTAGAGCATAGCCTATCCAGTTCCACTTTCTGCGCTTAATATCAACATTAATATATTTTTTTGATTAGTTCTGTTCATAAGTTCATTTATTTATAAAAACCTGAAGTTTGTAGGTGATCTGATAAGTGGTTTTCTAGGTATTAAATGTAATAGGACCAATTTCATATTTTTGGAGAAGATTCTGAGTTTGTTTTCAAGGAATTTGGAAAAAAAGCTCTATAATTGTTTAGTATGCCAAAAGTTTGATTTGTTTATTTTTATTCTGCAATATGTAAGAATCTAAAGAATAAAATCATATCAATACGATCTGAATGATAATATACAAAAAGGTTTATCAATAATTGTGGGATAACTTAATAAACAAAATCCTACAAGATAAAATTATAAAAATAATAAAAGTAACAAGATTAGAAAAGGACAAAAATATGTAACGTGCAATGAATAAAGAAGATAAATAATATTTTAAAATTTATGGGGTAAATTTCTCCGTGGTAACGCATCAGTCTATGGATCATGAGATTCTTAGTTCGATTAAAATTGCCCCCATTTTTAACTTTACTCTTGTGGTTCTTCATGCACTAACATCTATAAGGACCGTATCTTAACAGCTAATAACCGTACAATAGGACACCCTAAGAGTTCATACGCTGATAAAAAGGTTTTCTTGCAACAAACATATTCCTCTTAAAAGAAGAGAAAAATTGATTTGAATAGTTTTCATGCAAATCTTTTGTAGATTTAATAAATATTCTTGTATGAAAATTAATTTAGTTTTGAAGGAATATATCAAAGTATTGAACTAATGCAAAATTAATTTATTTTTTTTTTTTTGAATCGAACCTAATCATTTTGTAAGAAATAAAATTTTCTTCAACGAATATATACAAAAGGAAAACTGAAAATTTTCTTGAAACAAGAAGTTATTTTTATGAGTGTTGACCTATAATAAGGCCTATACGAGTAGTGAAATAGAAGTCAATTCGTGATACTACCTAATTCAAATTCTGGATTATTATAATCTCAGTTCGAGTTCCACATTTTTTTACTTGACCCCTGTGGATCTCTTTCCACTAGTATCTATAAAAGCAGATCCCAAAATGGGTAGATTTCCTGATGATATATAAAGTTTTTATTTACAGTGAATGTGGTAAAATGATGAAATGTAAATTTCGTTCAAATCCAAAACAAATAGGATATCAAACAATACTTACGATTCTGCGGAGTTTAGAATTGTATTTCATGTGTTGTCGGCGTTAACATTCGAAGTACGTGGCAGTGAACTGAGCCTTGAAACTTGGTAATACAACGGGGAGTTGAAATACCTGAAGTGTACGCAGACGATACCTCCCTATTCCCAGAGTTGCCTCACTCTACCAAGTGAGTGTGACTAACGCCCATGTAAAGCATGTTTGTGATTTACCCCCGAGCCCAAGCTTTTACCGTTAAGACAAAGGACTATTTATACCTGCGGTTTTAGTTCCTCAACTAAAACTATTCTGGAACTCAGAATAACTTAATTATTATTTGGTTATAGTAGTGTAAACATTGGTTAATCAACAGTGTTCAAAATTGCTCCGCCAAAGCAAATATGTGGAGTTAATGAAGTTATCAAGATGAAGACGAGTTCATTGAGTAATCACTGTAATTAATTAGAGAAGTATTCACGCACGTAGTCTTTGTTTCTTGAACTGCAACAGGAATATAAATTTGTGTAAAGGGATTTTAGTGAGAGATTAATTTTAATGTTTTTTAATTAAAACTCGAGTGTTATACATCCAACTGTTTAGTAATTAAAACACTTGTTCCGGAAATAAACAAAAACGTATTTAAATTATTAATTAATTTCAAGATAAGACTGGGCTGCAGAGCGAGAGATCTCTTGAGATTTCGCGGGAGCGACAGTAGTAGCTAGTTGTTCAATCCAAGCAGAGCTTAAGTAGTCAGCGGAGACTGTCCGGGCTCCGGGGTCCGGAGTCTCGCCGCGGCCATTCCGGGCGCCGCCGTCGCCCGTCGGTCACTTGTCAACCACGCAGCGAGGCTTAAGCCTCCACCGCCCACAGATCGATATGCAACTCGCGGCCAAGTTCGCATGTGTGTCCCACTCCCATTAGCGTTAAGTAAAACGTCGTGTCTCACGTTCTCAAACGTATCAAGTTTTCATTCGACTTCTCATCTTACAAACGCCTCGTAATTTAAAGTTATGTTTACATAAAGCGCAAATTACATGTAGCTTCACTCGGCAAAGCTCGTACAAACACTGTCAAGAACGTCAATTGAGTCTTTATGCTCGTGTTTTGATTAGAGTTTGTGATTAAAAGTCAGATTTAGACAATCTGCTGATGAGAATATCGACAACGGTGGCGCACGGAATGGTTTCAACGAGGCGGATCGTTCTTGCTTTTGAGGGTGATTCATTGCTTTTAAAAAGACAAGTAATTAACGAGACTGTTAATAAGGATGACCGGTGAATGTTCCTGCGCTTGCTGCTCGTTGCTGAATGTTCACTGCACGGAATTCGACGATTCTAATCACTGCTTCACTTGCATTGCACATCGGATCACCGACTATTTAATTACTTTACCTTGTTCAAATGTTACACACTTTAATATCTTTTTGCCGTTTCGTAAGCTTACATGTAATTAATCCTTACATTTAGGATATTTACTATACAATCACAAACAATTCTTGTATTACGCATGATATTTATATTAATATATAAAATCGATGTACTCTTCCACCCTTTGAGTGTAGAAAGTTCTCTTGAATCGTTCTGTTGGGTGCTAGTTTCTTTGCTTGATGTACTGTGAACCTTTTCGTATTCATATTTTCTTCTATTCAGTTGTTCCATGTCTTTTGGGGTCTTCTCCTATTTCTTTATCCGTAATTCTTGTTTCTCTAATATTTTATCAAGTATATTGCTAGGCCTAATTAAGCGACAGAATTATTGCATTTGTCTTTCTTAAATTTTTCTTCTTATTAGTTCTGTTTGTAGGTCTAGTCTGATTTAATCATTTTCTATTCTATCTATTTTGTAGACTCCTTTTACCCTTTTCAATTATTTCATTTCTGTCACTTGTTATTTATTATTTTGTCTCTTCCATACTACCCAGATATACATATATATTTTGAGTGATTCGATTGTTATTTACAATAATATTCAATAAATTTAGTGTTAATCTAATTGTCGAAGAAATTCCAGTGACTTATATAAAACTTTAGTCCTTGAATGTATTTACCACTGAGTTTGAAGATTTATTCTTGCTAAAAGGTATTTGAAGGCTTTACAGAATAATCTAGTTGGGGACATACCATGGAGAAATTAAAATCATACGAAGGATTTTTTATTGAAGTCTTTCGAAGATTTCGATATACAAAATATGGGTAGATAGGTTGTTTTATGTACTGTCATTTTTGGTTGCTTATTTTCATTTTTATTGTTAATAATGACTTTTCTTGGTTTATAGTATATCCTTGATGCAGCCTGTATTCTACTCTTTATTTCTTCTCCTATGCTTCCTACATTTCTAAGAATTGGAAGCTTAATTCTTGTGCTATATTTTTTATTTCTTATTCCTGCTTGTTCTTATTGGTGTTGTATTGTATTTGGACAATTATTCTTCTACCCCTATTGCATATTAATATTTTCTTTCAAAAATATTAGCATATCATCAGCGAAAGCGCATTCCTTCATGGTCGTAGAGTTTAAGTTAGTGAGATTGGATCTTATTAGTTTTAAATGGGAAAATTCCAATATCTGGTGTTAAAATAATTAATGCTTTAAAGTGGCAAAGCCACATTTAATTAAGATGAAGTTTATCGACAACCAAAGTGCCAAAGTCCGTTAACTCGATAATAACTCTTCCTAACAGCATTGTGTGTCTACATATATACGTACACGGTATTATGTAGCTTAGAGGCACGTTGAGTTCCGTGCATTACGTCAGACGAGAGGGCAGGTTAATACTATCATACACAGTGGCAAACACAGCGAGAGGCGGATCTTGAGCTCATCTATCTTCGGATTACCTAGCCAAGTGCACGCTTGCTTCCACTGCCAGTCTACTACACTCTACCACGGTCCCGTTTCACCGGCCATATGACGCACAACGCTCAAGGTGTTTATTTTGTCCCAGTGTTGTTGCTAAACAATGATTTCCTCGCCAGACTGCGCGCCTGTCGTCTGACCACTGTGAAATTTATTCATCGTTGAATACATGCAAATGCATATTGAATTCATTTCCTCTGTTGTGGCCTCTCTGTAAGGTTAAGCTAATATTTTTGATGAATGAAAGCTCTAGTACCGGGCATATACCATCTGTACCACATAAACGTTGCCGTAGGTATTTAAAATGGGAAAACGGTTTTTATTTTTAAATAAAAATTTTCCACATATCGACTATGCTTACCATACTAATTAATTGAAAGGAATTAACAAAAATAATTACTAATTTCTCGCTTGTTATTTGTTACTAGATATGTAAGATGTTATAAAGGGTGAATTTTTTAAAACAACCAATAAGTTTTGCTAACCAATAATTTTAAAGGAAAAATAAATATGCAGGCTTATACAGCAAAGATGGGGACATAATGGGGTCTTTCACCATTTTTTTTATTTTTTTTTTTTTTATGAAACTTTATCTATATTGAAGACTATCTACTCTTTTAAAAAGTCTTAATTGTTATTCATTAAGCCACAATGATTTTTTTTAAATGTTGTGACGTCATAGAAGAGGTGTTGCTGGATCTAAAACAGTACTGATTGTAAATAATTGTAGTCATATATTTTTTTACTTATTTTATTATTATTATTACAATAAAATAGAACATTTATGTAACAAAAATTATTTAAATCTCTACTGTTTTAGATCCAGCAAAACCTCTACTATGACGTCACAACATTTTTTAAAAAATCTTTGTGGCTTAATGAATAACAATTAAGACTTTTTAAAAGTGTAGAAAGTCTTCAATATTGACAAAGATTCATAAAAAAAAAATAAATGAAAAAATGGTGAAAGACCCCATTGTATGGATGGTAAAATAAAATTATTAGGGGGATGTGATGGGTAGGAATAAAAGTTACATTGTTTAATGTTTTTACTAGCATGTTTTTGATGCGCATTGTAATGATGATTTTGCCTTTTTCTATTATAAACTGTTTTGTATTGGTGTGTTGTTTTGAATTCTTCTTATCCCTTTTGCTGAGCCAATTAGGAACATAAACATAATGCAAAGTATCTAAATAAATTATTTGAGATCCAATTGCAAAATATAAGCTAGAGGAATCATTTAATCCTAGTCGTTATTTATTGATCGGAAAATATTCCTTTATGTAAAGCCAACAACGTTTACATTTTCTTGCTACTTTCGTCTTCTGTGATGTTTTTATCTGGGTCACTGATGGAGTATTTTGCCTCGCACTCGTTACGTCTCGTATAAAGTTAAAAGGACAGATGGCTGCTCTATCCGTAAAATATAAATATGAACAAGAATGATGAGCGTCTCTGCGCAGCCTACTAGGGGCGCCAACTTGCCCCATTTGATGGAAATTTATAGGAAATGACCAGGGGCGTATTCTGCACAAATTCCTGTAAAACTACGTATTAGTTCTTGCTAAACTTCGTCAAACTGTTAAAAGAATGATACATCTTCACATTTTTATTTGATTAGGTAATTGGAAATTTAATAATTTGTTTTATAGTCTTGCTTTCAAAATAGCTTCGAGAGGTGACCATTAAAAATCTCTTAGAAGATTTTTAAAGATCGCACAGAGTATTCCGGGTATTATTCTAGATTGAAACATCCATCAAATGTGGTGGCTTTTTATGTGTCTGGGTAGGCTACTGCAAACCCTTTTGTATACGAGTATATATGTTTTTTTGTAATCTTCGAATTGGCCATTGATGTGCTGTCAATCCCTTCTATATATATTCATGCACATATTGGATAATGACACATTTAGGTTTACACTAATTTCTTTCAATTTGAATAAGGTTGTCGTTAATCGTTCGTATTTTTTATTTCATTGTATACATTTTTATTACGGGATATACGTAGCAAAAATAAAAATACTGATTTTCATTGGGGCTTATTTCTGTTTGAAGAAATTTCATGCCCAGTAATCAGTACAATTTGTCATTTCAGAATAACTAATATAATTCTATTTTTTGGCTATAAATAGTATGAGGAAATATAGGAATCATGAAAATTATTTGAACGAGATATTCATGGAAATACATGTTGTAAGTACCCTTGAATCCACTTAAATTGCTTCTGTATGGATGGTAGACTGTCTGTTGATAAGTTCAATAACTAACGAACAAAAATAGACAGAATAAAGAAACTTCATAATATTATATTTTATGACAATGTGCAGAACTGACTTAATTTTGTTTTTTTTAACTGATAGTGGAAGTTAAACATTAAATTCAATTAATTTTGAAATTCGAAATTAATTTTGAGAAAAACTAAATTAAATATTTTTAAATAATAGGCTCTGTAAGATCAAACAAACAGTTGAATATCTACTGTATCTACAAGCAGGGGCGGGCAGATCACCGTTTCTGAATAAAATTAGTGGGGTAATGAGCCCCCCCCCCCTAGATCACGAATAAATGAGTGGAAAATTAAAAAAAAATAAATATTTCAGTTTTATATTAAAATGTATTACATTTTATTCGAATATTAGGTTAAGATTAGTAAAGGTGTATTATTTTTGTTTACAAATACACTCACAAAAAATTAGTCTAGTTAAAGATTTGATATTATTTTATCCAAAATATGTCAAGTGTAATGATTAAACATTAAAGTATCATAATCAGATTTTTGTATTTATTTTTACAATGTCCATATAAGCATGAAAGCATGTAGATCAATAAACACTTTGAGATTTTCTTTTAACAATTTAAACACATTTTAGACATTTAGTGTATAAAGAAATCATAGATTATGTATGTACTCAAATATTATTTCTATAACACTGTTTTGGAAAATACCCATTCCACAACTAAAAATTGTAGTGGAACAACTATCATTCCATATGCCGCGTTTGGAATAAATTCGACGAATTAGAGCCGCATATTAGCGCGATATATGAAGTATCTTGGTTCGGTTACCATGGTTACGTCTTTTTTAATTTTATTTATTTGAGTGTGACGTTTTCAACAGTTTTGTATTTGTATTTTTTGTGTAATTTCCAAAATCTTGTTATAGAAAGTATAGTGTACAACAGGTAACGGAATGGCATATCCTACACTCGCAAACAAACTTTTTGCTCGTGTGGAATATGTGCCATTCCATTACTTATTGTAGAATATACTATTCTTATCTACATTAATAAACATGTGATTGAGTATCTAGAATTTAATATCGTACAATATATATGTCAACGCAATTTGTTAATGCCTTGGATGTGTGAAGTTAAAGCGCATTACTGTCATATCGGTCGTTCCACCTATAGTTGTTTGTCGATTTGATGAAAACCTTTGAACAGGTCTACATTATATGATTGGGAAGAAAAATAAAAGTATGTTTTTGAATGATTGATTACTATAGACTGCATAACTGTAAGATATTAGCAAAGATGAGTTCTCGAGAATTCTTAGCATACGATACCCGTCTCTGCAAATATCTAGAAGAAAGGAAAATTCCTCCATGTGTGCCTCGCTGCCATTATTCAATTTGGACGATGTGTCGCACCCCAGTGCCGCCTGGCGCTGCCTAACGATATTATATTGCAGCCGTGCCGGTGCTCACACATCGTCCGGTGCCGGCGCCGGTGTCGATGCCAGCATCCGATGCGAGCGGTTACCGGTAACGCAATCAGACCGGCCGCACTCTTAATGAGATCGCGGAGCTGCCAATTACGCTGACGTCGCAAACCTAATTCCGTTTGTGGCTGCGGGTGCTGGATGTCTGAGAGGCGACGGCGGCAGCGACGCGTACAAGACGTCAGGCCCCAACGCTTAGCGCTAATCAAGCTGGAGTTAATTACATGGTGATGAGTGCCGAACCTGCCCGCTGGAGATGGAGCAGCGTCTTGGAGATGTCGAACTTCTTGCCGAGTTTTATTTACGTCTTGCGTAATGCGTAATTTAGAACTTTGCTTCTGTTCTACTCGGTAGATATTTAGTGGTCATACCAAGCGTTCTCATTTGGTACATGAATATACATGAAGCAAAACCGACGTATCTTCGCCCGGTTAATTATGATGGATTTCCAAAAAGTTATTTATCAAACTAGAGAGTGTTTCTTTTTCCCACTCGAGCTCATGAGGCAATTCGAACGAAAGTGGAAGAAGCGCTTTCCTCTCGTGTTAGGCACACCGTTTTTTTCACGACATGTTTCTAAAATCTATTTGCACGGAACTTAAATACACTTTGACATAACTGACACGTCAATCGTCAAAAGTTGGGTTATCAGGCGCAAGGCAGTGTAACAATGTTGTCAATGAACCAATCTTAAATCTAAATTAAAGTTGTCAAATTGTGATTTAATCTAGAAAAAGAAAAATGTAAGACATAATTGTAAGATAATTTAAAGTATGTATATCACTAAAATAAGGATTTTCAATCAAATTAGAAATTTATTCAAAATTTTTACAATTTATTTCTCGTAAATAACATTCATATTGGTAAAACTTCTACATTTTCCCTCTCTAGAGAGGAAAAGCATATTTTCCTCACTATTTAGGGATAAGAAAGGTAAGGTTTTCTGGTATGTCGTGAAAAATTTTTTACGAGGGTGTTTCTAATTCTACATCCGACAGTTGCCATTTTAATTTTCTTTCTGTAGTACACTGTCAACTAACATCTTCTAGTGTATGATGATTTTACTGAAGTAGGTATTGTACCGCACCCAAATTGGGTAGAATACATTTTGATATTTATAAATGTATAAAGTTTTCACCGGTGATAAATATTTACAAAAAGCCTTTCCAGTTTTCCTCAAGGAATTTACATTTACTTTTATCCTATTTGTATAATAATAATATGTGGGCGCATCCAACAAGTCTAATTAAAAGTGTTTCTGAGTTTGTATAAGGACACGAAAGTTTTCAAACTTATAATTAAGCACAGAGCTTTTACTTCCTTAACATAAAATAAATAAATATATCATCACGCCATTTATACATTTTGCGTATGACGCTTTGCTATCCCGAATCTTGGTAAGTGATATATTTTGCACGAAAAGTAGGGTTATCTTTCGTTAAATCACGGCTTGAAAAGATGTTAGAGAAGCAACCACTGGGGTATAGTTAAAATGGCGACTGTCGACTATGGGATTTGATACGTTACCATGGAGCTATTTACATAGTAGTAGGATGTGAAGGAATCAGCAGAAAAACGATGGCGAGTATATTCACGGAAATACATGTTTGAGGGCCCCTGAAGTCGTTTTGACCATTTTCTCAATATATGGAATATGATTCTTAGTCCAAATGTTCAAAACTCGTGATAAAGGAATGATAGTATAACGAAACTTCTTAATTTTATGGTTCGTAACAATGTGCACAACTGATTTAATTATGGTTATGATTGCAAAACCATGAGAAATTGAAGTTTACTGGACACACTAAATTCACTTTTTATATTATTTATTTTATTGCAATGAAATTCAAAAGGTCTGTAAGTTATGCATTAGACGTGATATGATTAGGAACAATAATATCAGAGAAGATCTATGAATATTTGCAGTTAATAACAAAATAATACTATAAGACAAAATAGTAGCAACATTTACAAGAAATGGACAAGAATAGATAACCAAAATTAGCAGTCCTAACTAAAGCCAAAACAGACATTGGATGACCAAAAAAGAGATGGAGTGTTGAACAGAAATTACTAGACCTAAACCATAGGCGAAGAAGATGATGATGATCTTACTCTAAATTTAGAATCATTTGAGAAAAAATTGTCTTGTCTGTCAGATAGCTGCAACGACAAACTTACAAGTGAAGTGTCATTTATTAAATAAGTAAGATTTATGTGATTTCGACCAATTATGACATTTAAATCAACTTTATGGAAAAAATTGTCCTGATCGAAGAGAAAATTGTACTCTATTTGTATTTTAAATTCTATTATGTTTAAGAATATTATAAGAAAAAAGAACAATTGAAATAATAACAAATTAATAAAAATCACTAACATAAAAATTTGACAGATCTTTCGAAAACTTGTGACCAGGCTATAGTCACGAAAGCACGTAGGGTTTGAGTGGCTATTGCCAAATGGCAACAAATTTGAAAAAGATACTGGATTTTTCTAATTTATCGAACTCTCGAGTTATATTTAATTAGATTATTTTTTTATTTAATCATTAGGCACGACACTAAATCTAAATTTTTTGCTCATTTTATACTTGTGTTGATGATAAATATTTGACAAGTGACATTCCTCAACAAAAACAAAAAATCTACAATAATCACTAGAGATTTATTCTCAGTATAATAATGACAGGATTGGTTAAAATACAGACACGTGACATACAATGAATCATTTCATTAAATAAAATTTGATATGCCCAAAACATTGATAGGCCTTCAAATAATCTAACACTTACTGTGGATGAATTGTTCCTAAAATCTAAACAATTCGTAACATAAACATAATACCTCCATTACAAATATGTATGTGCGGAAGGTAAAAATAATAGAATTACATTAAACAATTTTCTTTAGTAAGATTTTAACTGAACTAAATGATGTGATTCTAGGCTTGTATATTAAGGATGTTAAGTATTAACAACATAATATACGATTCTTCAATCAGATTTGTTTTGCGATTAACAAATGTTTGAAGTTGCTTTGGAAAACTGTGGATCAGAGAATCAAGTTCAATTTGGTTGTAAATCTGCGACATTATTAAATTCTTGTGCACATATGGAGCACATTTTAAAACTATTTCATGTATGGAGATATAATAAAAATATGCGGTCGTAAAGTTTTCATTTCACTTTCGCACTCAACTTCCAAACTAGCGAGTCTTGCAAGAATTTCCATCGCATAGTTTGATCGCACCAAATATCAACCTTGACAATACACTCTCGTCGTTATCCACACAGGTATCAAGTTAAGTGTTCCAGCGTAATGTAAACGTACATGGCATGTGTGTATGCATGCCGATGCGTCGATCGCGCATACCATCAAACCCTCGTTGCGGTCGGAGGTTCAGGCGCCAGGCCTGGGTGGTAGATTGAGGAGAGGGATGTTGTACATACGATGTAACTTGTAATTAATTAATTTCGAGCCCGCCGTTCGCATGTCCCGTGCTATTGAGCGAAGCGAAGCGAGCTGCGAGGCTGCGACTTGATCTGGTGACATCCAACCCGCTTGCGGTTTGGGCTCAAAGAGGGACTCGGTGCGCGTGAGTGAATCATGGTGGGTTGTTGTTATCGCCAGATTGGAAATTATTTCATTCTGGAATGCCTTTTGATGCTGAATAATGGAGAAGAAGGAATTAGATGATATGGGGTAACACATCGGACATGGAATCTTGCTTCCTTATTCCAGTGTCTCTTCCACCTCTATCTAGGTTTAATTAATATAAGTTTGTTCAATCCGGATATTGAAACTTGTTATTTCTTACTTGGATACAGATCTCGAAACCTTCTGTTTTGTCCACTCAACTCATTCCTATGGCAATGGGTGGGTAATGACAGGTGAGTGGGCGAAAGTTCATTCTCTCACTACTTTCGCCCACTCATCTGTCATTACCAAATTGACTAATTCGTATCATTGAGTATGTGGACTACAAAAATGGGGGCTCTTACTTAGAATAGCAGAATTGAACAAAACGCTATACAACACTCGTGAAGAAACGAAATCGCTCACTTATGTGTCTTTGCCCACTCGGTTAACGCCTAGTGTTCAAAACTGACACATGCGTGTGCGAAATTCTTAGTTTCTTCACTCGTATTGTATTATACTATATTTGGTGAATATTGATCATGAATTCCTCAGTTCGATTCTCATAGACTATAATTTATTTCCTCTACATCCTTAGGAGTCGTAAATTGACAGTATTAATTTATTCTTAACCGGTGAAGAATATCTCATAATTAAAAATTTAACCTTTATTATATCTTTATTTTTAAAAAAATAAATAAAAAAATTAATTTATCATCACGCCTTTTACCCATTATGGGTGTGGCACTCTTACGCAGATCTCGGTAAGTGATATATTTTTGCCTATGAAGGGCGGTTACCAGCCGTCAAATCATAGCCCCCAAAGATGTCAGTGGAGGGAAAACCACAGGGATAAATATAAATTTGCAACTGTCACCTGTGGGATACGAATTGAGGATCTCACGATCCCTAGTCTGACGCGTTACCATGGAGCTATTTATTTTATATTATTAAAAATATTGATGTTGTTTATTGAGTGCCTTGTTTAATGGAAGATTGTTTTTACTACTTATACAAGAATATTTCGTCTCATTTCGATCATATTTTGAGATTAGGAAATAGATATGATGAAACGAGATTATTCTTCAACATTTGGACGTAATGAAAAAACTTTGCTATTGTTTTCGTCTTCCGGTTTTTAATCATTACTTTCAAATTATAAAAACTTTTAGAGGAAAAATGAGATGAGACGAGAATCGAAGCCTTGGGACCAAGACGGAAATTTGAGATGATTTTACTCTGTATTAGTATAGCACCACTAGATTTTTTAAACATATTTTTGTTTGCATAAAGGCACATTCATAAATCGAATTTAATTTTTTCTTTGGTTTTAATAATCTTTATTTAGTTTTGTAGAACTTCCAATATCCTCCATATTAATGAATCACTCTATATATGTTGGATACAAATCTAAATTCGATTTGTGGATGAATCCAAAATACCTAAAACAATATTTACCTAAATATTAGACAGGAACTGAACTGAAATACTAAAAAAGTGGAATTTTCCACGAACAACTAACAATGAACCATTTACTTAGTTTGAAATCTCTTAATGTCGTTTGCAATCTTTAATCGTAATAAACGAAAATACCGTTTATTACATATATTAGTTATTTATAAAACCAAATTGAAACAACTATTATTGTTTTAGCAGGGCTGCAACAAACAGAAGAAAGAAACATTATCATTAATTTAATTTTGGAAATATTCTCTCTAGCCTAGTTAGTAAAACGTAAATTATGTCTGCGTTTTCAATTGCCCAAATAGTACAAAGAAATTGAATTAGCCAGACATTTTTTCTCGAACTGCGAACCGAATCACAAGTGAGATAATGGCGTGCGCCAGCTCTTGATTTGGCCTGAGAGATATTACCTTCTGATGAACATTAATTTTCATTATTACAAATGAAACGAATTGCAGGCGTCCACTAAAAGCATTTTCAGTAGCTTTCTTCACCAACGCTTCGAACTTAGCAGTGGTTGTTGACTTTAGGAATTACCTTAATTTATAAAATTCCAGAATCGAAACGTTGAAACAATTTTATCTTGCCAGACATAGTAAATTCGATTTTAAAGTACCGGAGCATGTAATGATATTTTCTGATATTTTGTGTCGGGATTAGATTTTAAGTTTTCAGAGAGCGGAATTTTGTGGAGATAGTGAATATTTTATTTTGCTCACTTTCTTTTAGTTGTCTACCTTTTAAAATAGTCACATGTTGTTTCATGAATTATTTCGTTCTTTTGTTGATAAACAGAGAAAATTAAAAAGTGCCATTGTTTGGACTAATATTTGCCCGTATTTAGAACTAACATATTTATCATACAAACAGTCCCAAATTTGAAATTGATTGTTGATTTATTTCGTCAATTAAGCAATTAAACATCTGAGTTGTGTAAATGGTGTCATCAATAAGGGTGACTTTGTGTACTTAACATGTCGCTTGACGTTTAGAAAAACGAAACAAAACACAACAATTATGTGTTGTCACGATATGTTTACTTTCTGATTTTTCTTTTTTCATTTTT
Source organism: Poecilus cupreus (assembly GCA_963942605.1). Taxonomy (NCBI): domain Eukaryota; kingdom Metazoa; phylum Arthropoda; class Insecta; order Coleoptera; family Carabidae; genus Poecilus; species Poecilus cupreus. The sequence goes on along the minus strand of OZ012719.1, from coordinate 14,986,904 downwards.
GTTCCAAGGTAAATACAAACGGTAGAAATGTAACCGTTGCACGCAGAGGACAAAAACAATATTTCAAATTTTATTTAGTACCTAATAAATATAACAGTGAAGTGGGGGTAGTTGACGCAGTTTGTTTATAAAATTAACAGAACTACTGTACTTACAGGATTTAGAATAGTGTGCTAAAATACATGTTACAGAATTCAACATAATTAGAACTTGAATAGCCTTCTATTATGAGTATTGTATACTATTGATGGTGTCAAAAAAAAAAACTATCTAGGAAATAAATATATATATATAAAATATAAAGACAATAAATTGTCAATGTTTCATAAAAATCAGTCTCTGAATAATAACTAGGTTATTGAGTCACAGAGACCGGCCAATCCACCCATTATGTGAAAGAGAATAATGTTTGAAAACATATTTGATATTTCAGCAATTCGAATATTGCATTATTATTTGAAATCATAATTACCAAGTTCGTCAAGACTCATTTGATTTAGTAGAAAAAAAATGTCAAATTAATATATTTTAATGTTCTTGGAACATATTTTTATCGAGAATCATCTTATAATTTTTTTTATCTGATTTCCACATCCCAAGTATCTCAGAACGTAGAGAGAATAATCTTTCACTATATTTACATGAATTGATAAAAAAAAAAAACTCTGTAGATGATTCCCAATGTCCTTCTCTCCTCCACTTTCATATTCCTATTGTGAGTACCAGAAATTCCGATGCAATTTTACCTTCTAGTTTCTCGTATCAATTTGCTCATGTCCTCTCCCTTTTTTAGATCATATTCATTGTAACAATACATATTCAGTCACATTGATATCTTTATCTTGGAATTAAAAAAGTATAAACTAACCTTAAAAAGTTTTGTTTTTTGCTTTTCGTTATGTATAAAATTTTTATTCCTATCTTTTGTGAATTTCTGCCTTGTAAAACAATGATTAAAGAAGTTAGTATGAAAAGCATTCAGATATTTGTTTTTGCAATAACCATAATCATACACTATGTGATTGACTAAGCAGCCATCAAATGCACCATTTTATGCACGAAGAGCACCTTGGCATCTTAACCATACGTTGAATATATTTTTGTTATATGTGGCGTAAATTCACGATGTATTAGTTTTAAAAGTGTGTTTTAATTATCCACAAACCAAACGTTGAAACTTGACCCTACAGTGGGTAGAGGTTGTGTAAATATAAACACAGTATTTAATTTCATCTTGTGTCAATTTGCAGGATATAAATTTTGTTAAGTTAATTAATTAAATTCTGCGTCTGGCTGTTACATTTTCTTCACCAGCAATAAAATTAATTACGCACCTCAGGTTTAATTTTTAAAATGTCTCTTAACTTTAAGCGGAGAGAAATATAGTTGTTGAGTTAGTGAAGTTGGAAGCGCTGTTGATGTTTATTTTTGTGAAGTTCTTGTTTCAATTTTGTTTCACTTTGTATTTCCTGTAATTTGATTATTATTTTCGTAGCGAAACCGCGTTGATATTTTATTAACCTGCTTTCACCATTCAATAACAAATTATATTAAATAGTATTTGCAAAGTTTTAATTAGGAATTTACTAGGTAGATTATACATTATTAATTAATATGTCTGTAACAGGTTACTTAAATTTTACTGAACTTCTAGTTAGAATTTAATATTTCCTTGGCAATTTTAATCACAGTGATGTGATGTGTTTTATGCAAAAGTGCAAATAACAGCGCTATATACCAATGCGCAATATACCAAAGTGTTTAGCTATATCCTGAGACTGTAATAAGACATGTAACTATAAAATAATTATAGTTATTCACGACCGGAAGAGAAACTCTGTTTCCGTGATACCAAAATTATGACAGAAACAGTCAATTTTATTTCAGGGGGAGATTTTTTTCTTTATGCGTAAAAGAAAGTGCTCAAATAATGATATTCGTTGTGAAAAATTAACAAAAGCAAACATATCAAAGGTAACTATTATAAATTATATCACAATTCTAAATATTCTAATATTTGTTTTCTACAAACACTATTAAAAACTTCTGTTAAAAATGCTATTAGATTTCATTAGAGCAATTGCTTTTGACATTCTTCGTGTTGCACCATTCCTTGAAGTGCTTATATGATAATTTATACTGCTTTTTAGATTTAACAGTAAGTCTAAAGTTGCCCTTTTAGCAGCTTCTTCAATAGCTTCGAGAAGTAATTCACATTCTTCAATATTCATATTTAAATTTGTACTGTCAAAAAATTCACGTAACTAATGTAAATAATAAACAACTTTAAATTTTTATTGAATTCATATTTTACGTATTTCATGAAATTGCTGTATAAATATATCTTTTGTTACTGAACTGAGAAATATAATTAAATTATTTGTCAAAATAAAATGTAAAACGGTGTTTCTTGAAAAATAGTGTATGAAAAAAATAGTATACACGCCACATGAGAGAAATGTATTTTTCCTTCATCGCATTGAAACCCTCGTTTACGGCTTGTATTTAAATTTTACTCCTCAGAAAAAAATCATACATTTCTCTCCCTATTTTTATAATATAGGTAATATTACTTTTATCGTTTGCTTTTTCGGGTAAAATATTTTTGTTTAGTAGGTGGAATTTTTTATTTGTTTTATAAACAATTTTAGAGTGACATTTATAATTGTCAATAAATTTTCGATCTTTTGATTATTTAAAATAAAAAATTTATGAATTATACCTACTTCCGCTTCCGCTAAGAAACGTATATTATTGACAATCGGTTGGTATTCAAATATACACTAATTCTGCAGGTTGTAAAGTGGCAACTTTCCGACTGGTTTGAAAGTTAAAGCTAGGAATAATTAAATTTCCAACTTTATAAAATTCCGATACTGACATATTACTTACTTACTTATTATGAATAAAATGTTTTTAAAGAAATACCGTTTCAAATATTTGTTGCGCCCTCAATCTATCCTTTCTAAACGAAGAATAAATGAGAAACAGGAGTTAAAATGCATAGTAGACAATATGTACAAAGAAACATTATGTAATATATGCTAAATGCAAAAGAAGTGTTTGAAAGTAAAGGAAAAATTTGAAAGTCTAAAGAAATTTTGAAAGGCAAGACTGCTTTTTGTGTTTATGGAAATAAATCCGTAAATAATAAACTGAATATATTACGTGGGATGAAGAATATAAGCAAAAACAAGCAGCCAAATATTTATTGGTACAAACCTCAGAGATTCATGTTAATAATTCACTAACAATAGCTTTGTCCGAAACTTGGATTACTGACCAACGCGTTTAATTGTATATTAATGCTGGTTAGTCAATCCCGACCAGAGATTGGTAATACATTTTGATGCGGGATACGGTTAATCAATTCGAACGTGATAAAATTTTGAGGTCAATTCACAATTTACTTCAACAAATGCTTTATTGTGGAACCAGATCCTATATTGTGATGTAGAAGGCAACAAATTTTGTATTGTTCCTGCGAAGCTATAGAAATTTGATTTTAGATGAAGTTATAATTAGATTTCATTGTTTGATTTTAATATTTTAAGAAGCGGAACTTCAGAACAAAATCTTTATTGGTTAATTACAAAATTATTTAGAAAATATGATTAGTTTTTGTTTAAGACATGGGTTTGATCAAAGCACTTCATTTTGCTTCCAATAAAGTGTTTTAATTATTTTAATGTTTTCAGTTGTTTGTGACAGATTTCTAAAATAATTAACTGAATTTAAGTTAATTACATAAAACATCAAAGCAGTTAATCAATAGTAATTTCAGGTATAATATATTAATAAACACTTCTTTCTTGTACGAGTACCTACACCGCAAGAAGTGGTTAAACATTTATCGAAAAAAGTTTCCACGAGCACGCTCTTAAGTAGCATCATTACCTAATTATTATTCATGAGATGGTTCTTTTCCGAAATTGTTTCCGACATACGAAGTACAAGTATTTGTACATATTGTACTAGCGACGAACCGAGTACAAAACTTAACCAAGTATATAACCTATATATTAGCGAGGTGAGGAGCGAAGCGACGAACCGAGTACATAATCTATATACTTGCGAGGTGAGGAGCGTAGCTACCAGCCGAGTTTTCATTCCATATACTATACGAGAATGCGGGCCACCTAAAAATGCGTTCTACCAAAGATAGATGACCCATTCAACTGGTACATATTGCACTATCATGGGAGTTATTTGTGTTAGGTTCTAGCAATTGGTCAGTGAATACACCATCAATTTTAGGTTAGAGTTCAATTATAACTTAGTAATAGGGGATTGACGAAATATGGGTCAGAGGTAGCCTAAACAGGTTTTATAGAAGATTTAATAGTTCTTGAATTTATTGATATTTTTCTTAGTACAAACTTTGGCGACTCCACCAAAAAAATTTGAGAGATAAATGATATTTTCTCCCTAATATTATTATAGGATTAGAAGTCTAATTATCTTTCTCATTAAGTGTTAGTTTAGGATCCTAAAACACGAATTTTATTCTAGGACACGGCAAAAATACAAGAATCATACACATAAAGTAGGTATGCCGTAAAATTAAAATCAATAAATAGATTTATTAAAAATGTTCGAATTGAACAAGCTAAATAAAATATAACAAAAAAAAATTGATAAACTAAGTGTAAAATGTTAATAACAATTATTAAAAATATGACAGCAACTAATCAAATTTATTGTTTGTTTAAACATTCACACACACTTTTATGACATATTTTCTGTGTGTGATTATTTAATAGTTTTTGCACTGATCATTTTAGGACTATACGAGCCCAGGCCCAAAATAATATCATTTGGCCCAATTAAGACTTTTAGAATAGCTTAAAAAGAATTGTTCTGATCTTACAAAGGGAAAATTGTTGTACTCAATTTAATTGTATCTTAAATGCTATTATTTTTACGAATATTTTAAGAAAATAAAAACAACTGAAATAATAACATATTAACAAAAATTACTAACATAAAGCTTTCATTTGATGCAAAGATATATATTGACAGTACTACGAACACTGTTTTGGAACCTAATGACAATAAAATATAGAAAAATGTTTTAAATAAAGATTGTAGGTAATATTTTTTTCCCTTTTTTGATTCAATGAAATTTACTCCATTTCGTTTATTTACTAAGATATGTCCAAAAACCCTGATAGGCCCTGATAGGCCACTTACTTATGATGAATTGTTTCCAAAATCTAATCAATTCGTAACATAAATATAATACCTCCCTTACATATACGTATTTGCGGGAGGTAAAATGATATAATTTTAGATATAAATATGGTGAATTAAATAATTTTCCTGGACTCGTAGAAGTCTCAGGAAGAAAACTAAAGTATCAAAAATTAGTTTTAAACTAATGTGAATTGTTTTTTATAACCGAATTTGGTATCAGAGAAGAGAATTAAATTATTTTTTTGCCGATAGACACCTGACTGCTAGCATTCTGTAAAGTGTCACGCATAGCAACCGTCAATAAATACATAGCAACCATTCAATACATAATTTGACAGTAATAACCTTCAATATATCTATATAAAATATTATGTGTTCAACTCGGCATCAAACACAGATTTATTTATAGCTTCGGCAGCATTCATTGCCTCGACATAGCCTCGTCAATGAAACTGCAGCTTCTGCTGTAAATCTGGTATTTTAATGCCTAGTTATCAAATAACTATTTTATTATAGAGGGTTAATTGCAAATTTTATAATACTTATTTTCTTCTTTCTAATATATTAAATCTAATACAAAGCAACATAAACATAATACCTCTTTTACATATATGTATGTGCGGGAGGTAAAAAGATTGAATTTAAGATATACATATGGGTCAAATGTTATGATTCTGGGTTCGTAAAATATTGCAAAAATATAGGATATTTCATTTAAAAATATAAAGTTACATATTTTCGTCACCAATAGCGACAATGGAAAAATTAATACTAGAGATATGTGGATATTTTGATGTAAAATGGACTTTGAAAAATTCAGTAATATTTAAAATATTCTCATGAAATAATAAATATAGAGCGATGGACCACCCAGTATTATTATTGTACATTCCAATGCAAAACCACTGAGCTATTTATGTACATTCAAAAATGTATTAGATATCTACAGTAAATTTGAATTCGTCTCTTACAAACGAACCACGGTCATTATCCCAACAATTCGTCCTAACAATCACCCATCGAACAATGTACTCATCAACTGACATGGATCTACCAAGGGATAAATAATAAATAAATAATTAGTATCGCAGGGTAAACAACAGCCAGGAGCCCCCGTGGGTCGGGCCGCGTTCGGTATCCTCGTGACGAGAGACCCAATTTTTTTTATCAATGCGGAACGAGAACGAAGGGTTCAGGCATTTGGTTCTCGACCCACGTACAGCACGAACGCTTCTTCACGTTGCCATCGCGTAATGGCGGATGTGGATGCTCAAACTCGCGGCGTTATGCCAGGGACGGACTCGCCTAATATGCACACGAATATAGGGATGGCATTTTTATAAGCGTGTCAAGGAATAGCCTAGAATTTGAGATAGGCGCAAGGGTGGAATGAGGCATGGGTAAGAAAGAATTTATAAAAATTAAATAATTGGAGTAGATCTCAGCATGAAAATAATAGTCCGAGAACTAGTGTCACAAATCGTCGGTCATACTAACATCTTTCATATTTTGTAAATATGATATTTAGGCTAGTAGAAGACATGTAGTGACCATCAGCTGATCCACTAGGGCGATACGGTGCCATGATTGTTGCAAACTAGAATTATTTGGATATATTTAAGTAAATAATTGAGCTACAGTAAATTGTGTCATATTAAAAAAGATGTAGAATAATATTGGCTACGATTTTTATTTGAAACTTTTTTCTATATTTTGTACCCATTAAGAAATTAAAATTTTGGGATCGTTCACCATTTTCTTAAAGAAATTTTCAGAAACTATCTAAATTGAAGACTATCTACAATTTTAAAAAGTCTTAATTATTATTCATTAAGCCACAATGATATTGTTTTAAAGTTGTGATGTCATTGTAGAGGTGTTGGTGGATCTGAAATAGTAGAGATTTAAATAATTTTAGTCATATAAATGTTCTATTTTATTTTAATAATAATAATAAAATATTTGTAGTTCATGTACTATTTTTTCTTCAAGCGTTCTCAAGTAAGCTTCAGGTATGTAAAATATAAGTGCGTCATTTGTTTTTTTGCAATTTTAGACAATAAAATATGAGAGAACCACGCAATACAACTGTCACTCGTTAGAGCTGCCCTTGTAGATGCTGCCACCAGTGGTATACGAAACAACTAACACAGTTAAATAATATTTATATTATTGTACGCCGTACAATTGTATTTATATGATTGGAATAGTAACAAAATATCTTATATGTTATAGCAAAATATGAGTAATTTAATATGCTTGAAGAAAGATAATATTTAAAAGTGTATTGTTCAATTATACAAAAATTCCTTTAAATTCACATAGAAAATAGTTTTTCGTCAAACGTCATAAAAGTACGTTGTTATGTATTTGTATTCAACAAGCAGAAGTTCAATATTGTCGCCGCCGGCGTAAAAGTGTCTCCTTGGCAACAATTCTACTCCGGCGGCGGACAAAGTAAAATATTATGAAAAATAGTAAGGTTGTAATTCAATAAATTGGCAGTTAAAAATGAAACAAATAAACAAAAATAACAAAACAGTATATTCTAGTAACTAGAAATGTTTGATAAGACAATATTTATTGAAGTTTTGGACATTTTTAATGATTTATAATTCTATTTTCTATGCTTGAAGAAAAAATAGCATGTGTTATTCGGAGATAATATGTTCAAACTTACACGATTAGCACATAAAGTATCACATTTTCTCCTAATAACAAAATATACTAAAGTGTAAAGTTTTGTAGGATCAAAAAAATTTATTTAAATTTTGGGATACTTAAACCTACCAAAATTTAAATAAACAATATACTATAATTGAATTCATTTGTATTAATGTATTATTTAATTTTCATTTTAAACATTTTATTTTAAAATCGTTGAATGTTAATTTTTTGTATTATCTTATCAACGTTTTAATCGGACTGTAGGTAGGTACAAAAAACCAACGAAGACAGTTGGCCCGACTGGATGTTTTTCTCTGTCGACTCTCATTTTCAATATCAGTTAGCGTTCCAATAATTTCTTTAAGTAAAATCTATGACGCTGTAAAGGTCCTCAGTTCGATTCCCATAGTCAACAATGTTTCCATTTTAATTTACCCTTGTGGTTTTTCCGCCACTCTCTACGCATAAAAATATACATTAATTTATACAATCGATACAGTTTATAACAAAATTGTAGTTAAATGTAAAATTTTACTAGTTTTGCAAGCAAATATAAAATATATTCTATTTACGTAATGGAAAATACAACAAAACAGAAAAATTAAGCAGACAGAATGTGTTTTTAATAGGATTAACTACACATGGAATATTTTGCATATTTAGACCGATGTAACTAATTTCAAATTATGATTTATGTATACACCGGATAATGTATTTCAAATATATTTATAGTATAATAAATTGATAAAATATTTGGTATCAACGCACGGATCTATAATATAACAGAATTTAAATGCAAAACTAGAACCTGTCCTGTAATGCGAAGGTAAGCTGAAATTAGTTCCCTAGAATAAACTGCAAGAAAGGCGGGATGTAACATTTACGTTAATAGTTTTGAAAGTTACAAGTTGTAAATGTAAGAGGTATCAAATTAACTGTAATCCGCAAATGTTATTCTAAACGTAATTATTCGCTGTAATTAGTTTTAAGGATGATGCACAGTTTAAGCTGTCGTGCACAGAAAGAGACTAAACTACTCTAGTTGCAATTTTGTTAATTAAAGGGAACAAATGAGTCGGAGATTTAAAAAGCAATACAATACATTTGCAATTATACTGAAACGTTAGCTGGAGTAACAGGGAGATTATTAAAATCAAATTAAAGAAAAATAAAAATTTTCTTCAAAGAACTTTAAAGTGTAATTAATAAAGAGAGGCAATACTAAACTCAACTTGAATATTGGGCGAAACAGCGTTTCTGCGAACGAAACAAAGAATCGCGAACTGAGTGTTTAAACAGTACTTCATTAGACGAACTCAATATTAATTTTATGTTTAATTATTTTTTAAGAATTGAGATATTCTTTGACTCATTACACTTTGGATATTAATTATTAGCAATAGTCTGACAATAATTTTTCAAAGAAACAATCTACAGTCTAAATAAAATTTATTCTTTAAACATTTTTTAAAGATAGAAACCCTTTTTTCACGACATGCCAGGAAGCCCCGCCGTTCTTCTCCCGAAATAGTGAGGAAAATGTGCTTTTAGTCTCTTGTGAGGAAAAAATAGCTGCGTTACCAATATGAATGTTATTTCCAAAAAATATATTGTAAAAACTATAAACAAATGCCTAATTTTATTGAAAATCCTTAATTTAGTGATACAGATACTTTAAAATGTCTTACAGTTAAACTTATATTTTTCTTTTTCTAGATTAAATCATAATTTGACTACTTTAATTTATATTTAAATTTGGTTCATTGGCAACACTGATACCTCGCCTTGCATATGATAACCTAACTTTTTACGTGTCAATTGTCTTCTCAAAGTGTATTTTTGATGCAAGCAAATCATTTTTAGAAACATGTCGTGAAAAAAATCTTGTGTCTAACATGAGAGGATAGCCCTTTTTCGAAGAAACAGAAGCGCGTTCCTCTCTAGTAGTTTGACAAATAACTATTTATCTACATGGCATTGATACAATTTTGACTAAACTGATATTGCAGCTAAAGAAAAATAGAAGAAACAAATTTTAATGTAACAAGTATATAGGTTGACTAAGTGAGATACAGCCTTGGGATATGTGGTTGCAGATGCTGCTGGTGTCACATGTTTTAAGTTTCAAATTACACAAATACATTTATATTTTATAAAATTGTTTTAAAATGCTGTAAAATTATTTGCAACGTCAGTAATGCACTTCAACTGTTTGTTTCGATAAGACATATAGGACTGTACAATTTATACTTGCATCACACGTTAACGCTATTCGTTTCTCCTTTGTTTGCGAAGCACATACACTCTGATCTAAAAGTGCATTTAAAATTTAAACTAATAAGTATTTGTTTACCTTTTCAATGAACTTATGTAGCAAATGAGAAAATAAAATAGCTCGTTTTTTCAAATCATGAAGTTTTTTTCTGGATAGGTATCACTACTATACAAGCAACGAAATAACAAAAAATTCATTCACAATATTATTAAATAAAACGGTGTGAGATTTTGTACCAAATGTATTAAAACATTTATGAAGCTGACAGATGTTTTAACTCTGGTATAAGTATAGATACATTTTTATCTTTATTACAAACAATCTTTGATTGAATTTTGAGTAATTTTGACCATTTGATGATTACATTAATACAAATTTTCTCCCATATTTCTTAGATAAATTAAATGCGTACAGCAAAAGGAACTCTAATGCGATATAATCATATGTGCCCCAGATCAATACCCATTTTCGTATATTAAATAATTATAGTTCATCACAATGGGGTAAATAGCTCCGTGGTAACGTGTCGGACTGTGGATCATGAGATCTTCAGTTCGAATCCCACTGCCGACAGTTACAAATTTAAATTTACCCCTGTGGTTCCCCCTCCACTAACATCTTTGGGGCTATGACTTGACGGCTGGTAACCGCACTTCATACGAAAAAATATATCACTTACCGAGATCTGCGTAAGCAGAGTGTCACACCCGCAATGGGTAAAAGGCGTGATGATATATTTATTTATTTATTTTATTTTATGATGAAAGTAACAATTTTATTAAATTTTCAAAAAATTGTAGCGAAAGAAAGATGAAAATTTTTCAAAACGACAATACAATTTTTCGTTTTAATATTTTACAAAATTCAAAAGGCAAGTATAATGTAGATTATCTTATATTTATTAAATTGTACAATTAATTTCTAATATTTTCACGTACTTTTAACATTAAATAAAACTTAGATAATAAACTGTACAGCTGACAAATTTTTGTTTGTTTCATCTTTGTTACTATGTGAAAACCTAGTATCTATATATAACAAAAAATTACAGAAAAGTAAATGTTGCATCTTAGCTGAAATTTATGATTTCTAAAAATAATACCTGAAATAATTATATGTACAACAAATATGATAGTATCTATTTTTACTCATTTGATTGATATATAGTCCGGCTACGTCGTCGTTCACAAAATTTCTAATTTGACAAATAAAATACTTTATTGAAGAATTTCATGTATCATTATATATTAATTGCACATTAAAACAGATATAAATATACCATAGTGTATTTTATGAATTCAAATAAATAACAAAAACTATCGCTTCTTTTGAATTTTTAACAGAATTAATATTTTACTCAGAAAAATATATCACTTACCAAAATTTACGGAAGCAGAGAGCCATATTCTAAATGGGTAAAAAGCGTAACATGTATATTATTTTATATATTACAAAATATATAATTTTCGGGCTATTGAAACGTGTGTTCCATATTGTTGACATACAAGTAGTATACTAGTAACTATATTCATTTCATTCCCAGTACTTCAATAGTACCAAATACCTACTTACAGTAATGGTTCTCAGACATAATAAATAATACATGTGAAGTACATTTGTCTGCGGCTACAAAACCGGAAACAAACAACAAGAAAATGTTATTTGTATTGACAAAATGTGAAGAAAATATTAGGTATACAGATACGGTAAGTATTGAACAAGTAAGATGAATGAAATCGTGAATGTGTTCATAAAATATTCACAAAAATACTCGTGTGTCATCTTTACGAAATGTATTCTGTTCACTTCACTGTAAATATTTGATGAAATACATGCTTTGAGCAAATGCGGTGTCGGCTGTGATTTTCACTCTATTTGTGTACGGGAAATAGGTTAGAAAATCGAAAACGTATAGAGGTGAATACGTAATACGTGTTAAGTATCATCATTATTTGTTTATAGTGTTACAAAAACCAAATTCGTCCGTGCAACTTGTTTATAATTTTAGGATATTCGTTTACAAGCAAATTAATGTATTCGAAAATTCATATATTGGATTAAATATGTTTGTGTAATATTTATTTTGGATTGAAATTAAATAGTATTCAAAAGAACAGGGCTATATTAAAATGGGGAAATATCGCAATTATATATGTAACAATGGGGTCTCTCACCATTTTTTTTTATGAAACTTTATCTGAATTGAAGACTATCTACACTTTTAAAAAGTCTTATTTGTTATTCATTAAGTCACAATGATTTTTTTTTAAATGTTGTGACGTCATTGTAGAGTTGTTGCTGGTTCTTAAACAGTACAGATTGTAAATAATTGTAGTAATATATTTTTTACTTATTTTATTATTATTATTACAATAAAATAGAACATTTATGTCACAAAAATCATTTAAATCTCTACTGTTTGAGATCCACCAACACCTCTATAATGACTCACAACATTTAAAGAAAATCATTGTGGCTTAATGAATAACAATTAAGACTTTATGAAAGTGTAGATAGTCTTCAATTTAGATAGTTTCAATAAAAAAAAAATTTTTTAATGGTGAAAAACCCCATTGTGTCCAAGTAATTAAAAAGTATTTCCTCTTGTGCAGAGTATCAAAAATAATCAAATATTGCCATTGATATTTCTGTTAATTATAGAGTTAAATTGCCATAAATTATTAACTGCGAATCTGCTAGCTGAGTGTATTTTAAAATTACCAGCGTTTCCAGCAATATTTGAAACTATGTTTTTTGTTCACTTCTATTTGTGAAAATTTTAATAGAAAGATCAAAAGCGAATGCAAACTATTTACTTTTATGATAAATTCTGTGTACATACGAGTACATATGGAATATATCTGTATGGTATAGATGTGCAGATACATTTTCAAAACAGAAGTTCTAGTTTTGTTGAAAATGGGTTGCCTTTGGTGCTTATATTTATCATAGACGTAGCAAATAAATAGAAAGGAATGAAAAATATAAATGTAGACAGTGATCTTGAAGCATTGTTAACTCTAGGAGGTTTATTTTTTACTTTTTACCTTCCATAACAAATACTGCATCCTAATAAAGAACACATTCTTATATTTTCTATTAAATTACCCAAATGTTAAAATATAAACGCAGTATTTTTATTTAAACCTTTGTGAGATGAACGAGAAAAATTATAAAAGAGAAAACAATAGTTTATGAATTTCATTTATTTTCTAGTGTTCGTTTTATAACTTCGAAATGGAACTTTTGTTTTAATTATTTTCCAATATTTGTACATTTGAATTGGTCTTATATCTGAGTTAAAAAAATTAATTATACATTCAATCAATCTGTGTGCTTTCAAGGATCTCAGCTAATTCCGTAAAAAGAATCGATTGAACAAACAAGAAGAGAAAATTTATGCGCACGTTTTAAACCAACGAGGTACACACAAACTTAAACAATTTATGTGGTTAAAGTGTAGTTATTTGTGCAACTGTATCAAATAAAAACATCCCGCCTTAAAAACAACATGGGAATAAAACTAAGTCTTCACCGTAATCACTTTTTTTATTTCGTATTTATAGCGCAAACTACGTGTCTCTCACGCTGGACGGGTATAAAACAACTGCCCGCGTGGTTGACCAGTCCACTTTATTTGATTTTTTCCGACAAGAACAAATGAAGCTAGCAGATCTAATTTCATTCTTAAACAATTTATTTCCTGCAAATTCACATGGCTGGCTTGGGTCGTCGGATGTAAGATGAGACTAGACTTTGTTGGAAGATAATCGAAGGAGGGAAGAGTGCACCGAGCAAAGAGGAAACATGAGATCTTCGTAAGAATAGTTTTTATGAGTACTTGCGCTAGCTAAGTTTATTACCTATTCGGTTATGCGATTATTTTTATCGCCGGTTTATAATTGGGATATCTTTTTCAATAATGTTTTATGAGTATATGGTGATCATTTGAACCAATTTTATAATTATAAAATTCATATACAACTGAAGATCTCATTATCCACTGTGCGCTACGTTACTATGAAACTATTATTCCCCCTATTGGGTAATAGAATATACCTATAATTTCGTTCACATATCTACTACATTCCACATTTAGGGATATTTTGTACACATTTCATAAAATATAATTTATAATTTTCTTGTATCAAATGGAACATTTGATACATTAATATCTTCCATTTTTATTTTAAATGAATAAAATAATAATAACTATTTAAGGCTAATTAACTTAACAAACGTTTCCTAATTATTTCAGAGCAAAACGTTGCAATTAGACTCTGTGGAAATTTTATTAGCTCCAACGTTTATTTGACACATTTTTCTACTAAATGGGTTAGAAACTTTCGGAAGTGAAAAATCAGTCAATTACAAGTTAATCACCCTTAATTAATGCCCATACTAACGATCTATACTATAACTCCAATGAACCTCCATTGATCGAACAAAATATTGGATTCATCAAGTTTTTATCGAGCTCGGGGAATTGGAAATTGTTGACTGGCTACATCATCTATTTGCTATATTTGATTAAAAATAGAAGAAGGAAATGAAACTTTATATATTGGTAGTAAATTATTTATTCTTCATGAAAGTGTTGAATCTTGCTGGCGATGTAAAAAGTGAGAAACAAAGTTTCTGCATATTTTTTGCCCACTTCAAGAGGGTCATGCAAAAACTATTGGTCAAGATCAAGAGCCACTACAGTGTTCCTGTCTTCAGCATATTGAAAGCTCCTTCTTAGGAGACGACAGCGATAGCCAAGCTGGACACTACCCTCATGTACCATACCCAGCCTGGGTAACAAGAACAGAAGCAATAACAGCGACCAACGTTACTCAAACAAGCGATTAATCACTATTGTTGCGCGCTCGGCCGGTAATTGGGAATGACAGCGGCCTGCAGGTTCGGTCCACGCCCGCTGCTGGCGTTGGTGCTGGCATAGCGAACGACGAACCATTGTTTTTAATGGTTCTCGCGTAAAATATTGTTCCCGTTGTGATTAAGGAACAATGCAGAGTTTTGACAAGTTTAATTATATGCAAAACATTGAAACAAATACGTCACCGAAAAGTTTTACCGTCGCTTTGCACTGGCGGGAAGAAAGAATTACTTTCAAACTCAGATGAATGCGCCTTGATTGAGGCCAGTGCTTATTGTAGCGAGCGATTAGACCGCTGCTTGTGTTACTTTAAAATTAATATATTTACTGTTGTTTCTTATAAACAGCATAGTAAAATCATGTATAAGAATTATGAATTACATTGATAGCGGGATCAGTGTTGTACACAAAGACAAACAACAAATTTAATTAATTTTATATGTTGAAATGGAATAAAATTACATTTGCAATTTTCTTATACCTGTTTGAAATTTTACTTCTCCAACAATAGGAAAACCGCAACAAACAGTACAATAGTACTTTCTGAATGGTTACATAGGAGAAGATAGGAGTTTTAAAAGAGGTCTACTTATGTATTTATATTATCTGGAAGGGTTCAGCCTTTATCGAATTTAGTTTTTTCGAGAACTCCTTAGAAAACAGTTATTGACGCGCCCCTGGAATTTCTCTAACGAATTGATTTATTGCATCAACTCATTTTCGATAAGACTATAGCTACTAATAGTTTATTCTAATAAGCGTGTGTAACAAAACTATTACAGTACACCAGCCAAAAGTGTTTGTTAATAACTCATTCGAGTATTGAAATAGTGTAGTACAAATTTATATTTTTAGGGTTGATAACTGTTGTATCGTAATGTCACATATTATCCAATGTCAAATTGAATAAAGGAGATGGAACTTGATTGTAATTTATTATTGATGGTTTTTCAACAATGTTACATATTTCAAGTGAGCTACAAGAAAAATTGACTACGATAATTTTTACTATCTTATACAAAGTATAAGGAAGTAGGAACTGGAATCATGACAAAAATCGTTGACGAGATTTTTGCGGAAATACATATTTTGACGTCCACTGAATCCGTTAAGACCAATTTCTCAATGATGTCTGTGTGTAAGGATGGATGGATGGATATCCGTGTGCGCAATGTCTCATGTATATGTATATGTAAACCAAACTAGAAATTTATAAGTTTCATGAAAAATTGAAGAACTAAGTTGATTTTGAAGGAAATTGAAAAACGGGAAGAGGAAGTTTACAATAAATTCCATTTTTTTTTTTCAAAAATAGAATCAGCATTGATAAAAAGTTTCAAATGAAGATGTTAGCAAGAATATTTGGAATATAAATTGTTTTTTTTTGTGCCTGTCTTTTGGGAGCTTCTAATTTTGAGAAAAACTAAATTATATATTTAATAATATATTTCAATAATTTTAGTTACAATAAGAACAAAAACTAAAACATTTTTAATTTCTATGCCAAATAATTGTGAAGTGTCAAAAATATGTGTTGTTTGAAATATTGTAAAAACAATATTTACAATATTTGTCAGAAAGTTTTAAAGAATAGATAATATTTAACACTTATTTTAAAATAATATCATAGTTAAAATGACATCAAAAAATTAAACAGATTTAACATCTGTATGTCAAATAATTGTTAAAATAAAGTCATACGCAAAAAACAAGTCATACGTTTTCAGTTTGTTTTATATGTATAAGAAAGTAGTATGATATTCTTATCTATAACAGGGTTGTTTTAAAAAATAAATTTTTGTTTCGTAATCTACACATGTCATGCTACTTACCCTTAAATTTACGACATTAACTTCAAAACCACCCTGTATAATAATAACTTGCGCCAATTACTAAAATCCATTATCGAAATTGAAATGAACTTTGTAATTTTTTAATATAATTATAAAAAATTGCAATAAAATATCTTTTATGTCAGAGCTAAAGGGGATAAATTAAGAAGTAACCAGCTGCTAGTTAAGAATGAATGTATTTATTGCTTTATTTTTAATCTCAAGAGTTTATCTGTAAAATTTGTACGAATATCATACAACGTTTACTGCAGTTCTACAGTTACCATTCTTAAACTTCAAGATCCCCAAGATCCAGATTTACTACCACATTTATGTTTATTTTACTATAATTTGGGTTATGATTAATATAATGTTTAATGATCCATTACATAATAAAATTTACTAAGCGTGTAAGCTATTAAAAAGGCAGTATCATTTTAATATGTATGCTTAAACTTAATTACTTATTTAAATTGTATTTAGGTAACAATAGATTATCAAAAAATAATAGTAGATAATAAGTTCTGTTTGTACTTAGTGCGCGAAATGCCTCATTAGCGCATCGAGAGTGAAATTCCATTATTATTAGATCCTCAGTTCGAACCCGACAATCGACAGTTGCCGTGGTTCACTTTACGCGGAAAAATTTATCACTTACCGAGATCTGCGAAAGCAGAGTACCACGCCCAAAATGAGTAAATGGAAAGATGACATAATTATTTAAGCTCTGTGGTAATACATCGGTCTGTTGATCATTAGGTCCTCAGTTCGAATGCCACAGCCGATAGTTTCCATTTTAACTTTATAAGTTTTGGGGTCTGATCTGCTAAAGCAGCTTGCCACACCCAAAATGGGTTAATATCGTGAAGACATTAATTTCGAGTCATATTTTTCACGATTGTCAAGAAGACAAAATTTTCATCCCAGTTACTTTTTTGCATCACACAATGGAACTATTAATAAAGGCATATAAATCACAGAAATTAATCAATTGAATTGTAGAAACCTTGCACAATGTATTGTATCCAGGCAAGCGCGTTGAAATGTGAGGTTATGCATATTTTACTTCATGACTCGGATTATAAATACCGTTTCAATTAACAACTGTCATTTATGAAAGATGAATCGTCCACGTTCTATTAATTATCAAGTTTAGTGTGCAAGAACTTACTAATAGCTATTATTAATCCTTAATGAAAAATCGTGCTAGGCATTAAATCAAAAATTCTTTATAAGAAAAATGTAAATTCCTAAGCTACGAGAGGTTACCTGGGAGATAACTTAACCTAAGATAAATTTCCAATTATAAATTTAGCACTGCGAGTTTTACGGTACTTTACAGATTGAAATTTTAATGTGACGAACAAAATCAATTATTTTATATTGTTGAAGTTGGGAATTCGAAACTTTATAATTTGAATAATTTGGATTTACAGGCATCAAACCCTTAACAAAACAAACAAATAATTCTCATACCAATGCTCCGCAAGTTTTAAAGGAAAATTTACATTTTCTTTATCTCAAACCTGATAGTGAACTATTGAGATAAGAGAAGATTTTTATTAGTGAAACTTTTAATAGTCTCCTGCATTGAGAGCAGTGTAAATTTACTAGCAGTCATTTTTTTTTTTGTAAAATTATATTGTACACGTTGCTCGGCAATTTAAAATTTACAACTTTTAATTAAAAGTTTTAATGAATAGGTAATAAAATAACGATGACTTGTTGATAATTATAGTTTATACGACATTTATATTAGCTAGTAAAATTTTATATAAATTATATTTTAATGAGACGGGAAAATTATAATATTTTAACACTTCCCATAATCTTAAAGAAATATTATAATTTTACTACCTGTGTTAGTATCTACACATGCAGCTACCTTCTAAAATACTCGTGTATATAAAGAACGAGCTCGTAAATGGCATTTTATTTTGTAAGAATCCTTTGAATAAAATAATTAACTTTTATGAAATTAGTTCTTTATACTATTTTTTCTGATTTACGCTTTTTTGGTGTTTTTAAATAAAAAGTCGTTTTATCTAACTTTAAGGAATTTTGTGTTAGATAATAATACAGCTGAGAGGTTTGAAAATTAAATTGATTTTGAAATTGTCAATTTACTTAAAGTAAAAATGAGTGTAGATATTTGATACTTTTTGACATGATATTTCAACACTGTCATCAACCTTAAAATAAAAAATAAAAATAACGTTGTTTTACATTTTATTTTATCTGACTATATTTTAATTATTGATTATGTATTTATTGTTTTGACCTTGACGAAGAGATTCATCTATGTGTGTTTGTTCATATTTATTTATTTATTATACTTTTAACATGTTTTGTAAAGAAGACGCATGTGGCGTCGAAACTGGTAGAGGTAATATTTTAATAAAATATTTGGCTGCTATCCAAGAGTTTCATTTACATACATCATCCAGCCAAAAAAATAGTCCTTATCATTCATGATTTATGTTTGGCGCCATTATTTTTTTATTATTTTTGAAGATACAACAAAAACCTGATTCTAGAAGATAATTTTTATAAAACCAGTGGTTCTCAAGTTACAGTACACAGTTATATTTTTTCAAATGAATCGCCATATTAAAACTTACACGATAGAATATTCTTCCTTACCAAAAATACAAATACTTGACAGTTCCTTTTGTAGATGTTAAGTGGCCAATGTCGAACACTTACTTTAAGTGCTGAAATTTGCCTGGTGCAACGAAATTTTTACATTTAAGGATTACTCAGAATTTTAAGGAACTCTTAAAGTTTAAGTGAGAGTGGTGCAACTGGCCTTAGTTTGTTGTACCTTTAAAACAAAAGAAAAAAAAAAAACAATTTAATTGCGCTGACTTGTTTCGCTGATACACCTTGTATTTGTATACATTTTTAACTTTGTACATAATGAGTTAGTTAGGATGTAATTGCAAGTTTAAGAAATCGAATCCCCTTAGGAAAAGTAGAAAATGAAATATATCCATGTATTTGCAGTCGTCCAATTATTCTTCTTTATGATTAGTTTGATTACTCTGTTTCACATTATTATAGCCACAATAATGGCTCCATTTAAAAAGACAATAAAAAAGTCGTAAAACACAGAGTGGTTCTTGAGAAACAAAGTTTTCGACAGTTTTATGTTTCTCCTACCAACATGCAATTTCTCATAAAACAATGCACGAATGCGAAAAATAGGAAAACACGAACATTTAGGAGATAATTGTATGATTAATCTAGTGTGTAAACCATTAATTAAAGCGTATCTTATTTATATCAATTAGTTATTAATTAGATGCATGCGTAGTGCATTATCAGCGAACAGGAAAGCTGCGATGCAACGTTTCGCTCGGCCGAGCCAATAATGGACATGGTCTATACATGTATTTAACCTTTATTGGATTTAATCTGTGCATTATTACAACATAAGTGAATAAACTCTTAATTACTTTACGGGCACTAGTGTTGTGTTATTTAGAACATGTTATTTACAGTAGTTTATGGCAAACTATTTACTGTAAAGTTATTTGCAATAAATTGCGGTAAAACCCATTTAAATTTTAATTAGATACTTCAACGTTGAGTTTTATGTTAAGCGGAATATTCAAATAATATCTGTAATGAACTTACAGCAAGGGAGAGATATGTAGCGGTTTCCTCTCCAACGCCTATGGTTTATTCGTTTATTGTGTGCCGGGGTTTTTTGTTTTTATTTATGTATTCCTTTCTCTATTTCAACACAAACCATGTCTGTGGGTTTTACTTTCATAGCAACTGTTAAAAGTTGCTCTTTTCTATTAATTGCTTGTTAACTTTTTGAACTCTCGGTAGATGAGTAAGCTAAAGAATATTCAACTTTTAATTAATTTTTATTTGTGTATTATTTTCTCTATTTCAACACAAACCGTGACTCTGGGCTTTACTTTCATAGCAACTGTTTAAAGTTGCTCTTTTCTATTAATTGCTTGTTAACTTTTTGAACTCCCAGTAGATGAATAAGCTAAAGAATATTAAACTTTTAATTAATCCAAGATGCAATTTTTAATATCTTTTGTATTTTGCAGATATTTTATTCAACGTTCGAGATTATTTCGATTCTGAAAGCGGTGTTCCCAATTTTGACACCAAGCCAGGTAAATTCTATATTTCTATTATTAATTAAATACATGCATACATGCATGCATACATAAAAAACATCACGCTATATTCCACAAAGTAGGATATAGCACGAAACGGTATACACATTCAATCACCAATCAATCTCCTCCAAATATTTCTATCCTGTCACACCATTTTCGCCTCGTCTATATTCGTAGAAGTTATTCTTCACATTCCTCGGACGCCCAAGCAACGTACACCCTCAATCGCGCCCGAATATATAAATACATATTTTGAGGTCATCTGAATCCGTTTATACCATATAATATGTAACCATATGTTCAATATCTCACGAACGATAAAACGTAAAGTAATGGCTGTTTTATATTGGATTTAATTTGCAAATTTACATTTAGAAATTTGATTTAAAAAATATAAAATACATGTTGGATTTACAAATTTAAAGATTTATAATTTACATTTAAAATATCATCATATATTCTAAATCTAAATTTCCAAATCCAACCAATCAACTTAAATATTGTCAATTGAACTAATTTATTTGTGATCAACATCAGGAATTCCTTAATCATCATAAAATATTGTTTTAACATGGATGCGCAGAATGTTAAATATGATATTAATTTAATATCTTTGAAGAACATCACATATGACAAGTTAAGGCTATTTTGTTGTAGTTTAAAGACTATGCCAAAATGCTGAAACTTAATCTTGATTGGCAGATTTCAAATTTTATAAATTCTGTATGAACCAGGAGGTTAATCGCAAATTTCTAAATCTAAAGTAAATTGAATCCAGTATAAACCACCCATAACGAAATTTCATAATTATAAGTTTCATTGCACTATTTTGCTCATGCAAAATTGGTATAAAACATTAAATTCAAATTCTACAGCAAAATGAATCCTATAAACAGTGGTAATTTTTCGACATTTCTTAAAAGCTAAAAGCAATGAATTGCGCCATTGTTTGACACATGTCTGCGTTTTAATCAACTCTGTCATTGTTATAGCTCTAGAGATTTTTCTTGGTGATAATCTCTGTAGCTTTTGTTTTTCTTGACAAATATTACATAGTGAGGTTAGCATGACCGTAGTTCAGAGCACATGTCAAATGCACTATAATAGTAATATTGTTTCGTATTTGCGAATCAAAAAATAATCTAATTAAATATAATTTGAGGTCTATAAAATTATTTTCTATTTCTAACTCTCTTGTTATATTACTTCTGAACATTCCATTGTTTTCTTTTATTATGACTCCAGAGTTCTTGGAAAACTGTACTTTTTTTTTTATAAATATAGTGTTTTAATAATTGCTTTAGAAATAGGAGTGTATATTCTGAAATTTCCAGCACGCTTATCTGGTGGAGACACCTAACATTTCCGACGTTGCTTAAGCGACGCGAATCAACAAAATTTTTTTTACAATTTTAATGTATTTCTTCACAATTTCGAGAAAAATTGAACATACATTATATTAGTAAACTTATATAAAATGTATATATTGTGTTGAAATAATTAAATAATAATATAACATGGTTACTACAATATTTTACATTGTTCAATATTTAATGTTTGTTTGTTTACAGCATAGTTTTGTATTTTATAATTTAGTAATGAATCATGAACAAAATACAAACTATTTTCGATGTTTTCGTGTTCCATCACATAATAGTAATTTGAGACTGGCAGAAATTCTCGTCTTTCATGTTGTACCGGGAAAGAAAACATCCAAAAAACTAATTTAGCTTATTACCTGCTTAACAACAACCTGCCTCGAGCAGAAAAAAATCGAAGCTGTTGTCCGAAATATCGTCATACATTTCTACTAAACGATCGCGCAATATCCACAAGACCGCTGCGTTTTACTGCAACATCTCTCTCTTTTCCGATCGATTACGCAGAAAGAACTAATAAAAATCGACTTTAACAAAACCGGGAGGACAAAAACCGTCCGGCCACAACGAGGGCGCATTAGGTCGCGCGACAAAAAGCTTCTGTGGGCTCGGGGTCTTCGCCGCGGCTGGAGACGCAGCCTAGCGTGAACGACAAAGACTTGGGGCTCTCAGAGCTCATGGCTGCACATTGCTTCTGGTCTAGTTACGTGCTGTTACGTCGCGTGCGCGTTTGCCCTAACCGACAAATAATGCCATTACTTTCAACTGAGTATGTTGGACACAACGCTAAATACTAATCATTTTACATAAATATACGTCAGGTATTACTTTGGACCACATTTTTCAGTAGCAAGTCTGAATTGATTAAGTTGTTAATCCTTAACTATAATTTTTGTGAAAAATTGCGATCTAAAACAGCTAGTATATGTATAATTTGTTTACATACCTAATAGATTTATAAATAAAAAGAAAATATAATAATTTATTACTCCATTTACTCAGTTTGATTGGGGGCACTCTGCTTTCGAAGATCTTGGTAAATGTTAACAACCCTATCTGCAAACGCCGCTTCCTATGAAGCTCTTAAGATCATTTTGTTGGAGTTGATCAATCTTCCTATTTTTGTATTTACTTTGCCAGTTTTCATTCCTATTGCTTTTAAATCTTCTACTTCCTTGAAACGTGTTGATCTGGGTCTACCTCATCTTCTTCCTATACTCCATTCTATTACTGATTTTATTTATTAAATCCTTTTCTTCTACTCCCCATATTTGTTCAAGCCATCTGATTCTCTATTGCTTGATCGTTTTCACTATGTCTTTTCCTTTCAACATAGTGTTCTGTATTTGATTTTTGTAATCTTTATTGGTCCTAATGGTAATTGACTATGAAATTTGAACTGAAGATCTCATTATCCGTATTATAAATATTATATTCAGCCTAGTGTGAATTATTTCTTGTTCTGAGATCTTATTTTATGTATATATTATTTGCCAATAGTAGATACTCAATGTAAATAAGAAAATAAAACAACGTCTAAGTTCTCATTAGCAATTTATTTATCATACTGATATTCTAAAAACAGTGATAAATTGAAAGTACCAAAAAATGAATTCCTGATAGAGTGTGTACACGTTAACTTCAAGCCACCTAGCCTAACAAACTGATAGGCTTGGTGGCTTGAAGTTAACGTGTACGCACTCTACCAGAAAATCAAATGAATTTCTGTTGAAAGAAATTGAATTTCTGCTGACAAAATGAAATTCATTTTCTGATATCAGAAATGACATTAGCCAACAATCAATTTTGCGGCGATGCCATATTTATCTTGTAGTATTTCTAACCGTAGTTTTAGTAACTATGAATGCACATGAAGAAAACCGACAAATCATTAAACTCCGATTAACGTTAACCGAAGTTTAGAAAATCTGGGTTTAAATGAGAAGTGAAGAAATCGGGCATTAGTTGATTATGGTTATGATTACAAGACAGAAAATTGAAGTTTACTGGACACATAAAACAATAAACTCAAAAAAGCCGCACACGCGCCTGTTTTTCTTCTGTCTATTCAGAACCCTAAAATCCGTGCAGTTAACATACCACACTTTCCTGTATATTGACCAACATTAAATGCATTTATTGCACTATCTAGTTAACTAGCCATTTCACTGTAACGACTTGCGAATAGTGTTGTTTATTCACATTATACGGAGGGTGGTACAATAAAAATTCTGTTTGTGTTAGGGAGAGATTCACAGTACCGCATATGTGTTATACTTTTATCCATCTTGTAATAATTTGAAGAAAAACAATTATATTATCAAATTCCGTAGCAACCGGTTGCTATGACTGTAAATTTTGGAGTGTTTTGATTAAATTTGAATTCCGTTAAAAATAATTCTGTTCATTACAAAAAGCATTGTACAAACCTCTTGTGGGAAAACGTCATCCACTTATTAATATTATTTACGATCGTCCGATATATCCTTCATATTCCACTCATTTCAAACAGGTAATGACTTACATTGCCGCACTAGTGCATTTTTTAAATATTACCTCATTGTTTATTTGGTTACCGTAATTGTCAAAGTGTTGCTATTTCAACAAAAACTTGCCAATTTAACTATTTTACGAAAATATCACAAAAACTCGACTTAAAGCATTGTTGTGCAATTTTTACATGCGTGTGATAATCTTGTCTGTATCCCACGAATTGCGTAAATAACTATTAAAGATTAAAAACTTCTTAATCAATAAATTGAACAGACTAAAAAATGAAATGTTTGGCGGCGACTCAAAATTAGTTTGTTTTATTTTTCGATTTCAGTTTTTTCGTCAGTTCAATTTTTTGTTAAAAAGTTTTAATTTTTTTTGCTACCTATTTTTCTACCCTTAGGGGTTCATTTTGTTTTATCGAATAACCCAGTACAAAGTTATACGTGGTAGAATTGATTAACAGGTAAAAATGCAGTGGCTGAACATCATATCCTATTTCCCTACCCTTTGGGATGGAATTTTGGGTTGTAATTTAAACGGAACCAACTTCGATGTATACCCTATTCAATAAAAAATTATCAAAATTGGACTACTCTGTGAAAAGCTATGCGTGGTCAAACAAAAATAATAATAAGAAATAAATAATTCGCCGATTACAAATAAAACCCGTTTATACCAAGTAAGCAGACAATATCGAATCGATTTAATACCAGGTAATCTACATCATGTGAAAATATGTTTCGAGTAGCTTTTATTTATTCCAGTCAGATATAAAGTAAAAGTTTGTTTGGGTGCAAACAGGCATTAGAGCAAAACTCCCATTTCAATTTGCCTGCGTATTCTAACTAGCCGCCATCACTGTGGTCGGCGGACGAACACGCACTTCGCAACTTCTCCGGCGCTCCCAACGTCGGCAGCGCCTAATAAAAATTGCACAGGCCGTAAGTTGGGCCACGCACCGCCGATATAACCGACCTCGACGTGATCAATTCCCGGCGCGGCCGCGGGCTGTTTGGGCCGACGCCGCCAAGATATTGCTCTGGCTCCGGCTTCGGCTTCTGAGACCTCAGACGATGACGAGAACGCGGATGCGCATTAACATTCCATACCACGCTTCAGACAGTTCATCATTCGGTTTCTTGGTATGCATTTTGTATATGAAACGAATGAAATATACGCCTACTTGAGGAGGAGATGGTTTTTAACATTGAGTGAAATTGAAACTGGGACAGGCCGCAGTACGCAGTTTATTTTGACGAATGGGAATGATTTATGGGGGAACATCCATTGGAAACGAATTGCAAGCAGCTTCGCGGTACCGCATTGGACTGTGAAACATGAGATCTTCAGTTCGATTCCTATAACCGACAACCAATGCCTGTGTCTCTCCTACAACTCACATCTTTGGGGCCCGTGATTTAACTACTGCTAACTTATTTAAACGAAGTGATGTTGCTCTGAAAGAAATTTCTGTGAACTTTTTATTGAAATTTCTTTATACTATAAGATCTATGACTTCGGATAATTATACAAAAGTTGCCTCATACGTAGACCAATTTTTTTAATATACGAAGATGGGAAGTGGACTAACTACTTAGGTCATATGCCACCTTATGAGTGGATGATTGTGAATTTTATGAACAACACAAACGACCATGTTCTTCAGTGGAATCCGAACCCACGACCTCTGGTGTACCAGACTATTGACACAGCTACTACATTACCGAGATCGGCAGTAGTCCAATTTAATGATGATTTTGTTTTCTTGTAGAGTTCACAGGTATTCAAACGAAAATAAGTTTCTTGTTCATATCTAGTGACCTGTGCTTTCTGAATTATACTATTATATGTGAGATCTCAAATTTTAATATATTTTGCCATTTTGTTTTCCTCGGGACGAGTACTGTACCTTATCAGAAATTATACTAAATATTCAATGATTCAACTATATTTTGCAGCAAACACTCATAACGTATAGTTAGTTTCAAAAACAAAACCAAATAAAAAAATATTTTCGTTATTCTAGATATAGAGCAGGGATGGCGAACCTTTTTGAGACGTGGGTCAAATTTTGTTCATATTTTTTAGTACTAGCTCGTGGGTCACTAATGCCCATTTACACTAGATAAGTTGAAAATTTTTTAACTAAGCATTTTTAAAACTAAACATCTTTAAAATTCAATTGGCTTAACGGGTAAAATGGGCGCGGTTTGACGACTTAAAAATTTTTAGTGTGGTTAAAAATTCCTAAGTGTTTGGTGCAAACGACAATAAGTGTTTATATGAAAGCAATCGTGGGTCAGTTAAAAAGCTTGCGTGGGTCAGTGTCTGATCCACGAGTCATAGGTTCGCCATCACTGTTCTAGAGGATTAGAGAATTACTAGATTCTCGAATATAAATATAAAGGTGAATTAGTGCCTCTATGTAAGCGAATGTAGGGTACAGATGAGGAAACATGAAGAGCGTATAATTGCTGTAAAAATGAGGTGTTTAAGAGGAATCTGTGGATACACAAGACGAGATCGTGTCCATAATACGTTGGTATGTGATGGGTTTAAAAGTGAGAAGAATGATGTTAGAAGTCTGCGAATGAGCTAGTTGAGGTGGTTTAGATAATCTACCGAATGCCAAATGAAATGATAGTGGAACAGATACGAGCCCACATTAATATTAATTTTTCGATTAATGTTTTATACAAGTTTAAATAAAAACATGGAGAGGATGCATTGTGTCTTATATTTTTGAAAGCTGTATTATAAAAATAATAGTAATAGTATTCTGTCGCTGCAATGAACTTCTAATCGCTTCGATTTATTCCCAATCGAAACTTTATAGGATCAAATTGAGAAGAAAATGCCAAAACATCCTGCAGACAATCAAAGAATTGCAACACGGACTCCAGGATATTTGGGATTCATTCTACAGAGAAGTCTATCAAAGACTTGTGGATACAAAGAAATTTTAAAAAGTAAAGATAGAGTTACACACTGGTATAATGTTAGATTTTACAAGATACACTACATTATACTTGTGTTTTGACTCTTACGAATTTGGGCTCATATTTGAAGGTGAGCGGTTGGCTCCTTTTGTTTGTATGACTGTGGACGAAACAAGTGGTATGCCAGGAAAAGAATAAGAGATTACTGGGTGAATGGGTTCGTGTTACACCATATAGTTAAATGTTATGTGCGTTTTGTAGACGTCACGGAACAAAATTGTATCTTCATAATTATTTTTTGTATCTTGAATCCTATATGTATATGTCCTATGGTATTGAAATAAAACAAAAATGGTGTATGCCCTTATTACGAAGAGTAGTATTTGTATGGAATACAAAATCTCCCATATTTACGCAAAAAATTTGTATAAGAAATCTCAACAGCGAAACGTAGAACACAAATTATATTTTCCGTGCTGTCTAAACCGTATCCGTGCAGCAGCAACACCAGTCTTCGATTCGCAAACGAGGCGTTTCTCCACCAGCGGAGTTTTTGCCCCGGCAAAGACAAAAAGCAAGGCCTGCTTGATAAACAACAAAGAGGAAAACAGCGCGTATGTTTTATTTGTTTAGTATCGCAGACAACGATAACACACGGTATTTAAGTTTGTTCAGGTACCGCTAGGGATGGAATTAATCCCTTTAGTTCACAGTATTAATGAGAGTTTTAATCGTGTCCGATCGGAATTCGGAATTTGGTATGCATAGTCAGCGGATTGTTTGAGTTTGAATTCGAGTTAAGTCGAAGATAAACCGTGATTTAATATGTAGTAACGTGAGATTAAAATGTAGACAAAACCGGACTGATATTATGTGCAAATATGTGTGATGATTTTGATTTATTATTTCTTGTTTCGTTGAACGAATATATCATCGTGTATTATTTTACCAAGAGATAATATTTTGATTCCAACAGATATTTTATTATTTTAAATTTGTACTCGCAGAAATAATATTATTGTTTCAGTTTAGTTCACTTCATTCAATAATAATTAAATTCTTTTCATAATTATAATATTTAACAATTATTGAAAGATCAAAATAATGTCTGCTAGGAATAAGTTAAAAATAGCAGCAATCCATCAAAAAATTGTGTTTCTCTTTTGGAAAATCTCCCTAAATCTGTAAATGAATTTACGTAATTTTTGTGACGTAAAATATTCATGCATTTTAATAGATTTAAAATCTGACATGCAAACCTAATTTAATTTTACAGGAAATAAAAACATTAAACGGAAATATCCGTCAAACATTATCGGTTTTTTTATTATAAAAACACGGGACATACCGTGCATTTAAACTTGAATGTTTAAGCGTTAAACTTATTATCTTGAAACTTAAAATAATCTTTAACAGACATTTATGTAGGAGTAAATTAATCTCAATTTCCTAGATACCATCTTTACAATCTAATTATAGTTGTCTAAAGCGTTTCCTTCAGCCTGTCAAACAGAATTAAGAATTATCTAGTGGAAGAAAATTTTATTTTAAAAGAATAAGTTATTTTCGAGACGACTGCGTTAGTTTCTCTACTATGATTACCTCCATCAATAAGAATTAGTGACAAAGATACTGCAAGCGTTGAAATTTTTTAAATTGAAGTAAAATATTTATTTACATACCAAATTGTTCCTGGGGTTATTATTTAAAAAAAAAACCAAGTAATTTGTCTAATTCTTATGTAAATTTAAATTTAATAAACTTGTTTAATTTCTTATCTAAGTTGTTGCAACTTAATTATTTTTGTTGGTTATGTGTTTCACTTTTGCAGAGAGCTGTCATTCCAGGTAGAAACGAAATTTCTTAATTACAAGTTTCATGGAAATGCAC
Organism: Poecilus cupreus; assembly: GCA_963942605.1. Taxonomy (NCBI): domain Eukaryota; kingdom Metazoa; phylum Arthropoda; class Insecta; order Coleoptera; family Carabidae; genus Poecilus; species Poecilus cupreus. The sequence continues at coordinate 14,957,200 of OZ012719.1, read as the reverse complement.
AGAACTGAGTTGATTTCGTTCATAATTGCAAAATCGAAAATGAACGATTACCAGACATAAGACTATAAATTCAAATTATAATATTTGGAAAGAAAAATTAAACTGAAATGTTTACGATCAACCTATTTGCTAATTAAAAATATTAGTATTAATCTTCTGTAATTTCAAAAAGTTAGAAGTAATAGTAAGTATACTTTAAGTTTTAGATGCAATGTTTACGTTTCTGTCGTACGTACTAGTTTATACGTTGTATGCACACTATTCTAGATATAATGCAACATACCAAATGTAAATTCATAATCTCAAAGAGTAGTAACCACGTTCTTATTGCAGATTCGGATTCTGCGCTAAAACATATGAAGGTTTTGTCGGTTTTTTAGCGCCTAATCAGAATCAGCAATAAAAACTGGGGATTACTATTTAAGATTATGAAGTTACCCTCTCTTCCCATCCTGGGGGTGACGTTTGGTACCGTTTAATGGAACTTAAAAAATGGTTTCGGACGTAATTTTTTGGTTTCTCAATCCGTTTTGTATTTCGCGAGATCAGAAACATCTTCTATACATTACCGTACTGACTCAGATGAAATGGTTACTTAGTACAATAATTATGGTTACAGTTTGTAAAATAATTATGATATCTATGTATTTCAGTAAATTATGGTGCACATTGACTACCTATGTTGCATTTTATCTGGAACAGTACGGTAATGTATGTAGCTGGTATACGTTTTAATACAAACACAGTAAAAATGACACATTAGAACATATTGCAGCTTAGCTATAACCTACGGTATAAAATAAAGTAAAAGGTAAGCAATACGATAATCACAAAATAAGTTCTCAATTTATGATTTTTGAATAACAAGAGTCAAGAGAAACTGCTAGTAAACAAAGTTCGAGGATATGAAAGGAAAGGGAATTTGAGGTAGGATAGATGTGTAAGAGAGTTGAAAGAATATAAAATAAAAAGTAATAACTTTTAATAATCTTGATCGTTTCTATATAAAATAGCTCCGTGGTAACGTATCGGACTGTGGATCGTGAGATCCTCAATTCGAATCCCACCGGTGACAGTTACAAATTTAAATTTACCCCTGTGGTTCCCCCTCCACTAATATCTATGATGCTATGATTTGACGGCTGGTAACCGCATTTCATACGCAAAAATATATCACTTACCGAGATCTGCGTAAGCAGAGTGCCACACCCACAATGGGTAAAAGGCGTGATGATATATTTATTTATTTATTTTATTTTTAGTTTGGAAATAATTCTATACTTTTTAATAATTTTCCTTACATTCACTAGATTGAAATCATCAACTTGAAATGTATAAACACTCTATTCGAAAAGGATCAATTCAAAATATTTATGAATTTGAAATATTGCAACTGCTATAATAGTCAAACAAAGAATTAGACGTTAGTATTTATTACCTTAAGAAAGGATGATCAATAGCAGCAGACATTAGATACGTCGTTACAGAGGATTCGTTATTAAAGGGGTCAGTTGAGGCGACACATTTGCTTGTAAGAAAACTTTAACAATACAAGTTTTTTCGAACACTCATAGCTTTGGTTCTGGAGCCGTGCCATTTTTAGCTACAGTATCTTCGAACTTCTATTCTTTTATTAGTCGAGCGAGACATCTGCAAACATCCGCGATCCGTGCTATAACCAAGATTTCAAACTTGAGATTTTCTCGTCTTCTTCGTCTTCTCCCTTTGATGGGGATGGGTGGACATGAGTTTTAAATTACCCCGAATTTCTGACATTGAGATGCTTTCTCCAAGATTCCAAAATTTATTAAAATGTTTATACACTTTTATTTATATTTTCAATTCACTGGCATGTAAATACATTTTGGCTAAAGTTACTTATTTGGTACGTACTTGTAGCTTTTAACATGATTTTTATTGTGAAAATGGCGCAGTATTTTCCACTTACATCTGAGAGTACAATAACTCAGAAAACGGTCGGCTGAAGGGCAATGAGTTTTAATAATTTTACTACACTTTAATTATTATTTTAATAACATTTAATGGTTAAAATATCTTTAGGTATATTCGTACAGTTAAAAGGCAATTAGGAACTCTACATTTAGACATTTATAAATTATTAAAAAAAATAATCTGGTGGAAGAATCAACCGACTCTCTTATACATATAAATCTTAATTTGATATAATATAATAATATAAATTATTCAGTTTATATCAAATTTCGATGCACATAGCTACAAATATAATTTTTTACTCCTAACTCGTATTATTAACGCATTTTTGTTGAAACTTTCTTTCTACTGAATGTATTGTTTTATGTCTAGTAAACTATACTTCCGGTTTAGTAATCCTTACCAACAGTAACTCAATTCTACACATTGTCTAAAATTGAATGTCGATAAATGTAAAGTGTTGGTGTTTGAGGAAAATGATTTGCTGACTGATTGTAATGTTTTAGTTAATGGTGTGAGATCGGAATAAGTGAATAAATTTGTACATTTGGGCATTATGTTTTCGAGGGGCGGATATATTGACCGGGAAATTGAAAGGTGGGTTTCTGTAGGATGCAAGATATTGGGTGTTCTTGGTACATTTGCTCGATGGAGTGTTTATAATGGTGAGTTAGTTACACATTGGTGTATGGTTCTAAATGTTGGGTATGGATGAAGATGCATAAACAACGTATAACTGCTGTAGAAATGAGATATTTAAGAGGAGTGTGTGGGTATACTAGATGTGATCATATCCGGAATACGTTGATGTATGGAGGGAATTAAGAAGATTGTTGTTAGAAAATGGGAGTGAGTCAGTTGAAGTGGTTTGGGCATCTTGAGAAAATATTGAATGAAAGGTTAATGAAACTAATATATTGAAGGTGAACGATTGCGTGGTTGTCCAAGCAATAAATAGTTGGGTATGAATGATTCCGAATTAAGAATAAACGAGCATGTATAAATCGCACTATGAATGTGGACGAAGCAAAAGAGCTGTGTCAGGCTAGAAATGTTTGGAGGAGAGTATTTGAGTATTGGTTGATTGTGTTTCTGGTTCGTGCTACCACACTGAGTGATATATAGCGTGATGTTATGTATGTATGTCATAAAATTTGTAATTATAGTTGTAGGATTTTGTTACGCTATATTATTTCGGTCATGAGTTATTGAATAAATGGACACACATCCATCCACAAGGTGATCTCGAAACATGTATTTTCAGTAATAATATAACAAGAGGGTGAGAATAAATTGAAAATAATTTGACAGATCTTTCGAAAACTTGTTGCCAGGCAATAGCCACGAAAGCCCGTAGGGCTTGAGTGGCTATTGCCAAATGGCGACAAGTTTGAGAAAGATACTGGAGAATTATTTTCTAATTTATCGAACTCTCGAGTTATATTTAATAAGATTATTTTTTGATTTCATCATCAGGCACGTCACTAAATCTATCTTTTTTGCACAATTTTACTTGTGTTGATGATAACTATCTGACATCTGACATCTGTCAACAAAAACAAAAAAGCTACAGAGAAAATTGCCGGGAATTTTCACAAGAGCATTATTCTCAGTATAATAATGACAGGATTGGTTAAAACACAGACACGTGACATACAATAAAGCATTTGATTGGTTTAAATAAACGTCAAAAAATAATCGTCAAAACTCAAAACAACGTCATCGATCTTCTCCATGATAATTTACACTACATATAAGAAAGTATACATGAAAAAAAAAAACCGTATAATTTACCTATTTAGTTTCTGAAAATTTCATAACAATTAAGGAACTATAGACAATTATTTATTAAGCAATTAGAAGTATTTACAAAGAATTTTGGTTTCATAAAATGTACCTTATATCCTTAGATTACCTAATAGTACGGCAAATTCTACGCTACTTTTTTTTTTTTCGTGTCGAGAGAAAAGTTTCAGATCTCTTGTTTGATTCTAACAAGCTGAAGATTTATTTTCTATGTTCACGGAGCAACAACATGCAAACTAATCTCTTATTAAAATATGGAAAATAATGTTCAACTATAAAGGTCAAGCAATTTGAAGTAATCATCTTAATTTTCAAGTTTCCCAAAGTTAGTTTAAACCCATCATGTGTTATAGTATTGATCCTAATTAGCAAACTTAGTTACACAGGAAATTTAATACAGTCTTGTAGAAGAATTTACACTGTAATGATGCATGTTATGCACTAATTAGTTTATCTTGTGTGTTGAGCAATTTTCATAATTTCGCTTAATTTTACTAATCCAATATTAAACTTACTGAATACTAATTTTTGAATAAATTTACAACCCTTTGAATGTTTAAATAAATTACAAACATATATCTCCATTATGTGTATCAATTTATTATGCAAAATATGTTATGAGTTAAATAATATTATTGAAATTTTAATACTTTTTAATTTAAAATTAAATTTAGAAATACATTTGAAACGTACTTTTATTGGAATACAAAATATTGAACTTTGTTATTGTATGTTGAAATAAGAATACAATTAAATAATTTTTTTTTAATAGCTGCTTTGTTTTGAATATACTGGTACATACATTATTTCGTTTTTTAATAAATTCAATTATTATTTTGTAACAAACAAAAATAGTTCTAATTAGTATAACGGTTCCTATGTATTTATAGACTTAACATGGCTTTAAAAAATGATAAAGAAACCATGTAAAAAATTATGATTTTAATTTTTAATGGACTTTTGTATTTATTAATAATATCTTTTCTTAATAAATTTTTGGAAAAAACTCAATAACAAATAAGTTTTAGCACATTAAAGTTAAATCAATTAATGAGCACTCGTTACAAATTACGGCATTTAATTAAGTTTTAAATGGAAATTGGGGATACTTTAAAGTTATTTGAAATATGTGTAATTAAAAAAATTAATAGTATTGTATTATTATAAAAGTTACGACTATTTAATTTCTTCTTTTATTGTTCAAAAATTGCTGTCCACATGTTGAGAGCCACTTAAAAACAAAAATACAACTGGATAACTAGTTGGCGACGAAATTCATTTAAATGTCAATTCAAGTATAATAATAGTTATTATGTATCAGGTTCAATTTTTTATCTCGAATATGGAAATTAGTTGCCGAGGCCCGCAGGGTCGAGGAAAATAAACCATTTGAGTGATAAAAAGGAACTTCAGTACCGAGATACATATTAACTTTTATTTGAAATCTAAAATTCGAAAAAACCGTAAAAAAATTACAATGTAGGTAAAGTTTATACATCTGTCAGTTGTCAATTGAAATGACAGTCAGTGTTGCCAACCTCGAGAAGTGAAGTTATCGTAAATAACACTCAAAATTATGTGTTTTGTCCTCAAGTTCGTATTCGGAATTAATTAGTTAATTCTTCTTGCTTACCCAATCTAAGTGGTCAAACTCTCAATAATATAATATTTATTATTTCGTTACGAAGTTGTTTTTTTAAAGTAGTGCCTGCTCCATTAGGAAAAACATGAATATCTCTGGATAAAGCATTTATGTACATACATTTGCTCAAATGAACGAACGTGTCACCTTATTCTTGTGTGTTCAATCCAAGCATTAAGTTAGGCCGCATAAATCTGAGACGTCATTTATATAATGTTCATGCAATATTTTTAAAGTGAATCTTTTTTGCTTCGAATCAATAACAGTTTCATATAACTATAAATAAATAAGTGAAATGTAGACATATTGTGTTTGTTTGGAAATGAAACAAAGAAATCTGATTCATTTTAATTTTATCGTTATTTGCAAAGAATCGAATATTCAAATGAAGGTATACAAAACAAAACATAAATATTCCATTGCCATTGTTTATTGAAAAACTGACTAAAGTGTTTTCCTCTTTCCAACATATCGAAAAGATTTATATACGGTATTTACGTGCAAAGCGTAATATACAATTAGGCCGTTATTTCCGATTGAGCGCACGTAGAAATATTTACGTGTTCCGGAAACTGAATGAAATGAAGGATCGTGTTTCATTTCATTTCGGGTTCAACGGGAAAGTAGGAAACAACTCGTTCGCCCTAATACATGGCAGGTATATAATTATGGAAATGATATAGCGTTACATTACTTGTTATTTTTAATTAACGAACAGAGAAAGAGCGAAAGACGAACTGCAGGAAATTTAACAGGCGAGAGGTCGGCTGAATAACGACAACCGAGGGCCTCATAATTTTTGACAGCACTAGTTGCAAGAATAATTACATTCCTACTACAGTACAACGAGAAAAATAAACAACTGCGAATTCTTCGTGGAGGTTACATTTCTTCCGCCCTATGAAAATGTCGTCATATCTTACATTCCGGGGGCCAGTCAACAATCCGCACTTCCGCTCCAAGATCTATAAGCCTCACAATCGCTTGTACTCCCCTTTACGAAACCATTCATCCTTAACGGTTCTTCCACTATTTCGGAGGCGATTTTGAGCCTTGTAGTACCCTCATCCGTAGAGGGGGATAAGTAAAGTTGTAGAGAAGAAATTGATGCGCGTGCCTCGTCGCCTAGTGATGTAGTGTCCACGAATGGCGTGTTTAAAAAACATAGAGACGTCGCCACATACGCGTGAGCGTGATGGAATGCGTGAAAGTCTCGCGTGAGTATCGTGGATTAGTTTTGAGAGGAGTTAATGTTTCTGTCTCTGAGTCAAGGGCCAAACGATAATATTAAATAAAATAAATTAATTTTAACTGAATTAAAAGAAGTTACTTCTTATTTTATTTATTTGTAATATAAGGCTTTGGTATAATAATAATTTCTTTTATAAAGCTCTAGGTTTCACGTGCCTTAAAAATGCTGTGTTAAAACTCTGATTATAGGTATCGTAAAAATGTTATGAGCTATTTCGCGTCTGATTTTCATAATTTTATGAAAATTAGAACTTCGTTGAAATGGATCATGGATCAGGGTCGGATCAAAAGAAGTAGAAAACCGGATCAGGTTCGCGGTTGTAATAAACGGTATTTGCGTTTATTACGATTAAAGATTGTAAACGATATTTAGAGATTTCAAACTAAGTAAATGGTTCATTGCAAGTTGTTCGTGGAAAATTCCACTGCTTTAGTATTTCAGTTCAGTTCCCGCCTAATCAGCGGATGTCAATATGTTGTAGGAAATATTTAACCAGAGTCTTATGCGAGAGTAGTGCCCAGTTAGAGTTATTTTGAGTGCCACTGTCCCATCCCTTAAGTAATAAATTGTGAACCTTGGGCAGTGAGCAGACACTTGCATTTTGGCTTTTCTTGTGAAATGTTCAAAGAATTACTACACAGTTTAAGGGCTCCTCTCTCGATTGTATACATAGTTTTTGTGAAGTTTATTTTGTGAGTTCATGTAAGTAAATTTGAGTTTTATTGTTGAGTATTGTTAATAGCAAATGTTATCTCAGTTTCGATCTTTGAAAGTTATTGCAAAAGTTAGTGAGTAAGCGATACTTAGGATTATATAGCGTCGAATTATTCAGCTCGTAAAGTATTTGATTTATATAATTTCTTTTGCTTGTTCGTTATTAAATATTATATAATTTTGTTATTGTTGAATACGTGTTTGATTCCCGCCTGCGCGCATATTTCCCGCCATTTGATCAGAAGTCTTTTTTCTAAATACTCTTCGGAATCGAGTTAAAATATTCCGTAGTGGCCAGCGACTACGCTACCTTTGGTTATTCATTTAATCAAGTAAAACCCTTTCGTATGTCAGTTACCTCTTGGTACTAAGTGCGAGGTACCTGTTACACGGTTCAGGTGTAGGCCATATAGGATTCATGTTCATTTTCAGTTATTTTATAATCGGCTGAGTAATTAAGGCCAAATAATTTTTTTGGAATTTTAATTAACCTATTTCATCATAGGCTACGAAGTTAGATATAGTATTTTTTCCGACATGCCAGGAAACTCCCCCGTTCTTCTCCCGAAATAGTGAGGAAAATGTGTTTTTCCTCTCTAGAGAGGAAAATATAGAAGTGTTATCAATATTAATGCTATTTACAAAAAACGTGTTGTAAAAATTGCGAGTGGAAATAAATACCTAATTTTATTAAAAATCCTTATTTTAGTGATATACATACTTTAAATTATCTTACAATTATGTCTTTTGTTTTTCTTTTTTTAGATTAAATCACAATTTGACAACTTTAATTTATATTTAAGAATAATTCAGTGGCAACACTGCTGATCGCCTTGCGTCTAATAACCTAATTTTGACTTGTCAGTTGTGTAGTCAAAGTTAGGTCGGAGCAAATCGTTTTTAGAAACAATTTTAATAATAAAAACCCTTAGTAAGTTTCACAAAAAAATTATTTATTTATAGTTTTATACGACGCGTTTCGACTCTTCAATCATCATCAGGTGTATACTGTCACAGTATTTTTCGTTTATTGTGTGTTATTTCTATATTATTACATTAAAATTTATGATATTCCATTACAAATAATGAGCTGATATTATATTTATTGATGTGTTTTTAATTTCAATATTCTGTAAATATGATAATAATTACTATACTCATTTGAACAAATACAAATTCATTTTTTTTATTAAACATAATTCATTGATTATTTGTTCTATATCCCAGAAACTTTAATAATTAGTACATTCATTGCTAAATTAATGCGATAAAAATTGAAGAAAGCATTGAATATATTTTTAAAAAGATAGTTTTGTTTATATCTACACAATGAATCACGTAGTCACCGAAACAACCAGTTAGGGTTGGAGCAAATATAGTGAGCAGCACTAAACAGGCATTGAATTTATTATAGATTCTCTTTCGTTTTAGTAGTACAGTGGACGTTTGATGTTGTAATTGTGTTGTAAATTATTAGCAATTTACTTTTATAAAATGTGAGTATTATTTTCTGTTTCAATCTTTCAAAACCTTCCATTAGTCGCGTGGGGTCTAACAGACCCAAGCAGCACGACTACTAGCGTTCTAAATATTAGCTCGACTGTGAAAGGTTAAATCGGTGACAAATGTAGCTACGTATTTAATTTACAAATAACGAACTGATTGACTAATATGTGTCGTAATTTTAATATCCTGTATGTAAAAGTAAACGTATGTGTTTATTCTTTTTAAAAATACACACAGATGTGTCATAGATACATGAAATTTTGTAGAACAATTATTAGAAACCACAAGAAAATTATTTTATCCAACGCCTCTCAATAAATTCTTTGCAAGTAGGGCTATTTTTAAAAAGGAAACTAAAAGATTTCCCACTCAAATAAAATAAAATAAAATAAATATATCATCACGCCTTTTCCCATCACGGGTGTGGCACTCTGCTTACGCAGATCTCGGTAAGTGATACATTTTTGCGTATGAAATGTGGTTACCAGCCGTCAAGTCATAGCCCCCAAAATTGTTGGTGGAGGGGGAACCACAGGGGTAAATTTAAATTGGCAACTGTCGGCAGTGAGATTCGAACTGAGGATCTCACGATCCACAGTCCGACGCGTTACCACGGAGCTATTTACTCCATTTGGTCAATGTGTCTTCAAGTAGCTGACCTATCCCTTGAAGTAAAAATTTGATATAATTAAGGACAATACGGCTTAGAAAAAATATAAATATTTTGCACAAAAAATTTTTTGTAAAATCCAAAATTGTGCATATTTAAAAAATAACCTATTGTGGCATATAACTAAATGTTTTGGTGCGTAAGGAAAGTAATTATATAGCATTTAGCATTCTACTAAAAGTTTAGTCATGATAATAAATATATCAAATAATCTTTGTCATTCATTTTACTGTAGAGTTATTTTTCAATTAGTAATGGAAAACTTGTTCAAATTGCACCCTGGCAACGCTGGACTAGTTACAAATATTTAGCCATTTATAAATTTAATATTTTTTGGAAAAATTATATTAATTGTAAATATCCAAATCTAAAACTGAGAATAGTTTTTATTGCTTAAATTGTACAATGAATCAAGTAAAATGCTACACAACAGGTTTGAACAAATGTAATTCTCAGCACTGAGAAGGCTTTTTATTTAATATAGATTCTCTTTTGTTTCAGTAGTGCAATGAACATGTGAGATGTGTGGGGAATTATCCAGGGAGTGCTGTATTCAAGACCGTCAAGATTACTAAAAGTGAGTACCATTTTTTGTTTTATATTTTAAATCGGAGATGAATATTTACAAATACGTTATAGTATTTTTTATTTAATTTTGAGTGAAAACGTTTGCAATCTAATATATTTGGTTGCTATAAACAATATTTCCAATTATGGTTAACTGAACCATGAGACAGTAATATGTTAAAAAATCATTATAATTAAATAATTTCTTCTTATTATAGCAATAGCAAGGATCAAATACGAATGGTTTGATAATAGCAACCATTGATTAAATGAGTAAAATATTTTAGACAACTAATGGGAAAGTACCAGATTATTAGCCAGACAAGTAGTCGAATTATACTAATTCATTTCTGATATGAGAAGCTTATTTAGCATCGTGTTTCTATTAACAATAAATACTGTAGAAAGTCAAATAGATATCAAATAACAAGTACATTATTTAATTAAATATCATCCATTAAATACACAATGACAAATGACTACATATCAACTGTCAGATGACCGTTGCTTGGTGATTCACATCACGTCTTTAAAATAACAGTGAATTATGGGCCTCTGGCTCTGTGATTGGTCAAGAAGAGTGAATTTTGAATCATAACTCACTGTCGCGAATTATATTTATAATTATATAACTATAACTATACCTACATGAGTAGAATAAAATATTAATACTGACCAGAATTCGTATTGTAATATCAATTTTTTTACAACTAGCTGTATTACATGCCTACATGCATGTACGTCACTAATGAAAGGATTTCCAATCTCAGCTCCAGCGTATCTCCAACAAAATCGAAACGTTTCACTAGAGACACAACCACAGAAAAGAGATTGACAGGTAATGAAGAAAAAGACATTCAGTGAAAGACATTGCACGGTGCTTCGTTGCTACTTTGTTTCCTGAGGCGTCGCAGCTTTCAGGAAACTCTGCAAATTTGTAAGTCGTCCCCGGGCACTTTAAAGAACATCGCTGTGGAGCGAACAGAACTCACTAACTCATTCGCGAAATGCACTATGCAGTTCGCCTCTGCAACACTCTGCATGTGTTTTGTAAACACCGTACATATGTCGTGACGTCATCTCGCTGACGAGCAGGCTTGCAAACTGCCACGCTTCTAGGGATTTTATTTTGCGCGAAAAAGATGGATGTTTGCTTTTAGGGAAAATGGCGCCCCGGGTAATAGTTGTCGTTGAAATTAAATTTTAGAGGGTGATGAATGATATTCACCGAGCAAGTTTTGGTTTTGTTTCGCATAGGTTCAAACTAATGAATAGAATTATTGTTTTGCGAGTTTACGGATGATTTGTTTATGTATAAATAGCAACGGGTGAATGCAACGAATATTAATTACAAATGTAAAGTATTACAGGTATTGTACTCTGCAGAATATTACAAAAATGTAAACATATCTGTATTCGAAATGACTGTGCAGTTTAAAACCATAAATTCTTGTTTAGTCGCTACGAAATAAATTGCTAAATTTTGAGATCAAAATAATAAATTATTTTTGTTATTCAATTCGAATAAATATAACCATGTTTTTATTTATTTGTGTAGATAATAATTTGGTATGGTTACCACACGATTTCTTATGCACTTCAAATATATCTGAATTTGACTCATGTTTGACATACAAAATAGTTATTTGGGTAATTCGTTTGTACACATAACAACTTTAATTATTATTGAAATATATTGTTAAACATATATATTTTTCTCAGAATGGGCGCATAAACCATAAACGAAATGTGACCAATTTATATCAAAATCATGTAACACTTATGGAATAATTAATAGTAAAGTATTTTTTTTCTTTTAAATATTTTGCAGTAAAGCGTTATAACGAATTGAACATATTTTGACGTCATAGGTACTTGCATTGGCCAGAAATATGAAAATTGCAAATCGCGCGTCTGCCTCTGCGCCCAACGCCTATTGTGGGCTAAAATAGAACTACGAAATGTCATTTCATATTTTTGTTTGTTGGTATTTAAGATTATATTTGTTTGGCTTCTATTACTTGCTTTATAATTTCACTGTTTTAAAGTGCTGTGTTGAAAATCTATTGATTAAAATTGTGTGTTGAGGTTAGGTTACATCACTACTAGCGCCACTGTCCTCAAACTTTTGTTGTTATTTACTCGAATATCAATTAAAATACTCTTAAAGTTGTCAAAGGAAATTTGTCTTAGTTTATATTAAGTTTAATTCTTGTAAATTGAGTTTTATAATATAAAAATATTATTTTTATATTAAAAAATATATAATATCTACTATCATGGAAAATCGGTGTTTTAGTGCCACTGGTGTAATACCTGTGACGTCGCACAACGTCACACAAACTTTGAAAATCATATCTCGAGTAATATATGAAATTTTCTCATCGGGTTTTCACTGATCGTCATATATTCTAATAAAGTTTCATAAAAAAAATTTTTGAAAAATTGGTTTATGGGCCCATTAAAAGCAGGTGGAGCAGGTTTCAAGAAGGAATGATGATTTTACAGTTAAAGCTAATAATTTTAATATCAACCTTACCCTAGGACTTTACCTCTAAATAGATAAGATAACAATGTTTTTTACAACCACTTAGAAATCAGCTCATTCAACTCGTATATAAAGGCTTTTGGATAAAGTTCTGTAATATATTTATCCAAAAGTCTATTTATTTACTATGAGTTCTTTATTGTTGCTAGAGAAATGAGGTATTGCAAGCATCGTGCGAAAGGAATTTGTTTTGTGAGTATTTCAATGCAGGTCATTTCATTTCAGTACAGGTGCCATTGCGAAAATATGTCATTCAATGCCGAAACAGAGGAACTTATTTAGCAACTGATTCCATATTAGAAATAAATTAAAATCAGTCTTGTATGTTCTGTGAAGTTCCATTTTTGATTTTGCACATATGTACATACAAAATCAACTCAGCTGTGTTACTTATAACAACTAAGTATCGTTATTCTATCTTTTCTAGGGAAAAAAATTAGCTCATGCTTGTTTATACTACTTGAATATATAAGAAAGTTAATATGCAATGTATAATTTATTTTTATCGCAAAAAGCATTACGATTTGAAATTAATTTATTTAAACAGCACTGTCGATACAACTGCATAAGAAAGCTTGTTAAGTGTGAAGGTAATTTATAATATAGAAAACTGTAAACTGCAACGGAAAATGACTTTCAAGATTGCTGGAAAAGCAGTAAATAATATAGCTAGGTTGTTTATCGTGTGCCCGACAACACGTATGAATAAAGATGAAGTAAATGAAATATAGCAGAATTACGATTATACGACGCGAGATTATTTCATGAATGAATAGTTCACGCTATTATAAGCATTCCGAGATCGTATCGTCGGGTGAATTCGTTTTAAAAATGTCGAGATCATTAAAAGAATTCGCGTTTCAAGCGCTGTAATCTTTACTTCATATTGTTATAAATTATACTGACATTTCAATTATAGGACTTAATCAGAATAAGTAACTTTCTTATTGCATGGCAAATTGGATTTATTAGAGTACATAACTCTGCATTAAAAATAAGTCAAGAGATATGTTTGCGCGCAATATGCACTGGGAAATAAATTAAACGTGAAGTGGAAATATGATTGTATATCGGTAAACACGAAAACTACAATACTGTAGAAACAATTATTATTGAGAAGTTTATTATTTATTTATTTAATATCACACAAAATTGTACTAAGTTTCTAGGTATATGAACAAATTTTCATCTCGTATCTGAATAAAATTTTGCACAGATATCCACTGTCAGCAAATGGATTGTTTGGTAAAACTTAATAGAAAATGAGGCCATATCATTTTATGACAAAACACAAATCAATTCTTATGTACTGTGTCACTATATCAATAACCTAGCACGCCGGATGTCGTGGGTTCGAATCCCACTGAAGAACATGGTCGTTTGTGTTCATATATATTCACAATCAACCACTCATTAAGCGCCATATGACCATAAGTAGTTAGTCCGCTTATCATCTTCATAAAAATAATTCTTATTTACACGTGAATTTAGTGCCATCAATTTTTAAATAATTATGTTGTATTCCTAAACCGGCTTAAGAAAATAACGGGCATATTTTTAATTAAAAACTTAAAAAACAACTGACCTTTTAATATTGCACTTTTGGCAACGGCTTGGCAGCTTGTTTTGTTGCCGGTTCACTCGATAACGCAAGTTAAGCAATACTGCCCGCGGTTAGTAGTTGAATGGGTGACCGCTTTGCGAAAACCCATACCAACGAGCACTTCGTGCCGTTGTCACACCATCGAAAACGAGGAACCGAGGCGGCATTTAACCTTAGCAGTTAAGATCGCTTTAATAATAATAATAATAATAAATATTACACTTAATAATTCACAAGTATACTATTTTGAAATCACATTGAAGATCTATACATATAGGTCTTTTTATTTATTTATTTATTATTTTGTTCTTCATAAACCTTCATTTAAAACTGTTTTCTAATTTAGCAATTAGGACTAAAAACAACTCAGAACTGCGCATTGTCTTGAAACTTATAATTATGGTGTTTCAGTACTTTATGTTTTTTTGTTCATGACTAATTGCAAATCCATTCATCCATTTCTACATACAAGTCATTTACACATTGAGAATATAATTAAAATGGATTCAAAATTGCTCAAAATATGTAATTCCGCTTAAACCTTTTCATCATTTTTTTACCTTTGCAAAAGGTCTAAGAATAGCTTTCCACAAGGCTCTCCATTTATATTTACTAAATAATATATCAATTTAAATCAGCCAATATACTAAATCCATTTACTATTCATAACAACATTATGTGCCTTTGAGGTATCAAGATATCGGTAGTTTCCATGAAAAACATTTAAGCTAATATGTTTTTCTTTCATACCAAATCATATAGATATTACAGAGCGATAGACTAGATAGCTACAGCTATAGCATTATATTTATCGTTAAATATAATCGATTATTAAAAGAATATAAATATTTATGAACTATTCTATGTACATTTATTTTTATCTACGAGAAAATGTAAGGGTTAAGTGTTTTCAATATTTTGTAGCAAGGTTTTGTTGATGATCATACAGTTTAAAGTTTGAGTTTAGCTTCAAAATGTTTAATAAATTTATTTTTATGCAAGATTGTAATTGGCTCTTAAAGTAAACAGGGCATTTAATTTAAAATTCAGATCAGTTAAAACCTTTGCTTTAAAATAAATGTGTAAATTTATTATATTCTATTTGTCTATATCAATATAACAATAATGGAATAATGGAATTATTTATAATGACTAGCCGTGATATTAAAATAAAATAGACATAATTAAGGAACCAATTAATAGTTTGTGATACACGTTGTACATTTTCTGTGACCACACTTTTTAGTCAGTTTTATGATTAATAGAAAAGATATTGACATGCAATGATAATCATCACCTCATAATTCATACTTTGATATTTATAAAATAATTTTCATTACGGTATTCTGTAAAGAACATTATACTTGTTCACACGTCTAAGTAAAAGTAAAGTATATCATTACTAAACATGAGTATAAAAAATGATAAAATTACATCTATGCATTCTAACACTAAACGTATTCTTTTAAACTTTCATATGAAAAACTTAAAATTTAAAATGTTAAGTCGAAGTAGTAAATACTTCTGAATAAACCAATAATTTAAGATAAAAACTTATCCTTTCATTGTTTGAGTAATTTGCACATTTACGCAATTTTTTAAGTAATTTGGGGTGAAGTTAACCTAAAGGGTAAATTGACCAGTGACATTAAAACCTGCATTATGTTGCTTTACAAGATAAATTCATTCAGTTGAATACGGATTGCGCAGCAGATGCACGTTATTAAATCTCTTAGTGGTCGTAGAAAAACACATTTGCCTTGTTATATACTTATTACCTCGCATTTCATTTTGAAGTATTTAAATATTCTGAACTGATTTAAGTTCCCAAACGCGACAACAATAGGAACAATAATGATAATTCAGAGCAGGAACACCCCGTCCAATTATTCCAAGCGTGCACGACTCAAGCTCTTTTACTTTCCCGTGTAGACGCCCTAAACGACGGTTAGGATTACCTACCCTTCCACAGTTCCACCCGCTTCTAATTGCCAAGGGGTTTTAATTAAATAATCAGAATGCAACGTTTTCGTTGCTAAGTAAGTGTCAGGACGAGAACAGTGCGTAGAGGGGCCCTCACTCTTCCTTTCCGCGAAGTAGTACAAAAAGACGCGTTTACTTTATTTGACTTTAATTCGAATCCGACACAAAGATCAACTCAGAACTTAGGGATTTTCTCGGTAAGAAATGTAAAAGTTTGCAGGCGTTGTACGGCGACGCGGCCGCAAAGTGCTCCGAATAATTTAGAATAAACAGAGCTTCACGACGGCTGCCGTTTCCGCCTCACGAGAGGGGCAGAGCTCGGGAGACAATTCGCGCTTCTCGCCGCGAAGCTAAACGTCTCGCCGAAATATTGTGTTACTGAAATCCGTCGATCATTGCGACAACAACACTCCTTACATTTCTTTCATATTCTCGACGTTTTACACTCATATTTTTTAGACATAAATACATCATCACAAATTTTCGTTAGTGACAGGTTGGCCTTTTAGATCTAGATATTTTTTTAAATGGACCGTAGCCTATTCGACTTATTGTGACGTATCAGTATACAGGGCTCCAAAGATGTTAGTGATGTCTCAAGAATTATTTTCGTAGTGAAATTTTTGCGGTAAAATCTAGTTAGTACGTATTGAGGTAAACAGTATTCTAGAAACGAATCGGATTGTAATCATACGGCCATACATTACAAGATCCACAAATTTTCGGAAAATAATATAAGCCAAGGTTGAGAAGATGATCATTATTGACTATGGTC
This sequence comes from Poecilus cupreus, assembly GCA_963942605.1. Taxonomy (NCBI): domain Eukaryota; kingdom Metazoa; phylum Arthropoda; class Insecta; order Coleoptera; family Carabidae; genus Poecilus; species Poecilus cupreus. The sequence continues at coordinate 14,940,181 of OZ012719.1, read as the reverse complement.
TATATGTATACTAATTTTTTTTACTACTTGCTCTTAAATCCCTTTTCACGTATTTTATATTAATATAATATTATATTAATATTTATATTAATGGGGTAAATAGCTCCGTGGTAACGTGTCGGGCTGTGGATCGTGAGATCCTTAGTTCGAATCCCACCGCCGACTGTTACAAATTTAAATTTACCCCTGTGGTTCCCCCTACACTAACATCTTTGGGGTCTATGATTTGACGGCTGGTAACCGCACTTCATACGATAAAATATATCAGTTACCGAGATATGCGTAAGCAGAGTGCCACATCTACAATGGGTAAAAGGCGTGATGATATATTATTATTATTTTAATACGAATAAGGATTTTAACATGAATATGTAGCTATTACGTATTCTTAAATTTAGTATACATGACTCCTCGACCAGAAATTATTTTTTAATCATTATAGTATTATTTGCTTTGTTTTATTATTTATTATTACCATTTTCACCAGAGTTCAAGTTTTAGTCTTGCTGTTATTTAAATTGATTAATATAATACATTAAATTTCAAATATATACTTCTTGTTTATTTTTTACAACTTCACTGCCTTGATACATTTATATAGCAGTCAAATTTGCTATAAATACTTGCAAATATCTACGAAAACTGAGAAATAAAATTATTTTGATTTTAACATTGTTCTTATTTCACATTTCATTTTGGTAATAATAAGCAACAATATTTGAAGAAAATTCTGTCAAAAATAATAATAATATAATAAACATTTACTTTTTTTGAGAATTTAACAATAAATGCATAAGCACATGTTTCATAAGAAAAAATTTAAGCACGCTTATGTAATATTTGACAGGACAATGTTTAGCTATTTTTCAACTTAAAATTAGAGGACAATTTTAAATTCATAACTAATACTCTCCTCACTATTTTAAACTCATAATTATTACTTTGCTTGAGTTTAATGAGTTAAAAATTTCAGGAGCTCGAATTTATTTGAAAGTGACAGTTATAATTATTAACCAAGGTCAAAAATAATCCATTATTGACCGTTACTAAGTAATCGATGGATAATATTAAAAAAAAAAGTATCATAGAATTTACGGAGGCATTTGGTAAACAGAGAAAAAGAGATGCATTTTCTGCAAATTACCAAACTTTTTGTAAATACATCTTATTCCTTAGTAAATAATCGTGTTTAGTTTTTTTTTTTTTCAGAAAATGCATCTTATATCTGCACCAGTTTATTAAATAGTTCGGTAAATTCTACGGTACTTTTTTTTCCGAAAAAAAATACAACTTGGGAATATTTGAAAGTCAAAATTTTGACATAAACGACATATATTGTTTTTATTCCAATTCAACTTTTTCTATACATAACAGCGTTATTAGCCATTATTTAACGCGCAACCAAGTATTAATAGTGGAGGAGCCACATAAATAGTTTATTTATTATTTTTAAATTAAAATTTCTTTTAGTATTTAACGTTTTCTTATATTATTATTATTATTGCGTAAATTGTGTTTGAGAAACTATATTTTTTTAGTATAAATGTATATTTTTACTAAGTGCTTTATAATTAAGAATATTTTTTCTAAATTTCTTGCCCGCTTTGGTTGGTTGAACGTTGCTAATCAACACATTTTAGTATATGTATACAAAAATATATTATATACAAAAATGGATATCTATTTATACGTTAATAGATACAAATAATAAATTCAAATACCACTTATTTGTGTTTCGGTGAAACTAACTTCATATAATCGTCCGTGCAGAATATGCCAGAGTAACTAAACATTTGGAATTCAAATGTGGCCATTGAAATGCATCATGAAAAAGAAACTAAACCTGTATTTATTTCTAGTTTGTCTCTCTGCTTTTTAAAAATTCCGATGAGATGTTTAAAAAATAGTTCAAAGACTTTTCTGTTATCCGATCGCAAGCGTTCCATGTTTTTCATACCCTCGAACTTCTTGTTATAGTAAATTATACGTTTCTTTTGTGAGTTCCGCTCACTGTTCACTGCGTTCCCGGGTCCCGCATTGAAATGTGTCGCGGTGGCGGCGGCGGTGGTGGTGGCGGCGCAGGTTTATCCGAGGAGGCGTTGGCTGCTGGGAACCGCGCATGCGTGCTGGGTGCTGCGTGCTGCACTCACGCACACTTCCGCATCCGCTCGGGAAAACGTACTGAAAGGGTGACGTCATATTCGCGATTCATGCGTGAGTTTAGCGAACAACTAGATATGTTTTTATTCGATTTCATTTTATTAAACAATACGGTCCTCTGTTCGAATCCCACAGCCAACAGCCATTTAAACTACATCACATTTGCAAATTCAATGATGGTTCTGAATGTTGGGTGTGGATGAAGAAGCATGAACGACTTATAACTGCTGAAGAAATGAGGTATTTAAGAGGAGTGTGTGGGTATACGAAACGTGATCGTGTTTGGAATACTTTGGTGTATGGTAAATGTGAGATTGAGAAGAATATTGTTAAGAAAGTAAGAATGAGTTAATTGAGGTGGTTTGGCCATGTTGAAAGGTTGATGAAAGATATATTTGTGAGTGAAATAGATGGTTAGGTATGATTAATGGTTTGTTGCGTAAACGAATGATTTGAAGTGCAAAAGTGGTGTATCAGGATAGGAATGTTTCGTGTGATTGTTTGTGTTTGTGGGTTCGTGCTACCCTACTGATCGGTACATAGCGTGACGTTATGGATGTGTGTATATATGTACACTTGCAAAATATAATATATCACTTACGGATATCTGCTAAAGCAGATTTGTACACCCAAAATGAGTAAATGGTGTGATGATATATTTTTTTATTTATTTAAGCAACAGAAATTTTGGTGCAGATTACGAGTGGTTATTTTTATTTTTGAATGTCTAATTTAGTAATTACATTTTAAAATGATAGAAATACAGATTAAAGTATCGCGTCAGTCTTTTAAAATAATGAAAATGGGTCCACCTACGTGCTTTGTTTACAAATTTGTTTCTTCTACAAACGAAAGGGTAGTTAAGGATCAGTTCATTTGGTTGTTATCCGGTGAAACGAAAATAGAATGAAAAAGGAAATACTTTGAGCTCATTTTTCCTTTTGTTTGAAGTTCTTAATCTCAAACTATGTGTAACTTAAAATGCATTAAATACAAATAGTATAACAGTTACGACTACTTTCACGAGAATTTTGAGTATTTTTTTCAACAATAATGAATAATTTAATAACTTTCAACCTCTAGAGATAGGGATGATATATGAGAATGTTTTTATTTTCAGTATTGTATCGTTGCTAAGTAATATTTTAAAAGGTTTTGATTCACAATATCGTTTTTCGCATTCATTTATTGTTAGAAATATCAAGAAAACAATATTTATTATTATTATTATTATTTTTTTTTTTATTAAGACATGATTTCGTCAAAAAATGCAACATAGGTATGAAATAAACCGTTGTACATCATACGTCTTTTAATGATTTTCACAGAACTCATTTCTAAATTTATGCTTTAACTCCTACATCGCGCCGTCCGGAAACATTCGTACCGTAAAAACTCGTTTACCGGACTTATAACGTAATGAACTAGTCTGCCATTAATGTATTACTATAGATACCAGGATATGCATTACCGTATTGTTCCAGATAAAATGAAACATAAGTTGTTAATGACAAACGATCTTGTCATTATAATTTACTGATTTATAAACATTTCTGAAACTATAACAGTAATTGTACCAAGTATATATTTTCAAATTATGATGACAAGTTAATTTAACACCGACAACCTGTGCCGCATTTTATCCCGAACAGTACGGTGATATATGAACAGTTATCTACTGTTAAATTATTTTTTTCCTTTTTACTTTCTCATACAAAGTAAGTATTGGAATCATGAAAAAAATCGTTGACGAGATTTTTGAGGAAATACATATTTTGACGTCCACTGAATCCGTTAAGACCAATTTCTCAATGATGTCTGTGTGTGAGGATAGATGGATGGATGGATGGATGTAAACAAAATTTGGAATTTATAAGTTTCATGAAAAAATGAAGTGCTGACTTGATTTTAAATGAAATTGGAAAACCGGAAGAGGAAGTTTACTGGACACACAAAACAATAAATTCATTAATTCATTTCTTTTTAAAAATAAATTCATAGTTACAATGAGAACAAAAAATTAAACATGTTTAACATCTATATATCAAATAATTGTCAAAAATCATATGCAAGGAACAAGACATACGTGTTCAGTTGTATAAGAAAGTAGTGTGGTGCCCACACCAGTTTTTTTATACTGTGTGTTTTAACTTAGAAGTACACACTTAATTTAAACCAAATCCTGTCCAAATAACATTTAACATTTCCCTCCAATATAATCCAATCCAATTCCTTTTCTATCAATCAATAAAATAAATCCTACCTTCCAACTGTACACGCAAGCATCAATTACCATAAATCTTTAAAATAACAACCACAACAATTTTGAAAAATCTGTTGAATTATATATAAATTCGATATCCAGTGGAACGCTGGGATTACGGTGCAGAGAAACGGTTGTGTAACCGGGCAAACAGCAGGCTGGCAGGTATCGTGTCGCGGTGCTGCAGCAACAGCAACACTGGATTATATAGAATAATGCTCCCAGCGCTGTCACCTGATGCGAGCCGTGATTCGCGTTTCGCTGCGCCCAGTGGCGCCGGGGATTTTTTGGTGGAGGTGCCGCTCTGATTTTACCGATTCAGCAATAGTAATCTTTAAATAAATTATGCTTTTAGTTTTATTTGTAGTAGTTATTCAGTTTTAGAGATTAATAAATGAAAATGTTAGATGCAGTGAGCAATAATTAAATGGCTTATGAACGGATTCATAAACCTTTTTTTTAATTAACAAAACAAATAGTTGTTTGTCAAACTAGAGAGGAAAGCGCTTCTTTTTCCCATTCGAGCTCGCTCATGAGGCAATTTGAGTGAGATTGGAAGAAGGGCTTTCCTCTCGTGTTAGACACAACATTTTTTTCACATGTTTCGAAAAACGATTTGCTCCCACCTAAAACACACATTGAAAACACAAGTGCCACTTTAAAAATTAGGTTATCAGACGCAATGCAGTGTAGCAGTGTTGCCAATGAACCAATCTTAAATACAAATAAAAGTTTTCAAATTGTGATTTAATCTTGAAAAATATAATTTAAAGTATTTATATCACTAAAATAAAGATTTTCAATAAAATAAGGCATATATTTATCATTTTTACAACATATTTTTTGTAAATAACATTTATATTGGTAATACTTCTATATTTTCCTCTCTAGAGAGGAATAACACATTTTCCTCACTATTTCGAAAGAAGAACAATGGGGTTTCCTGGCATGTCGTGAAAAAACATATTTTCAAGTCATTTAGCCCCAAATTGGTTCGGCACTATTTTTAGGCCAGATCCCAGTAATATATTTTTATGCATGATATGCGATTCCAAGCTTTACATGAAAATATTTGATGTAGCACAAATTTTTTAAAATGAGAAGAAATACTAATTTATAAAATATAAATCTGTTCAATGCAGATCTCAGTATTATGATATATTTTTTAGTGTAAAGTGCAGCTAATAATAAGAATAGCCCTTTATTTAACTCTTAATCCTTACAATTTGATAATATAATAAACTTATTGTAGATTGAGAGATAGTATTGTAAGTATTTGTCGACTGTCAGGATTGAATCGAGGATCTTATAATCCACTATTCGATGCTTTACCGTGTAGCTATATACCCAAAAACTACTCTTGTATAAAATGTATTAAAAATTAGTAGCTCCTCCACCAAATTTTGCTTCATTTTGGAATAAAACTTCAATGAAATGTTTGCAGATCTATTTGATTGTTATATTTCGTTAACCAATTTTATGGCTATTGTATTAATTTCATCATAGCTTATTTATCAATTTTCTATTATTTTTTTCATGTTCAATATTATTATTGAGAATTATTTAACAAGAGAGCTTAGATATGATAACAAATTGTGGAACATGAGACCCTTATATTATCATAGTCGGCAAAATCTGTCATTGCTCTCACCTTTTTCCCTTGTGGTTTCTTTGCCACTAATATCGTTGGAGGACGTAACTTTGTGTCTTGTAACTGTACTTTACGTGTAAATTATATCACTTATCGAGCTCTGAGAAAGCAGAGTGACACATGCAAAATGGGTAAATGACATGAGGAAATATAAGTTATATTACTATCGCTTAAATATTGCGTAAAAATTGGCTATAATAAAGTAATTATAAATGGTTATGTCTCAATTGTGACGTCACAACTGCTATACTGTAACCCAAAATTTTTCGTTTCAATAAAATACTTAACTTATACATTTGGTAAATGAATTTTTACGGTACGAATAATGTTTATCGATGAGGCGACCAAGGAACCGAGGAATTTCGAAATGAGTGCAATGAAAATCATGACATACAACAAATTTCATACCTGCGTCGCATTTTTTGACGAAAGTTTGCTTTTTACTTTCTTTTTTCTTTTGAAAACAGTCACATCGTCTTGGTCTTAATAAAAAAATAAAAATAATGGTAGCAATCAATTTTGTTTTGATGACATTTTTAACAACATTTAAAAAATATGAATGCGGAAAACGATATTGTGGATCAAATCCTTTTGTTTAGCAACCATATAGTATCGCATAGTAACAATAATAAAGTCTGAAATCAGTCTAATAAATTTGCAAATGTGATACAGCATGAAATAAGTAGCTTTTACTATATACTTGTATAACAGTTGCGTATTTATTTACATATTATACATAGTTCCAACTATTTTAAATAATAATAACACTATGAAATACGTGTAATTAAGTTAAATTAGTTAAGATGTTACTTCGTCTTCAGGGGAAGGAGATATAGAGATATAAATACCTTTTATCAAATATTTTATACAAGAGTTTAGTTGAATTGGAATAGTTAACAAAAGGAAATGCATTTAATTACAATTATTACAAAGAACATATAGACTATATACGTAGTCTGCTGTATTGCATCGTTTTTAGTTCCCTGTCTCGTGTTTCAAATCGCACCCTTATTCAAACGCCCTGTCGGCGCCACTGGACTGGCAGGGTGTTGATGTTGCTAGTGGCTCGTGGCTGTATTGTAACCGACAGCGACAATACGCGATGGAACAACACTCGAGCACTTGAAATGAAAATGTATTTTTTCCCGGTTGATAATGAAAATAAAGTGACAAGTGCTGAAATTGGTTTGGTGGTTTTGGGTTTACGTTAATACGTTGAAGAGTGTGTATTGGTTCCATTTTTATTTTTCTTTCTAAAGGTTTATAAATGGAACGTAAATGGTTTATTTTTTGCTGCAGTTACGAAATTATTCTTATTTGACGTAGCCTATTTTAACTAGAATTATTTATTAACAAACATTGGCAACTGGATTTAAATTTGGCCGTTCAATGAACGCATTCGCTTTTTATTAAAAACAAAAAACAATGTTTAGCATTTTTCACAATTATTCAAAATTGTTTGTCATACTAATAATTCGCTAGCATTATTAGTTGACTGGATGATAATATGAGTACTCAGTGAAATATTTTTGCTTGTACTCCAAAGATCATAGAGGAAGAGGGCCACAGGGATAATATTCACTTGTTCTCGACTATGGAATCGAACTAAGGATTTATGGTTCATTGTTCGATAGGTTACAATTGAACTATTGACTTTGTTATTGTTTTTTAAGGGGTACGGAACTACTTTGGCTATTGTACCCGAGGAACAATGAACAATGGAATGGTGGACAATTACAAGGACGAATACATTTCGAACTCTTGAATTTCGGTATTTGAAGTATACCACTACTCAGCCAAGAACAATGATGATGCATGTTTTGATAAAAGAAATAATAATAATATATATGTGTCTTGTAACTTAGATTCTATTTTTCCCGAAATATTCAGTGCGAAAGTAAAGTCTGGACCTATCGCAATAGGAGCCGATCTTTCTATCTACGAATAAAGTAACCAATATATTATTCGCTGAATAGATGAAAAATATTGCGTCTAACTCAGAGCTCAAATGATAGCATTAGTAATTGTTCTAGCTGTCATTTTTTTAAGCGTATTTATTACACGAATAATTTATTTGGAAATATATTCGTAAATGGAAAGTCCGACTCTTAAATCTTTTATTAAGCAATTAAAAAAAAAATTCTCGAACACGTTAATTTTTATCTTTAAATAAATAAATATATCATCACTCCTTTTACCCTTTATGGGTGTGGCACTCTGCTTGCGCAGATCTCGGTAAGTGATATATTTTTTCGTATGAAGTGCAGTTACCTCCAGTCAAACAATATCTCCCAAAGATGTTAGTGGAGGGGGAACCACAGGAGTAAATTTAAATTGGCAACTGTCGACTGTGGGATTCGAACTGAAGATCTCACGATCCACAGTCCGCTGCATTATACCATGAAGCTATTTACCCCCAATTTTTATCTTTAATGATACTTATTTTAGCGTAATTGTTACCATTAAACTGTCTATTGTTTTTAATTTTATAAAGAATTAGACATAATAATGTTAAAAAAGTTAATAGTGTTAACAGTCAAGAGTTCCAATCTTTAATTAGAAAATCAATAGTCATTAATCAAAAACAAAACATAATCTAAAGGTAATCATTAAACTAAAATTGGGCTTTACGCTGTCACTGTGTATCTTTTTTCTTCGGAGTAAAAAAGGGGTTTGGATTACCTTTTGTACTCATACTTTAAAATGTATTATTTCGTGTCTTCTGAACAACATTCGAAATATTAATTCGCATTTGAGAAAACTTCTCTGTCGAATGGACACGTTGACATATGGTTTGTCGTTAAAAAAATAACCTTGTGTTATAGTTTGGGGACCACGGGTTTTAAATGTATATCTTCGCTAAGTGAGAAACTGTATCTAGATGATTTTCTTCTATTCCCAATAATTGTCCCCTATCTGTGTAGTCAAAACTGAGTCGATAAAATAATATTTAGCATTTACGAAATATCCTGAATATATTTTATCTTCTGTATTTAACAAAGCAGATTTAATTTCGTGGCTTTGTTAAATTGCGAATCCCTTTCTCTTTAGGGTAATTTATTTGATGATTTTTACTGTAGTTGCTGACGAAAATAAATTCAGAAATAAAAGTCAACCTTGTGCTGGAGCATAAATATTCGACCTCAAACAAATGTGTTGAAAAAAGGCCTAGCATCGGTTGACAGAAAGAATTAATGTGAAAATAAGAGATGTTTACGGAAACAAATGAATAGGCTTAACGAAGTCAAATGGAAGAACGTGTGAATTTAAGTAAGAAAAATAATGTGCTTTTGTCCAGATCGTTAACTGTAGACAACGGAGATAATGAGACAAATAATTAATTTAATTCTGATATTAATTGTATCCAGAATAACAAAATTATTTTAGGTCCGGGTAATTTATTTGTTTTCCTGTAATAACACTCACATTTGCATATTCATTGATTGTGTATTTTTATTCATCCACTGCTAATTAAATTACAAATTCATTTTAAAAACAGGGAGGTATTATCAATTTAAATACTACGAAAAATTGTGCATCCTACGTAATTCAATAACTCGTGTAATGATAAATAATAATTACCTGTTAAGTAAACAAGTTTTGTAGATTGGAACATACCTGCAACAAAACATATAGTTAATTAAAACTGTAGCATTATGGCCGATTTTACTGAGGTTTTAACTTTTATGGTCCAATAACATTTAATTGGATTAAAGATGGAAGTAATGAATTTTTAAATTTCCAATTCTGTATGACACCTCTTAAAATTATATTGCCAGTAAAATGTTTCAAAGGTGTAACAACACAAACGATTAAATTTTAATTACTAATCTCTTAAAGAGAAAAGGAATGTAGCACAGTGCTAAAAGACATGATAATAGGGGTCATGCATAAAATTTATATATCATTAAAATATGCATTTTCGAACAGGCTGGTACTACGAACCCTGGTTTTGAGTATATGAACAAAATCGTTTTATGTGTATGCAACGGGCACGACAACGCACCTTAAATATACTCAACATGTAAGTTCCTAAGTTTTTATGTATTAAATGTACAATTATTTAAACTACAATTTTCATAGACAAAACTGCTTGAACTGTCGCCAAATTGGTGTTTTTTGGAGTACTATTAATCACTGCAGACTTTATTGTTTCTGTTGATGCACTTCCAAAACGAAGTTTTTTATTTATATTTGATCTTTGACATTAAAAATTGAGAAAAACTTAATGTTTGTTTACAAAATTTGTCATCGTCACCATAATGACAGTTATTATCTTCGTTTCTTTTCCTTTAAATCCTTGAAGTTAGGCTTTATCACATATTCTTATTTTTAGTTTTAGTCTGCCAATTTTTAATTCCCAGTGCTTTTCAATCTTCTTCGACTTCCTTTAGCCATGTTAATCTGAGTAAACCTCGTACTCTTCTTGCTCCTGGTCTTCATTCTACTTCATAATTAACAGCGTGCTTTTCTTCAATTCTCCAAATATGCCCAAGTCCAACTTTCTTTTTTTTTCAATTCTTGTTTTATTTCATAGTTTATTTTTATTCTGTATTCGTTTTTTGTTATCTTTATTGGTCCTAATATTATTCTTATTATTTTTCGTTCCATAATTCGTAAATCTTCTTCGTCTTTTTTTGTCACCTTATTCTATAACAGATAGTGAGTTTTTATTATTCACAGTGAACTTTTTTAATGTTAATATTATTTTATTTCATATTGGTTACTTATGTTTCCTTTTTTGGACTATTTATCGTACGCAATGTGAAACTTTAAAGTCCTAGAACTTTAAAGTAAAATTTGACTTTTAATTGGTTCATTATTTATAAACAAATACTTGTTCCTATAGAAATTGTTATTTAGCCTACTTATATAAACTCATATTTCTACGAATTTTTGATAATTTCTGTTAATAAATACTACAATTTAACAACTTTAGAAACCAGTATGAAATAAAATTTTGTATGTATCTCGAACGAAAAGTGACTTTAAGGTCCTCGCAAGTAATTTCGACCTCTGCTCATGCCTCGGACGTAAACAACTTGTTAGTTCCTTAAAGTTTTACTTTTCGTTCTAGATACATAAATAACTATTAATTTCTTGTATCCAGAAAAATTGATGATGGGATTTTCACGTAAATTTCATATTGTGAAGTCCCCTGAATGCGTGGCTGGATGGATGTGTGTCGATGTTTCCAGAAACTTATTAACGAGAAAAGTTAGTGTTATACAAATTCACAATTATAATAATTTTGTGAATCGAATTGAGACTCTTATGTCCACAGTCCGACATATTACCACGGAGCTATTTGCCTCAAATTGATGAAATTAAAAATCTGAGAACACTAGGGGATTCTGCATAATTAAGAGAGCGAAGCGTTTCCGTATTTTATTTAGTAATTTATGTATCTAATTAGAGGGAGATAGATGCATCGAGCTGTATAAATCTTACGAGTGCGATTCAGGAAGTGAAGTAAATTTTAGAACATCTATTTTAGGTTGTAAATGGAAGCACACTGTACACTTATACGGTTACAGAGAATTACGTTTTGATATACTTGACTAAATTTTTCATCAGTTAAATAGACTCATAAAGTGAATACGTAAGTGCAGGCTACAAAATCTCAAATCTGTTTTTAGATGTTTCCGAGAAAATGAAATAGATATGGGTTTCTTTACGATCCGACGTTAGCACGAATTTTATGTAGAATATTTTACTTGGCATTTACATAAGTCTATTTTAGGAATAATTCCACTTACTTCCAATATATTTTTACTGAAAAAAGAATCGACACGACTTTATATTTAATTTAAATCTGCAGTCCGTACTGCAGTTTCATTTTAACAGATTTAATTGGACTAATATGTGTAGGTGTACTTCGGTTGCTATTTTGTATTGATTCAATTTTATATAACTGTGCCAGGTGAGCAGTTTCGCTATGCTATTTGAGTAGTTCATTTAATTGCGTCAGTGGTAGTATTGATTATAATTAGTTCAATAGTTCAAGCTCTTTAGACTGCTGACTTCTTGACCTATACATATTGCAATGTAGGTATTTCTATTTATATTTGCAACTTTATAGAATATACATTGTGTGTTACTGTTCTATTTAAGTAGTTAAATTATTGTAGTATTGTTATAACGGCTTCGATTTGTCTGAAGGGTATAACGAATTATTTCCCTTAACCTTTCACTACATACAAACATAAAATCACTCTATATCCTATTAAGTGGGATAGCACGAACCCATAAACACTTTCAACCAATAATCAAACATTTCTTTACTGGCACATCAGTTTCGGCTCGTTCGCATTCATACGTTATACACATTCAATCGAGCATCTCCATATACATTTACCTTTCAAGAAAATAAACCTATAGTATCAGTTTTCAAATTTCAATACAACTACATGTATATCAATATCACCATTTCGAGAGTAAAAGTGAAGTAAACGAACCTTTTATTTTTCGGGCGTCCACGCAATCGCTCACTCCTACTTTCTTCTCAATCACACACTCATTGTAAACCAACATATTCCGGGTACGGTCACATCTTGTATACCCACAAACTCCTTTCAAATACCTCATTTCCACCGCAGTTGTACTTTGTTGATGCTTCTTTATTCACACTAAACATTCAGAACTATACATCATTGTAGGCCACTTTAATTTTTCTAACGACATTCTTCTCAATCTCACACACATCATACACCACGATCACTTTTCGTGTAACCACATACTCCTATCCAGTAATTTCTTTTAATTGACTTAAACTGTGCTACTAATTTTTATAGTAATAAGTTTATAGCGTGAGTTTCAGTTAAGATGCAATAACTACTTTCCTCTCATTAATGTATTACTATGGATACTTGTTATAAGTAGTAGATACTGTTCCTGATAAAAAGCAACATAGGATGTCAATCTCACATGAACTTATAATCATACTTTAAAGATATTTATTAATGAAGGCAAAGTTCGAATTGTTATTTGACAGCCATGGTTGTCAAGAGGCTTAAGAGCGCTCAGGTTTACAGCCTGTAATCTGACGGTCGAGGTTCGCATCCCGAACGATCATCTTTTTAACTACAATTATTTACAATTCCTATTGTTTGTGATCAACAACACACGGCAACTCTGACGTCACATCAATTTAAAAAATCATTGCAAATAACAACTAAGACTTTTTATAAGTTTAATTTTTTTTTATTGTGAAGGATCTTATTCTGGTTATACTTTGAGATATGTTTGCTAATTTATTTCCAAAACGTCCTAGACCTAATCCTTCAACAACCTAACCTATTTTGCATTTTATCAGGAGGAGTACATCTTAGCTGAAACTCACGGTATATATTTCCGACATTATTTTATATAATTACTAAAATAGGAGCAAGTAAGTAAGAATTGAATTGCTATACATAGATCTAATTAAGTATCGAAAAGCGTATTACCAATCTATTTATCTGAACGGAGATCGGATGCATATATAAAAGTTTTTATGATTGAAATTAAACAGTGACTTCATTTAGTGAATCACATTAGTCCTGTAAATTAAGAAAGGGTGCTAATAAAAATTATGGATGACAGAGATAGTACTTTAACAAAGATTTTACGATGATGAAAATAATAATTGTAAAAAATACGTTTATTCTTTCATAAGTTTCATAAAGCATAATCATTATGAATAATTGCTTACATAAAAACGGGCAAGTAAAAGTAAAATGAGTGTCCCTCTGTTTTCCTTAATCTGGTCAAAGAATTTAATTTTAGAAACATGACATTGTTTTCCCGCAGCCTGCTAAGACTGCAATTAAACTAAATTAAGTCAAATTCTTAAAATGTTTTCTTTCCGTACGAATTCCACGTTAAGGCCTACAATTTTATTACGTAGTTCACGGTAATGTGGCGCTCATAAAAAGAAACTCTAGAAGGGCGGGGGCTGGTGCGGGGGCGCCGGGGCGGGTGCGCACAGAAATCGGCTAATTCTGAATGGCTCCTTGCGAGGATCGTGCCACGACACACGATTTATAAGGGCAGTTAGCATTAGCAATGTAGATCGGCTGTGTACAAGCGCTCAACTTCGGCGTCCGGCTGCGTAAATGCAAACATGAAGCGGGAGATTAGCCACTCGGAATTTGTTATCGCGCCATTTGGACGCTCGACGCAATTTGTAACTCTGCTTAGTACTTACACGACATTTCTTAAAAATTAGGTCGTGCTTAAAGAAATCAAGACGACCGTTTTCTTACCTCTCTCACTTTGTTTACTCGCCGTTTTTGCAAATTTCTTTTGGCGACCTGTGTTTTTTCATTTCATTGCACAATTATTGTGGAAAAAGAAAATTTTTTAGTACATTGCAGACTTTTACATACTAAAAAATAAAAAACAAAAACCGTACTACATTAAATTTACGTGACATTAAAATCTTGAATATAAAAAGTAATTAACGAATGTAGCACGATTTAGATGCGGCAATGAGGAAAGAAGTAACATGTAGATTATCAGCAGAAGAAAAGAGATGTAGATTATGTGGTAGAGAAGAGGAATCTTTAGAACATTTAAGACTTTATTGCAGAGAGACGGAAAGAGACAGAAGAAATGAAAATTACTTATTAAATGACCAAGGAACAGGAACAGATTGGATGGAAAAAATTTTAGAAAGAAGAAAACGTATAATATAGTTTGTTTGTTTGTTTTTTTGAGATTAACTTATATAATGTAATCACCATATAAATAGATTCTAGGCCGAAAGGCATGCATAAATAAACTAACTATAACTCCAGTTAATGAATATCAGGGAAAACAAAGAATAAAAAAAAATCACTGACAAATTATTACAATATGTCTAAAACAGTCATTATTAATTCAGGTTGCTTAAGGAACCCAAATTAGAATATATTATTGCATATGTGTTTTATTGTTGGACGTTTCGGGAGAAGTTCCTCCCGTATTCAGCTAAAAGTCTATTACAATGAATATATGAACTTATTAATTAATATGACTGCAAGACTACATACCGTAGGGAAATAAAAGTGTCAAGGTTACATGGTATGGCGGTCATAAAACAGTAATTATTATTTCAATTATATAATAGTATATTATATTCCTAGGTAGAAAGTGTTTCATTGCAGATGAAGGCTAAGAAAGCTAAACCAAGGCGGTGCGCGCCGAGGTTAGCTATAGCCTGAATCAGATCTCGGTATGCGATATATGTTTGCATGTAAAATTATTAATTATAGCCGTCAAATTATGCGCCAAAAGATATTAGTGAAGAAAGAAATATAGGGGTAATTGTATTTGTTAATTTTCGGAATTTTCTTTAACTTCGTTGGCTGTAGGGATAGAACTGAAAACGTTACGATCTACAGTCTGATACGTTACCTCGTTATTATGTTATCGGTACACAACCCCGGGGTAATGTATCCTCAGTTCGATTCCACAACCTACAAGAATTGTTATCACTTTTGATATTATCCCTCCGATTCTCTCCTAATAACATCTAGGGTCGTAACTTGACGAATAGTAATCCCCTTTCATGCGCGCAAAAATACATCGTTTACCGAGATCTTCGAAACCATGTGCACCCGTAATGAGTATAATTACGTGACGGAATATATTATTTTAATTTATTTGCTAATTATATTATTTATTATTAGAGAAGTACATGCATTTTTGGTTCTAGTGGTACTAAATGAATTCTTCAGACATCAACATTTTGTTTGTTACTGCTGCCCATTTATTGCGTTGAAAGTTATGAGAATTTTTATTAATTTTATCATAACGACTAGAAGAAGCAGAAGAATTTAAAGCTAAAATATTAATAAATATAACTGAACTTTACAATTCGCAATCGATAAGAAAACATGCTGTAGATTTTTAGGTTATCCCAATTTTTTTTTTTAAATGAAGGTTAAAATATCTTTTGTATTTAATATTTTAACAAATAAATCAAATCCATTTTCAAAATGTATAGGGAAATTGGTGCAAAAAATCTGAGTCTATTACATGTACGGAAACTGTTAAATACGAGTGCTACTATCAAAATATACCACATTCGCAAAAGTACAGTTTCTGGTCTAGAGATACAAATAATTATTATTTTATAGTCAGTATACTAAAGAATATTTGTTCATGTTCAAATAACAATAGTTTTTTAAATTGCAGTAGCGACACATTATTATGACAATTGTAAACAAATTTTATTATTTATTTTTACATCAAACATAAACACGTTTTTATGACTTAGTAACTTCATTTACTGCAACGTTTATTCTTTGCTTGTCACCACTATAAAAGTAGTAATAAAAAACACATTTTCATCTAGAGTTAAGTTAATAACTTCCTGCAAGGAATCTAGTACATAGTACATCGTTAAAATACTTTAATAAAGTTCTGTAGTTTCTTTTTATCTACCTTTTGAGTGAGCTATACTTACAAATATTAATTGTGCCCATAAAATATAATAATGGTAGGAAAAATTATCAAGAATAAAACTTTAGAAGATATATTAAGTCTGTTCAGAAATGAACGAATTTTATTTTGTTTAACTTTATTTCTAATTGTACAAATAATTAGTTCTTATCCCCCTCAAAGTACTAAATGAGATTTGACAATGCAATGACATGTGGTTAAGGAGGAGGCTATGCGCAAGGCGCAACGCAATGCTGCCAACCACTAATTATCTCTATTGGCGCGTAATTCAAAATGTTCTGTTATTTTCTGGACCTCGTATCGTTATATTATTAAGAGCTGAAATCGTTATCGAAGCTTGAAGTACAAAACGTGCACATTTCCAGGCAGATGAACAACGTGGGCAATTACTTTTCCGAAGATTTCCGCTGGTTGGAAACCTCAGTGATAGCAACTGCTGCCGGACAGGTACGCCACCCTAGCAGCGGTAGTTACTGTTTCAATTTTATGAGTCAGCAACGTGCAGACTTCGTGCAGGCCTGCAGTATACCCATGCGGTTTCCGACAACATTACTTACTCTGTAATCGCTGCATGGACTGGCTTCTCGTTTTCTCATATCGCGACCTATTTCATTTTTGTATAAAAATTCGCTTTGCGTTTTAAATTATTCAATTTTTAATTAAAAAAATATCTCTCTGGTTGGCTTTCTGGGAATTTTAATATCGAGTGGTTTAAGAAACGAAACAATTAAATTTTAATGCTTAATGAAGATAGCGGAATGTATGAGCGTGCGCTCTTCGGCCCTTTGTGCTGGTTTTATTAATATTTTATTTATTTGGTTTGTTTTGAGAAATGTTCGTTGCAGGGGTCGTTTCTATTATTTCACGGGTCAAGGTTAATGAGTTTTAAAATTTTAATTAGGTTTTTATACGACGCCGGTGTACTTTTCATTATTGTCTTATTAAACAAAGGTAATTAGTTCAAGGTGGGTCTTCTTTTTTACTTGGAATCATTACAAGCGCATAATTATTACAATATGCCGAGTTTATGTCTACTTAGATAACAAAATTCCGCCTCTGGTGGAACTAAAATTGGAATAATAAATACGGCTAGTTGCATTAAGCGTTGTTAACTACAATATGTTAAAAACTAACATTGGCCAAAATGGCTTACACCACATTTTTCATATTTTGTTAGAGTATTTCTTTCATTTATAATTTATAGTTCTAATTACACATTTTTATTATTAGTCTAATTGGCATACGGTACTGACAATCAGAAACTTTCAGTTCGCAAAATCGCATTAAATTATCGATAATTGGCAATAATTTAAAGAAAAATATTTAAACAAATTGTTTTTCCAACTGTCATATCATCAAAATTCTTAGCAACCGGTGATTGCTATGACTTTGCTACTGTAGAATTTATAAATTTACTAATTTTTTTACCTCCCGCCACATCTTGTAAGGGAGGTATAGGAATCATGCTAAAAATTAGGTAGTGAGTTTTCAATGGATGAGATCTTTTTAGAATCCCGAGAATAAGATTTTAATAGTTTCGCGATTATGTCTGACCGTGTCTGTCTGTCTGTCAGTCTGTGTGGATCTCTGGGGAGTTTCTGTTTCTCATATACTACTAAACTAAACAATTTTATATTTTGTTTATATCACTTTGGAAGAGCCCAGTTAGTTTTTGGTGATAATCCAATTACCGGAAGTGGTAGTTTACTTGAAGCCTTATCAAGTTATTTTGAAATACCTCAGTAAATTATGGTGACATGACAAATTTTGTTATTAGAATAATATTTCAAATATTACTATCTACAATTATTGTTTGAACCATTTTTATCTTATTGTCTCCATTTACGAACTACAACACGTTAAAAAATTATATTTTGACATTTTCGTTTGAATCTATAACCTGTGCTTTTTGAAATAATAAAACAACGCTTGAAAAAACTATGTGATAATATTAAAAATGCATACAAATAATGCAATTGTTTGTGTATATTTTTAATGTTATCACATAATTTTTACTACTAATGCCTTAAAGAAGACACACGTGGTGTCGAAACGTCGTCGTTGTAGAAAATAAAGATCTTTTAACTACCCGATCATAATTTTTCCACATCACTCTCCAGTCGAACAACCATTTCTTCATAAAAAATAATATTGGGTATGCAAATAATTTTGAATCAATTTTATGAAATAGAAATGGTTATCCCTTCTAGAGACGCATACCGGTTTGATGACCTATATTGTATAGCTACATTGCTTTGCTTGTAAATACGTTTCTTTTCATCCGAGATTTCCTTTCTTCAATGAATCCTAAATAGCAACATGGATTAAAGATTCAGGTACTTTGAAATAAAAATACTTTGATGTAGGGGCGTAAAATTTCCATCTTGCGTGTTGTATTACTAATTTTTCATTTTTCTCATTAGCATCTTGAAACATGCTATTTACCCAAAATACAGTGTTGTACAATCACTTTAATTGTCTAGTAGTCAACTGAACCTTCAAATCTAACTAAAATTAAACAAGAGTAATCTAAATGTATTCCGGACTGAATTATCTTAAACAAACTTAAGATCTTAAGCCGTATATTTAATTAATTTTTGTGGTACCCTGGTTGAAACATATTTCAAACTTCTCTTCTAGAATTGATGACACAATGGCTGGTACCATGGGCTCTATTTTTGGGTGTTGGGATGATCCCGAGATGCAATTTTACAAGTATATACAAGAAAATTTCAAATATTGTATAACTTGTAAACCTGAAGATGGCTGTAATCATAGCCGAAACGTCGTCAACGACCATATAAGTTGAAATAAATTTATTTAAAGCCATGTTATCCAATAACACATAGTGAATTATTTACTATTTTCTTCAATTATTTATTTTTAATTCATTTGTGCACTATACAAAAATATTAAATTTCTTGGATGTTAATGAAATAATTTTTGTGAT
This sequence comes from Poecilus cupreus, assembly GCA_963942605.1. NCBI lineage: Eukaryota > Metazoa > Arthropoda > Insecta > Coleoptera > Carabidae > Poecilus > Poecilus cupreus. The sequence continues at coordinate 14,920,729 of OZ012719.1, read as the reverse complement.
AATTATATTTTAATTTACGCTGTTTACCAGTTTAGCTGTCACAAGCTGTCGAAAACATGATCTAGAATAATTTCTCTTCAATTCCTTGTGTTTCAAATAGAATAAATATATTAGTTATTATTTTAGAAAATATATTATCTAATCTAGATAATACACCCAAAATAGTCTAGATAAGTTAATAGATGAACAAGAAAGAAATTATCTGAATAAGATAATAGATAAGATTATTTAATTTAAATAAATTTATCTAGATAAGTAATAACATTGGTAATGACTGCATTGTTCTATAATGGTATTGTTACACAGTATAAGTGATTTCAAAAACTAGTTCGTCCTGTGTGACATATCTGTATACAGTTTATGTGTGTCACAGTATAACAGTAATATTCATGAAATTATAGTTACCGCCATCTCAGACGATCCTCTGGAGTGAAATAATAAAGCGTATAAGCGGGCAACTAACTAAATAAGATTATACATTCACCATCAGAGATCCAGTCCGTGCATCTTCCCAAAGCAATAACTCTCGTCCCAGCGCCGTAAGGGAACTAATTTCAGCAGAACGTTCGATTGCCGTGTTCCGTCGATTGGGTAATGCGGAGATACTTTATCCAGCGCGTAAAAAATCCTCGGCGGGCAGCCAAGGCACCGGAAGCGGATCCGGGATCTCAGCACGGCCCCGCCCATGTGGGGAGTGCGGCCTTAATCCGCTTGGCGGCAGCAGTGGCGGGTTAATCATGATTAATTTACATATTTTACGCACGGGAGCCGGCTAGATTTGTCAAGACAATGATGTCGCCGCGCTGGCTAATGCCCACCATCAATATGACCGCTCCGTGACAGTTCTTCGCCGTTTTAAGCGACTCCAGCTCCGAGGTGACGCGAATTTTAATTCGGTTTAATTTTCTATGTACCAACGCATTTGTTTCCGCTAAGTTAAAAACTTGTTTTGCAGATTAAATGTGGCCGCGAAACATGCTAGTCACAACGGACTATTCTTTTTAACTTTACTCTAATTGTATTATGTGTGACAAAACAATTTGCTCACAGAACACTGGATAATATAGCACAAGAAATGAAACGAATATATTATCACTAAATGACATATTCAACCTGCGGGTGTTCAATTTATACTAATAACAAAGGCGGCCAAACATGGGGCGGCCTCATCTTTTTATGGAAAAAATTTCCAATTTATGAATTAAACAAAGTAATTCGGTATTACTCTTTTATTCAACACCTGTTCTTCTTCAACAGGCTGTAACTATGGTTATTTTAAATAAATAATGTCCAACCAGTGAGAGTATAATAGAGAAGCAACAGAGAAAATAATTACAAAATTATTTTTTATTAATATCTCTGGACTTCTTCGGAATTAAATTCAGTCATGCTGATTTTACTTCTAATTAGATATTTAGAAATATTTATATATTTTCATCTATTTATTTTAACAACTAAACATCAATTTATACACTGTCGTAGATAAATTACTATTATATGCTCAATACTCTAATACATCGTTTATTTTATTAAAAGACCATAAATATATGTTAATTCCAATAAATAAACCTGGACAAAGAGTTTCGGACGGCCAAATGAGTGGACATTCTAAAATATCGCGACCTTGGGAAGTAATCAGTACAAATTTGATAGGACTTTTGGCTTTGACTAAATCACAATTTGACTATTCCTATATCTTGGTTGTATTTGATTGATGTAGCAAATTCTCCTTATGTTTTTCTCTGGGCCAAGCTAATGCAAAAAGTATAATTAAACATTTGGAAAATGATATATTTTTAATGACCAGAGTCCCGCGTCGAGTTACATCAGATATTGGTATTCAGTATCGCTTTCGAGAATATCTTAAATTATTATCTTCTTACAGGGAACAAAGTACTCTAGAGAATTTACCGAACTATTCGGTAAGCTTAGGATATAAGATGTATTTTCTGAAAATTTCATAATAATTAAGAAACTAAACATGATTATTATGAAGCAATGGTTTCTTTCACCATTAAAAAATTTTTTTTATGGCACTTTATCTACATTGAAGACTATCTACACTTTTAAAAAGTCTTAATTGTTATTCATTAAACCACAATGATTTTTTAAAAATGTTGTGACGTCATAGTAGAGGTGTTGCTGGATCTAAAACAGTAGAGATTTAAATAATTTTTGTTACATAAATGTTCTATTTTATTGTAATAATAATAATAAAATAAGTAAAAAAAATATGACTACAATTATTTACAATCTATACTGTTTTAGATCCAGCAACACCTCTACTATGACGTCACAACATTTAAAAAACATCATTGTGGCTTAATGAATAACAATTAAGACTTTTTAAAAGTGTAGATAGTCTTCAATATAGATAAAGTTTCATACAAAAAAAAAATAAATAAAAAAAAAATGGTGAAAGACCCCATTAGAAGTATTTATAAAAAAAATGACTGACATGGATAGCAATCAAGGATAGTTATCACTTCTGTCATAATGCTGTTACAGTTGTTGACATTTAAAAAAATATAAATTGTTTTATTTAAGGCACTAGAATATATGAGTATTCTCATCCGCCATTTTGGGTCCAAGTGTCATAAATAAAACAAATTATTGGAATCCAGTTACTTTAATTCTCTTATGTCAAATTTGAAGTTGATATTGATTAATAATTGTTATCTATCATTCTCTTAATTATTATATTTCATATTTAACAGGTAAGTGTACAGAATACTTTCTAATATATTACCGTATGATTTGTGTAGTTGGATTTTACAGGATTTCAAGAAATATGTTTTCAAATTTGACAGATACACATTTTAAATGTTTTTTGTTTTAAGTAACCGGATTCCAATAACTTGTTTTATTTATGACATCTGGACCCAAAATGGCGGACGAGAATACCTACATTCTTCTAGAGCTCTAGTTTTATTTGAAAATGTCTCTCTCACGATATGCAAATGAAAATAATAACAATACTACCGATTATTTTTTGACGTTTCTTTAAACCAATGAAATGCTTTATTGTATGTCACGTGTCTACGTTTTAACCAATCCTGTCATTATTATACTGAGAATAATGCTCTTGTGATTATTCCCGGCAATATTCTCTGTAGCTTTTTTGTTTTTGTTGACAGATGTCAAATGTCAGATAGTTATCGTCAACACAAGTAAAAAAGAGCAAAAAAGATAGATTTAGTGGCGTACCTGATGATGAAATAAAAAAATAATCTAATTAAATATAACTCGAGAGTTCGATAAATTAGAAAATAATTCTCCAGTATCTTTCTCAAACTTGAAATATTGAAGAGGGCTCGCCATTTTCATGTAAAATCGGTCCTATATGCATGGTGGAAATTTGAATAGAGTAAAGTGAAATATGAAAAGAACGTTTGGCTTGAGGCAAAATATTCCTCCAGCAGAAGTACTTGTAGTACCTAATGCTACAAAATCAGTTAGACTAGACTTGCTGGTAACTATGTAAGATCTGCGCTAGCCTGGAGCAAACGTTGGCGCCGAAATTAGAATCACAAACAGGGGAGGTTGTAACCAATCCCAGGACGTCGTCTGCACCAAGATCAGGCAATGTTGAACGTAAGACGAAGTTTGGCTTCTGGATTATCGACAGCGACGGGGCAGACACACAAGATGCGGTGCGAATGTGTGCAGCAAAGCGTCCAAGGGTTAGCCTAGGGTCAAACAATGTTTAATTGATGAAATAATTAGGGGATAAAGGGTGCAGGGCTGGCCACTAAACGGCCGAAGGTGCACCGACCATCGGTAGTTTGTTACTGCCCCATCCCGCACAGCTAAACCTCGGGTAATTAATCCATCGACTGTAATTATCAGGACGTCATGCTGTTTGTACACATTCATCTCTCCCTGCTTCGGCTTCTGATTCCGCTACGGCTCTGAGCTACTGATATTCGCCGGTTATTCAATCAGTTCACTGCCGAGATATTAGTTTGCTGTTGACTTTCTGTTTCAAAGACGGCTTGCTTTCACCCAAAGGAAATGTCACATGTCATGTGTGCCATGTTTATTTACCTTGGATTTAGATGTAATTAATAATAAAGTAATTACACGAGTTAGGCAGACGGATGAATTTTATCATAGGTAATGTTAAAAATGACAACATAGCTGGAGGGATTTAAGTGTCACTTTTAACACGAGATGGCATTTCTACGCAAGGATTATGAAGGAATTTTTCCAAATAAATAATTAATGGTTCGGTTGATTATTTCCTGTATTTAAATAAAAATAAAGCAACTAATTTTTGAAACGTCAAAATTTTTAATAACAATAAACGGTTTTCTAGAATATGGTGATAGTATTTTATCAAAATTTTATTATTAGTAATATCATAAGGTAATTGATAACTAATATAATTTTTTTCACGACCGGGAAAGGAATTCGGTTTCTATGATACCAAAATTGTGTTAGAAACAGCCAATTTCATGTCAATTGGAGATTTATGCACTTTCTCACGCGTTGGGTTCAAATAATAAAATTTGTTGTGAAAAATTTACAAAATAAAACAAATCAAAGATAACTATAATACATTATTTTATAAATGAAAGATTTGTTTAAATACATAGAAACCGGTATAAAAATTAGGATCATGAAAAAAATAACATATAGCCTTGTCGTATTGCAGTCCTTGCCTACGGCTCATGCTTAAATTTTACTACGCGGGAAAAAATCATGCACTTTTCTTGAAAACTTTTCGAAGTCGAAGGCGGTGGGCTATTTTTAAAAGTAGCGTGCTTAAGTAACTGTCAAAAATTATAATTTATTTACCCAGGGATATTATGTGTGGAATATTTTGCGATTGTGCCGTGAAAAGGACATTTTGAAATAAAACAATTAATATTTGTGTGATAAGTGATAACTTCCCTTCATAATTATTATTTGATTTTGATTGGTTATTCCAACTCACATAATACGAAAAAAATTGATTTGTTTGGTTCTTAGTTATGTTCAAGAGGGTGAGAATTAAATGAAAATAATTTAGATTTTTCGAAAACATGCTGCCACGCAATAGTCACTGAAGCAAACTGACATCAGGTAAAACCCTTCCTCCTTTGGAGTCGAGAATTACCATGTAGTTTGCTTTCATATTTTTGCTAATCAAAAAAAATCGTGCAAAATAAAAATTTATCAATGAAATCAGAAGCTCTTGTGATATTACCCTCGCTAATCTCCAGGAGTTTTATTGGTTTTAAGAAATACCAAAAAATAATCATTTAATACTATTATATTAAAGCACTATAGCAGAAACGATGTTAAATATGAGATCAGTCTGAAAATGTATTGTCGGGGTACGTGATTTAATCTAGAAGTGCACATAGAGCCGGTAGCTGGTAAAAGGAAAGCGTCGGAGATTGCAGTTATCGTGTGACGTTTCTCCAGTATCATCTCAGTATGAGCGCTGAATATTCATCGCTTGCAATGTCGTCTGCAGCCGGCAGCCGGCATCGACGCATCCAAATCAAATATCCACGGATGAAACCGAAGAGAGCTGCACCCGAGAAATCCATTACCGACAAACGTGTCGGCCGCTCTAGAAGAAATGATAGGAAGGCAACATTACGTTACATAACACATCCATTCTCGGACGCGCTCGTCGCAATCGAATTACTCCCGGCCGGGAACGAGGCCGGGGCTGGCTGCTGGCTGCTGGTGCAGGTCGGCGGCAGCGGACACGAATGCAAATGATTTATTAGCGGATGCCTCCGCGTCCGCGCGTTCTGTACTCTTCTTTTCTATGAGGCTATATATGGGCCGTTAAATATTCAATTGTTGTCAACGGAGATTTAGTTAAAAGGGAAAGCGAACGCGAAAGGAATGAATGGGCCCGGCTTTAAATCACAGCGTTTTCCATTCGCGCGCCGTGCGCGACCTATCGCTTACGAGGGGACGGCCATCGATAAACCGGCAGCAGCGAGCAAGCGAGGACCAAGTCGGAAACAACCAGATGTTCCCGCCGTGCCCATAGGAAATAATATGCATAATTTCATTTCCGTTTTGGATGAGGGATAAGCGGTAATTAGAGTCTGAAACATTTATAAATGTGCGCCGCGTTATCGATCAACCAACTTAATTGCCGGCTCCTGCGACTCGAATAAGTATAAATAACTATCTAGAGCGTTAATCCACAATACAAACTTTTCCAACTTTCTTAATCCCCGGCACTAGACAAAGTTTTTCCTCCGCGGCAAAACAATGCACTAACTTAATGAAGACGGCAAATTCGGGCGGCGCGTGCGTGGTGCCTCGCCGCCGATTCGAACCGCCATCACAGCAAATGAGTTCTGGGGGCTCGGGGCAGAGGTCGCGACACACGCCGGGATCCAGCCGAGGACTCCCAGCCCCGCTCCGATTCGGGAATTAAATTGCGAAGTCGTGTAAACAAGTTCATTTCGTGACAAACATCGTTGGGGTGTGTCTGTCAGCCGCCCGTGTGCGCAACATCAGGTAGGGGTTGGATTCGTGCCCTATCATTTCAACACACTGATAAATTAGCCATGATTTGTTATATGAACACTATACTGAAAATCACAAGTTTTGGCAGTGTATTTAAAAATAAATAAAATAAAATAAATATATCATCACGCCTTTTACCCATTACGGGTGTGGCACTCTGCTTACGCAGATCTCAGTAAGTGATATATTTTTGCGTATGAAGTGCGGTTACCAGCCGTCAAATCATAGCCCCCAAGGATGTTAGTGGAGGGGGAACCTCAGGGGTAAATTTAAATTTGTAACTGTCGGCAGTGGGATTCGAACTGAGGATCTTACGATCCACAGTCCGACACGTTATGGAAAAAACCTATCTACTATCCCTACTGAAAATTACACTTTCTCCACACTAAACAAAGCTTTAAAATTGTTAATTTCGCAGAGTCCTTTGGAATAGCACGCTCAATTATTACAAACGCAAGTGTGACCAACTTAATAATAATATGATACTGCATGATATTAATATGTATGTCAAGTATAATTGCATTTATATACCATAAAATAATTCATAATTATTTCTTATATAAATCTTAGTTTTCAATATTGAGATTACAAGGAAATTACATTATCAATTTTTTAATAAAATATGTCTTTAGTTTTTATATTACAATCTATAGATTTATAGTTGGTAACACTGCACTCATCTGCGCTTGCGCCGTCTTCATGCTGTAATCATAAACGTCAAATAGTTTTAGTTTGAGATGTCATTTTTTGTTGTTGAAGAATAAGAATTATTATTATTAAATCATGACAAAAGTGTGATCGTAGAAAAAGTATAGTGTGCAATTCGTGCAGAATTACCTATTTCACATTCGTATTTTTTCAGCACTCGAATTCGTCTCGTGATATAACTCTCACAACTCGCGTGAAATAGATAACTTTCTGCACTTGTTGCATAATATACTATTATACGATATACAGCATAAGTATTTCATAGTGAAATGCTAGTATTACAAAGCTGAAGGTTGTTAATCTTAAGTGGTGCCAGTAGAACAGAAATCAGCAGTTTTCAGCAAGTTCAAATTCTCAGATTGCCTCCTTAGCACTGCGAATTAAATGCTATTAAACTTATTAGAAATGAGACAAAATTATATATTGTTTCCAATAATACAACTTTTAAGGAAAGTGATACTAAAAATTCAATAAGTGAAACATGTTTAACAATATCCAATTGAAAATAGTAAAATTACATTAGAAACTAAATACATGAAGAAAAAAGATTTTGGTAATATGTTAGCTGATGCAGAAACTCTAATTATTGATCTAAATGATGATAGGGAAAGTGCCGAACAATATTTTCAATAAAGGGTGTACAGATTGTTAGGCACCGCTGATATTACTATTGATTTTGATAAAAGGTTTTCCAGAACAAAACCAAAAATCGAAGTTTCATATGAGTAATTAATAATTAATGTTTTAGTTGTTTTTTTTTATTGTAGCCTTATTTCGATTTTCTTTGATTTAAAACTTGTATCTAAACATTTTTCTTTAATTTTTTCTTGCCAGAAGGCAAATTTACAGTAGACTAGGTATGTGGCTGTAATCTTAAATCAGGTCCTAGTTGTGCATGGTTTTTATAATGTAAATTTGCTTATTTAATTTAATATGTACAACAACAACATAATCCGATTCCGTAATTTCTTTCTTGGTCCCTTACTTACACTTATACGAAACATTTAGCAACACTGTATCCTGTATCACTGTTTCCCGTACTGCCAAAACTTGCGATTTTCGGTGCAGTACCACTTCAGTTTGGAGAAGAAAAATATCTTGTAGTGTAATGAAGCATTCAATTTTTTGCTGTTTGGTTATATCCGCTCGTCTACGGAAACTGAAAAAAGTATCGTTCGAGAGGGTAAAATACAGATATATTTCACTCTAGGAGGGTTTTGCGAGGCGAATTAACGTCAAATCAGAAACATCCCGAAACGATTGAGTACGAAACAAGCAGAGTGTAGCGTGGAGCGAGCGTCGCTCGTTCTGAACGCGTCAGACGCCGGGGTAATTAAGGAGACGAAAAACGAGGGAAGCTACGCGCCGTCCTTCACAAACAAAAAACTAACGGACCGTGCGTTTTTATTTTCTATGAAAAATGAGCGAATAGACACGGGGCGTTGCCGAGGTGATCCGGCACTCGCAGCTCGCAGGAAAGTATCATCATCCGGCGGCGTCGGAGGCGGCGGTGACGGTGGCGCGTGGGGTCCCCTGACACTCCGGGCTCGACAAGAATTCGGCAGGCAACACGTCGCTGCCCTAAACGCCCGGACTCAAAGGTCGATGTCTGCGAAATTGGATGAATACGCACGACCCTTCACTATAGATTTCCGATAATTGATACCGCCAAACATTTAAATATATATTTAAAAATTCTTTGCATGTCTCTGGATTTTGTATTTATTATTTTGCCAAGGAGGCTTCTCCGATCGTTTAAACTTTAAATAAAGCTATAAAGAAAAAGTACTTTTCGTCTTGTAATTGAAAAGATCATCTTATAAAGTTATTTATTGCTCAATTTCTAAACTTGAGAATTTATTGTGCGAAGCGCGGTCTTGTGCAAATGGAATAAGTTAAACAAACCAAGTTGTATTTATTTATTTAATAATTAATTCAAGTGTGCATTCAAGTTCGAAACGTATTGAAATACATTCCCTGAATACAGTTCCTGAATGAACCGTCGTTAGTATGCAGGAAGCAAAATTCAGCCCAAGATTCTTAAGCTAAATCCCTGTTCATTAAAACATTATTCCATTTACAAACGCACATTGTTCTTCCGAGATACGTCGTAGGCACAATGAGTGAATGACACAATAATACACGTACACTCGGAACTCCGAAGGTCGTAGTTCCTTCGGAGACGGAACAACGGTGCGTGCTCACCGTTTGTCCGGGCGGATACCTTTCTCCGAGTTAATAAGTATTCCTGCCGAGAAGCGAGACCAGCCCTTGGGAGATGACGCATGCGCACACATCCAATTTCTCAGTGGGCGCGCGATAGTTGCCTTGGCCCCCAGCCCCCAAGCCGTTTCTACTATAATTACTCGAAACCACTTAGGAAATTACGGCGGGTGATTATTGCGACATCATCTCTCTACGTCATTTTAATATGTACAAATGAATAGCGCGACGAACGCCCTGCGAATAGCAAGTTAACGTGCCGTGGCGTTCACGTCGCTGTGTGCACCGAGTCGTGAGCAATGCAGTTCGATGGGGTGTTATCGGGCTGGACACTCGCCGTCTCGCAACCCCGAGGAGCGCTCGAGGAATGCCATTGCAGCCACAATGCACCGGGATCCTTAAATGAAATTGCACGAGACATGAATCACTTATTAATTGATTCTTGACCTGTCAATGCGAGCTCGAGATATTTCCAAAATGAAATAGAGAAGCTGGATTTCAAAAGATGGAATTCGTATTCGTTTGCAGGTTATTTATGACTTCTATTTCATAGATAAATCCAAATAAATCAAATGGGATCTCTTCAATTTTCACATAAAAATATATAATTATATTTAAAGTTTATTCAGAATTCGCTTACAGATTAAATAACCCAATTACAGAGGAATTATGCAACGTACATGTAAATAAACACAAAAAAGAGTACCTACAGCAGAATTTACTGAACTTTTCGGTAACTGAGGACATTATATGCATTTTCTGAAAATTTACCAAACTTTTTGATAAATCCTTCTAATTGCTAAATAAATAATCGTGTTTAGTTTCTTAATTGTTATGAAATTTCCAGAAAATTCATCTTGTATCGTCAGCTTACCGAAAAGTTCGATAAATCCATATATACATACCGAGAGGTTTATATTTATATAAATAGAGATGTGTCATTAGTCATTACAATAATTACTGTTAAAGGGATTAAGTGTAATATATAAAAGCATTTTTTTACATGTCATAGGGATAATTGAAAAGATTTCTGGTTTACATTCTGTAAAATATTTTCATTGATTACTATGAGTTCTGAAAGCTTTTTCAACTTATTAAAAAAAGATATAATTTGAATGATGAAAAATAAATATTTGTAACAATTTAATGTAATTTATTAACTACTAAAGTAATTAATATTAAAATCTCGGTATAAAAAAAAACAAGTAAATGTACAATAAAGACTTGAAGTGTACAAAGATTAAACAGGCAAGTAATAATTCGTTAAAGTTTCCTTAAATTTAAGATGACTGTCATTAAATATATCAAGATTGTTACTCAAAGTGGAAAAGAGGACATTAAATTGAATACATAGTTGACGAACGGGATACTTAAGCGTATTATTTGTCTTGAGCATATCGTAGGAAAATTAGAAATTAGTTCTTGGTCAAGGCACGAGAAAATTTAATTTACTTCAGATGTTAGGATCATCAATGGAATTGTTAACTAATTTGTAAAGATATAAACATGATGTATAATCTTACGATCATCGGATCATCCAGGGACAAAACAGCAACATCAATGAGACAATTATTAAAATTTAATTCGTCAAAGAATGGGCAAGATCCATACTGTGTAAAATAGCAATATCTTATAAATTTTCTTTGAATTGACTCAATGACATCAATGTGTATATACTTGTACGCAATATTTTAATCTAGAGCGTATAAAAGAATACAGAGATTTTAATGTCTGCAAGTTTTGGAATAACCCTGTGTTACAATAAAAATGTTAGATTTCTGTAACATATTCTCACTATGGGGTTAAAATAAGGTGCAAATGTATATTTATCATTAAACAGTACCCCTAAATCATTAAATGTAGAAACCCGTCAGACCTCAGACATGTTGTAGGGATAAAGATGCCTGATTGTTTAACAGAGAAAGACATAAGCTTACATTTATTATAACTGAATAATGTGCCTTACAATCTTCAAAAGATAAATCTTTAAATCATCTACGTAAATATGATCATTGTACAACATCAATTAAATATTAATTTTAACATCACGTGTGAGGTTTTTAGTACACCATACATACCGCATTCAACAATGCGCGTAATTATTATTCTAGTTTACACCAAATTTAATTATTTAATTTCACAGATAATAATTTATAATTATAATGCATACTGATGCCCTGAATTTTGTTTATATGATACTTGAAGCATTGAAGTGCAATTATCAATTTAATAACGTATTGTCGGTTTAGGTAAACACAACAAATTGTTATTACTATAATTAAATTTAGAAAATGTGTAGCAGATTAATAACTTAGGTTTGCTTTCATTGAATAATATGGAAAAATATAAAACTTTAATGGTGTTTCTTGCACCGTTACAATGTTGATGTTGATATATGTAAAGAATTTAACTTCCACGTCACATAGAAAATTTTTAAATTTCATTAAACTTTTGGAACAAACTTAGAAAGTTCAGGAAACTATTTGAAACCTTATAATGACTTTTTTACATATAAAGTTTTTTACAAACATAAAAGTACCAAGATAACTTTTATTACGTCAGTTTTATTTCACATTTTACGTGTTAGTTCCATAATAATATATTATTTTTGCGTTATAATTGGTAGAAGTTTTCAGAAATAACTGTTGTTTTAATTAAAATACTGAATTCACATGTACGAATATTTTTATAAAATAAACCAAAATATACCGAATACCTATACATTTTGTTGCAAAATAATTTGCAGAAGTGGGAATATCATATTTTTTACTTTTTTCCTACGTTTATGAAAACAGAACATGTAAAATAATACGCATGGAGGTACAATAATAACAAAATTGTCACGCACTAACAAATACATCTCGTATAACTTGAATACTTTTTGTCACAGAGTAATGCGTCAATAATTAGAATCGTTTTATTTACACCTTTTTTCAATAATTGAGCAAAATTATGGAGACTGGGTACGGTAGAAACAACGTAAATTACTCGCTATGTATTAATGGTAGGAATGGGGTACAAAGCAAGAAAGAAGCAGCTTACTAGTGTTGCAAAAGCAACAACGTGCTTATGTTGCGCAGAATAGTTATTTGTGTATCTAGAGCAGAAAGTATTCATGGTCGCTGGTCTCGGCTGTGCCTCGACCATCAATGTCCATGCGTAAGCGGCAAAGACACTTTCTGCTCGAGAAACACACACTATTTTTTCTACGGCCGATTCAATAATGATAAAAAACTGGATGAAAATATTTTATTTTGCCAATTTCTGTTTGAACTTTTATTCCGTTCCATTCTATAGTTAGCCATGTTAGCCGTTTCCAAGGTGATGATACCGTTTTTTCTGTTATTTGTTTGAATCGTATGACAAATATTAATTTTTCAATTCAATTACAACGTTAAAATTTTGTGAAACAGCGTAAAATGATGGATAGTGACGAAAGTGAAATGGAATGTACTCCACCACACATTAAAAAAGCTGCGAAGAATGTAATATTAATTCTATTACCTGAAAAGTCGAAGAATAGGTATGAGAAGAAATATGCCTTGTTCAAACTAACTTGTCATTAAAAGTAAAATTGCTGTTATTATAAGATACTATTGTTAAATATTACCTACTATTATCATTAACTGTTTTATTTGAAAATAAAAATTTTCCATAAAAATTGTCCATATTTCTATTCTACTAGAGTGATTTGTTTGGCCGCTCGGTAAGTGGCAAACGTCAACGTTCTGCTTTCAACTGACAGTTGGAAATGTCTATTTTCTGTTCGGTCGTAGAAAAAAGCCCTTAATGTATTATGACCAGCAAAAGTAACTATTTTTAATAGAAGTATTTATTTATTCAATTACCATCAAGCATAAAGTTTTAAAGTTTACGAAACTGTGATTTATATTACCGTAATATTTAGATTTGACATTTTGAATTAAGTTCGACCAAATGGAAGTGCGAGTACGGGTGAAACATAGTGTTAAGCATATCTCATTAGTGAGATACGTAGAAAAAAGATGTAGTGGAGATGAGCAGGTTGAAAATATCCGAATGGGGTATGTAGCTCACAATAGAGTTTTTAATGAAATTCAAGAACGTATACTCTCAAAGTATCAGCTATTTTTTTTTTTTTTTTAATTTTAAGAGAACTTTTGTATGTTACCTTATAGTTCAAGCCGGCGAAGTAAAATTTCCTGAGGTATGGCGTAATCGTCAAAAATGTTAAGCTCGAGGGGGGTGGTGAGGGTTCTGAAAGGTATTTCTTATTTAACAATGCAGAAACACGAACCACCACCTACAAGAAACGCTCATCCCTTAAAAAAATGATAATTTTCAAGCGTTTTCAAAATGCACACAGATTTGATTGTCGAAATATTATTTTTCTTAAACATGTTTGTAATTCATAAATGGTGACAACAAAAGAAAAATATTTCAAACAACAATTGTACATAATAATATTTGAAACATTATTCTAAAACAAAAATTGTCATTAACTATAATTATATAATTCATAATAACTTGATAGGGCTTCAAGTATACTACTATTTATTGGATTATCGCCAATAATATATTATTTTCGATTGCTGCTACAATAATCTATTACTAATAATATATTACTAATATAAATATAAATATTCTTATTGTAAATATCTAAATTGCTGTCATTATATGTAAGATAAATTTTTGCTATTGTAACAATCCATTTTGGAAAGTCAATTATTCCTACATTTCATTTTTCCAACTGGTCGGAACTGGCTACTTTTCAACCTCCAAAATCAGTGCATATTTTTTGTAAAAGTAAATTTTCTGTTGCTGCCCGTAGTTTTGGAGTAATTCTTCTTAGTTTTGCACTCTACCTTCGCACATCTCGGTAAGTGATTGTTGGTGGAGAGAAAATCAAAGGAGTAATATCAACTGTTGGCAGTGAGATTCGAACTGAGGATCTTATGATACGATGCGTTGCCACGGTGATAGGAAATGTATTAATAGAACATTTGTATACCTTTTTATAATAAAACATAAATATTAAACGAATTGAAATGATCAGTAATTTCAATTCAAAATGAGCAAAATGCACTGCAAAGCGCAATATCGTAGCATGCATATTATTAAATCAAGAAGATTTATTATAAAACATGAACGATAAATCCTCCCGTTAATGGATGATCCGTGGCTCATCCTTCTCAGCTTGATTTGCACAGTCAAGTGTATAATCGCTATGTAAATAACAGTAGAAAAACTTGGTCCGGTCAAACTGCGAGCAAGAGCTCGGTCACCGTCGTTCCAAACTCGCATAGCTTCATAAATATGTATGCCGAATCGAAGTTTGAATTTTTGTATCTCCCTTGTTTTTGTTAAATCAACATTCAGAGGCGGCAGCAAAGGTTATGCACGAGTAGCGCGTACTTTGCCGTAGTTGGAAAGTTCTGGCGTCAATGTAAACGTCACCGTCAGGCTCGGAACGTTTCAATTCGGTCGCATTAATCAATCCACGACTCTCTGGCCACGAGCGGGATTTATCGGAAGCGTCGGCGGAGTCTGCGGCCAACTAATACGATGGACACACGAGCTGGACACGCAATACGATGGGATGGCAGACTTGCTGTCACTTTCTGAATTAAAAGACACACGATCACCTGAAAATTATTTCTAGCAGAGTTCTTACATCTAAGTTCAAAGAAATTAGTTACACGAAACTCCCTTTTCAGGATTGTTATAACTGTTACTTGCTTGATAGTATTATTGACAACAAAGGAATTTCTTAAAAAAACATCCAACGGAGAATAGGGCGAGCACAAAATGCTTTCAATGTCCTAAATAAAATTTAGAAAACAAACCACTTAACCAGAAAAACAAATTTTTAACAGCAGCGTTAAGGGGACCCTTCTATATGGATCATAATCGTGAACGAGAGCTACAGATATTTAAAAATGCCCCTGGAAAATATTAGGTATTTTTTGGCCCGAAACGATATGCAACGAAGAACTTCGGAAAACATGCAATGAAGAACGTATAGAAGTGACGATAAAAGAAGAAAATGAAAATGGATAGGACACACTAACAGAAAAGAAAATGATGACATTACAAAAGAAGCTTTAAACTACTACTTAAAAGGTAAACGAAGATGAGCTGGACCAATAAAAACTTGTAGGAGTCAAATAGAGGAAGAATACTCAGAAATAGGAGAAACCTGAAGCGAGATTAGAAGAAAAGCAAAATAGGAATGGAAAAAGATAGTAAAGAAAATAAGTTCAGGAGAAGAAGAACAAACAGAACAGGGCTAACAACGTTTTTCTCTGTGCTGCTTAAATACGTATGGATTTTCTTGGATTTTCCATCAGTGCCCTATGTTCTTTAAGGAACCTACAGGATGAATATTAATTATTATTATTACTTGCTGATTTAATAAAACACTTATCTTTTATCCAGAGACAACAGGGAGGAAGATGAACACAATAATGTAACACTTAATGGATGTTATAAAATTAATATTTAATAAAACTTTAGAAGAATGTTAAACGATAAAACAAATTAAACAATGATAATCGACGACAACGTATAAATAGGTTTAAAATTTAAGTTACCGTTACCAACAAATAGAAATTATTTTGCTACAGCACCGAAGAGGTAAGAATACGTCCTGATGTAGCGACCAAAACTAAACAACCACTAATCTTTGAGTTGGCCAAACGTACCGAACTATCCCAAACGTTTTTAGGTGCAGGGGTGGGAAACTCTTTAAGGGTCAATCCAAAGATTGCCGAAAAACACTTAACTAAACATGGGATCGGCAAATACTAACCCGGATACATAAATATGTCAACACGGATGATGCCTCAAGAACTTTCAGAATAATTGCCGCGTTTGTCACTAATAACTTTCTATGAAAAGCTTAACAATATCAATATTAATTTAAATAAATGTAGATTCCTATGATCTTGTGTATCATCTGTTCGGATCCCAGAGTCGACAAATTCGCGGACAAATTCTTATCCCATAAAACTTTCCCTTGTGGCTTCTCCTGCACTAACATCTTAATCATGTACCCTACCAAGATCTCCTAAGAGAGTACTCCATCCAGAAATTGGTACTTGGCATGATGATATCTTTATTTCCATGTGTTGAACTTAGAACTATTGCCTGTCATATTTATACTGATCTCTGGGTTTAAACATCACTCTTTGTTTGTTTTAACATATTTTTTATAATACATATTTGTTAAACTAAGGAATCCTTTAAACATTTGAACGCATTAGACTGTGAATAATAACTGTTGCCATATTAATATTACTAGGTACTGTTGTTTCACCTCCACAATTATCTTTCGGCTGGTAACCGCATTTCACAAGCAAAAATATTTAACTTACCGGATCTGTGAAAGCTGAGTGTCACGCCTAGAATGGGTAAATGGCACGACGGTATAAATATTTATATATTTTACCTTTTTAAGTGTTTTTCTTTTACATCGCATTGAATGTTTATGCAAACATTTGATTAAATATGAGAAGAGCGTTGAACTGTAATTTTGACTCACACTATTTGATACATTTTTAAAACAAAATTTAGTTTTCTCTGTGATTTTTAATTAAAATCCCTTTTAGAAAAAACATAACGCTAGCTCTTTGGAAACATGAATCTTTTTTGTTTGTAATTAACGCTAATATAGTTAAATTTTGAAATATATGCTTTGAAATGCAAAAACTCATTATACATTAATTTATCTAGTATTACTAATCATGTAAGTCTTCCACAAGATTTTTTTATGGTCTTCATATAGATAATCTAAATCTTGTAAAGAAATTTAATTTCTTATATTCTTCTAAAAAAAAGGCGGTCTTGGACATTTTACTTGGTATTCAACACAATAATATCGTAATTATGTTCAATTTTTAAAATAAACACGCAAATACCTTCTGACAATAGGATATATGACAGATTACAATTCTATTTAACTAAGAATTTTTAGTTAACTATACGTCACAGCTATAGTAAATGTAAACTACAGGTTGAAAACCGCAAAATTTTACATAATCGCCGAAATATCCATAGTTACTGCTAACCAGAGCCCTAACCAACGTTTGAAAAACCGGTCCTAAGAGTTCTTAAAGTGCTATTAGCATAGCGATTATGAAAATCAGGACAAGGAAGGATGAACCATAAACCATCGATCATTCATTAACGTTGCATATTTATTCAATGATGTGGTAATTAATCTGAGGCTAATTACAAAAGTGTTTACTTCAATATCTTTGGCATCGTCTTTATTTTGTTTTGTTTTGCTTATTTCGAAATTTCATCGCCATTAATCATCTGAAAGCAAGATGATGTAAGACGGTGTTCAAGCAGTAGCGACGTCGAAATGGAACTGTTAACAATGTTATTAATTAAAGCAGTTGTATTACGCTAGTTGCTTCGATTATTAGGTGATCAATAGTAGTTTGGCTAAACACTGGGAGTATCTTGGCGAACTACATTAATACGAACAGATATATGATATATACCTACCTATATAGATCAATACAATTTATTTCGTACTTAGAGGGAAATTTCCGAGAACGGAGATGGCTTATTGTTGTCCCGGATTCAGTCTCGGTATTTTAGTAAAAACAATGTTTGCAAAAACTTTATTGTGCCTTTCGTATTAATAATTTTCTTTGTCATAGTATTTATTTATAGAGGATAAAACAGAACTGGGTAAGTACAGTAACAAGAAATATAGATGACCCAAGGCTGTCATCGAAAAAACGTAGCCAAGACCGCTTCACGAGTACAACAAAATTTATTTTTCGAGCCGCCACGCCATAAAAAAACACTAGTTTTACACATCTTAAAATCGTCCAGAAACTAATTGGTTTCAGGCCTAGGTCGGAAATAACTAGGGAGTTTTGTAAGATTAGAGTTTGCATAAACTGGCTGTCAATTTTTTTGCGTCGGTTTTGTTCACTATTTTAGTGCTAGAAGGTTATATATTTCCATCAATTTTAGAGCTAAATTGTTAATTGTAAGCTCATATGTAAGTAATTATAATTAAATTTTCAGTTGCACTGCACAACCAATAAATAAATGTCACCGATTTTTTTCAAACAAACCAAATGAATTGTTTATTTTTACGAATTATTCGTATCCTTATTTACGAATAATCTGATGTTATAAACATAAAAAATCTTATATAGGAACCGTGACAATAATTGTTTTTCTGATACATACAAAACCTACTTAGTTTTAGCCGTACTATCCGAATGTACAATAAAAAATGGGGGTTCCCATTTAAGATTTCAATGTATCCCCCGCCTCACCTCCAGGGGGTAGAGGTTTTAGAAACATATTAAACTCGTGTTTTTTGTTTTTAGATTCGATGCGTATTTCTCGAGATATTTCACCGTCCCGCAACTTTTTGAACAGCCAATATAAAAGGTAGGGTGCATGATCGTTTCTGTTGCTCACGTAAATTCACAATCATCAACTAATTATTCTTATGTGGCATATGATCAAAAGTATGGAATCAGTAAAACTTACTAGAGTTAATTAGATTCCAACGTCAGTTTAAAAAGTTAAAAATATCTAGAAAGAATAATTTTGAAAGTACTATAACGTACATCGCGTTAGATTTGTGAAAATCTTATTAGTATCATCATCGGAAGCATCAAGAGAAAAAGTCTGAAATTTATCTCCGACAGCGGTCATTTCTCGTCGCTCGACGTAAACACATTCGTATATAACTGAAAGTCGAGGTGAACGACAAGATGGTTTTTCGCGCGTCGCGTTATGTGTGGGCTTCTGGAACTGCTGTTAAAAGTAATGGGTTTATGATTTTATGGTAACATTCGGCGTCGTCGACTCCTGCGTCCAGAGTACGAGATTGCGTGGGCTATAAACCGACCTCCAAGCCGTTCTCGGCCGCTGCGATTTGCTGATGTGTCGCAGGGAAGCAGGGCGATTCGCACAGGGAGATAATGATTGTTCTGGCAGTTATACCTGGTTCGTAGTGATCTCAGGACATTATATGTCGCTTAGAGATTATATTTGGAGCGAGCGAGCTTTTAAACAACTATATAAAGATTATTGCGTGCGTTGGATCATATGACACGGTGGAAATGGTACTGGAAATATTCTACGAATGCAATTAATTCATGGAATATAATTCTCATTTGTCTGACATTCTTAAATTATGAATTGAACTCTTAACAGTTAGAGACGAAATTCATTGGATCGTAAAATCTTCAGTTAAGATGCCACAGCTGACAGTTGCCATTTTAAATTTATATATAAATTATAACTTGACGGCTGGTAACTACACTATATCATTTATCGAAACTTATAATAGGTAAAAGGCGTGATGATATATTTATTTATTTGCTATATTTTAGAGACATTCCTATTTCTTATGCGTAGTTTAAGGAAGTATATCAACCATGAAAAATTCGATTGTACGATTTAACTGCTTTTTTCAAGGTCCTCATTTTTCGTTTTGACCATTTTTTTTAATGACTTCTGTGAGGATGGATCGATGGATAGTTAGACGTGTATCCGTATGTTCTATAATTCATATTTTATTTATTATAAACTCTGATTTTTTTCGGTTACGAATAATACCAGGATTATAGTTTAGCCTTGTTTTAAATAAGCCGTGGAATACAGAGAACATTCTCGATAATTAAAACATAAATTGAAATAGATACATCATTACACCATGTATCCATAATGGATGTGCCATTCTGCTTTCATAGATCTCTGTAAGTGAATACTGTTTGCACCGGCCGTCGAGTTAAGCTCCAAAGATGATAACAAAAGAGAAAAAAGGAGAGAGATAAAGTTAAGGAATAGTAACTGTTGAGTGTAAAAAACAAACTAAGCATACCTTAACAAGAAGCCATTTACCCAATTAAAATTAAAGTGTGTATAAAAGGTTTCAGCAAAAATTGTAAAAAAAAATCTATGCTCTAGCTTGAGGACTTAGGGATTACATTCTTATTACAATACCGTGAATTAAAAACATTTACTACTTGTATAATAATTGTAATTGCTACCAAATTTTAATTGAAAAGTAACAATAAAATTAAGATACTTTTCAGTTAACGATAGTTAAACCTATATTTGAAGCTGTCATGTTTATACATATTTCGCGCCAATGTGATTAATGAAATTGCCCATCAAACAAAAATGAAAAACCGTAATGTATTTATGTATCTACAATTTTTGTTTATATATTTTTTGGACACACACTGTGTATTGTTTTTACTGAGTTGATAGAATTTTTATCATCTGATTTTCTCATTAAGTAATTATAAATAATAGTATTTAGATCATGATCTTTCAGATCGCCATAGTGAACACACTTTTACAATTAATATTTCTTCAAATGGTGTTACACATATTTACCTGTTAACGTCGTGGGTATATTTTATTATATAAACTCATGTAAGAACGGCGTAATGACTTTTGGCAAGCTCACAGTTTCAGTATTTATCTAATTTCAAGTGTTTTGTAATGTAAACAAAAGGAAAGTAAATTCAAATTTATTTTAACTATTAAGAGTCTGTTTCCTAGACTTAGTTTAGTTTACACAGCGTTCTACCAAACTTTGTCTCAACCAATATATTCATTGTGTAACTTTATGAAGTTGAAAATTAAATGGAAATATTTGCATTCAAGCTGTGGTTAAATAAATAAACCTATAACATTGTTTTTACTGCGCACGGAATCAATAACAAAAACTTTTAGTGAAATTTATAAAGAATAATAATAGCTAGAATGTTTTCTGAAGAATACTTGTATGTTATTACTTAGTTTCAATATCGATTTTGCAAAGTATGTTTGTATAAAAATAGAAGAAATTGTAGTTGTTGAAACCTTTTTAAAATTCCCGTTAGGTACTTTTATTAAAATCTAATAAACTCTGAAAATTTAATACATCGTATTTCTATAGGAATATATTTTATGGAATATAACTTGTTTATTCTCTATAAATAAGGAAACCAATATTTGCAGAGTCCTATAGTGACAGGGCACACATTCTATACTTTTAAAGTCATAAATGGAATTGAAAGAAGGTTTACGTGTTTTCCTCTTTTATAATAGGCTATCAAAGTTCATGCAGTGACGACTATACACACTTTACTTGATTAAAAACCATAGGTATATATAAAAGTTTTAGAATAAACTCGGCTCTATCCATCCGACTGAATGCGATTCCATCGGTTGACGCAAAACAGTACGCCGGCACGCATTTTATGAAATATAAAATTCAGGAAATAACATCACTTTTGCGTTATTAACAACACGAAATGAGTTTGGAACAGGACTGTGGAAATAGAGCTGTGTTATTGCGAAATCTGGATGTTTTGCGAAATACACTTAGCACTGTATGCAGTAAACTTGAGCATGATATCAAAGTTTCTTATTGGGTTCGGAGATAAATATAGCTGATAAGAAAACATGTTAATGTAATATATGTTCGTAGGTATTTCCTTTGAAGGAGATTGGAATTTCAAATAGAGTCATAAAGTCTTGCTATTTTGTTTTCCTGAAGTTTCAGGAACTCTGCTGCATTTAGATGTACACCTGGTTATTGCCATCTAACTATTTCAAATAAAGTTTAAATTATAGTCGTACTTCGTGCTACATTCTGTAAAAAAAGTAAGGTATAAAATTTGATTAAAGCGGAAAAGTTCCTACTATAATCCAAGACTACTAAATATGTTGAAAGTATTTCTCTTAAATAACCTATTCTATATCATTATTGCATATATACAAGGGTCATTCAAATATAAACGAACCTTTTGCAAAAAATATATATATTTTACATTTATGCAAAAAAC
Source organism: Poecilus cupreus (assembly GCA_963942605.1). Lineage (NCBI taxonomy): Eukaryota > Metazoa > Arthropoda > Insecta > Coleoptera > Carabidae > Poecilus > Poecilus cupreus. The sequence goes on along the minus strand of OZ012719.1, from coordinate 14,898,506 downwards.
ACACTTTATAATTATTTTTCTACGTAGTTCCTCTCCTTAGTTATGCTTTTTTCCCCATCGAACAGGTAATTTGGACGGTGGATCGTGAGATCCTCAGTTCGAATCCCACTGCCGACAGTTGCCAATTTAAATTTTCACCTGTGGTTCCCCCTCCACTAAGAACTTTGGAGGCTATGACTTGACGGCTGGTAACCGCATTTCATACGCAAAAATATATCACCTACCGAGATCTGCGCAAGGAGAGTGCCACACCCTTAATGGGTAAAAGGTGTGATGATATTTATTTAATAGGTAATTTTTTCATGCCCATTTCGAAGAATGACTTCGGGCGGGTAACCAACCTATTGCGCACAAACTGTTCAACTTTTTGATCGTTCGCAAAACTCTATTCTCCAAGTGCTTCCTTGAGAGGCCCAAACATGTGAAAATCGTATGGCGAAAGATCAGGGCTATAGGGAGGCTGGTCAACTTACTTTTGTCATTCCAGGAGTATACTTATTTGTCAAACTAGGACAAGATTTCTTGTCTTGATGAAACACTAGAATGTGTGATACGAAAGCACGATAGCAAATCAGATGTGTCCGTAACTGTGTGATATGATTTTATCCTAAAAATTTGTATTTAAAAATTTTACAGTTGCAGATAATTCGCTGAATTTACACGAATTAAGAAGCTTGGACCCTAATTTATCAGTTTTTAACATAATTGTTGGTGAATTCTAATAGCAATGATGTTACATAATCTGTTTTAATATTTTTAGGTAAATTTTAGTTTTGTTTTTTTTTTTACTTAATTATGGTCATCGGAAAAGTATCGTGTACAACACGTGCTGAAAGGGTTTTTCACACTTATGTGATGTACTGAAACTTCACACTCGTGTGAAATATCCAAATTGCATATATGTATACTATTTTTTACGACCACTTAGAAATCTGCTCATTATATGTTTGTTGCTAGGGATCGAGCGAAATGAATTTGTTTTGTGAGTATTTCAATACAGGTCATTTTATTTTATTTATACAGGTGTCATTGCTATGATACTTATTTTGAATTGTCAAATATTGGAATGATGGAAGCGGAAATAATTTATGATAAAAATTAAATTAATTAGGAAATAATATCATGGTCGGAGAAAAAGTATAGTGTACAACTCTTATGGAATGTCCTTTTATACTTGTATAATTTGCAGCATTCACCTTCGGTTCATGCTACAAACTTTCATACTCGTAGGAAATGAGTACCATTCCATGCTTGTTGTATACAATATACTATTTTTAAAGCATGATCATGGTCTCCGTCGCTTTTTCTTCTACTGTCACAAATCTGGTTCCTGAATAGGGTGGATCTTCCAATACAATGAGCTTATATTTGGCCAAAAATCTCTTCACAGACAATGTAGTGTGGGCCGGAGCATTGTATTGATGAAGAAACCTTGATTTGTTTTTCCACAATTCAAGTTGTCGTCGTTTTACACGTTTACAAAACGTAGTCAGGACCTCCTGACTTCCACACTATTTACCTGATCTCGTTTCATGTGACTTCCTTCTATTCAGCCAGCATTAAAAGAACTAGATTTGAGACAGTAGAAGTTGTACAAAATACTGCTTTGACGAATGGAAACTATATTGAAGAGGATAATGTCAAATTGTGAATGAAAACCAATATAAGATTTTATACTACTACTCCGGATATTTAATATCCTCATCTCGTTGGATTATAGAAAATTAACTTTGTAAACGAAAAGATATGTGGGTCAATATAGCGTTGTCTGATCTAAATGTTTCCTTTGTATTTGTATCCTATTTTACTCTCAATTATAGGATGACCTTGAATACACAGTTTAATGGATCACTTTATTGGTTAAATGTGGAAGCCTATTAAAAATAAAAGTTGTACATCATTATTTTAGTATCGCTGAAAAAAAAAAAAAACATTTACAGGGATGTGATATCGATTGATGGATATGATATCTATATGAAATATTAAAATTAGAATTTCTACACGTAAATAGGTATTAAATTTCATATTGAATAACTCGAATATATTAGGATACTGTAATTATGAATGATAAACTATCAAATAGCGAAGTTGACTGTACGAACCGACATGTAGACAAAATAAACATAAAATCTCGTTACCGTAATAACAATGGGTCATTAAACTGAAAACAGTGCATAACATTGTAATTGACGTAAAATATCTCGTACGTAATCTTAATGCTTGAGCAACACTGCAGCGAGCTGACGACGGCAGGATGCGATGCGAATCATACGGAAAATAGCGCAGAAATAATGCAGATTTCATTATTGATAACTCGCAGCAGAAGCGCGAGTCCACAACAACTCTGTTGCGTTCATCACTCCTGCGATGCAAATGTCGCGGTCCAGTGTTGAATAAATCTCTCGCGAGAACAGGACCCGAAATATACATAACTTCAAATCAATTTAAATATTTATTCTAGGGCAGAACCTACGGCAAACGTTTCGGGATTTATTCAAACGCCATTTTGAATAATAACAGCGTCGTGAATGAAATTATAGCGGTACCTTTTGTACATGCGACAGTTGCAGTTATCGGGGCTTTAGCAATGGTAATCCGGTGTTGGATTAGCGGCACCGGCACCGCTACGGTTCAAAGTGATCTGACGTGAACGCGAAATAGCATGAATAATATCAGCGACACGGCAGAGCTCCGATGTGGAGTCGTATACGTGGAGCAACGTCGAACCGAACCGCTCAACGGTTTGGGAACACGCGATCATTCTACCGCAAACCACAATGTCGATGCTGTTATGTTTCATTACAACTATCGCTGAAATCGCTGCTAACACCGCCAAACATCCCTTTTAACATTTTCAACAGTTTTTTACTTCCCCAGTAATGGTTATAACTCGCGTACAAGGACATATAGGTAGATTGGCTTAACACCTCTATGGGGTAACGCCGCGCCTTTGAATCTATCTAGATCCTTTTGTTGTAGTGGATAAATCTATGTTTCTTTCCTGTAAATCCTTGTAGTTGGGTCTTCATATGTTTTGTTTTACTTTGTCAGTTTTTAATTCCTACTGCTGTAAATCTTCTTCTCTCTTCAGTCATGTTAATCTGAATCTGCCTCGTCTTCTTCATTCTTCTGGCTTCTTCTACTACTGACTTAATTTCATCCTATTTTTCAAGAACAAAATTTTTAATATATAGAAGTTATTACACATCCAAAACTGTAAATAATTTCAGTAATAATATAACAAGAGAGTGAGAATAAATTGAAAATAATTTGACAAATCTTTCGAAAACTTGTTGCCAGGCAATAGCCACTCAAGCCCTACGGGCTTTCGTGGCTATTGCCAAATGGCGGCAAGTTTGAGAAATATACTGGAGAATTATTTTCTAATTTATCGAACTCTCAAGTTATATTTAAATAGATTAATTTTTAATTTCATCATCAGACACGTCACTAAATCTATCTTTTTTGCTCTATTTTACTTGTGTTGATGATAACTATCTGACACCTAACATCTGTCAACAAAAACAAAAAAAGCTACAGAAAATATTGCAAGGAATAATTACAAGAGCATTATTCTCAGTATAATAATGACAGGATTGGTTAAATCGCAGACACGTGACATTCAATAAAGCATTTCATTGGTTTAAAGAAACGTCAAAAAATAATCATGTACATACAGTCATGTGCAATTGTTCATAATGAAGTCACTACTAAATCCAATTACATATCGAAAGAGACTTTCATTTTGATACATAACATTATTGGTTTAGAAGGGTGGTGATGAGAGTACTAGACGCCAATTTTTGTTACTACTTTAATAAATTGCAATTGCAACAAACTTTTACATAACCGAATAAGAACATTTTCAGTAAAGGATTTTTATAGAAACATAACAAAAACATAACATGATCCGCTGATTGAAGAAAAAAATATAAACGTTTTTACAGTTATATAAAAATATATTTAAATTCGTAGACTCAATGAAGAATGACAATATACATACATAATATGCTACATAGGAAATCGAGAACTTTGCTGAAAGTTATAGTATCGATACTTTTATATTCGATATTTACTAAATCAAATGTCAATTAAAAATGCAAACTCATGCATTATGATTGTGATAGTTTTTAATGAAATGTAGTACGCGTTTTTTTGTAAATTGTATAGCCTATATATATCCACCAATAATTATTACCGAAAACGAATCCAATTATTGCAAAATAATAAATTATAATTAGGCATCTATAACAAAGTTTAATGACAGAATATAATGTATATTATAGAAATGAATGCAATCTATTAATTTGATTAAATAATTTCATTAATTATAGTCCAAATGTCCATATTTCATTCAAAATAATAATTTCATAATTAATTTTATTATTCAGTGACTTCCAATGAATTCATTTATAAATTATTTGTATTTGTTTTTCAGGGGCAACCGAAACTAGTGATATTATATTAATATTAATTTATTATTGATTTATCTGTTACGTATTAGTTATAGTGAGAACCAAAGTTACTATAATTCTCTTACATAGATCTCGAGTTGTTCTAGAGGTGAAGTATTTTGCCATTAATCATGTATATTTATTTATACGGTGTAATTTGAATTATAAAAAGTAGAAAAACCTCGGATACGAATTAATTTATATTGAAATATTATTCGAATAACTACTATAAAATTCCCTACACTAATAATTTACATTTCAAAATATGTGGAACGAAAACTTCCAATTATTCATAAACAATTTTAATTTCACATTCACGACAAAATTTTATTAATAACATAAAAATAAATATTTACCATAAAATAGTTATTTGGGGAAAATTTAAATATATTTCGTCCCGCATTCAATAACTATGATTTATGCAACTGGTTTATATGTTCAAAATTTTATATTTTGATTAATAGAAAATAATAAATAAATTCAATTACCACAAAAACCATTTCATTTAGCCTTGTATATTACTATTGAACACCTATAAATTATTTTATCATGTATCTAAATTACATTTTTATATTTTTTAGAGAAATGTATAAATTACTTTTCCATAAATACAAATAATAAATTACCAAAATTGTTATTAATTTATTTCTATAATCGTAAATTTTTTCTGCTTGGTAATGATTTATTTTTGAATTTATATAGTTTTTCTAGATGACTGGTAATCGCACTTCACGCGCATAAAATATATTACCGGGATATTCGAAAGCACACCCTACGCAAAATGTGTACATGACGTTGTGGTATGTTTACTAATTTATTTTTAATAAAAAGCTACTTCTTCATTAAATAAATTCATCCCCGATTTTTTGCGCTGTAAGTTGAATTTTAAGGGTGATATATTATGTCGCTCTATCTTGTTTTAAATATTTTTATATAAAAAAGAGTTTTGGCTAACTATGAACTTGAAGCTCTGTTCCCAACACGAAATTAATAGTTATGGTTAGCGTTAGAACTTTAACATTCGCGATTTTAACAATGAAATTTGTTCAACATTAACGTTGTACTAATATTGGTTAGCGCAAGAGTTAGCAAGGTCTAAACTTTTGGTTAGTAGTTGGCGACTACCAATCAAATGCAAGAAGAAAAACGATAGATATTTTCTTTTTTTATTAGTTTAACAGATTGTTTCGAAATTTGTTGTACGTTTGTTAAAATGGAAACTCATACAACAAAAAAATTGCTACTTACGACAATCGTATTATGTAGAAGTAGAATACATAAAAATTAATATGAAGTTTAATTAGTCTTAAATAATGCACACTGTATTACTGTCAGAAATATTAATTCGATGGCGTTAATTTGATGCATTGTGAACGATATTTCTAAACGCCTTCACTAACCAGTAATTACTATTCATACCCACTAACAATATCTACTTATATGATAATAAAAAATAGTCGAAAATTGGATGGACAAAATAACGACATCGACAGGCTAAAATTACAGAATAACACAGTATAATAATGAAACTTACATGGAAGTTGAAGTCAAACGATAAAATGAATAAATAAATAACATTTGGAACAACATTCACATTCAACAATAGCAGCATAATGTCACAGAATTTCAAGTTTAAAAAAGCAACTTAATATAAATAACTAACATACTAATTAACACTAAAACATTTAAAATTCTAGGGACGTACATTGGCGGGAAAAAGGAATTGTAGAATGTATTGGTAGCATGTGCTCAGGTCTTATCTGATTATCATCATTTTACTACTTATATCGTGTTACGACTTGTGAACGTATTTATATCAAAATTTAAAATGTGGTTCGTTTCACTGAACGTTAACTAATGATGAAAATGCGAGCCAAGAGAGACTGATAGTTGTGCCCCTTTCTGTCTTTGTTGTACAATGTTTTTACATGCAAACGTTCTACAAACATGTAGGCTCGTTTTTCGTTTTCATAATATCCTAGGAGTGCACGTTCCAGTATTACAATATTTCAGTGGTTCGCAACAACAAACAAAATACATTGTTATTTTCTTGAGATATATTGAAGCTGCATCCGATAGAAACGCTTATCTTAAAATATACGGCATAACAGATTTCCCTGGTGACCTCTGCTTTACAGAGAATCGCGGCAAAGTTCATTAAAGAAATCACCAAGTAAATCACCGCCATAAAATCCATAACTTCTCTTCATAGCGCCAGTCTGTTATAGCAAGCATGAAAATGCAATTCATGTTCGAAATTTGAATGATAACCCCAGGATTTGGCGACTTTATCAGGGCAGCGAGGCCATTGATTAGTCGGTTAGTGCTCATGAAAACGGACTTTACATTCGAGGGAGGGCAGTGGATGAGCTTTGTGCATGCTTGCTGTGCTGTTGTGATTGAGTGTGTGTGATCTCTAATGCTAATTGTGCGGTATTAGTGTAACTGATGGTTCTATGAATCTCATGTCGGGTGGAATGGTTTCATTCTACATTTGATGGGTTTATTTGGGTGAATATGAGTTTACTACATGTTCATTCAACAATGAAATGGCAGAATGTTCTACACTCGGTATTGATTCTATGGGTTTTAACATGAATATCTTCATAATTTAGATATAGTCGCCTCGCTAATTCATTGAGGTTGGATCATTTGAAGCGACATGAATTTATGTTATATAAGGCATAAACAATGGAAAACTAATTAGCTATGTATGCACATTTCAAGGTGTATCATATATAGTTTGTCCAATATATTTGTAGAAATATATCTTTTCATATTGTAATTTATATAGTATACTGCTCACTGATTTCTATATAACACTAGATTGGACATGGGCCATATTCTGCCATCTGAGAGAGTTCCCAATTGAACGGGAGAAATTGAGGATTTGTGTCACTTTTGTAAAGTAAAGTGCGCAATGTGAAGCTCTGCCTTCACTCTCTCTACACCGCGCTCGCCACTACCTCTCTTTAGGTCATACCACGAAGTATGATCATACCCATAGGCAAGAGAGATAGATTTTTAAATATAGAAGTATCACAAAACCTCAATTTCAACCATCATGGCGGCGTTCAATTGGGAAAGCACCGTAGCGGCTTATGCCCAATCTAGTGTTATGTATAGAAATCCTGCTGCATATATATGTAGTATCTCATTTATGAAGACAATTTTTGTTTATTTTAAAAATTTTGGATACTTGAACTACCTGGGTTATTAGTACCCGGTACTATATGATTTTTAGTTTCATACATCTACATATATATGTTTTAGAATATCTGTTTTACAACATTTTATGGTGTTCTGTAGATGTGTGATGTTGCTTCCTAGGGATGTTGTGGTATTGACGGTGAATGATTTTATGTTATTTGGTTAGTGTATTAGGTACAATCTATTAGTAGGTGTATGACAATTTTTTTGTGCGTTACATGAATTGCATTGTTTAACTTATGTCTTCTCTAAGATTTACGAGTATTTGTAAATTTTCGAGTATTGTGTCAGGTGTGTATGAGACAACATTTTTAACATGTGTGTTGAGTGTTAATATTATTAAAGTTGAACTTGTTAAGTACCTATTAATATACTGAATATGGGTAACAAAGTAGAGAATAATATAATAAATAAAGCACTATCAGGTCTTTCTTTGTTAAAACTAAAGTAGTATTAACCACAAAATTGGATCAAAAAGGGTGGTCGCACGAAAGTTCAGTGAATAGCTTGTTTGAAATACAGAATTCAGTACACGATGTAATAAACATTATTGTAAGTAGATTATTATTATTATGTTTGTAGAGAGGTGGGCTGATTTTACTGGAAAAAACATTAGTTGCCAGTGACGACGGATGTAAGTACGAATTACTTCCTTAAGGAAACGAAAATAGAAACAGATTCATTATCAATATGTTATTAATTTATATGTATATGTAATGTACAATTATTATAATTTATCACATAATTATCAAAATTTCATTTATTTTTTTCCGTATTTCAGGACGTCGTATTCTTTTAACAAATTTATGTTCCGTATCCGGAACGTTGAGTTAACGGTTCTAGCGTCTCTCCGGAATCATCAAACTACTACTATGGGGTAAATAGCTCTGTGGTAACGCTTCAGACTGTTGATCTTGAGATCCTCAGTTTGCATCTGCCATTTTACCCTGTTGTTCCCTCTCCATTAATATTTAACGCGCAAAAATATATTACTTATTGCCGCACCCAAAATGTGTAATGGGCGTTGTAGTGTATAGGTAGTAATCAGTTATATCACAAATTGAAATTACATCGAGAACTGGTAGAAGTAGGGTTATCTTTATGACACCATTCTGTTATAGCATTTACAGAAATTTTTGCTTTCACTGAAAAATTTGTAAAAGCAATTTTCTTGTTTCAGGTTATCTTATCCTCATTATGCTGCACATTTATAGAAGGCCCCTCCGCAAAAGGTAGGAAGTATATTTCAATTTATTTTTCATATAAATATATGTGGGCCTGCCGAGATTGAAATGAATGTTAACTCCGCTCAATTGAATGGCGTTAAATTACACCAATTGATTTTTACATTCAGTATCAAAAGTTCTGTATTGGTATCACGCAGAAAGCATTTTTCTTGCATTTGGTTGACTGTGCAAATATTCAAAAATTCGATGAAATTTTAAAGTAATTATAAAATACGAATAAAGTGGAAATAATCATGAATATTTCCCTAGAAATATTTCAACCAATCACGTTGCAGTATTTTCTGAATTTCGACCGATGACAATCGAATACAGTGAATATTTTGCATATCGAGTATTTGCACAAGTGCGATACCCGAATATTTATAATAATTGTAAACACAATGAGAGAGGAATAGTTTAATTTCTTCGTTTTAAAAGGATAACAGTTTCTTTCAAAACGCTGATGACTCATTTTTAACGTAATTTGACAAATGACATTTATCAAAGTCTGACGTTTATGTGACAGATTAAAATAAATATATGTTCAATAATTTAAAATAATGACTGAAATCTTTCTCGATAAATATTCGTTTAATATATCCCTCGTGCATGGCAAATACAATCAGAATGTTTTCTTTCGTGCATGTTCGTGCACTCGAAAAAATATTCAGGTATTGGCCATGCACTTGGGATATAACTACTGAATATTTTTAGCTTATTCAAACAGAACTAGCGACCTCCGAAGCCTCTTCCATGACTGGATAACTCTTTGTTAACCTAGTTTCAAAATTGAATCAACATATTCGTAGTGATAATGATACATCATTATAATTTGAGGCCGAAGTTGAATGAAGCAGGCAACTAATTGATCAAATACACGTTGCAGAGTATGTTTGTTATTCGTCAGTTACGAGTACATGATTATTTTAAAATATCTTCCACGAAACATACGTCTACCTAGTGATAATGATCCATTATTACGATTTGAATTCGAATTTCGTAAGTGGCGAAAAAACACGTTCATTTATTTCAACTTCAGACGTAATCCCCATCTCTTCGAAGTGCGTAATATATTCGACTAGAAAATAATGTATATTGTGTTCGCATTTCGTAATCACATTCGCAAACATTCGCCTGAGATTTATTCTATAGAATTGTGAAGAATAACGACTATCTTACTTTTTCGTTGGTTGAGAAGAACTCTCTTAAATTATTTTTTGGAGTAGAATTCGATTTTTTATAAGCTTTTGTTGCCACGACTGAAATGTTGTGAAATATAAAAACTGATACAATTATTAGCTACTAGAAAAATTCAGTCTTCTCACAAAATTGATAATTGTTAATTAAAAACTGTTGAAATATTATTTTTACCAATTTTGAAATATCTACGGTCTTGCACGTTAGTTAATTGTTTTATTTTTATTCCAATAAAGGATTTTTACAATTAAACTACGTACTATAAAACGCAGCTCCATGATTTCTTTGTTCTTCTCATCATTAATTTACATGTTTATATGTAGGTATTCAATACTATCAACCATAGAAATTTAAATATTTTGTTTTACTTCAATAGTCATATCTTTTTTGTAATATATTTTTTAATTGTCAAAGCTAATAGAGGAAATTAAATTAATAATAAATGTATATAAAAAGAAAATGAATGATTTCAAATAACTTTTATAAATACTAACGTTAATCCCGATATAATTCTTGTAGAATAATTTATATAAAAAAAAATACGACATAACAAATAAAACTACATTCTAATATATTCATAATTTATACACCGCATATGAAACAATCGAATAAATATTTTTTATATTCTGTTTTAAAGTAGAATTTTAATAAAAATTACGAAATTTATTGACTTATCTGACAAATTAAATCTTTAATCTTGCAGATATAGTATATATTTAAAATAAGTCTAATTGATGTTTTTCTGACATTTTAAATTCGGTGCACAGATAGTTCCAAAAAATGTTATGAGAATTTTGTATGTAATTTACTCAAGATTTTGCATACGAGATCCAAATAACTATATTTTAATAATAAATATAGAAACTTGAATTGGTTTAAGTTTCTATTATTCGCCGTGAAAAAACAGTTTTCGCAAACAGTGAAAAAACGTTTTCCAATAAACGATTTTTTCACGATTGTCACGATAACAAACAAAATTCATTGTAATAAATCAAAAATAAATTTGCGAAAATATAACCTACTTCATGTATTGAAAACACAGTAAATAAACACTATATTTTTTTGACAGTTATACAAAATAATAACGGGAGATTTTCTTATCAGTATACAAAGGGCATGAATTATTGCCAGAGTTATATTTAAATTGATTGACATCATTGTATTAAAGCGTTTTTTTTTTATAAGTAAACATATTGATAATTTACATGGATTATCAATAACAGTCAATTATAATTAAAGAAGCAAGTTTAAACTATTAAGAAATTTATTTTAATTAAGTACTTTAGGAATAATAAATTACACTAATATTTTTATTTATTGTAAATAATCCCAATGTTTCAATAAGTTGAAAAATCTTACAGAATAAATGAAAAGATTTTACAGAATTTAAACTAAAAATCAATTCATTTATTCCTATGTTAACTTAAGAAAAATGGTTTAATAATCGTAACTATGGTAAAGAAATATCCTCTATGTATACTGATAAAAAAAACTCCCGGTATAATGTAATACGAGGAAATTTTTGAACATTAAATATAAAAATTTTATAATTTTTATTTTTAAATCGTAGGAGTAAATGAACACATCACGTTTCCTTGATCACCACAATTAATAAATTAATTCCGTTACTGCCGATCTCGGTGGCGTAGTGGCTCTGTCACTAGCCTAGCACGCCAGAGGTCGTGGGTTCGAATCCCACTGAAGAGCATGGTCGTTTGTGATGTTTACATAAATTCACAATCATCCAATCATGAGGCGGCATATGACCATAGTAGTTAGTCCGCCTCTCATCTTCGTAATAAAAAAAAAAATTCCGTTACTAGTTATAGAAATATTTCACTTTTACTGTTTGTGAATGAAATTTTACTACTTTACCATTAAATTAAATATCAGAAAAGTCAAAAAAAAAAAATAATTTAACGTCAAATTTTCGCAGTTTAAAATATATGTAAGAGTGAATTATTCATTGTATTTCAACATAATATTTAGTTTGCAGTTACTTCACTTTGATTTATTTAAATACATTCAATTTATTGTAACATGGATAAGTCTCTATATATAACCTACAATACAGCTAACCTATATCCATTTTTAAAATGAACATTAGTAAAAATGAATCCGATATCATAATGAATGAAGCATACAAAACTAAGAAATATTGTTTTTATTGTGTACAAAAACAAAACAAACAATATCACACTATCAATTTCGATTTAATCAACAATTTTTTTGTGAAATACAACGAAAGACAAAGAGTAATAATGGTAGAACATTCATTGTTTGTTGATAACCTGTCCGCGATAAGAATCTACAGAAAATCAATAGGTACCAATTTGAGACTGTTACTATTGTTCTCTTGTTATCTCCGATGACTCTGATGGGAAAAGTTAAAAAAATTAATGCTACGCGATATTAATAGCTGTAATCAACGCGAAAATGGCGGCGAATTCGCTTACAAACGTTTGTTATCTACAACTGGAGGTGGAAAAACACGGGAAATACGTTGCTGGGGAATGATTCGCACAGGGCGAGGCTGTTATAGGTTTTATGTTACCTCTCGATGATATGGAAGAGTTTTGGAAATATCGTTTTTGTAGAAATGTAACGTATACGTATGTAAAAGGGTATAGATAGTGTTTTGAAATGTGATTAAGCTTCATACTTTGAATTCATGATGTAGGTATTACTTCACAATCTATCTTTCAAATGGATTTATCATTCACACATAGAGCAAGTATCAAGTTTCGTCGATGCTCTAAAATTTGAACCTAACGAGTTTTTTGCATAATGACAGTATTTGCTACTGCAATTAGAAAGCTTGCCTCACGTCACAAGAAAGAATTCCTGAAATCAATCCAACTCATTTCAACTTATAACAGAAAATTTAGCTTCCACTATAATAAAAACAAAATTTAAAAATATTTCAGGTTGTACAAAGAAGAAACGAACTGATCTGTCTAGAATATACCACTTCCTGTAATTTAAAACTAGAACTAGATAGCGGATTATATGCACGAAAAAACTTAATTATATGCGCATATATGCATTGATTTATTGGGAAATATGCACTCACTTTGACAATATATGCAGCAAAGTATGCAAAAAAATCTTATATTATTAAATAAAAAGTATAAATGAATGCATTATGAATTTTATTGCACAAAACTGCCTTAATTCTAATTCACAATTAACAAATATTACAATATTATGAGATTATGACATATTTACATAATTACAATAACAAATTTTTCAGAATTTTCTCAAAAAAAAGTAAAACATACGTAATAGATCAATCCAGCTGAGAATTCTCAGTCTTATATTCATTGTACCCACTTTTACCAGCATTCGTATATACAATGAATACCTACCGTTACCGTTACAGGGATTTCCCTAGCAATATTATTTATTTATGTATTTGATTATTTTATTGTTTATTGCCTTTTCCGTTGCATTCTTCTATTTATTGCGGCCTCCTCCAAAATTTCAGATTGTTTATCTTTAGACAAAGTCTTTCAAATATTTAAATATGCAATTACATGGAACTTTTGTAAAAATATACATACGAACGCGCAAATATGCAATATATGCAATTAGCTAATTGCACTAATTAACTCTAATCAATTTAATTCGTCCAGGAAATTGATTTTATTTAAAGATATGTAAAAATTTAAATATGTGCACTTTACATATAATCCGCTCACTACTTAAAATATTTAAATTCTAGATATTGAAGTTATAAGACAAACTTTAAAGAAAATAGGCAGAGAATTACATTATTCCCCAAAAATGTTAGTGTAAGGGGAACCTTGGTGGTCATTTTTTCGACTAGGTTTTCGAACAAAAGAACTCAGGGTTCACAGTTCATAGTTCACTTACCCCCATTTAGAAGTTAGTAGTTCGAGGACTAAAATCACTTCGACCATATAACAAATCTCTATTTGCATTTGATCCTTGGAAATTATTTTCATAACGTGTCATCGTGTTACAGTTTGATAAATGATTTCGTTCCGTTCTTACAAAATTGAAACACTCCCTAATAGCAAATTTAGTAATCATTACTACATAATTCTATTAAGGATGTAACAGCTTCATCAAAGCTCTTACGCTAACGAAAAAATGTTCCCCGGGGTAACAAAATTAAGACACATAATTCCATATAAGTATAGCAGCGGAAATTCGCGAGGTCTGGGCGTAGGAACAGTTATTGAAATAAGCAGTTTTCGCTAAGCGGTAAGCGGTAGTTCGCACGTAATCTATTAGAGGGCGCCACGAGCAGGGGTTCCGTTGTATCACCCTGCTTCCGCCACTTCCACCCGATAGAAAGTAACTTACATACCTCCACCTTGGCCAACTTTAAGTTTCGCTTGAAAGCGATAATTACCTTTGAACGTTTCACGGAGCGCTCGTGAATAAAGCCAATGCATACTGCTGAGAACCCGTCCTCTTTTGAGGTATTATTATAAATTCATTCTTACAACGAACTAACTTTGAACATTGCTGTTTCATATACCTAGCATTTCACAACTCTGATTTGTTGTATCGGCGACTCTATTCTGTAGCTTCCAGCAAGATCAGCAGCAAATCTTTTGATATTTGTATCAATAGAATGAATTATGTTGCACTGCAGTTCATAGCCGATGAAGAATCAGTTCCTGAGGGTGAATTTTGTAATTGTAGATCTAAGAAGACGACTAGTGATCCTACCTGCTTTACAACTGTAATAAATTCTTATTTGATGGTACATTTTAACTTGTATTTAAACAGTTATCTGTCACCCTTATATCCATATAAAAACGTTTAAATATCTAAAAGAAGAAACAAGTATGTGTCCGAAAATTTATCCTTGTCGAGGCACTAGCGATTTTATTTTTCCGTTTCTGTCATTGCTTTGACGAAGATAGATCATCACTACGTTTCTCTTCTTCTTATTATTTTGCACAGAAAGATCGTAACTACGTTCATCCCTTTGTATGTATTTATAAAATACGAATATGCAAAAAAAAAAATACATATTGGGATTAAACTTTACTTCTATAGATTCTGTATTAAATTTGTCATGTTTGGTTCATTTTATGCTGTCAACGTCAAAAATACAATCTTGTTCTACCACACTTAGTTGTTTTTTACTTAATTTTACATTAATGCTTCAAATTGTTTAAGACTTAGACGCAGCTCATGTTTGCTAAGCTGCTTGAAGTATAGAAAAAAGAACTAATCATTCATGGTGCAAATACATAGATGACGCATTTCTAATACTGCGTATTGCAAGCCAATCTGAACGTTTACTAAACTTAAAGAGTCACATTATCATGATACCGGGAAGTTTCTGAAACATAACCTCCTTTATTTGTTTAAGGTATGTTTATCTGAGTGATTTATTCGACAAATAACATTGAATTTACAAAGTAACTAGTAATAATACTCCTCGCGTCAAATTTAATGGTTTACCTGACCATTAGATATACATATTGAAGTGGCTGTTTATTTTGAACGTGAATAAAACAAATTTGAATTTTCCGCTCAGCCAACTTAGGTTTGGTGAACGATATTATTGGCTAACCTCGGTTTTCCCTCTTCACTTTACATACATACACCATACTAAACATTATATATTATCCATGTTACCTTAGAAAACAGGAGATTTCATTGCGAAAGAAGCCCGTTCTACACTCAGGAAGACGTTTAAGAGTGTTCAAAACTATGCAGGATGTTTCATAACTTCGAGTACATACGTTAATGGTATATGTTGTTTGATATGCTGATTACGAATCTAAAAGAATTTTTTTTAAATTAAGGGTTGTTTACCTAAACCCTTTTTGGTAGTACTACACTGGATTCGCTTTCCTATTAAACACAAACATTGAAGTAGGTAATCAACAATTTAAATTACATAATACTAGTAAAATAAACAAACAAAATTTAATTATTTTTAATGAAACGATAATTATTAACATAATCATCCACCTAGTGGCAGTGGCAACGAAAAATTTTGGACTGGGAAACATGGAAATTAATTTTGCGATTTAAAAAAATTCTTTTTGATTCGCAGATCAAATAACATATAACCATTAACGTATGTATTTGAAGTTATGAAACAACCTGTATAAACTGGCAACTGAAGAAGAAAGTACTACTTTTATTGTCAACTAAAATTATACAAGAGTTTTATTTTGCTGGATTTTCTGTTTGTACGAAACCTTGATACTTAGCAATTTGATAAGGAAAATATTTTAATATAATCACGACACCATAATATAATATAATAATCCCTCATATAATAATACACTATTATTAACAGTATTAAGGAATATTGGTTATCCATAGACCAATTATGAAAAATTAATTTTTGCAAAGGGGTCGTTCAAGATACAGTTCTTACTGTGTTAAACACATCAAAAGTTGGCGATAGAAATGTATGTAGCCCGGTAGGCAGAACTCCAATTTGTTTACTAATTATTCGATCACTGTCACTAAGCAGGAATTCTCATTTCGAGTTGTAACTCTGAAATATGTGCGCGCTCATTGTTCACTTCATAACTGAACTCAATCTGGCTAAACTCAACTACAGATATTCCTAGAAAGGGCCCATTGATCAACTGGAAGTTATCGTTAGTTCTGATGTACGGTGCGGCAAATTCTCAGTCTGCTACATACCATCCAGCTATGAACGTGAAATAGGAGTTTCTCAGTGTACTGGAAGTGCAGTTCAAATTCATATTTTACCCCTCGCTGCAGGTTTAATGACAAGTGAGCCATTACGGAGAGCTTAGCTATATGTTCCCTGAAGTAGAAGTTTGTAAACATTACAGGAGTAGAAGCTACCCACCTGCCTTGACTATGTTTTAGTTTTTGTGTTCGTATATAATTTCAATCATTTTCACCTCGTACATAAACACTGCATCTTAAAATTGCTCACTAAAATGAACATGTCTAAATTACTTTAGATGAAATGTTTTAAATTTCACTCAATGAAACTTAAATTTTGTAGTTAGTTATGTAACAAGTGTATATTTCCTCATTTTGATTTTTTGATTTAGGGGGTAATAAATTATCAGTGGCTAAAGTTACTGTTGGTGTAATTCAGATTCATATCTCATTAAAATACACTTTGTTCGCGATGTGAGGACCGGTACGTCATTAGTTTCCGAACTAATAATTACCAGTTAGTCTGTCTTTCTCACATACACGCTTGTTCAATCATTGGATAATTTTATGTTGTCTAATATGTCCATCTGTTTCCATGTCGTAAACCATAATAGCTCGAACCACCTCGAGCTCGAACTGTCAAACTCAAACATCAAAATAATGTCAGATCGATGATTCTAAAGCAATGGTCTTCATTTGAAATTATTAAATTAATCCAATGATGCTAGCATGAAAAAAATACTATTTAACTTTTTTCTTTAATAACTAACTCTTACTATGTAAGTATAAGAGTACGCTATTAATTCATCATATGACTGTTTGAGAATCCCTATGCGTCATGAAATATCCTCACCATTAAAATCTTAACCCATACGAATATTTTTAATAACGTACCGATACACATCGCGGATAAAATGTATGTGGTGGAATTTCATTATTGTTTGTATCCATTTTCATTACACTTTTAAGTTATTTTTTTGTAGTCACAGTTTTGGAAGCAGCATTTGACGCACACTATTGACAACCAAAAGCTTTAAATTTCCATTCTCGTGTGCCAAAATTCACAAAAAAACACTGACTTTCTTCGGTAATTCTATAGAAAATTAATCTTAAAAAATGTCTTTTTCACATTGTACTATAATACAACTTAAATTGCAACCGGTTTCGACCAATTAATGATCAACATCAGGTATCCGGTGAGACTATAATATAAGAAACGTAAAATTAAAAAATATAAATTGTAGAACAAAAACCAGGACAATTTTATATAAAAAAAGAATGCTAACACTAAAATCTATAGGTGGACATGTATGCAAAAATTAGAATAAAAACTAAACCAAATCACTGAAATAGAATTCAAGAATAGGTAAAAATAAATATAAAATGTAAAAAGTATAAAACTGATATGACAGGTGATGTATAAACTGACGGGTTAAAGACTATGTGCTAAGATGAGATTGAATTAAAAAAAAAAAAAACTGAAAACAAAAAATATCAAAAGAGCAGTAGGTCGCTAAGTGGACTAGATTTCAAATTTATATTGACTTGATCATTTAAACACAGATTATTATTTTTAATGAAAGACTTTTTAATTTCTAAATTTTCTAGGAAGTCAATAACTCGACTATTTTCTCTAATATGTAAAATATTAAAATCTTTGCTAAAATTGCAAGAGTGTCCAGTATCAATAAGTTGTTCCGCAAAACTAGAAGATTTATTGTAAAATTTAAGACAGCATGCATGTTCTATAAACCGCGTAATACATTTTCTACCCGTTTCCTCTACATACTCGTATTTTGATCCACAGTGATTATATTTCAACATGTAAACCCCAGATTTTTCTATAAGTTTAAATTTATCAACTTTTATACAAAGTTTAAAAACTATATCGATTTTATGTAGTTTTAAGATTATTTTAATTTTGTAACTAATTTTCCCCAAGAAATATAAGCTCGTTCTAAGATTATAATTTTTGTCAATGTGTAAAGAATTATTAAATGCTTCTTAGTTTGAAGTTTATATTTCTTCTTTTTTATAATTTTATCATTTATATTAGGGTTGAAATAATTTGCGAGTGCTATTTTCTTGAGGGTTTTAGTTTCGTTTGCAACATCGTTATTATTCAAATTATAGATAAGCATTCCATGGGCATGAGCATTGAAAATGACAAGTTTATGTTAGAGTTAGGTAAATTTCCTAAACATTTTATAACGAAAAGTTTTTTTTAGATCTAGGAATATTACGGTCAAGGAAATTTATTGCTTGGATATCATCTACTACTATTGGGAATTTAATATTCGCATGTAAGTTATTAAGTTAAAAGTATGGAAATCGTTTAATTCGTCAAAAAAGCCAATCCAGAAATAAAGGATATTATCATGGTAGCTATACCAATAACAGATTTTATTAGAAAATTTTGACAGCTCATTAAAAATTCTGTGTGTTTCATAAAAATCACTGTTCAAGGCCTGTGATAAGTAAAGAGATAAAACTTATGCACATATCATCTGACCACGAAGAATTGTTCAAAATATTCTGAACTAAATTCTTTGTGCATTTCGAAAAAGTTGCTTTGAAAATAAAAATAACAGATAAAGTGTAAATATTTTCTCATTTCATTTTATAATCCAGTTTATTTTCAAATATATGTATTAAACTGATAATTATTTGTTAGTTACAAACATTAGTGCATCACCATTGTTTATTTAAAAATGAATAATGTTACACTGTTAATTTTAAATTATGGAATAACAATAGTAAAGTGTGTAAATTATGTTGTATTGTAAATTTTGAATGGCTTTTAGCTAACATTGCAGTTAATAAAAGTACCTATATGCAACTTAAACTATTGTTATTTTGACCCTAGTATTTATAATACTCATATTTATAATTTTACTCGTAAAAGCTATTATTAAAATACAAATTTCATTCTACAAATTTGTTTATATGTGGATAATGTATATACAAATGCAGCAATGTATTTTGTAATAACTATGAATAAGTTTAAAGTTGT
The DNA here is from genome assembly GCA_963942605.1 of Poecilus cupreus. NCBI lineage: Eukaryota > Metazoa > Arthropoda > Insecta > Coleoptera > Carabidae > Poecilus > Poecilus cupreus. The sequence continues at coordinate 14,878,761 of OZ012719.1, read as the reverse complement.
TATTATTTTGCATCGACTAACATTTAAATGTTATTACACGAGAAGTATTATAATAGTTTATAAGTGGGTGTACTTTGAAACAAGCAGAATATAATATATTAACTTGCTTTATAAACTAAACCTGTTGTGCCAGAGCAAACAAAGCCTTTGTGATGAAATGAATTTGAATTTACAGTAGTATGAAATCTGATGTTTAAGATTTTCAGAATAAATTTCCTAAATCACAAGCAAGAACCCAGTGAATTTCACATAATGGAAACAAAAGTTAATACAAGTATTTTCCATTATACACTCAATAAGAATAAAATATAAAATAAATATTTCATCAAGCCTTTATCTGTATTAAGCATGGCGCTCGGCTTTTGTAAATTCGGTTACTAACTGTCAAGGCATGCTCCCTGAGATGATACTATGGGATACGTGTAATTTTCGGCTGAATAGTCGTAGAGAAATATAGTATTCTATTCGCGTGTAATGGCTATTACTCATTCGAAAGAATTAATTCATTCGCTTGTGTTGTAAATTTCACCCTAATGAGTAAAATTCATCAATATACGCTCATTTAATATTAAACTATTTTAAATTAGAAACATTGAATATTAAATGAAATAATAAACTAAAGAAAACTGCCCAAATAAAATTTGTGATTGAATAGTAGTTGTGATTGTATGAATTCCGCGGCTTTCCATTTGACATGCCTTGTGTTCTGTGGTGAATAAAGTACAAAATACTGCGTTAAAAGCGTAGTTCTCCTAACGAGCACTTCCTAGAAAAGAAAAACTACTTGCTGTTGCTGTCTTTTCCACGTTCGCTATCTTCAATCGTGTAAAAATATATTGTTAGTACAGTTCCGGTAAGTTTTTTTCTTGTTTTCGAAGAAATTTCTGGGAAATTGCACGAATAGAGTTCCTCCAATGAAAACAAATATTTAAAAGTGCTTGTTATCTGAAGTTTTTTAACTGTTTTTAGCAATCGCAGGGTATAGTTTTCAACTAATATTGCTCTAATATACAAGAAATATTATCAAAATTACGGAAATGGTATTACCGTTAACGTTTAGTTTCTAGTTTTAACTGTGGAGCATTCTCAAGAAAATCCGTTTGTGCAGTAAATAAATTTGTAAGAGGATTATTTTCCGAACGATTTTGTTTACTTTGTTCACAATTTAAGAACGCAATTTCCAGATAAAAGTACAACAGACTAAATTGTTCTCATTATTTCATAAATCAGAAATTAATGGCATTCTCAAAAGCTGAAATAAATTACGGCGTATCATTGCAGATTGATTCAATTTATACATTTATTATTTATCTCGGAATATTTCGTTTTCGTTTCTTGCATACAAATTACTTAATTAATAACTTTTCTTTCACCGGGGAATTATAATTCAACTTTGATATTTTGTATTAATTAAAAGTAAAAGTTAAAACTGTTTTTTATCACAAGATAAAAGTAAAACTCACACAGATTTATTAAAATTCCTGTTAGGAAAGTGGAATTTTATACAAAAAGCTTTTGTTGATAAATACTATCTAAAATTAACAAGAAGTTGCGATTAAAAGCACCATCGTGAATAGATCCGTTCTTTGAAAGCTCTCCATACGGCCGGTGATGCAAAGCAGGATTTATTCAGCGTTTTATCTTGTTAAAAGTAAATGAATATGTTAGCATATATAGCTCTGTTTAATATTAATTTGTAGGTATGTACACATATGCAAGTTTCATTTAAGCCGCGTGTTGTAAAGTATAACAGCAGTTAATGGCAATCGCGTCTCGCTTTAATAAAGTACACGTCTGTTTACACAAGCAACGTAGCCTTTTAGTTCACGAACTAATTTAGTTCGAAGCTGATGTTCCAGGAGAATTAAACTAGACAACTTCCCTCTCCCTGCTGTGTGCACCACAAGATCTAAACGTCGTGTTATGGCATAATATCAGATAGGATGTTCCTCTTTGCAAACTAGCATATGGCGTGGTGACAGACTTTTGATCATAGTGTGCTAGATTGTTCTGTGCAGCCATTGTTGTTTTATTTTCAAATGCATTCAACCTGGATGAAATTTAAAGTTGCTTACTTCTTGGTAATTCTTTTTATAAAAGGCTTTATAAATATCTTCTTTGTGTCATGTACACCTGATGTCGAATAGAACGAATACAATATGGATTGGATAACAGGATCCAATCAATTAGTATAAAAAGAATTACGAACGTTAAAAATTTATTATAATTTATTCTTCTCTTATTATACTTTACTCTTCTCCCTCAGAATTTTAATTTAATATCAAGAATTGTAGGATTTAAATAGCTCTTATAACAAATAATTGAAAATCGTTAAATTATTTTTTGACACTGGAGTTCAAGTCTTATCCTTGATATCTTTAATTTGATATCCAAATTGACAGGGTTTAATTAATATTTATTAATTGTCATTTTTCGATACATATGTAAATATTATTTACCAGTTTCAGGAGATTAAACCTATGTTTACATGCACAAAAGTAGGTAGGTTAAGTATGTCATAACTCTATGCCGAGCTCTATACTGTAAGGTAATATTACTATACTGAGCTAACAAAACAGTCAAGAAAATGAAAATAAAACACAATGATAATATAACGCTATTTACTAATACACACGGAATTAAGCTGTTCAGAGATTCACCTGATGCGTTCCAAATATTTTCAGGCAATTCAGCATTGCCAAAATCCACTTTTTATCTAGCCATTATAAACACATTTGACATTTAGTAAAAAAAATATTTATAATTATGATACAAAACAAGTTTAACCATGCTGTTAACTACAAACAAACAGATTTACTTGATCATCTGCAAAAATTATGACAGATGTTATTCATAAAGGAATTTCAAAAAATAATATTTATTAATAACATTAACAACGTCTTCATGTTCTGTAACCGGTAAACTATTGAACAAACCACGGATGTTATGAGTCATAACAGGCCTTAGATGTCTTAAAATCCTGCGGCTGTTATGGTACTTATAACATCGCTAGGAATGTTAATAGCTATAAATATATCTTTAAATTGGAATCAGATTAATTTAATTTTTTTGTGCCAAGTAAATTTTTACTTCCAGATTTGACATAATGACCAAGAACAACTCAGTTCTTCACAAAAAAATATCACATTTACTCCTAATAAGATAAGGCGTGTTTCTTCGTTTTATGATTGTAATTTTCTAAATCATGATTCGCTTAAATATGATTCATTTGAATCATGATTAAAATGAAATACCAAAGAAACAAATAAAAATGAATCATGATATAACTCAATTCATGTAACCTCATTAGGAAATGTGAAACATTTCTTGATGTTGCATAATAATATTTGTAACTCCTTGAATTAATCATAATGCATTTTAAAAATTCCTCCCAGTTTTTCACTACTTCCTGCCATTTTATTTGTGATTCGAATCGCAGTTATCGCGAAAAAACTGATTCTGATGATTCAGAAGGGAAAGGGGAATGCAGTGCTTAATCACAAAAATGAAAGAGTGGGGATAACGAATAACGAACGAAGAAACATGACTCTTTTTGATCATGTTCACTTTGATTACGAATCATAGTCCAAAGAAACGCCTATAATATACTATTAAAACAATATAAAATATGTATATATTTTTTACTCCGGTACGATGGTCTAGACATTCGAGTGAATGCAGAATGAAAGTTTAATAAAACAATATATACGAGAGATAGGAATCACTACTGGTTTCTTGTGTGATATAATGATTCCTGCACAAAGAATATATGTATTTGTAAAAATGTGGACGAGGCGAAAGTAGTGTACTGGAGGTTAATAGTGTTTATGGTAGTGAAATATAGCAAATACTATGTATGTAATTATTTGAAATTATGTATTTCAGAGCTCTGGGTCGCTAGTATAAATATATTTTCTCTGTAAATAAATGAAGAAGATTGCTTTAAAGCTCCTTAAGCGTGGTATGTTTTTTATTTTTAATATATTTCTGGACTCCTTAACTATCTAAAGTCCTAACTGTAATATCTTGAATTGAAGCAGCTTTTATGTTTTACTTTGATGCCAACCAGAACTTATAAATGTAAAGAACAATTCTCTATTATTTCTGTCGTTATCGCCTTTAACAAAAACTTAGTAAAAAGTAACTGTTAAACATTGAAGTATAATTAAAGCTTGTGAAAGGTATTTGTTCATAAAATATAATGAGCCTTGACTTCGCTTTTTATTAAGTTTTGTGTAAAGCAGTTGTGAACTATGTATTTCATGGTATCGTGGTTTCGCGGTTTTAGAGAAATATAATTAAAACTTTTGTTATTAACGAAACTTTCTTGATTGTACAGTATACAAGTTATTTTTGCTAAAGCGCCCGTTTATTTACTAGTATTTTGTAATCCGACAGACTAGCTAGTTCTGGGGTCCACCTTCTTTCTATTAGAATGATGAATGATTGTTTAGGGGATGGTCTACTAAAAAAAAAAAATATTCAAGAATCATACATTTCAAATTAATGGTTCAATTTACAGGTTTCAAAAATGTTTATATCTATAGATATGTTCAATGACATGAACTACTAATTACAAATAGGTCAATTTAAGTAAGGTGCTGGCTAACAAATATTTATCAACTTAAAAGGACTACTGACCTTTGGAGTTAGCAAACGTATGTGCGGGTAAATATTAAAATGTACAAATATTTAGTTTTGGTTCTGCAAAGTTTATCGGTCACTGTCGTCAGGTAACCTCGAAAAGAATTTCCCAATTTTATTGTCTATGATAGCATTGATAGAACATTTTTTTGGTTCATTTTAATAAAGCTATATTTTTTAAACCTATATCATACATAAATATATTTAGATAAATTTAAACATTTCTCTAGCTTAAACAAAAATTGACGTGATAATTAGTAACACTAACACCTTTGGGGACTCTGACTCGCCGGCAGGTAACCGCTTTACGGGTAATATATATATAATATAAAATATATTCTGAAAAACTGAAAAGTTCAGGCCAGGTAAAAAAACGTTATCCCACAAAAAACGTGTATAATATCAATCGTTCTCATATAAAAGTTGGGCTCAAGTACATGGTAACATTAATTGTAACATACAGTTATCTTATTTTGATTACAAAATTTAATCGAGACACACTGCGGACTTACATTTTTAGTAAAACGTGTAACTGGTATTTTTGACAGTTCTGTGAAGCGTGCAACGAAGCTATAAAAATGTACAATGATTTGTGTTCGATTTTGATTTGATAATTTATAAAACAATTCCTTTTTCAATTGGGTGTTTTACGTTTTAAATACTCTTTCATACATCAATCTGTTATTGTAAAATAGAAAGCATGGGAAAAAAGTAAAAAGTAACTAATTAGAATTGGGCATCGTGTATCGTCTAGAACACATTTGTTTTTGCGAATAGTATCTTAAATTATCTAAATATGTAGATATATATTTTGAAATATGAACAAAATACCTACCTAAAGGTTACTAGAATACATTTACTCACGATCGGTTCTAAAATATGAATTTTGTTCTTTTAAAAAGATGAAAATCAATTATTCGTAACTTTTACTTTCCTATCTGCGAAATCAGTGTAATTTTTATTACTAACTTATTGTGAATAATATAGGCTTTTCTGTGGAAGCAATTTTTTGTTGTTACTGTTTCTGCTACTTGTCGTAGTTCAGGTGCAGTACAATCAATTCATTAATCCACTTTCAGAGCCAGTCATTTCGGTCTTCTTTAATTTTGAATATCAAATATTCAAAAGTTCGGCTTTAGCCAAATTCGTCGCTTTGGGTCTTGGTTTAGCTAGTCTTCAGCTGTAATGTGCCACATTCCACCTCGGTATGTAATATACGACTACTCCTAATGATTATTGACAGTATACTCATATGGGACAAAAAAAATGCTGACATAAATTACGCTTGATTTAAATTAACATGTATGAGCGAAGGTTTGTCAACCTATAGTTGACTGTTATCCTACGGCGTATAGCAGGTCTTTTCAAGAGCAACTTTTGATTAATATGACATTGTTACAAAATTCCATTTTCCTAAACCTATATGGTTCGTTAGGGAATAAGATATGCAAAATTGTTTGAAGTGCAAGTCTATTATTCATTTTCAATTGTGATTTTCTCTAATTTCTTATATTTTATATAAAAATTTCCTTACTTAAGATAAGCAGCGGCTATCATAATCCTGGTATCACTCGTTGACATGTTAACGTTAACACAGATTTGTTGTTCGTGGTCCTTAAAATTGGTCTAAAACCTTTTTATTTAACTCTGAAACCTAAACGATTTTAGATTTGTATCTAAGAGGCATTTGTAATACAATCGAACCTGAAACTACTAGGACGAGAGCCAACTTCTTAATGCGCCCTGTTAGCAAAGTTATTAGAGTGTAAATAATCTATTACCTATAGGTTCCAGTAAACATAATTAATTAGATATCTGGAATCTCTTCAAAATAACATCTTGTGATATTTGTGCGAAAGTTTCTGGCGATGTTTTTGGTGAAGACATCTAATAAATTTTGAAAATATGAGAAACAGTTCTTTTCGTCAGTAACTTTATATTTCACACTGACATTAAATGGCGAGAAAATGTTTAGCAAAGTTTGAAATACGTGATGAAATGAGAAAATAAAAAATTTACACGTGTGTCTTTTCCGCGGCAGACAGCTTTCCTGCTAGACATGGGAACGGAACAGAATATCCGTTGAGGTTGAGGCGTCCAACCCAAGTTATCTAAATGGTAAAAAGCTCAGCTGAACTCCGTTATTAATGTATGGGGCATATGAAAAATATATCCCGGTTGAATATACTAGACAAGCTGCAGAATTGAAATATCTGAACCTCGTGGTACATTGCGGAATACGGGTTATTGGCAAGAATAGAAATTGCGCAATTTGTCATATCATAAATAAATAACATCCTTTACATGTCGTACCTACTTTCCTGGCTGTGTATTTGAATATTCCGAATTACTTTACTCCTCGGATAACCATTTACACACACAAGATTTACTAGTATTACCTGTTTAGATTTTATGAATTAAATTGCTCTGCCACATTTTATTTATAATTTTAATCAAGCCACAGCAAACACAGAAAGTATTGCAGAAGTAAACCATTATAAAAGCAAACATCTCCTTTAGATTAAATAAAATAAATCTGCTGATAGATTGTAGCGTCAAGTGGTAAATTAACAAATTCATGAACTTTAACTTGTAGGTCATAAGTTAAAAAATATAGCATATTATTTGTCAAAATAATAATGACATCGCAGAACGAATAATTCAATGCAAATGGCGATGGCGATTGAACGCATTTGACCCGAGTTTTTTTCCGGAGCTGGAAACCACAGTATTTAGCACATTGCAATAATTGGTCTGTTACTCTGTCTATGCGAATTTCTGAGTTACGGTTTCTCAAAAATTACTCAACAGATAATTTTGAAATTTTGTATATATATCAACTGCATCCCCTTAGGAAGAGCTGATTTCTTTTTAGTGATAAACCAATAACCGGTAGTTTATTTAAAGCACTATCAAGTTATTTTCAAATATCTCAGTAAGTTATGGTTTAATGACAATTTTTTTATTGGAATAATGTTTGAAATATTATTATCTACAATTGTTGGTTGAAACATTTTACTCTTACTATCACTATTAATGAATTACAACACATTTTCGTTTAAATCTGCTATAGATAAAAAAATCTATGCAGGAGGTATTGTGGTGCCCACAACAGATTTTTATTTATACATTTAAGGCAGTCCAAAATCTATGATAATTTTGCGCATTTGTTTTACTACAGTATTTAAAATATATTTTATATTGGTTTACGAAAATCAAATTATTTGTTGTATGGAATCAAATTATTTGATGTATGGTTCTGAATGTTGGGTGTGGATGAAGAAATATGAACGACGTATAACTGCTGTGGAAATGAGGTATTTAGGAAGAGCGTGTGGATATACGAGAAATGATCCTGCCGGAATATGTTGGTGTATAGTGAGTGTCAGATTAAGAAGAATGTTTTTAATAAAGTGGGAGTGAGTCAGTTGAGGTGGTTTAGCCATCTTGAGCGACTGTCCAATGAATAGTTGATGAAACTAATATATGCCGTTGAAATTGAGAGTGAACGATTTAGGGAGCGTTGAGGAATAAGTGGTTAGGTGTGATTGATGGTTTGTTGTGAGAACGAATGATTCCGAGTGAGAAGAATAGACGGGTTAGTATGAATTGCAATATGAATGCGTACGAGGCAAAAGTTATGTACTAGGATAGGAATGTTTGGAGGAGATTGATTGTGTTATTGGGTACGTGCTACCCCACTGAGTTGGATAGAGTGTAATGTAGTATATCTTTATATGTGCCACTTACCTATTTTATACTGTGGCATTCTACTTGAACAGATCTCGTTCCATAATACATGTGCACATGAAATCCATCTAATCATGCCACCCAAAGATATAAATGGTGTGGAAGCTAGAGAGGTATTTTTATGTGATGAAAATTTAACCGAGGTTTTGTCGACTGCAAAAGCTGAACTAAAGATCTCTATTTTTATAATTATTCATGCAATGAAAAGGTCTTTGAAGTGAATAAAAACATAAATACGTTCATTAAAAATTTATATTCATCACATGTTTTAATATGGTAATGCTCGGTTATAAAAGACAAATAAATATAATTTGAAAATAAATAAAATTTATTCGCACAAAAACAGCCGAATTTTTAACAGTTATGTTTTGTTGGTTTTATGTTAATTTTCTATGCAAGTTTACTTGCTGTCCTTTATGAAAGCGTACATGAATGGTGGTTACTAGATTTTCTTAAATTTGTACATTTCTTAACAAGTTCCTTTGCTTCTATTTTCTATGCAATCTTTCCACAGTAATTTAACAAGAAGAGAATTTCAATAGTGGAACATTTACATTTGTAGCATTTCCGCTACAATCGAACGCCGTTCGGTTCAGGACGAACAAAGTGCTAATGCACTTGTTTTGTTTCATGCATCAGTTTAAATTAAAGATGTTCAGGTGATAAGTTTGCACCGCCAAGTTTTACTGCGGGTTGGAAGCAATCACATTTCGTTTGAAGATAGCGTGCAGAACAAAGCTCTTGCGCCGTTGGCCGCTGCATCGGGTCTCGGTTTGAAACTTGCAATCAGGGCGCTGACAATGAGCTACGTGGCAAACACCGAATACTCTGTCTGTTATGGTACGTCTCAGTGCAACGCGATAGGGCTATTAAGGTACGTTTTGTCGACTCCTTTGTTTTACAAGTGCGAGTAAAACTGTCCGTACGGAATCGACTCTTGGTTTTATTGCAGGTAATGGGTGCAGTGTTTAGCATGTGCTGCTGCTTGTGTATGTAAAGTATATGTTTGCGGGATTTTTGTAGCAATGCACGAATGCTAAAATAGCGAATTTGCTTACATGCAGTGCTTATTTTTTATTGTGCAAAATAATAACTATTATTATAAGCAGGAACGTCTGTAAGATACAAGGCAGTGTACGAAGTTAAATAACACCATGTATCTGTTTTTACTGTGGCCTATTGGCACGATTGTCAGCCATCATGTCATGGCTCCCAAAGATAGCACAGAGGAAACCACAGGGGTAAAGTTAAAAGTTGTGACATTGTTTTACCAATGAGTTATTTACCCCATTTGACAATAGGGTATGTGATCATGGTCGAATTAAATGAAACAATTGTAAAAAAGTAGAAGCAGCATCTTCATTGAAAAAAATCAATCGAAAACAGTTTTTTGTAATTACTTCAGAATCAACTAGATATAATACACACACTTTTGCATCCAGTAGAGACATTGTATAGATAACAAATAATGTGTACCGTAACTTATGCGATAGAAAATGGTGTCCTGTACTTCACGTTCTTATTCTTAAAATATTTATTTACATCTCTACAAGTAGTCCAACTGAGAGTTTTTTGAGTACCAATGGAAATGGATTTAATAATTTATTAAAAGAAATCATCACAAAGGAACCCAAATATACAATGATAAAACAGTAAACATTAAATTTAATAGAATCATTTATGATTTAAAAACACAGAGGTTGCCATTTTTTAGATATTTTGTAGAGTATTTTCTCTGTTATATGGTCAAGCGAAATAGCACTTTTTACATTATATAAAGCATAAGTAAGAATCGAGAGAGACGTTGAAAATTTTTTTTAATAGATAAAAGTTTGAGAACTTCTGGAATAATACCTAAAACGAATGTATTATATTATAAATAATGATATTCTCTTGAAGTCTATGAACTGGTTTTAACCGATTAATTAGCAATACTGCTATCGACTACACGAAAAATTTTGTTTGCAGTCAGTAGTGCGCGGATCTTCGCAGTGATTTGTGCCATATGCTGTGCCTTTCAATGAAAAATTGAGTATTTCTACAGCAGAATCATCAAAATGTAAGTGTATTTTGTTGTTTAATATTTTATGTTTATACTAAATATAGCAGGAAGTATGTACGCTTCATTTATGCAACGGGAGAGTTATATAGATACAATACCTACACAGTTTGTATTTTCTGCTAAGTATATTTAAGCGAAGTAATGTATTCTCTTCTATGACTGTCAAAATATGAGATTAATAATAATTAATTTATAACATAAAACTATTTAAAGATGCATTGCTGTCGCCATTTCAGTGATTCCAAATAAAAATTTGCGCTACCTATATGTGCTATCTAAATTCATTGCTCTCTTAATTTTGTCTTTTTTAAGGATGAAGGGTGGTTATTTTTTATACAAGGCCCAGCAAGCACTAACTACACTACTGATTCAATATTAATAATCTGTTATATTCGCATAAGAAATATAATTTATACTGAGTTACCATCTTACAACGTGTTTGTAATATAACACACATCCAAAGCATATTATAATCCAATAAATGAGGTAGTACGAACCCGTAAACACATTAAATTAATTATTAATCTCTTCCAAACATTTCTGTCTGCGCACACCACTTTCGCAACGTCTACATTCATATATAATTCTTACATGCTCGGAATTATTCGTTGACGCAACAAACCATCAATCATACCTAACCACTTTTCCTCGGATCCTCACGCAATCGTTCACCCTCAATCTCGCCCGTATTATTAGCATTATTCTTAATCTTATACACATCGTACACAAACGTATTAACTCTTACAATCGAGATTCATTCGCGTTTCGAGATAGTGTACTCAGAGCTGTAATACCGGTTGAACCAATATTTTGTTAACTTTAATGTAATTAATTCTAATATTAAATTGTAACATTGCATAGCACCCAACTCCTTGCACACTGCAAACCGTCGCTATTCAATCCCCTGGTAAATAAACCCATCCCTCGTAAAAATACTACACAAATATACAAATTCATTCATTGTTCCAATCTCACACCATTCCCTGAAACATCATAAACAGTCACTAAATAATTTTCTCAAACTCCAATACTTTACATTTAATGACATCAATAACAGATTTTAAACCTTTCCTTACTTCATCAGATAAAAATGTCCACACCACCTCATTAGACTTGCTCTCTTCTAACAACATTCTTCTCAGTGTCACACTCGTCATACACCAACGAATAAATCCACAGCTTGTGAATCCACACACCTCATAAAAACATCATTTACAGAGCCATTCAAAACTTCGTTAGGGAGACAGAACAAACAATATATATTTTTTTGTAATTAAATTGAAATAAATTTTACATATTTCTAACACAAATACCAGCGAACAGATACCATATGTTGCGTAATATCAAAAAGTATTGACGCAAAACATAAAATTTAAGGTAAATATTTATAAATGCATATTTAAATCTGAATGTGGGGCTAATTTTCAATTCATCCGATTTAATTAACTAATTAATATTTGTTATTTATTGCACATTATAGATTTAATATATTTACATAATACTAATTTTATTATTAAAACTGCATGTTCATTATGAGTATTATTTGCGGAATTGCTATGGTAAACGATAATGTAAACAATTTATCTTTAAAAAAATATCAATGCAAGTCAGTGAATGATTCAATTAAATTATTGTTTCAAATTAAATATGAACTGAATTAAATTAATAATTGTGCTCACTCCTATATTTAAAATTGCGTGTTATTTTGTAATTATAATATTTAATAATAAAATTAAATAATTCATATTCTGCATTACAATGAAATGGAAAATAAGTTGCGTTTTGCAAACAAGATTAAAATAATTCTATTTATATGTGGTTGATGTTATTGTTAAATTTGTACTTGTTATATGTTTTTCTACTATTTAGATTATAAAAAGTTGATTACAGAATATGAAACAGGCTTAATTAGCTCTGTGCATGTTCTGCTGGATATTACCGTACTTTAAATGCATAAAATGAAAATAAACGCAAAATCTTATATTAACTTTGTAACTTTCAGAACTGACTGCTCGTAATCCGCAAACTGGAAACTGTTATTTGACTTAAGATCAGTCAGATTCATTAGGGAGCGTTAACTATCGCTAGAATAATAGGACGCGTACTAACATGTACACTATATTTTAAAAAATAGTACCTATGTGTTTTTCTTCATTTTATACATAGTAAATGGTATAAATTTTGCTGAAATATTTTTTTTGAGGTTCTCCGAATCGGTATTGAGTATTAACCATTTTCACAGTGACGCTTGGGCACAGTAAAAAATTTAAAATTTTAACAAAAGTTTTAGTCCCACACGATCTACCGTTAATTTTTGTTAATTTAATAAGTTTCAAATTTGTTAGCAAGTAACAAATTGTTTTTGTGTATTTCGTAACTATATGTATTCGTGTATATAGTAATTATTAACATTTATTTTAAGTGCTTTTGACTAAATATGTTAGTAATTATGTTGAAGCAGAACAATAAATCATAGTTATTATAACAAATTAAGTAGTTACAAAGATTATAAATTTTCTTTAACAATTTCAAATTGATAAGTTAGCTAAATTTACTCTGTCTATATGTTAAATTTTATAAATCCAGTAAATAAATAAAATCAACAATTTTTCTTATTAAAAAATAATAATTGACAAAGTTAAATTTAACAAATTGTCATATATGTTAATGTAACACAATATATTTATCAATAATAACTAAAAATACTTAAGAACCGCAAAATTAACAAATCGTAAATCAAATTTTTTACTGTGTGTAGATGGATGGATACACGTATCTATTGAATTACCTACTATTTATGAGTTTTAAGACAATTTGTTGTACGAAGTTGATTTTGATTATAATTGGCGGACTGGGCATACAAACAACAAATGCAGTTTATTTCAAACATAGAAAAAAGTTCGAAATTATAGATGTCAACAATAATGGAAATGAAAATTGGAATTTAATTTTTCTTATATCTGTTTCCAATTCGGAAAAAAACAGTAAATTTTACATTGAATAATATATTCCAATAATCATATTTGCTAAAAAAAAAACACACCAATTATAGAAACATCTACTCTACATGTCAAATGGATGTTAAGTATGACTCATATTCAGATTTATGCTCGTATAAGAAAGTTATGTGTTGCTTATATTTTTTTTTCTATTTGAAATGTAAACTGCTTTTTTAATTTGTAATTCTTAAACATTTTCAATTGAAATGTATTTACTAATTTCAACAATTCTTAAACTTTATATTTGAGATCTAGCTTAACGTTCCATTAAGTAATAGGGTAATAATAACAGTTTTTAATTGTTAAAAATACACAAAATGTATTCTAAAATTTAGATTATAATTTAAAAAAATAATTGCGTAGGTGTATTTTTCGAATACAAAATATGGTAATTAATGACAAATATTTTTTGAAGAGATATTTGTTTATAATATAAATTATTTGTTTAGCCAGTGATAGATACCCCTGGCGATTTGTTCAAATATTTAATTTAGATTTTGACATCGTGTCGCTATTTTAAATATTTGATAATAGTAAAATATATTCAAATAATTTGAACAGAAGAATTCGAGTAAATAGACCTGTGGTATTACGAAACTGTCATCATCCCTGTTTATCAGATGAATTATTTCAAGGTAACATTAATGAAATTGTTCTTACTTTTATACATTAAAAGGCATATGCCCTGTTGAATAAAGGGTTGTTGGCTTATCACGTCAACGAATAGTAATAAAACAAAATTGAGTAAGTACATAAACATCCAGATACCAGAACTCCTCGCGCAAATAATCACTAAGATGTGTAAAAGGTCTTTCACCATTTTTTTTATTTTTTTTTTATGAAACTTTTTCTATATTGAAGACTATCTACACTTTTAAAAAGTCTTAATTGTTATTCATTATGCCACAATGATTTTTTTTTAAATGTTGTGATGTCATAGTAGATGTGTTGCTGGATCTAAAACAGTACAGATTGTAAATAATTGTAGTCGTATATTTTTTTACTTATTTTATTATTATTATTACAATAAAATAGAACATTTATGTAACAAAGATTATTTAAATCTCTACTGTTTTAGATCCAGCAACACCTCTACTATGACGTCACAACATTTAAAAAAAAAATCATTGTGGCTTAATGAATAACAATTAAGACTTTTTAAAAGTGTAGATAGTCTTCAATATAGATAAAGTTTCATAAAAAAAAATGGTGAAAGACCCCATTATATAGTTATATCATTTATGTTTAAAAAAAGTAATTTTATTGAAAATTCATTCAGGTATATCTATTTGTTTTTAATGTGTGCCGTCTGCTTGAAATTTTTTTGTCCATGCAGAAAATTCGCCAGGTTTGTTTAATGACAGAATTTTTTCATCCGGCATTATAAATATGTAACAAAACTATTCGTCGGAAATTATGTTTCATTATGAATTTTATTTGATTATGCGCGATGGCGCACAAATATTTTTGTTGCGCTGTGGAATTGATGTTTTCAAAATTTGGTTGACCACAAATGTTTATGTGGCCAGGAGCAATTTAGCAGCATAGTATGCAACAATGTAATTTGTGACAGTTACTCAAAACTGGGTTATGTAGTTTATAACACAATTACGTTTGGCGTCATATTACAAACATGATGCTTAAAACTATTAACAAATTTAATTCTAAAGTTTGACACATTAATTGAGATGTGTTTCTGCAAACTTTCTCATTGTTTCCTAGATTTCTACGCTGGTGTACAAATGCTGAAAAATTTAGTTTAATTTTCACAGCGTTAATTTACTCGCGCAAATTAAATCTTTGTTCTCTCGTGTTTTGATTAATGCCGGTAAGAGGAAACATTTCATTACAAAAATACAACTTGGTTTTTACTTTTTATTTGTTTTTATCTTTTGGTGCATTCAAACTTTGTAATAAATTTTAATCATCACGCCATTACTGGGCAGGCATATTTTTAAGAAGAAATATACCATCACGCCATTAGCTCAATTCTGGATGTGGTACAACAACACATTCATATTATAAAATAGAGATTTAGTACAGAGTACATAGTACATTGCAGCCAAATAATGAAAACGAAATACATATAACAAAAAACAACATACATATTACAATAAAATAATTTTTTTGCATGTACCTCAAAGAGAATTTCTAATAACAGTAATCCCTACAACATTTTATTCTCTTTTCATTTTACAAATTGATGTTGGAAAGAGCATATTAAAAACGCATTATTATTTGAATACAGATCTAAAAGTATATAATTAGGAAACATCTTATAATATTTTAGTCTTTTTTCGATTTAAAAATTGATGTTAGAATAAGTACAGTTAAATTGTATTATTATATACAGATTTAAAAGTGTATAATAGGACATCTAGAATATCTTGAACGCAAATTTCGGATACGGTCCAGGATAGAAAAATCTACTTGAGCCTAGCAACCCTTATCGGAAGTCCAATAAAACTTTATAACGGGCAATTATAATGAGTTTCATAGATCTCCTCCTACAACTATACTTGAGTAATACCTTGTATAAATCGATGTATGTATTGTTATATGCATATAATTTGTAATACTAGTTCCATTGTTTGAAATATTATCCTATTCTTCAATTCAAATTTCCATCGCATATTTGTTTACGCGATTAAATGAAAACTGAATTATATTTTGTTCACGCTAACACTGTAGTGTTTTATTTGCAAAATTGTACAATTTTTAACGAAAACAAAATTTTAACACATGGTTTCCTCCTTTTAGAGTAAAATGCATTTATGATTGTGTGTATTTTCTATTAAACCTATATCTGTGAGATGAATTTTATATTAAATTCTGGTAAAAATGTTTAGTAAAATGAACTGTTATTTAATTATTAACAATAATAACAAATAGGTTAATGTATTAATAAATTATTTGTAGTAGTACAATTGCCATTAATGTCTACATAAAATAGACAATTATTTTTTAATTAATTTCCTATTATAATTAATTAATATTTATCTAATAATAAAACAATTTACGAAAATCTAATTCAATACGCGATATACTTTTGATAATACCTAATGCCATTGTTATTGTTACATTAAATTAACAGATATGTAAAAATATGATAAGTACTGTTTTTTGGCTGGATGATAGATATAAAAATAAAACTCTTGAATATCAGCTAATAAATTATTAAATACTATCTCGACCGGTTTCGACACCACATACGTCTTCCTCAAGAGGTGATACTAATACAAAACATGTTAAAATGTGAATAAATAAACAAATATGAACAACACAACATATATGAATCTCTTCGTCAGAATTTAAAACAATAAATACATAATAATAAATAAAATATAGTCAGATAAAAATACAACATTGCTTTTTCACCCAACGAAAAAAAAATGACTTGTGTGATATCCAAAAGTTTTATTTATATGTAAAATATGTTTACTGGAAAAGGATTTCATGGTTGAAACTAAAAACTGAACAAAATACAGCTGTAGAAAAAATATTTTTTCCTACAACTGTCAAAAAAACTTGACAATTTTTCATTGTTATCAATACGCAAAATATGCTATTTCTAAACAACACTTGTGTTTCCAAGGCAACGTGAAAAAAGTATTTTGCGCACATGGGCCACAAACTCTTTTCCGCACTGTAAGCATATTGAATAAAAATAAGTATCTTGGAAATGCAATCCAATATTTTTTTGTAAATTATACATGCACAGACGCACAGCGCTTGCATTGTTGCATCTTTACAACAGAGTAAACGCGCCCTACGTGCTAAATGAATTAGTTTCTTGTAACTTTTTGAATGTTTAAATATTTTTTTGAACACGAACTTGCAGCTAATTAAGAACAAAAACGACATAATAGAATTTAAAGGATGATTGACAAGTTCGAAAGATAAAAGATTGAATAAAATTAATAATTTATGACCTTAACCTAAGAAAAATTATGCAATTGGTAAGAAAAAACTTATTTGAGGAAACGTTACGTTTAAAAGTTAATTATTTATTTATATTTAAGGTAATGTTGCAGTTATAATACTAGTAATAATTAATATTTATTAATGCCCGATCATTTATTTGCTGAAGCTATGCCAGAATTTGGTTTTCTATGTTGATGTTGACAGTTACGTGGTGAGTGTTTTGGTTGCTTAGTAACATCAAAATGTATCAATATATTAGTATGGAAAATAATTTTACATATTTATATTATTAATTTCTTTTATTTGAATATTAAGAAAGTTGTAGGAAAAATATTGTGTGTGTTACGAGTGCAAAATGGCATTGCTGCTCTCGCATAATTGAAGCTCTCAGCTGCGCTTCGAGCTTCAAGCTTTATGCTCGGGCTACAATGCAGCATTTTGCACCCTTAATACACAAATAACTATTTTGTACCTTGTGCACTTCTTATAAAAATAATAATTATTTTCTTCTATGCAATACCTTTTTACTCAAAATAATGTATATGAAATTCAATCTCCAGCCTTGAAGCATCGCTTAACAATATTTCAGAAGGGAGAGAAACGGTAATGTAAAAAAGCCGTTATACAATATTTTTACATTACTTTTAAAAGAGTGTTAATGTTTGAATAAATTATCGCAACTCCCGAACTGAAGTGCGTGATCCTAATAACAGAATGTTCCAAAATCCGACTAAGAAACCTCGATTGCTTCAGGCAACAGTAATAACAAGTTCGTTGCCATAAATCACGGTAATTATTATATTTATCTACCGTTTACGTCGTTTATACCGTGTACAATAAATGATAAACATAATTCTCTATAAAATATATATCATTACTCACAATCCATGTTCTCCGAGGCAGGGGAAAAGTCGTCATGCAATCCTCAGTTCCATTATCCCACCGTACTTTACATACCATTTAAACAATTGTATAACATTTCGTTATTTATCTTCCTCGGTGACTGCAAGTAAGACAACGAGGTAAAAAATGATACTCTAGTGTCTATTGATTCTTAGACTGGTGGAAGAGATCAACGAACACCACTTTAGAAAACGATTCAGCCGTAAATCGTGGGCTATACCCTATAATATCGAGCTGTAATAGTGAATTTTATACATCGTCAGCGAGTACTCGCTTGGCCCTAGCGTTGTAGGTGCGTGCGATCAACCACTTGAGGTAGAATTGTAGGGTTAAGAGGTCTGTTTGCACTTATACTTTTACCTACATTGATACAATGTAGTTGTAACGTTGTATTTATTTATTAGTTATTAAAATTTAAATAATTTAAATTACATATCTACCAATGTTTCTTATAAAGTTATAATTTTTCATTCATAATTTGCTTAATAAATCTAAATCATTACTACATAATGTAACAAGTCTTAAGTCAACACATTATAGTACACGCAATTATTAAGTAAGTAGGTCAGATAGTTTCAATAATATTGTTTAATTGTGACACTTATTTTGCTGACTTGTACAAATATATATGTGTTAAGTGTTACTATGTATGTTAGAAGTAAGTAAGTAAGGTAGTACAGTAGAGTGTAGAGTACAGTAAGTTATAGAGTACGTTGGTTATTGCGAAAGTTAATAAAGATCATGTAAGACAGTTCCGGATCCAGTTTTTGTTGCTGACTCCCAGTTTCGACATGACCCCTTTTTATAATGTACCCTCTTTTATGGGGTAACAATAACATTAAGCTAAATTAAGGTATTGGTGGTACATATTAATTTCGTATTAAAAGATAGACGTACCGACATTGCCGACTTCAGGAATCGTATTGAGGACATCATGATCCACGTTCTGATGCGTTACTATAGAACTATAAATATAAATAAATATATCATCACGTCTTTTACCCAATTTGGTTGAGGCACTCTGCTTTCGCAGATTTCAGTATGTCCGGTTTTTGCACTTTAAATGCGGTTCCATCTGTCAAGTCACGTCTCTCCACTTCAAAGATATTAGTGGAGAAGAAACAAGGGTAAAAATGGCAAATCTAACGGTTACTTAGCAATGCGTTCAGTTGTGACCTCTAGGCTAGCGATCTAGCTGCTAGGTTCTGCTGAACGCGCCCATTGTGTGAGTTTCAGCTAAGATGCATCATTTGCTTTTGTGTCAGGTTATTACTATGTATTACTATGGATGCCAGCTTTTTACATTATCGCACCATTCCAGACAAAATGCAACATCGGTTGTCAATGTTAAATGAACTTCTTATCAAAATTTACTGATTTGTGAACGTATCATAAATATTTTTGAAACTAAAGCTATAATTGTACGAAATAACCATTTGAATTTCTTCTTCATTAATAAACATCTTCAAATTATGATGCCAAGTTCTAAGTTCATTTATATTGACAACCTTTGTAGCATTTTATCTCAAACAGTACTGTTACATATCTATAATGGTATTCATATTGATATTACATGATAGAAAAGTAAATGTAGATGTTTATCTAAAACTCACAATACCTATATATAAAATAATGAAATTTCAAGTTAAGTTGAACGTTCTAGACCAAGAATTAGGCAAATGAATTGATACGTATATAAATTTGCAACATGCCATGTGTTACCTGAATGTATTTGTGTAAGGCTAAATAAAAATTTTTGTCATTTTGCTTTGCTCAGATCAATACTTTTTAGTTCTCATTCAAAAATAATTGCACATAGTCATATAATTAACCATAATTTTTTATAAATAACAATGACAGATAACAGGTTTTAAAAATGCAAACAAATAATAGTATATTACAATACGAGTGAAGAAACTAAGAATTTCGCACAGGCATGTATCAGACACATAAGTGAGCGATTTCGTTTCTTCGAGGGTGTTGTATAGCGTTCTGTTCAATCCTGCTATTGTAAGTACGCGCCCCCATCCTTGTGGTCCACATACTCAATGTTAGGTTAGGTTCAATTTGGTAATGACAGATGAGTGGATGAAAGTAGTGAGCGAAAGGACTTTCGCCCACTCACCGGTCATTATCCATCCCGTTGCCATAGGAATTAGTTGAGTGGACAAAACAGTAGGTTTCAAGATCTGTATCTAAGTAAGAAACAACATGTTTCAATAGCAGGATTGAACAAATGCAAATTTTCTTGAGCCAAAAATGATGTTTTCATAATTACATGTCTTGTAACAGTAAAGCAGTACCGATATTCCGAATTTATATCTTCAATTGAATATAAAACAACAAATGATATATAACTCCATGTGTGAAGAATTATGTCAAATGTATGAATAGAAATTTTGAATGTTCCCAACCAAAATAGCCAAACCGGTTCTGTTCCTCCACGCTATCGTTCCTTGAGTCTAACTTTACTCTTGCGTTCTTCCACGATATATAGATGGCACTCACGGCGGAACCCCAGCACAGTTTCTTCTCTCAACGTAGCGTTTATGTGCCTCTGCGGATTTTAGTGTATTTGTAGAGGTGTATACATTTATATGGTTTGCGCTATGAAAGTTTCATGAGTGCTTTGGAGGCCATGGGGTATAAGCGATGGAGCGATGCTAATGGTAGGTAAGCTGGAACAGGGGTAGCTTTGAAACATTTGTATCAGGGCTGAAACACTCTTGAAAGCCTAGGTATGTTTTTAAATTTTATTTGGCAAATTAATTTTATCTTTAATTACAGAAATATTGAAGCAATAAGAGAAGCAATTAAAAACACTTTGTTCTTGGCATTAATTAGCAAGAAGAGTATACAGCACTTAAATTACGTTTAAAAATTAAATGTACCTAAAATTAATTTATACAATGTTACAATAACAAAATCTCGGTCTATTTTTTGTGTTTTACGCCCGAAGATATACCCGTCAATTTGTACAAAAGTAACGGATGTAATAGTTGTTTATTTTGGGAAGGATTTCATGTTAATTTAACATTATTTCTTTGCTAATTTCTCTTTTACCTTGTTAATTAATTTATGTGGTGTAAATACCTTCTTGGTTACGCACTTTTACTCTACTTTTTGTTCTCAAATTGAGCATCAGATAATATATCGCTGTATGTCAAAACCCAATACTATTATAGTATAGACATATATTCCCGCATGGCAAACAAAAATTCACCTTTTAAGTGAATATTCCTGGTGCCCTTTATTAGTAATTGTAATTTGTGATTGATTTTTTTCGTTGCACAGGTGTTATGTGCAGGAATATGTTATCTCAGGTAGAAATACATCTATTCTATATGTCAATATTTGTGAATTGTTACCTGGAGTTTTATTATTGTATTTTTAAAATAAAAATCCTGAATTTGTATTAAAATCAATGCCGCAACTGTATCACGGGGTACTCAAGTACATAAAACATAAGACACAAGAGAGATGAATATAATTGGACACAATGGTAAACTTAACAGAAAACAGTTACCATTACAAATAAATACTTTACGCATCGAAGCAGCTGTAACAAGTCTTGACTGTACAAATACTGAACAATCAATATCGTTTTTTCACGACATGGTAGGAAACCCCACCGTTCTTCTCACGATATAGTCAAGAAAATGCGTTGTTCCTCTCTAGAGAGGAAAATATAGAAGTGTTACCAATATGAATGTTATTTACAAAAAAATTATTATAAAAATTATAAATAAATTCATAATTTTATTGAAAATCCTTATTTTAGTGTTAACATACTTTAAATTATCTTATATTTTTCTTTATCTTATTAAATCACAATTTCACAACTTATTAAAGATATTTAAGATTTGTTCATTGGCAACACTGCTACACCGCCTTGTGTCTGATAACCTAATTTTTAATGTGTCAGTCTGTCAGTTTTGTTCTCAAAGTGTATTTTAGGTCCGACCAAATCGTTTTTAGAAACATATCGTGAAAAAAAGTTGTGTTTAACAAGAAAAGAAAGCTCTTCTTCCACTCTCGTTCGAAATGCCTCATGAGCGCAGCGAGTGAGGCAAATTTCGAACTCGAGGGCAAAAAGAAGCGCTTTCCTCTCTAGTTTGACAAATAACTATTGGGGTGGTCATATGCACCCAGCTATACCATAAGTTGATACGTATGGTGAACGGGATCTTTTCAAGGACCAAGCAAAAGATTATAGTTTAACTAGAGTATGAATGTTGACGTATATAAATTACTTTAAAGATAAATAAATATATCATCACGCCTTTTACCCATTACGAGTATGGCATTCTGCTTACGCAGGTCTCGTATGAAATACGGTTACCAGCCGTCAAGTCATAGCTCCCAAAGATGTTAGTAGAGGGGGAACCACAGATGTAAATTTAAAATGGCAAGTGTCTGTTGTGGGATTCAAACTGAGGATCTCACGATCCACAATCCGATACGTTACCACGGAGGTTTATTACCACATATCCAGTCAAGCGTTGTATTTAAAAATTCCAGAAAAATATTAGGATGTGAGGCTTAAAATAAACTTTTCAAGTCCTGTGTTAGGGTGGATATATATTACTATACCTATGAAAGAAAAGAATAGACATTATTTAAGGTTTCTTACAATGGTAGTTCGTAATAGGAAAAATACGTAAATATCAATTTACTTTCAAACATCTTTCATAACGCAAACCTGACATTCTCTAGTTGAAGTATACCTAAAAATACATAAGTTGCAACATGGGCTTGGCACAGTCTAGCCCAGAAACATAAACATGCCAACACGGATGGTAAAACAAAAAATCTGACAAAAGTAGCAAAAACATGTATGACAATAAATTGAATCCTAAGAAACCCCTGTCAAATCAATGTGGAAGGAATATTTTAAGAGAATACATATAAAACTTGTATCTTTCGAAGTCGTTTTGACAGTAAAACAAGAAATTACCTTTTTATTCAACCACAAATTTATTTAAATATCAATATCATACCCAAAACTTAGTAGTCCATTGTATATTTATAAGCTAAATTATAGATGCAAATATTGGTTGTTTACATCTTGTAGTACTGAATCTAAGTTCAGTAAACGAATAGATATAATACTTATTTAATAATTCAGAATCAATAATCTTGACGCTCTTATTTGCTTTGGCGGTTCATTCCAAATCCACCTCCGACAGACCTATTTGCTGTCCATCCCACATTCCACCATCTCCAAATTCCCCTCTTCTCCTACCCTCGCAAGGAAACCGAAGGACGATCTCAGACCTCACGACCGTCTCCCTCTTCTGTAAGTGTTGACACTCCGACTCTGTAAGAAAGGGGCGCCAACATCGCTACGGTAGTCAACAGCACTTGAAATAAATATGATGTGGGGTCCCTTGAAAGTGTGACATGCGACATCCGGTCCCTCGCGCGTGTTTCCAGAGAAAATTTCGGCAAAATGCATCCATGATCTCGGCCGAAAAGCGTTTGAATAATTAACAAGCCGGGAGATATGACGAGGAGGTTTCTTTTGTCGGAAGCGGAGCGTGCTCATGGAAGGGAGATTATGAGTGAAGAGGGTCAACAGGATTTATAGTGCGAGGATTTTCCGGATTAATTTTTGGGAATGTTAGCTTCTTGAAGGATTTATGGACGAAAATCTCCTTTTAATATCTGGAAAAATGTTTTTACAGCGAATCATTTTGAAAGGAATCTCATTGGGACGAATAAAAAAATACTTCAAAGTGATGTTTGGATTTAACATCTTTTAATCCCTTTTGTTATTTCTTCAAGTTGTATTATCTAAATCCGGCGATTCGGGCTAAATATTAACAGGCAATTTAATTTTTATCGCGAATTACAAGACGACAAACCCATCCAAGAATGGATTTTTACTTTCCAAAAGTTGGTATAAGAAACTAAGGAATCATACAAAAACAATATCGAGATTTTCGCGGTGATGCATGCAATGACATCTGTATGCGTGTATGTATGAATTAATGTGTGTCTATATGTGTATAACTAAGTTGATTTTAGTTAGAATTAAAACCGGAAGTGAAGGTTTGTTGAAATTATAAAACATTATATACATTTTATTTAACAATAAAAAACTTTCAGAACTCACAGTAAATAATTATATATACTTTTGGATAGAGGTCTGTAAAAATGTTTCAAATACAATAGCTGTTATTAGGGCATTTTAAGATTTAAAACTGTTTTATGAAAAAATTGTTGATCTGCAAGTTAATCAACTATTTTTGCAAAGTAAAACTGCCAAATTTTAAAATGTCCTAGTTAGTAGCACTTAGAAAAGACCTGTGAATAGCAACCAATGTTTCTCAATTTCGTTAAAATCTGTAAGAATCTTCACCTGTCTTCCGATGACATTCTTGTTAATTGTGACATTTCGTTATTATTTACAAAGATTCTATTCAAGACACTATAAAGATTTTGAAACGACATTTTGCTTTACATCCAGTTTCTCCATCTTCAGCAAAGAGTTTTACAAGCTATGGATTGGCCAATTTGTACAGGCATAGCTAATTAATTACTATATGGAATAATTTGAAGAAAAAGCTCTTGATTCTTCTCCAATAAAACCATCTGACTGGATACGTTGTGTGGACGATATCTTTTCTGTTTGTAGACATAATAATATCAAGTTTACTATGGAGATAGAAGAAAATGGTACCATCCCTTTCCTTGATGTATTTTTGGAAAGAAAACAAACGAAACCATGACTTATTCAGTCAATAGAAAACCTACACATATCAGGTTCATTTGATTCCTGATGAAGGATTAGACATTGAGCTCTGTTTTATCGAAGGACATTATTACTTACTAAATCCATATGTCTATCTAACGTACGGTGTAGATGTGAAGGATAATGTTTAGTTTTAATTCTACAACCTTTGAGAGATTTTATAAAATACAGTGTATCATTTTCTTATATAGCAGCATCTTTCATAATTAGATATGTTTTAGTGTAATCCATACGATTATCTTTCTGCTTTCATGCTATTACGCCATGTAGTATGAATGGAGTTCATGACGTAAAAGGGAAAAGAGGTAATTTAAATACTAGTCTATTTAAAACTAAATTTATACTGTAACATTTTTATATAAACTCAACGTCATGTCTAACACGCTACAAAAATTTCTTTTATTTTTATCTTAGCGCATAAAAACATACATTCTTTTTTATAGTTAATTGTGCTATGTTAAATTGCCATTTGAGGCACGTGTTTAGGAGATTAGCAACGTTTTATTTCATTAAATTAGAGCGTTAATATATTCTGTTAAAAGCTTCAGAATTCAAATTAAGTTTTAATTTAGAACATAACTATTTATTTAAAATATAAATAACATAATTTGCACGCTATATCCTTAGCAGGAGATTTTATCTACATAGTAATCGTACAAGAATATTTCTTAGTCTTTTGTAGATAATTATTTGTACACTAGATCTTTTAATATAACATAATCCGACATAAATTTTACTGTTTACTGTACTTACTAACGGTTTATTTATAATAACAGATTATTTGTAAAAAGAATACGACAATTGAAACACGACTGACGTCAAAAGTACAAGTTTTAAAATGTCCCGATGAATATTTAATTATTTTCTTTTATTATTACTGCACAATAGGGTTGGACAAGATTTTATTATAATTATACATATATACTTAACGTCACGCTATATCCCATTTATTGGGGTAGCACGAATCCTGCAATAGAATCAAGCAACAATAGTAAAAGCGATTAGTTCGGTATATTTTACGGTACTTTTTTTCGTGCAGTTTTTTAATAAATGCTTTAAAAATAGTAGTGTGCTCTTCGAAATTTCCCGCACACTTTTTCGCATAGATTGATGCGCTGCTAAATAAAATTCAGATATCCATAACTTATCGTGGATTTGAACCCAGATCCCTTGGCATACAAAGCAACAACGATTACTCTGCCAACACAGGCGTTGAGCATTTTATTCCATGCCAAGTAGTTTAAGTTCAGTGATAAATTACTTGAAGTACATTTTTGATGAAGAAATTCCATCAAGCGCCCCCAATACGAAATTAATTTTCCAGTGCTCTTGATCTATGATATAAAATTTTCTTATAAATAATTCCGTTCAATTCTAGAAAGATTCTAGTTGGATGAATATAAATTACGGCCATATTAATTTCATAAAACCATTAGCTTCTTGTTGTTCACTCGTGGAATATGATAGGGAAGAGGAAGAATAATAAGTTTCCGGAACGATTAATAACAATTTAATTGTAAAACAAATTAAGAAGGCAACAAATACATTACCACTCCATTAGACTTGAACTGAAGCCCCGGCCTCGGGACAATATAATAAAATTAATTGCAAGCAGTGGATTAACTGGAAGAGATATGACCATTGGACAGCGCGCCTAAGCGGTCATTACGTCGTAACTCCTTCACGGCGGCTGTAACTGTTCTGCTACATCGAGGCTCTAGGGCAGCGCAGGCTAATATCATTCCAACTCTGAACTCTGACTGATCTTTTGGGTGCTAGTTAATTTTAGTTGGTTAATTACTTACATGAATGTATCAGTGTACAATAAACGTAAATTGAATTAGAATTACTCGCGATTCTATTTTACGAACTTTCAGTTAATTTTGTGAGATTAAAAGTAAATAGCGGACTAAATAATGGGGTGAATAGCCGAGAATATTAGCCGTGATGGCTTTAGGCTCAAGATTTCTGGGTTCGATTTTGCACGCCATTAAATCATCTGTGTGGGTTGCTCTCCATCATCATACACATCTGTGGGTGACATGATTTGACAGCTTCTACCGTAATTTACTGTAAAATATGTCAACAGGATTTGCTATTGCAGTGCTGTCGTCTCCATAGTTGGGTAAAATGTAAAGCACTCAAGTTCTATTCCTTCACATATTGGTCCGGATAATCTATAAACACCTTAAGAGATGCAATATGTTAATTATAACTGATTAATCGATAGCATTATTGCCTGTATGCTGATTATTTTACAAAGTATACATATTTTCGGTACAGTTTTGTAATTTTATAATTACTTTATTACAAGACCTAAAGAAACTTGTAGAAAACAATTAAACATTTATCATTTACTTAAAAAACTACAATATTTATTAAAAAATAATAAAATCAAATTTTAAAATTTCATTAGCAAATTTAGTAGAATGATCTGTTGCATTATTAACAGCTTGTTCTCTTTGTCTCATGCTTCGAATACAATTTTGAATTGCATTTTGACGTATGCATCATAGTTTCCTCTAGAGTAACTGGGATAGGAACACGAGCTCTTACCAGCGAAATATAGTAATCCTGGAACGCGTACTTTTGGGTTTTTGTGAAAGAGCCTGAGATAAACATACATCATGGGTTATCCGCCTTCGTCTTACACTTGTATGTGGTTGTTATGGGTTTGTTGAGCGGTTGCTATGCGTTTGTTGAGCGGTTATTATGAGAAAATATGTTGCACAGTCTTATCCAAAAGTGTTAAACAATATTTAACAATGTATTGTGTAATATTTGAAAATGTATGTATTTCAAAATTATTGAATTATTAAATTTAATCGAGAAAATGTTAGTGTTGCAATAATTTTGTCCAGCAGTATATTTCTATATACTCATACTTCAATATTTTTTACCATGAATTGTTTAAACGAAACACTACTTAGTTTTCGACCTTTCTGATAAAAAAATAAATATTCAACACCAATAGCTCCTAGGTAAAGAATCGGACTGTGGATCATGGAATCCTCAGTTCGAATCCCACATTCCACAATGTTGTCACTTTAACTTTACTTCTCCACTAACATCTCTAGGGAAGGCGACTTGACGGCTGGTCACGTGTAAAATTATATGAGTAAATCTGTAAAATTATAGCGCCACGCTCAAAATAGGTAAATGGAGAGATTATTCATTTATACTTGTACATTTTGAGTGTGATACGAGTACTTTACTTTCGGGTGTGAAATCAGCCGTCAAGACACGGTCCCCAAACTTGAGCGCAAACCTATTCACCCTACTTATAGTCGGAAATAGAAAATGTACCATTATATTGCAGAGTACGACGGACACATTTTCTAGTATTTCTTTCAAAATATTAAATTTAAATCTCCGTCGGTCGAGACTTAATCCTCCTTGTTAATCCGCACTTCAGTTCCAAACTGTGGATTTAATTAGGGGATAAAAAATTAGTATTTCTTTATGTATGTCACGCAAATCCTAAGCTCCACCTTGATGAGGTGTATACCTACAAATTAGTTTTAAAAATTAATTCAAAGGTTTTTTTTTTACTAGGATTATTAAATAAATAACCCAATTAAAAAAGATACGAAATTTTATGACAACTGAATAATAATTATTTCTAATTTACATAATATTGTAACAATTATCAATTATTTTAGTATTCGAAGTAGAATCTTAGTAGTCTCTGAAACAAAGAGATGCAAAATATAGTACAGTTCAACTAAAGAATGAAAGTTGACGTTTTAATTATGTTATCCTCTGTGGTTTATTTTCATAAGCTTGCGTTATGAAAAAAGTCTAAAAGTAATGTGACCTTTATTTATTTTGCAATGAAGAACTAAAATTGTAAACCATAAATAATGTCTGTTCTTTCCTAGGTATAATATACATATCCAGTCGAGCATTGGACTTCTACAAAACATTAACATGTTTGGCTCATAATAGATGGATCATTGTAGTACCTGTTGTAGTACATGTTATTTGGAGACTACTACAAGCCAGACATGCCAAAGTTTTTTGGAATTTTCATATACAACACTTGACTGGGTATCTGTAAACAGACCCTTAGTTCGTATGAAAAGAAAATATGACCGCATAGAGTAATTAAAAATCAATTTTCATAGTTAAACTAAATTTACCGCTAGTTCTCCATGAATTATTTAGTTAGTATTTTTGCTATTATAACACTTGTCATTACTGGATTGATTCGGTGAACCAATATTATAGACATGTGGCAAAAACTATTTGGTAAATAAGCTTGGTTCTCTAGAGATATTTTTCAACTTTAAATTTTTATTCCAAATGGCCAACTGAGTTTTTGATTGTTTAAGTTTTGAATGTTGTAAACCTAGCAAATGAAGTAATTTGCAAAAGACAACTAATATCAATTATAGTCTGTCCTCTTTGTAAAGTTTAGACTCTGGCGCATCGGCTGCATGCAGTATGTGTACACATATAGCGGCTTAGTGCAGTTCGCAAGGCTTCAAAAGTAATTAACTATATATGCCACCAACACGCTGACGAACTTCACATCACTGAGCAATTTTGTCATAACGCGCAGATGTCATTTATAATTTTATATTAAAACTTCGGCAAAGTAATGCTAATTACTCACTGTGAAATGAAGTGAAAACCACGCTTTGTGCAACTGTAAATTGAAACTGTAGAGCAGTTTTAATTATTTTTGTTATTAAAAAAAGTTTAAGGATGAAATGAGGTAAGGATATAAAAGATGTTTTAGGTGGAAGGTTTTAAAATTTTATTTTATAATTTGCATATGCTTTTATTAAGACTTCAAAGGAGAAAAAAATGAAGTATGATTATTCATCAACTTTGCCACTCTGCTATGTTGGACTGAAAAAAAAAACAACATACTCAGAGTTTCCTGTAGTCAGCTTTAAGCAGGACTTTCAGCTGTTTCGGAGTTCTTTTCAATATTCAAAGCTATATAAGTTCAATAAAATTGATAAAACTAACAAATAATTGTTAGAAACATTATCGTACTATTATTGTTTACCTAAAAAAAGGTAATTTTAAATTTGCAATTCCAACTTATAGAATTAAATTAACAAATGCGTTAACAGATATGCAGAAGTATGTTTATGCATCCTAAAAGGTCTTATATTCTAGCAGATATTTAGCAATGAGGTGCTCAAAAGATGCGCCGCCTGTCAGTAAAATTCTTCAAGAAAAGATTTAATTTTTGACAATCTTTCAGAATCAGCAATAAAAAAAGGGAGTTTCCATTTAAGATTCCAATACTGCCCCCCGTAGGGGTGGGGATGAAAAAAACTTAACAGGATTGAATGGCCCCATCAAAACCATCAAACATTTGTTTCGAACATTTTTTCGTTCGGTGAATATTTTTAGATATTTTGTGTATTCTTTAAAACGGGCCATACTTGATAATTGTATAATTTTAACATGTTTAAATTACTGTTGTGTAATATAGTTATTGCTCTTTTACGACGTTAAAAAAATAAACAGATCAAAAGAATACAAATTGTAATGTGTTGTTACAATCTAAGATTTTTCTTATTGCTGTACAGAGTGAGTTTTT
The DNA here is from genome assembly GCA_963942605.1 of Poecilus cupreus. Lineage (NCBI taxonomy): Eukaryota > Metazoa > Arthropoda > Insecta > Coleoptera > Carabidae > Poecilus > Poecilus cupreus. Next base: position 14,848,159 of record OZ012719.1, on the reverse strand, counting down.
TTAAAAAACCAATTAACTAATAATTTTAGAAAAAATATAAATACATAGGCTTATACAGCACGGAGGGGGGAAATAATTGTATGGTGGATAAATTAAAATTATTAGGGGAATGTGGGGGGAGGGTGTTGAAAGTTCCATTTTTAAAAATTATTATTATTGAAATGGATAACTCGAAGTATTCCCTCTTCAACGATATAACATTTTCCTATACCTAAAATTAAAATTCAGGTCACAGTGAAAAAAAAATACCTAAATTTCTAGTCACACGGTATAATTCGATGTTTCCCCAAATATGTTGGAACAGAACATTTTACATAGTTCTTAATGTATATTGTGAGAAAAATTTTAAAGTATTTGTGAGAACTAATAATCATAATTGCTCCATGACAATGTATCGAACTGTAGAAAACGAGTTTTTCCAGTTAAACATTTACAGCTGACTAGTTTTCTAAAAAAAAAATCCTAAAATGCCACTATTTAAAATTACTTCTGTGGCACCCCATCCATTTACATCTATGGTCGCACTGATTAGATGGTTTGTAACTACACTCCGGGCTTACAAATGTATCATATAACAAGATCAGTTCCGAGCACTTCGTCACACCTACAAAATTAGTAAATGGGTGATGCATTTATTTATTTCTTTTTTGTATATCTTCCTTGTCGGTTTATATTGTGTGTGAGTAGCACTAATTATTGTAATTATTACAACGAGGATTCCTGTGGGCGGGTGATCATCCATCTTAATTAAACGAAATCATAAGTCAGTCTTTAATCATAATAAGTCATTTGTCGAACGAAAAAATCTAAAAGCAGTGTTTTTGCCGATGGTCTCAAATATGGCGTCAATATTATCCTGGTGGCATTCAACCCAACACAACCCTTCTAAACGAGATAATGACTCGCGTTTTTTCGGACCCGTTGTTTTTGTTGTTGTCGTGAGGATGTGTGCGTGTGTTTCGTTTTTGCTATGCTAATTTCGCAAATGAATTTTGTTAGCACTTTATGTGATTTTAATTTTGATCTTCGTTTGATATCGCGACGGAGAAAGGACGTGAATAAATTTCACGAACCGTCAGCTGTGCTATGAATAATTTAATACAACGAAAAGTCATTGTATATTACGTTCTCAATTATTTAAGTCTTTTTTAACAGGGCTTGCTCAATATACAAAATTACACAATTCCTTTGAAACTATTCATCTGTTACAACAAAATTGTAATTTTTACAATGTACAAATAATAAGTTTTTCTGGGCCGATTATAACTTCCTAATTTCACTGCTTTGTATAGAGCACTTTGCACATTGCACTTAGTTCTAAATTCTGCTAAATAAATGATTTTTATTTGAAATCGGTACTAACGTGCTCAAAAATCGTCTTATAAGCTCAGAAATCGTCACTAAACTAACCCATTATACGAGGATTTTGAGCAACCCAGTGTGGACAACCGTTAAATAATTATTGTACAATTAGAATAATTTTGGCAGATATTTTGACATACTATAGTAAATTTGGACGTAACATGAAACAAAATTTGCAAGAAGAATTAACTAATTAATTCCGATGAAGAAATTGAGGACAAAACACATAATTTTGAGTGTTATTTACGATAACTTCACTTCTCGAGGTTGGCAACACTGCCTATCAGTTTCAATTGACAACTGACAGATGTATAAACTTAACCTATATTGTAATTTTTTTACAGTTTTTTCGAATTTTAGATTTCAAATAAAACTTAATATGTACCTCGGCACTGAAGTTCCTTTTTATCACTCACATGGTTTATTTTCCTCGGCGCTACGGGCCTCGGCAACTAAATTCCATATTCGTGATAAAAAATTGAACTTCATAAATAACAATTATATTACACGTCGGGAAATTATACATATTATTATTGCAAATAGATAGAGGCACTTAAACTAACTAATAAAAATAATTCTGCCGTAATAAATAAATTTAAAGATGTATTTAGTCGTAATTGCATACCTGCAATTTTGATAGCTGACATTGTTCCTCTTATCAGTTATGAAATTTTGCAGAAAAGTGGAATTTTAATAAAATATTAAAGAACGCTTTTCATAATTGTTATTTTATTTTGTGAGAAGGAGTCCCTCGAACAAAATACGCAACAATTATGAAACGAGTTCTTTATACTATTTTTTTATATTTTGCGCCTTTTATTCTTTTTTTTTTTTGTTATTCAAAAAAATCCAAGTTTCTATATTCAAGGAATTTTGTGTTAGTTAGTGACACTTATGTGACGTTTGAAAATTCAACACCTAACCTTACCTTTCCTATCTCTTATTCTTCTTACTGTTCTTAAATTCAGAATTATACAAAAATAACATTCTTACAATTTGTATTTATTTATTTAGCGAAGTGTGACATTTGATATTTTTTGACATATGATATTTTAGTAAAATATAAATTGTACTGCTATAGAGCATACAAATACAACTCGATTAAGCTGTTACGAAACTTCTTTGGGTGTCGTAACAGCTTTGTTATAGAAACAAAATATAAAAAAAAATAATTACATGTAATCTGAATTACCCGTAACATAACGGTCTGGCTGAAAAAGCTGTTGGAATTGTAAAAGCTATGCTTAAAAGTCACATGAAGAAAATTAGAATTTTGAATTGTATTTATTAGACTGGAATTTATCTGTTTTGTAATTGGCACTTTCGCCACCACTATTTATATCAAGTAGAACTTTAAGATTGTTAACAAATAAAAATTGTTTAACGTAAATTATAATAAATTTAAATATATTTACACTGAAATGTACTACATGTACAAAACTTTGGGAAAAGGCTGTTATAGAAGTATTAGTGCTATTGAATTGAGAATGAAATTTAAATATTACTTACACTGAAATGTTAAATAAACAGGAACAACTAGAAATTTATTTTAATAAAAATACAGTAAAAAATTAACAGAACTTTCAAATTGGTGAAAAAGTATGATTAGTAAATGTACATACAAAACTCTGGGAAAAGGCTGTTATAGCAGTAGTAGAGCTATTGAATTGAGAATGGCACCATAATAATAGAAAATTTGTGAAAAACGACCTACATCATTCATTGAAATTTAGTAATAAAGTGTCAACACATGTCAGAAAAAAGCTTTCATTTCGTATTATTATTGTTGTCTGTTTGCCTTTTCTATTCAACTCCGATTTTGCAAAATTTAGTTTAGATATTCATTGTAATATTGTTTAATAAAGTTTCATGAAAAGCACAATGATTTCCCGACCGTACGCAAAAAGTTTCAGCGAACAATTGTCGCTAAAAATTGTAGCAATTAAATGTGAACGATTTGAGTTGTCCTCAGTTTTAACTAGCGCTAGTATTGAACGCATGTGTGAGAATACAAGCGGCCTCGTATTCCCGTCCGTTCGCTGGGCTATTGTTAAGGCTCGAGCAAAACGGTTGGGCTGTCACATTCGTCTTTTATACGGCAATAATTGCAAAAAATATTCAGAAAAGAACTGACGAAACGGAATGAAATACGATCGTTCTTTTATTTCACGACGGAAAATTGCGTATTGGTTATTTTTTGCTAGAAATTCGTACAGAGAAAATGTTTAACGCTGCAGGTGAAATATTCGCTCTGATGGATCAGATTTTTAATTCGGATTCAAGAGGAATTTTTGCCGGAGTTTTTCATATTTCATTGGATTAATACAAGTACTAAAATGTTTTCGTTTTTATTGAATTTCGCTGCTTGCATATTTACGAATAGTTATTTACTTTACAAGTGGGTAATTCCACTTTGCCCACGTGTAAAGTATAACTAACGTTTTATTCAACATCTTTTAATAAATGCAATATTTGTTAAAGAAATATTATTTTACAGTAACATATGTTTTAAATTTTCTAAATTAAAATGGCAATCGAAGTAGTTACCAAGGTGTTGTGTTATTATTGTTGTTATAAATAGAAAATTACTCACTAGCGACTTTTCTCAAAATTATACTAGATGTAATCTGTTACTTGTCTTGTTTAAAATCGCCTTAGTTATAGTTAGAGCATTTATTGGGAGGTGTTGGATAATAGTATATTGTGTCATTAGGAGTAAATGTGATACTTTGGGTGCTGAGCATGTAAGTTTGAACGACGAGCGAAGCGAGTCGGACAATTACATGCGAAGCATACAAAGTCACATTTATTCCGAATAACACATGCTATTTTTTCTTCAAACATAGAAAATAGACATTAAAACATTAAAAAATGCTCAAAACTTCAACAAATATTCTGCCGTATCCAGTATTTCTAGTTGCCACAGAATATGTTATTTTGTTATTTTTGTTTATTTGTTTTTTTCTTAACTGTCAAATTATTGAATTACAACCTTACTATTTTGCATGATATTTTACTTTGTCCTCCGCCGGCGTAAATGTGTTGCCAAGGAAACACTTTTATGCCGGCGGCGACAATATTGGACTTCTGCTTGTTGAATACAAATATATAACAACGTACTTTTATGACGTTTGAAGAAAATAGTTATTTACTTTACAAGTGAGCAAAATAAGGAATTACCCACGAAAGAAATTTTAGCACACGAGTCTGATAATTTTATCGAGTGGGTAATTCCACTTTAGCCTACGTGTGAAGTATAACGTTTTATCCAAAATCTCTTAATAAATGCAAAATTTATTAAAGAAATATTATTTGACAATCGAAGTAGCTATCAAGAAGTTGTTTATTATTGTTATAAATAGAAAATTACTCACTAGTGACTTTTCTTAAAATTATACTAGTGGGTAATCTGTTACTTTCCTTGTTTAAAATCGCCATAGTTATAAAGCATTTATTGAACGTTGTTGGATAAAATAATAAACCATTGTTTCATTGTTTTCCATAGTACTCTGAATCCGTGGTTTTCTTCACAAAATCCATTTTTCATTTGTTTCAATACTACAAGAACCATTACGAAATAAATTACCTATAGAACTCTTTGGTAGCCGTGCTTAATTCCTTACAATTTTTATGTTTTCTATTTCATTCCTCTCTACTACATAAAATAAAAGTGTAAACATTGTATACATAAAACGATAAATAAAATATTTAGGGTTTGATTAATACTAAAGTCCAATTTCCCTAAGGCAGTTTCCGTGTTGATTCAAAAGTTCTGGTTTGGTCTTTGAACATTGGGATGAAGGCCCACAGCAAAAGTAAAATGGATTCTTATTTGAATAGATGCCGGTAGCAAGCAGAAAGCATTACTCCATTTGGTGATGAGATCGAAGGATAATATTAAGGGTTTCCAGAGAGAAATGGACGCGGGAGATAAGATGAAAATTGCGCGGGATATAGTTACATTGAGACCAAATTGGGGACATAGGGTTTACCCGAGTTTGTAATGGCCATAAAATCTGTGTCAATTGAAATAGTATCGTTTAGCTTCGTACGGGTGTTGTTAAAAGTAAAATTGTGGCTTTAATTCCACTTCTAAGTGCTATAAAAGTTTTTTAGGGAGAATTACTTTTTTGAACAGTGTCGTTTATTTTATATTGATTTCCATCGGTAGAATTGATTAAATTTTAAACCAATTTCTTCCCACGTTTCTCTAAAATTTCATATTTTACATCGATGTAAATTGTATTTTTCATCGGAATCGTTTTATTTCTGTCTCCCGCCACATGTATATAAAAGAGATGTTGTGACAGGACAGTGAGTTTTTGACGTACTGGAGTCCCTAGTAAACAATTATACTAACTCAACATTTTATGAAGAAATCCCTTTCAAGTTTCACATTTAAATTTTAAATTTAGAGCTGATTAGATCAACAAGAAGTTGTATTTTCTATAAAGGTATATCAAGTTTCTCAAAAATCATGACAGATCTGTTAAAATATTTACAAACTGTTCTACTTGCTGCCGATAGATTGTTTATATTTGGTATTAAAAATGGAAAAATATACCATAGTAGAAAAAAATGCAATGCGTTAAATGGCATACATAATTATGTTAACAGATCTATTAACAAAAATGCTCAAAATGTGAATTTTATTTTGCTTCTACTTTGTGAAGGGGGATGATTTGATTAACTTACTTTAGGCTTTTTAGATACAGTTTTCATTCTAAACATTTTGTAATAGTTGTTAAAAGCGGCTCTTTTAACGGTTGCTTAGCAAGGTAAAAGTGTCATTTTCTGACACTAGTGTTAAAAGTAACATAGCAACTAGTGTTAAAAATAACAGCAACGTGTTAAATGTGATTTGATTGTTACTTTTACCACGCTGCTAACGTTTTGTATTAATAAATCAACAAATATAACCCTACCTGTTAAAATATCACTCTATATTTTTTAGTATTTACTGATAAAATAAGAAGATCGTAGATAAAATTTTGTAAGATATACGTTATAAAAGTGATTTATTTCGATCGTGGAGTTGTTGGCTTCGCCTCGTTTCACAAACTTCCGCAATTACTCATAAAATGCAACTTTTAGCACTTATAGCATAGATAACTATTTTTTTTATTTACACTTTTAGTTTGAAATCTTTAGAGAATATTATATTTCTTTTGTAACATAAAAAAAAACCAATCGGTTGTATAAATTCGTATCCGGGTACCCCCCTTTCCACATTCATAGTCTGATAATTCGAATTATTTTACCTAGACGTATATTATCTACGATTTTTCGATGTTGCCTCCCGAAAAGATGGAAAAGGCGTTAGTAAAACTGCATTAAAAGTTGGGGAAAATATCCCACAGAAATTTGATTGTAACTTCAAAGCAAAATAGATATGGACTTACGGACTTTACTATTGAGTTATCGTAGTTTCCTGTGCAAGTGAAACATAGTTAATGTTTCGAAAAAGTATCTATATTGATCACCACAGTGACCTAGAGGTCACCATCTAACGCGAATCATGCGAGGAAATTAACCTCATTGTAAAATTTAATTTTGTTTTTAAAATTCAATGTTATTCTTTCGTAGAACAGCAACAAAAGAATCAGGTTGTTTCCATCGTAGAACTTTTCTACCTTTATTGGCAATTTCAGGATATAGCATGTATCTATTTTCATGTTAATAAGGGTGCGTTATAATGAGGTTAACACGAATATAATTATTATTATTATGCTGTATTATTTAGCTGTCAGGCTGAGGATTCCAACGCTCCACGACACCAGATAATTATCTTGTTATCACGATTCAGAAATTTGGTTCCCTTTGGTGCTGTTATACAACAAAAAGCACGTTTTTTGCACCTTATTTTAATTGGAGCATCAGATGACAAGATAAAATTATGGTTATTAAAATTTTGTATTTAATGTTAAGAGGAAAAATTGCTAGTGGCATATCAAAAAATACAGAATTCGTTACTTGCAACTGACAGTTCAATTAAAGGAATAGCGCATTTGCTTCAAATAAAACGACTTCGAGGACACATACATTTTAAAAGTTATTTAGATTTACTAAAATGAACAAGCTATCACTGTGCGCAGTTGCTATCTTGAAGCTTTTTAAATTTAATTAACATTTTGTAGCACACACAGTGCAAGCTGCTCTTTGGAATCACCTGTTATGTTAACATTCGGGCAGTGTTATAACTCACTAAAATATTGTTTATATTAGTTAGAACTTCTGTTTATACCATCATTTTTTCTCGGGTTTGTTCAAAATTTTACCATTGTCCATTTCTTTAAGAGATATTCTACTCTTTTTTTTTGCATATTTATAAATTAATTAGCTGATATATGTACCCGGCGTTTCTCAAATGAAATTTCCTGTTATCAGTTGTGAGATAACACTATAATTTAATCGAGGAAATAAAGATTATTTTATATGTTAAAAAATTACATTAGATGCAAAATAGAAAATAAACGTTTTGATAATTTCAAATTTAACTAAACAGCCTGAAAATTTTAAATACAATGCAAAGTGTTGTACCGTGAGTTTCAGCTAAGATGAAACATATCCTTTTCTATCAATAATGTATTACGAAGGATACCAGTTTATATGTCACCCTAATGTTTCAGATAAAATACAATATAGGAAGTTAATGTTAAATGAACTTATAATCAAATTTAAAGATATTTATTACCTAATGAAGATAAAATTCAAATGGTTATTCAGTACAATTATGGATATAGTTTCAGATATGTTTTTCTACGACCACTTATAAATCTTCTCATTGTATGTTTTTTTGTTGCTATCGATATGAGGTACATTGCAAGAATCGTGCGAAATGAATTTGTTTTATGAGTATTTCAATATAGGTCAGTTCATTTCAGTTCAGGTGCCATTGCTAGGATACTTATTTAAAATTGTCAAATATTCGAATGGTGAAAGCCGGACGAAATTATTAATAAGGAAATAATATCGTGGTCGTAGAAAAAGTATAGTGTACAACTCTAATGGAATGTCCATTTCATACTCGTAGAAAATGAGTACCAGTACATGCTTGTTGTAAAATTCATATACTATTATAAATCAGTAAATTATGATGTCAAGTTCATTAAGCATTAGCAAAACAGTAGGTACAGTAAGTAAAGTATATAGCTGGTACCTATACGAGTAGTAATACATTTAACAGAAAAGTAAATGTTGCATTATAACTGAAACTCAAGGTTACTTTGTCAATGCGCAAAAATCTAGCATTTAATTTCAAACTCGCGATTTCAGATTTTTCAAATTCAAAATTTTTTGTGTGAATTTTGATATACATATCCATACGCAGTAGTCAAACTTTCAGCTTCATATATCTGTTTAACAATCTGTTCATTTGATATAAATACATAACATCACACTATATCCCACACCGTGGAGTAGCATGAACCCTGAAATGCAATCATCTAAACATTCCTATCTTAGTACACAACTTTCGCCCTGTCCACATTCATATTGCGATTCATACATGCTGGTATATTCTTTATATTCGGAATCAGTTCTTGACACAATAATCTATAAATCATACCAAACCATTTATTCCTGGCTCTTGGGATGTCCAAGCAATCGTTCACCCTCAACCTCGCCCGCATTAGTTTCACAAACTTTACATTTTACCAAACCATCTTAACTTACTTACCCCAATTTTTCTTAATCTTACACTCACCGTACACCAACATCATCTTCACTCAGTTTTAGTCATTTCGTGGGGTAAATAGCTTCGTAGTAACACATCGGACTATGGATCATGTGCCTCTCAGTTCGAGTCCTACAGTTAACAATATCGCTACTTTTAACTTTACCTCTGTGGTTTCCTTTCCATTAATAACTTTGGAGGTCGTGACTTCACCGCACTTCACATGTAAAAAATCGAGATCTGTGAAACTACCCAAAATGAGTATATGGTATGAGAAAGTGAGGATATACTTTTTATGTTAAATTTGATATAATTGTAGTCTAAAAATATGTGTGTTTGTTTCTAATTATAATAACAATCGGTCATTGATGTCCAAATAACGTCTAAATAGAAAATGATTTATAAAAACAACGCTGTGACATTGCCATCTTGTTTTTGTCAGTTTATATTGAAAGATATATTAAGCATCATCCATCAACGAAACAATATTTCTTAAGTTACAGAGTGACGTTGAGCAAGTAAACAACATTATTAAACACATATCCAATACTAATAAAATAACACAATAGATATACTAGACTTACCAACCAAACATTGCATTATAAACGAATGTAAACACACGTATTCATAAACGTTGAGTGAGGTTATTAACCTGAAACTCCTTTCTCTAAGGATCGTGGTGGACGATGACTTTTATAGTGAAAATAGTTGTTGTGAGTTGAAATGAAACCCTGGACCTCCAGTGCTATCAACCACACCTTATTGCACTCGACTACTCAGTCCATCTAAGACATTTACAGAGCTGGAATTTAAGGTTACTGTCCAGCAGTCTAGCTGTTCCCTGAAGAGCTAGCGGTTTGTTGCTATGGTTTCTTATCTACAAATAAAAAGGTTTAAGACTGACGAAGGAGCAGGAATGACACTAGACCGTTTATTTATATTTGTTACTGCTTTAAAGACTATTTAGTTATTTTATAAATTTGAGAGTTCTTTTGTAAACCTGTCATGTATTTGAAACAATCATAATATCATAGAACATAGAATTTTGGCATTACATTTACAGATACATTACGTACGTAGTTCTAGCTTAACTATCTGTATGTGTATTAACTCTTAGCGGTAATCAGCCGTGAAATAATGCTTTCCTCCATATTTGTAAAGAGAGAACCACTGAAGTAAGCTCAGATGTGGCAACAGATTTTGAAAAAACATTTATATTTTGCCAAAATTAGTAGGTACGCATTAGTTTCTTGGTTTTTATTGGGGTACTTATGAAATTAAATACGCGAAAAATAAATTTAAGACTTCATACTATGATCATTACAGATCTGTAAGTCTAGTTTGTGGTTGATTACTTTGGAGATCGGCATTTTTTTAATACATAATCACAATCCAGAAAAAACATATCTAACAATTTTTGTTTTCATGTGAGTTGTTTATCTGGGGATCAAGTTGAATTCGACTATATTCCAAACGGAAATGAGTGGAAGTACTAATTTAAAATTTGCAAATATCGTAATGGATAAATAAATCTAACAGAACAATAAAAAGTTTTCTATGAAGGGTATAGAGAACCTAAAAAATACTTACTCCTACTTCTGTAACAATAGAAATGCCGCAATAAACGTTTAGATAATACTCTGTGAAGGTAACATAGGAGTAGATAGAAGTTTTCAAAGAAACCTGTCTCCGGATTATACTCGTATTGAGGTAGTCATATCTGGATTGTGTAAGGTGACTTTACCTTTTCAAAAAGAGAAAATTGTTTATGATACAAATGTATAATAAATATAAAGATAATAAATTGTCAAAGTTTCCTGTTGCGATCTTAGATCTCGCCAATCCAGTCATTCGGTGCCACTACCTCACAGCAGTTGGCTGGTTACACTACGTTGAAGAGTTCCAATAAGAGCGAAACGCGTCCTTAGTTACCGATTTATTAGATTGGCCGTTCTCTGAGACTTAATATTGTAACGTTCGTGGATTTAAAACGTTTTTATTTAAACGAAAAGAAATATTATTAATAACAAATAATGAATAATTATTATAATAAAAAGTAAAAGTTATTTAACACTAGGAATATAACACTAAAATAACGAATACAAAATTTTATAAACTAACACTTATAACTACTGTAAATAAACTACTATTTGTATAAATTAGCCGAGCGATATTTATTTATGACGATATATTTATATTCAGACCAAGCGGTATATTTATATTCACAAGTTCTTCATACAAGCTTCGGAGTCGACTAAGTAATCTGACTTACTGAGTCTGAGTCAACTAACTGACTGGCCGACTCAACTCGACTAACTGAGTCCGAGTTCTCTAAAAGACTGACTGACGGCTGCCGGCGATTCCTTTTATATAGCACGTTCCTAATTTCTGGAAGCTTCGGGAATATTCCCTATTGTGGAGCAAACGACTTGTTCGAACCCGCAAGCGTTGCGTCATTCACACGGCGGCGCGGCGTGGCGGCGTAGGCTGCCGCGTTCGTTACAATATCTTAGTTATTATTATTCAGAGACTGAATTTTATGAAACATTGACAATTTATTGTCTTTGTATTTTTTATTACTTTATCTTATAAAAAAATGATAATAATAACTGACAACTACAACGGTTGATTTATATCGAATTCAATCTTTTCGAGCACTCCCTTGACAAACAACTAGAATCTCTTTGAAGGATTGATTATTACTCCAGTTCATTTCTGAAAGGACTACGTACTACTCGTATAACACTGTCAGAAAATAATGTACGATTATTAAATCAAACATTCGTCCATGAATCCAAGACTCTTCCTTAGTTCCACCGTCACAACTCCCTATCATCCTCCGCTATGATGCGGTGCGTTAACACTCTCGAACGAGGTGACATCGCGACCTCGCATTACCATAACAGTGGTCCATCTTCCCTCCCCTCATAACATCACATGGCTTGCGCGCTATGGCTCGGCCGTTCGCTTTATAACACCTATTTACATTTCTGCGGTGCGTCGCTCATTAAGTGGCGCGGGCGACGCGTAACGACCCCCGCTATTAGTGACGTAGTACTCGACAAACACGCGTCGATGTACTCGTCTCGGGAGAGTATGCGTAGGAGTGTGATCTTTCTGTTGTTTTATAGGGACAGGCCAGAGGGTTCAGTATCGGATGATCTTCAGTGGAGAGATTTTAATTATGGTGATTGTTGGTTTATTAGAGGATGATGGCTGATAAGGGTTTTAGGGCAGAAAGGGATGATTTGATTTATTTCCGTTGATATTCTTTAACTTTATTATGGTGACATAAACTACTTACTGTGATAATTCATAATTCATTTATGAAGGCAGCGGCTACATGTATGTATGGGAGTTATTGAATCGGGCAGAGAATTTCGAAAGGAGTTTTAACATTTAAGTACACAGGATGTTTCCTTTAAAACAACAAGCACTTTTTTGAGCGAACTAATAACTTTGGAGAAAAATGTTATATACGAAAAATGACCAGGAAAAAGGGCTCTATTTAATAAAAATAACAAACAGAAAATTGAACCAGTGCTTCTCTAACGGTAGAATAAAATAATATATTTTTAAATAGTAACCTATATAAATTTTTAGTTCATTAGATACAGAATTTTTTTGCTGATTTCAACGATATAAATATTATATGAGGTTGTATAACAATTATTTTGAGAAAAATGGTATTAAAAATCAGAAATAATTATACAATATTAAAATGGGCTATGCAATAAACAACTATTAATACGATTATTGCCTAGGCCGCAAACTTCTTATATCTAAAATAACGTGTTTTACTAAGAAATCAATAATAACAATTACGAAAAGAAACTCTTATTAACGTAAGTAACAAATTATCAGTTACCTGTATCAATTGTAAAAATAAAAAAATATAAATTAAAAAAAATAATAGTTAATTAATTTCAAAATACAATGAAATTTATGTATTTTACTTTAGTTTAGACAATGTATTCCGCGTGACATTTGTTGCAATGCGCAATCACAAAAGTGTAAGACAGCGATAGCATCTCCCGTGAGTAACTACTCTCGGCACGCTTTTATTACATACGTTCCAGAATTATTATATTTCAGTGCCTTTGGGGCCATGACACAACGATTTATAACCACAATTAATTTGCAAAAATGTACTACTTATCGAAATCTGCAAAATCAGTGTGCCATAATAATATTTATTTATTTTATATTAAACAATAAATTTATTGAAATGCATTAATATTTTTAACTTTTTGCTAGGATATTATTTTGTGGCAGTTACAAGAAAAGAAATATCTCTAAAATATAATATACCTATAAGCAGGTTTTAAAATGGACTTCTAAAAATAAATAAGCTCTGAAGTAACGTATGTTTGATCCCAACAGCAGAAAAATTTCAGAAAATTGTTACTACATAAAGTTACCCCTGTGGCTGTGATTCCTCCAACATGAATATCTTTTGAAATAATTCGACGATTGGTAACTGCAGAGTGCCATACGAAAATATGTGTAAATGGCGTGATGCGTACAAATTATATTATGTGTAATTTTAGGGTATAGTTTTTCGGTAATATAATAAATAAATTTACTTTCTCAATTTGAACCTCTTGTAATTAGTAAATTAAGAAATACACATCATGGATGTAAATTGCAAACTTATGAACCGCTAAAGATCTGTTTTATTTTAACTCGTTGCATTTTTATTACATAGCAGCGAAACTTTGTGCATAACCTTAATACGTGAAGTAATAAGCAATTTGTAAAATATTCATTAAAGTTTAATTTAAATTAAAGCAATGTCTGTGTCTGCATTGCTGAAGTTGCATTACAATTAAACATTTAATTCTGTATCAGTTAATTCTATGCATATTCCCGAAAACTCTAATTGCCAGTTATGCAATTTACCGCTACGGCGCTGGACTACAAGTGCTTCATTTAACGAAAGCTTAATCTCCAGAACTAAAACCATCTGGGAAATATATGTCACGGAGCAGTGCAGTGCTACCCACTCGAATCTAGGGGGAAATGAGTCTTGTAAACATTGCGTATAATGCTAACTGCACAATGAACAATATAACTGATAGAGACCGTTAGCCAGAGGGAAATAGGTCAACTTTGGAATGGACCTGCTGGGAAATATACCTACTGGAATTAGACGCCCTGGGAGGAGTGTAGGATCTATGACGGCGGGCTGGCTTTTGTCCTGCTAGGCTTGTTTTTAATTATGTTAATTTCCTTTCATGCGCACGCCTTGAGTTTATCTCAGTCGCTTATCTTTCTGAGTGCAGAATTCTACAGCTCGCATGTCTGCTTGTTGTGGGATAACTAGATGCTTTATTGTAGAAATAATTTAATTCTCGCTTGAAAGACTGTTGTTTACTGCTTGTTGTAAGTGTCATCTGTTTTATTAGAGTGAAAAGTGCAACACTTTCACGGTTTGTTGCTTTTACTGCATTTTTAATTTAATTTTCTCCCTGGTCCTTCACTTTCAAGAAGCTAAGTTACATATACATCATTTGAAACAAGCTTTATCGGCTTGCAACTGTGCTTAGGGCCGGTATTTCCAACATCAGATAAACTATAGAATAAATAATCAATAGAATAAACAAAAAATATTGTATCAAAAGATGACAGCTAGAATAATAATCATCATTTAATTTATTCTCTAGGTAACTGAGTTTGGAAATACCGGCCCTTACTCAGTAATAAATACAGACGACCAGAAAACATATTGCTGGAGCTGTCAGTTTTGTTTAGCCATTTCCGTTGTTTATTTTGTTTGTTGTTTATCAAATTATTTTTGTCTGTTCTATCTGTGTTTTTTAATTTTGTTTTCATATTTGTTTTTCAAATTTACTATTAGTAAATGTATACTCATAATGAAGTACTGTCATAGTTACAATTTGTATTTCTGATCACGTGCGTTTGAACTTTAAACTTAAACTCAATAAATCTACTACAGTGTAAGCTTCAAATAGACTAAATTGCAAATACATTGACTTATACAAACTACATATTAAGAATTTGAAATATGTAAAAACCGCACTTCCTCTAATTTTAAATAGTACACTACAATACTACAAAAATTAATAAATGGAGATGAGTTTGAGAATATCTTAGAGAACAATATTTTAATTTGCGTTTTAATCTGAATAATTATCTGTAGTTGAGTTAGTTTATTACTATCTACATTACATATTTAGTTTAGTTTTTTTGAATACTTCTGCAAATTCATCATTAATAAGTGTCATAAGAAAATGCATCTCGTATTATGCCATACAACAAAATTATTAGCAAAAAATGAAAATCGCTAAATTTACATTTTAGCCAATATCTAGTGACCTATGCATTCAATTGGAAAAACAAAAACCTGTTCAGACTACCCTGATTAGTAAATCAGGCATTTTTCGTCTAATTTAACCAACTTTGTATCTTTTACGGTTCTCGAGATCCCAATGTATTCGTACTTTAAATGGGACACACTATTTTTTCACTTTTAACTCTTAATGCATTTTCATATGAATATTTAAAAATACTTAAAGGCTGTTTTTATTACCTGAAATTTCGTTTAAGTAACAAGTAACAATGTTTGAAGAAAGTGATACGTAAAATTGTACTCTTCCGAAAATTTAATGAGGTAAATATTTCAGAAACTTTAATTTCCTTAAAAGATATGCCCTTTTGCATACCAATAATAAGCCATTATTAACATATTACGCTCTTACGGCACAGTATAGGTGCTTATAGCATCTATACTGTGGTTACGGTATTAAGAAAATCGCAGTAATGAAGAACAAATTCTTGACTCTATGAGGTATATGATGGCATGTTGTTAGGCTAGTAGTGAAAAAAAAAAATTATCGGAATGCAGGCTTATAGCATTTCGATTATTATTTTTTTAAGTAAGTTAATAATAAAGAAAAGTCAAGGTTGCCCATCATGTCAAAAGAATGCAACTAGATTGCTTCTTTTCCTCTTATTTTTAACATAACTCCCAATTGTCAAAATCATTCCTTCCGAAGCCTTGGACACTATCATCTTAACAAACATTCGACTTGTAAAACTGTAAACCGTACAAATGGCATAACGGACTGTAGATCCCTAAAGAGTTTCGAAATCAATAGAAAACATAACAATCATCATTTCGAGGAAAATTTCGTGATATTCCAGGGTGTACCAATAATTAATATCTTAATAACAAGAAATCCCTCATTACAAGTAAATCGATACAGCGTTCATTACTGTTCATCGCTGTATCAGCTCTTCAGCTCTGCTCGCCCGTCCGTAGACAAAACAAATAGACAATCAGCAACAGCAACATTTCACGTCCGTCGTCGCAGGCCTTCGCCTTCGAAGCCGCTGATGTCGACTTATTTTTTTCTAACGCGAATGCACAGTCGTGGAATAATTTAATGGTTGCTTCTTGAATAAATAAGACATAATCTCGTGTTGTCGCGGTTGGTATCGCCAGCAAAAAGAACAGATGTGTCGGTACTGTGTTACATCCAGAAATTATTTCCAAATGTATTCAGGTTTTTGCTACTTTATTTCGTGATGCGCATTCGTCTGTAATGCGTAATGGTTGTTCTTGAGTTTCAAGTTTGGATCTGAGAGATTTTTTAAGTCGTTGCTTTATTAAAAACGTGCCTTTTGTGAGAAAGAAGAAGTTTTTTTTTGTATTTTAATATTGATATATTTTGATATTGCAAAAAACGAAATGGAATTGAGTTCTCAATGTAAATTTCGAAACGTTATACATGAAAAGTTCTTGGAATAATTCCACCCGAATAATGTTTTTGTTAAACTGATACAATTTTATAATATTATTCAGCATCCAATGAAATAAATTATATAGAATATTTTTAAATTATGAAATGGGAAACTTACGTAAAATTTATCCGTAAACTTAATCTGCTTTGAATATTCTCGAAATTGAATTCGTTACCTACCTGAAAAAGAAATTATATATTAGAATTCGTTATAAGTCAAATGAGGACAAGTATATAAAATGGGATGGATATCATACGAATACAAGCAAATGAGATTTCGTGTGGCGCTATTTTATCATACAGGTTGTTCAATTTAAAGCTTAATAGTTTTGAAGAGATTTTTTTAAAGCAAGCAATTAGTTTTACTGGCTAACTAATAACTTTAGATAAACAATAAATATACAGGCTTATACAACAAAAAGGGGGACATAATTGTACGGTTGGTAAAATAAAAGTATTAAAGGAATGTGGAGAGAGGGAATGAAAGTTATATTTTCTTATATGGAAAGGGGTAATATCAAAGGCAGTGTAGCAGTGTTGCCAATAAACCAATCTTAAATACAAATTAAAGTTGTCAAATTGTGATTTAATCTAGAATAATACCCGTCGAATTATTCTAAATCAAAATAGAACATCCAGTATAATAATACATACCGAAATAGGAGTAGAGGATACGGGTGTATGTTTTTAATGTTACGTTACGATAAAGTTAAATTGAATTCAGGTATAATTCAATTAAATATATAATACGTTCTAGGAGCTGTCAAATAGTTAAAGCTAAAACGTAGGGTATAGTAGTTCTGACGCCATTGCAGGATCTTCCGACACGTGTCGTCGCATAATTCACCCGTTCTCTCATTTTATCCTTGAGACCTGTCCCGGTGGATAATATGGAACCGCCATTCGCAGGATATTGTATTGAAAAAATCTGCATTCAATTCCTGTTCGGCGTGGCACAGGCGGTGGCCGTCTTATTGGATCCTTTCATATTCGCATTGAAATGTATAAAAGATAGGAAGAGGACGCGCAGGAAATTCAGTGGCGCTGAGCCCGTGAGCTCGGGCGACGCTCGCGGTGATTTGACGCGCGGCGCCGGGAGATTGACCGCCTGGATCGACGGCTCCGGCGCCGATAAGTGAACACGCACGTCTTGGCCTCTGGATTAGGTGATATCCTGTTGGCTCTTCCGGACATTTAGGGCATTTTTAAATTTGTTATGGGATACGACGAAACAAGTTGCGCCACAAATGACAAAATAGGATATAACGTTTGCTCTGTAATTGTGGATGTCAGAAGGTTAATTATTGTTTACGTTAGATTTGTTCGTATTGCAGTTTTAACCACTAAGCTTAAGCTAACTAAATTTAAAATTGCTTTCAAACCTCACAAAAAAATCTTATAACACAACAAATTATTGTTTAGAAATTATCGTGACTTCAGTGATTCTCTAAAGCTAATTATTTTAATATTCATAAAATTAAACGCATCAGATGGTGGTTGGAGTGGGGGTTCAAGAAGGTACATTTAAACCTTCCCCTGACTTTTGAAATATATAGGAAAGTCCACATTCATGATAAAATGTTAAACCTCGGTACCTTAATACACAAATGACTATTATTTAGAACATTTAGTTTTATAGTGAAATATTTAAAATGGGCCCATAAACAATTTAAAAAAAAAATTATGAAACTTTATTAGCATATATGATGATCAGTGAAAACCCGATGTAAAAAATCCGTATATTATCGGAGATATGATTTTTTTAAATGTATGTGACGTCACGGGTACTGCTCCAGTAGCACTAAAACAACGATTTTTCATGATAGTAGATATTTCATATTTTTTATGTACAATTAATATTTATATATTGTAAGTCTTTATTTACAACAATTAAACTTAATATAAATAAAGATAAAATTCCTTTGCCAACTTTGGAGTATTTTAATTGATATTCGAGTAAATAACATACGAAATATTGGGAACAGTGGCGCTGGTAGTAATGTAACATAACCTCAGCACACAATTTTAATCAATACTTTTTCAACACAGCACTATAAAACAGTGAAATTATAAAACTAGTAATAGAAGCCCGACAAATATAATCTTAAATACCAACAAACAAAATAAATGAAATGATATTTCGTAGTTCCATTGTAGCCCACAATAGGCGTTGGGCGGCGGCATACGCGCGACTTGCATATTTCATATTCCTGACCAATATCATCAATGCGAGGACCCGTGACGTCAAAATATGTGCAATTCGTTATATCGCTTTACTCCAGAATATTTATAACAAACAAAATACTTTACTACTAATAATTCCATAAGTGTTACTCGATTTTGATATAAAATTGTCATATTTCGTTTATAGTTTATACGCCCATTACCCGCCATTTTTTAATTTCACCCGTATGGAAATAACTGAGAGATTGTGACTTGATGGTTGGTAATTGCACATAGCGCGTAAAAATATGTCACCGAAATCTGCGAAGACAAAATGTCATAGCCAATATGGATATTTAGTGTGATTAAATTATTATAAATACTATATTATGGAATGGTTTAATATAAATGTAGTTCATTTAGACAAAAACAAATGAGACTACTACTATAGTGTCGCTTTTTCTTTATAAATTGTTTTGTGTTTTTAATCTGATAATAAACTGCACAGTGCTAAAATAAGAATTAATCATGTAAATCGACGAACAATTATTAAAATTGAAACTGTTAAATAATACCCGTATTATTTACATTCGAGCATGTAAAGTAAAAAACCTTCGATCCGGATTATTTTTTGCGAAACAAATTTATAGTGACACGTTTTTTGTTTGCGCAATAATCCTGAATTTTTCCAACGCCAAATGCAAAATTCATCGCCCTACTGAAATTTCAATCATTAAAAACGTTTTGAAAAATTTTGATCGATCAGTTTTCTACCCTGATGCATACTTCATTTGCTTGAATAATTTAATTTGAATTCGAAATGACAGTCAATGATTCTGGTGCATTCAATAAAAATCTACATCAAACAAATCCTTTTCATACCAGAGTGCTCGCATCAAAAAGCAATCGCGATGTTAATTCAGCCACCAAATATCATGCAGGTAATTTGCACAACTATTGCTCCTAGCACGAAAGGTTGATAGGAAATTAATCAACTTAAAAATGCAAATTAAAATCGATTAACTGATTCCTCACGCTCAGCATCGCGGAGTTTTTCCCGCATAATTGGCGAGACACGAAGCAAATTGTTGCCGAAACTGAATCGCGTTCTCTTAAGCGAAGGCTTTGCCCACGCGTCATTGTTACGGAGAAATTTCACAATTTTTTGGTGTCTCACAAACAAAAACTTGATTATGCTGCGTAAAAAACTTTCATTGTTGTACGAAACAAAACAGCGGTTCTTTTTTATTTTGTAAACAACAAAAAATCTGCGATTTTTGCCACGGATGCGAGGTTACGAAGGATTAAATATTTAAAGTGATTGGCAGTTTGACGTTTCCTGCTGCTATTCATGTTGCAAAATTTATATATATTTTTTAATCAATTTCACGCAGTTGCAGTTAAATTAACATTGATTCCGCGCCAGAACAGCAGTCAGATCGACGTGATATATTAATGCGCAATTTGCGTGTCTGCCATTTCATGTATATCATTCGTGTTTTTGAGTCGTCAAAAAGATGCATTTCAATTTATCTATTTTCAGCATTGTTCCGTTTCAACACTCTCTCGCGTGCATTGCTACATACTACATATTATTTAATATAAAAATCTGATATTCGCAACACATGAATTCCCAGCTAAACAATTTGAAACGGTACCCAATAAAGAACAATTTTTGCAATAAGAATTGTAGCCAATATTATTTCTACATCTTTTTAACACAAAAATTTAACATAAGTAAAATATTTATTGATGATGTACTGGATGGACCATCAGTTTGTATTTTTTATTTTCCTCGATTATTACTGAATAAAAATTAAATAAAGTTTATTTTAAATTAAATGCCCACTTATCTACAGTGTATGTATTTCTATCGCGTGTTCTGTTTTCATGAAATGAAATACAGCTTTTTTTTAATGGAAGATTCTTTATTATTATTTGTAAATATCTTTTGTTTTTTTTTAAACAGTTCTTATTAATTATAGTCGTTAAATGATCAGTACAATAAATAAATTTATAAACTGTTTGTCCTTCAACATCAATACATCAAAACTAAATAAAGAAATTATTAATAAACTAAATGGAAAAAATCTGATGTACCCAGCATATAACCTCCCGCCCAATACTACTCTGAAACGATACAAAATAGTATTTGATGACACAGAAACATACCTTCTTACTTGTTTATTTTGTATTTATATTTGAGATATTTAATTTTAATTTGAATATTTATTTATTTTTTTGACATATGTTTCAATAAGAAAACAGCTTCACAATCAAAATTACATGTGTCACATTTCGTAAAAAATTTAAAAATTTAAGTGTTTCCATGATGAACAAGAAATGCAAGATTTATGAAATCTAATTTCTTTATATTTTATTATCTCTAAATCTAATAAAAATAAATAAAATTAGTGCAATCAAAACAGGTGTAAAATTAAATATTCTATAACTTTCAAAATAACATAAATTTTTGAAAATGGAAATTTTACCGTGTTTTTTACGAAAAACTGTTAAGGGCTTCAAGTAAACTGCTACTTTCGGTTGACCAATTTCATCCAAAATATATTCAGCTCTTCATTTAAATATAGAAAGTAAAAATTTACAAAATTGTATATGTTTGGTATTTGAGTTATGCGAGACGACATACATACAGACATCATCACGAAAATAGTAAAATCGTATTGTAGGGACCCTAAAACGTGCTTATTCATTGAAAACTCACTACCCAATTTTTTGACCAAAAACAATACCTCCCTTAACTAGAGGTAGGCGGGAGGTAAAATGAATAATAATAATTATGAATATTCTGACAGCAACTGATCTAAATGTTTAAACGATTACGCACAATTGATGGCATACTTTCTTAATAAAAACACGAATAGTTTCGGTATTGATTATTTTGGTTCTTTAAGGAATAAAACACAAGATATCTAAAATTTAGTAAAAATATATAAATTGTTTTATTAAATAACATAAAGTTGCATATCACTGCTCGAAAATGAAACACCCGGTAGAAAAACTTATACTGCAGATAATATTTTAAATAATTCAGTAAAACAAAAAATACAAGCCGAAGAACCATAGGTATAATATGGATTATCAAGGAAGCAGCAGGCTATTGGTAACCTATTTTCAAAACGGTTATATTGCACCAAATTCTTTAGACATGATGAACATCTTCACTTTACCGCGTTAGAATTCTTCTCATAGCTTTTATTCTTCGTGCTTGGAATCTCCTTTCTAAAATTTAATTTGACTGACGCTCACGAGGCTTTATTCTGAAAATAGACCAAAAGGAATTCTCGAAAATTTTTCTAGCAGAAAGAAACTTCCATTAAAGTTTGACAAATCAAAACTAAATTTGGTGAAATCTATTTACCTCTGGCCCGTTTTGTGGACCTTAGAATACGATTTCACGAAAACACAAATTCTAATAACGATATTTTAAAATTTCACATTAAGATTGTAGATGTTCAAATTACGTGCAGATTGGAATATGGTAGCAATCTACAAACTAGAAGTAGTAGATTACTTGAAGGTTCATCAGGTTTCTTGGTTATCTTAGTAAATAATTGTTTTATAGTAAATTACAAAATATTGTTTAAAAGTTTTATTTGAATCATTTTTCTCTATTCTGTTCCGTATAAAAATTATTCATGTGAGTGGTTATATTATGTTATATGTTTTTTGTGGAGAGAGGTTGTGTGGATCAATTGTTTTCTCTTTGTATGATTGTAGAGAAGTCACTTGATAAAAACAAAAGGGTGTTCTATGGCTCTCTCGATTTAAAGAAAGCGTATGACAGTGTAGAGATTATGTGTGGATGTGGTGTGAATGTTAATTTGTTGTGAGCGATTCAAGCGTTGCATGAAGGACGTGAGGCTACAGTGAGAGTTGATGGTAAATTGAGTTATTGGTTTTGAATAGATGTTGGTGTGAAATAGAGTAGTGGAATGTCGCTGTGGTTATTTAATTTGTATAGGGGAGTGTTGTTACAAAAGGCATTAAATGTAACGGATTGAATGCATCTTAGTAGAAGTATAGTCCCTGCGTTAGCATATGCGGATGATGGTGTGTTGGGTGAAACTAAGGAGCAATTGAGAAAAATAATTGTGAGCATAAATACAACAGGTAAAAGTTTAAATCTGTTCTTGAATGGAGAATGACTGGGTAACTTTTTATAATGTTTCAGTGAATTGTGTGAGATTAAAACAAGTGAATGAATTTGTATGTTGGGTTGTTCGCGTATGCTTTCGAGGGATGGACGTATTGATCGGGAGATTGAAATGCGGGTGTCTGAGTGCTCTGGGTATATATAGACGAAATGTGAGTGTATCTAGAATCTACAATCCCAGAATAATATCATTTGGCCCAATTAAGACTTTTAGACTAACTTAAAAAAATTGTTGTGATCTTACAAAGGAAAAATTGGTGAACTTAATTTATTTGTATCTTAAATTATGTTATTTTTAAGAATATGTTAAGGAAAAGTAACAACTGAAATAATAACAAATTAACTAAAGATTTCATTTGGCCCAAAGGTATTACCTGGTACCACGAATACTGTTTTTGTATCTGATGACAACAAAATATAGAAAAATGTTTCAAATAGAGATTGTAGGTACTTTTTGATTCCAATTTACTCTATCTCATATATTTACTAAGATATGCTCAAAACCGCTGATTGGCTTTCAATTAATCCACCTCTTAATGTTAAACTAAGCAATTCGAAACATAAAAATAATACCTCGTTACATATATGTATGTAAGGGAGGTAAAAATTACAGAATTTGAAATATAAATATGGTAAATTAAACAATTTTCCTTTGGGTCAAACAATATGAATCTTGCCTCGTAGAGACGCTCGATTGAATGTTTGTAATGATGTGATGATGAGCGACATATAACTGCAGTAGAAATTAGGTATTGGCGAGAAATTCTCTTCCGGAAAAAAGTTGCTGGACAATTAGTGTAAGGTTGAGAAAGAATGTGAGTCATCTTGAGTGAATGTCCAATAATATAGATGGGTGAGATTGAGGATGAACGATTATGGTTTGCTGCATGAACGAATTAATCCGACTATGAAGAATAAACGAGTTTGTACGAATGGTACTATGAATGCAGACGAAACTAAAGAGGTGTGCCAGGATAGGAACGTTTGGAGGAGATTGATTGTTGGTTGATAGTGTTTCAGGGTTTATGCTACTCCATTGTGTGGGGTGTGCGGGTGATATACAATGTGATATTATGTATATATGTGTTATCTACAGGCCACATTGGATTTTTAAGTGAAATCTAAACCGGTTCATTATAAATTGTGTTTTTAATGATCCCACGAAATCACGTTTATAATGTGAGCGTTATTGTATTCATGGTACCAATAACTACGTGCAATTAAAGGGGTATTTATATTTATCGTGACATTTAGAATGGTAAATATTAGGCATCAAAACATGAAATCAAGTCTAATATGAATAATTTGTATTTATCGGAATTTAATCATCGTAATTTACATTTATACGGCATTTATTTGTCTCGAATAATTACTTTGGTATTTAATTCAAATTCAGTGCTTATTCGAATACATTTATCAAGTAATATATGCCGCGAACGTAAAGTACATAGTAACAACTAATATAACTACGTTAAGCTGCGCGAATGCAGCTTCATATTATCACTGCGCTCTGGCTTCTGCCTCGGTCCCCGTCGCCGTCTCTCGCGCCGAGGGAGCCGGGCGCCAACGGGTTGTTTCGCGAAAACTTCAGAACTACTTCTCGGGAAGCTGGATGGATCTTATCTGTGCGTCATTTCCTCGGAATAATTTCCTGTGCGCAGACGCAACCCAGTCCTAATTACGTTGCGAATGTACTCTTCGATGGAGTTAGCCTCTGAGATGCCTCTTACCGCCTCAACCCCCAAAAGCAGGAAAGAGAGAGTGGTTGAGCTCTAAAACAAACGATGCGCCAACGAGCGACCCAGGTCGGGCTGACCAAACACGAGGCAGCGAATTTTGGGATATTTTACTTTGGAATTAATGTGGAATTATTTTGTGCAAATGAAATTTATCAGGATTGGGGAGGAAGATACTGTTCTAGGGCATTTAAATATTTGCAGTAGAGTTTTATTCTAATATTACGATGTATCTTTTAATTTAAACTATTTATATTTACTTTTGGGCATTTCATTTTTTATCTATAACGGGGTAAATTATTCCGTGGTAATGGACTGTAGATCACAAGTACCGTGTTCGAATCTTAAATGGACAGTTGCCATTTTATAGTAATTTACATTACCAGCTAGGTAAAACAGTTTTTACTGCTGAATGGAGGAAATTTACTGCCAATTGGCAGTTACTTTCCCATGTCATATAATCTTTAATCACAAAAATTTACTAAATATCTATATATGTAGGTAGATTAAAGAATCACAAAAAAAAAATTGAGGAAATGACCGGCGAGCAGATTAGGCGATCCTGTCGCCTTCTTGAAACAGTAAGAACAGTTATACCTTGTGTGTATTGTACAACATTTAACTTATTATTCATTTGTAAAAAAAAAATTAAAATTTAAAAATTATAACCAAATCCTGTCAGTTACATACAAGTGTTCGCATACCCCTTGTAAGCATTACTGTGGCAAAGTCCTTTGTAAAATTTTTACAATGCAGCTCTCAATTATTATTTATAAATATGATACAAACCAAGTGTAACCATGGTGTTAAATAAAAACAAACAGACTTACTTAAATATATATAAATATATCATCACGCCTTTTACCCATTATGGGTGTGGAACTCTGCTCACGCAGATCTCGGTAAGTGATATATTTTTTCGTATGAAGTGCGGTTACCAGCCGTCAAATCATAGCCCCCAAGGATGTTAGTAGAGGGGGAACCACAGGGGTAAATTTAAATTGGTAACTGTCGGCAGTGGGATTCGAACTGAGGATCTCACGATCCACAGTCCGAAACGTTACCACGGAGCTATTTACCCCATTTACTTGATCACCTTCTAAAATTATGACAGACGCTATTCATAAAAGAATTTCAAAAAATTATATTTATTAAGACATATTCTGAAACCGGTAAACTATTGAACAAACCACGGATGTTATGAGTCATAACAGGCCTTGATGTTTTAAAATCCTCGCTCTACGAGCTCATCTGCGGCTGTTATGATACTCATAACATCGCTAGGAATGTTAATAGCTAATAATTGCTTAGTAAATAATTTTGTTTGGTTTCTTACTTATTATGAATTTTCAGAAAATGCGTCTTATAGCCTCAGTTTACCGTACAGTTCGGTAAATTCTACGGTACTTTTTTCGTGGAGTTTTCGTGTAAGTTTATTTTTGTTCACTCAATTAATTTTGAGTAGCGAATGTTTATATTAGTTTCCATATTTGAAAAATATTGTAAATTTATTAATATTCAACTTCTCCGATTTATACAATTTACGTTGCTTCATTATTCATTATAGAATGTTATTTATCTTTGTTATTGCTGAATAGGTTTTTATACCTTTCTACGGGAACATTTCCCTCTATTTTTACAAGAGGTATCTTTCTAAATAACCTTTTAAATGGAATTCAATTTTTTATAGTTGTTAGTGTTTACCCTTGGTTTTTAATTCAAGTAAGTAGAGCTCTTTCGTAAACCAGTTACTTCTTAGTACCAAATAACAACTTCTATCAGAGTGAGACGCAAACTTACCTAAATATGTCTTCATTATGAAAAACAAATAAGTTTAATGACACAAGAACAAAACCCTGTCAAATACTTGTTCACCCTTACTTTACTAGATGTTTTAAGGCTCATAGCTCAAGGAATAGTTTCAGATCATCTAAGTACGTTAGCGAAATGTTGGTAAATTTTATATTCCTATTTCTGTTAAAGATAAAGAGTGGCCAAACTGAATTTTATTTCTTTAGTGTTATGCCTGATTTACAGATTGCATAGAATAGAAATGAAATAGAAAGGCACAGGAATAGAAATTTAATAATGTAAATGCATACAACCATTTATAGATTGCATAGAATGGAATTGAGTGCACAGAATAGCACAGAATTTATCCAAATTTTATTTTCTATTTCATTCCTGTGCCATTCGAGTTAGTCCGTCGTAATTCGTGTTAGTCCGTTGCAAGAATTTCTCTTTTATCCACATCGTTTTCACTTTTTAAACAACTGCACCAATAATCGCGAAGCAACGGTGATGTAAATAATTGTAAAATTGACGTCATTCTATTCCATTCCTGTGCAAACTATAAATGTACTTGACAAGTTTCTATTCCAAAACCATTGCAACCATATGCAATCTATAAATCAGGCTTTACGGTATTTCTAGTACTGCGCTGAAAAGTAAGCTTGTCAAATTTCCAGCAAATTTGAGCCTACCATTATAGTAGTTTACAATGGCAGTAGTCATACGAATTCAAATTATTTCTGCTCTGTTTCGTGGAATAAAGGAAACAATTTACATTTCCAAAACTGATTAGCGAAACGACTTCCTGCTTTTTGAACGATACTAGCTGCAATTGAAGTTTCTTTATGTATGATAATGCATTTTCTCTGATTTATTCTAACAACTGTAAATTATAGTTCAATAAATACGCATGACATGTCGCATAACGCTCTCTGCTGATAATGTACTGTGTCATTTATATTTATTAGCTTGAAACTTGATTTCACACGCGGCAATTCATTCCAGTGACTATTTGTCACGAAAGCACACATGTACTGCGAAATTCAGAGTTACATTTCTGGATTTATTTGTTTTTAATTCATAATTGTAGTAAATACTAAATCAGGATGAATTCAAAATAACAGATTTTTAATCTGTTTGATGAATATGAACGCTTTGCTGACTCGTTGATGGAGTTAATGGAAATAGTTTGTTTGGCATTAATTGGAAATGAAAATTAATTTGTAAATGAGGTTTTAATTAATTGGCGAATTGGGGCATTACGCCAAAGAATCACAATTATTTTGCGAATAATATGTTAAAATTATTTAATAGTACATGTTACATTATACCGTAAATTTTGTGTGAACCACTTAACATTTTCACTTCCTGGCACATACACGGTGTTTCAGGACTAATCTAATAAACTATAACAGCTTATTCCTGAGGTCACTTTGGGCAAAAAATATCATATGAACTACGAACTTTCCCTCTACATTGCTTGACAAAAAAATGAGACATTATGTTTCATTGTTTTGTTTAAATTTTTTTGACTATAATTTATTTTTATTATTTAAAATGTTATTGTTCCTTGATTAATACACTTTCATTTTATTATCTTTATACTTTACACAGACTGTCATCAACGATTTTATTAAAATATATATAACTTACCAAAATACAAAAGGTTGCCATAATTCGCCTACTTCAAGCATACCTACGAGTTCGGGGCGTGTACAATATTTCGTACAATATTTCATATGGTTTTAATCATGTTTTGTTATGTTGTTCTATATTTAGAATTAGTTGATCCGTTATTTTATGTTTTGTTGTCTGAATTGTGCTTATTTTTTCTATATATTTTTTTCATTACTCGTTGATGTTATTAAGAAAAGTATGTTTTGGGGTTTCTAGATTCCGATTTCATTATTTTCCGACGTCGTCTATATGTATGGGACGGTATTACAAATATCATTTTCAAATTTCATATAGGTACACAATTCTGATGCTCAAGTGGTAGCTTACGCGGAGACTTAACAGGATTTTTTTGTATATATTAGTAAATAGTTGCTAAACGTTAGCTAGAATTAAATTTCTTTGTTTACATTTAGTAACTTACACGAAAAAAAAAAATACCGTAAAATTTATCGAACTATTCGATAAGATGGAGATAAAAAAATATCGTATATTTTATCGAACTATTTGGTAAGCTAAGGATAAAAATACCGTAGAATTTACCGAACTATTCGGTAAGGTAAGGATAAAAAATACCGCAGAATTTATCGAAATATTCGGTAAGCTGAGGATATAAGATGTATTTTCTGAAAATTATACAACAATAAAACAAACTACGATTATTTGCTAAGCAATTAGAAGTATTTACAAAAAGAGTTGGTAAATTATCAAAAAATTGCATTTTATATCCCCAGCTTCCCGAATAGATTTCGTGTATGGGTTCAAAAGAAAAACAAAAATATTAATTTTTTTTATGAAAATAGCTCAGTGTCATTCTAACTTTACTCATGTGGTTTCTTCTCTACTAACATAATACTAACAACTAGTATCCGCATTTTACTTGTAAAAAATATTTCCCTTCCGAGATCTGCGAAAGCGCGTACTACACCCTAAATGAGTAAATGGCGTGATGTAAGTAGAAGTAATTGATTCTAGTTATATTTACTATGACGTCGTACATCATATATAAGCTCATGCCCTAATGCTGTACTATTCAATAAATAAGAAAATAAAATCTTAGCAAATATTAAATATTTTTTATATCACAAACCGTGCAGGCTATTTCCACGTAGATAAAGCTCCGTTTACATTGTAACGCAAAATGACGTTCGGGGTGGTCTTCCAATAACAAAATAATACCGTAATAGCTTTAAGATCCTCTGATCAAAATTAGATCTTGCAGCGAATCACGTTCCGTCCAACTCCCCAGCACTCCCGGCATCAGTGGCAGTCCTGGACGGTTGAACCGGCAGCAACGTGGTCTTTAACAACCGATTGACGTTACTTGGCCCTTTACTGGCCACTGATGGAGCCGGGGTGCGCGTTACTGGCCTCTAATTTGCTTCGGAGACAAAGGGGAGGGATGATTGATAGGTGTAGTTCACGGCGCCTGAGTTAATATTCGGGATTGACTAAATGTAACGTGGCAAAGATTTAAGGACGACGATGTGCCAATGAAAACTCCTTTAATTTTGTTATTATCATCTCAAATTCAAGTAGATTCACATAGTACAAAATAGTAATACACGATTTTTTTGTCTCTATTTAAGGACTGATAACATCGCTTCGTTATTCTTGTTGAGCAACTATTCGAATAACATACCTTAATCGTACTGTCCATGCGATTGTATGTGACAGTAATGTAGAAAATCTACTTCGTGTTTTAGTCATTCTCATTTTCCTACTAATAGTTTGTAGTTTTTGTATTTAATTTGTATAATATTATATCATTATGTGAGGGATTATGATAGTCATTATTCACGAAGATGAAGTTTGCGTCACGAGCTGTAGGCGAGTGATGCAAATCATCCGAGTGAATAATGACCACAATCCCGATTATAATACTATACTTTTTCTACTCCTGTTAATTCAGAAACGACTTTTGAAAATAATCGAAATTCGTTGAAAACACTCGTTGAAAAACGTGAACATCAAAATACCCAATGACAACTGACCACATGTCAACTGTCAGATGGTCGTTGCTTGGTGATTCACATTACGTCTTTAAAATAACCGTGAATTATGGATTTTTGGCTTTGAGATTGGTCAAGAAGAGTGAATTATAGACAGTGTTGTTACTTATCTAGATAAATCATCTAGATTAAATAATTTTATATATTATCTTATTTAGATATTTTTTTAATGTTCTTCTATTAACTTATCTAGAAAAATTTTTTGACTAGCTTTATCTATTTTTGGATCATTATCTAGATGATATTTTTTTCTAAAATAATAATCAATATAAATTTTCTTCTATTTGCAACACCAAGGGAATTTAAGAAAAATTATTTTAGATCTTGTTTTGACAGCTTGTGACAGCTGAACTGGTAAATAGAAGAAATTGGAATACAACTTTCAAAAATAAGTTATTTTATTAATATCCAAAAAATTTGATATTTTTGTACAATATATGTATTTATAATTTTGACTACAAAACAATATACAATATTATGATAAGATCCATTCATAATAAATAAGAGAATTAGTTTTAAAAAACTCAAGCTGAGTCAAATTCTGTAGCTAAATTCAGCCCCGGATATTTCACCTTAACAAAATTCGGTTAAAAAACAATTCATTCTGATGAATTCACTGAAAATACAAATTTATTTTTGTTAGTTCAACTATGTATAAGTTAAATTAGGTTATAGCGTAAAACATAATAGTTCGTAATTGTATTTTAGTTGTTTCCACAATATTAGATAATATATTATACCACCATCTATAACCAATGAAGCATATAAAAAAATTATTGTCAATGTCACTTTGTTATTTTCTACATAAAATATGTTCTAATTTTGTTATTTATCTTCTATCTATTATGTAGATAATTTCTCCAATAAATATCTGTTATTTTATCTAGATTAGAGTAGCTATCTAGATAAAAAAAAATTGTTATCTGTTACAACACTGATTATAGATACGTATAATACATCAAAAATTTTAAATAATGGGAATATATTTATATAGGAATAGAAAAAAGTATTTTATATATTTTGTATTTTTAAAATTTAATATTTAAATCTAAATTTGTAAACTAAATCCAGTTTAAACCATCAACAAAAATAAATAAACAAGAATTTGTTTTTTTTAAAGTATTATAATAATAACCATTATTTTGTTGTTTACAAATTGTGCAAAACATTGTTTAAGTTGCGGGTCCCATTATCTGCAACACTACACGAAGGAAAAACGTTATCATCGAACAATTTCGTAGCAAATTACCAATTTATTTAACGATCCCCAGCCGTCATTATAACTACCTCGGATAGGCTATAACCCCAACATTACATTAAGCACCTGTACAAGAGTATTAGAAAACCTTGGTCTTCGTCGGAGGTTCGAACATCCAGCGCACAAAGTATCATGGTCCACGCCAGTGATTGGGGACATCGATTTTTTCAGCAAAGTTAATTTATACGACAACATAAATCCGGTTGCGTGTCGTGAGGTTCCCGGAGGCTCCGGTGTCGCGACCCAGGTTATAAAGCTCCGGGTCAAGCCGCTCCTGACCCTCATAGTCGCGGATCTCATCTCTTCGCTGAATGTATCGCCTGACCGCTGGTGATCTCAGTCGTTCATCCATAATTCATCTCGTGATTGCATTTCGTATCACAATTACTGTGGCCTGCACTGCCAGCTTCGCTATTGGCTCCGCAACGGGGAATTGTTATGCCGATGACTCCGCAAATGGGAAATTTATTAATATATTTTTATTGGTTATTTTATTGTGTTTGATTGTTTGTGAAATGTGCTTTTTGTTCTTTGGTTGAAGGTTTCTGTGGAGAAATCCCTTGAATTTTGTTAGGCGGTGGATTGGCGGGGCTTGGGAATGTGTGATTGAATCCAACAGATTTCGGGAGTGCATCATAATAAAATAGCGTCAATTGCTATAACCAAATAGATAACATAAATTTGCCACCATAGCTACTAGCATATATGAAAAAACGTGGCGTGAATTTATACATACAGACAAAATTATTTCATGTTTCCCATTTTTTCTGTAATATTATCGCGATGATTGCGGTACGCAATATCAGGGACATAATATCGTCCATTACGTGTGAACGGTGTCATTATTCCATCTGCGCTTCATAAAAAACATTTAATTTTAAATATTTTCCATTATACAGATAAATTTGTAATTCTCTCTGATTGCTCTTTTAGTCTCTGATAATTTTTTCGAAAACTAATATACAATAATGAATAAATATTTGTATTACTACTAAACAATACTCGACAGGACACTAAAATATACACCATGATTTTTGAAGAGAAACTGACTGAAGACACAGAAGATAGATGTATACTTCAGAACAAACTATGATATTGGAACTAAACCTTTACCACTGCAATATGTTCATTGTCTTCATGTTACTAAATAACTGTGGTTTTGGAATGTCTTGTGACTTAATTTTTCCTCGAGACTAATACGACGTTGCAGTCAAACTGTTGATGATTACAAGTAAAATATTATTAAAATCTATTATTTAAACCTGAAGACATTCAAGAACTAATCATGCATACATATTCTTGGGGATATGCACCACTGGAAGACGTAGATTTCCTATATATTCCTGAAGATATGAAATACATTTCCATTCAAATCATGCTTAGGCCCGGTAGTTCAGTACAAGGTTAAACCAAAAAAAAGTAGGTAACCACTTTTTTTATTGGTTAGGCGTATTTCAGTTTCTAGTTAGCTGTTAAACGAGTTTAGTTTAACCGAAAAGTTAAACCTGCATATGTAGGCGGGTTACCCAAAATTTCGTGGTTTATTATTTTGACATTTGGTGATATTGATAAGTAGCATAAAGTAATAATAGTATGAATCAGTAATTTTAATGCAAAATTCACGATCAAAAAATTGTAAATAAATATTATTAATATGTGATACGAAATTGAATTTATTTTACTTTACCAATTAGTGGGATGTTTTATGTTTCATTAATTTCGTCCAACAATTCATTCACAGACTCAATAATTAAAATTATCATTTCTAATATGCAATTTGTAATCTTTCACACTCGTCCCAAACGACTAATAAAATAAATAATATGTTCATCATTCGAATCAGATGAAGGATTCACTTGGATTCGATGTGAAACCGTCCATAATATTAAAACGCAAAAATTATACTACCAGGTAAATTGGTTTTAAGCATGTCATACATGAATGACACTTCCAAATTACTACCAACACAACGAAATTATTGGTTACAAAATCCTGGTTTAGGTAACCAGGATTTAGATACTGATATACAGATGCGGAGTTAAAATGTCGGTTAAAAGTTAACCGAGATCATGTAACCAAGATTTTATCCGAATACTGAAATACTGGGCCTTAGAGTTGCAAGTCAACGTGTTAAATATTTTACGTTTTATGTAACGCATTTAACTGTTAGATATGAGATTTTCAGTCGCTATTTGTAACTTTTTCCTTTGGTTTTTCCACTAACCTTTTTGGGAGCCGTACCTTTCTGGCTGGTAAACGTATTACATGCGCAAAACTATATCACTTATCGAGATCTGAAGAAGCAGATTCAAATGTGTAAATTCTATTCGATGTTGACCATTGGCTCAGTTAACAGGTTGTATAATCTTGATTAATCCCATTTAGGTACTCGTATATTAGATTTTTTGTAGTTTCACAAATGTACAAAATTTCTGAACCTACTACAAATAGGCTATTTAATCATTTAGAAAATGTTTCTATTTCGTACGAAATAACAGACAATTAGTCATATGACAGTACATTGTAATGGAGAAATAATCTGCTACTAATTATAATTTTCGACATGGAATCTGATAATTAGTCAAATTACTTCGAGCTACGGAGAATTTTTTATAATTATATTATATTGACACTGACAAATGAAATATGTCCTGCTAAATTTAATACACGGTAAAATTAATGAACATTTGCCTTGCACATGAATAATATATAAGCTCCTAAATCTGTTTTATTTCTCATTTAAGTATCTCTGACGTAACATTATCATTAATATTTTATCGCTTCCAAATATTTGAACTTTACATGTTGGTATGTTTAATTAATGATCCACCAGGAAGCCATTTACGTAATTAGAAATATTTATTGTATTTGTAAGAAAGCAAATTTTTACTCTCTTCGAATTTAAATTTATTGTCTCAATACAAGGGTAGTCTATAAAGTAAACAACGATTTTGCATAACTAAATAAAAACGAAAGATATCAACTTTATTTTTCAATTTCAACGCATTATTTTAGAATACCACTCCTCCTGCAGATTTGCCAACACAATATATTTGATAATACCTGAACACACTGTGGTATTATATATAAGAATAAAGCTCTAGAGATTATTCCCAGCGACAATCTCTGTAGCTTTTATATTTCTTGAAAATTGTCAGAAAGGTTAAGTTACCATGACAGTTTATTTTTTTTTTTTACGAAGGTGAGAAACGGTCTAATTACTATGGTCATATGCCGCCTCATCAGTGGATGATAATAAAATTATGCGAACAACATAAACGACCATGCTCTTCATTGGGATTCGAACACATGACCTCTGGCGTGTTAGGTTAGTGACATAGCCACTAAGCCACCGAGACAGTTTCTTAAAATGTATGTGAAGTGAGTTACGTAAGCTCGCTTTGAATTTGTGGTTAAAAAAATAATCTAAGTAAATATAATTCGAGAGTTCCGTAAATTATAAAATAATTCTCCAGTTTCTTTCTCAAACTTATTACACGATGAAATTTTTCTTTCTAAATGACATTAAAAAGTTTTCTCTCTCGCACAATGAAGAAGTGCAAGAGAGATAGATGAATCGACAAAAAAAAATATGCTGTACATTTTCTTAAAATTTCTTTTAAAAAATTGGCCGTACACTTGCACATGCTGCTTTACTGTATTACCATCTATATCGCATGCGTCGGCAACCTTTTTTGGCCGTGGGTCAAAAACAATCAAAACGTGACAATTAAGAATTCTTTTCGGATCAGTGAAAAAAAGAACAAAGTTAATATTATAATGGGCCCATAAACCAATTTTTTTATATATTTTTTTATGAAATTGTATTAGATTCTATGAGGATCAGTGAAAACCCGATGTAAAAATTCCATGTATTACTAGAGATATGATTTTTTAAAGTTTGTGTGATGCCACTGGTACTGCTCCAGTGGCACTAAAACAATGATTTTTCATGATAGTACATATTATATATTTTTTAATGTAAAAATAACATTTACATATTATAAGTCTTAATTTACAATAATTAAACTTAATATAAATAATGATATAATTCCTTTGGCAACTATAGAGTATTTTATTTGATATTTGAGTAAATACGAGTAACATACGAAAGTTTAAGAACAGTGAAAATTTGATTAAATAGTTCTTCAACACATCACAATAAAACAGTGAAATTATAAAACAAGTAATAGAAGCCCAACAAATAGAATCTTAAATACTAAAAATCAAAATAAATAAAATGATATTTTGTAGTTCTATTTTAGCCCACAATAGGCGTTTGGCGCAGCGGTAGACGCGCGATTTGCAATTTTCATATTTCTGGTCAAAAGCATCAATGCAAGTAAGTACCTGTGACGTCAAACTATGTTATATTGCTTAACTGTAAAATATTTAAAAGAAAAAAAAATAGTTTGCTACTAATTATTCCGTAAGTATTACACGATTTTGATATAAATTTGTCATATTTCGTTTATGGTTTATGCGCCCATTATATAAAAACAATGTTTTAGTTAGTATAATTTTATGTTATACTTTATCGCAAATCAAAATATGTATGTACAAATGCTAACACAATTATTGCTAAATATTGGAAGATTACATGTGATATTTATTTATTTGCGGACCTCCAATGGGTCACTCGAAATTATGATGTGGATCACTTGGCGACCCGCGGGTCATAGGTTGCCGACGCCTGATCTGTCGGCATGTTTTGCAATAGACGAATTAGCAATCAAATAACTTCATCGTGTAACGCCCGCTTTAAGCCCTACGGGCTTTTTTGACTATTGCCTGGCAACAAGTTTTCGAAAATTCAGTCAAATTATTTTCAGTATATTTTCACTCTACTGAATATTGCATTTCCGATTTCTTCTTGATCCCGATACTTCCGCATATCACGTATAAAAAGACATTCTAAATTTGACTCAATGTTAAAGTATATCTTATATCTTTAAATTCAACTATGGTCACAAATGTATGATCCCGCAGAGAGCAAGCAAATGAATATGCATTTCAGTTAATAAGAGATCGCGTCGAACAATTACCGGTTTCATCCACTTGAACCAGCACTCGACACCGGCAGTGGCTTCTGCACTTGCTCAGCTCGCTATGCACGAAACAAGCTCGCTCGGAAGCCCTGCGATCACTCCGACTCCACACTCGTCGGTGTGTCTAGTGTCTGGCATGTCAATCGAGCATTTCGCCGGATCCGAGACCAAGCAATTCAGTAAATTTATTAAATGCATCCACTTGCAACCGTTGATTCAATTACCTCGCAGACTGGCGATGGATGCCACTTGACTGCACATTTAACGTTTTAATTAAATACCCTTAATTCAACTAATTATTTTCGCTTAATTTTCAAGTTGTTCTTGAATGTTCTTTAATATACTGTTAATGGAATATTTCGGTACATATTTGATTTCATTGAACTACTATTTTATTGTTAGTTACTCAAGATTGGTTGTATAAAGTATTGGCAGCTAATCAACCACGGAAAAAGAGTTGTATTGGAATGAAAATATAACGCATGTAGCAAATGGCAAAATTTTCAATTTACAATATTGAAATCAATGTAAATGTAGAAAAACGCATAAAAGTTATTTGTATACCTAGGCCGCGAAATCACATGTTAGCGTACCGAGAAAAAAATTGTCGCCGAGGCCGCTTGCAGCCGAGGCAGGACAATCTCGAGGGTGCTAAAGGATTTCGCGGATAAGGTGTACACATTATTTTTTGTGCAACTGTAAAAAATATGTAATTACAAATTTAATTAATTTTAAACAGTTTTATTGTAAATACAGAGTTAGCTTTCAAAGTGGCTATGGGATTGACATTTTATAAACAAAACAATTAATTGGAAAAAATAATGTCATTTCTCAATTGACAAAATGATTTTTTTTAACCTTATTTTGGATTTCGCGGTCGTTAGCATAATATCAGCCGCGAAATGCTCATTTTGCGCCCGGTTGCACAAAAACTAATAAATAATTGTTGAAAACAATTGTCGCGAAAATTTGTAATTTTAAACTATAAATTATAATTAACAAAATGTCTAAAATATGGTGTTAGTCATGTTGCCGTTGTTTACTTACAATATAGTTAACAACTTTTGTGCAACTTGCCCTATTCACGGAAAATATATTATGTATATTTTATGTATTTAGTATATAATTGTATTTCCTATTTAAAACTTTAGTATACATTTCTATAAAGATGAAAAGAAAGCGATACTAGACTGACGAGGAAAATGAAGAGAATGAAAAACGGATTTGCAGTCAAATTATTTCAATTTTTCTAAAAAGAATTGATGATTATGAATGGAAATATAAAATTGTAGGTTTTTATAGATGCATAATTCTCAAATTTAAATACTTTTGACTAATAGATTACTGCATATATATTTTGTTGTAAATAAAATAAAACACTTCGGACTGTATATCATGAGTTCCTGAGTTCGAATCCCATAGCCGACATATGTCATTTTAACTATACCCCTATAGTCTCTCCTACAATAATTCATTTGACGGATAGTAGCCTCATTTCAGTAAAAAAAATTATCTCCACATCCAAAATGGGAAAATGGCGTGATGATATATTTATTATTTGTCAAAAAGTACTGATTATTAAGTGTCTCCCGTTGTGTTCAAATAAAAATATAAATTCGAAAACAGCAGTTTTCAAAGAAGAAATATCAAATAAGATCAATTAATTACTGATCAGTGAAATTTTCATTTATCCCAACCGTTTGCCAATATCTAATATTATACAGTTAAGACGCAAAGGACAGGCGACAAAATATTACAAATATTGATTAATATAACACCCTCGTTAATTTTGAACTTTAATAAACTTTTAGAAGATAAATCCAATTTCAAAGTTTGTTTATCATAATTTGGGATAAATATAAAACTCGTAATATGAGACAGAGAGAATAGTTGTCAATAAAAAGTACAATTTTGAAAATATTTTTGTAATTACAAAAATAATTCATTTGATTTAGAGAGGGTTGCGCAGGTTTTGACTTTTAGCTACAATTTGGGGTTAATCCTCTGTAATTCAAAAGCTAAACGAGATAATGTTAATCTGGTTCCCAATTTTAATTCGCCGTATTTTTTCACAAATATAATATTTGAATTTGCATCATTTTAAAGCAAAACACTTTTAGAAAATCGTATTGGCAAA
The DNA here is from genome assembly GCA_963942605.1 of Poecilus cupreus. Taxonomy (NCBI): domain Eukaryota; kingdom Metazoa; phylum Arthropoda; class Insecta; order Coleoptera; family Carabidae; genus Poecilus; species Poecilus cupreus. The sequence continues at coordinate 14,809,360 of OZ012719.1, read as the reverse complement.
CAATACAGATATTTTCAAAATGTTTCCAACTAACATATTTAATTTGCAAATGGTTTTTAGCGTATTTACGTAGAGCTACAAAGTGTTTAAATTTTTATAATGCAAAAGAAAACTGCATAATTAGTAGAGTTTGTTAAGGATACTCAAAGAATCCTGTCCATACAGAATATTCATCCTTGATGAATAAAGGTATATTCAGACATTTCGTGTTTGTTCTTTGCATTATTTTAAATGTTTTAATGAATAATGAAGTAGAAATCTCTCAGAGTAATGCAACAATAACAACATTCGTGTTTACTTTTTGATTATATTATCCTTTGTGAAAACATAAATGCTTTCATGTTTGCTTTTGTTATTTTACAATTATTTATACGACAAAGAAATTTCTTTGGGCTGTTAGTACTGTATAACCAATGAAAATATGTATTTAAATTATTTTAATTTAATTGAATGTACATAGCTCCGTTGTAACGCATGGGAATGTAGATCATAAGATCTTCAGATCGATTCCCGCAGCCGACAATTACTACTTTGAAATTTACCCGTCGCCTACTACCTACTTTATTTTTGTTGTAATTTTCTGGCTGGTTATGATACGCCTAAAAGTATATCATATATCAAATGGATCGAAAATATGTTCTCTTACTTTGTTGAAACGATCTACAGCAAAAAAAAATTGATGAGGGCCTCATTCATAGTAACTATAAATTCAGTAGAACGATCTTTTAGCCAATTGAAATTTATATATTCCTATTTGAGAAATAATATGATCCAGGCCAAATTAAATCACTGTCCTCTGCAGGCAATAGAACATATTGCAGCAGAAAATTTAAATTTAAAAACTATAATTAAGAATTTTGTTAATCAAAAAGCCCGCAAAACTGACATATAAATAATATACGAGTATTGAAATATGTATACGTTTTATTATTTAACATATTTTTTTCTCGGCCGAAATAGAAACTCAGTTTTTATGATACCAAAAATCCTAGTTTTCTGCTTGACGTTTCTGAGAGAAAAAAAAAATGCGTGATATCTCTATATCACTTCACTAATTGTAAATGATAGGTTTAGGGTTTGTAAGCTTCTCAATCAGTACTTATAAAACACCTTTATTTTGTGTTAGCTTTGGTTCCCATAAATCGAAACGCAACTATTAATTCCAATTGCTAATCATAATTGATAATTGGATAGCTCTGAAAACAGCAAGTCTTAAATTTTTTCAAACCTAACTACCTATACATATTTAAACTTGGTTTCACTTTATATTGCAATTTTGTTGTCTCATGTTGTGTGGTAAATATCTCCATGGGCCTATGGATCGTGAAGTCCTCAGTTCAATTCCCACAGTCGACTACATTATCCCTGTAGTTCCCCCTAGACTAACATTTTTGATAATTATATGCTTATTCTATTAATATTAGATATAATGTATTTTATCTACTATCGTTGTTAAAAGTGGCCCTTTGAAAGGTTGCTTAGTAAGTTAAAAGTGTCACTTTCTGACATTAGAGCTAAAAGTAACATAACAACGTGTTAAAGTAATCTCATTGTTACTTTTAACACGTTGCTAAGGTTTTGTATAAATAAATCAACAAATATACATCGAACATTTTTTAGTATTTATTAATACACTAGGAAGATCGTAGATAAAATATTGTGTGATGTACGTGTTAAAAGTTATTTATTTTGTTCCCCATTTACATAATCATAAAATGTCTGTTTTAACCATTATATCATAAATAACTATTTTTTGCTGGTAACAATAATCAATGCAGTAGTTCATATTGATTTATAATTAATATTAATAAAGTAATTGTAACAATTTAACATATTTCATTGTTAGTACTTACGTTTACCACTGGAAATACATATTTGAAGTGAATTTCAGTTATACAAATTTCATATTATAATTTAACTGATGTAAAAATAATTACTTTATTTTTTCAAATGAATATATAAAAAAACTCATATTTATAAAATAAACCCGGGTAGATTTAAACATGTGGAAAAATATTGAAGAAAGTGTAATGATTTTAAATGAAAAAGAACCATAATGCGAACAAAAGCCCTGGCGCCAAATCCGTGCTTGCCAACGAAGTGAAAGGTTACCCAGTAACAGGTACGTGTGTATGTACCAACGTATGTATATATGTACACACTTGTGAGAGCTTAACAAAAGCTTTTCGCTTGACGCGTTTGTTTGATTCCGACTTTACCGTGTATGAAGCCGTGTTTTATTTTTTGCGAGAGGAATTTCCAGGCTGTAGATATTTGTATCTTACATGGATTTAAAACATGTATACGATGTGAGATATGGAAGGTATTTTCTTATATAAAAGAATGAAAATACTTTATTGTAAGCAACCAAGAAAACAACACTTTTTACAAGACGAATGTAAAATAACAAGTTTTTTATTAATAGAATATTATATACTGTCACACTTTATAGAATTATGTATTAACTGTATCTCTATTATTCACTTTTAGAGATTTAGATTCGCACCAAAGAATATATGTACTTTGTCTATTGTACCTTATTATTATATTTGATATTTTTTGTAGCGTACTGCAAATATATATATATTTACACAACGTGGCTAATTAAATATTATAATTATTATGTTTTTGTTGTAGATTTCTCCGGGTGAACTGCTGTCAAATAAAAGTGTGCAGTTGATATTCAAGTCTAGCATTTTTGTACTGGTAAGTTTGTATTTAAAACAATATCTACTAAATTTATACTCATCAATTAATTAAAAGTTTTGAAGTATTTAAATGCTTCCAATCTATTTGAGTGTGCTGGAAGCAAAATTTATACAATAATTGTTGACGAAGTGTTATACTCATAAACACGAAAAAAACGTGTATTAACTCCGCCCACCCAAGTACATAATGAATCGCTTTTACGTCTACTTGCCCAAGTTCCAAGTTAAAAGTTTATTATCATAAGAAACAATAAGAAATCTGAAGTGGCAAGCACATATTTTCCCGCTTAAACAACTTTTACGATTCCAAATTACAGTAAAAGGCTTCAAGTACATAATAACAATATTTAATATATTATATTTCCATTATTGTTATTCTACATTTTTAATAATTACTAATGATTCGTGTTGAATATAATTTCTGAATTAAAATATGAATGATTGTTGAGAAGTCACTTGATAAGAACAAAAAGGTGTTCTGTGGTATTCTCGATTTAAAAAAAGCGTATGAAAGTGTTCCTCGAGAGACTATGTCAGATGTACCTGTAGAGTACGGTACGGATGGTAATTTGTTGGGAGCGATTCGAGCGTTGTATGAAGGAAGTGAAGCTGCGCTGAGAGTTGATGGTAGATTGAGTGATTTGTTTCGTATAGATGTTGGTATGAAACAGGGTTGTGGAATGTCTCCTTGGTTGTTTAATTTGTATATGGATGTGTTGTTACGAAATGCATTGATTGGAATTGATGGTGTACGTGTAGTGCCTGTGTTAGCTTATGCGGATGATGTTCCGTTGGGTGAAACTGAGGAGCAATTGAGAAGAATGATTGTAAGCATAAATAAAGTAGGGAAAGGTTTAAATCTGCTATTGAATGTCGATAAATGTAAAGTGTTGGTATTTAAGAAGAATGATTTGGTGACTTATTTTAATGTTTCAGTGAATGGTGTGAGACTAGAACAAGTGAATGAATTTATATATTTGGGTACTATATTCTCGAGGGAAAATTTTTCAGAATAAATATAGTGCAGTTTATATTAATTGTAGATGTTACTTTGTTATTTCATGTAATACTATTAGCATAAATTCATATGTATACTCTGCACGCCCAACAGATAGAGTAGATACTCCTCCCACAAATATGTGCGAAATTGAAATACAGTTGCTCTCTGATCGTCAGACGAGTAACATCCCGCTGAGTACCCGCTATCTGTCTTACTTGGGCCTCTGGACTGGTTGACAGTCTGAGTAACCCAGTAAGCCGTACGGCTACCTGAGCACCGTTACCTGTTCGCAGGTAGAAATTTTCGACGCACGTGTTAGTGCAACGTGTTTTTGTGTACCTGGTGTAGATTGACCTGCGTTTATACGTGTATGGCATCCGTCAGGTAGTTAGTTAGTTTCGCTATTTGCGATTTCAATAAGTGTTGTTAGTGAAAACTACAAAGACAATTAAGTTCTAGTGTTTTGTGCAGTGAGCTATGATGGCGCAAACCATCAGTGAGCTGGAACGCGTCACGGCGCTTATCAGCTCTTATGAGAAGAGTAGTTTGACTACCAAAACGACGAAAAAACTGCTGGATCTGAAATCCAAGAAAATCAGGCTTTTAGAAGCTAAACTGAGGGGTCGACCACGTGCTGTCGTGACATTCACCGATGCACCAACGAACGAACCTGGCACCAGCCAACCAACGGCTTCGACTTCTAACTCAAAGGTAAGAGATACAATTTTATCAGCCCCTATGGAAATATGCGCTTCGCATACTCCAATAACCTCCGCGATAAATCCTGACAAGGAAAACGCGGATGATTTTAAATTAATAATTAACAATGCTAAAAAGCAAAAAATTGACACGCAGATAGTGCCAACAGGCAACCGTTTCGAAGTCTTGACAGACAACGAAACGTTGGCCTCGGGCCAATCTTCTAACTCCGATTCCTCCCCAGCACCAGCACCAGCTGGAACAAACAAACAGCGCACTCCACCGCCCATCTTCGTCACGAACGTGGGCTCGTGGAAAGCGACTGCACACGCAATTCGCCAGGCAAACATCCGTGTAAAGTCGTCAAAAACGACTAAAGACGGAATTAAAATCCAGCCTGAAACAGTGAGCGACTACAGAAAGTTGCAGTCGCTGTTATCGGCAGCTCAGGCTGAATATTTTACATTCAGACTTCCGTCGGAAAAACCGCTACACGTGGTTATCCACGGAATTGAAAAGTCTTTGACTATCGAAGACATAATAAATGAATTGCGCGATAAAGGGTTCTCACCCTTAAACGCGTACCGGCTGGGAAAAACCCAGAACTTAGTAGCAGTCCTACTAGAAAAAAATGAGACGAACAGATCAATTTTTAATTTAACTGATCTGTTCTTTCTGAAGGTTTCAGTAGAAGCCAAGAGGAAATCTACTGCTCCCGGGCAGTGTCATAGGTGCCAGTCCTTCGGACATGCATCTAGCTGCTGCAACAAGGCGTGGAAATGCGTTCGTTGTGGTGAAATGCACTCCACTCAGGAGTGTCTAAAGACAGACCGCGAACAGCACACCGCTAAATGTGCTAATTGTCATGAGCAGCACACTGCCAATTACCGGGGCTGCAGAGTGTATCAGCAAGCTGTTGATCTAAAAAAGGCCAACAGCAAGCGCTCCTACGCTAAAGTTGTTGCCAACACGGCACCAGCCGCAGTTGGTCAAACAACAAACTCACAAGCCACTACTCCCGCCACCGCACCAAATGCAGCAGCTACAGCTGCTGCACCAAATGCAGCAGCTCCAGCTGTTGCACCAGCGATCACTTTGACTGCTATTCCAGTCGCTGCACAAGCTGCATCCACAGCTACTGCAACTGTTAGCAAATCAGCGGCTAAACTCAAGGCCAAAAAGCCTAAGCAGAAGCCAGCTGCTGCTAAAGGTAAAAGCGGCCGCAAAAACGGCAGCAAAACCATCAGCAGCAGCAAATCCAGTAGCACCAACGACAGCAGCAGCCTCAACAGGCTGATAGACTTGCTGTCCGGCATTAACCTGGAAGCTGTCTGCAATAGCTTGCTCGACTTCGTGCAGCAACTGTCCAGCGTCAAAAACACTGGCGACCTACTGAAACTAGCGCTAAATACGCTACCTACTCTACTTGCTACCTTTACAAATGGCAGCAATTAGAACAAACCCGGCCAGCAAGCTGAGGATCGTCTCGTGGAATGCAAATTCCATTCACGAGAAATTAAATGAACTCGAAGAGCTGTGTCATAGGCTCCGGGCCGACATAGTGTTGGTGCAGGAAACTTTCCTAAAGCCACACCACAACACGCGCAGTCTTCGGAACTACACGACGCACCGCCAAGACCGTGATGGAAACGGTGGCGGCACCGCTGTTTTTGTCCGGAGGACGCTCGAACACTCGGGCGTTGATTCTCCAGGACTAATTAACTTGGAAACATGCGGTGTGGTCGTGAACACCGAAAGGCTGGGCCCCGTTCGCGTGGTCAGCTGCTACAACTCGCCATCGAAACCACTAGAGCCAGATGACATTAGGTCCATCCTCAACGAGGACAACCTGCCGGTCATCTTGGCTGGTGATTTCAATGCCAAACATCCGGCATGGCAGAGTAGAGTAACTAATGGGCGGGGTAGATCCCTGCTCAGAGTAGCTACTCAGCAGCAGCTTGATGTTGTCGGTCCGGACGAACCAACATATTATGACGCTAGGGGTTACGCCCCTGATATTCTCGACATCGCCGTGCTTCGGAGCGTTAACTGTAACTATACGTTAGAGACAGTTAACGATCTGTCATCGGACCACAACCCCATAGTGCTAGACCTGGAGCTTGGTGCGTGTAGCATCAACCAGCCAAACGCAAACCGCAAGGTTGACTGGCAGCTGTTCACGGATGTGCTGGCAAGAGACCTAGGTCCAATACCAGCCATCATTACGGTGCAACAGCTTGAAGCTGCAGTTGATGATCTTACAAAAAAGATTCAACAAGCCATCACCACCTGTAGCCAGACCATTCCTAACAGGACGGCTCCAGGTCCAAAACTACCCCCTGAAATTCTACGTCTCATCGTGGAACGTAGGCTAGCTCGGCGAAACTGGCAGCGTAGTTGGGATCCTCAAGATAAGAGGATCTACAACCGAGCTACCACTGAGTTGCGAGACGCGATCCGTCAACATCGTAACGAGTGCTGGAAAAAATGCCTGGCATCAGCTGATGATGAAGACACCAAGTTCTGGCGTCTCAGCAAAGCGCTGCGTCACAAAAAGGCACCAGCCCGAGTGATTCACAGCACTGGAGGTCTGCAATATACGGCTTCAGACAAAGCCGAAGCTATTGCAGAGAGCCTCGAGCGCCAATGTTCGCCCAACTACGAACATGCTGATCTTGACTTCATCATCAGCACAAATCGTAAAGTTGCCAGGAAAATGCGAGAAACCCAGCACTCGCCGATAAAATTCACCACGCCCAAGAAAGTTGCACACTTGCTGCAGCAGACTAAAATCCGCAAAGCGCCTGGCCCTGACGGGATTCCAGGCGCTGCGCTTAGAGCTCTGCCACCCAGAGCTGTTGTCGCACTGACAAACATAATCAATGCTACACTACGTCTGAGACACTTTCCATCTTCTTGGAAACAAGCCACTGTTATCACCATCCCGAAGCCAGGCAAAGATGCCAAGTTTCCGGAGAATCACAGACCAATCAGCCTGTTGAACCTGCTGGCCAAAGTGGCCGAGAAGGTTCTTCATGAGCTGCTTCTGCAGCACACGGTCGACAACAATATAATTCCTCCGGAACAGTTCGGCTTTAGGGATAAGCATTCCACCACGCACCAACTAGTGCGAGTCGTGGAATATGCTACGAGTGGGCTCAACAAGAAGATGGCCACCGGTGGCGTGTTCTTGGACGTAGCCAAAGCGTTTGATAAAGTGTGGCACAGAGGGCTTCTAGCGAAGCTGCTGCAGCACAAGTACCCTCTGTACTTGGTGCAACTTATCGAATCATACCTCAGTCGGAGGAAGTTTCGGGTTAGGTTCGACGGAGCGCTCTCCAACGAAAAAACAGCGACAGCGGGCGTAGCGCAAGGTTCGGTGATCTCACCACTCCTCTTCAACATCTTCGTCAGTGACATGCCGAAGATGGAGGCCAACACTAGCCTTGCGCAATACGCAGATGATACGGCCTTGCTTAGCCAGAGCCACAGCCCAAAACTTGTGACAAAGCGACTCCAACAAGCAGTCAATGCTGTGGAGCGCTGGTGCATCAAGTGGAGGGTAGCTGTGAATCCGGACAAGAGCACTGCCATCCTCATCACCAGGAGGCGGCGCAAACCGCATGGCAGTCTAGTGATGTTTGGGCGTCCGATACCCTGGCGCGACAAGGTGACGTACCTTGGAGCAATCATAGACAAAAGGGCTAATTTTCATAGCCACATTCAATCTGCCGTGCAGAAAGCGAAGCGAACCATGATGCAGCTGTTGCCGCTGATCGGACGAAAGAGCGAACTATCGCTCGCTAATAAGTTGAGGGTCTACAAGACCATCATCAGACCTCAACTGCTGTACGCGGCACCAGCATGGGGCTGCGCTACTCCACGGCAGATGAAAAAGCTTCAGGTTTTTCAAAACCGAGCCCTGAGGTTAATCACCAACGCTCCTTGGTACGTCCGAAACGCCACGATTCACCGCGACCTAAAGGTCACAACAGTCCGTGAATTCATGCTCACACAAGCCACCAAAGTTTTTGGTGGTATGAGTGTGCATGAAAACATTCTCGTACGACAGTCAGTCGACTACGACGAGATGGCACCGTACAGGGTTCGGCGCCCGAAACATTTTCTCAGTGACACATAGAGAAATTATCACCACTGACTGCCATCCGGATTAAACCGGAAGGGCTATAGCAGCCCGTATCATAAACACTTAAACTATGAATTCGGAACAAGGGAGCCAATGGCTCAAACTCCAATAAATGAAACCACATGTAGAAATACAGTATTACTATTGGTAAGCCAGTTTTACACTGATCGACGCACTCAACAGCTGAGATCGGTAACAACGTAAACTGCTATAATCGGCATAACCGCCATAACATTTTTTTTGGCATTTGTGTTGGTGTTTACCTGTTCGAGCTTTCTACTTCTTAAGATAGTTTATTATTTATATCGGTAATTTCTGCAATTTCCATTAACAGTATAAAAGGTATGTTATATAAATTATCTATAAGTAATATTGTAATTATAAATTTATAAAACCACGTGATTAAATTTTACTTTATATGTCTTTTAAAATTATTTTATACATATAATGATAAAATATATAAAGTTTTAGATTTACTTATAATCATTTCAAATAAAACAATTCAATATTTCAGCGCTTTTAAATTTGCAGCTGAGTTGACAGTTGAGACTCTGCCCATTTACTCTATCTGTTGGGCGTCCAGGCTCCAGAGTATAGATACATTTTTTTTTGTATTGAAAGTGACGAAAGTTTTTAAAAAAAACATGAGTAGTGAACTTATAATTTTTTCAATTGAGGGCCAGGTACTATGCGACTTCTATATTTCGATATTTTCCCGAATATACATCACTACTTGTCAAATAAGCACTTTGGGTCTCTTTTCTTCGCAAATATCTCAAGGAATGCACTCAAGCATTTTGTGAAGGAGGTATTTTATGTATGTTGTAGTAGTGTGAGCTGAAAGCTTAAAACAACTTAACTAGATCAGTGTTTGTTTAACGCTCGATCAGATAGAAACAACGAACTTTGTTTTGCATAGAGGTAAACGTGGGCGAATCGTTTTAGCATGTGCACGATTTAACTTATTGTAGGTATTGGTTGTTATCAGCCTGTTCTAAATCAGCATTATCCGCAACTACCATTTTGTTTTATTTGTTCATAGTTCGTAGAATATACTTCTAGCAGGGATGGTAAAGCAGTAGAATTCCATATAAATTTGGAAGTTGTGTAATGGTGCTTAGCTGTTTTGCAGCGAATGTACGAAGTACGTAGTTTGGTGCATTCAGCAAACACACAATTCATAATCAATGAACCACGACGGTCTGAATACGGGCTAATCAATGAACCATGGCTGTTCTGAAGTCGTGTAGGTTTAGCATTCACGCGTCGGTGATAAAGCAACAAACAGGCGACACGTTGTCACGGTGCTGTCGCTTTAAATTTGTAGTACAATTAGAAACTAGGCATTTTATTATGCAGAATAAACTGGCGGCTACGTCCGATGAATACGTAACTGGCGTGGTGGCAGCGGCGTTAGTTTCGCAGGCGTGTTTAATTCATGACGCTGTAATTTAGGCCGTGTGCGCTGGTCATTCCCGACCGCGCGTCATAAAGGCCGGCTCCGGGTTAACGCCGTGCGTCCATGCGTGTACGTAATTACCGCCCGCGTTTTTCGTCAAAGCGGCAAGGTGATGAATCATCTTTACCCGCTGTGTTAAATCTCGTCGCGTTATGAAGAAATACGCGCTTCGTACGCGCCACATTGTTAATTTTGCTCAAACGAGTTATGTTTCACCGAAAATATTATCATAATGAAAGCATTTCTTCTACTCGCACAACCCACTACAAGCATAATTACACTTATTGCAAAGGTGTTGTACCTCCACCAATTATGAGAAAGGCAATATATTAAGATCAGTCCATTTCTAATCAGCTCTGTGACCTTTGGATTCTATTCAAGAAAATCTGGTGCCCGTTTTCCTTTGAATTGGTAAATTACTTATAATGTACGAGAAATTAACTATTTCAAATTTAGAGAAAGAAAACGTGAGGTCATTTTGGCAGTATATAGACATTGTAATTGTATATATTATAATAATTAGAGGTAGTTTTCTATGCTTTCCTATCTATATATATAAATAATTTTCAATCGTGGAAACTATAGTTCTATTTGGAAATTTTGCATGAAGTTAATTGTACGAAACTCTGCCTGTAAAATATATGTTAGGTGTATCAACACTCTGTAATTGGGATACTTTGTATCCTGTAGAGTGGTTGTCAATAAATAAATAAATAAATATCATCTAATGAAATATAGTAATACTATATTTCAGTGGTATCACCCGGCAATTGACAAATATGTTATATCCTCAATATATTAGAAATAAGTTACGGCAAACCAACATCCTGTTTTCTACGTTTTATACACGGTTAGCAAAATTTTGCTCGTCCAAAGGTGACGCGAGCGTGTGAATGCTGAATTACTTTTAAACATGATATCATCATTAGATTCTGAGTTACCGTGGACGAAATAATCATGAGACATATACACTTATTACCTTATACCTCCCTTACATATATATGAGGGAAGAAAAAAATACTGAAATACACGTTCAACTAGATATGATAAGTTAGTTCACAATTTCGCCGGAGGACAATTATACTTGGTCGCCCTATAAATCATAGATACAATGATACAAATTTCCAGCAATATATTAGCTTCATCATAGCGATGAAAATATATCTATCCTTTCTAGGATCAAAAATATTAATTAGTGTCCAAGATAGCTTACTAAAAGGACGGGATAGTGTTAAAAATACCCATTAATATTTCAAAAGAGATTATTCCAATTAGATTCCGGATACAAAGTGCAGTTAATATTGTTTTATGTATGTATGTATTCAATTGATTTAATATAATGCCCCAGAAATGATTGAATGAGGATTTCGTTCGCTCCATTTACTAGAATAGTTGCTACAGTATTCCATATATCTCTTTGTACAAACAGTACATACTCATACATGTGTAACGCAATCCATTAAAACATTAAATGATTCATAATTATTGTCTTAAACCGCAAGCCACGTAAAAATTCCCTATCGCACCATAATTCCTGCAATGCACCACTAATCATCTCTTCTTTTCTCACCTCAGTAAATCACGCCGTGTTACGAAGAAATATGCGTTGCCATGCGCGATATATTTGATATATTTATGACGGTCGGAGAAGAAATAATATAAATGAAAGGTACGCGGTCTCCCCGGACCCAGACCGGGAACGTGAGTGCAGAGCTCACGTCCCGCGAACGGAATCTAGAATTTGTCGATGTCGCGACGGCAACGGCGACGCCGCCGGTGAGCGCAAGCGGGAATGCATTAGTTGCGGTGACGCCGAGCGTCTTATTGGCGTTTTTTGTTTTTAAACGCGCTTTTCGTTTTTACGAATTTATCTTGGAAATGCTTGAAAGCAGCTTGGGAATATTCAAGGTTTTTCAGATGCTACGATTTTCGTAGAATACAAATAGAATGCATTGCTTTTATTGTTTTAAGAATATGGAAAATAAGTCTGAAGTTTCTGCCATTGCAGTTCGATGAAGAAATGACAGAAAACTTTATTCCAAACAACATGGCTTCTACATCGTTAGCTTTTATCCATTATCAAAGGTATATTCCACGAACATTATTTATCTATTGCAATTTTAGAATTGAAGCATTCTAATATAATTCTTAGATAGATGAGTTTGAATGATTCAGAGGACACTATATAAACTGACCGTCGTTTGCAGTTGTTTGTTGTTTAACCATTAACAAATTCGCTAATACAAGTAAATTATTCGGTCAACGAAACCGGTGGAATTCTGGCCCTAAGGTACACGATGGGATAAACAGGACAAAATTATTAAAAAAAATCACAGTTAATTGTAGTGGAAATGGTCAGGATATATCTATGGTACATCGGGGGTACCTCAAGGATCACATTTGGTCTATTACTTTTCAATTTATTCATAAACAATGTTTCTACCTGTATTATCTTCAATTTTTTCTTAAATACGGATGATCTTAAGTTTTTAAGACTACAGCGTAAAATAATAACAATAATCAACTGCAAAATGCTGTGATCTTAATTATTGATTCCTAAATATATCAAATTGCTTTTTAGTAAATTTTATAACATCTTAACTTTTGACTACCATATTAATAATACCATCTTGCAAACAAAGACTATTATTAAGGATCTGGGGATATTTTTGTTACTAAATTGTTATTTAATGTATACACAGATATTTGTGTTAAGCAATCGCACAGAATACTTCGATTTACTTTCCGATATACTAAGCAATTTAATAAACCCAACTCACTTTAGCTAGAATATGCTACCACGGTTTGTAACCGATGCTACAAAAAAAAATACTAATATATAAAATATCAAATAATAGTTTTTAAAATAAAAATAATACTTAATTAATAATAACTACTCTGTTATACAAAAATGCTTCAATAGCTCTCATGGGAAAGTAGGAGAACTAGAGCCAACATGGCATTTGTATAAAAATTATTTAATAATATAGTATATGCACCTTCTACATTTTCATTGATATAATTTTTCTATAAATCTTAAAACTAGATCAGCTATTTATTTGTTTTTTCAATAACTGTGTAATTTATTATCCGTAAGAACTAGTAACATGTAATTGTTATTTGTTGGTTTCTCTTACAAATAATAAATAATTATTTTGCTAAGCACAGCAAAGGTCATAGATTCGAATCCTACTGAAGAGCATGGTCGTTTGTATTGTTCACATAAATTCACAATCATTTACTCATTAAGCGGCGTATAACCAAAAATACTTTGTCCGCTTACTATCTTCATAAAAAATTATTAATATATTTATTATATTTTGGGTTATTCAAAGAGTTACCATGTAAATAACCAACGTAAACTACAGAGGCAAACAAGTAATGCATCTAATGGTACACACAAAAAAAGAAAGTTCTGTAATTCATTGTCGTAGAAGCTCAACAAAAAATGGAACTATTTTACGATTGCCATTAAATTTTAATAAAACTGTTATTGACGGTCTGTAAAAAGTTTAAAGACACTAAAATGAATGTGTAGTAGTCAAAAAGTAATAACATTTTAATTCATTATCATTAGCTGAATAAAAAATCATATACAAAATTTAGACAAATCCCAAAAAAAGTAATACTTTCTTTTGTCCAGCACTATATATAGTTTGCAACTTTTTTCCCCGGACAAAAATAACCAAGTATCTCAAATTGAGTTGCAAATATTTGAGTCGCGAAGAGATGACACAAGTTTATATATTTCCTCGAAATTTTCAGGAAGGAAATAATTTGTAGTTCATAAATAAAGCTTAATATGGTCTTAATTTCTGTTTGATAAGACTAGAGCAAAAAACGTTTGAAGGAACCGCTTTGAGGTGCAAATAAATATTATGTAATTACTCTGAAAGGAATGTACGGTTTAATAAATTTTTATTTATAAATTCTGAACACTTACATTCCGAGAGGGCAATTTCAATTTAATTAATGCTCGGATGAACATTTAATATCACCCAATATAATATATTACGTGCGATTGTACGCGTTTTACGCTTGTTTTGAGATAGAGGTCCCTCGGGCTCAGTAGCTCAAAATTATATTGAAGATAATCTTGTTTCAAAGTTTTTAATATCATATTAAAAGTACGGGTACACAGTAGGATAGAAGTAATTGCTTTGTTTCATTGAATTCGTTTCTTCTAAATATATTAATGCTTCACACATTTTTACCTGTTTTATTTGTCAAATTTTCAATAAGCAGGTAATTAATATAACTTTGTTGATAAACATTATCTAAAGAAGATATTGTTGTGGCGGGTTAAAAAATTCGGTAGTGAGTGTTCAATAGATAAGCAAGATTTGGAGTTCCTAGAATATGATTTTACTATTTTCATGATCTGTCTTTGTATGTAAGTGTATATTATACATACTTGTATACTAATGTGAAATTTTATAATAACAACGTATGAATGGCAATATAATCATATTTTGGCTGTAGCAGTTTACTGCAAAATTAATTAAGATTTTCTCATGCATCGGGTGTAGATTTGAAATGTAGCGTATAGGGACCTCAATGCTACTTTTTTCCTATTGCTGTATCAATTTACTTATTTACTTTACATTAAAAGTGCAAATACAAAAATTGTTCGGAATTTAAAAGTGCATGCAATAAGACCCATTTGGTTAAATAGATGTTAGTATTTCACAATATATCGATAAACTTTATATTAATATTTATAAGAAAACTTATACACAAACAGATTACTGTTGTATTATTTTTTGTATATTGAGCCCTAATCATGTATTTTTAAATTCTGAACATCTTTTATAGTTACGTTTTAGCTATAAAATAAGTAAAAAAAATCTGATGTGGCCAGCACATAACCTCCCGCCCAATACTACTCTTAAACGGTACAAAATAGTATTTGATGATACAGAAACATACCTTCTTATTTGTTTATTATCTTTATATTTGAGAATTTATATTTCTTTTGTATATTTATTTAATTTTATGACATATATTTCACTAAGAAAACAGCTTCACAATTACAATGACATGTGTCACATTTCGTAAAAAATTGAAAATTTTTAAATGTTTTCATGGTGTACTAGGAATGCAAAATTTGTAAAATCTAATTTCTTTATATTTTATTATCTCAAAATCTAATGAAAATTAATAAAATTAGTGTAATCAAAACACATGTAAAATTAAATATTCTTCAACTTTCAAAATAACATAAATTGTTGAAAAAAGAAATTTAACCGTGTTTTTCACGAAAAACTGTTAAGGGCTTCAAGCAAACTGCTACTTCCGGTTGACGAATTTTATCCAAAATCTAATCAGCTCTTCATTTAAATATAAGAAGCAATAATTCACAAAATTGTATTTTTTGGTATTATAGTATTTAAGTTATGCGAGACGAAAAAATTGCAACAGACTACACACACACACACACACACATACATACATACATACATACATACATACATACATACATACATACATGCATACATACAGACATCATCGCGAAAATAGTAAAATCGTATTGTAGGGACCCTAAAACGTGCTTATTTATTGAAAACTCACTACCCAATTTTTTGACCAAAAACAATACCTCCCTTACCTAGAGGTAGGCGGGAGGTAAAAAGTACAACAATATAAAAAAATAGCATTGAAATCCCTACACGCCACATTTTAATTCTACACTCTATATTGTGTATGAGTAAATAATACATTTATAATAAATTACACATATCAGAGATATTCAAAAATATTAACTAGTTTTTTTTTTGTATGAATAAATATACGCTTATTTTTGTGGAAGGTACTCTATTTAGAGAAGATCTTAATATACGGCATAGTCGATTGCTGTAACCAGTAGTCAAATCACTGTCCTCAAAGATGTAAGTGTTAGTTAGTATGATACTTGCAAAAATCCATAACGGTGCATATTTATGTATTATTTTGTCTTGATTTTTTTTTTAAATATTGACCCAATTGTTTTTAAGTTTTGACTTTTCACCTCCTGATGATAAAATATATTAATTTGACTGAATTCCAAAAAAACGTTTTTATTTACCATACACTTGCCAGTCAAAAGGTTTTTTACCATTACAAGTGAACATAAATTATCTGTAAAATTGAAATTGGAAAAAATAATTAAATTATAATGTTTGATGTGGCATTTTGGTTTCGCAGATCCCGGTAAGTGGTTTATTTCTTCGCGTGAAGTACGATTACCTGCTGTTAGATCGTGGCCCCAAATATATTATTTAAGGAGGAACAACAGGGATAAAGTTATGAAGCATTTTTGACTGTTTCAATCGAGCTGTGGATTTCATAATTCATATTTTATTGCGATACCGCGCAGATATTTACCCTATAAAAATAGTAACCTGAGAAGTGTACTATATGGTTATGTAGTTAACACCAATATAGTACAGATTAACAGTTCAAGACTCGGTGTGTCCTAGAACTACTGTGTATTGTGCGGTCACACCGCTTGCATTTTATACAAGAACGTAGTACCAATTTTAGTACGACTGTACATACATTGTACGAGCTACAATTCTTGGACTGGGGCAGTCATGTGTGTTCCGAGAGGAAACAAAAACGAAGCGGAACAATTGACAAAATATTGAAACAAGCGAGGAACGCGACAAAGCGGATTAAAGCCTTGAAAAAGTCCGTGGGCTTTCAGGCGCTCAGGCGCAGTTTTTACACACACCGAGGCGGCCGATCCGAGGCGCTACCCCTTGTTCTAATAAATCGCTGCAATCACCGTTAATCTGGCGCGGTACAGTCCAAGCTTCCAGCGGAAGCTGAATAGAAAAGCGCAAACGGTCCGACAGTTGCGTGATTTACCGCCAGCGTGTACAATAATAATATCTTTTACTTTTTCACGGTGCCCTCGCTGCCTGGATTCAGCTGTACGGCTGTACCTACTCGCACAACGCCATAGAAAAACGAAAACCTACGTTTATAAATTACGCCCAATGCGAATTATGAATCGGCCACTCAATGAAATAAATATTTACAATTATTTATTTATGTACACCAGTTAATGCTCTGATGTTTATTTCACAATACTCATACATATGTAGTAAAAGACAGAAGTGTAACTTGGTAATCTACCCAAAACTACACCCATCGGGTGAATGAATATATTAGTTTTTAACAGTTCCTTCATTGCTTTGAATTTTATACAAAATAATTACTAGTAATTTCTAAACATGATTGAAAACATACTGTTTAAAATACCAAACTAACTGTCAAAGAACACTATAGGTAGTCCATTCGAATATGAGCTGGAGTAATAAATCAATCTGTCAAAGAGTGCACTAATAATTGTTTGCTAAGGGGTATTCAAAAAGACCGGTGATGCATCCAGGAATTTGGATGGAGGAGTGCACTACATAAAAGACAAATTATAGCAGCCTAGTATTTAATTATTTCAATTAAATTTTATTTCAAATTTTAAAAATTGTAAATTTTTTTGTTAATTCTAAAAATATATTTATTATTGTTTTATATCGTTGTATAGAAAAAAAATCTCTATACAAAAATGCCATGGCTTACTGTGACCTCCATATGAAAAATAAATTTGATATCAGTAACGAGTAAATGTTTAGATATAAAAACAATTGAATACTTCTGCAAATTTACCATATACAAGTATCATAAGAAAGTGCAAACCAGAATCTTGTATTATTTCATACAACAAAGTTTTAAACAAAAAAAGAAAATCGGTAAATCTATATTTCGTTCCGTGTCTAGTTACCTATGTATTCAATTGCAAAAAAATGTATGTTCAAACTACCCTACTAATGACTGAGGCAACCAACCTCGTAGCGCTGTATGTACACTTTTTTTATTTGTCGCTTACCCAGTTGTCTGATCCCGAAGATCCCCAGATTTGCGAAAGCAGAGTACCACACCCCAAATGGGAAAATAGCATCAGTATATATTCATTTATTTTGTTGAGTAAAGTAACTATCATAAATCATTTTCACAAAAGTTTATATTTATTTACGCTGTTTATCTATTGTTAGAACCGGGCAACTTATAAAAAAAAAAATACACCGATTATGAGTCTGCGATTACTGGTAAAATAAGTTAAGAATACCATATAAATTGTGGGTAAAATGATGCATTAACTAGAAGAAATCAAACTTCCATTTCACTTTTTATACCAAGCAATTATTTTTTGTGCAATTCTTACAAAGCTTACATTTTCCTGTTCATCATCCTCTTTTGATTGGCCTGATATACGCCTGAAGGAATTAAAAAAAGTACAAATGAAACGTTGGTATAGTTAATTAAACTGTTCATTCATGCGAACTCTTCTCTTCATTTCGTATCGTCAGTTGCCAAAAAAAAATAATTGAGAAAATATCAGCTTCAATTTCGCTGCGATGTCGATAAGAATACTTCTACAGAATATTAAAATAAAATTGTGCAGATAACTAGCTGTATTGATTCGTAACTTTATTAATATTTTATCTCTCCGTGGTTCGCTCGTGTACCAATACATTTATTGTAAAATAATATGTAATGTTTAACGAGAAATGACGTATAGTTCTTGTCTCGACGGATAAATGTTTTTCTCTTCAGTGGAACTAGCGAGACAAACCGCAAATGCTGTCATATGTAGTTGAATTTCTGCTATCGTTTTACTCAATCGTTTTGAGTGCACAAAGTAAAACAACAAGCAAATCTGTTGTGTCAGACTTGTTTTAAACTTAAATGGCATCACTTTGCGCGGAAATCTATCTGCATTGTCTGTAATTTAACGCATGTAGGGGTAATTGAAATTTGTAGTAATAAAACAATTTATTTTGCACTACTCTCAAACAATAAATAATTGTGTTTTGATTAATGAGCCTGTAATGATGGATTTTACTCATGTAGATGAAATTTGTAACACGAGACGTAGGAAATTGTTGAAATTCATCCGAATTATATATTCTGATAATCACAAAATATCGAGAATAATGACTACAACATTGGATACTGTGCTCACGCGATTTATTTTCATTTTTTTTAACCTTTGGTTGCGGGGTCATTCAAGATAGCACCTCAAAATTAATATTTTTCAATTTTTTCATTTAAGATGTTTGTGCTCTATTTGTGCTACATTGTGCTGCTAATACAAAAAATTGTGCTACTTTCTTTGCGCAGTAATAAATATATTTGTTTTTTAGCGTCAACTTGTGCACGGCACCTCAAGTTTATTTTTTAGCACAAATATTTACATTAGTGTTTTGTGCTAAGATTGTGCTCCTTTGTGCAGATTTTAAAAACTTGTGCTAATTATAATAAGATTATAATTTAAGATTTTTCTATGTGGTGCTAACTTGAGGGTTGCACCTCAGTTTTAGAAATATCAAAATATTTTCAGTAATAATATAACAAGAGAGTTAGAGTAAATTGAAAATAATTTGACAGATCTTTCGAAAACTTGTTGCCAGGCAATAGCCACGAAAGCCCGTAGGGCTTGAGTGGCTATTGCCAAATGGCGACAAGTTTCAGAAAGATACTGGAGAATTATTTTCTAATTTATCGAACTCTCGAGTTATATTTAATTAGATTATTTTTTGATTTTATTATCAGGCACGTCACTAAATCTATCTTTTTTGCTCATTTTTACTTGTGTTGATGATAACTATGTGACATTTGACATCTATAAACAAAAACAAAAAAGCTACAGATAATATTGCCGGGAATAATCACAAGAGCATTTTTCTCAGTATAATAATGACAGGATTGGTTAAAACGCAGACACGTGACATACAATAAAGCATTTCATTGGTTTAAAGATACGTCAAAAAATAATCTGAATAAACTGAATATTTTGTGCTCAGATTGTGCTCCTTTGTGCAGATATTAAAAATTTTGTGCCAACTCGAATAAGGTTACATTTTAACATTTTTCACTTCACACATAAAAATGTATCACTTATCGAAATTTACGAAAGCAGAATGTCACAACCAAAATGAAAAATGGCGTGACAATATTAATTAATTAAGTTATTTTCATGGTTTATTTTATTACAATTTATTTTATTATTTATGAAATTAAGTATTTCATCAGTTCAAAATGTGAAAATTGTTTGTCGCTTCGTGAGAAAGACATTTAAAAATAATTACAGTGTTTGACGCAAACGTAAAGTAATGTAAAACAAAAAGCAAACATTAATTCTATGGTTATATTATTTCTACTTGCATAGTTTCTTAATTTAGTTATTTATGCACGAAAGTTTGAAAACTTCGTTGAGTTACCGAGAGAGGGAAATGAACGCGGAAAACTATTTATTAAACTACTCAAGCAAACTCAGGCGCATGTTTGACAAGGTGACAATGACAGTCATTAGTAAGAGTAACAGTAGCGTGACGTGCACTGCATTTACTGTTGGTTGTTTTAGTACGAAACACGAACTTCAGGAATTCCTACATTTACAACATCATAGTTTAACGCCCAAATATTTACTCGAGAAATTACTTTTCAGTATATTCAAATTATTTCCAAAGATTCATTCGTTATGTAACACCAACGCTAACATACTGACCCTTGATATTTCACAATTTTGTAATGTTAATATATTTCTGTGAGAACAAATAAAGTCTAACCGCAATGCATGAGGGACCTGATGACCTTTCCATACAATGTTATATATTTATGCAATGCAAGGAGAAAATAAAATGAGTGGCGCTGTTTAAAATAATTAATGTTTTGTTAGGACCATATATCACAAAATGCATGGTAATGCTTTTTGCTAACAGAAGTTGCAGTTATTGCTGCATAGATCGAAATGCATACGTTAAAGTGATACGCTGTGAAATAAGTCGATTATTTAAAACTGAATATCGTTATTATAGTAATAGTTATTCATGATATAACTGTTAAAAGTAACATTTTATGAGTAAGTGGGAGAAGTGAAACAACCCCACTAACGAAATAAATCACTTTTAACACACGTATATCATACAAATTTTATCTACGATCTTCCGAGTGTATTAGTAAATACTACAAAATGTAGATTGATATTTTGACAGGTAGGGTTATATTTATTGATTTATTAATACAAATCTATAGATTTGCTATAGCAACGTGTGAAAAGGAACAATTAAATAACTTTTAACACGTTGCTATGTTACTTTTAACACTAGTGTCAGAAAGTAATACATTTAACTTGCTAAGCAACCGTTAAAAGGGCAATTTTTAACAACGGTCGTAGATAAATAATATTATTATACAGGATGGTCCATCGGTCTATATTTTTTATTTTATGCTATTAATTGAACTATTACCGAAAATATTTTCAAACAAAACTTATTTTACTTTAAAATTCCAGCATATGTTTTCCTAACAGGTGTTCCATTTTTGCGCGATGATTTGCAACTTTATATTTTTAAATAGAATATCCAATATATATTTGCAAAATTTTAAAGAACATTTGTTTCTCTTCAAAACAGTTCTTACTCATTATAGTCCTAAAACGATCACTACAGGAACTATTCCTGTTTTTATTAATGAAGAATCACACACGGAAAGTGTGCCATATGAAATTGAATCAAAAAATAAATTTATAATAAATGTTCAACATACTAAATAAAATATAACAAAAAAGCTGATAAACTATATAAAAAAAGCAAATGATTATTAAAGATCTGACAGCATCAAATCTGATTGTTTAAACATTTATGGCATTTGTTTTTTGTACGATTCTTAAATAATAAGAACGTAAATAGTTCTGTACTGATCATTTTAGGACTATAATGAATAAGAACTATTTTAAAGGGAACTGAAGAAGCTTTAAAATTTTGAAAAACATTTAGGTTATTCCATATAAAATGTAAAGTTGGATATCATTGCGTGAAAATAGAACACCCAGTAGATAAACTTATGCTACAGATACGTTAGCATTTTAATGTAAAATAAACTTTTTGAAAATTTTATCGGATTTATTTAAAATAATCGCATAAAATAAAAAATACAGACCGAAGGACCATCCTGTATATTGCACATATTTTGGTGTTAAACGATAAATGTTTTATAATTGTAAATCTATTCAACAAATTTAATCAAATTGGAGAAGAACAAATTATTTTCGTTAGAACAACTTTCCTATAAATATGCACATAGTTTTATAATACTGACAAATGGTTCAATTTAGAGAAATTCATTTGTAATGTTTGAATTTAAAAAAATTATTTACCAATCATACTCCAAATGAATTATAATTTTATGATAAAACATATAAATTCATGCTTTATACCTAACCTAACATTTTTCAATTGAAACAATATTTTCCAGCTGATTTCATATTCTAAATAAATTTTATTATTTAGTCAGTTAACTTTTAAGTATATCAACTCTCCATCCTTCTGTTTGTTGAGTATTTTTAATAGATAATTCATGTATTATACAAGTTCAGAGATTAGATGGTTCAAAATATCAACTGATTTTGTCCCGCTATTCTTTTCCAATTGGTTAATTATGCATATTTACATACTTACCTATCTGGATTAGGTACATATTTGACAAGTGGTTATAGCCGGAGATATTATGATTAATAAATACGGCGAGTAAATATGTTTGCTCTAAAATTTCATGTTCGCGTGAACCTAAAATGTGGTACATGCTACATATACGACAATTTAGTATTATTTACGCTTTGTGAAACATGCAGATTAATAATAGCAGCAATATCGATATTACAATCATATTAATGTTACCGGTAATATTGTGTAATCTGGCGTAAATTTGTAAATTTGGTGGAATTAGCTCTCACATAAGATTAGTGACAACCACCGCCACTAAATTTATCTTTTGGTAATAATCAAATACACGTAGGAATTACCTCCATATAACTTTAATGCACTATAAATTGCGACAATCATTTTGTTGGGAACTATAGAATAGAAATACATGTAATCGATATAAGTATAGATAATTTACATAATATCACTGAACTTGATTAAATTAACATAATGGCAGTTCAATTACTTTGTTGTTCCACGCTGTTGTTTTATGCGTCTGGAAATGAAGTGTGAAATTTCCATTTCATTATGATTTAATGGAAAAATAAGAGCTTTGATAATGTAACGTGTTACAGTTTATCGACAAGTCATTTTCTATGAAATATTTACAAGAAATAATGAGCACCTAATGTATAGTGCTGTATGGAATTTATTAATAGATATGTATATAACTAGATACTTGTACACATGAAACTACTTTTATTAAAAATTATATTCACCTGTATTACTATCACATAACAACATTTAAAATAGGTAGGTATGTTATACTGTAACAAGTCTTAATGTAAAAGCATCTGGCCGTACTGTTTAAAAGGTAGCGATTGTGCTGCATATGTCGACGGTCTCTGGTTCGAATCCCGACTGCGGTGAGGATATTCGTATTAATCATCACTTACGGTTTTGCATTCTATAGAAATCCTCTAATATTGCTTATTTTATTTAATAAATATGTCAGTTGTGGGCAACCTCCGGCCCGCGTAATGTTTCAATCCGGCCCGCGAGATCATTAGAAAAAATAATAAACAAATATTTTCAAAAACAAAAATTTTAAATAAAAACGAGGAATTTCCAGTTTAATTTTCGATATAACTGGTCTTGTTCAAATTAAACATATATAGTTCTAAATTATGAATAAAGATGCTGCTTTATTCATAATTTAGTAAATGTCATTATACAGAAAGTCGTAACGCAGCAACTCTCATCCCTCATGTAGTCGCGTAAAATAAAATTATAAGTAACAAAAATGTGTCAATTAACTACTACGGCCCGCGTATGAAACGTAAATCTTATTCTGGCCACTGTTATACAAAAGGTTGCCCACCCCTGGTATATGTCATACTGTAGGTATCACATTCCCATGTTTACTGACTGATTTGATCCACAATATCGTTTTCGTGCCTTCGTCCAAAAGCAGTAAAAGCACTAGTTTTACACATCTCAAAATCGTCCAGAAACTGCTTGGTTTCAGGTCTAGGCGTCTAGGTCGGCAAAAACTACAGACTTTTGTAAAATTAGGAATGACATCAATTGACTCAATTTTGTGCATTGGTTTTATTTTCTTCATTATTTTGTGATTGGAGGTTAGAGATTACCATCAATTTTAGAGCAAAATTGTTAATTATAAACTCAAATGTAAGTAATTATAATGTAATTTTCAGTTGCAGTACATAAATACATGTCATGGAATTTTTCAAGGAAAAGAATTTATATTTGTAAATCGCTCATCTCTTTGTTTACGATTGATCTTATGTTACCAACGTAACAAATTATTAGTATTTCATATTTGACAAATTTAATACATTTATGACAAAATCGTGTGATGTGTATCACATATTCAGAAACTTTTTTCGAGTGTTCGTAATTTACAAACCTTGCCTTCGGATCGACCTGCCAAAATATACTCGCACTCTCAATTTATTTTACACTTTAAAAAGTAAAATTACTAGTACGTTTACACATTAAGAACAACTCTACTTTACTTTAGTTTATTGACTTATCCGCTTGTTGACAGCCAGTAATTTCTGTGGTTATGTTAAAATTTGTAGACATATTATTAGGTAAATAACTTATTTAACTATATAATAAATTACAGTTCATAATAATTATTATATTTATAGAAAAACAATCGACAAAAATTTGAAATAAAGCATATTCAATACTAACGTAATTCTTCTTAAATATGATGACGGTGCAAATGCAATCACAATTTTGTCGAGTTTACACGAATGGTCCATTCACTTACATGAGTTATATCTGTATTTTTTTTAACTTAACTTTAGGAAGATAAGTAGTGATAGTGTTAACACAGTGGCAAAAGTCACTTTTTCAAAATCAAAGTCAAGTCAAAATACATTTTTGCTCTACCTGTAAACGTAGTCATTAAAAATTTTCGTGTTAAGTATTAATATACCTTAAAATATATAAAAGGAAATGGATGGCAGAATAAACCGAAATAGTAATCAATGCATCTTCCAAACTGTTTTGTATTAACAATGGGGTCTTTCACCATTTTTTTTTTTTTATTTTTTTTTATGAAACTATATCTATACTGAAGACTATCTACACTTTTAAAAAGTCTTAATTGTTATTCATTAAGCCAAAATGATTTTTTTAAAAATGTTGTGACGTCATAGTAGAGGTGTTGCTGGATCTAAAACAGTACAGATTGTAAGTAATTGTAGTCATATATTTTTTTACTTATTTTATTATTATTATTACAATAAAATAGAACATTTATGTAACAAAAATTATTTAAATCTCTACTGTTTTAGACCTCTACTATGGCGTCACAACATTTTTAAAAAATCATTGTGGCTTATTGAATAACAATTAAGACTTTTTAAAAGTGTAGATAGTCTTCAATATAGATAAAGTTTCATAAAAAAATATAAAAAAAAATGGTGAAAGACCCCATTACATTTAAGCACAAAACTCTACAATATAATATTCTATATTTTAAAATAGTTTGTTTTCAATTTATTACCGTAGATAATTAATATTTTTATTTATTATTTAGTATATAATTTTATATAAATTAACCTAATGAAAATGCCGACTTTGTTTTAAAAACTAATTATATTCATATCTATAATACTGGCCATATTCTAAACGAAATGCTCATCAAGCATTAATTAATAATTATTTTTATATTATACTTTTAATTAATTTACGATGTAAAATATAATAATAAGGGTGAATATTTGGTCCATATTTTACCAGCGTTGCATTTTGTCGATGATGCTGTAAATTCACCCTACACCTAAATTTTCCAGCAATATTGATGTATGGTAATGAATTATATATTATAATTTAACAACGTAGGTATTTCATTAAACATCTATAAAACGTGATCATTAATTAATTAAGTCCATTAGACCGTTTAATAAGTAACGAGATGAATAGGTACTGTACCTGTGCACTCATTAATCATTTTCAAGTAAAAGTAAATTAACAAGCTCTAAACGACGAAATCTCCCGGGACAGGTTAACTTTTAAAATCGTTTCTCACTATATCGACGACTGAATAGTGAATACACAGTAGACTGTAATGAACTTGGGCGAAATTATCTGGCCGAATGATGCCGAAGGGAAGGGTAAAGAGCACGGGGAGGGGGTATTCAAACGGATGGACGGAGCAGGGTCGCAACTAGGGGTGGACCTGTCGAGATGAGCTACATTCAAAGAAGCGCGAAATTTTTATTGTGTTTTAGCCAGTTTTCGTTGAATTCTTGAAACAGATCTTGATATGCGATATATTTTTGCACTTGGGTATGGGTCCCAAAGATGTTAGCGGAGGGTAATTTTGATGATGATACTGTCAATCATAATGAAAAATCAATTATTATTATATCTGAAAAACTGTATTCAAGATAATTGACTGATTCAAAAAGATAACAAATAATAATTGAAAAAGTTATTATTCCCAATCATGATTACGATTCACAGCCCAATGAAGGAAGAGATTTTCAACAAAAGTCAAAATAACATGATATTTTAGAACTTGATAGAGACAGATATTGTCTTTCCTGAAAAATATTTTATCAGGTGCTGTGTATGACAGAAAAATAAATGTTGAGCAACTAAAATTCTTTTTTCAACGGCCGGGAGAGAAACTCGGTTTCTATGATATCAAAATCCTGACAGAAACATCCAATTTCATATCTACGGGTGATTTGTGCATTTTCTCTCCCGTCTTCAAGGAAAGTTCTAAAATAATGTGAAAAATGTACAAAATTAAACAAGTCAAATGTAACTATCATAAATTATATTACAATTTATATTATTTTGAAGTACATAAAAACCATCATAAATATTGGGGTCGTGAAAAAATAGTATATACACCGCAGGAGAGAAGTGTATTTTGTCCCTTGTCGTATTGTAGCTCACGCCTACGGCTCTTGCTTAATTTACTCCTCGTGAAATAAACATACATTTCTCTCCTTTATGTATAATGTACTATAGTTTTACCCAAGTATCATTTTAAAATATTAAAGACTATTGAATTAAGTTTTGTAAAATCCTAAAATCAAGCTTCGAATTATTCTACATAATTATTCAGCAGGAAAAAAAATGAATAATAATAATGTTCTTCATTTGTTTTCTATGTTGAAAGTTTTTTTTTTAACTTACTGAAATTTCATTTTGTCATATAGGAATTGGGGGTATAATTAGTGATCGTTGTGGGGTAAATAGCTCCTCAGTTCGAATCCCACAGTCAACAGTTGCCAATTTCAGAGGTTGAGACTTCAAGGCTGGTAGTGAACTATATTCGCAAAATATAACAATTATCGAGATCTGCAAAAGCAAACTGCCATATCCAAACTGTAGAAATGCAGTCATGATATATTTATTTAATTTATTTAGGTACATAAAGAGTGACATTTTAGCTTCTTATAAAATAACTAGCATACTACATTCTAAATGATTTTAAAATATTGTAAGTTATCAAATCATTAAGTCATGGATGTCTGCTCAAATTAGTTCTATTTAATTTATTAATTCTAAATTAATTACACAAACAATAGGTCTCTATATGAGACAACTGATAATATGTCCCTGATTTTTGAACATACAGGATAAGTTTATAAAACAACCAATCGGTTTTGCTGACTAACTAAAAACTTTAGAGAAAAAATAAATAAACAGGCTTATAATGTAAGGAGAGGGACACAATTGTGTGGTTGGTAAACTAAAATTGTTAGGGGTATGCGGCGAGGGGAATGAAAGTTACATATACTTAAAAGGAAGGAGGTACTTCTTTTTATTGGAATAGATAGCCCGAAGTATTCCCTTTTCAACAATTTAACATGTTCCTCTCCCTAAAATTAAAATTAAGGTCACAAAGCTAAAAAAACACTAACGCCTTTAAGATAGAAAATAGAACTTCAGGTAGGGTGTTGAACAAAACAAGTTATTGTTTTCTTTTATTGACTCCTGTCAACAATTGGTCAACAATTGTTGTCGGTACAAAGCCATTGTTGGGGGTCATTCCTTGCGCTTTTGGCGAATCGCGGATATTGAGGAAATTGCAAAAATCCTGAGTTCGAATCCCACAGCCGACATCTTTGAGGTGCGTTTTTTGACGGCTTGTAACCGCCCTGTACGCCTAAAAAAATGTATAAGGTACCGAGTTTGCAACAGCATAAAAACGTCATGAAATATTTATTTTCACATCGAAAAAATATAAATTAAATTTTCTTGAAGGTGAAAATAATACTACGCGCTCGGCAAGTAGGTACAAAGGACGGTTGGGCCAACTTGGGCATAATGTGAAATCGCGCGTTAAATTTAGTAGTTCCGGCCCTGGCTGGGAAGAGCGAAGGGTTGAAGCGAAGCCATCAGCAGAGCGCTATGCGTAACGCAGGGCTCGGAAGCAAAATCCAGCTAATACTAACGGATAACTTTTCTTATGGGCAGTGATTAAAGTGCTGTAGCGACTCACTAACGAGACAACTTACCGTCTAGGATCGCTAATGGAGCGAACGAGATTACGCACAGCGCGACGTTGCCATTGCCGCCAAGCTCGCAATGTTGCCAGATGCACGCTCTTTCTTTAATTTAATAAAAAAAGCTTTCTCTCATTTCGTACCGCGCGCTTCCGATGGGAATATATGATATTCTGTTTAGGGCTTTTCGAGAAATGAATGTAAATTAAACGAATAAACTGAGCGACAGAAACGTGATATTCGCGGTGTCTGCTCGTAAACAGCGTGAGCGATAATAAATCTAATTCGCGGAATGAATGTTACAACTGAGCGATAAGCTGATAAGCGAGCTTTCCTTCCCAAATTATAATATTTATGATTTAGCCTAAAGAATCATTTCCACTAGGAAAAACATTAGTATTTTTCGAAAAACAAATTAACTCTTCGTGCTTTATGAGTAGGTAATAAAATTTTAATTAAAATTTTAATTAGTGATAAAACTTTTGTTACAATATTGTTATTATTTCTAAAACTAAACTGCTTTATGATCTGTGAAGCACCTAATCTACTAACTTAATTGTTTTATGTAATGTCGTTTGACGTACTGAACTTAAAACTTGAGTATCCAATTTAATATCCTTTGAAATTACTACACTAACGACCGTTTAATGAAATTTTCAAAGTTGTTTTGGAACGCGCTTCAATCAGCCGATCCAAATATTGATTTTCAAGTTAATGCGAATAATGTAGAATGTGTCGTTTGGGTTTAGATACATAGTTAATACAAAATTAATTCCTCGGTGAATACATTGACATCACTGTTTCAAAACTTTCATGTTTATGTTAGTGTTGTAGAATATGAAAATTGACGATTTATTTTATTTTGTGGATCAGGTTTCTTTCTATAATGTTCATAGAATTTTTTCTACAAGTATTAAATACTAAGAAAACATCAACATATTTTGCTGAAAATAAATTGCTCAATACAATATTTGAATTAATTTTACAGCCATCTATTTTGTGCTACACTTATACTGATGTTCTTCTGTTATTTTCAAATTCAATATTTGACTGGATACCTGGAAAAAGAAATCACAACTCTAAAATTATAATAACGTCAAATTGTCAAACCAACTTATATGTATTTGAAGGGAAGTAACGCCTACTTGTTGATAGATACATTAAATATCTCTGATATGGAAGCAGTATATGTCTGAGTTAAAAGATATTTAAACTCATTAAATGTTAGTTTTTATAATTCCAATATTTCGTAACAATTTGCTACTTGATCAGGGGAGCTAAAAACGTACATAAGTTTTATAATTCAATGTTAAACCATGGTTATTTTGGATATCACACATTTCGAGGAAAAGAAGTTTACTATAGTTATTTTCTCGATCTATGATAGTCGTTTCATCATACTTTATAAGATATTGAATTGTCTCATGTGCATGTAAATCTAAGGCACAGAGATTTTAATAATAATAGTAATATCGCTTTATATCTCAATGACGAGGTTCAGCCAAAGCTGATCTTCCACCTAACCAATACAAAAAAAAAATACATATGAAATACAAAAAAAAATACATATGAAATAGAAAAAGATATATACAAAAAACGCAAATTACAATTTCTACTAATCACCAAGTAAACAATAGTAAACAAAGTAATAATACCAAAAACAATTAATAGTAATAATAAGAATTCGGGCAATTTTTGACAATGATAATAATAGTGTGTACACAAATTAACTTAACGAAAAATATTTTTTTATATGACATTTGAAAGAATCACATGATAGAGACTTTAAATTGATTGGTATATTATTATACAGAGTAGGAACTAAGAATGAAAAAGAATTTTTATATTTAATTTTGCTGAAGGATGGCACAACATATATATCATTTTCACGTAAAGCATATTTATGTCTTTTTAATTCAAGCTTTTCATATAAATATTGTGGACATCGGGTAGTTATTGTTTTGTGTATGAGACAGAGAAAAAATATTCTTACTCTATCTTCAATAAAATTCAAATTAACTTTGGAACGGTACAGGGAAATATGGTCAAATGTACGTACACCAAATACAAATCTCAAGCAGCTATTTTGCAAAAGATTAATTTTGTATTTGTCACCTTTAGTTAAATTAGGTGCGTAGACGCATGAACAGTATTCTAGTAGGGGAAATATTAATGAATTGACAAGGCGAAATTTAACATTTGGAGAAAGCAATTGACGGTACTGATACAACACTTTTAGTTTTAATTTAGCTGCAATTAACTTTTTTATCAAGTGTTCCCGAAAA
This sequence comes from Poecilus cupreus, assembly GCA_963942605.1. Taxonomy (NCBI): domain Eukaryota; kingdom Metazoa; phylum Arthropoda; class Insecta; order Coleoptera; family Carabidae; genus Poecilus; species Poecilus cupreus. The sequence continues at coordinate 14,778,590 of OZ012719.1, read as the reverse complement.
AGTAAATTTTCATCAACTAACATGCCCAAACTCTTGACCACAGTACTACGTTGTAGTCTTGTACCATTTAGTTCAATGCACGGAGATTCGCTTGAACCATAGACAAGTAAGGAGGATTTAGAAGCATTAATTTGAAGTCCATTATTTTTTTTTTCTATATTTCTTTTCTCCTTGTTGGGGTTGATTGATTCTATAGTTTTAAGTTTTTGATATGTATGTATGTTTATATCGATGTGTTTTAAGCCGCTTGACTTTAGTCAATTCCTTTTTAATCCTCGAAATGATGATATTTAATACGGCTTGAAAGTTTCAAATTAAATCTACAGAATAATAGGCTTCGACTTATAAAGCGGCTTGATTTCAATCGGGATATACAAGTATAATTATATTATTCATATTTAAATAATACTTGTAGGCATGTGCATTTACGAAGTTGGTATATTATAGTGTCTGTCTTGCAAGCAACAATAACGTTTAAAAGAATATTTAAGACCCTGTAAATAAAACACGATATAAATTGTCATATCAAAATCGAACACGCGTGATTTAGAGGTTACACGCTTCGAAAAGCTAACAGAAGCACCGATATAATTTTCGCTATTGTAAATCTACCTCGTGTCTCGACCAATCATCGCTCGCTTTACCTTACTTAGGTGAAATGGTCTATAAATATTTATCGGTTTTTGACGTTTAAATCTAACTTCACTTTGCAAATCTAAAAGGGAAATATTTGTAGTAATAATAATAATGTAACGGAAAATTTTTTTCATTGTTAACGAATGATTCCAAGTGTGACAAATAGAAATGGATGTATGAATCGAACTATGAAGGTGATGTGCTAGGATAGTAATGTTTGATAGTTTGTTGAATGTGTTTTAGGGTTCATGCAACTCTTGTGGCATACATCGTGATGTTATATATGGTTGTATGTAACTAGGTTATATACAACTCATTCTGGGTGCAAAGTCTGATACTAAAGCTCATTTTAATTTATTAGTATTAAAACAAAGCAGAAAATCGATCAATACCTGTTATCAATCCAATTACATTAACATATAGAATATGTCACAACATTTGATTAAAGTATAATTTTCTTTAATTTTATTGAATGAATGAAAATCTATTTCCTATTCTGGAACAAATCTTGTAAATATTTCTGCTGTTATTGCGTCTGTCACTCCGTCAACATCTTATAATATCTTTCTTGTATTTTCGTTGCACGCACGAATCATCAATCATATCAATTCGCTGATTCCTTCTTCTCCATATAATCTTCATTCTTTCCATTTGACATTTCTGAATGTCCTATGTTTAAAACCAATCATCTGCAAGAAATGGAATCATTTCAGTTCACCAAGAAATAATGTTTTTGTCTCATTCTCTCGGAGCTATTTTCGGTGACGTAAATTGAAAATCTAAACCATGAATACAAGTATTGTATTTATCGAAATCTACGTTTCATTTTGAACAATTTAAACAAAGCATTTTTGATCAAACTTACGATGTACTACTTCACCTTCGATTTGAATGGAACTTCGTGAATTTGTCACATTTTATGTAAAACTAAGGAGAAAAATACTAACAAGTGGCGGTTGAACTCGGATGATATTGAAAATACAATTTAATGGGTCACTTTAATCGTTCAACGTGGAACGTGGAAGGGACTTATCTTCAGATAAGTTCCATTAAAAATAAGTACTGTGATTCGAGTTTGTCGAAATGTAGTCGTGTAGGCTTTAAGGCTTAGGATTTGTGTATGAAACATATAACTTCTACATGAACCATATATACATAATCTGGATACCTAACTCGGTGCGCAAAAGTGAAGCATCGACGGCCATTTGCTAAAAAGGCAGAACGTGACATTTGTGTCAATTTAAAGGTATTTATTACAATATATAGTTTTGTTTTGATTGTAAAGTTAAAGAGTATAGCAAAATGTATAAAAGACAAATTAAATAATAGTTATTTACTTTAAAAGCGGACAAAGTAAGGAATTAATGCCACTTTGCCACGTGTGAAGTATAACAATTTATCCAACATCTCTTAATAAATGCAAAATTTATTAAAAAAATATTATTTGACAGTGACATATGCTTTAACTTGTATAAATTAAAATGTTTCTCAAAATTATACCCACTACTGGGTAATCTGTTACTTTTCCTTGTTTAAAATCGCCATAGTTGTAGAGCATTTATTGAGAGGTGTCTAATATTATTTTCAAACTAATAAATAAAATGTAAAAGTGTAATATTTGTATTACATTTCATATTATAGCAATTAAAATAACTTTTATAAAAATTTATGTGAGTTTTATTTTCTATTTACTATACATCATATTTAAAATATTGCCTTTCTAACAAATGGCCGTCGCGGATTCACTTATCAAGTTTGTTTATATTGAGTTCGGTTTCTAGTTTGCATAAATTATCTATGACATAAACATAACTTGTAAATAATTGTGAATGTTTTTTCAGCCATACTAAAACAAATGAAATGTATAAGTTAAGTTTATGTAGTATTTACCTGTAGGTCGCTCACACTTTTCACAAAGAAACCCTAAGCCTACACAACTCACGCTCGACAAACTCGAATCACACTACTCATTTATAATGGAACTTATCTGAAGGTAAGCTCACTTCCACGTTCCACGTTGAACGATAAAGTGATCCATTAAACCGTGTTTACTGTTTACAAGATTATTCGAATCCAAGCGCCACATAATACTGTTTTTCACTTTAATTGGAAATAAAATAGGATACAAATCAAAAGGACTAATTCATTTAAGAGGTGAAGTATTGTGTAACAAGGTGACTTTCATCTGTTACGCTTTGAGCTATCGCAATCTCGAGCTATTTTCAGAAACGATAGTTCAGATGTGAGAAACATCTCCCTAAATCTGACTACCCCTGAAATTCTAGGCTTCTGAAAAGACAGTAATTCGTTGGCAGTTGTTGGTTATATTTTAAAATGTAGTCGTGCTACGTAGAAAGTTATTTTTGCGTAGTTTAATGTATCATATAAGTTTAGTGCAACGTTAAGGTAGTTTTAATAAGTGTTTAGTTTTTAATAAAGTAAATTTTTACATATTTTTAGACTGTTTGAGTGTCATGATTGAACAGCTCCCAATTTAAACACAACTGTTTTTTCCCTTTTTCTTTAATAAAATTCCTCCTTTTAATATCCCTATGCATTCAGTTACCTTCCAATTTGCTACAAACACATCGCAAGGTTAACCCTATTTTCAAGCAGAAGTTGTATTCGTCTTCTACCAGTTCAATAACATAATAGCGAGGAAGAAAATAATTACGTAAGCCCGACCAATATTCACAGTAAAAATAAAAATCTCTCTAGCCCTGCGGTTCAGGTATATGCTTCCTGCTACAATAACGACGGCAGCGCCGGCTGGCGGCCTGGTCGTAAACAGCAGCGTGTGTTAGCATGTATATTCGTATGTATGCACTACATCCGTGGCGCCTCGAGCTGTTTTAATAACAGAGTACCTACTCCATCGTTCTTCTCTATGGTTATACGATGTTGCCTGCCAGATTATGGAGTAATACTTTTTCTAGTGGGCCTTTCCCCTGAAGACGATGATATTTTTCACTGCTGAACGGCGCTGTGAGCGGCTTCTTCTTTATAAGTTGAAAGCATGACCTTACTCACTGAAAGCTGGAGTTAGAGTTTACATGGTGAGGATGAGGAAGTTCTTGGGGTTATTGAATCAGTGTTGCGAAAGGTATCGACATGGTTTCGTCTACATTAATACTATATAAAAGCTTAGACTCACATGAGGGTTTAGAATCCAATATTTTAGTTGAATTACACAATAAGCAGTTACTCCAAATAATACAGAAATTGATATAATGAATTATAGTTAGACATGATGGAAAATCCTTATTTAATTAAAAAATTACAAAACGTAATACAGATTGGTTTGTTAAATTGTGTTTAGCAGGAATAAATTATGAACATGCAGGATGGTCAAATTAACCATTACTATTCCAAGAATTATAAGAGCTAACTTATTGTTGAATGTAGTGCCTACATTGATGTATGGTTCTGAATGTTGGGCGTGGATGAAAAAGCATGAACGACGTATCACTGCTGTAGAATTGAGATATTTGAGAGGAGTGTGAGGGTACCTATACGAGACGTAATCGTATCCGGAATACATTGCTGTATGGTGAGTGTGAGATGAGAAGAATGTTTAAGAAAGTGGGAGTGAGTTAGTTGAGGTGGTTTGGATATGTTGAGCGAATGTCGAATGAAAGGTTGGTGAAACTAATATATGTGGGTGAGATTGAAGGTGTACGATTGCGTGGGCGTCCGAAGAGGTTGGGTATGATTAATGGTTTGTTGCGTGAACGAATGATTCCGAGTATAAAGAATAAACGAGCATGTATGAATCGCACTATGAATGTGGACGAGGCGAAACAAATTTCAATGAGAAAATCACCAAAAATTACTCGAGTAGCAACATTAATAAAATAACTGTTAATTTATTACCAACTAAACCAAGACGTCAGTATCCATTAGCAAAATTGACATCTGTACGGTAAATCTTCTGATATCATGAAACACTGAAATGGGGTAAATAGCTCCGTGGTAACGCGTCGGACTGTGATTGTGAGATCCTCAGTTGGAATCCCACAGCTGACAGTTGCTAATTTAAATTTACCCCTGTGGTTCTCCCTCTACTGACATCTTTGGGGGCTATGATTTTACGGCTGGTAACCGCACTTCATACGGAAAAATATATCACTTACCGAGATCTACGCATGCAGAGTGCTACAAGCTACACCCATAATGGGTAAAAGGTGTGATGATATATTTATTTTTATACTGAACTTTTTGTACGAGGTAAGGATGTGGTTGTTGCTGTTTTAACATCCTCCAAATTGTCATATGTGTTGTAGTACTATTCTTCGCTCCAACGTGTAGATCACGCTATAGATTGTACATACTTACGTAACATCACGCTCAGTGGGGTAGCACAAACCCCACTCAGTGGAATAGCACACAAACTATTAATTAACAATTAATCTTCTCCAAACATTCTTAATTCTTATCCTATACCACTTTTGCTTCATCCACATTCTTACAAGCACGTCTATTCTTCACACTTGGAATCATTCGTTCATGTAACAAACCAACCACTTATTCCTCGGACGCCTACGCAACCGTTTTCACCCTCAATCTCACGCGCATATTAGTTTTGCTAATCTTTCATTCGACATTGAGATTTTCCGTGAAGAAAATATTGCGGATATATCTATGGTACGTAATGTTTGTTTGAATCCTCTTTGAACATTGGCACATCAATTTTGTAATGAAATTCCTATAGCGTAATAAAATTTAATATCACTTTAATGTCTTCCATAATTAAACAACAAAGTACATGTTTCTAATTAGCTAAACTCATAGATAATTCCGCGTGTTGACGACTATGTCAAGTTAGTTTTTGGAAGTTTAATCCTCAACTATCTTTCATAGTTCCATCGTGTTGCGCATTGGAATCAACTAAATCCTTGTTACATTATTTGAACACTAATTAAGTATTAAGTCTGTATAACTACATAAGCCGAATTTAGCAAACTGCAGTACGAATGCAACTTCGATATATGTATAATCGAATTCAGTCGTCACGGACACGCCAGTGCAGCCACTGCATCCTGTATTTCCTCTTCGCTAGGCTAAACATTCCCCAGATAACTTCGCTACACGGATGAAACTCTTAACAGCTCACGGAATTTAAAGCAGATGTTTGTGTATTACCAACTTCCGAATATTTCAACACAACACATGGCTAAACAACTTTTTACACCGCAAACCGATACAAACTTTTGTTCTAAATAAATTTACAGACGTACGTGCACCGCAAAGCAAAATACGTTCATTTAAATAACTCATTGTGGAACAAGTGCGTAAAGCTGGCTTTTATACTTGAGTGTAGAAAAGGTTTCACTCATTTGTTGCACATCACACTTTTCCTACGGCCTTACCTTGATTTTGAACTTTAACTGACTTAACTATTTTGGTTCGACAGTTTTTACAATACAAACAATTTGTTTTTATGTATACGCAAACAATAAAAAATTAGCAGTATAATCGATTGTACGACATTTTTTTCATTCCATTTTTCTACTGCTTTATTTTTATTGGTTATTTTTTCATTCCATTTTTTTCCTATAGTTTTTCCCACGTATTTTTTCAATATTTTCATTGAATTGATATTCAAATCTAACTTCAAGCATTTTTTATGCAAATTATCTGTAGGTAAACTCACTTCGCTCACATTTTTTCAAACAAATACTAACAACTAGCCTACACAGTTCTCGATGAACAAACTCGAATCACAGTACCCACTTCGCTTCGCTCGCACTTTTAACAAGCAAACCCTGAACCTACACAAATTCACGATTAACAAACTCTAATCACAGTACTAATATTTAATGAAAAATATTTAAGAGCTGGGCCAAATTGCAAAGACTATCTCCTTACCATTGGCCAGAATATTAAATTTTAAATGTATTATTATTAGACTTGCAACGAATAGTGTATTCGGCCATAGGCCGAATACCGAATATTCGGCGGATTCCTTGGCCGAATAGCCGAATATTCGGCGAATAGTATTCGGCTGGTTTTTTCTGTTTATTACTCAGTATTATTAGTTATTATTGACAAATATCTTGTGTTAAATAAACAATTTGAACAAATATGACAATTTGTTAAATTAAAATTTTGTCATTTCTGAATTATTAACAAGAAAAATTGTTGTTTTATTTATTTGCTACATTTATAAAATTTAATAAATAGTCTCGTGAATAATAAAAAGTAAATTTAGCTAATATATCAAATTGAAATTGTTGTTCGTAACAACTTAATTTGTTATAATAACTATGATTTATTGTTCAGCTTCTATATAATTACTAAAATATTTTGTCAAAAGTACATAAAAATAAATGTTAATAATTACAATATTCACAAATATATTTTGTTAAGAAATACACAAAAATAATTTGTTACCTGCTAACAAATTTGAAACTTGTTAAATTAACATAAATTAACGGTGGATCTTCTGGGACTAAATATTTTCTTAAAATTTAAAATTTTGTCAATTTAGACTATAAATTTTTTACTGTATACCTATGTATCTTTATGTATTACCTATGTCCTCTATGTATGGGGCCTAATAGAAATGCGGCAAATGAAATTTTCAGTTTTTATTTAGTACCGTCTATTATCATTGGTTAAAATTTTTAACAGGCCGTTACAAATTAACAGGTAAATTACAGAATAGGCACCTTTATGTGTTTTACATTTATTATTTTATTTCAAGCAAAAATTACCGAATGAAATACCCTAAATTTCCACTTTTCTCTATTTTCTAAACTATTCGGTATTCGGCCGAATAATACTTAACTATTCGGTATTCGGCCGAATAGTAAAAATGTGGCCGAATAGGCCGAATACCGAATAGTTGCCGAATATTCGTTGCAAGCCTAATTATTATTTATTATAAAATTAAATTGAAATCTACAAAAAAATGGTCACTGAAAAAATGGAGTGGAAATCACGAAACGCAAAAAAATAGATTGGAAAGTGAGCAAAATAATCTATTAAAAGAAATTATCGGTATCAAAATATATATTAACTTTTATACTATTAATTGGCGAACAATTTTGTTCTTTATTTTCATTAATTCTTTTTAATTTTTTTTTTGTTATAGATATCGTTGAAAATGTTTTCATCGAGTGAAGAATGTTCCCGGCTGTCGAATTCACAAACCCACAAATGTCAGTACAGGACACACTTCAAGAAATGGTTACTTTATTTTTTTAATAATTTAGTTCATCGTCATGTACAGAACGGTTCGTGAGTTTCTTTTAACCGATTAATTAGACTTTAACATTGTGAATTATGCACCAACAGAGATATTATGTTGATATACAGTTGACAGCATTGCATTGCGCATAACCTCCTCTGTTACCAAAAGTTCTTGGATTATTGATATATCGATTAGTTTTCGTCATACTGTTATTTAAATGCAACGTGTTTAAGTATTAGTAGCGATATTTTAAATGTACGATTTTCTGAAGCAATGATAGGAAGTAATATTTTTCAAGAAACTGGGGAGAAACACTCACAAAAACGCAAAAAGGAACCAGAGTTATAGCGAGACAACTCATGGTTCTTGCACCACGGCAATGCGCCCGCACACTCAGCTTTGTCAAATCGTCAGTTTGGCGCCAAAAATCAGATGTCTGTAAAATTAATAATAAAATTAAAATAAATTAAGTTCGGTTATTTTCTGATCAGACATCGTACAATTAAAACTTTATTTAAAAAAAAATTGTCGATATTGTGTATTTTGTTAAAAGTACGGTTAGATGTTATGCTGTTTAACATTTTTGATAAATAAAAGAGAGCATGCTCTATCCCACAAACTGTTAAATGGAAAGTGTGTAGTTGGCAAGCTTCTCTTTTTCTCAACCAGTATTTAATTGAATAAGTCAAAGCGCAACTGTTAATTCTAATTGCTATTCGTAACTTATAATTGGATAGCTCTATATGCAACTTAAGATCCACGATTTTTCGATAAGATGAAGGATGAACAAAACACAACTCTTCTACGATTATAAAAATTGATATTTTTATTTAAAAAAAACGATTAATTAGATGGAATGACACAAATTAATACAAATATTACAAATAACAACTATGTACGAATATGTTATATAAATGTAGTTAACAAAACATTTTACAAACAATAATTACTTGAATTCTACATCTTGTAGAGCGCAGCAGACGTGAGATGTCATCTGCTCGTTTAAAAATTACAAAACCAACTGTCTCGCCATATTGGCTAAATACACGCAACTACTCCATAAGCGGATAGGTGCGGGGCAGAGAACCTCTCGCAGGGCCAACTCAAATATTGCATAAAAACTAAAAACCACTTAATCTAGGGTACGACCAGGCCTATCTGTAAATCTGTCAACCCCAGATGGCGTCTCAAGCCGATATTTCAGAATATTTGCCGCGATAATCTCAAATGACTATTTAACTAACAATCTACCAAAGTTTCTCACACATGTGTGGCAATAAATTTAACTCAAGAAGATGTATTTAGTTACAAAAGCAGTTTGAAACTTGATATTTTAAAATAGTTTTGACAGTAAAACAATAAATTGTATTCTGACTATTCGCTTTGTTACACTTATATTGTGTTTATAATAAAATCTCTGTCTGAATAGTTTGGGAATCCCTGTAATACGTCAAAGGACAATATTAAAGGAGCAAAATGAAGAAATGTTTTGTATTTAGTTAAATGATTCTTGCGCTGCTTCATCTTGAGAAGCCAACAAATTTACGTTTAAGAGCAGCGACAAAAGCGTTAAATTGTGAACACACGTCGAGGATATTAGCTTCTCTGCTATTTATTTTTCCCTTGACTCGAAATGAGACCAAGCTACAAAGAGATGCATGAATAAGTAAAACGAATTTCATTTATTTTGTTGTCTGCTATTTAAACTCTACAGATGACAGGTCCACAGAAACCTAGTTTAATAATTTAACTTTTGTTCTAATATAAATGTTGCGCCAGAGGCGACGTATCTCACTGTAGCAAAAACCATACTCGAACTACTATTTAACATGCACAGATATTCTCTATGAAAAATTAAATCATGCTCTTTGACATTTTAAATATTTCCAAGAAAATTTTTCAATTATTCTAGCGTTTTAGTAAAAACTGTTTTAATTATAAATTCAGTACACAATGTTAGAAAATATACTTAAAAAATTAATGTAATATTTAATAATATCTAACTATATAAAAGCAAATCGATGGAGACAAATGAAGGGAACAAAATGATTAGGTCATTATAAAATAAATATCATCTCGCCATTAACCCATTTTGGGTGGGGCACTGTGCTTTCGAAAATATCAATAAGCGATGTATTTTTGTTTTTGAGGGATTCGAACTTAGATCTCATGATCCACAATCCGATACTTTGCCGCTGTATTATTATCTCAATAGACTATTTATGCTCAAAGTTAATCAGTAAAAGAAAAATAACGGTACATTTTGGGCATTTTATAACCATTTTCATATAGATCTTTTCGTTCTCGTTTTTTAAATATTCTTAATAAGAAAAGGGATAATAATAGTTTCATCAACAACAATTATTAGTATACTTAACCCTGGTGACGTCACACTGGGGCCTAAGAAACCCAACGATTTTCATCTAATTTTACACATTCGCAGCATTCGCATATTACTTCGATGCACCTCGTAACGTCAGATTCTGATATCCTAAACAAATATTCAATATGTAAAACTCCTGTCTTTGTCCTCATAGTTCAACATATAAAAGTTGTTTTGGCAAAAGGCAGTGTTTTGAATAAAATAAATGGTTCAGAAAGGTTGTTATCTGTTTAATGTCTTTTCATAAATCTAAACAAATATTCCATTAGTAAAAGTCCTAGAAAAATTACATCCGGATATGGAAAAGTAGTTTTTATTTTCTGGAGGTTTCCCAGACCCCAGTGTACTGTGAAAGTTGTGCGACTGTCCATGGTTAATTCATATTTTAAATCGGTAGTTTTAAGATGTATCAACCTATCAACCGATTGCTTTTATAAATACTAATTGTAAATGATAATTGATTCGCTCTGAACGTAGCATTGCCTATAATGAAGAATTAATTTGATCCGTAGTTCCAATAATGGAAAAAACATCTTCTAATACCAGAATATAACAATTTTCAAAATTATACGAATTTCAAAAGACGATTAGAAAATTCTAAACTTTTTTCAGACTATTATCAAATAGAATGAACATTTTCATACTGATGTATGTATGTACATGTATCTACGTACAGGGTGTTGACCGCGACCCCGGAACATAGGACTTTAACATGTAAAATCATACTTTCGTAATTTCCTGCTTAACAAATTATATTAGACAAAAAAGGTTCAAATAAAGTTGTGAGATCATAAAATTCTACATCAGAATCAATAAACAGAATTAAATTTACATGCCCTATAACGCCAGAAATTAAATATGAAAATATTAAAAATTAGCTCAAAAATCGGGTTAGCCTTGGAAATGAAACAAAATTGTGTACAATTGGAAATGAAAATTGTATTTTTTATTAATTATTATAAATTGCATAATTGACTATTTTTTTTAAATTTTGTTTCATTTCCAAGGCTAACCCGATTTTTGAGCTAATTTTTAATATTTTCATATTTAATTTCTGGAGTTATGGGGCGTGTAAATTTAATTCTGTTTATTGATTCGGATGTAGAATTTTATGATCTCTACTCTTTATTTGAACCTTTTTTGTCTAATATAATTTGTTAAGCAGGAAATTATGAAATTATGATTTTACATGTTAAAGTCCTATGTTCCGGGGTCGCGGTCAACACCCGGTATATACCTACGTATAGATTTTGAATTTAATGACGGAAGCCCAGGAAAAGTTTTGGTATTTAAACAATTATTCAAAAAATTTAAATAAGCACTGAAAATATACATGTATGAAACACGAAATTTACAAGTACGTTGAACTATTGACGATGTCTCGCTTAGTTTTTTAGTTATTGTCTTGGAAACTTCTACGAGTATGTTCCGGGCGAGTCAGGAAATTCTGCTGTCCATCTTATCGATCTAGATACCTATCCTGTTCATTAGTTCAACTAAATATAACATACTAGCTGGGCCCGGACCGCATTTCTGGTCCTAAGTAATCTTTTTTGTGATGTATTGCCTCTCGATTTAAACATATGTCACTGCATGTAGTCCTCGCTTACATGTCAGTACATTAGCGAAGTATATTGGCGAAGCAAGCTCGTCACTTCATTCCTCGCTTCCATAACGATATATTGACGAAGCAAGCTCGTCACTTCGTTCCTCGCTTCCATATCAGTGCATTGGTGAAGCAAGCTCGTCACTTCGTCCTTGGCTTCCATATCAGTATATTGGCGAAGCAAGCTCGTCACTTCGTTCCTCTCTTCTATATCGTAATGCGCGTTATAAAAAAAATATTATTTTTTATTTTCTGAAATTTTTTTACAGGAATATTTCTCACGATCCCTAGAATTTTTGTCAAAATCGATCCAGTAGTTCTTGAGTGCATAAAGGACAAACAGACAGACAGATAGACATGTATGAATTTAATGTTTCAATACAAAAATTGAAAAAATAGTAGATACTTTTGATTATTAAGTCCCCACATGTATTTATTTTGATTGGTTATCCATCCTTTTCTTTCTTCACCTTCGGCTCTCTTAACAATCTCCATCCCAGCGTAATGAGAGCTCGATGTCGGTAAGAAGTGTGACAGCACTTTGAGCTCGACCCCCATAAGTCTCGGCCGTAATTACTAGTAATTTAGAGTCACGGCGCAGCTTCACAGCCTCACGGGCGACTGAGGGCGGCTGATATTGCACACGGAGTGTCTCCTGCCTTCCTACCGTGGTAAGAATGCAAATATGTTCGCCTGGAGCTCATACGCTCCGCTCGTAAAAATACCGGCTTGTAAAGCTTGCTTCACACGAGGTATTAACTAATCTTCCGAGTGGATACGATGAGAAGAAGAGTTATGTGGCGCATATGTTTTAATTCACTCTTGCATTTTACAGGAGATTTACTTTATGGGTTTGATACTTTTCAACTATGGCAAGTTTTGACGTTGACTGGATGGTCTCTACTTTGTGCTATTCTTGAGCTCCAAATGGTGTTACTAAAAGAAATACACAATTTACTTATTATGTCACTTCGTAAAACTCATTTACTTTACTGCTAGCAGATCTCTTAATTCTGATTGAAGTAATTTCCTCTTAGCTCTTTGTATGTAAAGTGCAACATTAGCTTCTACTATTTCGATAGGCAGTTTACTTCAAAGTAGAATAGTTTCATTAATTACTTTTGTTAAAAATTACCATTTAATGGAAAGATGGTATACTTACAATAGGAGGATTGGACAAAACGCTATTTAGCACTCTCAAACATAGTTTATCCACTCGTACTGTAATATACTTATAACGCCATTTACCAACTTTTGGGTGCAGTATTCTGTTTTTTGCAGATCGGTGAGTGATTTATTTTTACGCGTGAAATGCTTTTAACATCCGTCAAATGATAAGGTTTTTTTTTTCTAAAAAAATATTTATTTATTTGTCAATATCTATATTGTCCCCATCTAAGTAACTCCCCTTAGATATTGTGAACTTGTGCCAGTGCTTTTTTCAATCCTCGAAGCACTTCTGATATGCGCTTTTTGGTATGGCCTTGAGCTCTTCCAGCGATACGATCCTTATCTACTCAATCGTGGCAAAACGTCATCCTTTCATGGGTTTCTTCAGCTTTTGGAATAGGAAGAAGTCGCAGGGGTCAAATCCGGTGATAGCGGTGTTGTTTTTGGCCACGAACAAGCTTCGATGTGGGAGCAGGTGTATTATCGTTACGCAAAAGCCACGAATTATTTTGCCATAAATCCGGGCGTTTTCTTTGCATTGTTTCACGCACTTCTCTAATGCTGATTCGGAGATTCTCCATAACAATTTTCTTCACTGCTTTAACATTTTCATCGATTGACGTGCTGGGGCGTCCAGGGCGGGCATCGTCATTAACATCTTCTTGGCCTGCTTCGAAGAGCCTGTACCACTTTGCTCAAAGTAGACTCGCCAAATGCCATAGTTACTATTTTTAATATGTCGGAGCACTTAATTTCATTTTTCACACAAAACTTAACATAGATTCTTTAATCCATATTTTTCGATAGCAAAAAATCGTCGAACACACCAAAGCACGTCTAACCTTTATATCTGTCCAAAACAAACTAAACATGCAAAATTGCTGATAATGTTAACATATGTTGGAGACATTTGTACCAACATAACACCTCGCCAAAGCACGTCTAACCTTTATATCTGTCCAAAACAAACTTAACATGCAAAATTGCTGATAATGTTAACATATGTTGGAGACATTTGTACCAACATACCAAATAAAAAAAAAATCGAAAATCGAATGTAAGTAGCCTGCGAAATTTGAAGTCACTTTATTTTTTTAACAAACCTCGTATGTTGTGGAGGGACCACTGGGTTAACGTTAAAATAACCACTGTCAAATGTAGGATTCGAACTGAGGGTCTCATAATTTACAGTCTTATTTATTTATATGTCATAATAAAAATATAATATTTTAATTATTAGGGAATCCTTATTAGATGCGATAAATAGCACAAATAATGAACGAAAACAAAAATATGATTAAAAACAAAGAACGGCTTTTCCTGTCCATCCTTTTCTTAGTGAAATTTCCAAAAACATTTGACTGTTTTTGCTTTAACTCATTATATTGTATATATAAGTATTGTCCAAAGCCTTCCCTGCTGACTAAGCTTTTATAGTGTAAATCCACCTTACGTCGACATACACAAATACACAGGGGTCTCATACACTAGAAGCTCGTAAAAATACCAGTTAAATAAATTTAGGTATCGTTGAGCATCCCTCCCCACCGGGACAAAATACCGCGTCGCGCGAATGACAGCGCAAACAAAACAGAAAATGGCCGGGCTCGGGATATTTTCATTTATATGATGATTAAGTAAATTTTCAAACTGGATGCCCGAGCGGAAAAAATGAACGGAAATTATTCGCTGCCGTTTTATGTTCCATAAATCTTGTTCGGATTGTAACGTACGCACACATGGGAATGATGCAATAAAAGTTTCGCTACTGTAACGAATTTGTTGAGTGATAATTTTCGATTGTGGGTTTTAATGGAAAAAGCCAATTTCGGACTTTGGGATGCGATAAATTCTTTTAATCACTCCTGGAATATAATTTCAAAAGACAGATCAACACATTGGGTCATTGCTTATATCTAGAGTTTCTTGCTTCCAAGAACTACTCTCAGAAATAAGTATATCATCACGAGATTTACCATTCTGTGTGTTACTCTACCTAAAGCCTCAGATTAATTTATGCGCGTGAAATGTCGTTAGAATTAAATCAATGTAGTGGGTGATATTTATGTAGGGAAAATTAACCGAAAAATTGTCAGCCCTGGGAATCAAACTGGAGACAGTTTGTTGCGTTACAAAAATTTTACGAGAAATTTAAAAAATCTAATGTGACTTTACCATCTGCCGTAGACTTTTTATTAATTTGTACACCAATAAGCATATCTAAAAGAGGATTCCGTATTTTATATTTTATAATTTTCTAGAAATGATAAACATGCCTATTTGGAAAAAAATTATAAGAAAATTATTGTGTGATTAAATAGAAATAAAAATGTGTACCTATAATAAATAAAGATAAAAATTTTATAAATAAACTGACGTGAGCCATCATTATAAATTTTTTATTAAACAGTACACCAAGAAGCACCTATTCCTTTTTGAAAAATACTTCTCAATTATGACACATTCCAAATAATGTCATTTTTTAAACGCTTTTGCTTCTTTTCTTTATTATTCTTTCTTTCTTTAACGTATTGTAAGTCGTAAATGATACTAGTAACAGAAATTTCAGACAAGAACATTCAAATTAAAAATATTTTTGGATTTTGGATGTACAATGTTTGATTAAAAATACGTTTCAATTTACTGAACGTAAATCTTTATCAGACAAACAAATAAATATGAACATAAGAATAGAAATATTATAAATAATTCAATAACGAAAAATAACATAAAACTATTAGTTACTGAGATATTTTTAATTAAGCTGATAGGGTTTCAAGTAACTAACACTTTTGGACATTGGATTATCTCCAAAAACTAATCAGCTCTTTTTAATAGAATATAAATGTAAAATACAAAATATAAAAAAAATCTGTTCATTCATCATCGCGATAATATAAAAATCATATTCTAGGGATCCTAAAATATGCTTATCCATTGAAAACTCACTACCAACTTTTTTAATATGATTCCTATACGATTTTGCAGGATGTGATGTGGAGGGAGGTAAAAATAGCCTTCGGGCAAATATTTAACTTTATTAAGAGACATTTTGTTGTCTTTCTCAAAAAAGAGTATTTCAACAAAAGTAATAAAACAAAATAAATTTAGTGTTTAATACAAATTTTTTATTAATCAGATTTGCTGACATCAACAAATAACTCGAACTTAACAAGTGTAATCAAATTCAGATGTATAGGTTTAATTATAAGAAAGTTGTGATATAGCTGCACCAAATTCTTTAATTAGTTAATTTAAACTATTCAAAGTAAGTTGGATGCTACATAATTTATTAATCAAATTCCAAAATTTACTATTTTCCAAGGCTTTTAATTGTCACATACATAATGCTTTCGTTTGCTATTAAATCGTTTATAGATGTAAAGCCAAATTTTATGTTATTGATTAATTACTGAACATGGTTATTAATTTGCAGTTTATACGACATCCATTTATATTGAATTATTTGTTCATATTGCATCACTGAACTCGTAATCGTTAGTTACGTTAAACTCTGTATATTACAAAAGTTAAACGCGTAAATACGCTTCGCATAATGTGACATTTATACCACTTTATAAATTGTAATTTCATAAAATATGTATTATATTAGGAAAGTATATCGTGCTCATATATTAGCAGCTATAGTTCGCTGAAAATGGAAATCGATTTTGCTCTATGAATATGTCTCATGACTTATCAGATACTGCCATATTGATGCAAACATTTTAAAGCTAAATAACACTAAATTAAACACTATAATCAACCCCCAATAGGGCTCAGAAACCATTAAATTTTGCAAATGTAATATAATGTAACTTGTATTTTTGAATTAAATACTTCAGTTCACATAACAATCATTTCTCTAGGACCACGGAGGCTATTATATCTTGTGATATGTTAAACCGGGTTTAAAACCAAAGATCCTTGTTAAAGGAAGCAGGAATCTTACCTTATTGCTATCAAGAGCATTATTGTTATTATTTTTCAGCACACGTAACTTAAAATGAGAAGCAAAATTTGTACATGCTTCTATTTTTCAAAAATCTATTTGAACTATTTAATAATAGAATTTGCCATAAAAATACCTGCGCAATATCTTGTTTACATGTTAAATATTTACTCCTATATTTGCTTTGTCTGAAAAATATATAAAAAAATTAATTTAGACTACCTACTAACACTGGTCGCTTGGTGCTGTTATTTAAATATTTAAAAACAGCATTTTTACGTATACAAAATAAGGTTTATCTTAAATAAAATAACAAAAATAAAAAATACACATTGCAGTGGGAAAATATGGTAATAGCCGTATATAAACCCATAATTAGAGAGGTAAACTTTTATTACTTTTTTCTTTTTAACACTTTGAAAAGATACACAGTTAATTGATGTAATTATCTAAAGAATAATAATACTTTATTTTATATCTTGTATTTATATCATTAATTTAGAATTGATAAATAGAAAATTTATAACAATTTAATAATTTTGCTCGCGTGTTATAAACCTAGTTATAAACTGTGTATAGAATATACTTTGCGTTGTTGTACTTGAATAATTTATTTGTTTTTGTCATGTAATTACAATTAAACATGAAACTCCATTATTTGTATCGTGTCATATTATCTTAAATTACATGTGTATCGAAAATTCATAATATATAAAATAAAACTTTATTCGCTTATCCATATTAAGGATTAATTTATTTTGATTGGTCCAGGGACGTCGGAAGTATTTTTTGTCAGAAGTGGGGAGGGAGGTTGGGGGATTCAAAATAAATTTGTAAATAAATATTGTAAAAATTTTAGGTAGCATGTATTTGCACACAAAAATAATGCACTTTGGTAGTAAAACATTTTTTTCAGAAATCGATTCTAAAGTACACGATATTATTACGCGAATTTGTCAAAATAGTAGCCAAAGTTAAATAGTACAGACTCGTATGTCTAACTTGAATTACAAACCTACAATAACAAACAAATTATCCAATAATACTATTGGTGAATTTATTTATTGTTTACCTTTGACAATAATTTATCGTATATAATGCAGATCACATGCAGACCACGTCTGAGAACAACAACAATAATGAATATTATAACCAAATTTAACAATTTGACAGTACTTTTGATAGCACAGCCATCCCGGTCTCAACAGCTGCCGTTGTACAAATACATAATGCTCTTTATTTATGTTTTTAATTACTAATTTAACGATTTCGGAAAAAATACAATGTATATCTCAAAACTAAAGTATTTTTTATTATCTACTCATATGGTTTATTCGTAATAAAAAATTATACTGTAGTGCCTTGTTATACAAATAACTTTTTCCATTCCTTTTTTTCCACTGCAAATATATTCCACTGACCATGAAACAATTTTTGAAATTGATAAGACCCCCCCCCCCCTCCCCACACTCCCCAATTTTCTAAGGAGGGGGCGATCACACATCTTAGTCTTACCTAGCTTAGTTTCTTTTACTATCGATTTATAAAAAAAAATCAGTACCGCAATGACGGCACTATTAACATGGGAAATCAGTTTTTCGCTTCACAAAAATGGGCAATTAATTTTAGTCAAAAATACACAAATACATGTTGTATATAATAAATTATATCTAAATTTGAAATCGCATTTTATTGTGCTCGCTTTGTTACCGAAATAATTAATTTTAAAGTTATATAAGAAATGCATTTTAATAATAATAGGATTTAATGGGGTAAATAGCTCCGTGGTAACGCAACGGACTGTGGATTGTGAGATCCTTAGTTCGAATCTCACTGCCGACAGTTACAAATTTAAATTTATCCATGTGGTCCCCTCCCCCACTAACATCTTTGGGAGCTATGATTTGACGGCTGGTAACTGCACTTCATACGAAAAAAATATATATCACTTACCGAGATCTGCGCACGCAGAGTGCCACACCCATAATGGATAAAAGGCGTATTTGTCCTATGAACCTTGGGATAATTTCAGAAACACTTGCAAAGTTAGATGAGAAATCTACCAACAAGCTACAAACATTCTTCATCACAGTTAATTCTGAGTGCGATAGCGTGATGATATATTTATTTATTTTATTAAAACAAAACAACGAACAACTGTATAACATTTTAACTATAAATTTTTTGTTTATTAAGAAGTTGTGAATATTGATATTGTTGTACCTTGTAAGCGAAATGCGCTTAATACTTTTTAGTAATTTCACTCACTGTCACCTTTAATTGAAGTACTTGAGATAATTTAAAATATATCTCTTCCTTTATTCCTTTTTGTAAATAGCTTTAATACCAATTTATATTTATAATAATAACATGGTTAACGTGATGCATTTACTATGATCGGTACACTTCAGCCTTACGTCCATATCATAATTAATATGTAGTGTACATAATTTTGTAGTCCGAGTAAATGTTTATAAATTTCCCTATTTAAGTTAATTGTTTATTTTTGTATTTTTCCAGAAATTATATTACTAAAGTTGATTTGTAATGAAATATAAAATATAACATTCATCATAATTAAATTACGTTTGATTTATGTGCATTTTATTTGTTTTTGCATTGAACTCAAACTATTGTGGAAGTATTTGTCCATAAAATTCAATATTTAATAATACCTATTTGTGTCATTTGAAAGTTTTATTTGAAATTAAAGTTCGGTGTTAAAACTACCTGAACGCTACAAAACCACTATATTACACAACAATAATCATCCTGAATCCAATTGTCAAGTACATTTCAATTTTTCATGTTGTTAATTCCACTGAATGTAATTTTCAGAATTGCTTAACAATTAGTTTGAATTTGGATTGAAAAACGAAACACGGTAAAATCTGTCATTACAAATATACTTTCAACAGCGTTTAATTTACACTAGCACATTTAAATGAAATATCTATCCACAGGAAAATATTTCCAAATAATAGGTCACTGCGAAATAATTATGTTCGCTTATTCACCGATCACATGAATTCGTTGATTTATTTTTCTCATCAATTACACTATTGATTAACGACATTGATAAGTCATTTGGAACTAACTGATACATAATAATTTTTACTGTCCTTTCATGTTTTATAGTGTATTGTAACAGTACAATCGTCTAGTATAAAAATATTTCTATTAATCGTCGCCTACGTTGTGTTTGTAATAAATAAATGTAACCCCATAAGTGTCCGTAATACGAAGTAGCTATCAATGGTGGGGGACTCGGGATAGGTTCAATTGAAATGAAAGAAATTAATTCCTTCCAAAAGACATGACTGTGACGTCACACCTTGTGCATTTATTGAAACTAATAAATATGCAGAATAAAATAAAATCATCATAATATTATTATTATAATTTAGAACGAACTGAGTGATCTGAACGCAAAGTTCTGTCGTGGAAAAATAAATAACTCTCCGACATTCGCCTTTAATCGCAAGAGGGAAACCACGACAAAAAACCTCAAGCAGAGAGAGAACAAAATAATAAATATTGTTGAAATACCAAAGAATCAAGATTACATTTTACAGATTTAAACATATCATAAACTGAATAACGCTGACACTTCCAAACTAGCCACAATAATGTCATAGTGTATTCAACACTCAGATTATTTATAGTTAAACTGATGAATCAATGTTTTCTGTTATTGTTGAGATATTTGTATCGTTGCCTGTACAAGTGTAATTGCATGTACAGGGGTCTCTTTACAGAGAAGTTTGTAGTTGACTGTACAAGTGTAATTGCATGTACAGTTGTCTCTTTACAGAGAAGTTTTAAAGTCTGCGCTACGCACAGAGTGTCTCCACATGGAGAAGTTTGCTTATTTGTCTGCGCAGAGCACAGAATGTCTCCACCCGGAGAAGTTTGTTATCGTGGGTGCAATTAAATGCACATAATCAACAGAAAACACTTGATCAAAGAATTACGCAAGACTCAATAATTATATTATTGTGACCGTTCGTCAGTATCTCAAATTAATCTTGCCCCATAGTGAATTGTTACTTTTGTGAGAAATAACCATTCTTAAAACTGAATCATGTCATTAAATCGGGAGTTCAACAAATAAAGATGGGAAAAATAATTAAGGATCACCCGCGCCAGGTGTGCCAAGAGCGACAAGCGCCAGGCGGTCCAAGAGCGTCTAGGTGAAGGAATTAATTAAGGATCACCCGCGCCAGGTATTAATTAAGGATCACCCGCGCCAGGTGTGCCAAGAGCGACAAGCGCCAGGCGGTCCAAGAGCGTCTAGGTGAAGGAATTAATTAAGGATCACCCGCGCCA
Source organism: Poecilus cupreus (assembly GCA_963942605.1). Classification (NCBI taxonomy): domain Eukaryota; kingdom Metazoa; phylum Arthropoda; class Insecta; order Coleoptera; family Carabidae; genus Poecilus; species Poecilus cupreus. Next base: position 14,757,319 of record OZ012719.1, on the reverse strand, counting down.
GGTGTGCCAAGAGCGACAAGCGCCAGGCGGTCCAAGAGCGTCTAGGTGAGGGAATGGAATCACGAGAACTCTCCGACTTATGCTAACATGAAGTCAGAGTGGAGACCACAAATGGTCTCCCCGATTGAAGCAGATTGCTCAGTTTATATACAAAGATTTCCCTCTCGTTCCCTCAGGAGTCTCAAGGTGGAACGTGAAGTTCGTTTTCCTCCCCCGCTCCGTGGTAGTTCTTGGCGCCTGTACTGGCTATTGCGATCCAGCTGTTTTAACCTTTTCATTCCGTCAGTCTTCTAATAACAACAAACAAAACAAAACAAAAAACCGGGGTCACCATACACACTATGACCTGTAATAATTCTTTCCACTTAAACGTCTTCGTTTTCAAACCTCGCCTCTGTCTAGTGGTTTTTTTCTAAAGGGCTGGTGTCTTGTTGCGGTGGCCGCGTGCATTCCACCCTCGGAGACACTTGAGATTAACGTAAACAAACAACAGTTACACAGTAGAAAACAGTATTGGTACCAGATACAAACTATTACTATGGCCATAGAAAACAGTATTACCCTAATTATTTTAATAAATATATTTAGAAATTGTCGTAACGTCTCAATCTCCCCCAAGATATTTAAATGTATCAACAATCGTTCAGGATTGTCTTTACATTTTCAATATCTTTTCTCAGTTCTGAAACAAAAAGTTATCAATACTTATTTCTACAGTTTCGTTCCTCGATGGCGCACTTCAGTTTGCCGGTAGGAAGCTACCGCTACCTAGTCTGAAAAAAATTATTGTTTCACAGCTGATTAGAATAAACATTTCTGATAATTTGCTGACACCATTGAGTTATAATGATCGAGTACTTATGTTAAGGCTTCTTACCAGGTGGTTCCGCCCCTAGTTCTGTTACTTTCACACCGTACAATGGTTCCCTCAGCTACCGTAGTTGTTGCCGTTTTCTGGTTTACGATTATAATTTCAGTACATTCCTGACCTAGATATTCTCTCTTTTCCGTTTCCGTTCCTCGGTATCAATGATGGTGGTTCATTTAGTTTATTGTCACCTACCGATAGTTATGAAGATTTCTTCGCTGTTTTCTGTTCCCAGATTTTGTAGGTTTCTTTGCAATTTGCTGGGTTGGCTAACGTTGTTCCATCATTTTGTATCCTTTCTTAACTCGTTTACTGATTACAATAAATTAATGAGCTCTTCCTTTTTCAGTAAATTCTAGTCAATAAATCTTTGCGCTGGTGCGGTGGTTGACATTTACGTACTGCATTTCACGGAATCCAGTGCGTTACCACGATTCTATTTATCCCATTATGATAATATCATCATTATCACCTAACTGTTGATTGTATTCCTATGTCCATTGTCCACAAAATTTTCACTGAGCTCAGGGTATTTTTGCTTTACTTTTAATACCATTTTGGAAGGTAAACCAGTTTATTTCATTGCTGTTTCTCCCATTTAGCAATGATATTGTATTAATTTGTTTTGTAACGTGTTTTATTTTACAGTCGAAGACCTCTCCCCCATTCTCTACTTTCTAGTTCGCTACGAATCAAAATAATTTCTTTTTTTTTTCTTTGTTGACTTTTATTCCTAATTAATATTTATTTGTTTAACTGGGCCGCAAAATACCAGATTCACAACAGATGCTACCGTTACTGAATGTTGTTGAAGCTGTAAATCTGTGTTTGGTGCCGGGTTGAACCCATTATTATTATTACCTCCTACGCATATAAGTAAGGGAAGTATTGTGACGAGTCAAAATATACTGTGGTGAGTTTTCAACAGATTAGAAAGTTTTGGGCACATTAGATTACTAATTCACTATCTTCGCGATTACTACTGGTGTGTTCGCGCACGCACGCGTTTGTGTGTGTGTGTGTGTGTGTGTGTGTGTGTGTGTGTGTGTGTGTGTGTGTGTGTGTGTGTGTGTGTGTGACGATATTTCGTCCACGATAACTCAATATCTAACAAAGATATCATTTTGAAATTTTATATTTAAAATTTAAATGTTTAGTTTACGAGCTGATTACATTTTGGTAGCCACCTGTAAACCGGAAGTAGTAGTTTAATTGCATCTGCCTAGTTTTTTTTTATTAGTAACTAATTTCTTTACAGTAAATTTTGTCATAATAAAAAAAAACTGCAGTAGTATTGGCTACAAATTTTATTTTTGAAACTCTTTTCTACATCTTGCATATATTTTTTTTTTTAATTAAAATTTTGGGAAGTTATGTGGTGCCACATCAGATATTTTTATTTATTTCAGATTTGGAATTTTAAGATTGTTTTTGTTAAATATTTTGAAGGTTATCCGCCATCAAATTACGCTTGCCCTGTGGTTTTTTGAATTATTGCTATGTGTAATCTTTTTTTACTGCATAGGCAGTAAATGTGATATTTTATGGAGTGTTGAGAGCAGGAGAAAAATACAGACATTTAAAGTGTTTATTTAAAGTTATGCTTCCCGAATTTTCGAGAATAGATCTTTGAACGTTCTTTTTTCAAAATTAGTTTGTATATTTTGTTGATTAGCATAGCGGTCGCTTGTGAATATATTTTGTTTTGTATATTATTATCCTCGTTGATAATAATGAATAAATTTCAGTTCTCTTCTCGTTACTCAGATTTAGTTAACGTTTACATCTCAATATTTTAAAATGCATTTTTTTTCTGCCACGAATAGCCTGTCCTAAATAAATAGTTTTGAACCTCATTCCTTTCTCCCCCAATTGATAGCTTTTAATGACTCCGTATCCTGGTCACGGCACCAATTTTGTAACAGTACAATCGTCTAGTATAAAAATATTTCTATTAATCGTCGCCTACGTTGTGTTTGTAATAAATAAATGTAACCCCATAAGTGTCCGTAATACGAAGTAGCTATCAATGGTGGGGGACTCGGGATAGGTTCAATTGAAATGAAAGAAATTAATTCCTTCCAAAAGACATGACTGTGACGTCACACCTTGTGCATTTATTGAAACTAATAAATATGCAGAATAAAATAAAATCATCATAATATTATTATTATAATTTAGAACGAACTGAGTGATCTGAACGCAAAGTTCTGTCGTGGAAAAATAAATAACTCTCCGACATTCGCCTTTAATCGCAAGAGGGAAACCACGACAAAAAACCTCAAGCAGAGAGAGAACAAAATAATAAATATTGTTGAAATACCAAAGAATCAAGATTACATTTTACAGATTTAAACATATCATAAACTGAATAACGCTGACACTTCCAAACTAGCCACAATAATGTCATAGTGTATTCAACACTCAGATTATTTATAGTTAAACTGATGAATCAATGTTTTCTGTTATTGTTGAGATATTTGTATCGTTGCCTGTACAAGTGTAATTGCATGTACAGGGGTCTCTTTACAGAGAAGTTTGTAGTTGACTGTACAAGTGTAATTGCATGTACAGTTGTCTCTTTACAGAGAAGTTTTAAAGTCTGCGCTACGCACAGAGTGTCTCCACATGGAGAAGTTTGCTTATTTGTCTGCGCAGAGCACAGAATGTCTCCACCCGGAGAAGTTTGTTATCGTGGGTGCAATTAAATGCACATAATCAACAGAAAACACTTGATCAAAGAATTACGCAAGACTCAATAATTATATTATTGTGACCGTTCGTCAGTATCTCAAATTAATCTTGCCCCATAGTGAATTGTTACTTTTGTGAGAAATAACCATTCTTAAAACTGAATCATGTCATTAAATCGGGAGTTCAACAAATAAAGATGGGAAAAATAATTAAGGATCACCCGCGCCAGGTGTGCCAAGAGCGACAAGCGCCAGGCGGTCCAAGAGCGTCTAGGTGAAGGAATTAATTAAGGATCACCCGCGCCAGGTATTAATTAAGGATCACCCGCGCCAGGTGTGCCAAGAGCGACAAGCGCCAGGCGGTCCAAGAGCGTCTAGGTGAAGGAATTAATTAAGGATCACCCGCGCCAGGTGTGCCAAGAGCGACAAGCGCCAGGCGGTCCAAGAGCGTCTAGGTGAGGGAATGGAATCACGAGAACTCTCCGACTTATGCTAACATGAAGTCAGAGTGGAGACCACAAATGGTCTCCCCGATTGAAGCAGATTGCTCAGTTTATATACAAAGATTTCCCTCTCGTTCCCTCAGGAGTCTCAAGGTGGAACGTGAAGTTCGTTTTCCTCCCCCGCTCCGTGGTAGTTCTTGGCGCCTGTACTGGCTATTGCGATCCAGCTGTTTTAACCTTTTCATTCCGTCAGTCTTCTAATAACAACAAACAAAACAAAACAAAAAACCGGGGTCACCATACACACTATGACCTGTAATAATTCTTTCCACTTAAACGTCTTCGTTTTCAAACCTCGCCTCTGTCTAGTGGTTTTTTTCTAAAGGGCTGGTGTCTTGTTGCGGTGGCCGCGTGCATTCCACCCTCGGAGACACTTGAGATTAACGTAAACAAACAACAGTTACACAGTAGAAAACAGTATTGGTACCAGATACAAACTATTACTATGGCCATAGAAAACAGTATTACCCTAATTATTTTAATAAATATATTTAGAAATTGTCGTAACGTCTCAGTATTGTTAAAGGAGTGCGGTATGAAGCAAGTTTAATTTCTTGTTCATAATATTTATTGTTGTTTTCTAATAATTACTAACGATGATTTGTCTGAAATCCAAAACTATAAAGATGTAACCTCACTTTTTTTGTATAATACCATTGAAATTTGAACTATTTTCAATACATATGTTATATGTATTGATAATTAATAATAAATTAATAACAAATACTGGTAGATATTATTTCAATTATGAATAGTTGTAATTTCAAATTAGATAATTAGTTAAAACTTTTAATTGACTATTAGTGTTAAAATTGATGCATAATTCTAATAATTATTTATTTCAATTTATAATTAACTATACTATAGCTATTTCAAATTTGTTATTAATTAATCCAGCAATTATCAAACATTATCTGTATTTAGGGCAGTAAATTTAATTAATCATAAGTAAAAATGTTCAATATACATAGATATAATTAAAATATAATTCATATGCCACGAGTCATATTTTCCAGCATTGCGTCTTCTTAGTTTATGTATATCACAGCAATAATGAAAATCAACTGAAAACCGTTGCTAAGAATAATTTATCTAAATTGAGAGCTAGTCGTATCGCAAGTTTGTAATTTAAAGGAATATACAGGGTGTTGACCGCGACCCCGGAACATACGACTTTAACATGTAAAATCATACTTTCGTAATTTCCTGCTTAACAAATTATAATAGACAAAAAACGTTCAAATAAAGTTGAGAGATCATAAAATTCTACATCAGAATCAATAAACAGAATTAATTTTACATGCCCTATAACGCCAGAAATTAAATATGAAAATATTAAACATTAGCTCAAAAATCGGATTAGCCTTGGAAATGAAACAAAATTGTAAACAATTGGAAATGAAAATTTTATTTTTTATTAATTATTATGATAAATGCATAATTGACTATAATAATTTAACATTTCATTTATTATTTCCAAGGCTAACCCGATGTTTGAGCTAATGTTTAATATTTTCATATATAATTTCTGCCATTATAGGGCATGTAAATTTAATTCCGTTTGTTGATTCTGATGTAGAATTTTATGATCTCTCAACTTTATTTGAACCTTTTTTGTCTAATATAATTTGTTAAGCAGAAAATTACCTAAGTATGATTTTACATGTTAAAGTCCTATGTTCCGGGGTCGCGGTCAACACCTGTATCTGTAATTACAAATTTCCCTTTGAATTTTTAATAGTTACATCAACATATAGAATATTTCACTGTGTTTATGTTCAGTAAATTTAGGGTGCGATGTCGTTCTCATTCTGCTTCACAATAAATAATTATTCTTTAAATACTCTGATAAAATATAAGCTCATAATATGATTAATAAATCGAAGATTTTTCTTGTGATATCGATGCAGCTCATTTCACTCATCCTGCGGTCTCGTCAAATATTCAGCGTCGGTTCCCCTGAAAAATATCACCGATGATAAACATATCACTTGTTATATTACCTCTAATAATAATTATGTTTTCTTTAAACGTCATAAAAGTACGTTCCGCCGGCGTAAAAGTGTCTCATTGGCAACGCTTCTACTCCGGCGGTAGACAAAGTAAAATATTATGAAAAATAGTTAGGTAGTAATTCAAAAATCTTTCAGTTAAAAATGAAACAAATGAACAAAAATAACAAAACAGCGTATTTTATGGCAACAAGAAATTCTGGGTAAGACATAATTTTTTTTTTAAGTTTTGGGTCTTTTGTGATGATTTATAATTCTATTTTCCGTGTGCATGTGTTATTCGGAGTAAATGTGTCTTTGGGTGCTTCGCATGTAATTGTCCGATTCGCTTCGCTCGTCGTTCAAACTTACATGCTCAGCACACAAAGTATCATATTTACTCCTAATATCTAATATACTATTTTCTTCAAGCGTGTATAATATTCATATATTGCTACCGTATATGCGGCATAGACGTTAATCATAATGTTACTCAGTAAATATAAAATAAATATTATGTTACTGAGTGCAATTATGTAAATATAATTGTACGGCGTGTAGTTGTTTTATATACCACTGGTCGCAGCACCTATAAGGGCAGCTGTGACGAATGACACTTGTGTTGCAATTGGTACTGGCATATTTTATACACTGAGCCCCCATGAGGCCCAGGCTCCGGTCCACAGGCTTTGCCCTCGGGGCCACCGGGTTCCATTCCCCGGCCCCGATCCACGGGCCGAAATAAATGTATGAGATTGGTATGTCAGGCAGCCTGAAATTCTCAAGTTATCCTATCAAATACTAGGCTTTAATCAAAATAAACAATTATACTTTCAATTCAATAGCTAAATGTTAGTTAAATCATATTATGTGGGACCTAGCGGCTAGCTTGCGTTTGCTAGTGATAGATCCTAGCAGATGAAAAGTAATATGAACATGAACGGAATTTTCTGGATTTGTCATCTTGTTCCATTCAAGTTCGGTAAAATTAACCTCAAATTCTGATTAAAGACAAATCCAAAACAGTCTTACAGACATTACAAATGAATTTTTATACATTTGACAGTTCTAGAAGGTTCGCTAGCTCATCTAGCGCAAATTTATTTTGCTAGGTCGCTAGTCTAGCTGCTGGAATCTAGCGGTTACTTAGCAATACTTTAAGCTGGGATCACTAGGTTAGCGATCTAGTTGCTAGGTTCGGCTGAACGCGCCCATTTATTTAAATAAACCGCCATTTTACTTTTGGCCCTGAATGTATAGGAGAAACTAGCGGTGTCTGCAGCCAACCATCACAGGAATATAAATCGGTGTGTAGAGTTACATATTTATGAATCTGTAATAAAAATATTTGATTCATCTTTGATGAAACCAATGGTGAGCTTGTAGATCTGTCACTTGGAAAGCTGAATAAATTGCTTGATTTTTATAAAAAAAATTCTATTTTCTACAGATATTAGAATAAATATTTTTTCAAGTGATGGGAAATATAACAGTGCCGATATGTTCTACATTTTGCACAGTAAATATTTCGTAGTGGAAGTACCCTTCAGGTTGTTATTCTAATACTCTTCTCTAGATATGCGTTTAATGCACCGTAAGTCGCTACGTGCATTTCCATGTTCTCTGCATCTCGCACACATCTTTAACGAAACTTTGCTTATAATATATTTCGCAGCGCGCATCCGTGAGTACTCCACATTATATCTGACTTCACAAATTATTGTGAAGGAAGTTTTACAATATTACTGCACTGTTCACTTCAGAGAAAGTTTGGAGAACGATACTGTGTTATTTTATTTTACAAGGCTGTCTTCATTTGATTCTTATTCATACGGGTTTTGTACTCTCGAATTTAATAGTGATTATCAATAAACTACAGCAATGGGGTCGTTCACCATTTTTTTTTCTTTTTTTTATGAAACTTTATCTAAATTGAAGACTATCTACACTTTTAAATAGTCTTAATTGTTATTCATTAAGCCACAATGATTTTTTTTAAATGTTGGGACGTCATTATAGAGGTGTCGGTGGATCCCAAACAGTAGAGATTTAAATAATTTTTGTCACATAAATGTTCTATTTTATTGTAATAATAATAATAAAATAAGTAAAAAAATATATGACTACAATTATTTACAATCTTTACTGTTTGGAATCCAGCAACACATCTACAATGACGTCACAGCATTTAAAAAAATCATTGTGGCTTAATGAATAACAATTAAGACTTTTTAAAAGTGTAGATAGTCTTCAATTTAAATTTAAGTAATACATGCCGAAAATATTTGTTTAATTTGTTCATGAAAACATTCTTCACTGTCACTCGTACAAGGGTGTATTAGAATTGTGAAAAAAGCAAAGACTATATCTTTGTGGAAATGCATGTTTTGAGGTTCGTGTATTGGATTTTATTCCTTTTATGTCAATAACTTATGAACAAGAAAAGATATAATAAGGAAACTTCATAATTATAAGTTCCATAGCAATGCGCAGAACTGAATTGATTTTGGTTCTAATTGCAAAATCGGAAATGGAAGTTTGCTGAACACGCAAAGTACTAAATTTTTACGAAAAAAGTTTGAAATGACAATAATTGTAGGCAATAATATTATTTTCCACTTCCATTATTGTAAGTAGACTATTATTACAATATTTGTAAGAAAGTAGGTAGATTTTACGGAATCATATTGGTTGCCATCGGCAACGAGATGTAAATAAGAATTTTCTTGTTTATGGCATTAACATTTTAGCAACAATAACATGTCTTATGTGTAATTTTAAGCATTTAAATTATGATCTAATTGCGAACAAATATATTTTTCTTTTATTGGTAATAGAAAATTATATTTGATTTCTTAAGTTGAAGTAGTATTTGATTTCTAATCTAATCTAACGATTAGAATGGAACTGGAATGATTCGTCAAGCTGATTATGATTTAGTAACAAAATTACATTGTATTCCTCTTTTTCTGTTACAAAGAATAAAGTTTTAAGCTTTTAGTAGCGTACAAAAAAAAAACGAGGTTCATTTCCAATAGTAAAATTTGATGAAAGGAAATATCTGTAAAAATCTACAGAGCGTTAATCCGTTTAGTTGGTAATTGTGAGCAGCGCATATAGCAGTATATTGACGTTGGCATTGCATTGCTCTCAGCGCAGTGGGCTATGGAGGTTGACATCACACGAACCTAGGCAGTGTACTCGAAATGCACCCAACGAGCAGTGGGTAAATGGGATCGATGGCCAGTGCGCCGCGTTGCCCTCGAACCTATGTGAAATAATTAGAACCGATTTGCCATTTGTAACAGTTGCCTGGTGAAATTGGCGGACGCGTGCAAAATGCAATTTCTACGGATTATGCATTCAATTTCACGGGAACAAGGTGGAGTTCTGCGGCAGCCCTCGCGGCCACGGCCACCCCATATCACAACTGCAAACATTGTGATTGAGAGAAGCGAACAAGCGGACTCACCTAATTAACCCGCTGACAAAACAACACGCAATCCGTGTTGCGATAGCTTCCCGATAGCGCGACGCAAATAAAAGTGTTTTCGTGCGACTGCGACTGGAGAGTTATATTTCTCCGGGCTCCACATTTACAGGTCTTCTTTTATTTGTCAGCTCCTCTTCCGAACTAGTTGTTCTTGTTTGTTTGTTTCGTGGGTTTCCCTCCTTCTTTTTCCTTTCGGGTCACCTGAACCAGTTTATTTTTTGTTTTTGTTTCGTGTATTTGTCCGCGTCGGTCTCCGTCGAACGCGTGAGTCTGTCCATTGTCGATCTGCGTCTTGTCAGCCGGTCCCCCAATCCCCGGGAAGCAGTTCTACTCGTCGGCATTTTTTCTTATTCCTCGGATTGTATTCCCGCGCGGTTTACCAGCACACCCCGGTGTAAGGCGCGTGCGACTTAACAGAATTGTCGGATAGTTTGCGGTGACGTCGGCGTCGTTTCAAACCTTTCAGCTAGATCAAGTGTGTTGGGCACGTTTCACCTGGTATCCATTCTCCTCTGGCTTCAACGCATATGTGACTTTATATTGCTGCTGTCACTTATATACTATTCCTGTTGAAAACTTCAAATGCAGCCGGATGTAAAGTAACAAGATTCCATGTCATATCTTGCAATGAAAACGCTCCATTACTTTTCCGTCAATGCTTTCCCTTTCTTTCACGTACAATACTTTCATAAATTACATTTTTACCTATTTCTACATGTAACAGAGCAATTAATATGTAAAAGGCTTTATTATATATTGTTTATGTAAGATGTTAGAATACTGCAGAAAACAAATATATTGACATAACCCTTTACCGCTTTACATCCAAAATTAGCACTCGACAATATAAATTTTATGGTATTTTCCGAAACATTAGGAACCGTAACCACGTAATCGATTACTTAATGATAACTGAAATTCTTGGTAAGATTAAAATACCCTGGTTATAAACAAGTGGCGCGTCACAATCCTCGAAGTAAATGTGTGTACAGAAATATTGGAGATAAGTACAATGATTTATATTTGATATATAAATTCGCTTATAATTTAACCCTCTATTGCATGAATTTTTATTTTTTTTAAATAAGGGCTCAAAAACATTATTTTTTACAAAAGAAATATTCATATATTTAAAATAAGTGTGTTACATAATTATTTTTCTAAAAATAAAAAAAAAATTTTAAATTTTGTTCACTATTGGGAACATTATGAACAAATTCAACTTACAATAGAACTTTGGTCTATTGGGTCGTCTTCGCGTACTATACAAAATTGTTTGATAAACAACCTCTTCTAGGAAAACATCAGATAAAAAAATTTTTGGAAATTTTGTAAAGTTGTATTTAGCTGTAATATATCAGCAGGTAATAAGCTGCTTCCTTCAAATTTTACATTTTATATCTCAGTAACTGTAATAATCCTTTTTCCAGTTAAAAAATTTTTTTTTATGTTGGTCAAATTGGGAGGAATGACCTAATTGGCAATTAACAAAGTGTATATAATGTTCCCAAATGTTACAACATGATTGCCATGAATGTAAACTGCATAAGAAAAGAAAAAAAAAATTTTGAATTTTATGTTCCCGTTCGGGAACAGTATGCAATAGAGGGTTAATACAAAATTTTAAAATTATTTCACATTTGTATATCAATAACCTATTAAATTTGTTACAGTTTAAAATTGTGGGTTTAATACAGTAGCCAAAGTTCTGATATTAACTGCAACAATTTTAAATAATGATATATTCAATGTTGAAATTGATGAAGACATTGGTCATGATGTTCAAGATAAGGATCAAAATGATAATGAGGTAAATAATGTACAATTAGCCAAAAAAATACAAGAAACCAAACTACAAATTGGCTTAATTATGACTTTTAGATTAACTTTCAAAAATGTGTCTGATCTTACAAACAGAAAATTGCTGTACTCAATTTATTTGTACATTAAACTGTGTTATCTTTAAGAATATATTAAGAAAAATTAACAAATAACACTAACACAATGATTTCATTTGACCAAAAAGGAATTGGCTAGTACTACGAACACTGCTTTTGAATCTGAAAGCCACAAAATGTAAAATTATGTTTTAAATAAAGATTGTAGGTAATATTTTTCTACATCTTTTTGATTCCAATGAAATTTACTCTGTCAATTGTTTATTAAGATATGCCCAAAAATCCTGATAGGCAAATAATCTACTACTTATGCCCGGTTGCACTAACGTTAGTTAAATTTTAAACTTGGTTTAATTAAATAAAAGCGTATCTAATTTTTTTATATCAATGCCAATTACTCCATATGACAAACAACTTCGATTTGCTTTTATTTATTTAAACCAAGTTTAAAATTTAACTAATCTTGCTGCAACCGGGCATTACTGTTGATGAATTATTCCCAAAATCTAATCAATTCGTTACATAAACATAATACCTCCCTTACATATATGTATGTGCGGGAGGTAGAAATGATAAAATTTAAGATATAAATATGGTGAATATAATGATACTCTTTTGTATTAGTTTAACTGGGCTAAATGATATGATTCTGGGCTCATATATCGTAAAAAAATATTTATGTATAACATAAATTCTATTAAAATAATATTATAATTTAATTATTTCATGAATGCTGTACAAATTGTTGAACCAGATTTTAAATAATGATATATTTGACATTGAGGATCAAAATGATAAAATGAATAAACATAATTTATTAATGTTTTTTACTGAAACAACATTCAAATATCTAGATCAACGGCGGCAAAGCTATCAATTTACCACAACCACCATCCGTCCCATGCGGTTCCTACGATTACTAAAAAGTTACCATAAATTTCAGGTATCGCATTCCGAATAATCACCGGTTCGCAGAAAAAAAGTACTGCGGTCGCTAACGTACTATTAGTGCCATTAATTTCAATTTAGCTTCCCATACATTTAATTAATTTGTTCATTTTACATCCATCCTGTAGCGTTGCACGGATGGGAAAATCTATTGTACATTTATAGATTTTTCCCTGAAGTATTACCCTGTAAATTTTTGCGTATTACTGTAGGTGTTTGACCCTGTAAATATTCATTCCACATCTTTATTTAATTAAAAATGTTAAACCGTATATAAATTCAAGTCCTCCGAACTACTTTAGACTTTAGTAGTTTTTAAAGTGAACTCGAAATTAAAACTTTTGAGTTAATGTTGTCATAACTCAAGATTACTTAAAAAGAATTACAGTTCCAACTAAAGAACATTAAAAGCCCTACATAAAGTTTTTGTGCTGGGGTTAATAAAACAATACATATCAAAAATGAATCCCCCTAGATTCATTGCCAACATTGAACTCTTTAGTAGATTTCTTTATTGCTCATACAATCCAGAATTTATGTGTTCCATATGAGGTCTCGAAGTACACTACACATAAAGCTATTACGAATCCTGATTTATTTAAGTTTTCAGTGGTCAGTAACGATTTGCTGAATATTGAATTTTCAACCTGATGCTCCATTGTACTCGGTTGATATGGCTGGCCACGTGACCTCTTTGTCAATTGTATTGATTGACATTGCATTGGTGGCGAGGACAGTAGCTCGCTGTATTGTTCGCCGATATTGTAATGTGTCCTAAATTTTATTATGCCGTTAATGAAGTGTAAGCAAATGAAAGTAAGGGATGAGTGGTGAAATTTTAATGTAGATTGGGAGATATGGCACGTTCCGGTGTTTAAATTTTAGTAAAAGGGTATTTGGAATTGTGCGACCTATTTATAGGTATTATAAAGATGTTTTAGTCAGCGAGGTGGTTTAGATATACGGAGAGGATGATGAATAAAATGGTTGGTGATGGAAACTGACCCATTGCCTGGAAGTGCAAGGAATAAATGGGTTGGTATGTTTGACAGTTTATTACGTGAACAAATGATTCAAACTGGTTTTGATGAATATGATATGTGAGGATAGGAATGTTCGGAGTAGGTTTAATTTGCTTATGTGTTGGTGCCACTGCACTTAATGGGTTATTGTGTGATGTATGTATAAAGTATCACTTTAGAAATTTGCATTATTCATATATTATACATAATTATTAGACTGCTAAATACACACAATCGTGGCAAAGTAATCGATAATTATAAGTTTACATAAGGCTTCATGGGGTAAGTAGCTTCGGAGTAAAGTGTAACAAGGTGATTAGTTATAATAAGATGTATTGTTCTACTGTCAATACGATTTCAAAAGATGTAAGATTCAAAATTTGTTAGGACTTAAATGTATTGTAAAGTCAACTTGACAGGGGTTTCTTGGGTTTCAATTAATTGCCACACATGTTTAGATTACTTTTGTTAGATTTCGTCTTGAGGCATCATCCGTGTTGACATATTTATGTTTCTTTAGCTAAGCGTTTTAGACAGTTTTTGGTATGGGATAGTTGAGTGCATTTGGTCAACTCAAAGAATAGTGGTTGTTTAGCTTTGATGACTACAGGACGTATTCCAACGTTTTTGGTTACTACAAGATGTAGCATAAATAATATAAAGACATTTTCGTTGTTAACTGTTACTTTTGTTCATTTATATTTTTAGATTTTTCAATGTTTCGTTAAATATTTAACTTCATATAATTTGTTAAGTGTTCCATTACTTTGCCCATCTATGATCTACCTACCGGTTGTCTTTGTTAATCCAAGAACATGTGGTTATATAAGAGGTTATGCGCAACACAATGCTGCCAACCGCATATCATTAAATATTTCCATTGGTTCTGTTAGGTTATATTCAAACAGACCTCGTATATGGTGCAACAAGCACAAAATGTTACAATCATTGCCTCGGATTCAACTCGTCAGTGAAACGACACTCACTGCTGTAAATCTGGTATTTTGGTGCTTAGTTAAATAAATAACTATTTTTATTACCACAGAACTGGATAAAAACTATGCCGCAAAAAAGTATAACATGCATCTCGTACAGTATCAACAGTTTCACCCTTCGGAAATTGGTAATATTTTGAGCGTGTATGAGGTAAGTTCAGAAAATAACAGAATATTTTGAATTACGCGCCAACGAAAATATTTATTGATGTGATGTACGGTTGGCAGCACTGCGTTGCACATAACCTTCTCTGTAATTACATGTTCTTGGATTGTTGATATCTCGTTTAGTTGTCGTGATATTATTATTTGAGTGCAACCTGTGTAAGTATTAGTACAACATAATATTTTGCGTTAAACTGGGGAAATCTTTCACGGAACCGCAAAAAGAAACAAAATTTATAACAAAGCAACTCATGGTTCTTGTATCAAGATAATATGCCCCCACAATCAACTTTGTCAATTTATTAGTTTTGTGCCAAAAAACAGATAACTATTCTTCCTCAGCCTCCTTACTCATAAGACCTGGCTCCTTATGATTTATTTTTATTTCTGAAATTAAACTCAGTGCTGAAAGGACGTCGTTTTCAAACTAAGTAAATGCGTTTTAAACCTTAAGGGCCATTTCAAATGATGCTATCCGGGACTACTTCGCGAAATGGAAACACCGCTGGGAAAAGTGTGTGAATAGGGGAATAGGAGAGTACTTTAAAGGGGACAAGGACCAATAATCTGTAAAATTTGTAATGTAGTTAAAAAAACTATTTTCTAAACAGACCTCGTACCAGTAGTATTTTACCTTCTAATGTGCTTACATTCGTCAGTTAATACCTCTTACTTGTGCTTCTGCATTGTGATAATTTTTGGTGTTCCGCTGTTTCGACTGTCAGAGTTAGCAATTACTACAGTAACATGAATTCAAATAGAGTCGAGGAGTAGTAAAACCGCTGTGAATACAGAATTCAGTAAGCTTTAAGCAGACTAATGTTGGGAACTAATCGTTCAATCGCTGACAAAGGCCCAAATCGTTGTAACACGTGTGTGGCGTGAACCATTTTATCACAATCCCAAACGACAACTAATTCTGAAGATTTTAATTACCCCATTGTGCGGAGCGTCTTAAGAACACGCTGTACGTTCACCGGCGTCATCGCCGCCGCCGCACTACCAGTTGTATTGTCGAAGACCACGCCCCGCTCTTTGTGCGCGCTCCAGATCGATAAAAATATGAAATAAATACTTCACAAAGAGAGAAAGCTCCCGAATCAAAGGGTAGGCAGGCAAAGGAACCACTCGCACTCGCTGCTGAATCGAGCTCCTGTAATTATGCACGTATTTATAGGTGGCGCGAGCGAGCGTGACAAAATTTAATTAAACCACCGCGATGAACTTGTAGCGGAAGTATTTCGTAACTGGGCTACGCTGGGCCTTCCGGACAAATTGGTTAAGCATGTGGTCGGTCTTCATGAAGATTATCGCAAATATGTCATGCACACTGCTAATTCTGTTACTGCAACGCTTCCAAGCCTTTTATCATACAATGAAAGCCCTTTATATGGTTTATTAATAAATATTTACGTTTTCAATATTAATTTCTCGGGTCTTTTAAGTCTCAGTGGAATTAAACCAACGAGTACTGTATGTTTAGGTTTAATACTAAAATATCAAAGTTAAAAACAAAAGACGGTTGCGTTTGGACCGTATCAAAATTTGGGGCAGAACACAATGTTTTGCTCAACCTTATTAGAACTTTCATCATATGGAAGGAAAGAGAGTTTAACTCTCTAGACGTATAAACAATGAAACAAAACAGTCTTTGACTAGAAAAAGGAAGAAAGAAATTATACAGGTATATGAGTAATGGTTTTCTACGCCCACTGTGGAATATGACAGTTTCTACATACTGTTCAAGTGTACAGAGTTACAAAGTTGCTCATTTCACACAATCGTATGAAATCATTTTGCGCGAAAGTGCTACTTACTAACTTACTATATTGTAAATATTTATAGATATATCATCACACTATTTATTAATATAGGGTGTGATACTCCGCTTCTACAGACCTCAATAAGTGATGTAACCTTACCAGTCGGTCAAGTTACGTCCCCTACCAAACATGAGAACTACAGGGTAAAGTTAGAAGAAGTGGCAACAGTTTTTCTGGGATTCGAACTGATGATTTTTTGCCCAGTACGTTACCACAGAGCTATTTACTACATAAATTTAAAATAATTTTTGTGCATATGACAAATCTTTTTTATACAGAGACTATAAATAAATTATAATATTATATTATTTATTAAAGTAATATATATGGAAATTGCATTTTATGATTGGAACATTAACGACAGTCTGTGTCGTGTTATAATCCTCAAATATTTTAAGACGTTATTTTAGTTTGCAACTGTCATTTTATTTTCTGTTTATTTGTGAACTTGATTTCGTTCATCCCAAATTAACAATTTTATGAAATAGAATTATAATTATGCACCAAACAGATTTATAGATTCGGCAGTATTCATTTCCTCGGCTTTGCCTCATCCACTGAAATATAGTAATACTGGAACGCGCACTTGTAGGGTATTATGAAATCGAAAAACGAGACTGACAGATAGATATCGTAACTGGGCTACTCGTTTTTGTCTAACACTTGTTTTTAGAGCGGTTGTTATGGGTATATAGATATTTCATCATGCCATTTACGCATTTCTGGTATGGTACTCTTCTTTTGCAAGCCTTAGTAAGTGATACATTGCCCATGAAATTTGGTAAAAATCTTCAAATCGCGACCCCCAAAGGTATTAGTGGAGAAGAAACTACAGGGAAGGAGTTAAAAATACAACTTTTACTGTGTATTTCGAACTGTAAATCTTTTGATCTTCAATACGATACCATGGAGTTATTCACTCTATATAATGTCGACATTCTGGATGCACAAAAACCTCTCTGACACTGCTTTGGATATCTAAGTAACCAAAGGCCGTAACACTGATTCAGATGCTCACTTCATCAAGACGGTTTGGTAACGAAGAAAGTACCACAGTATGCTCACTTCATCAAGACAAGTTGGTCATGAAGAAAGTACCACACTAGCCCTATTCCTTCTAGAACTGCAGTGCTATAGAAAAAAAATTTTGCCATTGGGAAATTGAACATACTCCGTGATATCACCAAAATGGAATCAATCTTTGAAATTACCTATTGTTATTAATTAAACTGGATAAAATGTGTGATCATATTCCACGAAGACTAAATCTCCTGTTGAAAAGCTCATCTTTTGCACAAACAGGTAACATTATATACTTTTGGCATAATATATCTTATTATTACCAATAATCTGTGTTAGAGATAAAGATTTTTTAGTAAAGAAGAGATGAAAATAATTCATGTTAAATATCAATAAGTATAGATTGCATATTCTTTTAACTAGTACATATCAAATTTTGTTAAAATATTCTTAAGTTTGATTGAGACATCTCTATCTGTTTGGTGTTGGTGCATTTTCGGATTACATACATATTATAATCTCTTCCATAACTCATTACACCATATCTACCAATTTTTTTTTTTTTTACAAAACTTCCTTACTGAAATTGGAAAGGTGACTTAATATTGACTTGGTCAATACCTTTTCATAGCTTATTTCCTCTTCTGAAATCTATTTCGAAAGTTGGTAAAGCTAAGAGCCTTCAAACCCTCTCACGGTCGTAAATATCCCAGTGTTATAAAGCAATATTATTGAAGTGGTCATGTGTTCAGTAACAAAGAATATACAGTCGTAAGTTTCACTTGTGTTGTAAAAATACCCGAGAAATAAAACAGAAGAGTTTCAAATAAAGTAAGTGTAGTATGATAAATGAATTGCATTCCATTAGGCGACGCATACATTACACTTTGTAGCAGCGTTCCTTGTTTCTTTGAATGTATATATCTTTAAATGTGCACTACACTGAACTACTTAAGCGAATTGATTCACTTTGTGCATTTTATCCATCAACTGGGAGATATTTAAAGTGAACTGACCGTTCACAAGAATTTCTTATTCAACGAAACGAATGAATCAGGAAGTAGTTTCCTTTAAGACTGCCCATGCAGTTTCTCGCTCACTTAAAGCATGTTGCATTACCTAACATCATTGCTAAGAGATTAAACTACGGCCTTTTGATATGCATGTAATACCTAAATTTTATAGTCTCGGAGCACGACATTATTGTTTTAATTTTTATATGAAATGCCCGTTTAATATCACAATATGTATACATTCAACTACGTAAAGAATATTCTTGTTTTATAAATGATGGTATAAATCAAACTTCATTATTAATTTAACGGTATATTGATAAGTATTATCTATTTTCTCCTTTCACATTTATTTAGAAGTTTTAAATCTTGCTGTAGGTACGTATGTACATTAACGCAGTGGTAAGAGTGCTTGATTCTGGAAACAGAGGTCGTGGGTTCGAATCCCGGTCAGGTCTGTGAAATTTTTCACTACCTGATTTGGATCGGTACCATTCCAATTATAAAGCTATCTAGTTGTAACACAGGCACAGGTTGGGCAACACAAAAAGCATATAGGGAACGGGAAAAGTGCCAATGCAATATAATTTAAAAAAGATGTCAATGTGTCTGTCCATTCTAGGAATATGGGGGTTAAAATTTCCGAAAGAACATACATGAACATATCATTATCAATACTGAAAAGCATTTGTCTTGAGAGATGATTGATATATTTTTCTAGTTCATGTTGCAGTCCTTATGTGTTACTAAGATTTTATTGGTTTGCCCGAACCACATCTTATCCCGGAAGGAACCATGGTAAATTTGTTTATGTGTCCGTAAATTTGGACGTAAATTTATATCGTGGTAAAGGTAGCCCACGCATAAGCTATAAAAGAGCTAGCATACCAATATCGCAAAAATTGAAGAAATTCGAATTAAAAATGTTAGCAATAATATTTTTAATATTATTTTATCTGTTCTGAATTTTGAGAAAACCTAATTATATGTTTAGAATATTTGTATTTTAATACATAAAACAAAAATCCGGGTATATTTTCCAATGGATTCGTAGTAATATACGTTTTCACTGGTATTTATTTCTGGGTTAATTCGCTTTATTCTCCATTATAATAACGAAGTTCTAGAACCTACAAACCTACACCAAATATACTTTGGGGCCTATTCTGTAACTTACATGTTAATTTATAACTGCCAACTTTGATCACAATTATTTTTGGTAAAATTCTGTTTCGGAAAAATTACATTGTCCAAATTATGCGGTGCACAAATGCGAGAGCATGTGCTGATATCGTATATGGCATTACTGTATTTCCAATAAATCCAATATCTCCTGTGACCTAAATATGAGAAATTTGGAGTAAAATGCAGTTTTTACAGTAAAATAGCATATCTCATTCATTGTCGGGCTTTATAGCCATAATAACTGGAAAATGTCAGCAGGACGGCGGCTTATGACTTTTGCATGCGAGGAGTTGGCGTAATGTGTTTGGTTTAGCGGCGATTGACTCTGGGTGATTAATTGAGCGCGGGAAGAGCAGGGGCGGTTGTTTTTTGTTGTCTTTCGGGGCTCCATGTTTGTTTTGTGTCGAGAAATCAATAGCGCACATCATGTAGCGGCCAGTTCGTCAAATCCAGATTCGCGAATTCGTGCGGCTGTTCGACGCGCGCCAAATCGAAATCGAGTGATTTCCAATTAGCTGCCGCGCTCTTGATAAACGATATTTACGTACGTATTAGTTACAAAAGCCTGGTAGTTTGCACCACGGCTGCGGCCTGCCCACTGCAGCCCCAGAGCAAACAAAAATTTATATAAACATGCGCGCGTGATGCATTATGAAATTTCTATGTACCCGAAATGATGAATAATGCACGTGTCGAGATTAAAACATACATGCGTACATCATACACACTCTGCTGTAATCCCAGAATACGAGTACGCTGGGTGCTGGATAGACATGTTTCATTCCGCTCGCTCGACTTTTATTTTTACTGGCCAAATAGAACAGAGCATGCTTCACAGACGCTGCTTCTCATTTGCATTTTATATTAAATATTGCATGCCAGATAAATACTGCATATATCTGCTTTAATATTCAGGGGTTACTGCAGGAATTCTACAAATATCACTGCTTTTTACATATTTTGAGGTTCCCTGAATCCGCGTTGACTATTTTCTCAATAACGTCTGTTTGTGTGGATGGATGAAGTTGACCGTACGTACTCATGGAACTAGAAACTTCATAATTACCAGGTCTGTTCAGGGAATAACCGAACTTTATTATTAATTTTATAGATTATTGGTCCTTGCCCGTTTCAAAATACTCTCCACTCCTATTCACAAACTTCTCCTAGCGGTGTTTCCATTTCCTGGATACTTCATTTGAAATAACTGCTGTTGAAATGAGATATTTGAGAGGAGTATGTGGATATAGAGACGTGATCGTATACGGAATACATTGGTGTATGCTGATGAGTGTGAGATTGAGGAAAATGTTGTTAATAAAGTGGGAGTGAGTCAGGTGAAGTGGTTTGGACATGTTGAGCGAATGTTGAATGAAAGGTTGGTGAAACTAATATATGTGGGTGAGATTGAAGGTGAACGATTGCGCGGGCGACCGAGGAATAACTGGTTGGGTATGATTGATGGTTTGTTGCGCGAAAGAATGATTCCGAGTGAGAAGAATAAAAAAAAAAAAATCCTATAGCGCTTATTTTATATCTACTCGATATGTACAAGCAATTGTCACTCCATAAAAAATACCCCAGTGACTTCTTTGTGGAACTAAATTGAGACGACTGGTAGTAATATATCATAGATGAAAATATAATCTATGCAGAATGGCAGAAATATATATTTATTCATTTCTTTTTAAAGTATTATATAAACCAAAATCTTTGCTTAATGTATACACAAGCATCAAAACTTTTAAAATGAAGCTTAAGTATTAGAAATCCGCTGATCATACTTATTCAGCATATGTCATTGCAAGTAAATGTCATGCTTACGTTTTGTTGCTTTTTATGTATCTACCAATAAATATTTCAAAGAAATAAAACAGCTATTAAAGCACGCTGCTCTTCGTAGTTATATTTATAAATTCATGATGAAGCTATTTTCTACTCAACTGCTTCTACTCGCATGATATTGAAATAGGTTCCGGGTAGAAATCAATAAATGTTTAAAAATAAACGAATTAACTACCTCATTTAATATTAAACTAAACCTTTCTGATTTTCTCAAAGCAATGCTTATTAGATTATGAATATATGCTTACCTTTATAAAGTAAATAATACAAAATGATATTAAATATTCTGAATAAAAGCAAATTATAAGATCAGTAACTTTAACCGTAACTAGTAGCTTCAATGGTAATTATTAAAGGAAGGTGTTGTTACCCATACCTTTCAATTGAAGAATTTTACCCTAAAATAATTCAGAAATATTTATGATATAATTGTGTATTAAAATATACTTATTTTACTTCTAAAATTTCGTCTTCGACTCATATAAAATATATGTTCATTACATGCTTTTCTTTTTGCATGCACTTATAGTTCTATATGTTACATTATAACAATAAATAACAAAATTAAAAGAATTTTTCGCACAAGTGTGTGTTTAATGATTATTAACTTGTTTAAATTATTTCTAAATGGTAATGTGTCCATGATTACTGATAAATAATTTTATCTACGACCGTTCTTAAAAGTGACTTTTTTAACGGTTGCTTAGCAAGTTAAAAGTGTCACTTTTTAACACTTGCGTTAAAAGTAACAGCAACGTGTTAAAAATGATTTCATTGTTACTTTCAACACGTTGCTAACGATTTGTATCAATAAATCAACAAATATAATCATACCTGTCAAAATATTTTACATTTTTTAGTATTTACTAATACACTACGAAGATCGTAGATAAAATTTTGTATGATATACGTGTTAAAAGTGATTTATTTCGTTCATGGAATCATTTCACTCGGCTTCGCCTTGTTTCACAAACATCCCCACTTACTTATAAAATGTCACTTTTAACACTTATAAACAAATTAATAATCATTAAAACTATGCCAAATATAATCTGTCATACTCAAACAATACGAATGTTGTATGTTTTGTTTACCATGGCACTCTGGAAACAGCTAAAAATTATACATTTTATTTTAGGTCTAATCTAATATAAATGTATCACATCAATAAATTTAGGCTCATTTGGTACAGTTTTTGTTGCTGAACATTACTTATATTTACTCTTTTGTTCTAAAAGTCATAGAGAACGAACTATCGCCTAATACAAATTGTATTTCCTATATCCTATAAAAAAAAAGTGGACACCCGGTATATAAAACAGTATATTGAGCATACTAATTTAGAATTGTCAAATTGGAATAGTTAAATCGCTAAAATCTTCCTATAAAAATAAATTAACACGGCATCAATGTCATGGTCGCAGAAAAGTACAGAAGTTTCATGGATAATGTCATGTTTGTTATACAATATCCGGTTATCTAAGCATCATTATCTTTTTTCCACATTAAATGAATTTTTAAAATGTGCTAATGTAATTAATCCAAGTGTTTTATTTTACAGATTTATCTGCATTTCGTGATTCTTGTACCTTCCCTCCTGGTAATCAAAATGTACTGTTCTACCAACAACGAAAAGGTAGGATTATATTGTTTTATTTCACTATCTAGAATTATATGACACGAATACATCACTGTGATAAAAATCTTACAACAGAACAATTTATCCTGGTTACACATTATTTGTCAGCTTACGCGTTTTATTTTTAATTAATTAAAAACATCTGATAAAGAATGATTAGTACCCTCATATAATTACAAGTGAGATAGGGTGTTAACTTTTTCATGGGATTTATGAAAAACCTTTTTGTATTATGCGTAGAGGCGTGGACTCACATGACGCAAAAAATCTCTTTCTATTCGGATTTTTGCGCAGTACGCAGCATACAATCAATCATTTCAATTCATTTATTCTTCAGTGTAGCATGTAATCCACACCCTTACTTTCTCTCTCTGTGATACTTTTAACCGGGGCATCATTTGTTTGTTCCATCACTGCGTTTCGGGGAAATTTCCATGGATTTTAAAAGCGGATAATATTCCAGCTGTAATCATATTAGCTTTATAATAAATTACAAAGTTAAATTGGAGTAAACAGTTTCGTGTTAACGTATCGCAAGGATCCTCAGTTCGACTCCCTCAGCTAACTAACTCTCTGTTACTATATAATTAGCTTGGAACTCTCTCTCCACTATCATCTTTCGGGAGTGTGATTTGACATATCAAAATCTTTTATTAGCACAGTGTCACACTTATTAGTATAGATAATCAACGTTATGACATGCTTGTGTAATTATTTATTATTTATAATCGAACATGAACCTATTTTGCTTTTAATTTTGCATTCCTATCTTCACGTAGTACTTTCGTTTCGTCCTCATTCATATAAGCTCATCTATTACTCGAACCCGGATTCATTCGCTCACATAACAAACAATCTATCAAACATATTCACTTATTCCTCCGATGCACACACAATTGCTCGGCCTCAATCTCACCTTTATAAATCTGTTTCATTAACATTTAATTCGACATCAGCTTGACATGTACAACAGTCTCATTCTCAACCTTAATATTTTGCAAATTTACTAGTTAAATTTTCATTGGTTAATATTATCCAATGCCTAAGATCAGGATCAACGGTATAATATTTTGAAACAAAGACAAAATTAAATATAAGTACTCGTTCAAGTACACAAGTCCAGAAATTACAAAACCGTTTCTGTTCATGTGATACACATTATTTTTCGTGACAATTTATAAATGATATTACTGATTTATTTATCTAATAGGAGTATGAAATACTAGAAATTTTTTATGTTGGTAACATCAGATCATTCAGTGGATCATTCGTATACAAAGATTTGTTTTCATTGAAAA
Organism: Poecilus cupreus; assembly: GCA_963942605.1. Lineage (NCBI taxonomy): Eukaryota > Metazoa > Arthropoda > Insecta > Coleoptera > Carabidae > Poecilus > Poecilus cupreus. The sequence goes on along the minus strand of OZ012719.1, from coordinate 14,732,920 downwards.
ATTCGGTGACATTTATTTAGTTGATATTTATTTATTTATTGGTTGTACACCAAACTAAAAATTTAATTAAAATTAGGTACTTAGATTTGAGCTTACAGTTTAGCTCTAAAATTGATGGAAATCTATAACCTCCAAGCTCGTAAACACTGATCAAAACTACCTCAAAAATTAACAACCATTGATGCCAACCCCAATATTAGTAAAGTTCCTAATTTTTGCCGGCCTAGGCCTGAAACCAAACAGTTTCTGAACTATTTTGAGATGATTAAAACTTGTATTTTTGGAAGGAGGCACGAAAAATAATTTTTGCACAATCATTTTTACATTTGTTTCATGAAGTATAGTCATAAAAAAATATTGCGAGATTTTCACGGAAATGCAAGGTTTGAGAATCCTCTGATTCCGTTATGACCATTTTCTCAACGTCGTCTGTGTGGCTGGATGAATGGATGTGTGTTCATTTATTCTAAGACTCACGAATGAGAGAAGGTAGAGTAACAAAGTTTCATAACATAAAATTAATATTAACGCGAAGAACTGTATTTATACGTAAAATAAATTCGTACGGTGACTACACCAGATTTTTAACATGCTTACGGAGAAGATTTGCAAGGTAATAAGTTGTTTTTGCAAAATAATAATCGATAAATAATCGTTTATCAAGCGGAAGGTGAAAAGTAAATGGCAATATAGCAACGATCAAAGCATACTTTTAAATGACATCTCTGACAACTAAAAACATGAAAGCAATCTTCGAATACTTCTAAATTTAATCGAAATCGTCGGTCGTTCAAAAAACGTAATGAATATTCGCTCGATCTGTGTGCTCAACGTCAACCAGTATTAATATTGCACGATTTAATTAGTTGGCCCAAGTATAACAAATATTCGAATCCTCCTCTCAACGCCTTGGGCCTTTCTACGGTCCGATCTAAGATAAATTCTGTGACGAAGAGTCCTTCATGTTTGAAATATGCTGTGAATTTATATCGTTGTTACATCGCAATGTTGGTAGAAATCTCGATCTATTTTAGATAGAAAATTGGTTGCTGTAGGAAGTATCCTGGTATAAAATTCTGGAATATTGTGAACAAAACGACAAAGAAGACCCATCACATTAAATTCACACATCTTATCAATTTATCAGCTATTTCCTAGCACCCAATAACACGTTCTCACATAAATATTTCCGGTAAACATAAAACTCTCGCGCATATTCGAATCTCTCTGGAATACAATATCTCAAGTCGTTCATCTCGAATAATAAAATAGCAAACGGATATCATGTTTTCAGTTTTGTAAGCCATCATTCTTCGTCCGCCAGTGATACATCAGTGTGACAATGGGCGATCGCGCCTCGCCTGCTGTAGAAAGAGTCAATCAGGGTTGATGTACGAGCCGAATATGCATGGGCTGTCGGCTTGGAATTAACTATTGTCGTGATACGCAAATGCTTCTGCCTATACAATTTCTCAGTAGTAATTAGAATAAAATTTAGTAAAACTTGTGGTAAATAGCTGCGTAGGAACACATCGAACTGTCGAACAATATCCTCAATTGAATTCATTAAGGAACGGTTGAAGTCATAAAATTACCTCTGTGGTTTTCTCTCTACTGACGTAATAGAATTAGTTATTCTATTCGCTCCCCCTTTAAATAGATAATAGTATATTGTAATGCAAGTAAAGATAGGGCTTCATTGCAAAACGAATATGAAAAGTGAACGACAGCGAGTGTTCCATTAGTGCCAATTTTCAATTACCCAACATTAAATGTAAAAATTACACTTTTCCAACGCTTGCGTTAATCAGTATGAAAATTTCAATATTTATTAATATACATCGTAGCAGTTATATTCGTATTTGCAATTAAACATCATGACTACTTGATCACCACAAACTTCCTTAATTAGTGATACAAGTAATGGTGGGTTTATACAACAACTAAACTATAAAATTAACATAAGCCACCAAACTGCAAAATGAAACAAAATAAATAAAGTTTATGCAAAGAACTAAACGAATAAACCAATAAGAAAAGTAATTCGGCACATGCGTACTGATAACATTGTTACCTTTGATGTTTTGCTTGAATTTAATTTTTCATATTAAAGTTTACTTCGAAAACACTTCTTAGTTTGGTGTTCTTAGTTCAATTTATTAATTTAGTTGCCTAAAAGCTGCCATTGAAAACACTTATTTGTAATTTCTTAATTTAGTTTTTTAATTTAATTTCTTAGTAATTGTCTGCATAAACCTACCATAAATCACTTTCATCATTTGTGATGGAAATGGATCCTTTCATCACTAAAGTGAGTCATTTCCCCAGGAATTCTCCAACAAAATCATCTTAAAAATAACAAAATTTAGTTCATAAAATGTTGCATTGATTTTAATTTAAAAAAATGTATAATGTGTTTTCAACTGTCATATCATCAAATACCTTAACAACCGATTGCTTTTACTTTGCTGCTGTAAATTTGTAAATTTATGAGTATTTTGATCACGTTTTAATTTCGTTAAAAATTATTTTGTTTGTTACAAAAAGCATTGCGTGAAAACGGTCAAGTCACAATCACCATAGATGTTAGTAGAGGGAAACAACAGAGGTAAAGTTAAAAGAGGATCGCAAGATACACAGTCCGATACGTTACCATAGAGCTATCTTCTTATTTATGAGTGTGGCACTTTGCTTATTGTATACATCGGTTTATTACATATTTTTTCGGTGTTATCAGCCACCATATCATGGCCCCCAATAACGGTTATGAAGGTGAGTTGCAGAGGTAAAGTGAAAGTGGAAACTGTGAATTGAAGAAATCGAACTGTAGTTCATCCTAATGCAACAGCCACTGGTGGTCAAGAGGCTAAGAACGTTCAGTTTTACAATCTGTATTCTGACATTGTGGTTCGCACACCGCTCGATACATCTCTGATTATAAAAATAATTATAATTCGAAGTCACAGATGGATCTGTTCCTTGCAATTGTGTGTTGACTGATCATTAGCAACTTCGCCAATGCAAGTAAAATAAACCGGTGAAATTCCAGTCCTATGAAACACGATAGAAGTAACAAGAACTAATTACTTACTTCCTTTATTCAATGTATTTATCTCATAATATAACATCACCCCAATTATAAATTTGTGGGTAACGCACTTTAGGCAGAGCCAATCTTGGTATATAAAAATTCGCTTAGAGCTAAAAATTGATACATATTTTGACTGCACTATTACAAATGAAATATCAAACGTCCCCATCTATCCTACTAAAATATTTATGCAATATACAAGATTAAAGGTAAAAAATATATGAGTTTTCGCATATTTCTATTAAACGGTAAGTGTTATCGTAAAATTAGGTGATACAAAGTTTGTGGACTATGCAATTGTCTACAGTAATTGTTCACATACTTTTTTTCCTACTAATTATTCATGAGATATCGCGATTTCAAAAGTTGAATGTTGTATGGACAATTTTTGTAGACAATTGCATGGTCTACAAACTTTATATAACATAATTTGACGGTAACACTAACCGTTTAAGAGAAATATGCGAAAAAAATTTTTTCTGGTCCATTGACATTGTATAAATTTGTTTGTAGAGGTATTATTATTAGCTCTATGCGAATTTTACCGAAGTTACAACTTTTATTTGTCTATTTTGACTGAACTAAATTCACGGGCCCTTAGGTTATAACAATATAGTTGGAAATATCAAATTGTTGAACATAAATTTTCTAAGATAATATCACAATTGATTTAGATTGTATCGGACTAACTTTTACTAACGAAAACATGGTTGTTTGGAAACAACTGACGAGAGTAATTGACAAGAAAAAATCATTAAATTAAACGTCAAATTGCTCGAGTCGTTTTACCCCAAAGCAAACAGAAATAACAGTTTGTCCTGATTAAAAACAAAACCTCGAGTGGTACTTGGTAAGGCAATTTGCTGACTGTATTAAAACCATTTTTCTTTGCCCAGGTAATGAAGGTAAATAAAAGTTTTTCCACTTACAAATAGTTCTCTTCTTGACAATATTGCCGTTTCTATAGAGGTTTTTATACATGAGCAAAAAATAAGGGTCTGAGTGTTAGGTTTCTGTAAAATGTCAAAGGTTACTGTGACTTTTGTTGATTTACTCGATACGTGTATATTTGTTTCTTATAAAAGAACCAAATTCTTTTATTCAAAGTTCAAAGCCGTATACACAATCCTGTCCAATAATGTTCGACATGTATTTTTAGCTCACTGAGCCTCGTACGGAGCGAGCTTGAAACCAAAGCTACAGCTTAAGGATAAGACTACATTAGAGAACAGTGAAACCATACACGCTAAACTTTCTCAAACTTACGATACTGACCAAAGTTAAATATTGTACGCTAGATTATATCTATCCTACCGTTCGCAAAACCTTATATTTATATTTAAATGAAAATAGAGCTGGATTTAAAAGATTTCATTCTATTTTCGTGCCATGTTTATGAAATCGTGAAGAGTAAATATAAAACAAACAATCGTATCATGCAAAAAAATGTTTATTTTTATTACAAACATATTTTGAATTTGTTTTCTTTAGAAATGAAACGTAAATGGGTGGTGAATGAGGTACACTGCTGATGGAACTCTCGCTACGTAGAACTGAAATTGGCACATGCCAATCGCAGACTGCGAATCGAGCTTGCTCACTTATAAAATCAAAACAATATTCTGGAAAAGGTTTTTAATGGATTATTCTAAATTTACCGTAGACGGTTTATTAATATATACACACGCTGTTTTTACATGTGCCTCCCACTAGGGTCGAAAAATATGTTTATTGTTATGATTCCTTTTAATTTAGACAAAAGTTTCCATATCAGTAGGCCGTAGTTCTTTAGATTTGCAAAACAATTTTAGTTCAGACATGAAAAGCATTTAAAAATAAATAGTCAATAGCCTTCAGTGTACGAGCCCAGAATGATATTATTTGGCCCAATTAAGACATTTAGAATAGCTTTAAAAAATAGTTCTGATCTAACAAATGGAAAATGTATTGTACTAAATTTATTTATATCATAAAATCTGTTATTTTAATGAATATTTTAAGCAATAATAACAACTGAAATAATATCAAATTTGACCCAAAGGTATTCACTGATACTACAAACACTGTTTTTAAATCTGATGACAAAAAATACAGAAAAATATTTCAAATAAAAATTGCAAGTAATATTTATTCTACATCTTTTTGATTCCAATGAAATTTTCTCTATCTCATTTATTTATTAAGATAAGCCCAAAAACCCTGATAGGCCTTGAAATAATCTACCACTTACTGTTGATGAATTGTTTCCAAAATCTAATTAATTCGTAACATGAACAATACCTCTATTACATATATGAATGTACGGAATGTAAAAATGATAGAATTTAAGATATAAATATGGTGAATTAAACAAATTTCCTTTTTATGACTATAACTAGGCCAAACAATAAGCTTCTGGGCTCGTATACTTGAGAAAAGTTTTTTTTTTATATGTATAAGATATACATATTTGTTTCTACGAAATTGAATACGCAACATTGAAAACAGGTAAAATAATATCCATTTTTTGTGATCAGAACTTTGGAAATACTATTTAACGTTATTGACATCTCAGAACTTTCAATTTACACACTCGTGCGGTAAAATATACAAAACACACTGGCTTTCTTCGGGTATTTTACAGCTAAATCAACTTAAAAATAACAAAAATTTAGTCCATCCGCAAAAATCATCGATAATTGTCAGTAAGATAATAGTTATTTACTTTACAAGTAGGCAATGTAAGGAATTACCCACAAGAGAAATTTTAGCACATGAAGCCGAAGGCTGAGTGTGATAATTTTATAGAGTGGATAATTTCACTTTGCACTTGCATGTTAAGTATAACGTTTTATCTCATATAAATGCAAAATTTATTAGAAAAATATTATTTGACAGTGACATGCTTTAAATTATCTAAATTAAAATATCAATCGAAGTAGTTACTAAGGTGTTGTGTGTTATTATTATTGTTATAAATAGAAAATTACTCACTTGTGACTTTTCTGAAAATTATACCCACTAGTGGGTAATCTGTTACTTTCCTTGTTTAAAATCGCCATTATAGAGCAGTTATTGAGAAGTGTTGGATAAATATGTTTTTTCAACTGTCATCAAATTTCTAAGCACCCGGTTGCTTCGACTTTGCTGCTGTGAGTTTGTAAATTTACAAATATTTTGATTTAATTTTAATTCCATTAGAAACCATTTTGTTTGCTACAAAAAGCATTATACAAACCTCTTGCGGGAAGACGTCATCAACGCATTCACGCAAATTAAGCCATCTCTCACAAGCTCACTCATTCTTTAAATAAGCGCTCATGCGAAAAGAATGTCTTTCCTTATGTAGTTTGAAAATATCTGTTAAATAATATACCTATGTAATAATTTAAACTATTTAAAAAAAAATTGTGTACTTGCTCTAGACTACTAGACAAAGAATAGTTCATTGAACAACTAGTGTTACAATGGCCTTTTCTGTAATACGAGTATTTTGCTCGTTTACGCAAAATACAAGCATTATAATTAGGCATTGTAACACGTGTTTTTCACACTACTTTTCCTATTTCACATTCAGAAAAAATAATTAAAATAAATAAGTACCTTTCCCTATAATATTAATAAAACAAAGTGCTTTACAGTTTGACTATTTATGTTATTAATTCAACAAAAAACTAATTGCAATAATTTTACGTGATCAATGACAACTCCAATTTGGACAGACTGACAATTTTACAAATAAAAGTTCCTCAAAAACAAACAAAACAAAATTAAATTTTATATCATTATTTTTGAAAAAAAAATTATCATAAAATGGACTTTGTGAACGTCAAATAGGAAAATATTTTTCTTCTGCAGTACAAAGAGGTCTTCGATGAGAACTACTTTTTAAATATTATTTTATATGTGCGACCATTTAGGTATAGAAAGTATTTAAAGAAAATTGTTCGCTTTATCTAGTGACTTATGTTACTGAAGAACAACAAAACCATTACTGAAATGACCTACTAATATAACTCTTCTGTTTAGTTTAACAGAAGTCTCGATTCTTATAGTTCGAGAGATCCTAAAGATAAGATAGGTATAGAAAACATCAATTTTTCAATTTTTCTTTTAAATGAGATATTTTTAAGTGTAATTGTTTTCTTTAGATTGTATTTTATTTTTTAATAATGGTTTCTTTATTTGTTCTATCAAAACCTTAAAAGCAATTATCTCGACAAATTCCTAGGACTATTTTATAACCAATCATGATGTAAAACGCTTCAAATTTCAATAAAATCCCGTTACCCCGATAAAATTGTGTTTCCACGATAAAATTCCCGCTACCAAGTAAACAAACAATGCTTATTGCTTCTGTTAGTGTAACAGTTAATTAATATTTCAAGTTTCATTTTTTGTTGTCTTTGGAATTTATCTCATCAAATACCACCCGACCTCTCTAATTTTCTTAGAAAATTTTTTATTTTACTGTTGCTAAAAAAAAAATCGAGCAAAATGAAAATTTATCGGCCTTGTGATATTACTTTTAAAATTTCAAAATGCAATATTAATTTCATTAACATTAGGTCTTCGAATTTCTTGCTCAGTCTAAATTCATAAAAAATGGTTTCCATTTAAAGAAAAATAAATCGCTAATGCCATTGTTCAAAAACAAACTAAACCAACAATCAATTATTACTGTTTATTTTGAAGCCGTGATGTGGATCACCAAGCTACGGCCGTCTGACAGTTGATAGTGTAGTCAGTTGTCGTTGTAAATTTTTATGTTGTTGTTGATGATATTGTTGACGTGTTCTTTTCACCGATTTCGAACATTTTCAAAAGTGGTAAACGTTATTTCCGAATTTACAGGAGTAGAAAACGTACACTGTTATATTCGGGATTATGGTCATTATTCATCCGAGTATATAATGTATCACTAGTACAGAAACTGCACTTTTGTTAGCGCAAATTACGAGCACTCGCAAAACAGTTTTTGGACCTGTGATAGACATTATTTATCATAAATTTATTAAATGAAATTACTGATTTACATATCAAATATGAAATACTAGGAATTAGTAAACAAGGATAGGAGGAGTTTATAAATATAAACAATTCATTTATTTTCTTTGATAAATTCGGTGACATTTATTTAGTTGATGTTTATTTATTGATTGTGCACTGCAACTGAAAATATAATTATTTTATAATTACTTACAATTAACAATTTAGTTCTAAAATTGATTGAAATCTCTAATTTTCAAGCATTGAAACATTGAACAAACCCAATGCACAAAATTGACAGCCAGTTGATGCCGACCCTAATATAACGAAAATGCCTAGTTTTTGCCGGCCTAAGCCTGAAACCAAACAGATTCAGGACGATTTTCAGATGTGTAAAATTAGTGTTTTTGGTTCGAAAAAGATTTATTGCGATAGTTCCAGATTTAACATTCGTAAATGATATTTTAATATTTGAATTTGTGAAAATTTTACATCATTGATACGAGTGTTTTTTTTTTATATACACGCTACAAATTCTTTTGTTGTTTTATTCCGTACTGTTCGTCTTTGTAAACGATTTCAAATGTTTACAAGTACATATGAGAAACAAGAAAGAAAATTATGACATTTGGGAGCTGTAACGATTCCACGGTCCCATTTAGGAGTAGCAAGATTCACGATTTCATTTCCTTTGAAAAATTATCATAATACTGGAGAGCGCGATTGTACTTGGGGCGGGCTTGGCAGAGGCGTTCCGGCCTAGTTGGCGGCACCTGCGTCGTCAACACGCAGCAGGAGCGACTGTATCGGCCGGAATCCTGATGCCATAATAAATGTAACGAATGCTCGTTAGGCTAAGCCGATCACACGGCGCGGGGTAAATCACGGGTAATTACCGCAGGTGCGCCTGATGGCCGCCGACCCTGACACTCGAGACGCCATTACACAACGCCGCGACGCCGCGAGAGCGCGAAAATGCGTCGCTGACGATAAACAATTTCCGGAGCGCCTTTGGATGCAAGCGAGCGCACCGCTTTCTATTATGTGAAATCTCAATTTTCATATCTCATTTTGTCGCAATTTTCTAGAGCGGCCTGGAGGGCGAGACCTCCTCCGCGAACCCTTTACCCACCCGCCCTGTCATCCATCCATCATTCGGGTGCGTGCGTGCTGCGTGTACACTCGCTCTCACACATTTTATATTCAGAACATTCTCCCGCACACTGTTTTCCTTTTTCCATTTTGAGGCCGTGCCAGGGTTTTCCGCACATTGTGCTCGGTCTGTTTTATGATGCCGCGGCCGCAGACGGTTAACAATTGCCGGCGGTCGGGTTGCGATACGCACATTCTAAATAAGGACAATGAGGCGGATGCGGTAAGTAAACGTCGCGTGCAGCTCCAGCCAAGTAACCTGCCGCTGGTACACGCACCCAACCCGCCACAACTCATTCGGATTGGCATCCGCATCCACATGATCCTATTCTGTTTTATATATCCGTTCCGATTGTGTGTTTATAACTTGTGCAAGAAACTTTTTATCGGGTATAAATTGAGCGTCCTGGGTCTTCGTTTCTCCCTAGAGGGATCGTAATATCTTCTTTAAACAACTTGTAGTCCCCGCTCTGCAACTCGATCCGCCGCCGATTGTAATCTCTTAGTCTGCTTCGCCAAATCTATCTTCAAATGCACCCCTCCTACGATGACACCACTGCGTTTCGCGCTTTCGATTCGTGCCTTCATTCTTATTTTGCGCTCGTCCGTGTTGAGCTCTTTTTATTTAATTGATTTGCAGGTATAATTACTATCTTGCTTCGATGGATCGTGCTCGTGCAAACACTGCTGTACTTTCAAAGTCTGGTTTAAGAAAATATCATTTCCGCTGTGCAAATACGACAAGAGCGTATAAGGGGGCAACCCCTCGAGTTTCTACAGAGATTACATTCTCAAATTCGCTGCGATCCGATTCTTACAGGCATCCATCACAAAGACGGAATCGCTAGAGTAGAGTGAGTGCGTGTACAAAGGACGTTGTCGCGTGTCGTGCGTATGGAGACGAGGGTTAGCAACCAAGTCCGGTGCCGACCACGTCCACCATCCGACTGGTAGTTATGACGACCGTGCAAACAAGACTCGCCGTCATCTGTTTATTCTGCAGCGTTAATTAATGTTCCCCGAGCGGCCCAGGCTCCATAATGGAGTTACATACAACACATTCAGTCACACATATACACACACATATACGCGCCCGCAGGCGGAAGTTAACAGCCGGATATCGAGTGGACATCTACACTCTGCTGGGAACTGTACTCTGCACAAGAGACAAGATATGAAACCAGTGATAGTGAGAACATGCCAGCCCGGAGAATTGTTCTCGTAAGTCATGTGGAACTGCGACAAGAATCACGGGCCGTAATCGCAACAGCTTTACCCTCTTCACCGTAAGGGATACATTTTCGTTTTTAATTACAGTGCGAGTTCGTTATATAAGGGAGGCTTTTGTATCGGACTGTACATTTCAAAAACCATTGAGTGTAGTAAGGACGGATGGATAGAAGGAGCCGGAAGCGAAAAAAGTGGAAAGATGAATAAATTGCGCGAGGCTGGTGATCTCCGGCGTTTCTTTGTTTGCGTCATTCGTCTCGTTACATTTCCGCTGGGGGATAGGAAGCGGTAGTGGTTGGATATAACGAGATCGGGTCGGTGGTGTACCTTGTGCCGGCGCATAGATGTTGAGGTACAGACAGTCCTCGGCCTGGTTGGCGAGGTAGGGTAGCAGGCGGCGCAGGTGCTCGAGGCGACCTCTTGGCATCCTCCTGAGCGCGGCGGTCTCGTTGCTTATGTCGGGCAGCCGCTGCGGGCACACGGGGCCGAACTTGTCGGCCATCTTGACACCGGCCCAGAGGGCCCCGGTGACGGGCGGCATGAAGCGCAGGCTACCGACGGGCGGGCTAGCGTACGGAATGCCGCGGAACACCTCGACCGGCTCCAGGTGGCGCGAGTCCGGGCTCACGATCACGCCACTCACGTCGCCGTACTTGGTGCGCACGGTGCGCGAGGTCAGCGGCGGCTGGGCGACCGGCGGCGCCGGCGGCTCGCTGCTCGCCGGGCCGCTCCACGCGGCCAGCACCAGCACCAGTAGCAACATCGTCAACCGAGCATCAGCGCCCGCCACGTGGTGCTGGGACACAAACACTACAACCTGGACGACGTCCTCTGCTCGCCTAGCCGGTGACGGCGGCGCCGCGCGGCCGGCTCGCGCGCATCGCACTCTCACTTGCCTGCAACACTTGCACTACACACACATGCACGTCCCGCGGACTGTTGTTGTCACTGGCACAGTCACTGCTCACCACTTCACTCGCTGGCGGCGGCGGGTCTGGAGCGGCGCCGGGGCCGTGGCGGCCAGCATCAAGCAGGACTCGCGGCCGGACCTCATCATGCGACGCTTCCCAAAGACTCACTGGCGTCGCCGGCCAGCAGGAGCTTTCGGTCCCTGCGCGTCGCGGCGCTGTTCCACGCGCATGCCGCGCTGCTCTCGACACAACCGCGAACTAATGGCGCTGCTGTCGTTTCGATTTTACGTCTCTGCTGTCCCGCTCGCTGCTCACGCACTGATCTTTCGCTATTTTTGTTTTTCCCGCGAGCTTTTCGTCATCATCCGGCTGACTCGAATGTCGACGCCGTCATTTCTAGTTTGTAATGTGTTTAAAAATCAATTTGACAACATTAATTCGCTCAGATAGGGACCGTGCACCGGAAAATTGAACCTGCAAAGAGATTACATTATTGGCGAAAAAACAACGAATTGGATACTTTATAATACTTTACTATATTTTACAAAAAAGAAAAAATCCGGATTGACAAATAAATTTTTAAAATAGGGATTTAAGACGAGCATAAAATTTCAATAGAAACGGGCGGTGCGGTCGGTTATACGAAGAAGAGTTTGAAACCCCAGAATCTTATCTGATGATTTTTCGCTGAACCGTGATATTGCTTAATCCCATCAAAGTTTAATTGTTACCGAAGCGTAAACACTTCAAAACGTCCGATGTGAACGGCACCGTTTGCGTCCATATCGCCGGCCTGATCTGCCACAAGCCCTTTCATCACTGCCCCCGCGAGTCCAATCACGCTCGTCAATCATTCAATTTTCAACTTTTTATGTGTGCGGTTTTCTTATCGAAACTTGGAACAAACGGCAAGTACAGCGCTTTCTCTTGTGTGTTGTGCCGGAGTGCAGAGTTGCAGACCGATCGGCAATATTGAAAGCGGGTCAATGACTTTGCGCTGGTCAAACTGTCCCCGAGTCCGAATGATTTATTATTCTGGCTGGCACGTGCTCTTCACCCTCGGCGCCGCTCTATCTCACTGTGTCATCGCGTCGAGATGCGCTGCGAACGCCGCGGCGACACATTGACATTGAAGGCCAGGCGGCGTCGACGTCGACGGCGGCGACGGACAGACAATATGGAGTGGCGACAGGCCGACAATGCCAAGGAAAGTGCCAAGTCGGCAGGTGCGAGATTCCATCAACGATGCGATCTTAACTGTGTTAATGTGGAACGCGCTGAGTGTTTTTAGCTGTAGATTTATTGATTTGTTCGGCTGGAGAGCTGTTGGCTTGTCTTTCAGGTGTCGCGCTGTTGCTTCGCCCACCGCCTCCTCTTTGCATCTTTACCAACATCTTCATTATCGACAACCTATGCAGTACATTATTCCCAAAACCTTCTCAAGATGTTGTGCAGTGCTTCACTGAAAAACTGTCGATCAGTGCAAAATAAGTCAGGACAACAAGAGAAAGTAATTATTTTTATTGAAAATATACTAACATCCAATACTGTCTTTGTGTTCGGCTGTATTGTAATCACTTGTTTATGATATTGTGTAGCGCGACCATCAAATAGCTCTTTAAGAACTAGGGTATATTAAATAAAGTAAAAAGAATTCTTATCAAAATAAATGTTAGTTGAGTAATTAAATAGAGGGATTAAATAGGCTGTACTTGAGGCCCCGGCTCTGGTCTTCTAGGACTTAAACTTGTTACACATGCCATTTATGATGATGATGAATTAAATCGGCATTTAATTTTTATTTTGGTGCGATTTTAATGATTTCTTCCATAATAACAGATTATAATAAAGCACCAAATTATATGCTCGCTATATAAATATAAATTATGTTCGACTATTATAATCACTTATTTATAATATTATTTAGCAACCATAAAGTGGCTCTTTATGGATTTGTCCATAATGATAAAGTAAAAAGGCCTATTATCAAAATAAACAACAAAATAAATTTCAATAATTCAGTTAGGTAAGTAATTAAACAGGAATATCTTTTTTAGTAAAGGCAATATTAATTACTCAATTCTTCACAATATTTTTGTCTCGATTTTTGCTATTTAAATCATGTATTATACAATAAGTGGTCAGAATGATGATGATGATATTTGAAATTACTGCTTGCAATTTTTTTTCAAAACAAATAACTAAACCCTATATTATGTACTTGTTTCATAAATATCTGTATTTCCGTACATAGTTTTTGGTGATAATTCAATAACCGGTAGTGGTAGCTTTCTTGAAGCCCTATCAAGTTATTATGAAATAAATCAGTAAATTATGGTTTAGTGACAATTCTTGTTATAAGAATAATATTTTAAATATTATTATCTACAAATGTTGTTTGAAACATTTTGCTCTTACTGTCATCATTTCCAAATTAAAGCACGTTAAAGAAAAATAGTCATTTATAATATGTGTTAAAAGTGACATTTTGTGAGTAATGGGGAAGTTTGTGGAATGAGGCGAAGCCGAGTGCAACAATCCCACGAACGAAATAAATCACTTTTAATAGGTATATCATAGAAAATTTTATCTGCGATCTTCCTAGTGTATTAGTAAATACTAAAAAATGTCAAATGACATTTTGACAGGTAGGGTTATATTTGTTAATTTATTCATACAAATCGTTAGCAACGTGTTAAAAGTAACAATGAAATCACTTAACATGAGGCTATGTTACTTTTAATACTAGTGTTAAAAAAATGACACTTTTAACTTGCCAAGCAATTGTTAAAATGACCACTTTTAACAACGGTCGTAGATAAAATGTATTTTGATAGTTTCGTTTAAATCTACTAATCTGTGCTTTTTGAAAAAACAGCGCTCGAAAAATGTTATTTTTTAACATGTGTCATAATTAAAAACTAAATTTGAAGAGATGAGTGTTATTGATAGTGATGGTCCGTGTTCTTGCACTGTTTGATAAGTAATGGCGGGAGGTATTGTGATGCCCACAACAGATTTTTTTATTTTTCATATTCCAAAAGTATTAATAAATGGAATATCGCGTTGGTCTTGAGTTAAGAGTAGTCTTGGTATTATCCACAGTACTCGCGTTTCGAGAGAATTATCCGCATCTTCTCATCGCGTTACAAGGCCGGGATACCTCGGTGCGCTTTGGTCCGAACGAACTCATCATTCCGGCGTAATTTGCATCATCTGCGAACTGCTAACCTATTCACAGTTTATAACCGAGTTAGCTCGCTAATCAACCATGGAAAACACTTCAACTAATGCCCCGGCTTCTTATAAACTTGCTGGGAAATTATTAAATTTTCCGACGGCGGACAGGCAAGCGAAACAACAAAGTCCGTGACCCGCCGCCTTTTCTCCTCCAAGTTTATTCGGTTTTTATAGCAGGCGCTGCTCCGGCTAGAATTTCATTTCTCTGAGACTTCAGTAATCAGCAAACTTTAGTTTATGGGGTGGTGCAGAGGGGCGGAGATGCGGGAGCGCGACGAAATCAGAATCGGCATTGGGAAACGATGACGCCTCACCTAGCGTACGTGGGACCTGAACATTCAAGTAAGGAGCACTACTACAATGCGTGGAGCTTTACGACCGGCTGTAAACCAAGCTGCCGCCGTTGGGCGAAACACCACGCCATATATTAAAAATTCCTCGTATGGTAGGCACGGACGCGTCTTCATGTCACGTCATTACAACTGGACAGATTTCGTTATTAAATATCTGAGATTCACGGCACGAATAATAAAGTTTCCCCACGTAAACTCGGTCGCGCGCAGTCTCGGAACGTAATTACGGAGTCGGAAATTACGAGAGTGCGTGAATGGACGCATTCAAATCAACGTCCGGGGACGTGCAGCACGTGTCACGTGTCGTCTGCACTGCCCCCCACAGGGCACACCTGTCTCACTAGCCAACTAATGCAACCCGACAATGTGCCCATTCATATTTAAAACAACGTCCTATTTTACAAACATTTTTCTTTCCTTTAACACACGATTCTCATATGATGTATGAATTTTTCAGTGACCATCCTTTAATTTAAATTTCAGAGTTGACACTTGAATATAAATTTTCTTTTAAATTTTGGTTTCAAAATTAATTACAAATACTCTTCGTTTCGAAACCTGTTCTTGTTTCGGATTATATCTTTTCAAATACGTAATATAAATAAATAATTGCAACGGCGGAAAACTCATTCTGTTCTGGAATTTGAAACCAAACGATCTTTTGTTTCTATAAAAACATTGTACCTTTTAATTTGATGAATTCACAAGAACATAAAGTTTCGTATTGATCTATAAAAAGCCATTTCAAGGTTTTAATGTACTTCCTTGTTTATTGCATTTGAAAGTTTTTCCTGAAGAAAGTATCAGTGTAAATTGAGATCTGATTGGTTATTTTTGCACACGATACAGGGATTCAATTGGATATGTTTTAGAGTAAAGAGATTTTATCAGTATAATACTGTTCCAATTGGGTGAATTTTCAATTGTTTTGCATCATGATGGTAGTAAAATCACAAGACCTTCCGATTTTATCGATAAATTTTAATTTTGCTCAAATTTTTTTTCTTAGCAACACAAACGAAAGCAAACTGCATAGTAAATCCTGTCTTCGAAGGAGGAAGAATTTCAGTTTGCTTGATTGATTTACCTTAAAAGCAAAAAGAAAAAAGTTCTTAAAAATAAAAATTTATCTGCGAAAATCAAAAACAACTCAAAGAGAAATTAGAAATATTAAATAACCGTCACACTGACAGTTATAAACAATAACAATTGTTTGTTTACTTGGTAGTGGGAAATTCAAGGGGATTTTATCGGAATAACGGGGTTTTATCGGGGTAACGATGTTCTGTCGGGGTAACGAGATTTTATCTGTATAATACTGTTCATATTGTTTGAATTTTCAAGTGTTCTGCACCATGATTGGTTAAAAACTAGTCGTAGGAATTTATCGCTGTAATAGACATATGAGGAGATCTTTAATGTTGATTGGAAGAAAATATGTCAGGTGACATATTAGTTATAAATAAAGAATAATGATGTAGCATTTTAGGAAAGAACTTTGCTGCTGTTATATATGATAGTCGACCTATCCCGTAGTCGGTACATCTACAGTAAAAATCCAATTGAATGTTTTAATTTACTCCCTTGTTTATTGAATTTAAAAGTCCGAAGAATAAATATTATGAAAACCTAAAAGTGATTTTGTTATGAAGTAATACTGCACACAGAATGTGCATTGAAAATTTGTTTGTTGGTTTAATTGAATATTCCAATTATACCATCAATATAATTCTAGCTTTTGTACTTTATTGTTGTGTACTTGCAGATAAACATATTTGATAAAAATTTTGTTCAAATATTAACCTAGTTTTTTATAGCCCCTACAAAATGGAATCAATGTTTATGTCGATGTAGTGTTATGCTTCTGGCCATAAATAAAAAATTCATATTTTCTCACACAGACTACCTGCATTCATTTTGCTCCAAAATCGTAAAATATTGATCTAGATTCTAGACCAGTGGCACTGCATCAGGGAATACTGAGTCTAACCTACTTCAAATAGTAATATGTTTGGGTATTTTTAAGTTCACATAAGCACGAAACTCCTTTTCTAATTTAGTTATTTATTTATTACTGTGCTGTGAACTATATCCCTGTGTAAATTAAGACATAATGTTTGTTAAACTACAGTATACCTCTTATTGCATTATTTTAACCCAAGAGGATGGTTAAATATTAACCGAAACGTTAGCATCGAAGAGTAAATTATATAATTTGTACCCTGTTTCTTATTCATTATCCAACGATCTACCTTTAATATTTATCTATGTGGTTTACCCTCTACTAACATGCTAGGTGTTCAAATAGTTAACAATAACCGCAGATTCAACCGTAATCATGTTAAGAATTAAATACAAAATTAATAGCTATTAACATTCCCAGCGATGTTATGAGTATCATAACAGCCATAGAGCGAGGATGTTAAGACATCTAAGGCCTGTTATGACTCATAACATCCGTGGTTTGTTCAATAGTTTACCGGTTTCAGAATATGAAGACGTTAACGTCTGTCATGATTTTAGAAGGTGATCAAATAAGTCTGTTTGTTTTTATTTAACAAGGTTACACTTGTTTTGTATCATATTTATAATTTTTTTTTTACTTAATCGTCAAATGAGTTCATAATGACTAGATAAAAAGTGGATTTTGGCGATGCTGAAATGCCTGAAAATATTTGGAACGCAGCAGGTGAAGCTCTGAACAGCGTAATTTCGTGTGTATTAATAAAAAGCGTTATATTATCATGTGTGTTATTTTAATTTTCTTGACTGTTTTGACAGGTCAGCATGGTAATATTACCGTACAGCATAGAGTTATGACATACTTACCCTACCTACTTTTGTGCATGTAAACATAGGTTTAATTTCCTGAAACCGGTAAAGTATATTTACCGGTTTCAGGAGATTAAACCTATGTTTACATGCACAAAAGTAGGCAGGGTAAGTATGTCATAACTCTATTCTGTAGGGTAATATTACCTTACTGACCTGTCAAAACAGTCAAGAAAATGAAAATAACACACAATGATAATATAACGCTATTTATTAATACACACGGAATTAAGCTGTTCAGAGATTCACCTGCTGCGTTCCAAATATAATCAGGCAATTCAACATCGCCAAAATCCACTTTTTATCTAGCCATGAAGAACACATTTGACGTTTAAGTAAAAAAATAATTTTAAATATGATACAAAAGAAGTGTAACCATGGTGTTCAATAAAAACAAACAGACTTACTTGATCACCTTCTAAAATTATGACAGACGTTTTTCATAAAAGAATTTCAATAAAAATATTTATTAATGACACTAACGTCTTCATATTCTGAAACTGGTAAACTATTGAACAAACCACGGATGTTATGAGTCATAACAGGCCTTAGATGTCTTAAAATCCTCGCTCTACGAGCTCGGATTTCAACTGACATCTGCGGCAGTTACGATACTCATAACATCACTAGGAATGTTAATAGCTATAACGTATTACATATTAAAGACACTGTACAACGAAGTATGCCTATTTATAGTGTATTCCGTAATTTAACTGCGATTGTGATAGTGGTTTTGTTGTGGTAAGTGTGTGGCCAGGCTGTGGTTATTGAACGAGTGGTTGTGATTCGGAACACTCGGATAAAATTTTGCAATTCAAGCAGAGATTTTACAATTTTAGTGTCTTTGATTTATTCTTAAATAAATAAAAAGAAACAATGCGTTGAAACTCATAGTAAAATTATGTAAGACTTTGTATTTAGATCTGTAAAAACATTTTTACAGAACTTAGTCCAAAAGTATTTGATAACAAAGAAACAATTTAGTTGTTAAACATATATACTTACTAAATTAAAATCATGAAATTTATTTACTCATATGAACATTTATTTTCATTAGTTTTCATTTGAATCAGTCAATTTTGTGGTTTTATTTATTTATTTTACTTAGTGTATCTTGCGCAGCCATTTTAACAGTAAAAGTAACAAAACAAATTCAAAATGAACTAATTTATTACATTATCTTTTGGGCTTGTTGAAATTAAAGTTGATGTATTGGGCGAATTTTGGTGGATGCGCCTTTAATAAATTCTTGTTGCATATTTCGTAAAATAATATTTACGGATATTCAGACTATGATAAACATAAATACTGATGTTTCAGTTCACAGTTCAGATCGGGAATGATTTTAGAAAATAAAATCAATAAATATATCATACCGTCATTTATCTATTTTGGATGTGGCGCTCTGCTTTCGCAGATTTTGAGAAAGATATATTTTAGGCGTAAAATGCTATCACTAGCTTTCCTCTAAAGGTGTTATGGAGTAGGAATCACAGGGGTGTAGTTAAAATACTTTTAGAATCCTACAATTAAAAAAAAAGTAATGTTAAGAACTACTTATAATATTTACTAAATAGGGCTACTTTTCATTTCAATTAAAATCCTATCCTTTGTATGAATCTGATTGTTATAATTTAAAGATATACATCAGCGAAGAATACTTCTGTGATGTTTTTTTTAAATTTTATAAATGAAATAAAACACGTTTTCTTTAAGATTGGCTATTAATAAATATAATGAATTTGACGAACTTCATAAATGAACGAAGAGACTACATATATTTAATGTCTAAAATAAATTAAAGACAGCACTGTCAACCGAGCATTTTTTATCTTATCAGTTATCATTGTGTTAACATCCCCGAAGACTGCGAACAAACAGAAAGAAGACCCGACTGTTGTTGCCTGACACACCGGAGATAAAAAATAGTTCTATCTGACATAGAGCGCGTTGGAAACAAGCGCGATCGTATTTTATTATTACGTCGTCCGGAAATAATACACATGTCGTAACTATTATTCTGTAACCAACAGCAACGGGCAACATTCGAAACAGCATCGCCGGGAATTTTAAAATCAATATTTATGGCGATTGCATATCCGAGGTATCAAACACGGTACAGAATTCATTTGATCTTAATAGTATTTGTAGATTATTACCTGATATTTCGCATCCGTCTGTGTTCTTTCTCCCTGTCTTAGATTTGGATTTCAAGGTGCTTCCAATGGACAAATTTACTGTTTGATGTCTGGATAGATTATTTATTGATTGACCGCACAAGATCCGCTATTATATCAGATGTGGTTTAAATATCTCCATGGTAACTCTTATTCGAACTATGGAGCATGAAACCCCAACAGTTGACAATACCTACACTTTTAGCTTAGCCTGGCATGGCAATTTCACCTCGTCCATATACATTCAAGGATATCTTTTCCTTACATTTAGTCCTCAGACGTTTACGCAATCACTTACTCTCAATCTCGCCCTCATGTATCTGTTTCACTAAACTTTTATTCGATATTTGATCGACATGCTCAAATCACCTCAACTAATTCACCACGCTTCCCCTACATTCTTCTCAATCTCGCACTCGCACGTATTCCGAACCCGAACACGTGTATCCAAAAACTTCTTCCATGGCAAATACTTGCATATGACTTTTAAACACAATTTTGTATACTCAGAGTACCCTAATATCGTTCATGAATATTCAATTTTCAAGGTTCTAAATGTGATATTTCAGTTTAAATATAATAAATAATAATACATATTTACGTGTAATATTTATAATTATTGAAATATCAGTGTTTCTGGATTGAAGAAGTAACATAGGAATAAATCATCCTTCATTAATTATATTGGTTTATAACTTAATATTTAAGAAGAATTAATGTTTGGTTTACCCAGTCTAACAAAATTAGATTTTTTGGTCGAATATATTGCCAAATTATTGCCTCATAAATCTTTTCAAAGATTCGAGCAGAAATTGGACTGGTATTGATTGATCCCAGTAGATATTGATTAGGGATTGTAATACCGGTACACCGGTTTACCGGTTTACCGGTAAATAGCCAAAAAATCCCATAATTTTTTACCGGTAATTCGCCAGTTTTCTACCGGTAATTCGGTAAATTACATAATAGTAAAATAACGCATTTATACGTTTACAAGTTGCGAAACGCAAGTACAAAATGCTAGTTACACGGCAAGTAGTGGGGATTAGGAGATTAGGAGTTTAGATAAAATATGTTTTTTGCGAGTGTATTTTTTAAAATACGAGCATAAATAAAAAAAATATATTATTGTATTAAGATTTTTGTTACTGTTTTTGTGGTGAAATTTGTAGTCCATTATTTCATATGTATTGTTTAGTTTTATAATATATTTTGTGTTAAAAATATAAAGACAATAAAAATTGTTAACTGTTTCATAAAAGACAGTTTCAGAATAATAACAAAGTTATTAATTCACAGAGACCGGACAAGCCAATCAATCGGTAACTACAGACGCGTTTCGCTCTTATTGGAGCTCATCAGTGTAGTGTAACCCGTCAACTGCTGTGAAGCAGTGACACCGATTGACTGGCTCAGCGAGATCTAAGATCCCAACAGATTTGTAAATGGTTCTGAGAAGTGAATAAATACTCCCAGAGCCATCTACCGCTCTTAAACTTCAACCGAAGTAAATGTTTTCAAAAATCGAAAACAGTCTATGAAACATTTATATTAAAAATTTAAAAACAATAAAAATTGTCAACTGTTTCATAAGACAGTCTCAGAATAATAACAAAGTTATTAATGCCGGTCTCTGTGAATTAATTGACAATTTTTATTGTCTATATATTTTTAATATAACTGTTTCATAGACTGTTTTCGATTTTTGAAAATATTTTGTGTTATTTTATATACAGAATAGTTTTATTTGTTCCTATTTTTTGTAATGCTGGAGAAATAATAAATTTCAGTAAAATGTCCCTTTTTTTTAATATTAATTCTTGTGTCCTATAACAATATTAGAAAAACGGTAAATTACCGGTAAACCGGTTTTGATTAAATATTTTACCGAATTACCGGTAATTGAAAAATTCGGTAAATTTACAATCCCTAATATTGATGCTGAACAACAGTTAAGAGACTAAGAATTAACTACATTCTTGAACGAATAGCTCCATGGTAACACATAGAACTGTGGATCATGAGATCTTCACTTTCAATCCTACTGTGACTGTTTCCATTTTAATTTTATCCCTATAGTAACTAACATCTTTAGGGGCCATGACTTGACCGCTGATAATCATAATTCATGCGCAAAACTATATTGCTTACCGAGATCTACAAAAGCGAAAGTAAAGATATACTTATTTTACTTATATAATTATGCCAATATATAAAGAAGAAAGGGATAGTGTGAAGAGGAAACCAATATGGGACGAACGAACACCCTCAAATGCGCACCGACCGAATTACACATCCGCGGCTCTGAAGGGGTTGCGGGAGGGGCGCGAAAACCACGGCGGCGTGCTGTGACACTTTATGTAAGCACCGGCGTTAATGACTTGTCGAAGTAATTACGCGAGTTTAATGATTCCATAAATTTTAATTTTTAATCTTTACGCGTGTTCCCTAGCTGAGGAAGGTAAGAAATCTCGCGCTCTTGGCCATCCGACAGCGACGATCTCGTTATTGCGCCACGGTCGAACGACGCGCTGTAATCAAACCCCGTCGCAGCGGGCCGCGGGCGCCAACTCACCTTGCGGGACTCCGGGCGTCTTTCCCACCCCAAGTGTCTGACAGGTCTTCTTCTGCCCTTGCCGCTCTTTATGACGAGGATAGTAAATATCTTGGGTTCTCGAAATGTCGAAATGTGCTCCTTCTAGACGCATACGTGCAAGTTGTACAAATGTGTTTGCAGAAGGTTAATGAAATCTCCCTGTCACTAATTGATATGTTTTAGTGATTAATATCCTTCAGGAGTTCGATAAATTGTTTACATTCTTGATGTAAATGTTTGTCGTTCTATTAAAGTGTGTTGGTATTCGTTTGATGTTATTAAATTCATACATATGTTGTTTTCTCTTTGAGAGAATGCTTTTGTATTCAATTTTGTAGAGTATTGGCATTTGAGCCTTGTGCAATGCCGAAATATTTAAAGCTCCACAGTTTGACGATATCTTCTTTAACTTTTTTCCATATATAATTCAATTTGCATCTTTTTTATTAATACTTCATTCATCATTATTTCTCGAGATGGGTTAGTAATCACGACACTCTTCGCGACCCTGAAGAAGGCTTTAAATATTTGATGGTACACATATGTCATAAAAATTCTCATATACCTTTCTTTATTAGAAACTATGATAGGTTTCTGATTACTTGGTATAATAGTTTGCTATCAGCTGTTTGACTTTTTGACATGTCCAGTATAGACATTTCTCATCATGCACTTAATTTGCTATCAAACGCGATTGATAAAACAACTATAGCTTAGATATTTGACACAAAAGATTCATCACTTTATTTATTCTGTTCTTATTTTAAGAAGATATATAGATATGCTGGCCCACGTAATTCTTATCTTTAGTAAAACAATTCACATTAATTGAACCATTTAAGCTATAAACCTAAATGAGTTTTAGTTATCATCCATTTTTAATCTATAAGTCATGAATTAAGGTTTTTAGTATACTGTTTATTACTTTACATACCGTGTTGACGACGACAAATTGTAAAAAAAATATTAAACATATAGGTATTAATTAGAGTTTTTAATAATAACACATGGCACATATTTCTCATATAGACTAGATGTTTTATTTTATTCTAATGATATAAATAGATACACAAATAACATTGCAATAATCTAAGGAACCTTATTTCTATAAAAAAATAAAACCAGTGCAGTGCTGCAAATAAAAAAAAAATGGGTAAATGGCATGACGATATATTTTCCTTCTTCAGAAAGCTTCATTTTGATATCAAATAAGGAATTTTGAAGATTATATAAAAATAATTGACGATCGCTTAAAAGTATTTTTGATATTTTAGTTAAGCTTTCGTCTGTGAAATATTTAATTTGCTACGAAACTTGACAAAATTCAAGTAACTATTGCAAGTAATATATGAAGTTTAATCAAAATAAATTTTTAACATATAAGTTATTCATAATTATAACGATTATATAAATGTAATTGTAGGGCGTACAATTATGTAAATATAATTGTACGGCGTACAGTAGTTTCATATACCACTGGTGGCAGCACCTACAAGGGCATCTGTGACGAGTGATAGTTGTGTTGCCGATGGTTCTGTCATATTTTATGCACAGTGATCCCATCGACAATTTTTAACAATTGAATCGATAAACTGTTACTGTGGAATTGAATATTTTGCAATTTAATTTAAAGAAAGAATACACTTTTACTCGTTGAATCGTCTTGTGAATACCATTCGTGTTACAAGTTATGTAGACAATTTTTGGGACTGAATCACTCTTGGTTATTACGCTTGAAAATATCACTCGTGTTGCCCACTCGTGTTATTTGAAATCAAGTGTAATAATCATTCGTGATACAGCAACAAAAATTGTCGACATAACATGTAACACTAATGGTATTATACATGAAAATCTCGCAATCTATTTTTTATTATTACTATGCTTCCTTATGCTACGAATAATATGCAGCTAAATATGTAGATTCCTTGCATTCTATCTAGTTAGTGTAGATTCCTGGCAGGACGCATTGTTAAGGTTTGTCTCTAATCAGTCAGTCAGGGTAGGTCTGGGATGTCCAGGAGTGCCAAGTCAAGATTCCTTGCATTCCCTGCATTTGTAATGGAACATGATTTCCTGCAGTACATTTAAATAAATTAATAGGTACTGACTTCGTATTAGTTTTAAATAAAAAGCAAAGAATTGTAAGAGAACAAGTCCCCCAAATTGCTCTAATTTGTAGCATCGTTTAAGCATTTCACTTAACGTTTGCAATATTTAGTCCCCAATCAGAAACCCTTCCATTCGAGAACTCCGCACTCCGCGCAGATTTTAAATATTCTGTCAACGCAGCCATCCTCTCGAGAGTTGCAACGGCGACCTAAATTACTCGAGGGAGCTAACGAAACTCCTAGACTCTCTACGACATCGTACTGCATTTCACCGCAATCAACTTTGACAGGCGCACGTGTGCAACCGCGGCTGCGGCCCCAAGTGCATTGTAACCACTGGTCAACGCTTGGAGTGCAGTCGTGGTCGTGATGGAGTCTGTGGTGCTCCCGTAGTCTCCGACGTGCAAATTACCTGCTCCTGTCGCGGCAAATGCGCTCTGCTGTCAACACGACGCATGGCGGAAGATTTTAATTGTATGGGATTCGGAATTATTTATTACTAACCTGGTGGAAGCTGGGGGGTAAATTTAGAAAAATTTCATATAATTTAGAATTGTGACAGACATTTCATTCAGATCTGCCGTATTGTTTATTAATTTAAAAATTACTAATATTTTATATATATTTATTTATCGGGTAAATAGACCTATGAACGCGACTGATTTTGTGTCATAAGATCGTCAGTTTGAGCCTCAAAGACGACAAATTTTCAAAAATTAATTTCAAAATTATCAGCACATAAAATTGCCACCACTACCATCCTCCGAGACCATGATTTGAGGACTGGTAAACTTACTTATGCGCAGAAATATATTATAATACCAAGATCAGCTTTAAACAGAATTCTCCATCCAGAAATGGGTAACTGGCGTAATGATATATTTATTTATTTTTGTAAAATGTGTTTGGGAGTTATTTAGCAGCTCAAATATGTCCTGTATTGCTTATTTAAATCAAATTGAATGATCAAGATTAAGTTACATCGGTGGCAAATGGTTTTATGAGAAATAATTACTCGTATCAATAGTTACTAGTTTTACTAACGTTACATTCGGCATCCATTCGAGATGGTCAGAGTATCTCAACTGACTCACTCCCATTTTCTGAACAACATGCTTCTCAAATTCGCACCCTATGTACACCAATGTATTGACGATGGTATCCTAGGTGTCTTTTGGTCATCATCGATCCCTATGTTCCTTAACATTTGTCATCCAAATTTGCCGCACCTGTCTCGGGTCATACATTCTTATCAAATGGCCCCACCATGCTTGTTGTCTTATTCTATTAAGTCCAGTATTGGCTTGCATTGTGATTGTTCTCTTATTATATCGTTAGTTATTCTATCCAACATTGTTACTTCTTGTACTTTTCTTATTCATTTTCAGCTCCTTAATTTTACTTATCATTATTTGAAAGAATACCCATTTTTTCCAACCGTTTGTTAATATAGATCTGTATATTGTGTTATTTTTGTTTTCGTAGTGATTATTTTTCCTTATGAAGTTGTGTTGTATGGAACTTAAAAATCTAAAAACAGAATAGTTGATGACAGAAAATTAAAATGTGTAATAAAAATATCCGGACTGAATTTATTTTCAAATAGAAAAGACCTACGATATAGTAAGTGAATTGCCATCCGAAGTCAAGCAGTAAACCCAATGTAAAGCTGTTATTTTTTGAATCGTGTTTTACATTCATATTCTGAAATTACCGCATTGCGTTATATCTTCACAACATCCTTAAATCATAAGTTTATTTTCGGGAAGAGAAATCTGGGGAGTGGTATGACTTTCGGACCTGTAGGATATGATTATTTAAAGGAAAATGCTGTACAAACTGAGATGCATCGGCGGGTGCATTGACATGATAAAGTTACCAGTCGCCACTTTGATGCGACGCCAACCTTTTTTCAAACATAGAACTTGACAATAATACTCCTTATTTATAGACATATTTTTTTGCTACTGTTTCTGTTATGATAAATGCGCTGAACAAGTAAACATGCATAAGGACAAACAAGATGACTCACTCGACATGTAAATTAAGTTCTAAAGTCTATTTGTTTTTTGTCGCTATTGTCAATGGGTTCCGAACTATAACACAGCAGTCCAGATACATTTTGATCACATTCGGTTTTAACCTCGTAAATTTGTCTGATTTACATACCGAATATTTAATAATATTCTTCGTTTATAATTCGGTGTAAATTTAATAAGGTAATAACTTGTAATAGAACGTTTTTCAATATGCTGGAAAGTAAATTTTGAACTTTATTTGCCAATTTTGACGGGAGTCTTAACGGTCTCTGCTTTGAAGGAAATTTAGAAATTTTATTATGAAGGTTGTTATTAAATTTTGTGTTTGACAAGCTTATTATATTCTTTATCAGAACCTGTCTATCGTATTTATCCCCAAATACGAGCATTCGTCATTGTTTATTATTTTATCAATAACTTTCAGTTTTTAAAGACGATATTGCATTATTTATTTCACATAATATACATTATTTAATTAGTGGAGCATTTTCCATTACAACGTTTCGCTAAGGACCCTTTCTAATATTACAAACCTTGACTTTATTTATGAATGTAATAGGGTCTATGATCATTTTTTTTTATAGATGAATCTAACCAAGAAAATTAAATACCTATATTTTTTTAATTGATGAATTATTTATAGTTTTTAAGAAAATAATTATTGAAAATTAGGAGAAAGGATTCGTGAAGGAGTTTTGGTAGATGACAAATTGATATTTATGAAGACAGACATCTGTTGTACCGGGCTTCTCCTGAAACAGGCCCACTCCCAAAAGAATTGTATTTTAAAGTCAATTATGTTTATATTGTAGATTTATAAACTACATTCAAAAGCGCATTGAACTGCATGAATAATGAATTTGTAGTACTTCTTGTTTAGCCAGAAGTGACATCAACTTTCTTATTTTAAATGGAACATCCCGTAAATTTTTAAGTTCCTGATTCTAAATAAAATTTTGAATACAACCATGTATAATAAGATACTTTTTCGTTGTAGATTTCTTAGTAAAAAATAATTAAAATATTACAGAAACAAATCAAATCATTCCTAGTTAGCTATGAAATGAATGATAGAAAACAGATTTTATGATAGTAATGTCAGTTTAAGGAGTTGCAATTCAATTAGGTATATTATTTATAGTAAATTTTCAAAATTTCGGTGTGCGTATGTTTGGAATTCTTCTCTTGCTAGAATAGATCCAGAATTAGGTAATTAGTGTACTGATATACATATATTATTTTAAGCCCTCTGTTAGCAGAATGGACTACGCAAACATGTTTAATTAATTCACCAATATTTTCTGCTCTAATACTGTAATCTCTACATGCACAATTTTTTAAAATAAATCCAGAAAATGCAATCACTATAAAACCAAAACGAATATACGTTTTACTTGTCACCAAACTAAGCCGCAGAGGAAAAAAATACTCCACAGCAGGCTTTCGAAACCAACGAGTGCAACAAGAAACAAAAAACAAACAAAATAAAAAAGACAAGCGGCGTTCAGGACCATTAGCGTTGGACAATCAGCGTGCACCGTTCCATCTTCAGCTCAACGCTGTGACGTACTGGTACATCCCATACGAATTCGTCCCCAACGTAGACAAGAAATGTGTCAAACCACCAATTATTGTGCTTCCTCTATAGAAACTCGTAGATGCCTTTGTTTGATTAACTAACTGTGTTAATATTTCTATTTTGTTCATAATTTTCCATTCTTCTTAAAAACTTTTTGCAGATGAAATAATATTTATTCCTCCCGCACATATATGTAAGGGAGGTATTGTGATGGATCATACGATTTCCCAATTTTCATCATGACGTCTGACTATGTGTAGTCCACGATAACTCAAAATTTAGATGTTCATGTTAGGAGCTGATTAAATTTTAGGAGCAATCCATATACCGAAAGTGATAGTTTATTTGAAGCCTATCAGGCTTAGTGAATCTCAATAAATAAATGAGTTAGAGTAAATTTCATTGTACTAGTAAATAGTATGTTAAATATCATAAACGACAAGGAGAGTGTACCGATGGAAGACAATGTTTGGGAACTGAGCGAAGCGAAAATTCCAATTTTATCTGACACCGGTAATTCCTTAACGTTCGTGATGCTTATACAATGTTTTGCACGATTAGAGCAAACAAAATTTATTTAAAAATACGCAGATATACATTTTTTCATTATTAGTAATACTGAACCCAAATACGAGTATATTAGGTGGCTTTTCTGTAATTGCTCTTGTTTATGATTGCAACAGATGTAAACTAATTTTGTCGTGGTGTTATTTAAGCTATTCTTTTTCAAAAACAAGATAAATATTTGTAGTGAGCGGTTCCGATAGTTAGAAATTATACAAAAAAGAATTATGGAGTAGTGGTTTGGCAATAATACCCGGAAAATTTTCATGACAATAAACTTACCGTTCAAAGAACGGTATGTAAATTACTTATTGTTTTATTTAACCTAGCTACCGGTAAAAACAATATACCGCTTTAGAAACAGCTACAATTTTAAATTTAATTTTTTTTCTATTTGTACTGTTTAAAAATTGTTTAGGTGGGAGGTTATGTATTTGCCAAATCAGATTATTTTAATATTTTTAAGGCATCGTAAACATGATTTTAAATATTTTGTTTGTTTCAGTGTAGGATTCATCAGGATGTAGGAAAAGAAGTAAATATTGTCCAATGTATCCATTATCAAGAATCAACACAGGATAGACATATGCAACCGCAATCACCCAGAAAATCAAGTAGTCTCTTCTTATGGACGAATTGGTAAGTTAAAAATCTAACCTAATCTCATGTAGCCTATATATGTAAATATCTTATTTTCTTTATCGAAGATATGTTTGTGAGTGTGAGATATCTTATTAATGGATAGGATGCATACCGACTATGCGAGTATAATTCTTTAGTGCATTTCAAGTTCTACCTTTGCTCACTCGTCATTTGTTTCTTATAAAAAGTGACAGAACATTCACATCACCCGTTGTTGGATTTGTCACGAATTTTTGTTTTTATAGTGTCATGTTGATTATACTCATAAAAGAATAAGTGCAAAAAGTGGTATTACATCATCTAAATTTTGCAATTATTGTGCCCAATTCTCTGACGAAGTTGTTACGTAGCAACTTGCTAATGGTGACAAAATCGCATCAAAACTTCATGTTCAATGGGGATTATTTCATTAACTGCCAATAAACGATTCATTTTTGTCACAATTATCAAGTTGTTACGGTAATAACTTTTCAGAGATTAAGCCCAGTCATATATAATAGTTAATTCATTACCATAATTTCTATTGTAATTACGAAGTTTCGTGACTTCTTTTTCTCGTTCGTGAGTTACTGAACACAGACACACATTCATTCATTCATCTGTTGATATAGTCATTACAATTGTCACTGAGAATATGGTCAACACGGATTCAGGAATCCTCAATTTATGTATTTCCGTGAAAATCTCGTCAACGAATTTTTCATTATTGCTGTACTCCCTTGTACTCCTTGAAAGAAAGTAATATGTAGCCAACCAGTATAGTGCTTTTGCCGGGAAGTCAGAATACCTCTCGAAACATTGGACAGAAAGGACAGTTCGTGTTGTGGTCTTGACTTTGCAGAAGTATCACGTGTTTGAACTGTAGTCTGTAGTAAATAGTTTTTTTTTTCAATTACTCGAAATTAAGAATAAAGATCTTGTAGTTTAATAATCGATAATTTGATCTACAAAAATCTAATTATTTTGCAACTGGGACGAATATCCGGGAGGCGAATTCTTGGACACAAGTCTCGTGAATCCCGCGAATCTAGGAATCATCTCGGTGGTCGCACATCATCGCCCCGTTTACTGCGAAATCTTCCAGCGAAACAAAGTAAATGAAGAGGGCTTGGATCAAGTTGTTAACGGAGCTGTTTTATAGCGACGGCGGGTGTTCATAACCGCACCTTTCAGCGTTGGCGAGGACCGCCCGCTGCCCGAGCAGAACCCGTCGGCGGAATTAAAAATCGATGGACCTGCGGCTGCCGCCATTCATAAACGCACCATTGGCGCTGTAATCAAACTAGCGCCCCATCGCGACAGCTCAGGCCCTGCACTCGGACCAATTTTAATTGGGATTATAAAATCCGACATTGCAATTTGCTTTTGAAGTACTTCCATTCAAGGGGACTAAAGGGAAACACATTACGAATGACTTTTAGTTAACATTCAAATAAAAAATTGAGCAAATAGCGTTGCGTATAATAGCGATGGGAAATGGGAAATTTTTAACATTACGGAGATTTAAAATGTTACTTGTAAACAGACACTGGTAGTCAAGAGACTAAAAGCTCCGCTTTATAATCTATAATCTGTCGGTCGGGGTTCACTCACAATACATCTAGATTTATAAAAATAATTATAATTTATAGCTGTGTTAAATGTCCATAGATGGGTCTAAGTGATTTGGAGTTTCCTTACAGTTGTCTGTTGACTAGCTATCAGCAACTACGCTAATGCAAGTAAAACATTTGATTAATAAAACCAGTGGAATAGCCCTTTGCTCCACGATAGAAGTAATAGGAACAAATTACAATTACATGTTATTTGTAAGACTCTTTACCAATTACATTTTAAGAAATCAACATTTTACTTCCTTTTGAATTGATGAACCATACCACTGACACCAGGGATACAACGATCCCCCAAACGATGAAAATGGAAGTAGGAAATGATGTTTTTTGAAGTCCTATTTCTTAAAGTATCTACCAGAATCGAAATTATTTTCCCTGTTTTCTCAATCCTTTAACTATTTACAATGTGATCATATTTGAAAAGCTAAGACTTTAGCGCCAGTTGTATTGTTTAGGTTTGTTGTTTTTTACCTACCTATAACATTTTAAGGATATATTATTGGAAGAATAACACCTATGACATACTTATACTCTCTAATTAAAATAGCTGAACATTTATTTATAACAATTGCATAAATTTGAAGCGCCATTGTTGACATTTTCTCAAATAATAATTCCGAATGTTTACGTACAACATATTCCGTGAGTTGCAGCAAAGACAGGCATCGCCAACTTATGACTCGCGGGTCGCTAAGAGCCCATTTCATAATTTCAATCTACTCAAAATTTTGCGGAACACGTCTTCCTTCTGACATCTTCATGTATTTTGTTTTATCTTCGTTTATTACGAACCCGACCTGGAACAGTACTGTGATATATAAACTTGTATCCATAGTAATCATTAATGGTAGAAAAATAAATAAACACGGTATATGCGAACTCAACGAAATATGTAAGAAATATTAAATACTTCAAAAACAAAAATGTCACATCGTTTTTAATTTTTTTACAAAGCGCAAATAATAGCTATTTTGTATTTAGTTCAATGTAGCAAGAAGGAAAATATAATTATTTTAATAACATATACTCGTAGCTATGTAAAATTAATGAAATTTCACTTTGACAGCGAGCCCGAGACATCTGCTCAAGCGTTTTCATAAATAGTCGAAACTTCAACTAATATAATGAGACTTTTGAATCTTCATTGTGAATATAGACTTGTTATTAAAAGCTGGAATTCATCAAGAGAAACTAAACACTCGTAATCCACCCTATAAAAGAAATAAAGATATATTTAATTCTGTTAAAAATATTTAAATCAATCTTATAGCAACTCAATAAGCAAACCTAATTCATTTTGAAGGAAACGTCTCGTCGAATTCACAACCCTTCTTACAGGCGTTATAATCAAAATAAACCAGCATTCTGACATCGCTTTCTGTCGACGGCGTTAGCGTCTGCTTGTTGGTTGGCGGTGAAAAGTGCGGCGCGCTGTGATTGACAGTATTTTTCTGCTCACGAGCTGGGAAATGGCAAACTAGATTCGAGCCGCCGCTGGAATTGAGATGTGTCAAATGTTGTGAATGGAGAATGTTTTCCACGGAGGCCTAGGTCGGAAATATATTTGTTATTTTAGATTCTGCTTTTGAGATCTTCATTTTGTTGTCTGCTGCATGATTTTGTTTATGTGCAAGAAAATACTTTGTTATTTTAATTGTTATAATAATTTGTGCACGATAATTGATTAGATTTGACAGGAATTGGGGTATTTATAATAATTATAATGAGATTCGTTACTCAGTATCAATTTTAATAACCTGGTAACGAACTGAACAGTATACTTAAAGCTGAATCCATTAATTATTGTTCATTTTCAAAATAAATTCATTATAAACGGTTTAACAATTACCGCCAGGACCTGACTTAAGCCAAAGTAAAAACAATTTGAAAATTTTCTCCTGTAAAATTTTATAGCTTCGTTCAGAGGTACGCAACCAGTAAGTACTGTTTGAGAAGCTTGCAAATTCTAAACTTTCCAATTACAATTAGTGGGATTCAGGGATAGAGATATCATCTGTTTTTCTTTTTGGTCTATAACAATCAAACAGCAATAAACCTAACTGTACATTTAATAAAATAGAAAGTAGCACGACATAAAAGTTCTACACGTTTTATACAATAAATATTACTGTATTTATCACAATATGAGTTATAGTTATTTACATTACAAGCAAGGTAAAACTGTTTTTACTGCTGAATGGAGGAAATAACCGGCGAGCCAATTAGGCGAGCCTGTCACCTCCTTGTTACTCATTTGTAAATCAAAATTAAAATTAATAAATTGTAACCAAATCCTGTCAATTACACACTACTGTACTGTCAAAAATTATTTGAAATGATTTCGCGTAAGCCTTGTAAGTATTTCTGTAGCAACGTGCATTGTTTACCTTGTTTACTAACTTGTAAAATATTTTTTCTTCAAACGTCATAAAAGTACGTTGTTATGTATTTGTATTCAACAAGCAGAAGTTCAATATTGTCGCCGCCGGCGTAAAAGTGTATCCTTGGCAACACATTTACGCCGGCGGCGGACAAAGTAAAATATTATGAAAAATAGTTAGGTTGTAATTCAATAATTTGACAGTTAAAATGAAACAAATAAACAAAAATAACAAAACAGCATATTCTACGGCAACTTGAAATGCTAGATGAGACAGAATATTTTTTGAAGTTTTGAGCATTTTATAGTATTTATAATTTTATTTTCTATGTTTGAAGAAAAAAATAGCATGTGTTATTCGGAATAAATGTGACTTTGTATGCTTCGTATGTAATTGTTCGACTCGCTTCGCTCGTCGTTCAAACTTACATGCTCAGCACCCAAAGTATCACATTTACTCCTAATGACACAATATACTATTTCGCGCCGCCACCCGTCATTGATACAATTACATATCTCTAAATCGGTCGGAAATCATGTTTTTGTCGTACTAGTTCGACAAAAATTGCTAACTTTTTATGGTTATATGTTGACATCACTTCACTAATGTTAGCTAAGTTCTGACGCTAGAAATGTCAAAGTATTACATTGACATAAAAATATTATGGCAATATATCTACAATTGAGTATTTACAATACAAGAAAACAGAATATTTATGGATTTTAAACATATTTGTAAGTAATTATAATTGTATTTGCAGTGTAAAATAAAAATAAAAATATGTAGATATTTTTACCCCATGGGGTAAATAGCTCCGTGGTAACGTGTCGGACTGTGGATCGTGAGATCCTCAGTTCGAATCCCACTGCCGACAGTTACAAATTTAAATTTACCCCTGTGGTTCCCCCTCCACTAACAACTTTGAGGGCTATGACTTGACGGCTGGTAACCGCATTTCATACGCAAAAATATATCACCTACCGAGATCTGCGCAAGCAGAATGCCACACCCTTAATGGGTAAAAGGCGTGATGATATATTTATTTATTTATTTATTTAGATATTTTTGGTTATGATACTGGAAAATAAACATAATTGACATTCAAATATTGTGAAGTTAGCAACATGAAAAAATTCCCTGTCATTAAGAAAATGAGTAATAAATTAAATTTATTTATTAAATTTACATAAATGTTGGCGCGAAAAATCTTGTGTATCCCTCGGTTGGAAACTATTTTGCGAGAGCTCGTATTTGCAGGACTCGCCTACGGCTCGTCCTATCAAAATAAACTCGCACTCTCAAAATACCAGTTTCCAACCTTGTGATACAATAACTATACAATACAGCTGTCAATTAGAAACTTGTAAAGATTCATTTTCAAAGGCAATAGAGGGATTGGGTAAGTGGTGTTTACAAGTGAGTAACAAGTAAACTATTAAAACTGTTTCTGATTACTTCAATGATATTTCAATAGATGTCACTTCGACTAAGTGGGATTATAAGTAGGTATAATTCATAGTACAATTGTTAAATCGGAAGTTTTTTTGTAGTGATAGTTATTACTAAAATTAAAGTATAGTAATTTCCAAATTGAAGTTGTAGGAAAAAGAATTGGGAAGTAAGGAGTGGGGTCGCGTCGTATTATCTCTTTTTAATACGGGTGTTAAAATAGATCAAGCCAGCTCTGAATAGCATAAATGGAACTCTTTTTCTATTGAATCTATTACCGTTATGAAAAGAAAATGTTCATAAATAAAGAATATGATGCTATTATAATGGCTCATTAACTTCTTGTGCAGTGAGATATTATGCATTTTTGCAGCATATAAATTTTTTACTCTTGGAAAATATTAGAGAAAATACATAATTTTATAAAATTTAAAATTCCAAATACGCTTCTAATTAAAAGAAAAACATTTACATTTGAAACTTCCAGTAATAAGTTTTATGTAGAAAAGAAAAAGAGTTAGCAAAAACAGTTAATTAAAATAATAAAGAAACCAGTATTTCCGACTTACCCTGGGGAGTAGCACAAATTAATTTTTCCATTTCAAGGAAATTACAAAGCACAAAGAAGCCTTAAGAGCTTCCATTGTTCGACACTTGATTTGCGAGAAAATAGAGTCATCTCTTCTGGTTGCTGAGCACTGCATATACAAACACGATACAAAAAGCGTGATTTATCAGGGTTTAATCAGCGGCCGGCGGGCGTTGCGGTATTCAGCTGAATTATTAGCGCGCGCTCTTCAATATTCAGTCCGTTCTTAAACTCCTCACACCAGCCCACAGCCCCCGGTTACCAATTCCAGGCACGGAGGCACGCGGAGGCATACGCACGGCCCGCCACTTCGTTAGCGAAAACAGGCGCGCCTGAAAAATGCGCGCCCTTTTCACCACTGCACTGCATGCAAAGCATGTTTATTATGGGAATATAGAGACGCCGGGGATATGCACTATACTCGTAACTCGTGTAGAGGTGAACGGATTGTCTGGGGGCAATGGAACGCCAACCGTAACCTGGGAATTGTTAAATCGTCCATGACTCGGAGATACAGAAGATGACATACTGTATGCGCTCTTGCGAACTGTTTATTTCAAGGAGTTTTAAACACTGTTTATACAGCTACTTTGAATATTTATTACCGAAACATCTACTCAAAATAATAAGTTTGAAATGAACACATCTCGTCTTCATGTAGACTTGTAGACCACTGAAATATAGTAATACTGGAACTGGAGTCTTTTATGAAAGCGAGAAATAAGCCTGCGACAGAAAGATGTCATAGGGCTACCCTTCTTTGTCTAACAAATATTCGTCTTCGTCTTTGATGTAAATTCAGTTTCTATAATCCTAAACAAATATTCAATGTAAAATTTCTGTTTGTTCTCATAGTCCAAAATAAAAAATTTAAGTTTTGGCAAAACACTGTGTTTTGAATAAATCATAAGGTTCAGAAAGGTTATTAACAGTTTAATGTCTTTTTATAAACCTAAACAAATATTCCATAGGTAAAATCCCTAAAAAACTTACTTCCGATTACGGGAAAGTAGTGTTTCTTTTCTTTGGGTTGAAATTAATGTACTTCTCCAGGGTTAAGATCCCTATAAATTCATAAACATAATAGTTACTTGAATTCATTTCTATCAATTTATTATTTAACTCTTCTCCGCAGACAACAAATTGCTCCTGTATAAAGTAATAATCAAACCAGTTTGGACATACGACATCGAATTATGGGGATTAGCAAGTACCTCCAACATCGAAATCATCGAAAGATTTCAATCAAAAACCCTTTGTATGATTGTCAATGCTCCGTGGTTTGTCCTCAACTGGATTATTTCACAAAATCTTCAAGCGCCTTCCGTTAAAGAAGTGCAAAATACATTCAAAGACTGAAGTGTCACAAAAATATACTAGCAGTGTGGTAGTCATTTAATCTTTAATCACTAAAATTTACTGAATATAGACAGATAGATTTTAAATTGAATGGGATCACAATAGAAAAAATAATTATTGAGATATGCTCAAAATATCTTTTAGGCCTTCCAGTAAACTATCACTTCCGGTTAACTTCCAAACAGCTCGTAATTTGAACATCCAAGATCTAAATATAAAATTTGAAAATTATTTTGACACTAGAATCTGATGTGGGTACCACGTAACTTACCAAAAAATTTTATTCCTAAACGGTACAAAATATAGAAAAGTCCTCTTGCAATAGATTACCAGTCGTCACTTTCATTTACCAACGACCCTAAAGACGTAAATTGTGGAAGAACTTGAGGGCTAATTATTATGGAATTAAATGAAAATATATTCCTAATTAATGTTTTTAATTCCTTACGAAATTCGTTGATCGATAAAAATATACATTTTATTTATACAATATGTGAAGGTTTCTAAATATGTGAACGACATAATTATACAAGTAATTTGAATTACAAATTTTCATTTAAAATATTTATTAAAATTCCCCTTGTAGAAGATAATTTGAATATATGTACGTCTTTCGAAGTAATACCTCTCATCGATTAGTATTCATTTGGTCATTGAGTTAGGCAATGCAAAAAAGTTAAATTGAATAACGAACACAAATAGCTGTGATTGACGAGCACTGACAAACACGATCCCTAACCCGCCACCGTAGTCCCGGAGTCGGACATTCCGCCGCACTACAAGTCCGGGTTGCGACGGGCAACCGGTTTTTTGTTTTGTATTTAGTCGGTGAACTAATAATGGGTTGCTGTCAGAAACTGTTCGAGAGTATCAGTGATATGGGTGAGCTAGTTAGATACAACTTCTAAATAAATAAATAAACAAACAAATAAAACGAAGTTTCGTGATTTCCACGTAAAGTTTTCGTCGTGCCACAGTTGAATGGCTACTATAAAAGACAGAATACAAAGTATGTGTTGAACTGTGACTGTGAGAGACTGATCGTTCAGAATGAAATCACTCTGTGGTAGAGTTGTTCACTAGAGTCCCTTACATGTAGTTAGCTTTACATAATCAGTGGCTCTGCTGGAAGGGAATGCTTATCCAGGGTCTCTCGAACTTGCTCCTCATTTTGGAAACAAATAAACCTATGAATTCTAACGACGATAATTAATTTACATAGATTTGCTGTTCAGTCTTAATTTCCAAACGCACGAAGCGTGATCTGAATCGGAAAGTTTGACTTTTCACTGGTTTTATTATTTACAGTTATTACATAGTATATATACTTTTATTTTCTGTTGGTTACTAACGGAGATATTACGACGTGTCAAAAAATTTGATTGATTTTCACCAGATAATTGTGCTTATGTTTGTGTTTCATTTTTTATTTATTATTTCAATGTAGAAATTGTGATCCAATTAGATTTTAATAGCTATCC
Organism: Poecilus cupreus; assembly: GCA_963942605.1. Classification (NCBI taxonomy): domain Eukaryota; kingdom Metazoa; phylum Arthropoda; class Insecta; order Coleoptera; family Carabidae; genus Poecilus; species Poecilus cupreus. The sequence goes on along the minus strand of OZ012719.1, from coordinate 14,694,563 downwards.
ATACCCGTAAATTAGAGAGGTAATTTACTTGAAGGTTATCTTACATATCTCTTAGACTCTACAAAAATTATTTAAATAGTTTTCATGTCAAAGCCAATTTCCTTCTTTCGAAGATATGCTTCATCTAATCCTCTTCAGACCCATGGTCGTCCAATTGTTTATTTTCTTTTCTAGTTGTCGACTAACGTCTCTACATGATGTTCTTAAATACCCTACTGTTTCGTCTACTCTTCTATATAATCTGTATCTTTTCCCATCTCTCAGAAACCAATATTAATTGTCTTTTTCTTCATTTCCAAGTTACATCATTTTTATTTAATACAGTAATGTTAAATCTCAGTAGTCCAAAATATAAATATCAATTTATCTACGATCGTGCAATATATCCTACATATTCCACTCATTTCAAATAGGTAATAACTCTATTGTTTCTTCCACCTGCTCGCAATAATCTTGTCTATATCCCACTAATTGCGTAAATAACTTATATACGTAGTTCGTGAAGTTAGTTTGTGCGTAAATAGATTTTTTTTTGTAAACACCTCCATGTAGTGCGCCGAACTGTGGAATATCTCAGTTGCCATTTAAACTTTCCCCTTCCAAGCAACTTTCGGTGATGTTACACAGTAACCTAAATTCTCTACATTGCGTCCACCAGTTCATGGGTTGGCAATCCCCTAAAACATAAAATCTTAATTGTCATCGTCAATTTAGTAGGGGTAATGGGGTAAATAGTTCCGTGGTAACGCATCGGCCTCTGGATCATGAGATACTTAGTTTAAGAAGCACAGCCGATAATTGCCATTTTAAATTTACCCTATAGTTCCTCTTCCACTAGTTTTTTTGAGGTCTGTAACTTGACGACCGGTAACTGCAATTAATGCGCAAAAATATTGTTATATAAATATTTTTTATTAATTATATGTAAGAAATACTCCACAACTAGTTTAATTATACCTGATACAGTAGGTAAGATTAATAGTATAGTATAATAGGTTTCATTATATTTAACTAGTTCTGCCATAATTCACATTACGTATAAAAAAAAATCCTCAGAGAAACGTAACTTTTGACACTGTGAAATTGGATATACATGAAGGAGAACTATTTGTAAGTGGAAATATATACTGGAAAGAAATGAAGTTGAATATGCGACCCGAGAGAAATAGCTAGTTGTTGAACCATCTGTCTTTGTTGTACAGTCTTCTTATTAGAAAGTTGATAATAAAATATAAAGAAATTAATATTCAATGATTTTATAATAAAATGTTTAATGTAAATATTAAATAATACATTGATAAATATGAGTTTAATTAACTATTACACATGCGAATTTAAAGAAAGATTGTGCAATATGTTTTACATAGTAATTACTCAACAAATGCATAGCAATCGCTCTACTTACAAGACAAAGAAGGGTGACCTTACAACATCTATCTGTCTCAGGCTCGACTTTCGCTTTCATGAAAGCCTCTAAGTTCCAGTATTTCAGTGCCTTAAAAGGACAAATGGTTTTAATAAGTGAACTACATTCAGCACATTTACCAAATACCACTCGGATGTTTTGTATTTCATCAGGCCAAACGTTTATTTTTTCATTCAAACATTATTGCTTTAAGGTTAAACGATTATATCAAATTGACATTAGACAATGTCGCTGCACCTTCGGTATCGTTATTATATCTTGTATTAAAATGACAACTGTCATAAAAAATTTAATAATTTGAAAAGTAAAGCATTTGCCAGGTAGTTATGAGCTAGTCCATCAATTTTTTTCTTATTTGGATTAATATATCTAATTTCGAGGGATGGACGTATTGACTGGGAGATTGAAAGGCGAGAGTTTACAGGGTGCAATGTATTGGGTGCTCTGGGTACATTTGCTCGAAACCTAAATGTATCTAGAAATACTCGATTGAGTGTTTATAATGGTGTGTTGGTTGATGATGTATGGTTCTGAAAGTTGGATGTGGATGAAGAAATATGAACGACGTATGTGGGTATATGAGACGTGATCGTATATGAAATACGTTGGTGTATGGTGAGAGTGAAATTGAAAAGAATGTTGTTAAGAAAGTGGGAGTGAGTCATTTGAGGTGGTTTGGGTACCTTGAGCGAATGTCGAAAGAAAAGCTTGTGAAACTAATATATGTGGGTGAGATTGAAGGTGAACGATTGCGTGGGCGTTCGAGGAATAAGTGGTTGGGTTGATGGTTTGTTGCTTCAACGAATGATTCTGAGTGTGAAGAATAGACGAGCATGTATGAATTGCACTATGAATGTGTACGAAGCGAAAGTGGTGTGTCAGGGTAGGAATGTTTGGAGGAGATTGATTGTGTTTCCGGGTTCGTGCTACCCCACTGAGTGGGATATAGCGTGATGTTATGTATGTGTATATGTATGTATGTATGTATCAAATTATTGAAAGCAATATTTCCTAACACAACTGCTTGTGGTACAAATGTATTTATAATGGAAGACCGCAAATAATTTAGTTGATGAATAATTTATCGCTGTGAGAATAAAAATATAAATGTAGTTTGTTGGTTAACTGAATTATGCAAATGAACAGGTATGAAAAATGTTCCATATTCTCCGCTCATTTTCATTTTTACAGCGCATGCAGCGACATACGAAGAGCATTGTCGAGTATATTTGCATTTGCTCCATCAGTTTACGTTTGACAGTTCCAGTACAGTAACATCAACATGAGTGCTGTTGTAGTCGTAGCCTGATATACCCCGAGGGCATTGGATGCATGCACTGTGAAAACAAACCCATTCCATCACTCAGTTACGAATGAATCTCGGGCAAGCTCAACTTTTCTCTAGACTCCAACGTTCTTCACCGAGAAACAAATTTATGGTGACGTATCCGGAGTGGACTGCCGCGAAACGCTGTGCACGTACATCATCATGTGCAGTGGCGTGCACGCGGCAAGGCAGGAGGGGTTTGTGCTCGCTGAGCCACGAAGACGAACATTTAGGACGATCTCAGTTCAGCTAGGTACACAACTACTCGTTACCTATATTTATTCTTCCTTTTGAAAAGAAATATGAACAGGGATACGTCTTACTTCCACCCATCCATATACAAAACTAATGGTGTTAACGTCAACTTGTAGATGATAGCGTTATTGACATTACAACTATTTAGTAGCATTTTTAAAGCAATAGGAATGAATTTGTTTATGACTTTTTTTCTTGTAATTTCCACCTCCCTGGGACGTATTTTGGCTTGTCAAGCTATGTATTTGGGACTATATAAACATACCTACATTCTGTGAATTTCAGTAAGATGCAACATTTACTTTTCAGTCATTAATGTACTGATTTATAAATATGAACATTACTCAAACTACCACTTTTATTATACAAAGTAACCATTTGAATTTTACTTCATTAGTAAACATCTTAAAGTTATGATGACAAGTTTATTTAACATTGACAACCTATGTTGCATTTATATATTATCGTATACACTTTACTCATGTTTGTCATAGATAATTGATGTTTCAGTTTTTTGTTTGTGTTCAGATGCCAATCGTTACTCCTCAGGAGCAAATCTGTTTCTCCCTCCCCCACCATGATATTGCACCCTCTAGTGGGGGAGAAATATTTTTTACACGATAAAAGACAGAATTCAAAGAGATCTAGCGTCATTATCAATATCATTATCAACCAATAACTACCATCAGTTTCATTGTCAAACTTGAACCATTGTACATTATTTTAATTTATGTTTTCTTATATATTGGTGTAAATACAAACTATATATGTAAATCATCATATCATCACCAAACAGTTTGTTAATGTAGCAACTACGATTAATCAGTTATAAATAGAAAGAACTGACAAAAAATCAGGGAATCTCAAAAACCATATGCACTTGTCTCAAAAAATATATCGTATTCCGTATAATAATACATTTCACTTTAGAATGCTTCAATTTGACACAAATTCGATAGAATTCTGTTAACTATTATATAAACAAATAACGTTCACTCACAAGCAATTTTTGATATTTTAGTTCAACTCCCATTTATGAGATTTTTAATTTAATATTAAGTTTCATGCATCAGTTATTGAAGATACAGATCCATCCATCTACATATCATCGATTTAAGAAAACAAAAAATAATTGTAGCATAACATTATTTTAATCTTAATATACCTAACAAATATTTTCATACATTAATAGTATATTCTGCAACAAGTAATGGAATGGCACATATTCCACGCGAGCAAAAAGTTTGTAGTCCGTGCCGAAGGCGAGGGCTAAGGTTTGCGAGTGTGGGATATGCTATTCCGTTACACATTGTAGACTATACTTTCTACAAGATTTTGGAAATCTTCAAAAAATACAAATATAAAACTGTTGTGAACGTCAAACAATTTTTAGTTGTGGAATGCCTAGTTTCCAAAACAGTGTTATAGAAAAATATTTACCTACTGAGATATGCTCGAAAAACCTCATAGGTCTTCAAGTAAACTTGCAATTTTGGTCGAAAATTTTCAACCAAAATTTAAACAGCTCCATAACTTGAACATTCATAATAATTGATAAATAATTTTTAACTTTCTCTGAATTTTAAATATACATATATTCAAAGTAAAAACGCCTAATTTGTGATTTGATCAGATACAGTTACATGAAAATGTTTTATTATTTTGAAACTATGGTTTTTTTTTTTTCAAAAAAATGTTTAATATTTATAGTCCGGATGACACACTGTTTCTACGCTATATATTAAGTACAAGTCTTCTTATTCCTGATGAAATGGTTGAGATTTTGTAATAATTATTTCTTTTTGCAGGTATATTATGATGAAGTCCGAGCGATGTTAGTTAGTGGTCGAATTAGAAGCGGGCAAATTGGTGGGCAGCAGCATGAACCTCGAGGGCGCAGTCTCCTCTTCCTTCGCATTGTTATGCGCGCGTTACGAGAAACGGAAATCTTGAAAACAATACCGGAAGTTCGCTAACATCGACCACGGCGCTGGAAACGCATCGCTGGCGATGTGCCTTGCCACCATGCGCAGTGCCAGCCTTGGAGATGCTGTCGTCTTGTGGCCAATTATCCGTACGGAAGGGTTGGAATTCGCCTCGCCATGTAGTTAGGAGCAAGGATGCGAAGTTATGTCGTAATTTCGTTTTATCTCCCCTGGAATCGACCCTGGTTTAACCAATATATGGAAAAGTGGGAAGATAAATATAAATAATGGAATAAAGAAAACATTGATATTTCTGGTAAGCTTATGGATTATGAACTGTGCACAGAGTTATGGTAGTTTCTTGATGTAATTATGCAGAAGCAGTTGCGTCGATGCGGTGGGAAATGTGTTATTTCGAGTTGTAGAACTGGCACAGACACATTGAGCTGCAAACGAGTGGCCTCGGCGCTGCCCGATAACTTAATAGCCGCGAGATACATACAAGATCAGCTCAATACCGGCGGTAATAAATTGCCATAGCGGCATAACGCCAGCGCCGGTGCGCGCATTCTGAATTCTAATAATAATTCATGTATTCGCAACAGTTCGTCGTCAGTCTTTTGAACTTTATCGTCCGATTTGGCGCATATGAATATTTCAGGTCGGCATTTTGCCGCCGCCGCCGCCCGTTAAATGCGCCAGTTGACGAAATTCTCAGCGACTGGTTTAATTCCATCGCCGAGTAATGTCTGCCGGTCGAACATGCATGGAATGCGATGTTTGCTGCAGGATATTTGCATATACAAGCCTGCCAACTGTTGTACGTACGGACTCACCTATCGGCTACGGGGAGGCAGCGGATGTGGGCGGGGCCGCGAACTATGTGACCTCGGAAACGCTGCAAAGTCAGCTGCTTTTCCGGAAATGATGGTATTTGTCACGTATGGAATTAAACCATAAAAATTCCGCACTGCAATTTACTTTATGAAATATTAATGTCGTGGAATTTATGCGGGCCATTATGAATTAAGCGCGAGATTCATCAAAAGTTATAGTATTCAAATGTATAGTGCTTTCAACAGTAATCATTCGACCGACTGACATAAATCTACCACGCTAAGACCGATGTGGGTCTTAAAATACCCCACATCTTATTGCTGCACCATATATTGTTTTAGTATTTAGCATTAATCTCTGTTAAACACATCATAGTAATAATGAATGTTGAGGAAATCAACAGTTTTTTCAATATGGAAAAGATTGGTGGATCAGTTAATATAGTCTCACTAAAAAATGATGTATGCGGCTGTAGTTGCTTGATTCACATGTACCGTTTTCGTCATTTTAACCCATTTACAGCAGCTTGTGTTTACGTCTTTACACACTGAGTCTCACCACTTCTCCTTTTGCCGACCTACTCCCTTCTTGATTGCAGTCCTTCAAAATCTTTCTTTACATTTCTGTCTTCCGTCAATCCTGCTATATTACTCAACTACATTATCGATACATTTTTATTTTGCATGATTTTTTTTTCTTAGCAACAAACACGAAAGCAAACTGCATGGTAAATCCCGACTTCGCAGGAGGTGTGGTTTTGCCTAATATCAGTTTGCTTGAGTGAATTTGTTTAAAAGCAATAAATTGAGTGCTTAAAAAAAATTTATGTAGCACCAAAGCACCTTTCTTTCCCACACTTCTAGTTTCAAAATATCGCTTTCAATTATGAGCCGCAGTTCACACCCATATTAGATGGTAGGCTTTATTACTGTTTTGTAAATCCGCAATTTTGATGCTCACGATAGAAGCTCCGATAACTTTTCTAATTTATAACTAGTAGTAGTAGTTTCGGGATTGAGAAACCATACAATTTATATCGTTAGGGTACCACATCACATCTTAATTTTTAGTTAAAATTGCCACTTACTTTACATAGATACCATGTGTGTTGCCCACCCGGTGCAAGCCCTTGTAACTACCAGCCGGTGTCCAATAGCTTTGTGGTTGTCAAGTTAATTGTATCTCAACTTGGAATGGTAACATGAGTGAGTACCGATCCAAATCAGATTATGACAATGTTTCCTGACCTCACTCGGATTCGAACCCACGACCTCTGTATCCAGAGGCAAGCACTCTATTCGCTATAAAAACTAATATATTGTAGAAATACCGCCAAACATTGTTAGATTTTACAATATCATTCTTTTGTTCTTGTTATTTTAAAGCCGTGATGTGACAGTTGGCAGTGTAGTCAGTTATCATTGTGTATTTTGATGTCGTTTTTTAACGTGTGTTTTCAATCGATTTTGATCATTTTCAAAGTTGCTAAACGTTATTTTCGAATTTACAGGAGTAGAAAAACTACAGTATTATATTCGGGATTATGGTCATTATTAATTCGGATGATTTACATTACACGCCTATGGCTCGTGACGCAAACTTCGTCTTCGTGAATAATGATATTATAATCCCTCATATAATAATAGGTATACTATATTCTAATATAGTTTTAAAAAATATTAGACACCGTGCATTCTACTCCAGTGTTGCTTTTTCTTTTATAAAACATAAACGAAAAATTTGGTTTTGGCGAACTCATTTGAATTTGGGCTCGTATGTTCATAGCGCGTGGTACATACCATCTTAATATTAAGTAAACACAGACAAATTTAATATTGGCGTAAGCCCTCATCGCTTAAATATGTAATTTCAAGGCATAAACCTATGTCAATATATTATTATGTTTGTATTACTAAATTTCATTCAACTGAGCAAAAATTTAATTATTTAATTCTTTCCGTATGAACAGTAGCCAATCATAAATCATCTATTTGCTTTACAAACAATTATCAGAAGTTTTTTTTTGTGTTATAAATTCATGTTTCCATGTGCTGCTACTTCTAGTTTTACATAGACATGAAAAGCAACTTTAATGGAAATGTTTTAAAATTACAGATGTGAATACAGTGACTTATAACACTTGCATGTAAAGAATTGTAATATGTCTGTCTAAGAAATAACATTTTAATGTCGTGTCACTGAAAACAACAGGCAGATGTTTTGTTTTTCGCACCGTAAACTTGTATCTATAAATATTTTTGTGACCAGCGTGACTGGAATATAATGCGGATTTCATACGTGATATGGGTTGTGTCAACTGCTATCTAAAGAGGAATGAAATGGGATAATGGATGATTACATTAAACATATTTCTTATACGTTTTGATACTAAAGTATAATATTTTTAAAAGGGATTTAAACTATTTTGTATGTTACAGATTCATCAACGAAAAAGAACTACTTTCTGCAGCTTCTATGAAAACCGGCATCATCTGCAGGAACTTCACCAACATCCCAAGCATGAATAAGTGTATCATAGATGTACCATTCCATCGTCCAGACAGAAAAGGTGCAACAATACTACAATAATTAATGCTGAAAATATATTTTTATTGAAGACTGTCGTAGAATTATAATTCTCATACGCTACAATGGAAGATGAGCTATTTGCATAGGTAATTTACTGAGAACCATGAATTTATCGGTAAAATTTCGAATAGTTGTGGCATAGAAATGAAGAGTCAAGTGGTAAAAATGACATAATTAAATCCCACAATGTAATTTAAGTAATTAAAGTATCATTTTTAACACGAGTTTTTACGCTGGGATTATGAGAAATTTTACCAAATAAATTTATGACTTGAGTTATATTTAATTAACTATTTCCCACATATAAAATAAGCTAATCATTTAATTCAATTTCATCCCTTTAACCAATCACATACATATTACAACAGAAAAATCACAAAATACCCATTATATGTCTATAAATACCCTTTTTAACAAAATATTCATTTCTTATTATATTTATATTTACAATTTATTATGTTAACCTATTTAGGAAATATTCTAATAAATAATAGTATATTATACATTACAGGAGAGAAGGGATGACAAGGGAATAAATTCACTTCTCTCCTGCGGTGTATATACTATTTTTTTCACAAATATTGTAATATAATTTATGATAATTACCTTTGATTTGTTTAATTTTGTTAATTTTTCACATTATTTGAAAATAGTTAGTTAATTTACAAGTGGGCAAAGTAAAGAATTACCCACGAGAGAAATTTTAGCACACGAAGCCGAAGGCTAAGTGTGATAATTTTATCGAGTGGGTAATTGCACTTTGCCCACGTGTGAAGTATAATGTTTTATCCAACATCTCTTAATAATAAAAAATTTATTAAAGAAATATTATTTGACAGTGACATGTGCTTTAATTTTTTTTAAATTGATTGTCAATCGAAGTGGTTACCAAGGTGTTTTGTGTTATTATTTTTGTTACTTATACATAAAAAATTACTCACTAGTGACTTTTCTCAAAATTATACCCACTAGTGGGTAATCTGTTACTTTCCTTGTTTAAAATCGCCATAGTTACAGAGCATTTATTGAGAGGTGTTGGATAAAATATATTTCGGTTCCATTATTTTGCGGGTAAAATTTGTATTCAAGATAGTTGTATTTCAATAATATTTCTCTACAAATGAAATGACAAAATACCTCGCCTTCGGGTCGTTATTTTGATCATATCATTTGTCTCGATATGTTCCCTTAATATTGCTTTTGATTATTTCCTGAATCTGATAATAATAAACAAATTACTTAGTTTTCAATATCAACAAACAGTTGCACTAGATATGTTGGAGAAACTGTATCAAAACTTTATCGTTGTAAACTGGCAAAACAATTCAATTTGAGGAATTAATAGTTTTAATATTTATAATGAACTTTCGAAATAAAACAATACTTATTTATAATAAATTTCAGTTTTATTCTGGAGCTTGTTTATTAGACAACATAATCCTCTCACTTAAAATGAATGATTTCAATTTTTTTTTTATTAAATTTTGAAACAAATTCAAAAAAAAATTCGATAATAGTTTACAAATAGATACAGTCAAAAATTATTATACTATACCTAACTTTGCACTTCTGTCTGTCAATAAAATAAATATGAAAATATATTGTCTAACATTTGTATTTTAGTTTAGATACACATGGAAGCAACCCTGCGACTGATATCAATGTGGACAGCATCATCAAAACTCTCATCTTGACCTGGAGCATCCCTAAGGTGACAGCTGCATGAATTATACCGATGTCCAATACAAAGTTTGCCGCTCACAACAACAGTATTAGTTAATTAATTTTAAATAATTTAATAAATTCTCTTGTACACACTTTTGTAAACAAAATTTTGACAGTACTGTGCTGCAATTATCAATACTAATAACACTTCAAAAAGACAATATAAGATAGTTGAAACATACTTTCTGATTAATATATAAAAATATAAAGACAATATTTAATAAAAATCAATCTCTGAATAATTACTTAGTTACTAAGTCACAGAGACCAGCCAATTCAATCAATCAGTAACTACGGACGCGTTTCGTTCTTATTGGAACGCATCAGCGTAGTGTAACCCGCCTACTGCTTTAAAGCAGTGGCACTGACTAACTCTTTTTGAATACTTTCTGATTAAATTATACGAATCATAGTCCAAAATAATTATTTATTTAATAACACATTTAATTATGAATTTCTTTTACAATTTTAAAATAAAATATAATTTCATTTGTACTTCTTAAAATTATATTTTATAGGAGATTAGTATCACTATTACAAATTAATAT